>OY560194.1:12402500-13740000 GCA_961405105.1 Perizoma affinitatum | reverse complement strand
AATGACTGCTGCCATACGCCTATTCAGCGAACGGATCAGCTTTTTGATGTCTTCTTGGGGTATCTGTTCCCATTCTTCCGTTAAGGCGGCTTCCAGCTGATCTAACGTCTCTGGAACTGGATTTCGGGCTCTAACTTTCCTTTTTATCTGGTCCCTGAGATGTTCGATCGGATTAAGGTCCGGACTATTGGCTGGCCACTGCATAACTGGTATGCCAACCTCTCTAAGATATCCGGTTACAATTCTGGTGACGTGTGGTCTTGCGTTATCATGCATGAGCTGGAAATTTTCGCCAATATATCCCGCGTATGGCATCACATGAGGTTCCAGAATATCCGTTATGTAATTTTCAGCATTAACCGCACGATTCCGAAAGAAAACCAGCTCCGTACGTCGGGTTAAAGAGATGCCTCCCCAAAACATTGTAGAGCCTCCTCCAAACCGGACTGTTTCTCTTATGCAGCACTGAGCATAACTTTCTCCTGGTCTTCTCATAACGTTACGACGTCCGTCAGAGCCTACAAGGGACATTCGGCTCTCATCACTGAACAGAACTGTCTCCCATTGACCAAGATCCCATTGGATGTGTTGCCGAGCAAATTCTAACCTTGTTTTGTGTCTATTTACCGCTTAGGTGGAGAGAGGATCAATTGTCTCTCGTGACTCTAAGCCTACCTACCTATATGCCTGAACTACCAAGTTATTGGTTTAGTTAGGCCGGAGGTAAGGATAGAGGTATCAGAGGTACGTGTAAAAGTAAACTACGAGGCCGGTCAAGTGCGTGCGATTTAATTGAGCGCCAGTTGAAGACTGTCCGCCAAACATGAGTGAGCACAGTTTTATTATTTAGACTTACACTAGTTCATAATCTATGGTACGATGTGGGAGCGTAACCCTACATCTACATCCCCCTTAAAATAAAAATGAAAGGTACACATAGGTAAACATTTGTTAAAAATTGAAACATATAAACGATTTATAATTCAACAAAATGTTGACATTGTTTGTGATGTGACATGATGTGCGTCGCCGCGTTGTCATCGGTAATAGTCGCAGCGTGCGCGCCGCTGGCTGCGATGTTCTGGGCGACGGTGATAGTCTTTGACATCGGTTGACCCATGTTGCGATATAGATGTGGTGTGGTCTGTGCTGTGTCGGTGCGAAAGGTGAAGTCCGGCTTTGTGTGTTCCCCTTGCGATGATGACGCGATGTGGAGTGACACTGAGCGTGGAAATGTAAACCGCTCAAATGTCAAAGCGCACAGTTCTCTTAACTGTGCGACCTGATCTGGTTGTAACAGTGGGGCTCTGTTGTTTAGATGTGTTTATGTTATTGCCGGACGGTTCATATGACTCGTTTGATGATAACCGCTCGGCGGATATTGATGGTGTCGACTCGGCTGGTTTGATGTCGGTGTCGGCTTCACCGTGGGACTCGTCCTGTGATGAAATCACGGCGTAAGCTGGTTTGAGCCTGTCAAGCGATATGGTGACGTTCCGAGAACCCATTTGTAATGTATAGAACTTAGGATGTCTACTAACTACTTTAAAGGGGCCCTCGTAAGGTGGAGTGAGTGACCTCCGCGCTTCCCGCCTGACAAAAACATAATTAGAAATTGCAAGATCGCGGTGAATAAAAATTTTCCTATCGCTATGATTATGCTTACAAGATGTTGGTTGAAACGAAGCTAGAGTTTCCATGAGTTTGGTAGTATATTCGGCTTGATTGATGTAATTGTCGGACGGAACGAAAAAATCTCCTGGTAATCGGATTGATTTTCCGAACGTTAATTGTGCGGGACTGTACCCTATGTCCTTTTTGATTGCCGATCTTAGGCCTAATAATATTAATGGCAGTTCCCGTGCCCATTGGTTGGTGTTTTCGCAGCGTGCCATGATAGCTGCTTTTAGTGTTCGATGAGCACGTTCTACTTGGCCGTTAGCCTTTGGGTTATACGCGGTGGTGTGTATTTTCTCGATTCCTAATTTTCTTGAAAGTTGCGAAAACAGCTGCGATTCAAATTGTCTTCCTTGATCTGTGGTGATCTTGATGGGGCAACCAAACCTCGATATCCAGTGATCGACGAATTTGGTAGCCACGGTTTCCGCTGTTATGTCTTTCGTTGGTGCTACTTCTAACCATTTGGTGACACGATCTATCATCGTTACGCAGTATGTAAAATCGTCTGATGTTGGTAATGGTCCCACAATGTCTATATGCACATGCGCAAATCGATCAGATTTTTCAAATTCTCCCAGTGGAGAAATAGTATGTCGTTGAACTTTTGCTTTTTGACACGGTATGCAGCTTTTGACAAACGCTGTGGCATCGCGATTCATACCAGGCCAAAAATATCTTTGCGCAATTAAACGTCGTGTAGCGGCGGCGCCTGGGTGGCTGAGCGCATGAGTACTTGATAACGCCCGTTTGCGGAATTGCGCAGGTAGGTAGAGTCGGGCTTGATTTGTTGACGTCTCGAAAAGAAGTTCGTTTTTGGAATATGGCACCATGAATGATTTTAATTGCAGATTATCTTTATGACGTAGTGTGTCCAACTCCGGGTCTTCGATTTGGCTTTTGTATCATAATCGAAAATGTGCGGAAGTTCGATCTCTTCCAATCTTGAAAGGAAGTCTGCTGCGTTGTTGAGTTCACCTTCTATGTATTCTATTTTATCGCAAAATTGGGCAATAAAATCTAGTTGGCGTAAGCGTCTAGGTGAATCCGATTTTGATTCTTTTTTCGAGAGCGCGAAAGTGAGTGGTTTATGGTCGGTCATTACCACAAGACATCTTCCCTCTATTATATAACGGAAGTGCTTTATTGACATATATATTGCGAGTAGCTCTCTGTCGTAAGTACTATATTTGATTTGTGCGTCGGTGAGTTTCTTAGAGTAGAACGCGAGTGGTTGTAATTGCTTGTTTACGAGTTGATGTAGAGCTGCACCGATGCAAGTGTTCGAAGCGTCCGTAATTAAAACAAGTTTGGCGGTTGGGTCCGGGTGCGCGAGCATAGTGGCTTCGCTTATCATTTGTTTACACTTGTTGAACGCTTGAATGGCTTCGTTAGTCCATAGTATTTTTGTTTTGTCTTTCCTTTTTGAGTTGTGTAAATATTTGTCGAGTATAGATTGCGTTGTTGCTGCCTTAGGAATGTTGTTTCGATAAAAATTGATGAGACCGAGAAAACGGCGTAATTCCTCAATTGTTTCAGGCTGTTGGAATTCGGTGATGTTCTTGACCTTCTCTTGTTCCGGTGTAATACCATCGCAGGTGACGTGGTAGCCTAGGAACTTCAGTTCAGTTTTTCCAAACTCGCATTTGCTGGTGTTGATTGTGATGCCATACTCGTTGAGTCGTTTGAATACGGCTTCTAGGTCTTGAAGATGGCGTTCTTGATTTTCTGAGGCGACCAGGATGTCGTCGATGTACGTAAATGTGTTTTCCATGGTTTTTAACACCTCGTTGATGAAACGTTGAAAACTTTGAGCTGCGTTGCGCATTCCAAAATTTAACTTTAAAAATTCGAAACTTCCAAATGGCGTGATTATTGATGTTTTTGGAATGTCCTCTGGCGCGATGGATATATGATGGTAAGCGCGACGAATATCGATTTTTGAAAGTATAGTCTTACCTTTTAGAATGTAAGTAAAATCTAATAGTCTTGGAATTGGGTAGCGATCCGGTTCTGTTATGGCGTTAAGACGCCGGTAATCGCCACAGGGTCTTAATTCCCCGTTTTTTTTCTTCACTACATGGAGTGGGTTGGCCCAAGGACTGGTTGAGGGTCTGCAAATGCCGAGCTCCATCATCCGCTCGAACTCTTGTTTTGCTGCTTTGTACTTTTCTGGGTTGAGTGCGCGCGGTTTTTCATATATTGGTGGTCCGCGAGTACAAATGTAGTGAACGACGTTATGTTTTGACGTCTCCTTGAATGACTCGGGTTTTGTTATGTCCGGATACTTTGCTAAGACTTTATGGTAAGGATCCGTGGTGTTAATCGCTCTGATTGTGTCGTTGGCATCTTTTGAAAGTTGAGTTTTTCTAAATAATTTGGTGATGTTATCGACTAACTTGCGACCGTGTAGATCAACCATTAGTTGATTTTTGGCCAGAAAGTCAGCTCCGATGATCGATCGTTGAACGTCCGCTAATATGAAAGTCCAACGCAATGGGCGTCTGAGACCTAGATCCAATGTTAATGTTTTCTCGCCGTAAGTTTTGATGGGTGTGCCGTTTGCTGCGTAAAGTGTGTAGTCTGCCGGTGTCTGATTAAACCTTTTACAGGCTAACACTGAAACATCTGCACCTGTGTCTATGAGAAAACGCATTCCCGTAGGCTTATCTGTAACGCATAGGCGAAATGAATTGCCGGCGCCAACGTTCGCCACCGCTGGAGCCGTGTTTAGTTTAACGCCTTCTTAGAGCATTTATCATCCCCGCATTTGTTTGCGGTGTCGCCGTAAATATAATGGTAGAAGCATTTGTAGTTGTTATCGCCGGGCCGTGCCTTTTGTGCTCTGAATTTGTCTTGATTGTCTAGTTTCGCAGCCCTATAACGCGAATGTGATCGCGAGCGATAACGTGATTGACCGTGATCTGGCCGTGCTTGTTGGTGCCGCGACAAAAGGGGTTCGTATCGCTTGTTCATCGCGGCGACTTCAAGTGTTAACTTGCGAAGTTGTTCGTCTACCGAATTTGAAATACTGAAGGTTTCAGTAGTTGAAGTTCTCGATGTTTCTATGATTTTGTCGGCGATTTGTGCAATGTCATCGAGATCGACTTGTTTGCATGCTGCAATGACTGCTCTTACCGTGTTAGGCAGTCGTTTGAGCCACAACAGCTTGATTGTGTCCTCCTGAATTTTGTTCCTCCCAAGCTCCTTCATCTTTCGGAGTAGTTGAGAGGGGCGTTGATCACCTAGCTCGACCTCGGTTAATAGATTGTGTAGCTGGATTGTTTCCGACTCCTCGTAAGCATTTATTAATCTATTCTTAAGTGCTAAATACCTATCGGAAACGGGTGGGTTCTCGAGAATGTCACTAACCTGGCTTAACTCGTCTCTCCCCAACTTCGCTATGACCAGTTGGAACTTGTTGAGGTCTCCGGTTTTCTGTGGTGCGATGATGGCCTCGAATTGATGAAACCATAGCCGCGGCTGCGTGGTCCAGAAACACGACAAGCGCGATTGTATGGTGACCGCGCTGGCAGCCAATTCCGCTGTGGTACGGCTGGTAGTTGTGGTGGGTTGCTGTGCCGGCGTGGCACCGGCGGATCCTGCGCCCACGAGCATCTTATACTGCTCCTCGGTGATTGGGTCGGCGGGTTGAGTCATCACTGACTGTATGTCACTTCGGCACTCGTAGATCACGTCGGGGTCACCACTTTTGTGTCTATGTACCGCTTAGGTGGAGAGAGGATCAATTGTCTCTCGTGACTCTAAGCCTACCTACCTATATGCCTGAACTACCAAGTTATTGGTTTAGTTAGGCCGGAGGTAAGGATAGAGGTATCAGAGGTACGTGTAAAAGTAAACTACGAGGCCGGTCAAGTGCGTGCGATTTAATTGAGCGCCAGTTGAAGACTGTCCGCCAAACATGAGTGAGCACAGTTTTATTATTTAGACTTACACTAGTTCATAATCTATGGTACGATGTGGGAGCGTAACCCTACACTTGCTTGCCGATGAGATGTAGTGAGTTTTAGTCCCGTGGCAGGCTTGTGTGGTTTCAGGTTTTGCTCCCGAAGTCTTCTTCTCACCGTATTCTCACTTACAGCCACTCCACGAGTGTCCCTCAGCCTGCCCTGCACATCAACAGCAGAAAGATGCCGATTTCTCAAGGAAGTTAAGGCAATAAAACGGTTATCCGTCGTGTTTGTGATACGTCCTCTTCCAGATCCTGGTCTCCGGCGGTACTCTCCCGTCTCTAAGTATCGTTTATAAACTCGACGCACTGCTGATGACTCAAATTTAATCTTCTTGCCACATTTCGCTGACTTAGCCCTTCACGAACGAGAGCTACCACTTGAGCGGCTTCTGCTTCAGTTGTATCCATATTTTATGGTTAAAAGCAACGAATATGATTGCTCTAACAAAAGATTAAATCACTACGATGCACGGTGAATATGCCGCGAAAAAAGTTCGAAATAAACTAACCTTGCACTCTATACAAAAGTCATTATTTTTTTATCAGTGCTTTTAAAATGTTACAAATACCCACAATAGCACTTGTATTCGTCTTAAACAATGTCAAGTGGTTACTCAGATGTTTATTTATAAAGCATAAGCAAAACATACCAATATGTCAACGCATACTTAAGATAACAACTTTGTTACTCAAAATTAGCGGGTGGGTCGATTTTTTTGGCGGCCAGTGTAATTAAGCTCTTATAGAGATATAATGTCTCAGAGACACATTTTAAAATAAAAAGATAGTGACGCCTTGTGAAAGTAGCAAAAAGCCAACATCACGCGGTGTTCCCAGGCGGTCACCCATCCAAGTACTGACCGCGCCCGACGTTGCTTAACTTCGGTGATCGGACGAGAACCGGTGTTTTCAACGTGGTATGGACGTTGGCGATAGCTCACACAAAATAATTGAGCTCTTATAGAGTTATAATGTCGGAGAGACACAATTTAAAAATAAAAAAATAGTGACGCCTTGTGAATGTAGCAAAAAGCCACCTTTCCTACTGCTTTCGACCCACCTCACTCACTAAGAATTACGCAAGACACCTTGGATTGTTTACCAGCATTACCAACCGAGGGGCGCCCCCGAAGGCTAAATGTGCAAACAAACAAGGGTAAACCCAGACGATATTCTTTTTGGATGATTATTAGTTACAAGCTAACAACCGCGGCTTCACCCACGTGATATGTTGATAAAAGTAAAGTATGACCTTTTCCAGGCTTCAAACTATGCCCATATCAAATTTCATCACAAGAATCAGCGGTTCAGCTTTCCGATATAATTTTACCTACTTACTTGATACTTATCGTTATATCATGGCCAAATCACACAATATCATTATAAATTGTAATCTATGTATTATTCTGATGTACTTATAAGCTATATTACTGTAAAGTTTCATCAAAATCCTTTTAGTAGTTTTTACGTGAAAAAAAAAACTTCCATCCATCTATCCTCATAAACTTTCGCGTTTATAATAGTAATAGAATAAATAAATAAATAAATAATGCTGGATTTCACACAGCATCTTCTAGCCCCAAACTAAGCAGAGCTTGTGTTATGGGAACTACATGACTGATCTACTTTTTTTTCTGTAAATAAATACATATTACCTATACACATAAAGCACCCAGACCTGAGACAAATATCTGCAGATCATAAAATAATAAATAGCCAAACCTGCAATTGTCCCATCATAATATAAATAGTATGGTATAATTATATTTTCCCATGAATAAACTCTCATAGCTAGAGTTCTCACAACTTTATGACAAAGCGTTATCATGGAAGACCGAATTTCCGCACAGCTGAAACAACTTTGCAACGTTTCGTGAAATAGTAGGATTTGTCTGTAGTAACTCCCGTGTAGATTTTATGGTTTCCTGACTGTCCCCCATGTTAGGTGGTCGTAGCGGGACTTTGTTAGGTTTTTGGCTGATTAATTTTGTGAATCCGCACAAAATCGTACAGCAAGTTTGAAAACAATCATTTTGAGTAAAAAATAAATGCATTATTTTTGTTTGGTACTGTTTTTTTCTACTATGATTCGTTGTATTCCTAAGTGATTTTACTGAAATCATTTCCTAATGATCCTTCACAGTATAAATCCACAAAATAGTATTCTACTTATCTACTTATATTATAAATAAATATTGCCAGACATTTTGCACACATCATCATCTAGCCTCAAACTAAGCAGAGCTTGTATTATGGGAACTACATAAATGATATACTACTTATATACTTTATTTACGCATTTTTATTATAAATGCGAAAGTACTGGATGGATGTTAGTTGCCGTAAAAACTGTGGATGAAATTAGGAATATGTATAGTTCGTGATCTAGAATAACAAATATATTACTTTTAATTAGGGTACTACGCGGTTGAGCTAGATTTTTCATAATTATTTTCGTTAGCTTATCACATCAATACCACACATACCCATGTATTTCTTTACAAATACACCAATGGTCAGCAAGCAGAAAGCATTTTTCGTTCGGTTGGTCGCGCCCTCTTGCGTCCAATATCATAAATCACTGCCTCCGAGCTTAGATCACGTGTTGGTGATTTCATACACTGATGCGCTTCAGACACACACTGATGTTGCATTTATTACCTACTGTTCTGTGACGGTGGTATATGATTTGTGATGCCATGAGTTTACTTTTTTGTCATCTGAAAGGAACAAAAATATTTTATTCAAAATTCAAACTAAATGATACATAACATAAATTGATTTGTGATGTTTTTTGATATGTATATGTAATCCTGTATTAAAAGTATTAAATTAAATTATATAAAAATAAATTTATTAAATGAAAAGAAAACAAAGTGTATTAGATTTAGACTACCTAATGTTACACAAGTTAAAGCAAATATCAAAATCAAAGATGAAGAGTTGTCTCTTGTGGACACCACCGTATTCATAGGTCACCCTCTTATAACCCTAGATAATAAGCTTCAATGGGGCCCTCACATTGATAAGTTATCGAAGAGACTTAGTTCTGCGGCATATGCAGTCAAAAATATCCGTCTTTATACAGACGTAGACACAGCTAGACTAGTTACTAGCATTATGTCGTACGGTATACTGCTGTGGGGAAGTGCTGCAGATATAAATAACATTTTTGTGCTGCAGAAAAGGGCTGTTCGAGAATTTTATAATATGGGTCCCAGAGAATCACTTCGTCAGAAGTTTAAAGAGATTAATATAATGACATTTCCTAGTCAATACATATATGAAAATCTGATGTATGTTCACAAAAATATTAATTTGTTTAAGAAAAAATGTGATAATCACAATGTTAATACCAGAAATAAAGATAAACTCGCTATTGCCACATGCAGACTCCATAAATTTTGTAAATCGTTATAAGGGCAAGGTATACGCTTTTATAACAAACTCCCAAGAGATATAAAAAAAATGACAATTACCAAATTTAAAAACATAATTAAAAAACAAATTTATAAAAAGGCATACTATAAAATATCTGATTATTTAGATGATAAAAACTCTTGGGATTGAAAATGCTCCAACTCGTTGTTTTGTAAAAGGATTATTAAAACGAATAACCAGCCTTGTCTTGTTGTCTTTCTGTCCTGGCTTGGTCGCGGAAGAACAGGCAGTAGATAAAACAGACGTTTAAAGGTGATCCTTATGATTTTAATGAATAAATGAATTTTGACTTTGACTTTAAAGTGTCCTCTCTTTTCTGGGTATAAGGTGACACTTGTAATCTACTATATTATAATACCTTTCTAGATTTATAGATCTTTGTTACAAAAGTACTAAGCTTTAATAAAAAGAACTTTATACATTTGCACTAAGTAATGGTTTTTTTTCTGTAAGTAATTTATCTATCGACAATCAAATTTGTATCGATAAAATAGCTATTTTTAAATATTGATTCTTTTCACTTTCAATTAAAACCCACTTTACAATTTAATAATAACGTAGTTTATAAGTTGATGTTTTCTTTATGATCCTAAATTTCCAGGAATAAAACCTATTGACTCTGACTTTGACTATAAAAAGGTGACCATAGATATCCAACTACCATGTTTCATTCACTCTTTGCTTGTACAGGATGCCCCAGAATAATATATATTTATCACATACGAGTAAGATATAAAATCAACTTTTACTTGATTACTTTTTGAAACTTGCAAAAATCATCTGATTTCAGTTAAAACTCAATAAATCAGCTGTACAAAATCATATGGCAAGCATGCATCTTATTTGGCAAACATCTTAGCTGATTTTAAGTTACTCAAAATTATATTTTTTTCACCAAAACAGTTTTGTTCAGATCCATCTTCTTTCAAAAAAGTTTAGGTACCTAATAAAATAAAAATAAATAGACACTTTCAGACAGCGACATCTACACACACATTTGTCCCACGGCAGTAATCGAACCCGCAACCTGCGTCTCAGGTGAACCTTTTCCTACTGCGCCAAGTCGTCGATAAAATTACTCTGGGACACCCTGTTAACTTGTACCACCAACACGGACAAAATAATAAACAAAGGCCCAGTTAAATAAATGCAGTGTCAAATGATAATGCTGATCCGTCACATGCAATGTGCTCGGCGCTCGTCCCACGGGGTTTATTGCGCTGTGGCAGACGGGCGGAGAAAACGTTCGCGTTTTTTCCGCCGCCCGCATCGTACTTTCTGTTTAATTTGCGTTTTCTACTGTGTATTGTGGCACAACGGTAAATATAGTTCTTGATACCTAAGACACAGAAAATTCGGGTGTGGAAGGTTGGGTGTTTTAAGTAAGCGTCTTTAATGAATTTGACAGACTGAAAAGCCACTTTAAGCCACTTTGTATTAGAAAATCTAGACTGCCACATATCAAGAAGAAAACGCACCATTAACACTCTGAAAAAAGGTTAAGAACGTTAAAATATTGTGAAATCGAGAGAAGTAAAGCAAAAACATAAAATCAAAGACTATCACATTAATCCGTTTCACGTTAATGTGATAGTCTTTGCAAATATATAATAGATACTATCATATCTTGACTATAATAGATATAGATATGCCAAATAATAATAATAAATAATGTTGGACATTTTGCACACAGCAACTATGGACTGTTATACTACATATATACTTTTTTATTGTAAATACATACCAACATATTATGCATAGATAGACCCGATACAAATATTTGCAGATCATACAAATATAACTTTCTGCGCCTTCATGGCCTTCGCCCACTGCGTCACAGAGATCGTCACAATATATCACAATCCATTCTCCTATATCCTATTCTTCAATGAAATTGTGATAAACGTTTCAGCCGCTCGTCTGCAAATACTGAATAAAGGAATGCGCATCAAAGGGGTGCAAAATGACACGTGTCACGGCCCCTGATTGGTCACATGGTCACAGTCACAGTGACGGAGCAATTATATGTAATAAGCGAATAAGCTGATTTGCGATTGGCGATTCGGACTTGGAATGGTTTTGGGAATAGAAAACGAACTTTTACAAATTGGAATTGATTTACACTATTTTACTTTAGGATTTTTTTTTTTCATCAATTCTGCTTTGTAAGTATGTTATAGTTAACTCGAAAACTGCTGCGTAAAGGTAATTTTCAAAGTGTATTATTTAACTTCTATAGGGTTTAAAGTTTTTTTTGTTTAGTTGTTATTAACAGCAGACTACAAAATGTGTAGACAAGGTTTTTCCATGTTCCATTTTTGAAATATTTTTTAAAAGGAATATAAAATATAAAGGACAATTTTTTTTTTTGAAAATAGAACTGAAATGCACTAGCATTTCTTGGAGATCGTTTGATGTATGCGCAGTGCGTTTGTTAACAAGAAAATTAAAAAAAAAAGTTAGTATTACCGCGAAATTTCCAATATTTTAACTGTATTTTTACGAGTACGTATTATATATGTACTCGTAGGTAGTTACTTAATTTTTTTGCAATTGAAGTGAAAAGTGAGTTTTTAACTCGGGGCTAAAACCCATTCATACTAGATTCTATAGCCTATAGCTAAATATATCGTATCATTTAGTCCCTTGTAGAACGATCTACTATTTTAGGACCTTAAGCAAATTTGAAAATAGAACGAGGGTAATTACATTTATAATAT
Source organism: Perizoma affinitatum (assembly GCA_961405105.1). Lineage (NCBI taxonomy): Eukaryota > Metazoa > Arthropoda > Insecta > Lepidoptera > Geometridae > Perizoma > Perizoma affinitatum. The sequence goes on along the minus strand of OY560194.1, from coordinate 13,728,189 downwards.
TCTACAATGAAATAAAATTTACAATCTCTTTGAATTTAAGGTCATTTATATTGCGTCGTCAGGCGTCCGGATATTTCTTTGATTTTCTGTTACAATTTTATTTTAATCGTTTGTGTGACTTCAATGAAGGGTTTTTCATAAGATGATTACGAAAATTGCGTCAAAAATATTCAAGGTTTGTAAAAATTAACTGTGTTTATAAAGGTAAACAACCAATGGCACAAATTATCAAACTTATTCAACCTCTGGTTGTCCTTACCGAAGGCCGACAATATAACATGTTCTTCCGCATCACAGAAGTGAAGTAGCATCATTTCTAGAACTTCATTACCCAACTTTAACATAAGTTTACAAAAATCGAATCTTGATACGGAAAATGATTCTGCTGCAAGGGTTGGGTATATACCGGGTATACGTCAATAGGGTCAGGCAAGGGTCAACTTATTTAGGAATTGATAAACCCTTGCTGACAATAGTGAGGAATGTCTGATTATTCGTAGAAAGACCAGTTTAAGTGGAGCTGTTGTTTGGTGCGTAGCAAAACTAAAACCCCTACTATTTATAAATGCGAAAGTTTGTGAGGATGGATGTTTGTTACTCTTTCACGCAAAAACTACTGAACGGATTTTGATGAAACTTTAAAGTAATATAGCTTATACATCAGAATAACACATAGGCTACTTTTTATCCGGGTACCACGCAGGCGAAGTCGTGGACAAAAGCTAGTAGGTACATAATAATATGCTTTTCTATGATACTTTAACTAATATTATTAAATTGAAAGTATGAACTTACTCTGGAAAACTCAGTTCCAATTTTACTCAGTTTATTGGTTTATCTATTTTGTAATACGACCAGCAGAATATTGATATTGTAACCAACTTGGTGGTAAATGTTTTGTATATTTTATTTTTAACTCATAATATTCGAAACCGATTAAGATCGAATTGAAATTCATTTAGATCTTAATCTAGAGTACCACGCAAGCAAAACAGTGAGCCAAATCTAGTTTACAATATATTTTGAGCGACTCAAGACTACTAGATTCAATGTGATTTTTCAAAAACGGTGAAGAAAAGCATTCCTGTCTATAAAACCGGACTTTAGATTTTTCAAAATAAGGGCCTGATCAAACTGACGCGGTGGCGGTAAAGGTGGCGGTGGCGATAAAAAGCATAATGGTTGTCAAATTTCACAGCCACCTCGTCTCTTTGACCAAGTCCTAAGTCTTACTGTTTTTGTAGCTTCGAAAAGAAGTTTTTATACGGCAACTAGAGCTCTACCTACACTGGTCACCGCCGTACACATAGCAGCCCTACAATCCCCACGGAGAGCCCTTTTGATACTCCTAATAAAATTCGTGACCTCCAGATAAGTAGGTCTTGTTTAATACAATCTTTATCGACGAAACTCGTAAAAACATTTTATAGACTAAAAATCTAGTTAGCCTTGCTTACCAAAACAGCGGAGTCCGTCACTTTGAAAGTCGTAACACAGAAATAATGTATTTCTGACTAGTCTCTGCTCACGGCTTTGTAGGCGTGATAGGTCACGAACTATAAAAAAAACACGCTCACGACTGTATTCTCCATGGTGAATATCCTCAGATATATACTCAGTGCGTATATATTTGATACCAACAATTGTCCCGCAGCAGGATTTGAATCCGCTATCTGCTTTAGTCTGCTGCCGGGAGTCCTATTACACCTAGAATACTAGAATCACTCATGTGAAATGTTCCCAAGATGTATCTACATGCAGATTGAATTAAAATCTTAATTTTCATGTCAATAAATGAGTCGACACGGCTGGCGTAAATCGCGTTAGTACACCTCAAAGCGCAGACGTGTCTCTATTTGCTTGTCTCGCTGTTTCGTTTGAATAGCACTTGTGTGCACGAGTGTACGATTCAAAGAACTGGATAGATATAATTACATTTTGTTGCATTCGTGTAGGCATAGATTTAAGATCGATGTTCTACAGAAAACAAATCAGAATTCAAAGATTTTGGTGTCCTTTTACATAAACCCAACCATATGCAGAGTTTTACAAAAACCACTCACGTCTATATTATCTTTGATGTAGCGACCTTTGAGAATAGCAGGTAGTCAGAGGCAACGTCCAAACATTATATTAGGTACAACGCCGCTTATTGGATCACTATCTGATGGAACATGCCTTCGAATTCGGAAGTCAGGGTACCGCGTACTAGGCCAACATGGCTCTCGACAGTTTTATGTACTTAGGTATTTAAATTGGCACACAAAACTCTAAACAAAAATAGAAAAAAAAAACTAAAATTCATTTGTCACCATCTAGCCCCAAACTAAGCAGAGCTTGTGTTATGGGAACTACATGACTGAAATATACTACTTCGGTTTATATATTTATTATAAATTCATACATATTATACGTAGAAAACACCCAGACACGAGACAAATATTTGAATATATCAAAACATGTATATGTTTTAATCGAATGCGGAATCTAAACTCTCGGAGGCCAAGGTCAATATTTCGTAGTCCTGTATATTTGTTGTAAAAACGGTTAAAACAATCTTGTTTTATCAGAATTACATGAGCTCTTAGAGCCATTGACGCGAATTGGTATCAAAATGTTCAGTAGAAAATCATTTAATTTGTTTTTATTTTGGAGTCATTTTAGTTCGCATCTGCGCCCTACGTTATTAAATCCTCAAACGATATTATTAATTTCTATTACAATACTGATATTCCCCTGTGTTTCGATTCCATTAGAGATATCAGGATAATCCTGTATTAGTTTTAACGAATCTGCCAATCAAACTAAAGAATTGATTCCAATTTATCAGCGAATAAGATAAATAATTCATTTGGATAGGAATATATGAATTTCAAAAATAAATAAAGAAATTGACGAATCTTGTCATGGACGGAATTTACATTATAGTGGCTGGTGATTATTTTGTAAACGAAACGTCAGCAAAATCGTCAAAATACTTCGGTAATTAGCCGTATTTAATATTTTTAAAATATTTTCTCAGATACTTTAGACATTATATCAAGTAATAGGGACAAATGTTTTTATTACCTTAAAATAGAATATAGATTACTAAGCAGAAAACGCATCGCGCATGCGACCTAAATAAGTTTCCACTGGAACTTGTCGATAAAATAAATAAAATGATAGTCTCTGTATGAATCGTAATATAACATAAATAATATCATAACATGTAAATAACAATAGTTTACGGCGCGAATCAAATTTCACTCTGAATCTGTTGTCAATTATACCAAAACGCGAAAACCAATTAAGTCCAATTTAGAAACATTTCAGGCTCGCAATCAAAACTATGCGAGGGTCACAAAAGCTAGCATTCCTTGTCGAACGCATCATCGAACAAAAAGAGCACTTTCCTATCTATCCTGTGACAAAAACTAAAAATCAATCGAGAGGACGTTCCTACGTCCACACGATTGCACCTCCACAATAGCCAATTTGACACTTTAAGTGAGAAATAAAACCAAAAAGTGTCAATTAGGGTTGTCGCCGCTGCATTGTGTGCGCTCGCGGAAACGAGTGTTTAAATTTCCATTAGGCACTTTGAATTGCCCTAGTTGATAATTGGTGACAACTCTATTGGCTTTTGAAGTCTTAATAATGGCGCCACCGCGAGCGCCTTTGAATTCAAGCCAAGACAATAGAGCACTATTCGATGGTACAGGTTATTGAAAGTTGGAATTCAGAGTAAAGAGTGAAAAAAATAAATTCGTATCCAATAGACCCACGACAGTCGCAGAACAAATGTGACGTCACGTGTCAAATTAGTAACGGTCGCGTTCGTCCATTTTGCTTTTTTAAATTTCGAACGCCGCATGATTGGCGACTGTTATTGAACGCGCGCGTCCATTCGACTGGAAACGAATGCATTCGACCAATCAGAAACGGTTGATGCAACTTTTCCAAAATTGTTACTGCTCCGAAAAACATACAACTTTTGTTATTATCAACATCGTCATTACTTGAGGAACTGAAAATATGCCTATCCAAAATATTTTACAACAATTATTATAAGCAAATGGTATATCAGCACTGTACCTAAGTCGCATACGTTTTTTATAAAAGTTTGAAGAGCGGCTGTGGCGCGCCACACGCAATATAGAAAACTTTACCTTCTTCAGCAATATTAAAATATGTATTACCTGCATCGCAAAGTTAAAAAAACAAGTTTAGCAACAGAAGGTACTCATGTATTTTTTTTAGTACTCAGTTTAGTAAATCTCTCTTTTGTGGGTAGCCTAGATCTTTTCTTCTTTTCGCATATAATATTCTCCCATATATAGTTTCAGGGTTCAGAATCCAAATGGCGAAAACAGAATCCTCATAGTTTCGACATGAACATCAGATTCTCTCTATGTCTGTTCGTTCGTGTGTCCCTCTATAGATAACATTACCTTCTTCAGCAATATTGTAATATGTTTTTTTGGCAAACCAAGAATTAAAAAAAAATTGCCGCTGAATGTTCACAGGCCTTTTTTGTAGTAAATATACGAATGATTATATGATTAGTTCAACAGCTTTCTCATGATACCTTTAGAAGAAACCAGTTTCAGGCAGTTTATTAGCTTTGTATATTTATATTTATCTATCATTACGAAAAGAGTGTTCTATATGAATGTGAATGGAATTATGAGCAGAGGTAGGCCAGAGAAAAGATGGATGGATTTTACGAAGGATGAAATGGGTAGAAATGAGTCATGGGTACTGAGATGAAGACTGATGGAGGAGGATGGAAGAAGAAAACATGTTGTTAAAACAACAAAATGAACGAATGAATGAATGAAAATACTTTATTGTACACCTTATGAGACATAAACATAAATATATTAAGCTTTATGGTACATTGGACGGCATTATCGCTTAAAAGCGATCTTTTCCAGATAACCCTAGGATGCATGATGACTGATATTTAGCGAATGTGCCTCTCAGAAGCAGTGAAAGCTTAGGCATTTATCTCTGTACGCTCTTTGATCGTTTTAAAATACGCCGAGGTATACGGCCGTTCGATGTAATTTAATTCCGCGAGTGGCGACTCGCAGCGATTCGTACTCGTAGGTAAAACTAACAAGTTTCATAAGCATTCGGCCAATTACAGAGATTAAATGCAGCTAAGCCGCCATCTTGTTTTTTATGTATTTATAAAGGGGATTTAAGAGTGAACAAGACAGTAATCTTGAGCGGTTTTCAATGACATTATCATCCGTGAGAACGTCTGTATTTTGTGTTTGTTATAAGAGTACAGAACATGTTTATTTGTTTATTAAGTTATCCTAAGTTAGCTGCGAAGAGGGACGAGTACGGAGACCTCTGTGGCTCAGTAGGCGAAGGCCCGCCTGAGACGCAGAATTTTGTGGGTTCGATTTCCGCCGCGGGACAAATGTTTGTATCATTTGTCTCGGGTCTGGGTGTTTCTATGTAAAATATGTATGTATTTACAGAAAAAATGTGTATGTAAGTAGTATATCAGTCATTTAGTTCCATTAGTACAAGCTCTGCTTAATGATGATGGGCTTGATGATGCTGTTATTTTTTTTATTGCCATGTTTATTTATACAATGTCTTAAGATTCCCGTTGCGGGACAAATATTTTCATGTTCTGCAGTTCTGGATTTGGTGTGGTACATGGCACAGGGACAACTACATAAGTGTCTATTTGCCGTTTATTAAAAAAAAATACCTTTCTTCATTCCAAATAAATACTCCCCTCTAAGCTTTCCTTCCTGTCACGCAGGGATGTCAAATACAAGATCTGCGCCTTCTCAGAACACAATAGCACTCCGTGAACTGGCGATAGTTGCCGAATCTCCCCTATCTACCCCAGGTGGTACCCAATTAGTACCCCGCTTCCCCTCACGTGTAACGAGCTGTCAAACTTTTTGTACAGACGCCCTTTTGTTGGTGGCTTTGGACTAATAATGGGGATAGTGACATGTTTTGACGTGTTTTTTGCGGAATAAGTGATCCGAGTTGATGTTCGAGGTGATAGGGAGATTTGTGAGAATTAAACTAACTGTCCGTTGATATTCTAAGTACCTCCTTCCCCTCTGCTGTTTGTCTGCTTGTCTGTCAAGTCACCCTGAGATTTATTTTTCAGTTTTTCTGTTTTGAGCGGTTTGGGTAACTATGACAGTGTATTTTACTTTGATGAGAAAAATAGTGGTAACTAATAATGATTGAATAAGAACTCATACAATTTCAGAGTCGAGATAATTATGCCAAGATTTAGGTTTTGCTAGGTTAAGTATGATCAAAGGTCAAGGTATGTCAGGGTCAGGTCTACAATCAGCTGATTTACTATATTTTTTTCAAAAATCAGCATTTTTTTTTTACTGTTTCATAAAAAGAAAAAAGGAACCCTGTATTGTTCGTCCGTCTGTCTGTCTATCTGTCAATACCCTTTATCTCAGAAACGCGTTGAGGAATCAAGATGAAATTAATATAAAATACGTGGTCTGCGGGTGCCTTGGAGCTGTTAAAATATCAAGCTTCAAAGTCAACGCAATAAAAAAAATACAGCCATTTATAAGTAAATCAAAACCTTTAGGGTACTTCCCAATTTGCCATTGACCTAGAATAATAAATTTGTCAAGAAGCAAGGTCTCACAACACAAGTAATGTAAAAGTAAAGTGATGATAATTATAGTTTCCTGCTGAAATTATATGAAGAATTACGCCTTTTCGGAATAGTTTACATGTTCTGAGACACTCTGGCGGTCTAGACAAATACCTCATGCTTAGTTTTCCTTTCACGCTATCGCAAATTTTCCAAGGTAAAGCTTGGCAGCAGTCACGTGACATTTCCACAACTGATGTCATGTCCGTACAAATCAATCTTTACGCAAGCGTTAACGCCAACAGAAATTGGTATTTGTCTAGACACCCAGGTCACAGCTTCAATCAGCTGCAACAAATTTGATTGTAGCAATGCAGAGGTCGCCGCGATCGCCAAACAAATGCGTCCAACGAACCGAGTCCACCGTCCCGGGTGGTCCAACCGTCTGTCCGAAGTGGTCCAATCAGTGCTAGGGGAGCTTAAATTGTAAGGTCAATGTTTATTTTTGACCTTTCAGGTCAATATTTATGTGACAGAAATTCATTGCATGATACGATAGGTAAAGTCAACGCCACTGTGTTTACACTCAGGAAAATTTTAGTTCTACATTGTAACGAGTTCAATGAAATAAATAAATAAATTTGCGAACCATGTCGATTTTCAAATAATAATAATAAATCTGAATTTCAGTAAGAATTGGCAGGTCCCACATTTCCCAGCAACCATTCCATATACTCCTGCAATAGGCCAGTTTATCACCCATATTTCCAAAACTGTATATCAGTCGCCATCTACAAGATTACGTTATTTATATGCTGACTAGCTAGTGCCCAAGGCTTCGCCCGCGTGGTACCCGGATAAAAAGTAGCCTATGTGTTATTCAGATGTTAAGCAAGTTTCATCAAAATCCAGTCAGTAGTTTTTGCGTGAAAGAGTAACAAGCATCCATCCTTACAAACTTTCGCGTTTATAATATTAGTAGGATATACAAAATGCTTCTTAGTGTTAGATTTGGCTCCACTAATGCCTGTGAAAGACTCTGGTAAAAGCCTGGGATTTCAAAAAAATTGAAATAATAATAATATTATTTTTTTTACTACTCAACACCGCGTTGGTTAGTAAAAAAAATGAATATTATCGCTGTTAGTAGAGACTAATTTCTAATTTGACGTCCGGGTACCTACAGTCCACTAACAATATAAATTATTTGAACTTACATTCCTTGGTAGGTTTCGTCTTTTATTTCTATTATCGTTGAAAGCACTTGTTTCGATTCATTACAAAAGTCTTCATTAGGGTAACATGAAGACTTTCATAATTATGATTCTGAACTCCTTGTGTAGAGGTCGTCCGGGAAGGTACTACCACATATTTCTGCCGCCAATCAATAATGCTGAATTCGGTTTGAAGGTTATTGGTGCCGGTTAAATTACAGGAGTACCTACATTAAACATTTCACCTGTTATGTCTCAGGGTCTGCAAAATAACCTCTGGCGTTGCAAGCGTCCATAGGCTACGGTAACAGCTTACCAACAGGTAGGCTGTATGCTTGTTTGCGAGTATAAAATAAATTGGGTTTGCAAGTACAAAGTTTTTAGAAGGTAAAATTCTAGTTGAAACATAAAAAAGTACGTTTTAAATTCGTTATTCTTCGCTTCCCTCATTATCTGGCTAATTCGCGCGTATCGCGGCCCGCAAACGTAATTTATGGCGCGCGACTTTCTGGCAAACTCCTCTATCGTAATGTGGATTTACCGTTTTCGGATTGCTAAGTGGACTTGCCCGCTTTTGTCAGGAATTCGGGAATGATATCTGTAATTTCTTTTGAGTGAGTCACGGGATAATTTTCTACCAAGGGCTACGATACCCGAAGGCTATAATGGATAGCTCAGTATGTTTTAGTCAAAGCCCATGCTAGAAACTAAAGATTCCTCTTTAACAAAACCGTGATTGTGACCGAATGTATTTTTATTATAATTCGAATAAATAATAAAAATACATTAAATGTAAAAAAAAAAACGATTTCCTCATTTACGCTACGTTATTTCTCTCACTCGGGATGACACTCTTTCGAATAAAAAACAAAAGTAAAATAGCCCACAAAAAAATGTTTCGCCTAGTCCTGATTATATAGGATAACAAAAAAACAAACACGCTCACGACTGTCTTCCCCATGGAGGACATCCTCAGATCTACTCAGTCAGTAGATCTTTGAAGATACCAAGTCAGAGGCACGTCCAAACATTAAATCTGGTACATGCCCGCGTTTTGCAAGTAGTAAGCATTCCACGTGACAGGTTGCAAGCCCTGTTATTGGAACAATAATTGTTAGCCTTCGAATTTTGGTTCTAGGGCATTCCGGTTTCCTCACGATGTTTTCCTTCACCGTTTTGAGCACGTGTTAATGCGCACATAATTGTTTCGAGTGGAAAAATCCATTGGTGCACGACCGGGTTGGAACCCACGACCTCCGGATCAGAAGTCGGGATATCGCCCACTAGGCTAACATGGTTCCTAAAGATGATGATGTTTTTTGAGTTTGACGGGAAAAGTATACATTGAAAATACGTACATATTATACATATAAAACACCCAGAGTCGAGACTAATATTTGCAGATCATATAAACATTGTCCCGCAGCGGGAATCGAACCCGCAACCTTCTGCGTCTCAGGTTGGTCTTCGCCCACTACACCACAAAGGTCGTAATAAACGCACGATGAAAGAAAAATAATATTACATTCATAAATGTTTTTAGCAATGGTTGTATGCAAATGTGTGATCCCAATTGAAACATCCACTATACAGGGTGTTCCCAACACGTAACAACAAATGATTTGTAAATGAAAGTTAGTGTCGGCGGTTGTTCGCGCCCCTACATTTGTGGCACAGTGCAAAACTGAAGCAGCTAGATCAGTGCAGACTAACACTAAATAAATAAACAAACACGCTCATGACTGTATACTCCATGATGGACATCCTCAGATACATACTCTGTGAGAAGATCTTTGAGGATTTCAAGGAAGGGGTAGTCAGAGTGACGTCCAGTATTGGTACATTTAAATTTATCTATGCAAGCGTGAATTTGCATTACTTTTACTCATAAAAAAAAATTATCAACAGTTTTTATTAACAAAATATTTTCTTATTTTCTTTCTTTCTTTTTTTTTAAATATAACGTGAATTATATGATATGTATCTGGTATGATATGCTTTTCTAGATTTTAGGTGATTTTAACTTTTAGTTTTTGTCCTAAGTACTAACCTTGTTTGTTTTTTTATCTGTTTGTGCTAAGATTATTTTTATTATTTTTATGCGTTTTTTGTCCTGAGGCAAAAAGCTGAAAAGCCATTTGAAGAAGTTAAGTGTTTCCGAAGAGGCGTTAAGAAGAATTTTATGAGGAGAAAAATTTGTAGGAAATAGCATAATATATAAATATAGAAATAGGCATATCAAGTGCCTGTCAGAAATTCACCTTCGGAACACGTCATGGTTTTGTTACTTGATACATATTGTTTTTCAGCGCCTGTACATAGACCTTGCCAGATTAAATAGAATAAAATTTGTAAAAAAAAAATTTGAGCCAAAACAAACAAGCAAATTGTAACAAATCACGATCAAGTGTTGTCATGTCGTTAATTTCTACTAAATTTCTACTAAAACTATAATTACTTTAGCGGCTGTCAAATTGCAACGCATTGATAACGCAATATAATTTTACTGTTATAATCCAAACAAATTACGGCGTCGCAACTTACTGTGGCTTCTGCGAGTGTCTCAGCCGTTATGTTTCTGCTGTGGCTCACTCGCGCCTGGGGGCATATGCAAATATTGTGTCGCCTCGATTGTCAGACAACTTGGTGATTACATGCCTACACCCTGTATGTAAGATTTGGCTTGTTTTGAGTAGTTGCTGTCACAAATCCTCAGCTGCAAACACAGTTTCGGATTTCAATTTTACAATTTCAAAATTAATAAATAACATCTGACTCATGCATGGTCCTGACCCCAGACTAGGATTAGGACCACATACTCTGCCTTCTTTACAATACCCTCCATAGTCATTTATCTCCTAACTATCTAAAATAACATTTTTCTCCACTCTTCTCTCAAGACCGTCCTGCTCGTTCCTCTCAACATCTTCGACTCCTGACCCCTGAGCATTCTACCTCTTTTTAAACGGAATATTTTACTGTCACTGCGATCCGCTTGTGGAACTGTATCCCAGTAGAAATCTGCACTGCTGTATCCATTGGAGTCTTCAAATTCAAACTTCACAACCATTTCATCTCTTTACAAAATAGTCAACAAAACTGAGCATTTATATTATATTTGTATGTATATAAATTTATATTTGGATGTAGGTATATATTTAAGTATGAATTATTTTAAGTTTTATGTATGTACTTCTATTTTAAGTAGCTAGTTATTTTTTTCTCTTATTTTGGTAATCAGCCAAATGCACTACCGATCCATACTTCATTACACAAAGGTTAGCTGGAAGAAAATGCTAAATAGCATTAAGTTCGCCTATGTACTTGTTTTATCTTGTGCAATAAACCATTTTCTATCTATCTAGGATTCCCTATATCATGGGTACTAGTATTATAATATCTGTGATCATGGGTATATGAACGATGAGTACCGTAGTACAAAATCACTCAGACCCGGAACAAATATCTGCAGAACATTCAAGCATTTGCCCCTCTGTCGGAATCGATCTCGCACCTCTTGCGTCATATCCGGCTTCTCGCTCACCGTGCCATCGAGGTCGTCAACCAACAGAGTAGTACAATTAAATTGATTCAAGGATGAAACAAAGTAACAACTTAGCTAGTTAATACCTACCCCTTTTCTAAGTAAACAGATCAATGTCCCAAACCACTTCGAATTCTAAGCTGCAAGTAATGCAGCGAAAACTTAAAGAACAAATGCAGGATTATGATAATTTTAAGTCGATTTAACATTCAAATCCTTAAGATTCGGTCCTTACACAATACACAAGTCAGCCAGTACTTATGGTCTAATTAAGATGATGACAATTTCATCTGTAATAGCCATACCTACATTTATACGGACCACGGTTATTCATGTATTGCTTGTTAAACTATTATCTCTCCTCTATAATATGACATCGAGGAACTAAATAAAAAAAAACATCATCCCGCACTTGGATTTCCTGTGTCGTGAGTATCAGTTTTTTTTTTTTTTTTTTGTGTTAGAATGACAATAAATCCAATGAACAATTATTGTTAACCTACCGGTTAGTTGTTATACTTATATGGACATGCAATATACATATGTAATTAGTAATTGAATAAGTAATTTATTCACAAATGTATTGAAATTATTAGAATTTATTAGGACTTCTTTAAATTGACGAGAGACTGATGTCACACCAATTATATTAATTAAGTTTAATAATTGTTAATGTGTGGAATACACATTAACAATTATTAAACTTAAATTAAATTAAACTTTTTTACTTAATAAATAATATTCTATTCTATTCTATTCAGAAACAACGAATACCATGGTACCACAACACTCACACCCGGAACAAATATATGCAGAACATGAATCATTTTTACCCAAAGCGGGAATCGAACCCGCATCTCTTGCGTCGCAGTTGGCTTGTCAATTAAGCATGAATCGTTTTGATGTCGTGTACAAGTGAAGTATACGTGGAAATGTCGCAAACTATAAACTGTTTCTATACTGTTTCTCACTACACTGTGGCTCTAAGAATCTGAGCGTCTGCCGGTTTGGACCAAATCGCCTCGAATTGTCAATTTTGTTCAATTCCTATCGCTTTTGGATTTTCCCGTTCAGCTCAGAGTGGATTACAATGCTTGAAACTTTAAAACTTAATATACTAACAAAAACAGCTACTGATAAAAAATCAGCATGAATTCTCCCTGGCTTTTACCACGATTATTTAATGTAAAATAATTTCAGAACGTTCGTAAAATCAAATAATAACATGAACAATAAAATTTGGTGAGAACGTAATCCCAAATAGTACAATTTTTAAGGTTCCGAAGACAAATGGCGAATGGTCCCATTACGTATTTTATTATGAACCTATTTTTACCAAAGCTCCCAAAACGGTCAACCACAATCAAAAAGTTCCTAGAAATCAGCCAATTTACCGATCTATTGAACCAAAAAATCGCCTTACAGAATTCCCTTCGCTAAAGAACTATTTAAAAAAACACGCGGGTCAAATACGGGCAGGTCTGAAGCCAATCAAGCCAACCCTTCTAATAAGTTTAGTGACGCGAAATAACTGGCTAGTGACACAATCGGACCCTCAGGGACGATTTAGGGGTCAACTGGACTCGGATTGAAATAAAAAGTTTAAAGGGTGTATATAAATGGCGGCTGAATGTAAGATTTTTAGGGTAAATGGTGTGAATATGGAAATAATAGCAAGCACTATAGGATATTGTGTTCCTTTTTGATAGTTTTAGATGCGGGGTTACAGAGGGTTCGATCTGAGTGCCCTTATGTTTTCTACATTATTTAAAGGAAGACTTCTTTTCTGTTGATTTTGGAACAACTTGCTCCCCTTGAATTGCCTGAGTTACTTAATTGTAAGGGTTTATTGACAATACTATGAGCCTTATAACAATAATCTACCTAAAAAAAGGAATACAGTTACTGTCTGAAGAATCAGTTGAACTGCCGCTGTACCCTGGGGAATTAATTGTACCACTTGAAGACCAAACCTCCAACGAATTAGGTGACTAATATTTTTTGTGTGTAGCTATGCTAAAAGTTTGTATAAACGATCAGTCCCTACTTGAAAAGAAAAACACCGACAGTGACATTCATAGTCGACCTCTGTGGCGCAGTGGGCGAAGGCCCGACTGTGTTGTGGGTTCGATTGCCGCTGCGGGACAAATGTTTGTACGATTAGTTAATGTTTGTCTCGGGTCTGGGTGTTTTCTATGTATAATATGTATGTCTTTACAAACGAAGTATTGTATTAGTATTTAGTAGTATTTAAGTAGTATACATATAAGTCATATAGTTCCCATAATACAAGCTCTGCTTAGTTTGGGGCTAGATGATGCGGTGAGAAAAATATCCAGCATTATGTATTTATTTACAGACCTGATCCTACACTAGAATTCCCTGTATCATGGATTTCAGGAACAATGAACACCCTGATACCACAACACCCAGATCCAGAACAAATATCTGCACAACATGTTGGCGAGCATTTGGCTCGAAGTGGTAAATGAACCAGCACCTCTGGAGTCACAGCCATTTCTCTAATTCATAAACGTCATCACCCACATCCTATCCTTCTTACAATGCGTCGTTTCTTTAAGTGTTAAATTTGATGACTACAATTCATATTATTTTTACCTGAATTCTATCGAATTCACCAGACATTTTATAGAAACAATAGCTTTGAAAAGGTAGTCGTTTGAAGTATCAGTAGTTTTTGTGAGATGCTTCAGTTATCAATTGTGCGCATCGGGAGATGAGTTCCCATAATGATGGCAATACGAAGCCCTCCCTGTACACTTTGTCTGTCTTTCACGTGGAACAAGACATAAGCGATTATATAAGCATTAGAGGTAGGAAGATGAGAGTAAGTTTGTTCGACCGTCGTTGCTCACCTTATAATCGTTGACTTGGTCGAGAGATCGTGACCCTGAAAAGGGCCTAAATGACCGGTGGTGAAAGAAAACAGTGAGCCTCGCAGAAGTTCTTTAAAGCTCATTGCCATTTCTCAAGAAGACGTGTCTTCAAATTGATTCCAAGATATGTCGTTTTGGAAAAACATTGCGATAGTATTATGATTGCCTAAATAGTTTCCCCTAATACTGATTTCAAAAATTGCTGTTTCGAGCTCTAAGACAAAAATCATCAACATAAGTAAATGTACTTATCGACAAATATCTCATTTTTTTCTGTTTCCCGTAACCCCTGTGACACTACTGGTAGTATCATGTTAAAAATAATTTGCCTGTGGAATTACAATACATTCAAAGTTATCTTGGCTCTGACTGGCGCGAGGTCCTTAAAGTTGAATCTGATGAAACCAATAATACAATTTTTTTTTTAAAATCTCTGAAAAAAACTCGCATTCTCTTCATTTGTACTCCAACAGGACCTAAGACGGTCATTTAGCCGTAATAATCGCCTAGTGTGGATCTGAAGGCGGCCTTCTTTATTATCTGTGTTCACGTGTAATTGGACGGAGATCTGAGGATACGTGCTGCGATGTAATGCGACTAGCATTGTCTGAGTCTTTTTATAACTTTTTTCTGAAGATATCTTACGTATTTATTCTGTATATTAAAAGCTTAATATCATTTTATTATATGTCTGTCTTAGAGTATGATAAAACTCATTGTCTGAGTAGGTACCTTACCTATTAAATAATAATAAAATAAACACCCAACAGACATAAAGACCATAGTTCAATAGAATTCCCGTGACGTGGGTATCAGGAACTACAAGTACTGTGGTACAATAATACCCACCACAACCACAACGGAACAAATGTCTGCAGAGCATGCAAATATTTGTCTCGTAGTCGAAATCGAACCCGCTCCTCTTGCTTATAACTATAGCGATAGCGAATAAGATAGCTTTTTCAAAGTATATTTTAAATAATTATACGAAATTAAGTAGTCATAATATAATTTTGCTATGTTTTATAGAATTTATTCTATTCACTTTGAGATCTTCTCAATAGGATTTCAGACAAATTTAATCAAATTTCAGAACCAGCAACCTAGCAAAACAAATATCAACTAGAAACATATCCTCAGTCGATCGAGAACTGCAAGTCTTAGTGTTACTTAAGTTGAAGCTATGACCTGGGAAACTTAGATTGCTTCTACATAATAGAGGCTCCATCAAATGTTTAATGTTTAATTCAATCAGAGCTGGATTACAAAGTTTGGAAATGCATTGAAATGTAGAAAGTGATATTAATTTCATGGTTTTAACATCGTTTCAGGAAACAATAACTTTTATAACAAACATTTTGTGGAGTACAGTTTTTACTCAACTACAAAACCGCCCTATTCCTTTTTATTTCTCCTTCCTTTTATTGTTTAAAAGCACTCCAAAATTGTATAAGCAAAACCTAAACTTAGCCTTAACTTAGTTTTATCAAGATTGAATTAATGATTCGGTAATTATCGTCGGCATATGTGTATAGGATATGCAAATGCCGGACGGCCCAAGTTGATAGTAGTCGCTTCGCTCACTCAATCCAGAAAACTAACACCGGTGTTCCAATAAGGGGCGATAGGTTGCACTATCACTTGTCTTGCAATGCTAACAACTTTGTATCCTCCCGGATCTATGCACTGAGTATGGTTCTGAGGATGACCATTATTGGTATAACAGTCGTGGCGTGTTTTTTTTGAGATTGATCATTTTTTTGTAACAAAAATATTGGTGTTGCAATATATAAAAAACTCATACCCTGTCACTATTTCTCACGACAGCTCATGTACACCCCTCGTATAAGATTAGAGAAAACATTATGTTAATACATAATCCTGTATTGTAATACACACTTTGTTTGAATTGAATGGAGATTAGAAAAAAACAAACTTTCTAAAATTAAAACCATAATTTTGTTAGTGTTCCAATATACGGCGATGGGTTTCCAATATAAATGATTCAATGTGACTTTTATTCAAAAAACGTAGGCAATGTGGTAAATTAACCTAATGATCGAATTCCTTCTCCTCTAACTACCTTCTACTTTATATCCTCACGGACTGAATAAAAAAATAAAAAAAAAACTGGACGTTTTACACACAGCATCATCTAGTCCCAAAGTAAGCAGAGCTTGTGTTATGGGAACTACATGATTGATATACTACTTATATACTTTTTTTTTGTAAATACATACATATTATACATAGAAAACACCCAGACCCGAGACAAACATTACAAACATTTGTCTCGCGGCGGGAACCTTCTACGTCTCAGGCGGGCCTTCGCCCACTGCGCCACAGAGGTCGCCAAAAATGAAAATTTAAGGAGAATACGGTCTTGAGCACTTCATATCAACTAGTAGTCATGAACTGAAATATCGCGATGGACACACATGTACAATGCTATGACACACCTTCATACCGACATCTAGTTCTGTTTTCTTGTACAAAAATATATTTGCTTATAACTTTTGAAACTATCATGGTTATAAACAAAATGGTTACTAAAATACGGGATATTTCTCGGCACAGTTGCATGTACCATGGTCACGGGAGGAACTGAAGTCTTTGCGGGTTTTGAATGTTAGTGGCAGATAATTCCTCCTGTGATCATGGTAGATGCAACTGTGCCGAAATATCGGGAAATATTCAAACTCACAAATCATGGTAAATATCCCGTATTTCCCGTATAACATTTAATTTTTGCTTATTACTCAAACAGTATTATGCCAAAAGCATTATTAAAAAAGTGTAGCATTGAACATATTTTTTACTCTCAATCGATAACCCAAATTACCAGATTATCTTACTTTTTATATTTTTATTTTTAAGGACTTCTTAAACTTCAGTATTCAAAAATCTCCTTACGGATAAAGTTCATATTAGAACTTGAAAATTCTATTAGTATTTTGAAGCTGTTAGAGGCTCTGCTGATCTATCAAATTACACTTAAAATCGTAGTAAATCATACATAGAAAATTTGTACGGGTCAATTACATGGTGATGTAGACACGCAATTTTTAAATTGTTGCCACAATATAAAAATTCGTTACAGCTAGATGAAACAAACAGTTTTCTACAGCCAAAGAGTTATATTCAACAAATATTATAATTATTTATAAAATATTGTTTATTGTAAGTGGCCAGTTACGGAAACATAATTATAGTGCACCCAATGTATTGATACATACATACAAAATGACAGATTGTTAAAATAATCTTCGCTCAAAAATATTCACTTTGCCATGAAAATATTGTTATTGTTATTTTTTTAACTTCCTCTTTTTTAACTACATTTATATATTTTTTCTTGATGGACAATGCCTCTTTACAACAACAATTTAATATATTCTTAAGTAACCTAATTATTTAAACATTCATAGATATGAAAGTCAAATAGTTGCCTGTTTCTAGCACCCTTCCAGGTCCTACAATGTAAGTTTTCAACGTAACCAAGTGTACTATAGGTTCCAATGGTTAATAATAGATGAGTTTGAGTATTGTATTTTTTTATCTGTGTAACAGTCACCTCAATCCCTCAATCGCATTTCCATGGCGGCAAATGACCCTCCATGAAACCGAAGTCAAAAATAAACGTGCATTTAACACGTTAAATGCCCAATCGACGTGTTAACAAGCACGTATAATGAGCACGTCCGTCCAGCGTGTTCATTTGATTCCGAATTATAATCACCGCTTTTTGAATGCCGCGTGCTGTGACTTGAATACCTAAATAACTAAATGATGGTTAGGGTCAGCGTACACATGCCACTCGTTCTTTTAAACTAGTCTACAGTCTTGTTGGACCTCAAGAGCCGTGGCTGTACCTCGACTTCCGATGCGAAGGTCGTGGGTTTGAACTTGGGCGTGCACCAATGTTTTTTTTTTATTTTTGTGCGCATGCTTTTTAAAATGTAGAGAAACTAGAACCAAGAATCTTGCCAAGCGAATAAGCGGCGATAGGCTTATTGAGGTTGTAAAGTTGTATGGTTTTTACGTGAGTCTGACTACCTCTATTTGGTATCCTTAATTTCCCCTGAAAATGTCCCTATTTCAAGTGGGGCAAGTGTGCGCCGAGCCTCATTTTAATAAATAATATGTATATAGCTAAATAAATTGATGAATGAAAAATGTTTCCATTTCAAGTTTTGATTTTGCTTGACTTCTCAAAATAAAATGATATTGTTTCGCAAGTGTGCGCCTAGCTTTACTTTAACTTGTTTTCAGCATTTCGCACACGTAACAACTCCACCACACGGTCGCGATTGAGTTGTCCATTTCAACATTTTTACAAATTGTTTAAACTCCTTTAATCGATTTCGGTAATTCGGTTTTTTAAGCAATGATTGCCTAGTGGCCGACTTTGAAATGGAGGGAATTCAGAGACACGTTCGGATATCATATTTAGACCTGACAAACCAACCATTATGCACAACTAGTTGTGCCATCCTGAATATTAGTACTGTTATCACTTGGCACAACTGAAAAATCCATCCGGCAGACCAAACTCTGATTGATTAGGCTGTTAGTTTTTTAATAATCACCCAGTAAGGATGTTTTTTTATGGATTTCTATGTAAGGAACAGTTATAGTACAACTGGTTTTGTCTAATATTTGGGATGTGCATACCGGTTGGACCGTGAGGAACACCTGATAGTAAGTACATGCCCACGTTGCATTGCAGTTAGTATTCCACGTGGCAGGTTGCAAGCCCATCACCGCTTATTGGAACACTTACCGTTGGAACATGGATGGTTTGCCTGGAATTAGTTTCTCATGTAGCGTAACACTTACTAGTGTTGCCACCTTATTCAATTTGTATTATTGTGTAAACTGGTGGTGATTTGTTCTAGGACATGAAGGCTTCCACACATTTTGCATTAAAGCATACATTTCCCAAAAATGGGTCAAACAGGGTGTAAAAAGACCCATCACCAAGCTGAAATTTACGCATACTGTAAATCTTAACATCTCGTACAAGTAGGTATAATAATATACCAAAAATACAGATAAACCAGCTAGCTATCTAAAGTGTCTTATAATAATAAAGTGTAATAACACCCGCTATATACACGGTGTAAAAGACCCAGCACCAAGCCGATATAGCTCCTTACATACATCCTATAACATAAACTCTGATTAGTTTGATGTTGTATTAAAAAATGATGTATAAAAATCCCTTTTGAAAATATTTTCAAATGTTCAACCTAAGTTTTGTCCTCTTCATACAATAAACACGTTGGTACCGTTTTCGCTAACGAGATGTGGCAAATCAAACAAAATACGTCTGATTGTGATACCAGCTCATATTCTGTTTGCGGCCGCTAACTAGTTGACACACTGCGTGCTGTTGCGCTGTGGCACGCCATTTGAAACAGCACTCTGTTTAAGCAGAGATAAAAACATTTTTCTTAGAATTTACAATTAATAATTTAAAAAATTGCTAATCGCATGCGTAGAGGTTTTACATTGAATATGAATAATGATAATGCTGGTCATTTCACACAGCAAATTCTAGTCCCAAACTAAGCAGAGCTTGTATTATGGGAACTAAATTACTGATATACTTTTTTTTGTAAACATATACATTATACATATAGAAAAACACCCAGACCCGAGACAAACATTTGTCCTGCATTTGTCTGTGTCTCAGGCCTTCGCATACTGCGCCACAGAGGTCGTCTTAATTGAAATAATACAACTATAGACTGTTGTAGCGTGACTGCAATTTATAATAGTCAAAATGCGAATTAAGTACTTTCAATATTTAAAGACACGACTAATAAATTGTTGTTTACCGCTGCGTCATATAATGAAGGGTGAAGCCTGCCCATAAAGTCACAGAAAACGATGATAAACATTTTTGAAAATGTTGCCACTTTATTAAGCAATTTCGGAGAATTAGAGTGGTTTTAGCTCCGTACTACTATAACACACCCCTATTTCTATCCTACCCAGGTATCCTAGATAGGCGAGTGGTCGGAAGACAAACAGACAACTATGCAGACGAGTCTGGGGCTATTAACTTAATTAATCGCGTTCAGACGGTAGGGATTAGATTGCATTATGGAAATAGGGAAAAGGCATGCCATCTGTTATTGCAATATGGCCAATGAGATGAAGTTAGAGTTTTTTTATGTCATCGCGAAACAAACAGTTATACGGCCCACCTGGAAAACGTTTATCGTCGCTGTAATACCTGGGACATTTCTGATGCGTTGCCCGCTGAAGGACTCTTTATATATTTTTTTTAAACGGTCAGGTCATAATTAAGCGAAAATACATTAGAAGGTAGCTCATTCCACGGTTCATATATATGGAGACGAGGAGGAAAAAATCTCGTAAAGCGATAGAGCCGTATTATTTACGTATTAATCATGTTTGGATGAGCCCTAATTCGGTGTAACGAGGTGCGATGGTAAAACATTGAGAATTCGTTGAGATACAGTATGATAAGATAGGATAAGATAAGATAAATAATTATTGAGTCTAAAACAATGGTATATGATATAATTGTGAATTGCAGCTTCCATGTCAAGTGCTGCTGGGTAACACATAACTAGGGATATAGACAAATACCACACTCTTGGTTTTCCTTTCACGCTAACGCAATTTTGGCAAGGTAAAAATTTGTAGCTGTTACGTGACATTTCCACAGCTACTGTCATTTTCATACAATTCAATCTTTCTACAGGTGTTAACGCCAACAGAAAGTAGCATTTGTCTAGACCCTAGATATGTCTTATTTGACTGTTTTTCTATACACCTGTAACTATGCATTAACTAAGGAGTACATCTCTATTGACGGCTTAATATACTACCATTACTGGTGAGTTGTAATGAGAAGGCTGTCTCATCATGACAGGTTTATTTAATAATACAGTTTTATAATCATCTTATAGATCAACAATCTCAACATTGTATAATACGGTCGCTCGTTGAGAAACTTTATAATCCGGGATGTGAACGAGATCCACGGCCCTGAATATTCGCGTAAACTCGATTACGGAAACATTCACGAGGATTCAGGACTCGGGGATCACAGTTGAAGCGTTAACTTACTGGAGTTGGTCAATTATTTACGTAAACTGTTTAGTTTTATATATCAGTTTAAAATGGTCATTACAAAACCAGGCTTGTTTTCTTGCCTTTCTTTCCTGGCTTGGACGCGGAACAGAAGATAAAACCGACGTTTCAAAGTGATCCTTGAGATTTTAACGAATAAATGAATTTTGATCGACTTTTGGACTTAAATTACTTTTGGAAAAAAAAATGTTACGACTATACACTATACCTACTCCCTGACATACTGACTAACTCAAGTCAAATTAAATGAATGCTGTACATTTTTCACACAGCATCATCTAGCCTCAAACTAAGCAGAGTTTGTATTATGGGAACATACATACATAACGTACATAGAAAACACCTAGACCCGAGACAAACATTCGCAGATACAAACATTTAGAAAAATAGGTCTGAAATTTGATTTAAATGTACCGTTTGGTGTTTCGGGCTGCACTTATAAAATATTTTATGAAATTCACCATTATGCAGTTACAGTGAAGATGAATATTGCACAGAAATAGTTAATGCAGATTAACTATTTCTGTGGGGCGTTCTACTAGTTATTTTGTATTGTGTGTTGATTTTAAAACTTAGGCTGATACTTAGTAAATATAATTTTCTTCTTTGACTAATATCTCGATAAATGAGTCCACCTTGTTCGATTGGCACCACACTAAAGCAGAATGAAGGATCATAAAACAACTATGTTTGCCTGATTCATCTTGGATTGGTCGCGAGGAATCTGTTTTATATTATTTAATTAAAAACCAACAGTCACATAAGTCCTAATCCCACACTAGGATACGGTGTACCTACATACATAAAATAACGAAGACCTCTGCGGCGCAGTGGGCGAAGGCCTGCCTGAGACGCAAAAGGTTGCGGATACCGCCGCGAGGTTGCGGATACCGTTTGTATCATCTGCAAGTATTTGTCTCGGGCCTGGGTGTTTTCTATGTATAATATGAATGTATAATAATTACATTCATATTAACACTTGGTTACGTAACTAAAATTATAACAAAACTTACATTGTTTATTTGAAGAAGTGCTAGAACAGGCAAGTATTGGGCTATAGTCCACCGAAACATACTGGCAATACCTAAAGCCAAACTAGCAAGAATTCTGAACAAAATCGTTAGGTATGCCAAAGCTAGTGTTAGTATTCGGATCGTGTAGCCCTGAATAACCGATGACCCACGGGACGAATTAGGGTACCTAGTACCTACCCCTATCTATATAGCTAGTAGCTATATACAGGGTTTCCCAGAAATGGTGGATAATCCTGCACGTGCGTGTGCGGGGGGGGAGGTGGGGCCCCACATCACAAAAAAAAAAAATCTATTCCCAACAGTCCGCGGTCTACGATTTTTTTTGTAAAATTTAGAAATTTTCCAGTTTTCCTCACATTTGTGGTCATCACGTCCGCTACATGAGGCCTAGTTCGGATTTTTTTCTTTTAACGTTTTCCCTAATTATGGTATTCCTAAATTACCTTTAAAAAAACGCAACTACTTAGGATAGTAGTTAACTAGTAGTCCCTAAACATACATTTTATTTCTAAAATTTATTTTACTGCTAAGTTTGAGAACCTGTGGTGTAAAAAAAATGTATTGGAGTTTTATAGCCAACCACATAAAAAAATTACCTACATCATAAGGATTCTAAAACAGTAGCATAAGTATCTACTTTAATGGTAAAATTACTGAGCTATAGCTACTAATGTGTAAAAGTAGGCGTTTTATTACAAAATTGCAAAATTATTTGCAGATGTTTTTTTTAGTTTTTATCAGTTAAGTAGAGCTGTCGACCCTAAAATTAGACTTTACTACCTGCTCGGCACATTCAGTTGAATTCTAAGCTGTGTGAGCGAGACAAACTGTGCTTGGGAATATTGCGAGTGAAAGGGTCAACAAATCTCCTTTGTATGGTAGAATTCGTGTTTGGTTATTGTTTTGTCTCCGTAGTTAAAACTATTTTAATTTTAGTGCGTATTTCGACGTTCTCGACATCGCATGTGCTCTTGTTTTTCTGATTCTCGGTGACAAAATTCTACATTTGGCATTCTACTGGACTCGATTTGTGCATTTTGATTGGATTTTGTTTTTTTTGGTGATAACTGCGACGACTCGGCATTCTACTGGACATTTGTTTCGTATATCAACAGGACTGTGTGATGTCACGTGAAATTTATACACCCCAAGAGTATTCCAATATGCATTACATTTACGGAGAATGTAGTGGCAACGCAAGTGCTGCCGCAACACTTTATCGGGAGAGATACCCGAACGCGCGTCACCCCGACTATCGCGTATTTACAAGAGTGCACCAAGCTTACTCAGAGGGCAGAATACCTGGTACTGGCGTTGGTGGCCCTAGGAGCAGAGGACGACCCCACAATCCTGTAACTGAAGAAATTGTCCTTGACATGGTGGAAGAAGATCCCAGTATTTCGATGACAGATATCGAACGCCGTACGGGAATATCAAAATCTACAGCACATCGTATTGTGAAAAAATTTAAACTGCATCCTTATCACGTGACACGTGTACAAACATTGTTACCACGAGACTACCAAGCACGGATTGTTTTCTGCAATGAAATGTTAACAAGAATGAATGAAGATCAAGATTTTTTCAGAAAAATTTTATGGAGCGATGAGACTACATGTAAAAGGGATGGGTATCTTAACCTTCATAACTTGCACAGTTGGCAATTAACAAATCCACATTTGATGAGAGAAGATAAATCCCAGTATCAATTTAAAATAAATTACTGGACGGGCATATTAAATGGAAAAATTATAGGCCCTTATGAATTGCCGGGCAACCTAAATGGCAACAATTATTTACAATTTCTTCAAAACCAGTTGCAAATATTATTAGAAGATGAGCCACTAGCCATCCGGCAAGGAATGTGGCTCCAGAACGACGGTTGTCCGGCACATTATGCTGTGCAAGTAAGGAATTATCTAAATGATGCCTATCCCAACAGATGGATCGGCCGATTGGGGCCAATATTGTGGCCACCACGGTCCCCAGACCTAAATCCTCTGGATTTTTTTTATTGGGGCTGTTGTTGTTATTAAACCCATAAACTCATTAGAAGAACTTCGACTTCGCGTCGCCGAAGCAGCCAGAATTATATCATCAAAAAATTATAATAACAGATTACAAAGATCTTTTATAAAAAGGTGTAGAGCTTGCATAAGGGCATCAGGAGCCCAATTTGAACATTTATTATGATTATTTTTAAAATAAATACTTTTTTGGTCATTACTTGTTTTATTTTTTTCTTTTGCAATTTTGTAATGAAACACCTAATTTTGCACATTAGTAGCTATAGCTCAGTAATTTTACCATTAAAGTAGATACTTATGCTACTGTTTTAGAATCCTTATGATGTAGGTAATTTTTTTATGTGGTTGGCTATAAAACTCCAATACATTTTTTTTACACCACAGGTTCTCAAACTTAGCAGTAAAATAAATTTTAGAAATAAAATGTATGTTTAGGGACTACTAGTTAACTACTATCCTAAGTAGTTGCGTTTTTTTAAAGGTAATTTAGGAATACCATAATTAGGGAAAACGTTAAAAGAAAAAAATCCGAACTAGGCCTCATGTAGCGGACGTGATGACCACAAATGTGAGGAAAACTGGAAAATTTCTAAATTTTACAAAAAAAATCGTAGACCGCGGACTGTTGGGAATAGATTTTTTTTTTTTGTGATGTGGGTCCCCACCTCCCCCCCCGCACACGCACGTGCAGGATTATCCACCATTTCTGGGAAACCCTGTAGATCTGAATCTACCTCTGTAGATTCAGAGCCTAGACCTCTAATATGATGTCTCTGCGTCTTTAACTACGAGTTACATCACCTTCATTTTGATATTCAAAGTCAAATCCAATTCATTAAAATCACAAGGATAATTTTGAATTGTAGTCTTTAGATTTAGGTATGTATAAGTCTTCAACACAAATGTTTAAGACAAATATTTGCAATTTCAGCAGATATTTGTTCCTGGTCTGGGTGTTGTGGTACCATGGTACTCGTTGTTCCTGTTACCCATGATACAGGGAATTCTAGGTCAGAACTATGTATGTGATTGTTGTTCGTTTTTTTAATTAGTTTTAGGGAATGCCAGTTTCCTCACGACATTTTTCTATAACGTTCCATGATTTTAAATTTTATGAATAAAACACAACAATACGAACATTCGCCCGCTTATAAGCAAAATCATTGTTAAATCTTCATCTCTACGTGAAATCTCTGTAAATACGGTATAAGCAAACATTGCCATAATAAAATCTGAATTTACTTGAGTGTTGCCACTCTGTATGCATGACTACGACCTATGATTATTCAAACGTAGTAAAATAACAATCTAGGGTAGTTATAAGCATTTTGGTGTCGACGTTGCTC
The DNA here is from genome assembly GCA_961405105.1 of Perizoma affinitatum. Lineage (NCBI taxonomy): Eukaryota > Metazoa > Arthropoda > Insecta > Lepidoptera > Geometridae > Perizoma > Perizoma affinitatum. The sequence goes on along the minus strand of OY560194.1, from coordinate 13,702,404 downwards.
GGTTGGAAGCGGGAGTGCCTTTTGCGTTAATGTTAGGAATATTGGACTATGAAGGAAAGTAAAAGGAGCATTTTGACAAAAAAAATGGACAACTCTTAAAAAAAAATATTAAAAGGAGTCCTTCAGAGCCGTATCATCAATGCCGATCTACCTATCATGCAGAAAAGTAAAAGGACATGTTACTTACATAAATATAAAAAAAACGTTTGTTTAGTTTGGGGCTAGATGATGATGTGTGAAAAATTTACAGCATTATCTATCTATAATCTATTCTTAAAAAATAGTATTAAATTTAAATATGTCGAGAGCACAGGCATTCATAAAACTGCAACATAAATAGCAACCCGTAAATCTTTACTAGTTAATAAATCAATGACAAGTTTCGCCTGATCTTTCGTTATCCGACAGGTGACATCCCGCGGGACTCAATTAGCCGGACCGTGACCGGACCGGGGGCGGATGGCGCGGGACGGACTGGGACGGACCGGAGCGGAGAGGGCGGGTGACATTGCTTTGAAAGGATTGAAAGCTGAGTACGGTTGGGTCTTGGTCTGCTGTAGACGTTTCCAATAAGGTGAGATGCTGAAAGCTATAGAGTAATTAGGAGAGGCAAATAAAATATTGTATTCGAAAAATCAATCGTAATAGTTGGCTTGACTAAATAGTAATATTTAGTTGGCTTTGAGTCTTTACCCATGGTCCCATTAGCTTGACTTAGTAAGGGACTGGGGATTAATATAAGTCAGGCATGCTTTTTAAAATAAATAATGGAAATATACAGTTGGCAACAAATTCGTGATGATTTCTAGTAAGTCTAGTACCTACTAGAAAGCAATCCTTTGAAATATATTATCAAAAAACTGACGTTTTGAAAGTGATATCATTTTCAAAACGCGTTAGTTTTTTCTGCAGTATCGCTCGCATTGCTGTGTCTGATGTCTGTGTTCTATAAAATTACCACTGAAACTTTTCAATTTTTTTGAAAACACGACAGCAATGGCCATGGTGTTGCAGATGCGGTTGGCTATGGTGGTAAATGGGCAAACCATTCAGTAGTTTTTTTTATACAGGTTTGATTACCTATCGCTGTTGGTTCTCTCTAACTCGACCATAGTTACATGTACAGTTAGACTATTCAAGCCTACAGCCAGCGCCATAAGCTCAACATTAATTGTGCCAACGTACCGGCACCAACTGCACTCCCAACCGCACCTACATCACGGCGGGTACGGTGCGCAGAAAAATCGTGTGCCGCGCGCTCACTGACAGGAGGTCATTTGTTAATTCGCTGAAATATGGCGGCGGGCGACGGCTATTCATTATAAGGCCGGCTCGTTTGTGCCACACGTGTGTGGCGGTACAGTTGGCAGAAAAATCTTGAACGTATTAAATTTAGGAATGATTTCTTTAGAACTTGATTTGCTAGTTGAATTCGAACATGATTTAGATTAGTAATTATTTTATAATATCTTTGTATTAGGTATTTTTACCCGCTAATTGCAATTCTAGCCGATAGCACATGAATTTTGGTTTTTGGGGATGACGGTTGCTTTACGATGAGCATCCTCAGATTCATCGGTTCATATTATCTATTATGAAACATAAAGTCGTGATCTTTTTTAAAATTAGGTCTGCTTTATTTGTAACAACTTTTATAACATTATATTTACAAACTAAGCTAGCTTGATGCTACAATTTTTTTTTGAAATAAATAAAAACTAATAAAAATAAGTCCTCAGGACAGACGACGCATCCGCCCCTGATGTTGCTTGACGACGGTAAACGTTAGATCATCCATATAGAACATATGGATGGTTGAAAAGTATAAATATTAAAGAAATTTCAACTTCTTTTGAAAACCATACAATAGTTGACCTTAATGTAAATATCGTACCGTGCTGTCTGTACTTGCAGTCAGTGCATTTACTTACGCATTGACTATGAAGCCTTCAAAACATTGTCCTCTCTATCCCTCATCGTAGTTATCCATATTACCATCTCTTTTCAATGTACCTTGAATCTGCTAGAGTAAAGGCCTAGGTGTATCACTGGACATATTACTTAAATTGCACGAGGTATTTTAAAGGAAAAGTGTTGCTGATGGTAGTTTTTTAGGGGGAACCACGCCTTGGTAGCGAATTCGAATTCGGTCTGACCCGGTCAGGTCTAAAACGGTTTTTTAAATTGATATTATGTATTTGAATGTAAATATCTATAACCAGATAATGGTTTTATCATGTTTTTAGGTCCGCCTCTGTGGCGTAGTGGGTGAAAGTCCGCCTGAGACGCAGTAGGTTGCGGGTTTGATTCCCACTGCGGGACAAATGTTTGTATGATCTATAAATATTTGTCTCATCGGATCTGGGTGTTTTCTATATGTATATTATGTATGTATTTACAAAAAATAATATCACTAGTATGTCAGTCATGTAGTTCCCATAACACAAGTTCTGCTTACTTTGGGACTCGATGATGCTGTGTGATTATGTGAAAACGACCAGCATTTCTTTATTCTTTATTTTTAATTGTACACACAAATAAACACTTACAAAAGGCAGAATTCAATGACATGAACAAATGCGAGCTTAACCCTAAAAGATTCCTAATTCCAGCATTATTATTATAAAAAAGCTTTTATTTTTTTTTAAATACTTTGTAACTATTTTAGATATTTGATGAATACAAGTCGGGATCACGCCGACACAAAACAAAAACGCTCACGACTGTAATCCTCATGATAGAGATTCTCAGATCCATACTCAGTTTGCAGATCTGTGAGGATGCTAAGTATGAGGTAGTCAGAAACACGTCCAACATTACATTTGGCATATATCCGCGTTTTACATAGAAGTTAGCATTCTACGTATTCCAAGATAGATTGCAAGTTCATCGCTGATTATTGGAACACTAGCCAATGTCACAAATCTTCAAACTTTTTGGGTCTAAGACATGCCGGTTTCCTTACGACGTGTTTCATTATTTTATATTTAACAACATACAAAAAAAAACTATTTAAAATATCCAAAACATCCAAGATCATAAAACAAACATTTGGTACTTACCAAAAAGCAGCAATGTATCCGAGGGGACTAGCACCCAGCCAATTACGTTTAAATTTTCATTTCAATGACACGATGTAATTGGTCAGTAACTAGTTTTTATTTCAACCCCTTTGTGACACAACCAGGGGTCTTTTATAGTATTTGCATTCATTTCGGACACGTGGTATGCACGTGACCTGTTAGTTGGCTATTACTGACTTTTTGTGTGATAATTTGACATTTCATAATACCGGGCCGTAATCCTTAATATAGACTCAAGATAAGCATAGATTTTTTAAACAATTTTTATGAAAAATAATTATTATTTGTATGAAATAGTCAAATATTATGGTAGCTTATTGTCAGCCTCAATCACAATCCTCTGGATTAGAAAACAGCACTGTTCTGTAAGCAGGTTATGTAACTAAGCATTCCATGTATGACGCCCTGGTCAGAAGCCAGATGGAAAGCGCAGCTTCTGTATGGGCTCCTCATGAATCTAAATATAGTCTCATGATGGAGCGCATACAGAACAAGTTCACCCGATATCTTTATTGGAAGAGATATGGCGTCTATCCCTTCTATCCCTTGATGTATCCAACCTTATTCGTTTTAGGTATGGTTGGATATAACAAGTTGGAAATTAGGAGAGATATGGCACTTGGTCTGTATGTGGTTAAGGTGTTCCAGGGGATTATTTCAAACCCGACTATCTTAGAGATGATGAACCTGTGCGTACCGGATGAGTACGTGGGGAGGCGCAGGCAGCCGCCTTTGTTCGTAATGCCTCGCGGAAGAACTAACCTGCTGAACAAGGCGCCTCTGACGCGCACCATACAAGTACTAAATCTGGTAGCGACAACCATTGACGTTTTCCACTGTTCACAGAGCGAGTTCGCAAGGGCTTTACTATTTAATTTGTGTTATGGTACCTAAATAATTATGGTTTTTTGAATTATTTTTGAATTATTGTTGACCTATAGGTACTTGACTTATTTTGCTAGAAGACATGTGTATCAATTAATTTTATTTTGCTTATTGACATTTTGTATTGTGCCTATTATTTATATTTTGATTATTGATATTTTTATTGCATTATTTATCTTATTGTGTTTTGATTAATTAATTATTTTGACTTTTATATATAATGTGGACTACTCTATTGTATTAGGTCATATCCTGTAAAAATAGATGTAAGTGTTTTCAATAAATAAATAAATAAAATAAATAAATCTGCAACAACTTTAACGAGCATAACAAAACGCATTAACGATTAGAGGTGAAGGATCGAGTATATCGCTGATTTGAAGATTATGGATAAAATGTGTCAAAAAAATAATCTCTAAAATTTGAGATCTCTAAATCTCGTAGAATTGAAATTAACGTATGTAGTTTAGTATCATTTTATCATATATTATATACGTAAATTGCCTATTTTCGTTTCTTCTTCACCACATACCACCACATAATATGTTGCTTACAAATAACACAGAAAATTACAAACTAATCGCAGGAGTACAATGGCGGTCTTATCGCTTATATCGATCTCTTCCAGACAAACTTTGGATAGACAGGAATTAACGTGAACGATATTAAAAGATAATCTATAACTTTTAATAATCTTTATGATAGCATCTCATCAGCTTTGAGATAAGGACAAATAGTGACTGTGCAATAGCTTTTTGAAGATAGGAAGGTATTTGGCAATTCTGATGTTGAGGGGTAGAGCATTCCATAGGCGGATACCTTGTACAGTAAAATAATTATCATAGAAGGTAGAAGTGTGTTTTATCCTTGCACAATAAAGTATTATTTTCATTCATTTATTCATACATTCATCCACTTTCTAGAAGGTCCTTCCTCATGAGCACCATGCTCTCCTATACTTCTAGATCACAATTTAGACTGTAAGTTGTCAGTCAGTCAGTCATGCATGCAACAGACAGATTATAAATTATGGTGACAAATTTAAACATAGATATAAGCTGTTTTACTTTACCAAGTAGGACTTTGCAAAAGACATATAACAAATTGATACCTAAAATTTCACAGGGTTGGATTTTCAGGTCCATAATAAACTCCGTGAAGCAGCTGATGGTGTACAATCGTGAGCTGGTCGTAGCTTGATACGAATTCTTCAAGGTCAAAGGTAAAGTAGAACGGTCTGTCGGCCACGAACTCTGTCGCACTCATTGGTCCTTGGGCTGGTCCAGTTTCTAAGGCTGGTATAAATAAATACACGTAGGTTACTCGAGCACAGTTTCCAGAAATTACTACTGGTAATGAAAGAGTTCTTAAAGATATGCCATCGGCAATACCATATCCAATGGTGTTGCCCCCAACAGCCTGCTTTCAAATAGTAGACGAGCTCCTTGTGAAGAGCTGATCCGGGGAAGTACTACCACCAGGAGTAGTACTTCCTCGGTACTTTTGAAGGGTGCCGGTGGAATTACAGGCTCTTTGAGTCCATTGCGGGCTATTTGATCCAATACAATTTTACTGTCAATTACAAAGATTTTTTACCATATAATTCCAAGCCTATAATAATGCCTATATGACACCACATTATCCAGCCAAATGAATTTACACTCACTTCGAATCTGTCTGGAAACACCGAATTCATCAATATCCAGGAAAACCTTCTGCTTTATTTTACTAACGAACATATTGCTAGTGTTTCTGTAATCCGTTTTCAAAATAGAATTCAGTCCTGAGCAGTTGCTGTTCAGGATATATTTTATTGGACTCTGAAAATATCCATTTTAGTTGAAGCTACGTGCCATAGCTTGCAGGATTGGAAACCTCTGGATGCGTTTCTCGATATGCTAGGAGGTCAAAATGCCATAAACTATTTATACTGCAATGCTACCAAGACTCTTTACATTAAGCTTCATTATGGACCAAGATTAGAAAAGTCACGGGTAATAAACAAAAATGATGACCTTCGGTGGCGCGGCGGGTGGCCCATCTGCGATGTTACAGGTGCGGGTTGATTCCTGCATGTTCTTCAGATATTTTTTATTGGTCGAGTGTTGTAGTACCACGACACTATAGTTCCTTCTACAAACCATACAGGAAATACTAGTGTAGGGACAGGACTCTATGTAGTGTGCTATGTTGGCTGTTTATTTATTAGTAAGATGACGCCTCGTTTTTTTTTAAATAAAGCCAAATTATTACAGTTTTTATATAGAAAAACGAGAGTTCATCCGCTTACGACTGTTAATGAAAACCGGGGTAAGTTGCTTTTCCCATGCAACTTTAAAGGTTCTAATTGGGGTTCCCTATGTGAATAAATCATAAATTTTTATAGGGTTTTCTTGAAGTAATTTCTTACGCTTTTTAAGTTTTCAGTCAAATCCAAATAGGTCTTAATCTTCAATCTTGGCATGACCAGTTTTTTTAGACTGTGCGTCATTGACTTCCGGGCTTCCTTTATCAAGTCTGGGTTTCTCTGCAGCTCGCTGAGGAAATCCGTCAGGCCCCGGGTTGAGATCGGTACTACGAGAGTGAATGAGGTGTATGGACTTTTCAATCGAGTTGACAAGATCTGTGAGAACAAGTTAATTCGTTCAAAACTTTCACAACCTTGGTGTGTGTTTTCATCTTCTATTCCAGCTCCTTAGTCACTTGTGGCAATAAAAGCGTTCTAAAAAACATAATTTGAGACGTAAAATACGATTGCAAATCGTATAAAAGGTTTCGCAGATACGATACTATAAAATTTTATTCAGTTTTAGTTGGGCCAGCATAGGTATCTAAACTAGGTAAATATACGTACGATGGTATATTTATGCTCTAAAAAATATTCTCTCTCTTAGTCCAAGTCAACTATAAATTTCGAGATAAATCGTCTACCGAACTTTGACAGAAATCGAGAAGGGCTTTACCTCCGCATGGAAGTCATGTCTGTATGGACTGCATGACAACGCGAGAGTCGGGTCTGATGTTATCACTGTGAACCGCGTACAAAGAGCGGCAGCGCGCAGTGCCCGACGCGACGCGGATGGAGAGCGTCCGAGAGTCTTAAGTTGAAACTTTGTCTATTTCTTCACTAATATTAACGTGAAAATTCCCGTTTTACAATAATTATGAGCAATTGTTACTTTACAAAATACCTTGATGTTTTTATCTTCATATTGGAGATAATGTTCTTCTAGAACCATCATAGGAATGTCTGTTACTTTGTTACTGGTTAGGTGGTAGAATTTTCTTAAATGCGTTTTCTCGATTTGAAATGGTACTTCCCATGTAGCCTGAAAATCATCAAGTAGGTATGACATTTGTGTATCGAAGATTAAACTTTCGAAGAAACGGCAACAGAAATTGTATCTCCGCGAAATCTTCATAGCTTCATTAATTGGACTAGCTTCTAGCTGCGTAAACTTTATTGGCTTACGCAGAACAGCCCTGGAAAAAAGTGACTTTCAAAAAAAATATGCTCACGATTGTAATCCCTATTATAAAGATCCGCGGATCCAAACTCAGTCCGCAGGCCTGAGAGGATACGGAAATTCATTTGCGCCTGACCGAGTAAGAACCCACAACCTTCAGCCATTCTTTTTGTATTTACAAATAATAAAATAGTAGGTACTTATTTATATTTCTGGATTTAATTAAGCCAAAGCAGTCGAAAGACACATTAAAATAACCAAAATTATTGATCAGAAACTTGGCTTAATTTTTTTTTCGTAATGGCGCTCTCTAGAAGTTGTGTGCATAAATGACTTTATTAACCTTGAGATATGCAGCAGTAATCATCATCATTTTAGTTTGGTTCGTTATATCACTGAATTCAATCACGTCTCTGATTCTTCTATAAGTCGCTGAGGCTATCTGAAATGAATAAAAAAAACACTTTAAAATCTATGGAATAAAACTGTAACTATTCAATTGATAACATACTTATAGAAAGAAGCAAACAAGTATACAACTCATTTGTTGGTAACCAGTTACCTATGGACGCTTTACACCAAAGGTACGCACGTGTCGATCCTGAGACATAATACACTTAGTCCCATGTGCCCGTTATTTCATAAAAACAAACAAACACGCTGATGACTGTCTACCCCATAGTGGACATCTTCAGATACATACTCAATGAGTAGATCTTTGAGGATACCAAGTAAGGGATAGTCAGAGGCACGTCCAAACATTACATTTGGTACATGCCCGCGTTTTGCAAGTCAGCATTCCACGTGACAGGTTGCAAGCCCATCGCCGCTTATTGGAACACTAAATGTTGGCACATGCCTACGAATTTTTCGTTCAAGGGCATGCCGGTTTCCTCACGATGTTTTCCTTCATCATTTTGAGCACGTGTTAATGGGCACATAAGTTTTTCGAGTGGAAAAACCAAAATACTAATAATTTATGCAAATTTAAAATAAAGATAAGCTTATAGTAAATGTAAAACACCTAATGTTCTTGCTAATTACATTCATTCATAAATTCATTTAAATTTACGATGCTTCCGAATGAAATGACCAAAAGATTCCAGAAATATCTTACCCCGTTATTTATAAAAGAAAACGCAGCCCTAGGCATATTGAACCCGATGGATTCAGCATCCACTCCGTACGACTGACTCGAGTTGGCTAAGAAGCTAGTGTCCACTTCACTGGAATAGTTCACATACAATTTGTTGATCATAGTCAAGTCCGTTTCTTTCAGTTTGGTGACCGTTTTACTGAGAGATGAGAAATAGTCTTTGGCCTGAAAAGTTATATGAAAACTGTGAATGGAAGCTATCATATTAGTTTGTTTTTAACATATTCCGCAGATATTTGTTCCGGGTCAGAGTGTTGTGGTTCCACGGTACTCGTAGTTTCTGATACCCACTGGGAATCTGTGTATGGTCTGAATTGTACAACCAATACAACGATATAGGGTGTATTATTCAGTGACTGGTCACTAGCGCCAGCAACCTTTATTTAATTAAAGAAATCAGCAGCACAAACAAAAAAGGAAAAAAAGATAATAGACCCAGAAGGCTATTAAAAGGTTTTCACGAGTAAGATGAATAGTAGATACATAAAAAATGTGAACAAGTAAAGTAAATAGATAAACTACAAGATTACAATGAACATATAAAGCAGATACATATTAAATGGTATAAAAAAAACTGGTAATAATAATAGTACTTTACAACAAAAATTAATGATGATTATTTTTCCGACCCAAATATCGACCAATAGAATTGCACCATTCGACGTCACGTGGTACAACCTACATGGTATTATACTGATAATTTTTTGAAAATTTTCTCGGTTGTACCACGTGACGTCGAATGGTGCAATTCTATTGGCCGACATTTGGGACGGAAAAATAATCCCCTGATTCCTTCGCGCTCGTGATTTTTTAACCTGAAAAACTTGACTCCTTCATTTGTTTGCAACGAACCTATCGGGAAATACCCGATAATTTTGAAGCTCTTGTGGTATTATATGTGATTATTTTTCCGACCCAAATATCGACCAATAGAATTGCACCATTCGACGTCACGTGGTACAACCTACATGGTATTATACTGATAATTTTTTGAAAATTTTCTCGGTTGTACCACGTGACGTCGAATGGTGCAATTCTATTGGCCGACATTTGGGACGGAAAAATAATCCCCTGAATACCACACGAGCTTCAAAATTATCTGGCATTTCCCTCAAGGTTCCCTGCAAACAAATAAAGTCGTCAAGTTTTTCAGGAAAAATCACTCGCGCTTCGCGCTCGTCGCGCTTCGCGCTCGTGATTTTTTAACCTGAAAAACTTGACTCCTTCATTTGTTTGCAACGAACCTATCGGGAAATACCCGATAATTTTGAAGCTCTTGTGGTATTATATGTGAAAAACTATAGACTACATCACTCGGACGCCATGATCTCATCATCCTCCCCGGATGGTGAGAAAATGACAGAGCTCAGCCGCCGTCTCACGGAGTTAACGCGGGAACAGAAGAGGTTCAGATCTATTTGCTTAGAGAGTTTATTAAATTGGACGCTAACTCTCCACAAAAAAGAAATCTGATAATTCGTTCTAACTACTGGCGTACGTGTAATCAGACCCTTTTTTTTCTTAATCGCAGAGCTTGTATGAAGAATTTGACGAGGATGAATGAAGCGAAAGAAGTATGCCAGGATCGTAGCAAGTGGAAATCCTTGGTCTCTGCCTACCCCTCCGGGATACAGGCATGACGATATGAATGTATGTATAATTCCACCATTTTTCATCTAACGATCAGGTTATTTTACCTTTTCAACATTATCCATGTCCAAAGCCTTCAATAGCTGTTCCTTAGTTGTACCTTCAGCTATTGATGCGAGTTTGCACAGAGATAGTTTAAGTGGCAATGTCGCTATTACCATACTTGTGTTTGGCTTTGACTTAAATGACTCCTGAAATAAATTTGAGTTTTAATTTCCAAAGACTGTCATGAATTAGATCAATAATTTTTAAACTATCATATTTTTTATTAAAAAACGGGATATTTACACGGTAGAGGTTCCTCCCATGATCATGGTACATGCAACTGTGCCGAAATATCGGGAAACATTCAAACTCACAAATCATGGTAAATATCCCGTTTTTTAGTAAAAATTTGATCAATAATTATATTGTAAAACGGGAACTTATTTCCAGAGTCTAAACATTGTCCCTTCATCATATAAGGTAAAACGTGATACAAAAAAATGTTGTTACCAGAACCAGTCTGTTTTCCCAATTAGCCTTGGAATGTGTCACAAAAAACGAGACACATTTCACGAAAAATACGAAACTATGGCAGCGCATTGTATTCGACGGAAATACTCGTAATAAAATAAAATATATATACAATATTTATATTCAATAGTAGGTAGTTTAAAACTGTATTTTCAATTTGCAACATTTGTCCAACATCGAGATATTGCTCAAGACTCACTTTGACACATGGCATTGGTCAAGCAAACGGACTTTAAGATACGTAACTGATTCCCATCTCGTCGGAAGACATTCTAACATTATGACTTTGACTTTTATAGTTTTGCACATCATTTGTGAATTTGAATGTTTCCCGATATTTCGACACAGTTTCCTGTACCATGATTACAGGAGTAACTTTGCGTGTGGATTTTAGTGGCAGATGAATTGATCGACCCTTCTTCGCACTCTTTTATTGCAAACGATACCACTACCACCGCCAAACCAAGTTTTTTTAAAATATATGTACTGATATTTTGGTAACACGGGAAACATGAAAACTTACAAATCATGGGTTATCATCAATAATCAATCATTCATCAACATTACGTTTTCAATAATAATTACCAAAATAACATTCTACTAATATTGTTTAAATGTCAAAGTTTGGATGTTTATAGATAGTTTTTGTTAATAATCTCCATAACGGCTGGGCATGATTTGTAAGAAACTTGAAACATTTATAGTTCATAGCCACGTTGGACAAACGCCAAACCACTAAGGTTACTTTTTACTTTGCGGACCCCGGGCAAAGCCGTGGGCAGTAGCCTGGTGTTGCAATATCCGAAGGTATTCGAATATTATAGGTATTTTATTCTATTGTAAACCATACTACGGTAAAATACAGTGGATATTTTATATCATATACCTATCATCCCATTACCTGGGTTTCGCAATAAATTTTATATCATATAACTATCATCCCATTACCTGGGTTTCGTAATAAATTTATTATGAATTATGAAAGGTTTTCAAATATTTTGCACGACTGAATACATTGTTTTACTTTACAATCTCGTATATCGCTCGCAAAACTAAATTGTAGTTCTGATAAAAATAATATGATGAACATAAAATACGAAAGTTGTAAATTTACCGTAAATTTTACGGAATTTTCCATAAAATTACAGGTAAAATCCTTTTCAGTACGAAACTATTATTTGTGGATGAGTCAGAACCTTCATAATTTTGGAATTCCCGTCTCACGACCGTCGAGCGTGGTCGTGGACGGTGCTCATGAGGAAATGACCTCTAAACGGTCAACGAAACGTCAGCAGGAGAATAGTAAAGTACGTGGTGTAGTCGTAATAATATTCTAACCTTCATAATTTGTTCGTTCTGAACCATTTAGATTTTTGTTCTCACAGCTTCAACATAGTACAAATTAATATTTCCCATGAAATAAAACAGCGAATAGCCGATTCTCATCCATTACCACGTAAAATGCCATCCAATTTGAGTTCCTTTCAGCACGTCCCACAAAGGCTGAATGAAGATAAGCGGCGCGAGACGATAATGTAACCGTAGACACCCGCTTTGACGGCTGGATCAAATAAGTCGGAGAGAATAGTAATAAAATTGAACAGAGCCGGCCCAGATGTAGCTACGGATTTATCGCTAGCTCACGTGCGAGGCACAGTGGGCGCACTCGAACATTATTTTGCAACAAGATTGATTTACAAAGCCCGTTTATTTTAATCTGAAAACGATACTTATGTAGAATTTAATTAACTCTCGTCGTCCTTTCAGAGTAATTTCGGACTTTGAGCAGAAATGCTTCCGAATGAGACTTCTCTTATAGCGCTATAAGCTGAAAAGAAAATAAAGATACGCTGAATAAATTCACCGTATCTTTTAAGTGATATATTAAGATGTATCACACGTATTACGAATCTTCGAATTTTTGGTTCTAGGACATTTCGGTTTCCTCAGCATATTTTCTTTAAACGTGTAAGACCGTAGCCTTGCGCATATAACCGCTTATAAATAGATAGATAGATAGAAAATTCTTTATTGCACATAAAAATATAAGTACATAGGCGAACTTAATGCTAAAAAGCATTCTCTTCCAGATAACCTTTGTGTTTTGTGGAATAAGATGTGTCGGTAGTGCGCAGAAAGGATTAAAACAAAAATATTAATATGTAGTAATTATGTAATGCAAATCTATAAAATACAGGATATAATAACATAAATAAAAGAAAATAATATATACATATATACACAAATAAATTACTCAAATATTAAAACTACAAAAGGCAAATTGCTCAATTTTTGCCTTCACCGAGGAAGTGATTGTAGACTCTAGCCCTGAACACTTCAACTGAAGGAGCTTCACGGAAAATGTTTGGGATATGATTCCAGAGACGGGTAGCAGTTATTGTGAATGAGCCGGCATACGATGCCGTATTAAACTGTGGAGTCATCAATTGAAAACGTCGGGTAAAACGAACTGGTCGGCCTATTGATGATACGTGAGGGAAACGCTCACTAAGATAGCTGGGGGAAAGGGGGTTGCGAAGGACATTAAAGAGGAGTGATAAATACGAGTACATTATTCTTAGAATTATTGCGTTGTTCTGCTCCCGGTGTGCCCTTACCTGAGAGTAGTCTTCGCTCGCTTACACATTCTCTCGCTGCATCCAATATGTTTCCAGCATATTGTCTTTAACAGCTCCATTATACACAGGATAGATGGGAATATATTCTCGGGAAAAATCTATCGCATGAATATTGTTTACACGAAGACGGAAGTAGGCTTGGAAGCGTCTCATTTGAAATTCAGAGGTCTTCGTTGTTAGCCGATATTATTTATTGGTTGAAGACAAACATCTGTATTTTATTGGCGCGTACGTCTCAGCATTGTATCTGAAAGATTTATATGTTTATGGTGACAGCTAGCGACAAAAGTATAGCCTATCCGACTATTATTATAAATGTAAATAAAATAGATATTTCGATGTTTGTATTGAGAGATTATTAACAACGGCTAGACCGTGAAATTTACCTCGCGGACGAAGCCATGTGTAAAGGCTAGTTATTAATCATTAAAGTTTATATGAGCCGTAGGTTTATGTTGAAAATAGTAAAGGGTTATGACATTTTGAACTGCAGTACGTAACCATAGGGTTACAGAAATATTTGAGTAGTATCTGTTTATATACTTTTGACATTGACTGTACAATATACGAATAAATATAACATACTTTAAAAAGTACGTGATCCTGAAACGTACAAAAATAAATAAATTTTAAATCAATGTAAGTTTCCAGCCTCCGTGGATAGAGGTACCTTATAACCTCTATCCACCTAGATACCTCTATATGTATACCAGGGTATATTTAAAAAAAAAAGTAGAAATATATAAATATTAAATAAATAAACGTCTAACAGACACAGGGTTTGCATTCGAATTGGGCCTGGAATAGAAACCAAATTTAACAAAAAACTGTCAGGTAATTTATTAGATTATAATTGAATTTTTAGATGACACATTTTAATTACTATTCAACTTTGACATTTATTTTGACATAATTTTGTATATTTTGATATTTGCATGCTAATTGATATAAATAAATAATGCTGGTCATTTTTCACACAACATCATCTAGCCCCAAAGTAAGCAGAGCTTGTGTTATAGGAACTAAGTACATGACTGATATACGACTTATATACTTTTTTATGGTAGAATATAATTGAACTTTAATATTTCTTTATCTTAAGACATTGTGCTCAAGCAAATAAATGACTCTTAATCTGAATCTGAACCTTCTCCTTCACAGGGAAGCTCAAACACCTTCCATCACTTCCATCAAACACACTCACGACTCTGACTTCGTGCAGCCCGATTCTAATGCCGACTCGACATAGGCCCAGACGTTATAGAGATTATCAGCACCAAACATCTAACAGGAATAAAAAAAAATGTTTATCGTTCGCTATAAGATTTTTCTTTATCCTTTATGGTAATTTTAAGCTTCACCTTTCGGTCGTCATAATTGTAAAATAACGTAAACCAAATCTGCTCTGTAAAATGGAACAATGCTCTGTAAAGGGCGAAAGATCAGCACGCTAACTACCTATTACCTTATTCACAGTGTGTTTAGCCAAACTGATTTACATAATCTATGTAGTCTCTTAGTCCTCTCACTAATTAAGGTTCAATAGCTTTGATTACATTAGGTATTTACCTTTTTAGTTTGGGTCATTCTCACCAATGCCAAATCCATTGTTCTCCAAATTTTACATTACATACACCATGTATGTACTTTAAAATTTTGAGCAATCCCATGCCATTTTTAATAAATAACAAAATAATGTATTTTTCTTTCCCAGCCAATGCCACGAGTTTTAGGCAGGTTGGTAGGTACAGTTAACAGAAAAATCCTAAGACTATATTTTTTTCGTTTTCCTACCATTGTAGGTAATCTATCTACATATTGTTTTACAGTGGTAAATCTCTGTTATTGGAGTATGAACATTTTTGACGTTCTCTAGGCTAATTTATGCATAACCATAGAAATACATAGTTAAAAAATAGTCGTAATGATTTATCTATCCAAACACTCCACAGAATACAACCCATAGATCCTCGAAAATTCAAAGCGACGAAAAGATGTGTAGTATTGAAATTCAAATGGAAAGTGGGCAGCGATAATGCAACTGAGCGTATTGCTGCAGTATATCAATGAGCATAATAGGATTCCGCTTTGGCCGGTTCTGGAGGGCCCGAAACTGCAATGTTTTCCGTAAAATGCTCTTTTATCACACGTGCTCTAAAAGTTCCTAGCTCCTAGACAACTCGGAACAACTCACTGTTCCTTAAATGCGATTTACAGCTCTAGGGCCGTCAGTAAATTTACAAATAGAAAGAACCTAATTACATTTATAAAATGCTATTACACTGAAATATAATCTTCATGACAAATCCTTATATCTGTTTTAAAATGGAACCGGCCATTATATAATGTTAATTTTTATTTTTATTTTTATTTCCTCGCATAAAAAAAGTCGATTGATATATCGTTTAGAATATAAACAGTGATTTTAAGATGTTATTTTGTATTGAATTTATAACCATTCCTTGCCACCAATCGTCATAAGTAGTCGGCGTAGTCATTAGCCTAGAAGACGGTACTCTGACTTCCGATCAGAGGTCGAGGGTTCGTACCCGATCGTGTACCAATGCATTTTTCCTCAAAACGATGCCCTAGTACCAAAAATTAGAAGGCATGTGGTCATTAGTTAGTGTTCCAATAAGCAGCGATGGGCTTGCAACTTGTCACGTGGATTGCTTACTAAGATGTATCATCACACTCACCATAATCATTTCTGTGTTTTCAAAATGATTCCAGATAAAAAAAAACTAATTCATTTAGAAAGACTACATTCTAAATTTCCATTCTTCGTCACATTTAAAAAGCAATCTACAAATCCTCAGACAAATCCCGATGACGTTAGAAATGAGTCACGAGGCCAATCGCTCTCCAATCAATCGTACCAACCTGAAAAAAAGTAAAGGAGCGTTCCATCTACTGCTAATAAGTTTGCTCGCTCTTGCATGGCGATCGGAATTGCACCAATTCCCCTTAAAATTCGCAATCGGGACGTAAACGAGATTTTTTGCGCTGTTCTATTTTCGCGCGATGGATTTTTGGCAGGTAGGTCAGTATTCCAATGGGATAAGTTATTGTTAACAAGGAAAAGGATGTTTAAGATATAGGCTGGTTAAATTTGACAACACGCGAATAATCATAGTTTCAATTTTCAAACTTCTGACTACTATATTAGAGATGACCATGAGTTATTAAAATAAAAATAATATAGCTAAATAAACACCCAACAGACACATTCATGGTATAGCACAAAAAAGGACAAACTTACTTAAAATAATACAGAAAAAATTAACTTAAAATATTGTCTAGGTGTAACTTAGGTATACGTTGCAATGCCTTGAAGCAAATAAATCATCGCTTCAACCAAACGCCCTGTTTTTTTTTTGGATTGTCGCGAAGGGCCCCGGTCTCCTGACCCGGACGGTCTTAACGCCAAATAGCTCAAAATAAGCTCTAGTGATTGTATTAAAATCACTTTTAATAAAATCACTAGAGCTTATTGAGCAAATGTAAGTAAAAATTAGATGTAACTAATTACATGTAACTTATTACATTTGAATTTTAATAACCGACATTGTGGCTTACACAATATAACTACTAGTATTTCCAGAGCATATGTGAGAATCCAACTCGTTAGTCAAAACCCCAGGAAGCGCGCACGTCTCAGCCAACAACATTACAATAATTGATTAACTAAACGCAAAGAGAAAATAATCGCGATTCAGCGTTTTGCGGATATGAGCGAGTTGTAGACGTGCGGAGCGACTTTTGATTTTTCGGCGAATATTTTTGGTATTTTTTTAGTTATAGTTATTTAGTTAATATGTAAACTCACACTTAAGCGATATCTCTCGTTAATTGTATCAAATGTTATTTGCAATAGATAAATGTTCTTAAATTTAGATTAAATGCACAGGTCACCAGGGCAATGGACGTCGGGAACCAATAAATGTCGAGGATATTAAAAAAATGTCGTAAAAATTTATTTAATAACAAAAATCTACGCTAATTTGACAACATATTTGTTGGGCGACTATACATATAAATTTAAACTTTCGGTTTGGACGGGGTTTTGATAACATACTGTATATTCTAAAACGATACGATTAGTATTTTCTGTCCTTACAAATTTAAAGGTTAAAGAAAAATACCACGTTGTGTTAAAAGCCTTCACGTTCCTGAGACACATCTACGAACCCACAAATATCAATATTTGAACGCGTGCTATAAAATCCCTACAAACAGCAACAATGTCTAGACTTTCCCCCTTAAATCCCCCATAAACTGCAGCGATGATTCCTAATATATCATTCTTGTACAGCTGGCCTAAATCTCCGGCGTGCCAGGAAAAATGATTTATAAAACCTCGGTGTGATCGTTCCATCTCTTTCGCACTTACATTACTTGTATCCTGCCGTCTTTGTCTGCTCTAGTCCAATTTCACAGGCTGGTGAATACTTCCGTAGGACCCCTAGTAATGCTTCTATTGATTAAGAAGCTTGAATATTCATTCAATTATTATGGACTTGCGGTTTTCTGATGAAAACGCTTGTGGTGTACCGTTTCATAGGATTTTGTGTTTACATTTTGGTTGGAGGTTCTAAAAGGGGTTGATTTATTCATGTTTGGCTGTGTGATGAATGGTGTGGTGCTGGGTAAGGTACTTAAGCCCATCTGCACTAAACTTTAGCATAGATTTAATGGGTACTGCAAGGGTAGTCTCATAAAAATTATGAAAAAATCCCACTTCTAAAGCTGAAAAAATGAGTTTTTTTTATCAGTTTTTATTTTTTACTGAAAAATATTTTATTTTATAATGTGTAATGTGCTATAATTTAAAGTATTTAAAGATTTTACTAAGATTATTTTTTTCTGAAAAATAGGTTTCGTTTTAATTAAAGTATCACGTTCGTATAATGAGCTAGTGCTTTTTTCCAATGTCAGAGTTTTTAAGCCACCCGAAGGCCTTGACAGACTTGACTTTACAACTGTGACAGCTGGAACTGACATCTAAACGTGAAATTCGAAGCACAAAATCGCTCAGTTCTACGTTTTACCATCGGTCTTCCATGCAAATAGTGACCATGGTTGCTTTTAAATAAACTATCCACAAGCCCTTGTGGTCTAGTGGTGGTAGTGGAGCGTATGTTTATGTTATTAGTATAGACTTTGTATAAAAACCAAAACAAAGTAATATGCTCACGGCCAATGGACGTTCTTAGATACATACTCAGTGCAAAGATCTTAGAGCTATTTCGCTTAATAGAACACTAAGTGATGACATAAATGCTTTCAAAATTTTGATATAAGGGCAACGTTTTGAGCACGTACATTTTTCAAAAATCCATTGGAAAATAGGGTACAACTAGACTACTAAGGCAGTAATAAACTGCTTATAATACATAATAATATTTAATATTAACCCCATAAAACAAAATAACCAATTAAAATAGTCTCAGGTCAGGTATCAGAGAAGCCAAATTGTCCTTTTCATAATACGCGGTTGTCCACTCTCCGATCTTGAACAATAAATCCATTGGCGTGCAACAGGGGCTTATGTTGAGTCCCCTACTGTTCCCATTCGACGTATCTTTTCGCTCCAATGCAGACTTTATCTATGGAGTATAGCCGATTGAGGATGTATGGTGAGGCTTAGGACTGTCCCTTGTATCGTACGGTTCGTTAGTTTAGGGTTTTTTGTGCCTTTGAGAAGAAACGACGATTTTCTGGTCCAAAATAATTGCATTATTCTGGGAATTGACTTTCTTTTGATACTGTAAATTTGATAATAATTTAGACTCTGATCAAAGAAAATTAAATTGGGACTCTCTGAAAGTTCCAATGGCACTTTTATATTACGTGATCACAATATTTGAAATATAGAAAATGCTTTTTGTACAAGAAAAAACAAATACATAGGTAAATTAATTATCATTTTCTTCCAGTTTTCTTGTGTAATGAAGAGCGTAAACTACGTACATACTAAATACATACATAATTCATACTTAAATAATATATCTACATCCAAATATAAATATTATGTATTATTTCCATTTTAGTTAACAATTTACGTTATACATTGTGCTTTCGAAAAAACTGGTGCTTGGTATCCAATGCTTACTTATTCTTAAAGTAAACAAATTAGTTTCACTCTAGTTATATGAAACTACTCGCCGTGGCACTCGCTTAGCTATGAAGTGTGTAAACCACGCAAACTACCTAATGAGACAAAGACCTACCTTTATATAAATTATGAGACAAACACCCAAAAGTCATACATAATCCTGACTCCACACTAGGCTATTCCCTGTATCGTGTGTATCAGGAACTACGAGTACCATAGTACCACAACAACCAAAACGGGAACAAATAACTGCAGAACCTGCACACATTTGCCCCACGAAATCGATCCCTCACCTCTGACATCTCAGCCAGCATGTCCACCGCGTTACTGAGATTTTTCCATAAACTGGAAAAAAAAAACTCGTAAATTAAATGGTAACATCGGAGATTGCATACACAACTAAATGGCTGACGTGAATAGCCCGAGGGGATGACCGCCGGTAAATGGTGGCTAATGGTAATGGCATACTGATTTACCAAATGGCTCTTTTAGTGTGTGGGAGTATGGCTTTCAGATATTTCAATCGAGGGCTGGATGAAAAAGTATATGGAAATCGCTATTATTGAGAGCATGTAACATTTCTATAATCGGGAAAGCGAGACTACAGGCAGAATGTTATTTACAGGCTATTCAGTATGTAAACTGTTGATGAAATGGATTTTGCTTTATAAAGTGTCGCAATTTGAATGATTGGTATTATAATGGTAGGTGTGATGTTACTACATCAAAGTCAAAGTCAAACTTCATTAAAATCACAAGGATCACTTTGAAACGTCGGTTTTATCTACTGCCTGTTCCTCCGCGACCAAGCCAGGAAAGAAAAGCAGGAAAACAAAGCTTATTCTTTTTAAAGATCCTTTTACAAAACAATAGGTACCACGACCACTAGGTAGGTATATCGAGTTGGAGTATTTTCAATCCAAATAGTTTTTATCATCTAAATAATCAGATATTTTATGGTATGCCTTTTTATATCAGTAGGCGGGGCTGAAAAATAGCGTGGCTGAGTCACGCTAGGTCACGGTAGTCACGGTAGGTGACGTTGGCGAACAATACATTCAAACGAACTTTGATTACCACTTTTCCTAATCGACACTGCCACCGCTATTGCCACCGCCACCGCCACCGCTACAGCCACCACGTTAGGTCTACCGGGCCCTTACTTATGCTCATAACACTGATAATAATAATAAGATTTTGTTTAATATGTTGAGCGGCGATGGGCTTGCAACCTGTCACGTGGAATGCTTACTACTTGCAAAATGCGGGCATGTACCAAATGTAATGTTTGAACGTGCCTCTGACTACCCCCTACTTGGTATCGTCAAAGATCTACTCACTGAGTATGTATCTAAGGATGCCCACCATGGGGAAGACAGTCGTGAGCGTGTTATTATTTTACTATGTTATTTGTTTAAGATGTACAATAAAGTATTTTGGTTCATTCATTCATTCATTCATAATAATCGAAGATGCGGGACAAATGTTCGTATGATCTGCAAATATTAGTCTGGGTGTTTTCTATGCATAATATGTATGTATTTAAAAAATATGTTTTAAGTAGAAAATCAATCAAGTTGTTCCCATTATACAAGCTCTGCTTACTTTGGGGCTAGATGATGCTGTGTGAAAAATGATCAGGATTATTTATTTATTAATTAAATAGTCAAAGTTAAGTACAACTTCATATAGTTGTACTTTCAGTTAACTATATGAAGTTTTTTTTTTAATTTTCTTGTTAAAGTTATCATACATTCATTCAATATATTCCGAACGAAAAATCTTTCCATTCCATTTTTATAAATCTCAGTGACAGATTAACAATTTGAATTCCCGTAAGAGACTGGTTTTATAAGTCACATTTATAACCTCCATAGAGTAATAACTTGCCATCAGCATGAGTAATTCCTTCTATTATAGGGTAATCATGACGTGGTTCTCATAAGCTATAGCACCATCTAATATATTAGATGGTGCCATTTTAGGCGTAATTTTTACCCGAGTTATAAGGAGTGTATCTTTTTTATCATACGACAGTGAAACTTATCAAGAAAAATAACAACAGAATTGCGAACCCGCATAATATGGAGCTCGCGACCACTTCCTCGGTGAAGGTATTACTTATTTGAGGCTTTTGGGGTTGAGACTCTGGGTCCGTGGGGAACCGGGGCCCTTCGCGTTTTTTTAATTATTTCAGGGCAACTGGTCGAAGCGATGCGTGACAAAAGAGCTGGCTCTTATCTGGGTCAACGCATTAGCATTGCCATTCAGCGTGGCAATGCGGCCAGTATTTTGGGAACGCTTCCGTCTGGTAGTGATCTGGATCAGTTGAGCTATCTATAGATCATCCATAGGTTACGGTAACCGCTAACCAACTGGTAGGCCGTATGCTTGTATGTCACTTCAGTGGTATAAAAATCCCCGAACACAATATAACTCATTGCATCTCGGGAGTTAAAACGCTGGCGTGAAAGTCAGAATACTGATGAACAATAATTAATAATAATAATGCCGGACATTCAATGGTCTTAGGTTAGTGAGCCAACGTAGAATAAGATGTGTTTTAGCAAATGGTCAACCCAATTAGTGTAAGTTTATAAACTGCTTCCATTCTTTAAGTAATACAAACCTGTGGATTTATCTTAGCGTTTTATTTATTGCCATCCCATATGATTTCAATAATTGTAATGTATACTTTTGAAATAAAAATTGACTACCTCTGAGGAGCAGTGGGCGAAAGCCCGCATGAGACGCAGAAGTTTGCGGGCTCGATTCCCGCTGCGAGAGAAATGTCTGTCTCGGGTCTGTGATTTTTCTATATATGTATGTATTTACAAACAAAATTATAGAAGTAGAATATCAGTCATGTAGTTCTATGTGAAAAATGACCAGCATTATTATTAAGTATATATTATTATAAAAAAAAAACTTCCCATAATGTTAATAACAAATGAAACACAAATAAAACTCTGCATTAAGCATTCATGGATCCAATTTTTATTTCAATGAAACATTACCGAAGTTAAACAATCATGAATATTATAAAGCTCATTACGGGAAAAAATCTCATGATTATGTAAAAAAATTAATCCAAAAGATAAACGGCGAAGTACATTTTCATGTTAATTCAAAGCGTTCGGGGGAAATCTTAATCGGAAAGTTTTTGCGATATTTTCAGAGCTATAATTAAAAACGAACCTACTTCCTAGTGAAGGTGTGAACCGTAAGCAGATCTTACAAAGTTACAAGGGATGTGCTTGTATAATAAAATAACATTGTGCGAAAATAAAAAGAAATGCGTTCATGATACCTGATATATTTTATTTTATTGATCAACAAAATCAGCAGCCTTTATTTATAAATAGTTCTAACCTTAAAAATCTAACTTACGGCCAATGAGAGATTTACATTTTATATTAAAAACAAACTTACAAAATATATTGATGGGAAATAATCTAGGACAAAATGGAGGACTTTATTTCGAGTCGAGCTCTACATAGTGGTAGTCATCATTATCTCAGCCCGGAATCAGGTTAGGTAAGTTGTTAGGTAAATCTCCTTTAATTTCTTCTATTTGTAACTAATAGTAAAATACTAAAAAAAACCCTACCCCAAGTATTTATGTAATCATAAAATATTAATATATTTTTTTATGATGCTAAAAGGTTTAACATTTTAGTTTGTTCGATCTTATTGCTCTTAGAAAATATTAAAAAAAATTTAAACTTTTCTAACTTTATAGGAATCTCAATTTGAGTTACATTTCGATTTAAGAAGTTGCCAACAATTTACATGCTGAATAATAAATGGATGGTTATCTGCAAATAAACCAAGAAACGCTTTTAAGACTGAAGTATTCTTTTACAAGTTTTCATTTCGTGTTTTAAGAGGAAGCTTTTAAGTGATGTCTTTTGTGGTGTTTGCGAAGGTGGCTTAAATCAATTTCGTAAATTTATTTTTGTAAGTATATAATTATACCGTATATTTTTCATTTCATGAGTTTAAATGATCGGGCAACGATATTTTGAATTCTATAACATTTTTACCCTTATATTTTTTTATAAGACAGTAATTTGTATAAGCTGAGTCTGTAATCAACAACGATGTGGATTAAAATGTTGTAAGAATATTTGTTAAACTCAAAAAAAATTATACGGCACTCTAAATTGTTTGCAAATAGAACAAATAGTCTATTACTATTTTATTCTTGACATTTTGAGCCGTTTTAGTCTGAGACTTGAGCCATATAATCTCAAATGCAACAACGATAGACACATCAAAGCGTAGCGGACTCCCATAGCACATCTACGAGGGTCTACGGAACAGTATAAATGCTGTACAGAGTCCAAGCTTTAAACGATTGTGCTTAGAAGTATTTATATATACTGTGTGTTTTGTATTCAGAGGGCCACAATAAAATTCGAAAGCAAGGTGATTTTGGAACTAGGGGTCCCAAATGTAAAACCTAGCAATTTACATGACAAAATACTTGTATGCCAGACGTAAAGAATGCAAATAATTCATGATACACTGAGGCTAAGTTAATAGAGGTTACTCCATTCTTAGGCACTGTCCCTTTTAGGGTTACACAAAGTTAAAAAAAGTGTGGTAGAAAGAGACAGAGACAGTGTTGAAGTTTAGCTCATCGAGACAAAAGGGGTCTGTTTATATCAGGTTGAAAATTAAAAAAAGTTATTTTACAGTAAATTATGTGCTAGATATTTGGGTTTTTAAAAAACAATTGTAAAATAACTAAGAATTATGACATATATACGTTCAATAATGTAATTAAGATACATTCTGCTTGTATAACTAGATTTATCTAATGCTAGATGCATTAAAATCATCTATGAACAGTACGTTAGATTATAAAATAAATATTTTCTATCTATCTAATTTGGTATAAATAGGGCGAATTCGTAACACAAACGATGGTGGCGAATGTTTGTGTTACGTAATATGCCGGCTGTGATCGTATGAATCTTAGACTCTGTTAAGTGCATACATTGTGCTCTCGTAGCGCAGACTACGAGTAGGTACGTAGCGTAGCACATCCGTAGCCCTTCAATTTGCTATGTAAATGTATCTTTTGTCCGGCGTGGTCTACGCCACTCTATAAATTTGTCCGAATACGGCCAGTGCTGCCCATTTGAGTACAGAGTTTTCAATCGAAATGTTGATATTTTATGCAAAAATACTTGAATAAGTCAAAAAATCCCATAAAATTAAATTATACCTCAAATCTTGAAATAATTAATATACAGTGGACGGTATTAAGTATGATTATTTTAGAATAACATTTATCATTCTGTCTGGAACTCCTTTTTGTGTCATTTTAACTAGAAAATATGTCACATAGCAGCTACTATAGACTCTTATATAATACACTTATAATTATAGTAGCACTTAGTTTGCGCTTACCTAAATATTTATCTGTTTTGTATATTTCTTTATTTTTGTTTCTAAACCACTTATCTACTTTTAATTTGCTATCAAACTGCTGTCAGTAACACAGTTTATAAACTAAAACAGACGGACAGAGCTTCATTATAATTATATCTTTATGTCTGAAACAAATAATTTTAATTATTTTGTATTTGTAACTTTTGTAATCCCCATAATGGGTATCCATAGATCAATTTTAAGTTCATAGATCTATAAAGTTAACAAGTAACAACACCTTACAAAAGGTATAATGTACAATAATATTCCGATAACATTTAAATCACTAATTATATAGAACATTTCAACCATGAATAGATAAGCATTGAGCACGATAAAACAGGTGCCCACGCAGCAAAACGCGTAATAGAACCCATGGGAGTAATAGCGTTATCAACGACTCATTAAATTGAGTGAACCTACTTTACACTGTGGTAGGATTTATTGTCCATTACCCTGTCCAAATGTCAAATAATTATAGTAAATAAATATTTTATTGTAAAAGCCCGATTAAACTAACTCGGTAGAAAGCGTTGGCGGTGGAAAAATGATTCGCTATAAAAGAGTGAGAAAGAGAGTCTGCCACTAACATCCACCACAGACTTAGTTCCTCTCGTGATCATGGTACATGCAACTATGCTAAAATATAGGGAAATATTCAAACTCACAAACTTTCTTTGGGAGAAGCCAATGGCTCCTGAAATTCTATTTCTACTAGTTCAGGAGCCTATGGATTCATATACAATTTGTAACATTTTATATGTCAAATAAATATTTCCATATTTCTATTTCTATATTTCCCAAATCATCGAAAATATCCCGTTTTTAGTAAAAAAAATGTATTCATAACATTTCAAAATAATTAATTTCAGATAAGGCCACACGTTTCATCAATATTCACCGATAGATACAACATTGAATCAAATGATCGACCAATCATCGAATCATCGCGTCATTGAATCAGTCTGCAATTGCCGGCAGGGGGAGCCACTGAGCCCCTCAATATGTAAATTGCATTGCAAAGCCTAACTGGCTATTGTGAGCGGAATGACGGAGGCATCGAAGTACAGCTTTCGGGAAGGCTCGATAGGCGGTACAAATGCTATCTTCTGTGAGCTTAGACTAGCTTTCGAATTCCTTGGATGCTCAAAAATATACATATTTAAAATCAAAGTCAATATGTTTTTATCCATTGAAAGGTTTATCTAGAAACATCAGCATAAAACTACGTGAATTTAAAATTTTAGAGTGAATTGACGCCGATTTCTTGCGTAGAAGAATCAGGGAACAAACTCTGCTTGTTTTTTTTTTAATATCCCATCATTCAGCTATAGTGTGGTGCCAATCAAATAAGGTTAACAAAGTTTTGGAGAAAGAGTTTAAGTCAAAGAATTATATAATAAAAAACAGTATTAACCAAAGTTCTTATTACGATGTTGCTCATATTATTTAAAACATGGCAATTTTCACATTCCGTACCTACTATCGGTGAAAGCATCGACATTGTTCTAAGAGTTCTAAAAAAAAATCAGGGTAAGTGATCGCCACACTCTTGTAATATGAACATCTGAAATATTAATATAATTCACTATAGTTTTTGAAGTAACACGATGAAACGCTAAGCACGAGCATCCAAGATTTTTTCATGAAAGAAAAGACAAACTATTTTTACAAGATAACGTTTTTTCAAAAAAGAAAAGACAAACTATTTTTGTCGCTTATTCTGTCAAACAAAAGAGAAGGAGAAAACATTTTTTGTCTTCTCAGCGGTAGACAAAACTATCTTGGTTCTTTATGCTAAGCAGGAAGATAACAAAGTTGGCAACTCAATGAACTTACTCGTACTTAGCTTAGAAAGTATGATCATCAAGATTATGTTATTTTGCAAAATCTAAGCATTTTTCGAAAATGTAAAAGCGTTGACGCATTCGTTTCGTTAAACTGCCGACACCGGATATTGACGTTGCCGACATTTCCGTCCACCATAACTGACGTATGAAAGTTAATAGCGCGCGGAGATCGGAAAATTTGTTAAAGGCAGTTTATCACAGACTTTTTTTTTGTTACTTATAAAATACACCACTTTTTGCAGATCCCACGTAATGAGGTATAATGATGATAAGATCATGAAAATTACACCGAAAAAAGGTTTTTGATCTGATAATTTAATTTAATTTTGTTGTTAATTTAGTTTTAGTTCAATATTTACAATCATTAAGTAAACTGACAGAAGCTAAAAATCTTCGTTTTATTTTTTATCTGTATTTCTAAAAAACTTGAAATCATTTGCGTGTAACCTCTTTGTTTTTCCAACTGGTCCACACAGGTGGTGTGTGGTCACTCACCATATGAAATGAGACTGAATGAAACTGAGAGCCAAGATTTTTTTAACTGTATTTTGTAAATTATTATAAAGCGTGTTTTATGAACTGAGTATGTATTTTAGATTTTAGTGCCCACGGAGACTTCATAAAGTACTAAATTTAACAAACTTTAGGGATACAGACATTTTTTTTATTTATCCATAGATCGGACAGGAGAGACCATAGAAACTAATCTGTCTGTAGTCCGATCACGGGGGGATGCATAGTAGATAAATATACGTCCGATTAAGGTAACACCTCTTTCTTGACTAACTTAAGTACCTACTCTTACATGGGTTCTAACTTACACTAATCTCTTAACTTACACATAAGTTGACATACTTGTGATTACAATTAATTAAAACCTATTGACTTTAATAGTGTCTCGTTGAGCCTCCGATGGTGTGGTATAGTCATTTTATTATTACGACTATACCACGTATTTAAGTATTCTCCTGGTGTTTCCGTCTGACGACCGTCAAACATGGTCCAGGATGGTGCTCATAAGAAAGGTCCTCTAAAAGGTCTATGAATCGTCAGTAGAAGAATAGTGGTATAGTCGTAACATCCTAAAATGATACCAAACCAATGATTTCAATTATATAACCTATTTAGCTACAAAATTAGACCATATGATGTTTTGCATCCTCCCTTGATGTATATATATATAGTGTATAGTTTTATACAGTGTCGCATTAACGTAGGCCGGTGTAGTTACATTAGTTCAATAGGACCATTGTTTCCGGACTATAGAATTTTATTATAAGGAATATTCATTAAATGGCCCGCTGTCGGTCTGTCTGCGAGGGTTTATGGAATCGGTAATGGGGTGTACAGAAATTATGGGTCTACGAAAAACTATTTTAAAAAGATAGAAGTAAAACTAGTTTTTGTAAGTCTATGGAATTTTGAAGGAAAATAAAAACAAACAAACACGCTCACGACTGTCTTCCCCATGGTGGACATCCTCAGATACATACTCAGTGAGTAGATCTTTGAGGATACCAAGTAGGGGGTAGTCAGAGGCACGTCCAAACATCACATTTGGTACATGCCCGCGTTTTGCAAGTAGTAAGCATTCCACGTGACAGATTGCAAGCCCATC
Organism: Perizoma affinitatum; assembly: GCA_961405105.1. Classification (NCBI taxonomy): domain Eukaryota; kingdom Metazoa; phylum Arthropoda; class Insecta; order Lepidoptera; family Geometridae; genus Perizoma; species Perizoma affinitatum. The sequence continues at coordinate 13,673,980 of OY560194.1, read as the reverse complement.
GATGTTTTCCTTCACCGTTTTCAGCACGTGTTTACGTACTTTGGGGCTAGATGATGCTATGTTAATAATATCCAGTATTATTTATTGTTTTATTATTATTAATATTTAGGTATCCTAAGAGCTGATTTAGCTGTAATCTGTAAAGAAAAAATAAATTATAGTTTAGTATACGGAGAGTGGTTTTATCGTTTCTCTGCCTAGAGTGCTTTTTCAACTCCAAATACAATTTTTCAAAAGGCTGTTTATCTTTCCAAGTTACCCATCTTATTTGTGTAAATAATAATCGGTATCAAACAGTGCAATCACCCCCCCCCCCATCCGTCTAAAATATGCACCCTTCATAGAACTTGATGGAAAAACTTCATGTCATTTGTAATGCTTTTTTCTATTTTATTTTCCATGTCGTGTAATAAAAAATAACATTACCATCTATAAATAACTTTACTCGCTAACCGATTATTTTAAATGGGAATGCATTTGAATTTTTGCTTATAAGTTATGAAAACAACAAAGAATAATCTGTAAAGCAGTAATCTGCTACCTACTTATTAATGTAGGTACTTAATTTGTGTTCTCACCTAATTGGCAAATAAGTTATCACTAGCCCCACTCTAAGATTCTTAAAACTAAGTCCCATCGACAATACCCCTCACAATCATACATAAAAACAACATGTTATATTAACAATTTTTTTCGGGACTTAGATCCATTTATTTACTATGTCAAAATTCATTTATTCATTAAAATCACAAGGATCACTTTGAAACGTCGGTTTTATCTACTGCCTGTTCTTCCGCAAACAAGCCAGGAATGTCAGCCCTATCATACCAATCATAGGTTTCATACCCATTAAAATAATGTCTACTACTAACTACTAGAATTTTAGCCGCGTCACATAATAAACCGGCTAGGATGAATAACAAGATCTAGTAGGTTGACTCCGTACGTTAAAAACTAGTGACTACTTAACAAAAAATAAACAATTCAACCAAAACACGACCAATAAACGACTCCATCAAACCCTGTATAAAGTTATTACCCGACCGCCCCAAAGGACTCTTCCATTTTGCATAAACAATTCATACATTAAAACGACACATCACATGATACACTTATTCCATTCCCCCTTTTAGCTGAGTGATACAAATCAACATAGATAGATAGATAGATAGATATATACCTCTTTACTGCATACGCCAGCCCAAACAAAAATATTGGCATAGATATCAATAGTAACAATAAATAAAACACATGGCTGTAGTAAACTAAAATATACACTTAGCAACTCAAACATGAATATTTCATGGAGTTATGGTTGAGTTTTGGTGTAGTTTTCAGAATAAATAAATGTAGTTCATTTTAATATGTTTAGTTATGATTTTAAGTACAGTTTAGATGTGCTAAGTATAATGGAAATAAACGCAATGAATCATAAATAAATAATGCTGGATATGTTTCACACAGCATCATCTAGCCCCAAAGTAAGCAGAGCCTGTGCTATGGGAACTACATGAATGATATACTACTTATATATATTTTTTTGTAAATACTTTTATACTATACATGAAAACACCCAGTCCCGAATGAATCTAAACTTAAAAAATCGTTTGTCCTGACTGATTACTGACTGATCTATAATAATAACAATAATGCTGGACAATTTTTTACACAGCATCATCTAGCCCCAAAGTAAGCAGAGCTTTTATTATGGAAACTACATGACTGATATACTACTTATTTACGTTTTCTGTAAATACATACATATTATACGTAGAAAACACTCAACCCTACTGTCACCACCAGTCTGTTTCTATCCCTTTTTAAAGTGGGAATTTCTAATTCCCTCTTTAAAAAGGGTAAATGTGGGAGGAACTCTTTGTTCAGGATGAAAGTCTCTCTTCTTTTAAGTTAAGTTAATTTGAATAGCAGCTAATGAATTTAAATAAATAACTATGTTTTTCAGGGTTTTTGAATTTTCACATATTAGGGGGTAAAATGGAGGGCGAAAGTTTGTAGGGAGTATCAGTTTTTTTTAAACACAACACTTCCCGTGAAAAAATTATGCTTTCCTAAAAAAAACATTTTCATGAATTATTATCAAGCGTCTGACCACAATCTCACCTGACGATAAGTATAGGCAAGCCGATGGTGATGTGGTCCAGAATGAAGCAGGGTTGTCTAGAAAATACCTATTTATCTTCGACTTGAAAACTCCAAAATTATTTTGATCGGATAAGACAGACAACTGCAATTAGTTTTTACATAATGCAATAATAATAAATAATAATCATAATAAATTAAAACCCAACGGTATTTTGTATTTTATTTTTATAATATTATTTAGACAGCCATTTTGAAATTGCAAACAAACAATATCAGATACAAAACCCCAAGTCACTTCCAACTCCATCGAAGCCTCCACGGTACTATGAACTCTACACGAACAATATTTAGCTCTAGATTTCCCTGCACGAGGCTTACAGACCACACAGTTGAAACGATTCAGTATCAGTAGTAAAATTTTACTGTTATCTGAGGGCTTACAGATAAGTGGCGCGATACAGGTATACAGTGGGGCTGGTTCTTATCGGCATGCTGTACTGTTTCTAGTTATACTATGCGATGTTATCTAATTGAGTTAGTAAAACTAGTCTTAGATTTCATTCCGTAATCGCACTACCAGACAATGTGACATACTTTTGTGGTAACATTAACCTTTCCACAAAAGCTGTCAACACTTCCTTCATCATCAGTACAGCAAAGGAATGATGGCCTCGGTTGCGCAGCGGGCGAGAAGCCAGCTGTGACGTAAGAGGTGCAGGTTCGATTTCCGTTGTGGGACTAGGATGTTTGTTTCCAGACCGTCTAGTTGTTTTGGTACCACGGTACACGGAATCCTAGCCCACACTAGGATTCCGTCCTGAGACTGTAGGTATCTTTTAGATGTTTATTAATTTTTTTATGGGAATCATGAAACCAGAACGCACTCAAAATGTTTATGTTCACACTTTTTTTTATTTCTGAATACGGGTAAAGCTGCGTCGCGTTGTTTGAAGATTTCTAATCAATTTTATTCATAATTACTAGTTGACGATTCATCGTACATAGCTCAGCAACTATACCATAAGAATATACTCCTTCAATAGCTAAGTTTATCACCCATATTTCAATTTGTATATATCCCCATCCAGTGTGGCAATGCAACATTTTTGTGATAATTTCGTCTGGTAGCACGATCAGTTAAGCTATTTATTTAGACAATATTTTCAACGGTTTTGACATGGTTTGACTGTTTTATCAGAATATATTGTACTAGTTACTGCCTACGGCTTCGCCCGAGTGGTATTGGGATAGAAAGTGGTCGATGAAAAGTAGCTCTGACGTTAAGACAACATATTGGTGTAATATTTGTTGAAGTCAGATAAGTCGTTTTGGACCAACTGTTACATTTCAAACTTTTACAAATTCTACCTCTTTTTAATATTAGTGTAGATAATATTTGTATTATTCCTTTCTTGCATATACATCTAATAATATTTCATATATGTAATTGATCAGCTAACCGAAACATATCAGTCGGAAGCAATTTGCTCATTATCGTTACAGCCCGCGGGAATCCGTTGGAATTGAATCGTTACTGTAATGAGCCTGACTGAATCGAATTCGATGGTGCTTGCACTTAATAAGTTATTATTGGAAGGGTGGATTGGAAGTACGTATTACGATAAAAACCATTTAATTTTAACTCAAATCTTATTTTATAGTTTTTATTAAAACCACAAGGATGATATTGCAACTTCAACTTAACTTTACTAAAGTTATTTTAAAAAAATATGTGAATTAACGAATTCTAAAAACTATTAGTCCAAGTTCTCAAGAAAAGACAAGATACGATTTATAATAACTGTCATATCTTCTAAATGTCAATATCACTGCCATAAGTTCCTTCTTTTTTCATAGCTTCGTTTTTCTGAAATGTTACATCAATGTTTGGTCCGTGGTCATGGAATAAATAAAGTGTTTTTATTTATATTAATGTATCCTGGAGTATTAATTAATTACATCCAAATTGTCTCTTATCTGGGTCGACGCATTAGCATTGATATTCATCGTAGCTATGCGCCATATTTTGGGAACGCTCCCGTCTTGTGATCTGGATCAGTTGAGCTATCTATAGATCGTTTACAACGATCTTTAGATAGCTAGCTGTTTCATCTGTATTTTTTGTATGAATACATGAAATTCACCCAAATGGGTAATTTAACATGGCGTCGGGAGTGGGAATTCAGGTTGAGCATTGCTAAAAAACCATACATTAATCTTCCACCACAAAATGTATAGTTTATGTGAATTATGTAGTATTTTGACGACCTCTGTGGCGTAGTGGGCGAAGGCCTGCCTGAGACGCAGACGGTTGCGGGTTCGATTCCCGCCGCGGGACAAATGTTTGCACTTGCAAATATTTGTCTCGGGATCTGGGTGTTTTCTATGTATAATACACATGTATGTATTTACAAAAATATATATATATATAAGTAGTACATCAGTCATGTAGTTCCCATAATACAAGCTCTGCTTACTTTGGGGCTAGATGATGCTGTGTGAAAAATGTCCAGCATTTTGTCCCTCAGATCCGGTTCTTAGCGTAAACGTGATAGCTAGTTGGAATGCCGCGGTTACTCGGTTCCACCTGCGCCAGGAACTGATCTGACAAACTAACAAGTCGGAAAACAATTTACATGGTCCTCGTGGCCGGAGCCGGCGCGCCTCCATTTCCATAACTAATTAAATTGCAGGCAAAGTTGGCACGCAGGTGTCGGTGAGGGGTCTCTGCTCATTCTGTGCTATTTCGGAGGTACTTCATGGTTGGAAAATAATTATAAGGCACGTCTGTAATGACTGTCACTATTAGAAAGGCAAAAACCACAACCAAACCAATCGCGGGACAAATGTTTGTACGATAAGCTAATGTTTGTCTCGGGTCTGGGTGTTTTATATGTATAATATGTATGTATTTACATAAAAAAAGTATATAAGTAAATCGCTCACGTAGTTCCCATAATACAAGCTCTGCTTAGTTTGGGGCTAGATGATGATGTGTCAAAAATGTGCAGCATTATTTTATTTAAAGATTGGAGAAAGGCGTGGTGAAGCAAAAAAAATATAACATCATAGTATGTTATAAAACAATATAATAATACAAAAACTTAATTGCCCATGATTTTCGTCCTGTCATATCTACTATTTGAGGATTCCAAGTAGGGTATAGTCAGAGGCTCGTCCAGCCATTAAATTTAGCACATGCCCACTTTTTGAAAGTACACTTGCCACGTGGAATGCTAACACGTGGCAAGTGCACATCTCCGCTCATTGGGACACTAGCCAATTGCACACGCCTTCGTTGTTTTTTCTAGAATATGACAGTTTCCTCATATATTAATTCCCTTCGCTTTGAGTTCGAGTTAAGCGAACATCAATTGAAAATTTTATTGGTGGACGATCGGGTTCAGATCGGTAGTCAGGATACAGTATACTAGGCTAACACAGTTTTTTTTTTAATATACAATTACTTTAAAAACAGAAAATATTAATTAAACTATCTCTGGTTTACTTTTAACAAATTTTGTAAAAAGAAACGTAATAATTTAATTATTTTTATTTTTATTTTAATAAATGTAGTGAACTATTTTTCTTAAGCTGTTATAAGTACCTACCTTGTTTGAAACTTTGTTTTATGAAGAAGCTATCTGCTAATGATATTGGGAGAGGACGGAAGATCAGCGCGCTAATTATCTACACCAGGTCTGCGGCGCTTTATTCAGAGTCATCACAATTAGTGGCTACTTACCTCATAACCATGGCAGTCCAACCATACTAATTATATACTTAATGACAATAATATTAATAATAAAAGCCTTAGTTCAGTTTTCTAAATATAATACAAGTTAGACATCGATAACCTCCATTGCATCTGTTTGCCCAATTTTGGCAATGGCCTCTTCCATCTGCTTCCACTCTCCCCTTGCTCTTGCAGTTCTAGACCAAATCTGACCTGATATAATTTTAAATTCAACCTTCTATCTTTAAAATTGTCTACCGCGTTTCCTCATTCTGTTTTTCGAAAACCAGTTTATAATGATTAGCCTCTTTTTCCCGATCCACGCACTGAAATCATAAATAGTTGCAAATAAATAATATATATATATCTCTGTGGTGCAGTGGGCGCAAGGCCCGCCTCAGACGCAGAATATTACGGGTTCGATTACCGCTGCGGTGAGTATGACCAAAAAAAATAAAGTACGTAATAAAAAAAGGAAATCATTTATTTGGATAAAATTGACCGGGAACCGCGATTTGAACTCTTTAAGTATCTGTTATGTACACTTTTACGCTAGTTTTCAACCGACTGCAATAAATGAGGAGTTCTTCAATTCGACATGAAGGATCATGAAAAAACTAACCAAGCAGAGTTTATTGCCTGATTCTTGTAGGTTTAGTCCCGCGCGAGGAATCGCCGTAAATTCGCTTTAAAATTTTAATTCACCTAGTTTTTAGGCTGACGATGTCAATGATATATGATCCTTGTGATGTCAATGAATAAAAACCTATTGACTTTGACTTTGACTTCTGTATTTTTGTGTTACGCGATATTAACGCTAACTGTGAAACGGATTATGATTATCATTTTTATGGGGTATACTTCAAGAGTAGTCTATGTGAATTTCATGATAAAACACCTGGGTGAAAAAATTAAGGGATGAAATTTCATAATGCTACTTTTTATCAACTTCCCGTTATTTGTGCTGTTTTTTTTGTATTATTTATGAACCTAACGAAAAATCCTAACTTTTATTCACACAACAGTATAAGTATTTTCGTAAATAAACTACATATTTAGTTACATGCAAACACGAGTTAAATCTACAATGGAAAGGCAAAGAACGACATGGTTGAGGAATTACCTTCCTCTATTCTCTACGCCCTGGGACTAGTACATTACCTTGCATAAATAAAGATAAACGTGTTCAAACTGGCCCCGTCACTAACTTACTGTCGCTAGTGATGGGAAAACAAGGAATGCTGAATCTTCTCGAGAAAATTAACTGTCCACGTCTCAATAATGCGAAGACTGTCAAAAGCACTTGACTGGTTTTTAACCGACTTTAAAAAAGGAGGAGGTCTCAATTCGTCTGTATGTTTATTAATGTGTATGTTACGCGATATATTGTGAATCTATTTCAATGATTCTTTTTTTAAAGGTATAATTCAAGGGTAGTTCCATATAAATATCATGAAAGAATCTCTATCCTCAGGGTGATAAAATGAATTATAAAATTTTATATAACTTTTTGTAAATTTATCTTTATTTGAAGTCAGTGTTTTAGATTTTCGTCGCTATTAAATTATGTTCAGACAGCCTTTGTACTATTGGTAAGAAAGTCATATTACGAGAAAACTGTTTCTCATGAATAAGGATGTGTAACTAGTAATGGAGTTCCTTCTGAAAGAGCTCGTCCGATGAAGTACTACTCTATAACTATTTCTGTCGCGAAGCAGTAATGCTTACATTGCTGTGTCCCGGTTTGAAGGGTATGGGAGCCGGTGAAATCGCAAGCATATGAGACTTTCCATCCGCTATGTCCCAGGGCTGGCAACGCGCTAGAGATACCTGAAGTTGCAGGCGTCCATAGGTTACGTTAACAGCGTACCAACGCTATGTCCCAGGGCTGGCTTTTATTGGTATATAAGTAGTATATCAGTCATGTAGTTTCCATAATAGTTTGTGCTGCTTAGTTTGGGGCTAGATGATGCTGTGTGAAAAATGACCAATATTATTTATTTATTTATAACTTATCAGTGAATTACATTGGTATTTTGTGGTAAAACTTGCAAGACTACGTAATAACTTCAAGACTGTTTATCACATCACTGAGATGTTTACAAAAATCGTCCGGGCGCTACCACGGCCTCATACAATTTGTTATGTAAATTCTTCTGTCCGCGGGTTCCGTACGCTGCGAGACACAACTCCACTAAAACTTGATATCTTTACTCGTTCTTATGCGTTTCTTTAGTCCTATTTCATGCTTGATGGTTCTTGAGGGTATTTTATGAATCAACAGCTAACTAGGGGATTTAGTTTACGCTGAGTTGTTGGTGAAAACGTAGGAAGTTCTGGGTTAAAAAATAATGAAATGAAATCAAAAAAATATGTCATAACATGTAAAAGAAAATACAAAAGAAATTAGGTTATCAATAATAATAAATAATAATAATAATATAATAATAATGCTGGACATTTTCACACAGCATCATCTAACCCCAAAGTAAGCAGAGCAATCCAATCCTATAAATGTAGCGACATTTAAAACCAAAAAAATGGTTTTCGCCTACTTATAAGTAGAACTGAATAGAAATGGCCCACGCACCTTGGAGATCCATCTGGACAGTACAATGTCTGACAAAGTTTTGAAAGTTCATTTATATGAGGGAGTAGTAACTCCTCCAAAGCACAGAAGCGCTCAGTTTCAAATTGTTCCCAGTTTTTCAGCTAAGTACCGTAGAAAGTTATAAAGATGTAACAGTGACTGTCATTCGATGGCATACTTTCTGAAGACGTCAGAATGATTCACAACATAACCAAATGCCAAATACCCAAGTCCCAAGAATAATAACCGCTTTAGAAAAGAAGGCTTTTATAGTAGTAAAGCCAACATCACTAATTTACGGATATTTATTTTGATAAATTCCGTTGTATTCTAAGAGAATGGAAGCAAAGAAAATCCAAACCGCGTACATTCCAGCTCAATAAACGAATCATAAATCGGAAACGTCCACAAAACTAGAAAAAAAAAAAGTGAGCTACAAAATCGTGCTCCCTGTAGTCCAACGTTTCAATCAACGCGCGACTAAGCGGTTCCTATTTCCGTGCAGAGATGGCGCTGTGGCACAATCGCATCGCTGTACACTCAGCTACAAAAGATAGATAGATAGAAAATTATTTATTGCACAAAAAATAAGAGTACATAGGCGAACTTAATGCTAAAAAGCATTCTCTTCCAGATAACCTTTGTGTATTGTGGAAAAATATGTGTTGGTAGTGCGCGGAAAGGATTGAAAGATGATTGGTTATTTGTGTATTACTTAATAAAATAAATAATTTTGATACAAAACTGAAAATTTTAAGGATATATGATGATATTTGTTATTTTGTAGTAAGTGCGAAGAGTATGAGTGCCGGTAAAATTACAGGCACATTTTTCACCCGTTATATCTCAGGGTCAACAATGCGAGATTGACAATTGATGTTGTATTCGTACATAGGTTACGATAACCACTTACCAACAGATGGGCCGTATGCTCGTACGCCACTTTAGTTTTAAAATAAAAAAGGTATTAAAGAGGAACTCACAGTGGCTGACTGTACTACCAACTAAAACGCAATCCCGCTTTTGTCCGACTATTGTGCTCGCGCCCTTCCGGCCTTTATTTCGAATGCCCTCGTGTGATTGCGTAAATTTCTTTCGATAGATCCAAATAGCACACTAGCCAGCAATGGATATCTTACACCAGAGAAATTCTGCTACTATAAATGTAAATATTTAATTAAGTTTTAATTTAAGATTAAGCATTTTGGTATACTTAAACTGTTACTATATTTTGAAAATAATTCTAATTCTAATTGATATTTTTTTCATATTTTTCTGGTCAATACAAATAGATTTTAATTTATTAATTTTATAATTATTGTGTTCCTTCTTCAAGTTTAATAAATTTTATACATTTATGCCCGTCAAAATGATCGTTGCCTTTGTGCTAGTAAAATTAGGGGTTGATTCGAAATTTTTCATTGAATTTGCATTGACTCTTTAATATTTTACTAAAAACCTTAGCACTTATGTGTGGTTTATATAAAATGTTTTTTGAAAAATACATTTAAAATGACTCAGAGATTTAGGTATATTAAGTCGGTATGCCATAAGCTTTTAATATATTTAAAAAAACACACTTGTCAATGTCAGTGTTATATGATCAGGGGGTCTGGACAAATACATCACGCTTACATTTCCTTTCACGCTAACTCAAATTGGTCAAGATAAAATTTGGCAGTGGTGACGTCATATTCCACAGCTAATGTAATTCCCATACAATTAAATCTTTCCGCCAACAGAAAGTAGTATTTATCTAGACCCTGAGGATAATTTTTTTTTACCTTTAGTAACGTAATAAAACATATCACTTGTTTCTGATCTATTTAAACAGCCCAATAACGGCTAAAGTTTGATTCGTATTTTGGAATCCGAGCCCATTTCTAAGCGAATACGAATGGTTAGTTCACCTTCGGAATTTGATGTTTTTTTCTAGGACAATGTAATGTTTTCTTGATGAAAGTGGATCAAAGTGATGGAATTAAATCGTCTTTGACGTCACCTCGACAGAGACAGTTTATGGTGGTTTGACAAGAGGAATTTTTATTACGTTGATTGATTGAAGATTTCGAAACGGTTTTTTGTTTTAGTTTTATTTTGATAGAGACAAGAATGCTTTTGCACCTACTCTAATCAGGCTTTTGGGTCAGAAGATAAAAATCTGCGGCCACCCAAATACAAAAAGCAATTTCTTTTGTTGTCAGTGAAACCAATAATACTGAAACCAATAATAAATTAGTAATGTTATGTATATATTGTGAAAGCCTATTTTGTTGTAAGAAAATCTTTTTGTTTGGTTGCAACGGTAGATCAGCGTTGTTAGAGCTATGCGCGATAGCTATTAAAATATAAGCTGAGTCGGACGCCATTTTGTAGAATTTAAGATTCTAATTTGTAAGTAGATAAGTATTTATTATGGTGTTGGTTAATTTAAATAACTAGACTAAGCTTACTTAATTGTTAAATGCTCAAATAAAGACTTCTTTCTTTCTTTTCTTTTAAGAAGTCAGAAAAAAAATTAGGATTCCTAAAATGATACCAAACCACGATAGTAAACCACTAGAAAGATTGTAGCTCTTAAGACAAAAGATACCTCAATATACACACACAATAATTTAAAAATGTAACGAAGGCTTTAGCAATGAAACTTCCAACTCGAAAGCGCCGTTCGTTTCCTCCCTCTCACGATGTGAGCCTATGGTAGGCATTCGTCTGTACCTACATCTATTCTAGACCTACGATATCATTCGTTACTGTTCCTGATACGAGCTCAGTGCCACACGGTCGGCGGACTCCAGAGCACGTTCGCCTCCATACAACCTGGACGAGACTCGAAACTTTATAAAAAGTTGTCGACTCCATAAAAAAGTTTAGAGCGCGATTCGAATTTCAAATCATCAAATCGATCGCATCCAAACATTATTTTAGCAATCAAATTAGATCTATTTTTAGGTAATTTAAAATCTCGTAGGCTTAGGTTAGGTCGCTGCTCAGTTGGTTGTGAATAAGTAGTTGCAAATAATTAGGATTAGTCAGTGTTAGAGAGTGTTCAGTAGTTTTCTATACGATTTAGACTTTTTAATCTTTATAGTGATAATAACTTTGAACTATTAAACGATTGAACTCGAGACGTCGGCCATCAATTGGTAAGTATTTTTTTCCTTTTATTTTTTCAAACTTAACTCGTCTGAATAAGTTATTATTATCATTATTGAAATTGATCGACAACTTTTGCAGTTGAGCAAATATTGTTTATTCTGATTGGGTATCGAAAAGTTTGGAATTATCTTTTAGATTTTGAATCTCAATCAAACAGTTGGAATGTTGAGTTTGGTATATACTGAAAATAATACAAAGTCAAAGTTCATTGCACACAAATCTATTGTATATTTAGATTTTATGCTAAGACCGTAATAATATCGTTATATTTTCCGTTAATTTATCGTAGACTTGCTACGGCGTAGTACATCGTAGCAAGATCGTAGCTACGAGCTACGGCGTGCGTAGGCAGAGCCCTCTACGTCTTACATAGGTGGTACTCTTGTAACATAAATTATTGAAACATTTCTACGATTCTAGGTAACTTGAATAAACTATGTGTAAATAGTGAGAAGGGAATGAGCTTAAACCTTCACAAGTTAGATAACTTACCTACCTACTTAACTTTATTTAATACTATCAAACCTATTATAATGCTTGGACGTGTCTTGGACTTCACTATACTAGGAAACTCTACAAATCTATGTACAGAGTTTTTTTATGAAACTATTTTAAAAACTGTCAAAATTATTCAACCTGGGTATGGACGATGGCGCGGCGGTCGCATAACCGGCTAAGTTGCAAATGATACAGGTTCGATTCCTGCTGCGGGATAAATGTAATTTGCATGTTCTGCAGATATTTAAATAAAAATAAATAACCAGTTAAAAAACATATACACAGTGCTTACCCCACACTAGGATTCCCTGTGTCGTGGATATCAGGAACTACGAATACCGTGGTACCACCACACCCAGACCCGGAACAAATATCCAAAAACCCGTACAGAGTTACAAAAGTTTGCTAAAAAAATAACTTTGTAAATAAGTCTTGCTCAAAAAGTACCTAAATTGAAAAGGTAAAATTTCGAATATAAGAAATAAAAGCCAGTTAAATACTCGTTTAATGAATTAACTAATAGATTTGTTTAAACTGGTACCTCTGAGCCAACATCCTCTTTTAATGCAGCCTCCGTCGATCTCGTATAAAAATATTTGTTCTGCTTTTTAAGTAATTACATCATTGCGGTATTTCCGACTGACTGTTTCAAGTTAGGGCTGCTACTTCGACACTTCTAATATATCTTGCTGTTGTAAAATAATTAAGATTTTATCTCGTAAACTAACGTAAAAACGTGGTTTAAGGTGCAAACCACAAAGAAATCGCGACAGGCGCCTATATGTCATATGATTTTATTCAAAATTCATTTCGACAAAATATAAATATAACCCAATTTTTAACACACTGAATGGCGTGACTTGGATACCCTTACTCCGTTTGTCATTAGTTTGGTGTCTTTTAAATTACGCCTTATCTCCATATATTTTGTTTTAGGTTTGAAAGGCACGTCAAGACGTTTGCGCCTTGTCAGCGACAGACTCCATTTATGTTTGGCTTGCACGTAAGGTGCTTAATTTAGCTGATTCGTCATCTTTGTATGATTTTTTCTCTCTTTAGTTTCAATATAAATCTTCCTAAGATCTAGGCAATCGATAGAAATTGATACACCATTTCAGAAATAATTCAGGTATCATTTTGGTTGGATTCGTCTCTGTCCTTTCTATCCTATATTTATCTAAAACGTTGTCTAGAAAAGCGATAAAACTGGGATTGTAATTTAAGATAAGAAACTGTTAGGAATAAACAGTTTCTTTCTCCCTATCATAGTTTTTTTGGGGTCGATTCTAGGCTTTACGAAAACGGGGCTTACAACCTATCATGTGAAATACTAACCACTTTCACACAACGTCTGTACGTGCCTCTGACTACCCCCTACTTGTTATCCTCAAAGATCTACTGGCTGAGTATGTATCTGAGGTTATCCATAGGGAATACAGTTGTGAATGTGTTTGTTTTTATTTTTCTGATTTTATAAGGTGGTACAGCACCATGAGATCGATAGGTGATAACGATCGTACTTTCTGAAACCCACGGAACCCTAGTGTGGGGTAGAACTATGTTATGTGTCTGTTGTAGTTAAAAAAATGCACTTTGGAAATAATTGACTACCTACGGAAATGAGAACAGGGATGTTTAAAACTCTTTAATCTTCCTAATTATTTTTCAATCGGACCTAGAGCGATAGCACGTTTCGATTGTGAAAAACGATTAATACATGTTTTAGTAATTGACAACCTCTATAGCGCGGCAGGTGAGTAGCCAGCTGTGATGCTATGACGCAAGAGGTGCAGGTTCGATTCCCGCTACGGGACAAATTTATGCATCTTCTGAAGATAGTAGAACTCCTTATAAATGGCTCATCCGGGGAAGTATTAACACTATAACTAATTCTGTCGCTAAGCAGTAATGCTCGCATTGCTGTGTTCCGGTTGAAGGGTATGGGTACCGGTGAAATTAGATGCATATGAGACTTTTCAACCTTTATGTCTCAGGGTCGACAACGCGCTAGTGATATCTCTGGTGTCGCAAGCGTCCATATGTTACGGTAACCGTTACCAATTTTTAGTTTTTGTTTGCCAGTTTAGATATTAAAAAAAGATATATGTTTTGGGTCTAACTCCAGATTCAGATGGATGTACTCGTATGTAACCTATTGAGATTTAAACTTAATTTGACAAAATGGGTGATTAACAAATGTTTTTTTATAGTATAAACGAATTCTTCGAATATAAAATATAAATCATTTTATTTTTGATGTTGCATTTTTAGGAAAGTTTGTCATGTTTTTTTATTATTGTTTATTTTATTTCATTTATATTTGTGCACGGAATTTTAAGATCAATGCGTAAAACGAAATATTATGAATTAATTGGTAAATGTGTTTTTGAAATACATAAAGTTTTAATACATACATAGTGTACTATCTGAAGATATTAGTTTGAAGACGTTCAAAACGTATTACTTTTATATAGTCACAGTATAACCAGAAATCCAATTGCAATGAACTCCACGAGCTTACTTTAAAAACATCACACCAAGCTGCAGCGTGCCGCGCCTACCGGATCCGCTCGTTGTAGAATCAATTTATATTGCCAAGAATACTTTAATACTTTTAAGTTGGATGAAACAGTTTCCCGTCAGCTAGATGGTTATTATAGGCGTATTTTTACGCCCACGCCACGGTGTCTTTCGAGTGTGATTAGGATAAATATTAAACATGAAACGCATAGCGGGCTGAAAAGCGTGATTTTACTATTTCAAATAAATCAATATAATGACTCGCCATAATAAAGTAGAATGCGTACCGTATTTAAAAACGAAAAGAATCTAATTAGAGACTTGGTATACCGAGAAAAAACTATCGCAAAGAACTCCTCTCAAGGTTTTTAGTTAGTTATTTAGTATAGTTTTAAAAAAAATAAACTATTTGTTAGATATTATTACGGAGATTATTTAGCAAGAATCATCTATACTTTTGTATTTATAAATGTGAATAGAATTAATTTCTTCGTATATATTACGGTATTACACGTTGAGTATATATTTGCAAATTATGGCGATCAGTCAAAAACTTTAAATAAATTTGATTGACGGACTAACACAAACTTTCAAAGGGGTTTAAAGAATTAGTTGCTTTGTATTTTTACTTAAAAAAAAGTTTTAAGGACTCTACTTATATAAAGTAAACGTTTCTCCTTGTTTCTCCTCATTTTACAACTCTCGAGTAATATACAATTCGCCTAAAATAAACCTCCGTAACTTATTATTAAAACATTGCCTTTTTCTCGAGCAAAGTTAAATTTTCTTCAGCGTATTAACTGTATAATTTTCTAGTTACTGCGCAAGTTTTTGCTCCGTCACTTCGCTGCGATGTGACGTCACAAAATGATAGTGCTGAGCCTGATGACGTAATTAGCGCGAAGATTTTGGTGTGAAAAGGTGGAAGCTTAAAATTTTGAACGATATTGATTTAGTATATTTATAATGTACTCAAGCGGGGAAAAGACGGGTGTCTAAGATTGAGCGTATTGTAGATTTTTACGCCCGAAAGTTCGTGCACGTCGTGGATTTTAAATACAAAGTTAGAGCCCTGGCCTCGTTGCATCTCTATTGTCTGATGTGGCTGTAGTTTTACCGGCACATTTATCCTTCAAACCGAAACACACCAATGCGAGCATTACTAGTAGTTTTTCTCCGAAAGAGATTCTTCACAAAGAGTTAAAACTACTTTAAAAAGTTTGTAAATTTTACATAAAAAACTACACTTGATTTTTTGTATAATAAATACATAAACAGTAATTAAAACAATTATTAAAATACTGAAAATAAACAACGCAAAATACTCAATTGCTAGATTGAAATGCGGACTCCATCAACTCATTGTTACCAAACAAAACGTACAGACTTCAAAAATAGGCACACACAAGCTCATACTTCAAAAATACGTCATAAACAGGCGTTATATTGCAAAACCGAAGTGTCCCGCGATTGTTAATTAAAACAATAAATTCAGGCGAGCCGAATGTTGGCGAGCAATGAATATGTCACAGCGTGGCATTAGCAATGCAGAGGTCGGCAACTATTCCGGAGGTGTCTAAACTATTGTGAATTTTGTGTTGAATTGGGGCTACAAAATCAGCGGGTTCTAAAATCGCGAAATTAATTAAAGGTTCTTCTAAGAGTTTGAGCTAAATTTAAGACTTATTTTGGAATTTAAAGATAATATCCTTTTTACTGAAGTCTGTCGCTCCTAATATATGATGTGAGATTCATAAGGGCGCCAGTTGGCCTCAAATCAGAAGAACCTTACTTGTTTTTTATAATAATGAATCACTAAACTTGTTTTTCTTTTAAAATGAAAATTATAACTTACACGAAATTTGAAGACAGTATACAAACGTGTTAACCACATTGTAATGATCGTGGCCCGCACCCTTCCCATACAATGCTTTCCAGTATTCTAATATTCCTCCGCTTCTTTCGTAGCGTCGTCAGTTTGTCTGTCCGTCTGCGGTCAGCGGGTTTCCGGAAGACACTCAAGCTACAGTCAGCGGCAAAAACTAATTGTAACCGAAGGGACCCGTCGCCATAAATTCTAGAAAGGTCTGCGAATGGTCTAGTTAGTTACTACAGTTTATTATTTGGCGTAACTCATTGGGTGTTGCTGGGTCTGATATATTGAGGGAAGTTGATATTATACACGGTGGGGTGGTCTATCGGTTTGAATTAATTTTAACTCGGATAGGTACCTAAACAATCCTGTTTTGATATGAGTAACGTGAATTTTGTTGATTGCATTTTGTAAGTTGGAATAATTTCAATGACTTGTTTTCAAGTTTTTACTGTAAAAATAGCCAAGTTTAGAAGAGGTTTGCCTTGACAAACTAGCAGGACGCAGGCAAGAAATTTGCCAATTTAAGCTTTACAAAGCGGAGATTATGTAATATGTAGGTAGGTAGAAGTTAATATATTTTGCCATACATACCTATGATTGAAACAAGGCCAAGAAAAATATGTCTCCGTGGCACCTTATCGATAAGTCTTGCAACAGCGGCCAAAAAAAAAAAAATCAGCATACTTTATCCAAGTATTTACAAGCGGGCTGATTCTTGGTGCTTCACTTTTAAAATTAATGGCTTAATCCATTTCTTTTATTTGTTCCGTATTAGATATGACAAATCACTTGAGGGTATTTTTAAATTCATTTGTGTCTGACTCAAAACCATTTTATTTGAATCATCGCCATACATTTTATATGACACATAAATACCTACCCTCAAACATCTCATACCCGCAGATAACAAAAGAAATACAAACAACTTTCCCATCTTATCGCTATCGCGTGAAATAGTGTTTTTTCTATCCGCATATATCTCTGGGGCCGTTCAATTTAACTGTTTTCTTTTGTCGATTTATAGAGGTGCCTCCGGTGTCGAAATATCGCTGCCAGGTGCTTGCGATTTCAGATTATATTCTGCGTTTATTTTGAGAAATTACTTGAGCTCGTATCTCATATATATTCTCAGAATGTTAGAAGCGTTGAAAGCAGAATATTACATATTATGCTTCGAACTTAGCTTTATTATTTTCTATATTTTTGAACAGCTGTTGTAGTCAGTCATTGAACAGTGTTTATTTTTGAATGAGTTCATGAATATGACTCTAGCAGAAACTTCATTTTTGCATGACAACGAGGTTGGGTAGTGTGTGCTCTTGACAAATACTTGTATATTATAAGGATATTATTAACATTTTAATAGCGTAATTTTGTAATTTTTGTGTATAATTTTAATCCAAATTTGTAAACTGAATTGACTTGCCTTGTATAACAATCAATGTTATAATATGGTTAAATAAATGAAATTAAATAACTAGCAAGCAGCTTTCTTTTAGTAAAATTTAGCATAGAGCTTTGCTTAATAGTAACTAAATACCAGTGTAGTTAGAAACAAAAATGATTCCTTCGACTTCGATATAACAAAAATTGCATTAACATACAAATAAAATTCGTTATAACAAAAATTACATTGACATACAAATAATTTTACTGTCTCGGTTGCGACATACATAGACAAAATTTACAATCTCTTTTCTATCTTAAAACCATTTTCACAATTTATATATTATATATTTTCAATTAATGTCCACTCTATGTATACAGAAATATTTTGAGATAACGTGTGGTTATGAGATAGGTATATTGTAAAATCATTAAGATTTTCAGTGATAACAATTTGCTGTAAGCTTCATAGAATTTGAACATTTTCAAAGGCTTTCAGTACGGAATCGGTTGACTTCATTTTTCTTATGTAGGTAACAACTATTTTTTTTATTTTTTTTTCCTATAAATATTTTACAATTTATACACTGTAAAGTTTTTGTAGGCAGTCTCTTTGACATAAACAGGAGGCCGTATCGTCTGCCTGCAAGCAATGTACGATAATATCTACGTAAACTTTTATCTACCTCCGAACTTGCTTCTTCGTAAGCAAAACTTTCCTCATACCATCGAAAATTTATATAGAGTAGGAATAGATGTGACACTCCGTACACTATCTTATCGAGTGTATGTTATTACGTGGTTATGAGATAACTACATAAATATACGAGTAGTTGCTGATATACGTATTTTTTGATTGTTTTTTTCTTATATATCATTGTTAAATTTATTAAAAATGTATTATATACTTACAAACTAGTTAAACGAAGAAAGTGCAATAAACTGACAGTGCATGAGTGATTTTACAATATTCATGATTTCGTGTACATATATAATATTTAGCAGCAGATATAAGATTAAAACAGTGATTGGAAATTATCTAATGTTGAAAACACGGCTAATTACAACTTTATCGTCGATTTCCTGAAGTTACATACCTATATTTAATTTTCAATTATATATAGATATTCAGATGCACTGCCTGCGACCTTTTATCATTTATTACCAGTTTTGTGAGAGCGGCATGTGTGTGAACTCTCCTTGAGTTTACTTGGAGACTACCATAGGAGTTTCACTTCTATGCGATATTATGATACAAATTTTATGCATACGCTAGGGCCGAGTAATATATCACCGACTCTTGAAAATTCTATCAGAATTCCTTCCCCAACACCCCGCACTTACCCTACTCGTTATCAACGTATATTAATCGTGGGTATGCAAATGCGTCCTTGTACCAATGATTATATTCAAATTGCCGTTAATTTTATTCATGCTTATAAGAAAGTACCTATTTCGGAACGTTGATATATCGCTTCATTTACTTATAAGACGAATTATGGACATGTGTGTATGGGAGCTTAATAACGGTGTTTTATCCCAGCCTTGCGATATCATTTTACACTATCTTAGTAATTATTCTATGAAAGTAGATATCTTTGAAGGGATTGAAAAAGGTGATAGACGTACTGAGAGTAAAGACTGTTCAAAATTTGAACGTCTTTAAAAGCGAAACGTTACTAATCAAAAAATAAACACGCTCACGACTGTCTTCCCATGGTGGACATTTTAAGGTACATACTCTGTGAGTAAATCTTTGAGAATACCAAGTAGGGGGTAGTCAAAGGCATGTCCAAACATTACGTTTGGTACATACCTGTGTTTTGCAAGTTATCATTCCACGTGACAGGATGCAAGCCGCTTATTGGAACAATAACTGTTGGCACATGTCTTCGAATTTTTGGTTTTAGGGCATGCCGGTTTCCTCACGATGTTTTCCTTCACCGTTTTGAGCACTTGTTTAACTAATCAACGAAAATATAAACGTATTACATCAATTATATTATAGAACATTATTGAGAGTTAGTTCTTCAATAAACAAGTAAGTATGTACAATGATGTACATAATTTTGTTTAAAAACTGTTTATCGTAGGTACTTACCCAAAGACGTAGGGCATAGATATGCCATTGCACAGGTCTTTACCTAGTTATGATAATTATGTGATCAGGAATATTATGACTAAAGTACCAAAACTGTTCTAGAATGTTATATTTTTGTTACATCAGTTACCGAATAAACGTTATATTATCTTATCTAATCTTAAGCAAAGTTTTTCAAAACTTTAATATCCCGTCATTGGTTCTCGCTGCGGGCTTGTCTCGGGTTTGGGTGTTTTCTATGTATAATAGTTATGTACTTATTTACAAAAAAAGGTATATAAGTAGTATTTCAGTCATGTAGATCCCATAATACAAGCTCTGCTAAGTTTGGTGTTAGATGATACTGTGTGAATAATATACAGCCTTTTTTTATAATATCAGGAATATTAGCTAGAAAAAATGCATATCTTGTTTTTTGGAAACTTGTGATTGAAGACTCTCTGTGTGACCAAAACTTTATCTGACTCACTATCTTCTAGCATTTTCACAGTAAATAAATCTGCGTTCACCCTACTGCATAAATAACAATATAATTGCCGAGCTTTTGACAAACGACTAGCATTTACCCGAATTTTAGGGAGTTAACTAGCAGACCGTTTATTGCTGCCCGGGTACTGGTACCTTGTTTTCATTATCGTGAGAAAATGCCTATTTGGTAGTTGGAAGGTAACTCTAGGTAAGGTTTTCTATACCCATTTTGATGAATTTTTGAACAATGTATGGGAAATTTGTAAAATAATTATGATTATTTTTTTTGTGATTATATTTCAATTGCTTTCATGACTTCAAATAATAGTAGATTATGCAGTTTGAAGCAAAAACCCTATCCGTTCTATTAACAGAGTAGTAAATAAAAATACAGAAAAATAATAAAAACAGAAAAATTTATTATATTATTAGAAATCGAATGTTTTGTAACAAAAATACAATAATAATTATTTTCACATTTTTATGACACTTCGAGTCGCTTTTAAATAAGTGGCAATCATCGACGAATCCTACTAATATTATAAACGCGAAAGTTTATGGGGATGGATGTTTGTTACTCTTTCACGCAAAAACTACTGAACAAATTTTGTTGAAACTTTACAGTAGTATAGCTGTGTTATCAGAATAACACAGGCTACTTTTTATCCGGGTACCACGCGGGCGAAGCCATGGGCAGAAGCTAAATAAGTTTCTTAAGAGGGCAACACCTAAATCAATGCCTTAATCAATGATAATCAAGATCCTTTCAGATCCTATAACCTTCCCAACTTCTAAATCGGTTTAGCCGGTATGAAGTCAGATTTAGTAACCGACATAAAAAAAAAAAAAACATTATTTTCTAGGTAGGAGTAGAGTGGAAGAGTCAAGCAAATCATAACTTAGCTTTAAGTGGTTCAAAACAGAACGACTGGAAAAGTTTTTTCTTCATCTACTTCATAGATCTTGCAACAGATGGCGTTACTTGTTCTAAGATTACTCCATCCATGATTAAATATGTATCTAAATGTGTCTTGGCGTATTAAGCAGGAATCTCTGTGTTGGCCTAGTGGGCGATACCCCCACTGATCCGGAGGTCATGGGTTCGAACCCGGTCGTTCACCAATGGATTTTTCCACTCGAAAAATTTATGTACGCATTAGCACGTGCTCAAAACGGTGACGGAAAACATCGTGAGAAAACCGGCATGCCCTAGAACCAAAAACTTTAAGGCATGTGCCAACAGTTAGTGTTCCAATAAGCGGCGATGGGCTTGCAACCTGTCACGTGGAATGCTTACTACCTACTTGAAAAAAACGCGGACATGTACCAAAAATAATGTTTGGAAGTGCCTCTGACTACCCCCTACTTGGACCTCAAATATCTACTCACTGAGTATGTATCTGAGGATGTCCACTATGGGGAAGACAGTCGTGAGCGTGTTTTTTTTTTGTTTGTACACCAACTAAACTTAATTTTATCTACCGCTTTTTTTACAAACAATTACAAAAAAAAGACATACGTACTGCCATATCAGTGAGTTTCCCTTACAAATATAGTCGTGATTTTAAAACGAGCTAACTGTAAACACAAAGAAGAGTGACACGTAAACTAATTTGACAGATACAATTCTTTATTTGATTACAATTCTTACAATTAGATTTATAATTCTTGCTGGTGTACAAGAGAATCGGCGCGATTTTAATGCGTACGCTTTATAATCTAGATCCCCTTATGCATTTATATCCAGCAGCGCAACTCATCCATCTATCTCGGATAAATGTTATCCAAACTCCATTCAAATATCCAAGTCAGATTCAATAAACCTTCATATATTGTCCAGCAAGTCTATCGAGTGCACATCGCGATACCATCCTGGACCTTGCCTAGTGGAGCGAATTGAGCTCAGAGATAAAATCGGGTGAAGGTTCAATTTTGTAGAAAATATGCGCTTTGCTCCCCTGAAATATTGAGGAGAATTAATGGGAAGGCTATCTTTACTTGAATGGAAGATATGAAAGCAACACTTCGTTTTCAACTCGGTGATAAAGCAGACTGGTTATTTTTTTTAAAGCTGGTGGTGGCAGCTAGCTGATTGTTTTTTTTTCCTAGATTAATAGATAAGTTAAGCAATAAACAAATAAACGTTTTAATGCGCACAATATTTTATTGGGTAGAAAAAATCATTGGTGCTCGACTAGGTTCGAACCCACGACCTCCGAATCGTATGTCGGGATAACACTAACTCAGTGAGCGTGTTGTTTCTAAAATATATAGTTTTTCTTCTGTTAATCCAGTGTTTTTTTTGCAGGTAAGCGTCTCTTCAACGCATCCTTCAGAAAACATCCACAGGTAATTTCAGCTTTAGAAAAAACTTTTCCCAACTTGTAAATTGCGCTGTAAAACAGCGTGCAGCAAAATTGGCCGGGACTCGAACCAACGACCCGTAGTTACCAACTTTCACTAACTTCGCGTTCCGCGTTTCATTGTTGGAGAGTTATGAGAATGGTAAAAATATTTTTATTTTGCGTTATGTGATTATTTTATCGCGTGGAAAGTTAAAAATGTTAAAACAATCTAAACTAAATCTAGATATATAACACGAAGAAAAATTGTAAGTTTGTTTTAGAAACCTAAAATTTGGAAGGGAAGTTTTACATACATTTTTGTTCAGAAGCACTAATAAAGGAATTTAGACCTTTTTAAGTAAAATACTTTGATATCGATCGACTATCAGCTTAGGCGCGGATAAAACCTACGACCACTCCTTGGTACGAGGTTGCTATGACCACTTAGCCACAGAGTCCAATCTCAGCTGATTCGCGAATTCCAAACTAGCATGAGTTGATCCTATTTGAAACGGCAAAAATAGGTACTTAAATGTTTTTTTAATATCAACCTAGGAGCGTCATCGTGTAGATTAACTTACATGTATGTAGCGGTGGCAATGGAAATATATACACGCGAACTTTAACAACCTCTCGAGAACCATTTCCCTTTCATCCCCACCGCCATGCCACCGCGTCAGTATCACCATATGGGCCCTAAGAAAAAACTTGGTATCAATTTTACTGATACTTGGTATCAGTAAAAACACTCCTTAAGTTTCAATTGACAGAGATTTTTTTATCAATTCCAAGCAGTTCTGTTATAAAAATGCTGACAGCAAAACTAGGTCAGCTCAAACGAACGTATATTCAAGCAATGCTTAATGAGGGTGAGCAGAGTCAATGGCAGAGGTGGAAACAGGAAAATTAACTCTAAAGTATCTCATAGTTTTTGAATTGAGGTGAAATCTAGAGTATTCTTTAGAGAATAAAAATAAACGTGGCATCTGGAATGATATGAAATTGAATTGGAAAAATACACTTATCTACTAGAATCTGGACTGTACCATACGTATTTAGATTTTGGTCACTGAAAATAATTACGAAACCAAAATCTTAGCTGAAAGATTTTGGCGTTTCGCTGTTGGCTATTTTTCTTGTTATATAGGTTTTCCTTTGTTTATACGACTAAAAAAGTAAACTACTTGCGCATTGCCTACCCTGAGATATAAATTAATTGACTGCCTGTAATTTCACCGGCATACTCTTCATACCGGCACACAGCAATGCGAGCATTACAGCTTGCTTGATATCAAAGTAATCAAAATATTTAATTGTCAACACAAATTTTCATTGGCAGTTACGTATTTCAACGTACTATAATGCTGGACATTTTTTCACACAACGTCACCTTGTCCCAAACTAAACATAGCTTGTACTATGGGAACATGACTGATATAATACTTATATACTTTTTTTTCGTAAACATTATAGTTTTTCTAAATAACTAATTACGGGTCGTTGATTCCAGTTCCGGCCTTTACAGTTATGGTGAAGCAGCCTACCCTTAACCTCGGATAGCTGTTTCTCTCCATGTCTGACATTTGAAAAACAAAAGGAAAGAGAGAACGCTATTCTGAGGCTAAACTCCACCAACACCGGCTGTTTCGCCATTTTATAATAGCAATGTTTAGTTCAAATTTCTGCCACCCATAAATTGTCACAACAAATGGGCACAAGTGAAAATATCGCCCAGAAATATAAACTGCTAAGATCTGGCGCCCGCACCATAAAGTGCATGCTTACCGAAAATATATTGACTATAAACAACAAGTTTCCATACCAATGCGAGTCTAAACGGTGTGAAAATAGAGTGTAGGATCGGAGTGATGTTTAAATGAAATAATATTAGGAGAATATGTTTCTAGTGATACAACGCTAGGGCAAACAAGATATGTGCCCGCATTTTTCCACCTCAGTGGCCGCAGAAACTTATCGGACTCGTTTATGAAACTTCTGCGTTTTGTGCAGTCATTTCTAGTTAATGTCACTACAGATTTGAAATTAATTAAAGATTATTTAACTTGTTTTCGCTATAGAAAAAAAACAACAATTTACAATACATAAAGGACACTGTTAAAATTAGGAATGAACCGAATATTGGATGAGTGACATGGTAAAGTTAAATTCGCCTTGCTAGGAGATAAATAATGTTGCATTCAGAAAACACATATCAAGTAGATTTATTATTTTTACCTACAAAATTTAAGAAGTAGAATATGAGACAATTTTTGAATTTATTCCACCTAAAATGCTGGTAGTAGAAAAAGTCAAGGTTAATGGTAAATCTCAAAGTAGTTTTTTCTTGGTTGTCCCCAATATGCTGATTGTCTCTACTGTCACTACTTAGCGTTTATCTCTTCACATAAGAAGCAATATTTGTTTAGTTGTGGCTGTCATATGAGTAGGTAGTTGTGTTAAATTGTTAGAGGTAGTTTAAAATAACTCAAGGTCTGTCGAGGAAAAACATAGGAAGAAGAATATAAACTCAACAAAGTATCAAGTAAAACTATAAAACTAGCCTCCACTGTTTAGTAAAAGCAGAAATTGTGAGGGTAATTTTATGATCTCCACCACTTTTGGGTGACATGTTGTTTCAACGGTTGCTTATAAAACATGCTAGTTTTGAAGACACATAATTTACTATTTGGTCGTCTTATTTGTCGCATTTTTGAATACTGAAGGCTGTGCTCTTCCAGATAAGCCTTTGTTGAGGAATTGACGAGTCTCCATGCCGCTCTATCTTCGGCTTGTCGGCCATTGTACCTTTTATTTTCTTTTTAATTCCTGTGTTTTTGTATTTTACTTTGGTGTGCAATAGAGAGTTTATCTATATATACCTATCTAGCTATCTAGCTATCTATCTATCTATCTATCTATCTTAAGGCGTCGGTGACTAGAGTCCCTCTAGTGAGAGCCTAAACTTGATCAGACCAGCGGCTAGGTCGTTTAAGCCTTTTAACGTCCATTTTCCCCACTACAATCAGTCTCTCAAGGCTATCTGGCTGTCTTCGAGCTGTGTCTCAAATAGCCAAGCACTCACTGGTAGCTGATGGTAGACCACATTTTTTTTAAGTACCTAATTAAATTATGGATACGAAAGGTAAAACCATTCCTGGAATCGTTTATTAGCGCAAGTAATAAGAAAACTTTAGAAGATTCTTCGTGAATTTGCATTTTATCAGGCCAAGAACACAACTTGCTGGGGACGGTGGTCGAAGAAATGCAGCCATGCAGGTTCTTAACATCCTCAATAGAGCGGTGGGCGAGTAGCCGTTTGCATAGCAAGAGGTGAGGGTTCGATTCCCGATGCAGGACAAACTTTTTTCAAATAAGAGTAATAAAATTCATAAAGATGATTGAGGGGTATATAGTTTGCATCATACCTATCATACTAATAGAATTAGAGAAACAAACTTGATATTTACACAGTGATTTATTCAGGATATATTCTAAACTAGCTTCTGCCCACAGCTTCGCCCGTGTGGTACCCGGATAAAATATAGCCTATGTGTTATTCTGATGTATTAGCTATATTACTGTAAAGTTTCATAAAAATCCGTTTAGTAGTTTTTGCATGAAAGAGTAACAAACATCCATCCTCACAAACTTTCACGTTTTTAATAGTAGTAGGAAGTAGGAAAAATAATAGACAACAACTTTACATAGAAGATTTTTTTTTAATCTGTACTTCTGAAACCTGTTTATGTATAGCCCAGCCATTTTTTTATCAGTAGGTAATTACGGAGAAGATAATGAAAATCGTTTTTTGTTTGAATGGTTTCGTTATTCTTAGACCATTAGTATTATTATTTTGGTTATGCACGAATTATTCTCTGTAGCACTCAAAATCAATAGGTATTTATTTACTGTAAGTATCACATAGAAACGTCAACTTATAAACTAACAACACCGATTCCTCGTGCGTCAAGACCAATTCTAGAAGAATCAAGCAACAGATTTTGCTTGTAAAAAACAAGTTTCGTTACATTAACTCAGCTAGTGTAGTGCCAATCGAATAAGGTGAACTCATTAATTGAAAATGAGCATTAGTCAAAGAGCATTAATCACAATTCACCTATCAGTTTAAAAATAATTATAAATAAACTTTTAATATTCTCATACTGCATAACACCGTCCAAACTCACCTCCGGGAGCGACGTCTTATGATAACAATTTTCCTCCTTTTTCTCGTACTTTTTATATTATTACCGCGACAACTACAGGGATAGGGTTGCTGCCAAACCGTATCTGAAAGCCTTATTCATTTAAAAAAAATCTCGATCATTTCAAAAGAAAAACTCGGTTGGAAGTGTATTCTCTATTGGTTAAAGGAAATTTTCCACTGGACTGATCAATCTGATCCACTGATAAATTAAAGATAATGGTAATGGAATAAATACGTATTGATTTTGACTTTGATACTTTACCCGGTTTCTAGGACCGGGAAAGTGGATCAGATGAATCAACCCGGAGGAAATTTTTCACCTTTACATATGGAGGACATTCTACCAACCGTGTTCTCCATAAATTTCTAGTTTCTGATGTCTGGCAACCCTGGGACCACAGGGCCGATTCTCGGCTCCTCTTCAGAAGTAGCAGATTCATTTCTCGCGTCTCCAAGTAGCTGCAGAATGGCGTAAATGAAATTTTCCTTTTATTGTTTGTGTTATTGCATCGAGCGGATTGTAATTTGGCAAATAAAAGTGTGCAGAGCGTAGATTGCCGATTACAGGCATGTTGACAAAAAACAACAAAAATAAGCGCGGATTTTTGTATGCTAAAAAATAACTTCAAGTTAGCGCCTCTCATTTATTTTGATGAAATATTTCGTCATTTTTTTAATAGTCTTTAAAAAATTAAATAACTTTTTCACAACTATATCATTTAAACATAATTTAACTTTTGAAAAAAGAATGATTATGAACAGTCGTTTTTAGGTAAAATATTATTTGTTTTACTAAAAACTGACTATTTACCATGATACGTGAGTTTTAATGTGTACCAATATATAGTTTTTTTACAGCAGACTCTTTCTCACACTTGAAAAAGATCATCTTACTTTTATCCCGCTTTTAGTTTAAAAATATGTTTAATGTTGAATGCCTCAAAAAAAAACTAAAATAAATGTCTTCTTAATAAAACAGGTACTTATACCTTATTTAAATAAATAATTTAATAACTCTAAATGCGCACCTGTTTCTATATTTACACGATTAAGTTACTTTGTGCCCAGGAATTAGGCCCTATAATAGCCACAGTCTGTAAAAGTCCACTAGTCCCAAGAAGGAACTCAAGGAGTTCTATGAGGAACGATCTTAAGCCAACTAATCGGTACCTTTCCTCATCTGCGTCGCGTCATCCGGTTCGTTGTCACCGAGAATCTTACCTCCAGTAATTGTCCGTTCTACGTACTACATGGCCTACCCATTCCCACTTACTTATTCTGAGGGCCATCAATAACTTTGGCTCTTCTACGCATTTCCCCGTTTCGGATTTTATCACGTACTGAAACTCCAAGCATAGCTATAGTATAGCCCTAAAATTTTACAATTTCCTTCAACCCTGACGCATCATCATAACTCAACCAAAAAGCTTCTTTAACATCCAGCTCAGATAAGATTTTTAAGTATAATCTACTTTTAATATTCATTAAACCGTCAGTTCAATAAAAAGTCTTAAAAGCCTGATTAAAACTGCAATGAAAGCCTTTAATATGGCCTTCCATATATTTTGAAAGGTACTTGCAACATTAGGGAGGCATATATTGCGGCAGGTTAATGGTAGCACTGTTTTATGGCCGTCATTATGGGCGAATCTTCTTACCAGTGGGTACAGCTAGTTCAGTCATGGCTATTTCAAACCACAATGCTCACATTTTCCAAATAAGCTTGAAAATAAGCTAAGCACTCAACATTATGTAGATATAATTTTGCAATTGTTTTTATATAAGGAATAGTTTTTCTGCGTATTAATTTACCTACTTATTCTTAATAAGTAGGTAAGTGAAATAGAAAACAGTCTCGAGTTAGTGCTTAAATAACATACAAAAATACCTATGAATTATAGGATAGCTACAATGTAGCTTCAATGTCCATATTACATAAAGGTTAGCTGAAAGAAAATGATATCTGGCATTAAATGACAGTAATATTCAATTGTTCATGAAATATTTTTTAAATTAGTGAAATGGTTTTTTGACCGTTTTCGCGTTAAACGTGTAAATTATTTGTGCAAATATTCGAATATTTGCCAGTCTTTACGTTACTAAAATGAATACATGGTCTTACAAAAACTGTTACTTGATAGGGGTTACTAGTCTGAGAAATAGATTGACACCGTTCAGAAAATCAGAAAAAACAGATCTATTGACAAACTGCTTTCGAGAATACGGACTGTAAACATTACGTGCCCCAATTTATGATTGAAAACTATGTACTCAGATACATAAAGAGACATTAGTGAATTAATTTAATTATCTTTTTAAATTATAGAGTATTACGTGTGCATAGAAGGAACAGAATTTCATAGGACTCTAGGAGACATCTTGCATTTGTTCATTATATAATAATGAGTGAGCTATCTATTCCTTATGTGTGATACTAGTTGGTATTAATTTAAGGCGAGGAATCTTAGGATATTGTTCCCGAGAAATATTGTACGGGCATAATTGGTAGGAACGATAAAATTTTCATTAGATGTTGAAACGTAGTTTAGTGAAGGGTGAACGTACTGGTATGCTCGTTTGCTTCAGCTCTGTTTAAACAAATTAATGTTTGACGACCTCTGTGGCGCAGTGGGCGAAGGCCCGCCTGAAACGCAGAAGGTTGCGG
The DNA here is from genome assembly GCA_961405105.1 of Perizoma affinitatum. Classification (NCBI taxonomy): domain Eukaryota; kingdom Metazoa; phylum Arthropoda; class Insecta; order Lepidoptera; family Geometridae; genus Perizoma; species Perizoma affinitatum. The sequence continues at coordinate 13,644,326 of OY560194.1, read as the reverse complement.
GTTCGATTCCCGCCGCGGGACAAATGCTTGTATCTGTAAATATTTGACTCGGGTGTTTTCAATGTATAATATGTATGTATTTACAAATAATAGTATATAAGTATTATATCAGTCATGTTGTTCCCATAACACAAGCTCTGTTTACTTTGGGGCTAGATGATGCTGTGTGAAAAATTTCCAACATTATTATTTTATTATTATAATGTTTGACTCAAATAAGTTATTTAAACGGTGAATTACGCAGTTGTAGGAAGCCTTCTACCCGATGTATCGATGGCATTTTAAAGTAATTTTCAAACTTTCGCGATTAGATAACATAATTATAAGTTTAACGGGTCTTTATCGCGTTTACCTTTTTTATTATTTTCCCGACGTTTCGACTGTATTGCATAAATCGTGGTCACGGGAATATAGACGAAACGTTGGGAAAATATAAAAAAAGGTATACGCGATAAATACCCATAAAACTTAAAATTGGTATTTTAAAGGTTGCGGTAAGTCCATGGATGGGGTGTCCCATGATTGTTCGTCATGGCATGCTTTAAGGCATGCCTTTGAATGGAAATGCATCATCATAAACTGACTTTCTGCGTCTATTACAGTGTTATCGATTTATCCATCGGCATAAATGATCTAAGTAATTTCACTGAATTAAAACCTATTTACTTTAACATAAGAAAACTTCGTCTTCCGTTATTCCTCACCAAAATTCTCCTCCTTGAATGAACTTATGAACGGATGTAAATACCTTAATGCATATCTTATGAAATTAACAAAATAAACAATAACACATTAAGATCTTATCGCTTAAAAGCTCCTAATATCTCTTCCAGACAACCTTTGAATGGAGAGGATTCTATAGTGATTTTGAAGTTGCTGGGAGGGGTGGGGGGGGGGCTCCTCGTGTGGATATCCTCAATACTGATGGCCATGACCTTTATGTAGACCTGGATTTGACTATTTCTCTCCATCAAGGGTCTGTCCGCAGCGGATCGAATAGTTTCTGTAGATTCGAATTAATGATCTCGAAGACATTATTCTCCAAGCTGAATCTCTAATGAATGTGTTACACTCGATAATTGACGCGTCTCTGAAGATTTAATCCGGACCCGAGCTTCCGACAACTTCTGATATTTCACACACGAATTTCAGAGACGTGAGTCTTGTTCACGAGAATTGGCCTTTTGATTAATTTAATGTTATCAGTAAAAAAGCTTGTGACTGTTAGGCCATGGTAATGTAAGTGACTGCCTGTTGCCAATTGGCATTTGTTCCAACACGGCCATTGCTGATACATTTCAGACCTACAAAGTTGAAATGTGCTGTGAGCCTGTCATATCTTCGATATAACAAAACATCGTAATAAAAATTGTGAACTAGTTGTGATTGTGAATTGTGAAAATACAAACACGCGTTATTTTATCAGTTCATTCATTCGGTCTTTAATCGTTGATAAACATCAGCTGCATACATTAATGTTATAGTTATAATATGATTCTCTCAAATTGGCCTTATGATGAAAGAATAAAAGAATAAGAGTGGTAATACGAGTAGGATTATGTATAGGTTAGTTTCACAATAATTATAATTTTATAGGTTTTAGGTTATTATAATTGTAATTCATAAAGGTTAATACACTATAATAAAAATATCTATGCTTTAAATTTGTAAAGTAACTTTCTATGTCAGATGATACATAGAAAGAAATATTTAAAGTTTATCAAAGTGTAAGTATTTCTTTGCACATACACCTTTGTAGAGTCAATTCATTGAAACCTCACTCTAACTAAGTAAAATATACTTGGATCTCTGATTGCAAACATATATTTGTGAATTTTCATTTAATATGCTGATCATTCTTAATTTTGCTAACTTAATCACACCAAGGCCAATCCTCTCCATCGCCATATTAAGCCCTAATTAACTCAGGTAAATCGGATTGGGTGAAAGTTTTCGCACGATAACTGGGGCGGAAACCGCTCGCGGAGCCCACCCTTAAAGCCTACCTAATGAGGGAGGCTTATGACGCTCATTAAAAATTTAACTGTTATTCAGTCTCGATGCAACGATACACAGGTTTTGGGATTGCATAATAAACTAGAGAGGGTGGAAAGCTGAATGAATATAAATATTTTTGATGAGTTTTCAGGCGCACAGATAGCTCAATAGTTGCTTGAGGTTAGGAGTTTTGTGAAATAATATTTGCAAATCTTTCAAAATAAATATTTTTCAAACTTTCGCGATCACTTAACATAAAGATAAGTTTATTACGGGTTTGTTGCAGTAAAGTCGAAATATTGGGAAAATAATAAAAAAGGTAAACGTGGTAAAGACCCGTAAAAACGTAGGTATAATTATCGAAGTCATCAGTTAGTAATCAATAAGTGGCGATTGGTTTGCTACGTGGAATACTGAAATCAAATAAAATCAAATATTTTTTTATTAAAAAAAAACAACTCGAAAATCGCGGGCCAAATGTAACGTTTGAAAGATTGTAGGGTACCTACTATACCTACCTATCGAGAAATCACTTACACCTATTATAAACTACACGTTTAAATCACTTACACCTATAAACTACACGTTTTTTTATTATTAGTATTGTTATTATTAAAAATCTACGCACTGAGTTTTTATTGGTTTCATTATCATTAGGTTGTTTGTTTTTGCTTGTGTTTAACTTTGTTGAAAAATACCTATCTGAGATAGATTAGGGAAAACAGAACCCCATTTTACATGCAGTGTACGTGTGGCTATACAACTTATTTATGGAAACTTCTTTAAAATCATCTGCATCCTAATTGTACGCATTACATTAAGTGACGCGCAGCAATAAAATGGTACAACACTAATACTTTGATTTTGACTTGAAACACATAAAGTCAAAATCAATTAACTCAGTTTAACGAAGTTCGACAGAAAGGGCATTTTAATTTTTTTTTAAAGTCGGCTACGCGCTATTTATTCCTCTGGCTTTGCAAGTGTCCACCAAATGCTTTGGTAGTATGAAAAAGCAGATCTTTACGCGATTTTCAAGCTATCCCAGCTAAGTAATAAACCCACAAAAGAAACATATTTCATCAGTTTAACGGCAAAAAAACACAATTACCCAAATACGACAATCGGGCCCTGGAGCCTCACGATCGTCAAATTAAATTCTCTAGTTAGAGTGGGAATTTTTCCCACTTTTGTTCCACTATCTCATAAAAGATGCATTCGCCGGAACAGGAAAATTAATTTTAGACAATGCGAGCCGCCAGGCGCGAAACAGGGACTTTGAAGGCAGAATCAGGGTTGCCAAGTTGCCAACTAGTCAACTGGCTCGCAGTGAGGTATATTCAGTCTTTTCTGTCAGAATTTCCTCCGAAATAGTTTGTTTCCAAGTAAACAAACAAACATGCTCATTACAAACAGGACATCCTCAGATACAAGGGGGTAGTCCGAGTAAAAAATACTACAAATTTTATTACCCAAAACTATCGATAAAGACTCAGCCACGCTAACTGTGGATGCGGACCAAATGGGAATATTTTTTTAAATTGAATAATTGATTTTCATTTTCATTTGTATCAAGCTATTTCATAGTTCTGATGGCGGAAGGTTACATTTAAACTGTCAAAAATGTGGCGTAGCTGTTCAACTTGTAGCAAAAAGTTAGTTACAGGAGACTATCTCGGGCAGCTACAGATAAACAAGAAACCCTCTTAATATATTTATTGCAGGTTCGATTCTTGCAGCGGGACGAATTTTTGTATGATTAGCAAACGTCTGGGTGTTTTCTATGTATAATATGTATGTATTTACTAAAAAAAAGTATATAAGTAGTATATCAGTCATGTAGCTCTGCTTATTTTGGGGATATATGATGCTGTGTGAAAAATGTCCAGCATTATTATTATTATTATTATATTCAAGCTGGATCGGCAACGCTTTTGACAAAGTGACAGAAAAAAAAATTTAACCAGTCTCTCTGATTTTCATATGGCAACCCTGACGGCATTATCCAATGTTTACATCTAGATGGTCGACGAGAATCGTGTTTAGAAGGTTTGCGGGAATTTAAAATGTGATGCGGTATGGATGAAAAAATCAATTTCAGCGTTGTAACATTTAATTTTCTTAAAATAAAAATTAATAAAAAAATACGCTCGCGATTGTATTCCCCATTAAGCACATAATCAGATATAATTGTATAAATGACTTATTGTGATAGAACTTATCTAAGAACCGTCTTTGAAGACAAACATATACGTTTCCTATAGTCATATAACCTATTCCTATAACATATGGGTAATGAAGCGGGCTCTTTTCTCATATAAATCGAATATTAAAAAGTACCTGCTGTTATAATTTTATATGTATGCAAGAGGTATGAAGTCAAATCACTAGAAATCCGTCATCATTGTTACTTGATAAATCTAGCATGAGGGACGCAAATAAAAAAAACTACCTTTCATGTATTTTTTAAATATATAAAAAAAAAAATCCCAATGACCCCAAATACACTTATAAGTTTTTTTTCCCGGAAGCATCCAAATATTTAAAAAGTCCTGCCGTTTTGCGATCTTCAGAATTGCATATTACGGCCCTGAGCAGGCAATATTGCTGCTTTATCCAATTTATCGACCTACTCCACTATTGCTTCAGACAATTGCGATTTATTCGGAGCATACTTTGAATTTCAAATGATTCAAGATAGAGCCGCCTCTTTTACCGGCTAGACTTTTGTAGAAAAAGTTCAATTTGTCAAAATATTTTTTTAATCATATGTATTACAAGTTTTATATGGGTCTCTATCTCGTTCACCATTTTTATTATTATCCCGACGTTTTGACAATGCGCAACATTCGTATAAATCAAACGTAAAAAAGATCCGTATATAACTTATAATAATGTTCATTATACATCTATCTGCACCTTAAATCTTCCACTAGTAAGAGATGGACTGAATATATAAAAATGATATTTGTCTAGCTAGAGACAAGGTCTAGCGTTATTGAAACTTATGACATATAACAATCTTTTATCTATTCTCTGCTATGTCTTTGAATGGTGACGGCTATAACTCAGATTTGGAACACGTTTTATTGAGATTATATACATCAGGATATCTAGACAAATACCACTTTCTGTTGGCGTTTGCAAAAAGATTGTATGGGAACGAATTTCGCTGTGGAAATGTCACGTGACTGCTGTCAAGTTTTACCTTGACAAATTTGCGTGAAAGAAAAACTAAGCATGAGTTATTTGACTGGAACCCGAGGTTCTGCATTAAAATAATATTATTTATATTTCTCTTGTGATAGTAGCTTACACCTGTAATTCCCTTGACAGACATCCTCCGATCCATACTCAGTACATAAGATCTCTCTGTGGAGGCCCGTCTAAAACGCAGAAGGTTGCGGGTTCGATTCCCGCCGCGGGACAAAGATTTATAGATGCAAATATTTGTCACGGTTCTGGGTGTTTTCTATGTATAATATGTAGGTATGTATTTATAAAAAACTATGTAATAAGTAGTATATCAGTCATGTAGTTCCCATAAACCAAGCTCTGCTTAGTTTATGGCTAGATGACGCTGTGTGAAAAGACCAAAATAATTATTTATTATTGTATTTTAAATAGTTAGTATAATACCTGAACGCAAGCTTGACAACCATTCCTCTTAGATATCCACCACCACCGAGTTAGTTAGACCGGGCCTTTAGAGTTCTTTAGAATTTATAATTATATTTCAATAACTTTTTGCCATTGTTCATTAACTTTTGGATTGCGAAATTTATATATCGGTAATCGAGGCGTGATAAACTGGCTCTCATTTTAAAAGCAGTGTACTATTCATTTTATGAATAATTTCCTATAGTTAATTTCACTAAAAGATAACAGGCTTACTGAATAGTTTAGCAAAACTTTTGACTAGGTAATCAAAAGTTTAGGTATGCTATTCGTAACGCAATGAACCACAAATCCTTCAAAGATGCTTTCCATAAATTATCACCCCAGGAATGGTTCTTTCTGCGGCGAGACGAGACAAGATAAAACACTTAGAGAGATGCCACTCCACCTCTGCTTTCGAGAGGTTTGAGGTTATGAATAAAATTGATGCTGAGAACTGATGCAGATTTCATTCAAAGAACATTCGTTTGTAACACCGCATTTACATATGCGTTAACGAATTTTGACTATTTAGTACTAATCTATAGCGGAGTACCCAAATATATTACCCCACAGATATGTACTAAGTAGGATGTCAACTTTCGTGCGCGAATGACGCATATGTAAATGCGGTATTAAAGGAGACGCGGTGTAAAATGACCGCACAGAATGAGATAAAAAAAACAGCTGTTGCAAGCGTGGATAGGTTATGGTGACCGCTAACCAACCTGGGTCGTATGGTTGTTTGTCACGTACAAAAAAATATATAAACCAAATGTCACAGATGGAGTCGTGATCTTTCACTAAAATTCCCGGTGTCGCGAGTATCAGGAACTACGAGTCCTAAACTGACCAGACCTGCAGAAAATATTCACCGAACAAGAAAATATTATTAAAGCTTCTTAACTTTTACAATAATTATAAAACAATAAGAAAAAAATCTAATTAATTCTACTGATAAATTTAATGAAATTTAAATACCGACTGCAGTGTCATCTGCAAGTTATAGATTTGTAAATTTTGTTTAAAAAATCGTCTGAACATGACATTTCTTTTGATAACTGGCTCTAGACTTACAACAGTCAGGAAAAATATTAGTTAGGTAGCACGATTAAATAGATCAGACTCCTTTTAAATGTCCCTTTTAAGGAATAATAGCATAATATATATCTGACGTAGTATTACAAAAACTAGATACTGTAATTTTATAATTTGTGAGATTGAATGTTCCCCGATATTTCGGCAAATTTGTATGTTTCCATGATAAAGAATCTCCTCCCATAGTACGTTTAACCTCATAAATCATAGCAAATCTCCCGTTTATAGTGAAAACTATGTAAATAACTGTAACAGTTTCAAAAGTTATTTTAAATACCTGCTACCATTTTTGCACAGCCTCCTTTGTTTTCAAGATTTTTAAATTGGTGGCTTCGAATTTGAACTACTAACTAATAAAAAAACTATAGATAGCCTCTTTTAGCAATACCCGACAGTCAGACAAACGCCTCTGGCTTAACCATTCTAATATAACGATATTATTCCAAGTTTGAATAACCGAATCATCGGGAATTGATAAAGTTCTTTCTCAATAAAAGTTGATTTATTAATTTTACTAGTAGACTTGCTCGCTTTGCTCCAGAACACGCCTGAAATATCTCACGCTTATACATTCCTACGTGTTTCGGCCAAGATGGCGGCTGACCGAGAAAATAAAATTCAATAAAAATTAAGACTTTTTTCTATGATTTATCTATTTATATACTACTACGATACCCGGCTTTACCTTCGTGGTACCCGATGAGAAGCTGCTCTTACCGTTAAGACGGCGTTCGTAAGATACGCATTCGCTCGACCGTTTTCGTTGAATTACGTTGCAAAATTGGTCTCCACGAATAACCCTTTTATTTTTATGGGATTATTTTGGGAATGGGATTATTACAGCCCATTTTTATTCTCAAGGGTCATTCTTAATGTTGATGAAAGAATTTAAAAAATCAGATGAGTAGTTTTATAGGTTACCTCCTTTATCCAAAATCACAAACTTACAATCTTTACCTCTTTATAAAAAGTTTGTAGACTAGTTTGTAGTTGAAAATGTCAAAGATGTAATATGAGGAACATTATTGTCAATAAAACTGAAACAAGCACTAATTAACTGCTTAAATGAAGAATGTCCATAGTAATAGGTTTAATAATAAAAACAGACAAACATCACGCTCACGACTATATTCATGATTGACATCACAGATACACACCGAGTACCGTAGGTTTTTGAGGATATCAAGTAGAGGGTCAAGTAGAGTCTTGTTCTACTTGAAAATTTGGCACATGTCCGCGTTCTGCAAGTAGTTAGCATTCCACGTGACAAGTTAATGCGTTATTAAAACCATAATAATAAAATAAAAATGGAAGCAAATAATATAATTAATAATTTATGAACATTTTCGAAATAAAATAATCCAAATCCACGACAATTACCGGGAGTTGGGAAATAATCAAAATTGAATTACAAATAAGGTGAATCATACGAAATTCCACGAAACACTTTCATTTAAGTAGGTAAGTACCGTCGGCGCTCCCAGCACAATAAATCTAGTTACCCTGAATAATATGTGCAGCGGTGTGGGTCTTAGCACCTCCACATTATCTCGGGAGTCGCTTAACATATCGGAGTAATTACATTCAATTATTTACCGCCATCACATTTCTTGTTGATAATGTTAACGATTTAAGATCCACTACGGGAAAAATCTTGAATTTATAAAACTGTGTATTCAGTACTAAAAATCTTACAAAAACTTGTTCTTTATCTTACACAGATATAATTTGATTGTATTATATTTTCTATTCATACAACTATGTACAAAAAAACCAGATGAAACAGCTAGCTATCTAATGACATTTACAAACGATTTAAAGATAGGTCAACTGATCACTACTAGTTGGAAGCGACAAAATAAAATAAATAAATAATGCTGCATTTTTCACACAGCATCATCTAGCCCCAAACTAAGCAGAGCTTGTATTATGGGAACTGCATGACTGATATACTTCTTATTTACTTTTTTTTCTGTAAATACATACATTTATACATAGAAAACACCCAAACCCGAGACAAACATTACAAACATTTGTCCCGCAGCGGGAATCGAACCCGCAACCTTCTGCGTTTCAGGTGGGCCTTCGCCCAGAGGCTACCTGCATCGCCACGCTGAATGGCAATACTAATGTGTTGATCCGAACTCTCTGATCAAACATCGCTTAGATCAGTAGCTTTTCTATCAATTAAGATTCCAACTTTGTCTGTAGGGCAGAGATTTCATCAGCTATGGTCCCTGGTGTTGGTAGGTTGTAAGCCTGATACAATCCAAACACGAAAATTATAAAGTTTTGCTTAAAATCCCTTTTTAGGATAATAGCATTATACCATATTCTGGAGTTAGAATATTAGTATGAGTACTCTACCTAAAATTGCTAGGCCTATTTTTCACAAGCGAAGTGCGCACTTCTGCAAATAAGGCCGAATTAACATTTTCTTAGAAATAAATTAAATGGAACAGCCGTGCAAGGTAAGCACCTTATTCAGAAATATTAGGGTGACCATAAAAAAGGAGTTACGGTGGAAAGTGTTTTTATCATGATTAACAAACCACTGATTTATTAAACATTATCACCAGTTAATTTGCTAACAGAATCCCACACAATATAATTCACAACCTAATTGTAGTTTTTGAAAGTACGAGTATTGAGAATAATTTCAAATTTGTACTAAAACGCCAACATAAACAGAAAATAATATTAAGAATAGCTAACCATTTTTAACACTCGATTGCCGAGCATTATTTAAGATAATGCCAGGCCATCTGGCCATCTTGAAACTAAAATGACTTTAGCGAATCTTAAGTAAAAGTAAAATAAAAATATAATTCCATGCTTTGTCATGCATGCCTTTTTTCACGCTTCACTTGCAACTAACAAATAAAAAAATAAATCAAATCTTTTATGTCAATTTTAACCTCCTAATTGTCATAACGAAATGAAACTATGTATGTATGTATATGTAGTTCGGATGAAAATACTGTAATTCGGTATCTTGAAGCTGATTTGATGATGGAGCCAGGTGGTGGATAGTGGAACTCTTCAGTGGCTACTAGTAATCCCCTCGAGTTTGGGCTCATATGGTTCGTTTTAACGAGTCCAATAGACTGGGCTTGGTAATGAGAGTCGGATGATGGAGACAGTAGGAGGTTATTGAAGAAAGCTCAGCCAGAAAGAAAGAGTTCTTACGTAAGTATTTTGATTGCTTACACCTGTCAAAACCAGTTAGTAAATAATAGTCATAATTTCAGTGATAAAATCTCCTTTAGTAAAAGTGTCAAAGATTATCCCGGTCACATCATAGCTACCCTATTTAGGGAGTAATGCGCATTTCTACACTGAATAGGGCGGGATAAAAAATCGCTTTTTTAAATAGGTTTTGTGGGCCGAAGTGATTTAATGATCTTTGGCTCGATTTTCATGCAGTGGGTGACGCGAGTTTACCGTAGGCATGCAAAAGATAGAACCGAAACTCACAGTATAAAAAATACACGTAACTTATGTATAGTAGGTATTAACTGAGTTATGTATACAAATACAAATGACCGATACAATGTACCGTAGACTTCCGTAGACTTGCAGATTCACATTGTTGCTTCTAGAGTTCATTATTTTAAAATACATTAATAAATACTTAACATACATCTTGGAGACGATCTCGGTAACGCAGCGGGCTAAGGCCCGCCTGGGACGCAAAAGGTTGCGGGTTCGATTCCCGCTGCGGGACAAATGTTTGTATGAACTGCAAATATTTGTCTCGGGTCTGGGTATTTTCCATGTATGTATTTCCAAAAAAAGTATATAAGTAGTATATCAGTAATGTAGTTCCCATAATACAAGTTCTGCTTAGAAAAATGTCATGTGTATCACATATATAGAGTCCTGACTCCACATTACGATTCTCTGTACTGAACTATGAATATCGTGGTAGCACAACACCCAGAACTAAGATTATGTGTGGTATCTATTATAGGTTATTAATTTTCTGGCGACATGAAGAGTATCGCATCTGTACGTTGGTTTTATTACTACTTCGTGTGACGCGACTTTTATTTGTAATTGATTTGAGAATAGATTGAAATTCCGGATAGGTGTGAGGTGAATGGTACTACACCATTGTGGTGGTTGGTATTCAAAGTGCGTCGACTTTTGGAATTTGTGATAGTAACTTTTATTAATGTCGTTACCTGATAATAATAATAATTATTGTATAATTTGCTTAATAAATAATAATAATGCTGGACATTTTTCACACAGCATCATCTAGCCCCAAACTAAGCAGAGCTTGGATTATGGGAACTACATGACTGATATACTACTTAACATACTTTTTTGTTAATATACATATATATATTATATATAACCCAGACTATATACTTGCAGAACATACAAACATATGTCCGTGGCGGGAATCGAACCCGCAACCTTCTGTGTCAAAGGCGGGCTTTCGCCCACTGAGCCGCAGAGGTGTTTGTTTATCTAGTTTTTTTATAAATTTTGTAACGTACACGCATGCAAATATGCGAAAACTTAACAATACGGGCTTCTTTTATGGTCATTCGTCGTCATAATACTCCTTCTCCTACGTCGAGGTTATAAAGGGAACTTCCAAGTACCGTATAATTGTTTTATTTTACATAATGTTCGTTTAGGTTATTCTTTCTGTACATAAATATACTACTTTTACAATAAGTGTTTATGAGTTTAACGCTGATAGAACTAGATGTCGCCACTAGTCGACTTAACTTAGACAACAACCACTATCTGTTTGTGTTAACGCCTGTGGAAAGGTTTAATTGCTTTGATATGTCACGTGACTGCTGCCAAGTTTTCCTTGACAACTATGCATTAGCGTGAAAGAAAAACTAAGTATTGTGGTAATTGTCTAGATACCCAGGGGTCTAAAAATAGTTTTCCTTTCATACTAACGCAAATTTGACAAGAAAAACTTGGCAGAAGTGACGTGATATTTCCACAGCTATACAATTATACAATTCAATCTTTCCGCAGGCGTTAACGCCAACAGAAAGTGGTATTTGTCTAGACACCCTGAACGCGCTTAGCGTTTTGCGCAGTCCCCTAAAGACTGCCCGAACAAATTGTAAAATGTCTAATCAGTAGTAAAGCACGATAATTCATAACATACCATACCAGCTATCGAATCTACTAGGTGTACGAACTACCCCGGGGCTCCCGAGTATCGAGTACCGAGGTCCTATATTGATGACTCGATAGTCTCGATACATAACAGTTTGAACTGTAAAGAGGCTTACGAAATCGCATCCATATCGTATTTTTTATCGACTAGTAGCGACATCTAGTTCTGTATTCGTTAAGCTTATTAATCTTTAGGTGTTACACTACGATCATTTATTAATTAATACTAATATAAAATGTATCTGCACAGGTCTAGGTGAATGTATTCTCTAAAATATCCTATTATTTAGATAACAAAGGCCCTCATTACTACAGTGAAGATGTTGTGTTATCTTGATGTAGACTCGGGTCGGTTAGGTCACAGCTCTAGGCTGGATGACCTTTTATAGAACCTATCTCATGTAGTATAAATTACTGTAAGGTATTTGGGTAAGTTTATTTGAGTAATATGCTTGAAATTTTTAATGTAGATAGATAAATATTTTTTGTATGTGTTTCCAATCACAAAACAATAAAGAAACAGTAAATTATAGATAGATGGAATATACTTTATTGCACTCCATAGAACACACCAGCTTAGTTACTACAAACTTTGATAACGTTGTACAATGCGCGGTCTTATCGCTAAATAGCGATCTCTACCAGCCAACCTTTGCATGGAACGAAATGTAAGAAAGTTTACAAGGGGTTTAATTGGTGTACTTACATACTACGAATATACGCAATGTACAATATAATACACAATATACCTACATAGCTACAAAAATATATTAGAATACAGAATGAAAAAAGGATAAAAAACAAGAGATAAAATACAAAACTATGAAAATACTATAAAATTGGTAAATAGGCATGTAATTAATTACTTCTTGTAATTAATCAAATACATATTCACCACCTTTATTAGGTGCTAACGAGGGCAGTAGGTATATCTTAGGTACTATATTCATCATTTGCATTGTGGTACCATGGTACTCCTAGTACCTGATACCCATGATACAGGTAAACACTGTATCATGGGTATCAGTCCTAACCCCACAATATCCTATTGTGGGGTTAGGACTATGATTATGTTCATTTGGGAATTTATTTATTTATTTAAAACTTTTTTTACCCGTGACGTCAGGACCCCTTATTTGAAGAAGAGTTCTTACCATTTATCTCCGAAACGGCTAAGCTGATTGTGATGCAGTTTTTTGTAATTGATTTCTGATAAACCATATTACCCTAGTGGTCGGTACCCGTTGAGAGATCCTTTCTCATGATCACCATCCGCGACCGCGACCACAAAAGTGGTGGAGTTCATTGTGAAAGATCTCGTCCGGGGACGTATTACCACCACTATTTTTGCCTTAAACCAGTAATGCTTGCATTGCTGTGTATCGGTGTAACTAAAGATAGATAGATAGATAAATAGATAGATAGAAAACGTATGTTTGTTTGAAACATTAGTTGTATTAAAAAAACACTAAAACATGATATCAAACCACGATAAATTCAATCTTCGATAAATCCCATATCTTCCTTTTTTTTCAGTCCCATTATCTTTCCACATCCTATATAACACGCACTCGAGATGGCAACACAGCTCCGAAACTCCCGCAAACCCTTGTAGAATCACTAGACTATGATAATTAACGGCGCGCGATCGTTTTAGTGTGAATTCCCTGTAATTCCTACCACCCACCTGCAACGGGAGAAGTTACCGGCGGTTATTGGCTGTTTCTGAATAAGGCTATTGTGGTTTGCCAGAGTTTGTTAGGAACGTGAAAGACAAAATACCATCAATATTTTATAATGATTCTTCGTATGATGATCAGTTTAAAATTATGTGACATAATACAGAGTTAAAACATTTATTCATACAACTATTTACAAGTAGGTATATACAAAAAAGACAGATGAAACAGCTAGCTATCTAAAGACCGTTGCAAACGATCTATAGATAGCTCAACTGATCCAGATCACTACCAGGCGGAAGCGTTCCCAAAATACTGGCCGCATTGCCACGCTGAATGGCAATCCTAATGCGTTGTTAAATAATAATAATAATAAATAAATTTATTTTAGACACGAGATCCATTTCGTAAGCATATTAAACAAAAAATTTAATACGAACAAAAGTACAAAAATATGTTTTTAGGTAGCACCTATGCAATTATATAGAAATAACTCAGGATCCTAATTGCACCTTGCGTCTCTAGATAATTTGGATCAATCTATCCGACAGACTAGATATGTTAGTGTTTACACATGCCAACCCTACACATGAATTTAGCGATACGGTTCGATTACCACTAAATATAGCAATAAAGGGAATAGCATAAAACTTATCAAAATAAGTATTAAAATCAAGAACAATAAAATCAGCAGAAATAAAATCACTGACATAGCTCTCAGAATTAACAACTTAAATTGGCAATGCGCAGGCTATTTGGCTCCAGAATCGAAAAACGCTAGTTAATAAAGATTCTAGAATAGGTAACACGAAGTGCTCACAATTCTAGAACCTTTATTCCCATGAATCGTGAACATGGGATGTAGGAAAACCTCAACAGATGAACCGATGACAAATTAAAGTTTGAGGTAAATCGATGGATGAATGAGGTCCCTAACCATTTGTAAGTAGCACTCTTTGGAGGAAACGTAGATCTAATATTCTAAAGGCTGGATTACGTTGATAAAAACTTTAAAAAAATGGTTAAGTCTTATTGCAGGAGAAAATAAGATTTGTAATTTTTTAAAGTCTTTGTTTTCAGAAGTTTACAGGAAAAGATTCTGAACAAGGTATTTATGGGTAAATAAATGAATAAACTTGTTATTTCTTATAAATATCCTGAACGCATAACCTCGTTTCTATTGCGAATCGGTTAATACGGCATTGGGCCTCCGAGATAAGGTGCCAGAGTTAAGCTCCTACAATGTTGCCAATAATTGATTGCGGGGAACTAATCCTAAATTAACTTCTAATTCTTGAGCCAATGGGGAGGAAAAACCTTGGTACGTTTGTTTATTATAGATTTATTTTCGTAGTACTCTAATTAATTAAGCTACCGCCAATGATTTGGGGACTACAAGAACAAAGAATTTGATATTTGGACACATGCAGGCTAATTAAAGGCTATTATTATGGTTATAGGCTAATCTTCTTCATACTTCACTTCGTCAGAAGTTTAACACATTCACTGCCTAACATATTATTAAAATAATTACCCAGGAGCCAAATTTTTTTAAAGCGTATTTTGATTATGTATATATGTATGTTTAAAAATATGGATAAAAGTAAATTGTTATTATTATTCTTTTAATAAATAATAACCTTTTTCGGATCCGAGTGTTCGGCACATAGCGCGCCCGGTGCCGGTCACTCGGATCCGAAAATTATTTGAATAATTATTTTCTAAGGAAAACATTCATAAATCAATCATAATTGTCATAATTATCAAGCTCAACACTCGGATCCGAGTGGGGAGGGGGGCCTCAACACTCGGATCCGAGTGGGGAGGGGGGCATAGTAGCAGTTACACTGTTAGAATGAAACCAATACGCGTTTTCGTAAGTTGAATATGTTGTCAGAGTGGCCGCGCAAACTAACATAAACTGCCTCAAACGCCGGCGGCTTACTGACGCCTACAAAATACACGGCCCGCTCGCTCGTATCCGAGTGGGCGGCACCGCTCAATTCAGTGCTCAACACTCGTATCCGAGTGTTTGGCAGTGAATGTGTTAAAGAAATAAATATAATGACATTTCCTTGTCACAAAAATATTAATTAGTTTAAGAAAAAAGGCGATAATCACAATGTTAATACCAGAAATAAAGATAAATTCGCTGTTGCCACTTGTACACTCCATAAAGTTTGTAAATCGTTTAAAGGGCAAGGTGTACGCTTTTTTATCAAACTCCCAAGAGATATACAATTAACAAATTTAAAAACGTAATTAAAAAACAACTTTATAAAAAGGCATACTATAAAATATCTGATTATTTAGATGATAAAAACTCTTGGGATTGAAAATTCCCCAACTCGTTGTTTTGTAAAAGGATCTTTAAAAAGAATAACAAGCCTTGTTTTCTTGCCTTTCTTTCCTGGCTCGGTCGCGGAAGAACATGCAGTAAATAAAACCAATGTTTCAAAGTGATCTTTGTGATTTTAATGAAAAAATGAATTTTGACTTTGACAAGTTGTAAACATTAGCGATAGCAAAGCTGCAAGTTTTCCAAATATGTAATAATAAAATAAAAGTTGGAATCGCGATCTCTGCTTTAAAAAACTATAAAGATCTTACCAAAAAGTTTTGGTATGATCTGCAAAACACTGCAGTGTTTCCCGAATATTTTAGTCTGATTTGTTATTAAATAATCTTATGGTACAATACCTATTTTGCATTTATGGCTTCTTGACCAAATTTGTCCTTACATGGAACAGTGACATAAACGCCAGAGCATGCATCTAAAAGTTTGTATGACAGTATTCCAAGTAACTAACTACATATATTTTTTTTATCGTATTTCATGGACTGCGGCATATTGAGTATCAAACATACATTCATGTTCACGTTTGTATTTTTGTGGGTAAATATAATTTCAAAATGACCACAGATCTCCCATCGAATTCCAGCAATAAAAACTGCAATAAAAATGTTTATTTCGTCCATAAAAGTACGGGACGTTTCTATTGACTTGGTCATCGAAAGCCCCTAATTTTTCGCTTCATTTAACCGTCGTATAGTGAGGAGGCGCCAATAGATTTACCATTAAAGCTACCCACCTACATCAAAAAGTTGTATCAAGCAAAAGTCTAGAGGAAAGTTTTGATATCTCACGGTTTTGGACGGTTTTGGATTGGACCCCTACATTTATATTAATGAATGAAGAAACTTTATTTTACAACATAAACACTTAATCTAAGGTAGATGAAAGTAAAATAGGCGGTCTTTTAGCTTAAAGAGATCTGCTCGAAAGTTATTTAAAAATATTGGATTATAGTTCGTTAGCGCAGACTTCGCAGGGTGATGGACCACTAACCTGTTCCCAGGAATTCAATAAAAAGGTGACTCGATAACAGACTGACCGTCAGTCATATCTTATCTAAGATACGCCAATGTTCAGTGAGATTGAAGTTCTGTGTCAATAATTCAAAGAAATTACTAAAGTAATTTTGCGCGCACAACCCCATTTTAACCTTTGTTTTCGTAACCGAAAATTTAGCTACTTCCAAAACCGTTCTATGAAATTTCGCAGAAATTGGCGGCGGAAGGCGCCCTTTGTACGCGAATTAATATGACACGCTCGGTTGCTCGCATCTCATTCTACAAGTGAGAACAAAAGTGTGGAATTAGAATCTCACTCAACTATTATTACCAAGTATTACTAAGTGTAATAAGATCTTAAAAGTTTGTGGTGTTCGCGAAGTTTATTTATAACCTGCGTGGAATTCGAATTTGAATTTTAAGATCGTCGTTTTTTACACGGGTTTGTGATGCTTTGAATCCTAATACTATTATAAATGTGAAAGTTTGTTACCTACCTAGGTACATGATTTAAGCAACGTATATAAACTTGCATGTCTCATTTGGCTTTTGTCTTATTACCTTTTTTTATTGATTTTTTTATGTGCTTTGTCCGTGAGTCATTAGAGGACCGTGCTGAAATCAGACTTTTTTTGACTGTAATAAATTTACACATTAAATTGCATTATAACTATGCAATAATTTGTGTATATACTTCCATATATATCTATATCATAACTATGCTCACTATACATATTTTTTATTCTATTAAATTCTAACCTATAAACGAAATGGGAAATCATTGTTTTCAATTGACACGTGTCCCACATATTTCAGCGGTACTTGAATCCATTCATTTACGTCTTCTGCGTTGTATCAGATTATTTTAACTATGAACTTAAAATAGTTTCAAAATATCTTGACCTTTAACATTCTTCCCTCTTCATAACATGTCCATACCACGCAGATTTTACCAATACCATGCCCTACCTATAATTTTCAATAAAGTTATTATATTCGTGGTAGCACTACAAAAGAGACTGCGACACTCCTCGCAAAATCGGTGAGTTCTTAGAGCTAATCTGCTGTATTGAGCCTTCAAACAAAAAGATGCGAACGCGAGATAACGAGGCGGGAATCGAACCCGGGTTGAATGGTCGCATTCCAGATCTGCAGATAGGCGGCGACACATGGGTAGCTCTAAATGACGTTACTTTATGGGAAAACTATGGGGTTTTGTTTGAGTTGGTGAATATAAAAATAACAGACGAATCTGATAAAATACTTTTCATATAAGAGAATAATAAATCATTTTAAGTATAAGTTTCATACTAAAATAATAAACTTTGTAAATAAAATAGTTAAAGTCTTAAATTTAAATGTATTTCTCAACATCCGATTCAGTGGGACTTGAACCCGCATCTATAACTCTAATCGGCAATGCGTTGGCCAATTACACCATAAATCGAGTAACGCTGATTCCAAATTTATTTGGAATTTTCTATTCAGCTTATAGGGCTGATAGATGCTATCTCCAGGGTATCTCATTTATAAACATTTCTGCTCAAAGTCCGAAATTCATTCAAACGAATGAAGGCTAAGTGCCATTTTCACGTTAACAGTCTTATTTTATGCGTCTGGTTAGGTGACCGCGTACATCCCACGATGGAAAAGTCAGACCTTGCATTCATTTTTCTAAGGATTTAACGATAAAAAAATGTCTCCCAATAAAAACTTAGAGTTTCTCCGGAACCGAAAACCCGCAAATCAATTTATAAGCGAAAAACCAAAGAAATACGACAAAAAAAAGACATACATGAATAAGAATGATGTCGCCCCTCCACTGGAGCGTGCAGATCCGACTCGATAAATCCGGTTCTGTCTGGATTAGACCGACTTAATGTGGATGATAGGCATTGGAGCACGTGTTACATGCAAGAATCAGACATTTTTGAAAGGTCCTATAGTTTTTTTAAAACTATAAATCATATTAAATAATATTGCGGCGATGGGCTTGCAACCTGTCACGTGGAATTGTAACTACTTCAAAATCGCGGGCATGTACCATCTATAAAGTTAGGACGTGCCACTACTAGGTGTCCTCAAAGATCTACGCACTGAGAATATATATTAGGATGTTCATCATGGAGAATACAGTCGTGAGCGTGTTTGTTTTGTTATTAAATTATTTAACATTTTGTTAAGATTACTTTTCCTCCCATTGAATCCCATTGAATAAAGAATTATGCATATTTTCGTTTATCCACGTTTTATAATAGATTGATAGTTGCAATTATTTTCTGCTTCAAAATCTAAACTTAACTTTTTTAAATGCAGAAAAATCTAACTTAAATTTTCGAATTTTCGTGTTCCAAAAAAACTGCTAAACTGAGAGATTCAGAAATATTTGAGTGAGGGTGTCATAGTATCGAGCGCAGTTTTCAGACTTGCAGTGTTATTCACTATCGACATAACCCTTTCTGACCGATTTCAAAAGCCATAGCATGAACTTACCTTTATGTACTCAAAAATACCTAAGCACTACTTTTCAATTAATTACGTCTTGCGAGGCAATATAGAAACAAGGGGCTCCACAATTGAACGCGCCGCCGCGCCGTACTCAAGAGCAAAATTAATATTGATGCCGCGTTCAGATGTTATCTTTGCCGTTAAAGGTACTCGTACATCAGCAATTATAGGAAATTAAGATGTTTTTTTTTTGCGTTTAAAAATAAATAGATTACGTAGCAGAATGTTTTTGCAATGTGGTGTTAATTTACAGTGTTGACACAAAGAAGTCTGTTAGTTGCTCTGTTTATTCGCAAACCATCTCCATAGATGATTTTATAATCCTAAGTTATCATTATTAATAATTATAAGTTGGCTTCTTGTCCAGTGTCAAAATTAAGTAAAGTAGGTATTATTACCAAGTTTAGTCTATAAGGTGATAGAAATAATCACTTTAGACCTGTCTGTTATTTACTAATTAAAAAAATGTTGTTCAAGTGCAACAAAAACTTACAAATTAATAAATAACAGTGTCGCCTCTACAAAAAAAAAAAAATCATTGTACTGTTAAATTTTATGAACCGTTAGAAGGAGCCCCCTTATAGTAACGTGCTATCGCTTACCACCGTAATTCAACTTGTGTTTTTGGAACGTTCTGAAGATATAATTAAAACAATACCATCGATTAAATTTCACAGTGAAGTGCTAATTGATAAAACAATGTTTTTGAACGTTAAGTAGAATTGTAATTGAATTGAATATCTGAACTAGAAATACGTTCGATGCAGGTATATAAATGAAGGTATCTTTCTTAGCAAAGAATAAGATAAAACTACATCGAAAGAATTTATTTAACAGTGTCTGTCTGAAAATTTCTTCTTCGGCACGTCTCAATGGCACATTCGCGCCATAAAGCACAAAGCGGCGAAGAAAAAAATAATAATTTAACAGAAACACTATTGAACGGATAAAAGGAAACGTGAAAGTGGAAAAGTTTGAACAATTCGAATAGTAGCGGGCCCAAGGTAGCTCCCTGCAAAACTACTTTTGATACCACCCCTCTTTTGTCTAAGTTACTATTTGAACGAGAACTTGCGAGCTCCATTGTAAGTATCGCGGTCTTAGGACAAAAGTACAAAAAAGAGTAGTATAGATACAGTTTTGGTGGTTCAAAGGACGATATTGACAATGTTGAAAGCATCCGCGATAGTCGGATCGGATACTCTATCAAATTAAAATTGTTTTGTGATCGTAGGGATTTTTCTGTCTAGACGTTTACTTTAGATTATTAGTGTTTTGGGTAAAAACCTAAAAAATTATATATTTTCAGTTTTTTATTATTTATGTAGGAAAAATCATAGAAAGCATTTAAAGTAATAATTATTATTTCCCTTGATAATTTTGTAGACAGTAATTTTATTATCGACCCAAGGTACTCAGATTAATACCTGAGGCAACCAAGTAAATAAAATCAATAAACACTCAACAGACAAATTAATAGTTCTGATCCCAAACGATGATTCTCTGTATCGTGGATATCAGGAACTACGAGTACCGTGGTACCACAACACCCAGAATTGGAAATATCTGCAGAATATACACATATTAGTCTTGCAGTGGGAATATAAATCGCACCTCTTACGTTGGAGCCGCCTATTCGCCGCCATCGAGCAGCCAGAGGCAAATCCAAACACTACCCTTGTTTTGAATAGTAGTTTCAGTGAGTATCTAATTAGATACTTCATATTTGTTCGAAAAATATTAAAAATCTACCTTTTAAGTATATATTTAAAGATGGCTATCACTGAGACAACAGACATAAGCGTATTTTTTTTTTAATATTATTTCGAATATACCTGTTCTTAACATTGTACCTCGATGATTCTATGATTCAAAACGTACAATGTGACATGTCCAGCATGTAAAAAAAAACAAACAAAACAGACACAAGTGCGCATATAAATCAAAAATCCTTTGACGTAGAGATTGCTAAGTCGGAGAGGCACGAGCCAACTTCACAACGAGTTTCTAGAATTTGAATTTTCTCGGAGTAAGTAAGACTTGAAAAACAAATGGCGATACGGTATGCAGCTGGTATGCGACAAAGCTTTGGATACATTTACACAAAAAAACAGTTTGCTGCTGTTTTCTCTTTTGAATACAAATAAACACATCCAGGATACAAATACAATCAGAGCACAAATAAACACAGATTAAAACTAATGGAAAACAAACAAGAGAGCTGGCTCTTATCTGGGTCAACGCATTAGCATTGCCATTCAGCGTGGCAATGCGGCCAGTATTTTGGGAACGCTTCCACCTGGTAGTGATCTGGATCAGTTGAGCTATCTATAGATCGTTGCAATGGTCTTTAGATAGCTTTTTCATCTGTATTTTTTGTATATACCTACTTGTACATAGTTGTATGAATAAATGTTATTTCATACTTTAAAAAAATGTAAAAACAAACACGCTCACAACTGTATTTCCCATGATGGTTATCCGCATTTTTTATCTTTATTAAATTTATTGTATGGCAAAAATAAATTGAATAAAGATAAAAAATTCGAGGCAAAACATTTTAAATAATAAAAATATTTATATTTTTTTACATTTAACATTTTTTATACAACTAAGGTGGCAAACAAGCGGACTATCTGTTAGTAAGCACAATAAAAAATAACCAAAAACATGAAATAAGGAGATAAAAAACGTACCGATAGGCGCCGAAAACCTGCTTTTTATGTGGATGAGCCCTTTGACATCTAAGATTCTTGTGCATGTGTGCAACCGACTTTGGGCGGAAAACGTAGGTAGTTCTGATTATTGTATCGGAAAATTGGACAAGATTCTTTTTGGGCCTTTTTAGGTTCATAATATAGGAAACAAGTAATGCAAAGAAGTTAATTGCCGTGATTGTCATTTAGTTTTTATGTCTGTTATTATGTGTTTGACATAATAAAACACATTTTTAGCAACTAAGGGCCATTGAATCCATCTTCCTGCTGGGAAGAAGCAGGGTGCAGATGAATTTTGAAAAATAACATTTTAGTGCACTTTTATAAAAGTATATTTGTAAACATTTTAGGGCTTCACATCAGACAGTTTATGTTATCAGTTAGATTAATTTGTATTAAGACTATTCTCTACCCGCGGCTTCACCCACTTGGTACTTAGAAAGAAGTAGCCTATGTGTTATTTTAAATCACGAACTATCCTGTTTCAAATTTTATCTAGCTATTACTGACATTATTAGAAATAAACATCTTAACCTTAATATTTATAATATATGATTACTGAGTCGCTCGGAATATTACTAATAATCATTTTTATCAAATTTAATACCATTATCGTTAATGGTGACTCAGACTTAAATATGTAAATTCATTATTTAACAAATAGTTCAAGTCACAATATTCACATCTAAAAAAAACTTATAAATTGCTATCAAGCATAGTGTATTGAGTGAAAAGGCAGCACATTTGTATAAAAGGTTCTTTACAAAGAAATTTATCTAAACTCGTAAAAAAACAGTCCATTTTGAATCATTCTTATTAAACTTTCTTTGTTACAGATCTCACCATCTTCAACACCAAGGTAGGTGCCTAATCTTTCCAAATGTCTCAATCCGTATTTCAATTTCATTAGAATTTAAAACGCTACGTATAAAGCTGTGTAAATATTTATCTTCGGAGAGAGGGAGGGTAGCAATTAGCCCTCTCCACTATAGAATTTACATTTATTACCTCCAGTGAGTGCTCCGTTAATATTAGTCCTTTATATTTAAGCGAAATCGACTCTTGAATTTCATTAGATTTCTTGTTTAGTCTACCGTTGAACGTTAATCTAGATGTGGTGATATAGGGTGTACATTTATTTAAGGTTAGAAATTTCGTGAATTAATTTAAGTTCTTGGTTTAGAATATTGTATCATCGTCATAATTATTACCCACAGCCCGATTTCACCCACTGCTGGGTGTATAGGCCTCCCTCAGATTGTGGCATCCACCATGATCCTGCGCTAGTCGAAAACATCCACGTCCCGCGACGTTGACTATATCGTCTGCCCATCTCGCTGCCGGTCGTCCAACGTTTCTATAACCACTCCTCGGCCACCATTCAGTCGTCGTCCAGCTCTACTTGTCATCACCACGTCTTGCGATATGCCCCGCCCAACTCTATTTCAGTTCCATAATCCTAAAGCCGATCTCTTTGACTTAAGTCCGTCTTCGTATGTCGAGAATCGGAACTTGTTCTGTAAGTTTGATGCCGAGCATGACACGCTTTACGCTTATTACTAAAATATTAGCTTATTATTAAAATATATTATTAAAATTAACGTTATTAAGCAAGTATTTAACTTAAGATATTACACAGGTATTAAAACTTAAGAATGGAGCTTTAGAGATTTCAAACCTATATTAAAATAAGAAAACCCTCTATATGTTACTACAAAGGTTTGCTATGAGAGAACCTTTTTAGGGTAAAACTTGTCTTTATACATGCCCTTATACTATATCTTATGTGAATGTATTTATTTATGTACATTTAAAAATAAAGAATCCTTTAATTCTGTGTACATTCATATAAAAAATAAAAAAACTGACTGCGTTGTTATAAAGGATACTATAAGGTGGGAATAATATATATTTATAATATTGTCTCAATAAAACTTTTTTTCTTTCTGACCCTCCCCGGTTAGAAGAATTCCTTAAAAATATTTCAACCAAAACAATAGACAAATCCGCATAAAATAAACAGCAATACATTCCCCCCCTCAAACCCGAGTCGAATGGGAACTACCCCCAATGATAGTAATGATGTATTGGGTGTTATACGTGCGGCAACATCAAATTTGGGGGATTTGCTTTGCTCGTTGGCTTTTTCAGATTTTTAAGGTTCCGTTATGCGTGGTATCCACGATTTTTTTTACATACATTAAAATGAAAAATGTTCATTGTTGCAAACTATCTATAGATAGCTCTACTGATCCAGATCAAAAGCAGACGGAAGCGATCCCAAAATACTGGCCGCTTTGCCACACTGAATGGCAATACAATGCGTTGACCCAGACAATAGCCAGCTGGTCACGCATCGCTTCGACCAATCGCCCTGAAAAAAATATACAATTAATCATTTTTATTAACTTTTTAAGGTTATATTCATACTTAACGTGACCCGTGACATGAGTTTTTAATTTCAATTGTTTATTATTTAAGCTTAAAATGTCAAAAAAAAAAAAATGTCAGAAAATCGTTCATTTAATATGTATGTACAGAACCATTGTTTTTTGGAAGGGATCGACCCTTACTACCTTTTTTGTCAAAGCTAAAGACAGGACAATTGATTTGTGTACGTCACTTGTTTATTTCTCCAATAAAGAGGGATTTATCAATTGCGAGGGCAGGCTTACGCAGGATTTGATGGCTCAAAATTTGACTTAACAACCTAAATAATTTGGTAATACAAAAGCTTTGGTCTTTTAGAGGTGTTAGATATGAAAAATACGCCTTTAATATAAGATACTATACATAATACTATATGTCTAATTTGTGTAATATTTAACGCTATATACATACTGAAATTTCTCCGTTTATAAATAAGATAAAGTATATTCAGTAACTGACTTCACAAACAGATTACATTGTAAAACATTACATTACAGTAATAATATTCCTGGATGACAAATACCACTTTCTGTTGGCGGTAACGTCTGCGGAAAGATTGAATTGTATGAATGAAATTATCTGTGGAAATGTCACGTGACGTCTGCCAAGTTTTTCCTTGACAAAATTTGGGTTAGTGTGAACGGAAAACTAAAAAAAAACTCTATAAAATGGCATACTATAATATATCTGATTATTTAGATGATAAGAACTCTTGGGATTGAAAATATTCCAACTCGATAAAAATGTAGGTACATGGTTTTATAATAAAGATCAATAAAAAGAATAACCAGCCTTGTTTTGTTGCCTTTCTTTCCTGGCTTGGTCGCGGAAGAACAGGCAGTAGATAAAACCGACGTTTCAAAGTGATCCTTCTGATTTTAATGTATATATTTTGACTTGTCATTTTTTTCAATTCCAACAATATGATATCCACGTTTTCGTCACACGAATCCCTATTCGCATTCGCGTCGGCAAATTGTCCTAATTTCAAGAAAAAAAACATTGACGATAAAAACATGATAAACACGTGTCTCGTTTATTGCTGTGTTTACTCTACCTATGTTATTTTATTAGCCTGTTTGACCGACGCGAGTTGATTTGATTTGCTTGATTGTGACACGGTGTAATGTATTTAATGATTTACTAGCTTCTGCCAACGGCTTCGCCCGCGTGGTACTCGGATAAAAGGTAGCCTATGTGTTATTCTGATGTATAAACTATATTACTGTACAGTTTCATCAAAATCCGATAAGTAGTTTTTGCGTGAAAGTGTAACAAACATCCATCCTCACAAACTTTCACGTTTATAATAGTAGTAGGATTCTTGTAACAAGTAACTTATAATTTGCATGTATCAGATCAACTTTATTTTCTGTTCCTGTCTGCTCTACGCTTAGGAAAAGTTAATAAATAAATAAAACAGATAAATAATGCTGGTAATTTTCACACGGCTTCATCTACCCAAAGTAAGCAGAGAACTATCGGAACTAATAAACTATAAATTTTTTATTTTTGTAAATTTATATTATACATAAAAAACACCGAGACTCGAAACAAATACTTGCAGATCATACAAACATTTGTCCCGCAGCGGGAATCGAACCCGCAACCTTCTGCGTCTCAGGCGGGCCTTAGCCCACTGCGCCAAAGAGGTCGTGATATAAATATATGACGACCTCTTATCCCCTCTATAAACCACTCCGCAATGTTAACCTCCTATATAATTATATAGGAGGTTTATAGTTATTAGGAAGATAAAATAAATCTTTACAAAGTTAGGTATCACCCCGCTGAAGTACCTATTATTGGAAGATTATTTTATAGTAATAAAATTTTTAACGAATCAGTCCGTAAAATAAATTTTTGCAAGCATATGCTTGCAAAAATTATAAAATACTTGTTCCTTGAAATTAAATTATATTGTTGTATTGTATTGTAAAATGGACAAAAATATATAATTCGAATAATTGTTTTCAAACTAAAACCAGTAAAACTAGTCGATTTACAAACGAGCTATTGCAAAACAACAGTTTGGATCGCGCGTGGGCGGCACATAATGAACTGCTATGAATAAACATACTGCCCTGAATAAATGCCTAAACTAATACAGCCTCTAAGAGGCTTCCGAAGATTACACTGATATTCAAGTAATTTAAAACGCAATCTGGTAAAGATTATAACATTGCGGAGTGGACAATTGAATTGATAAATAAAATGTAATTGTGTCTTTTTTGAATGTATAATAGACCTTTATTTGGCCATAATCTCATCTGAGGGTAAGTGATGATTATGGCCAATGAAGTAGCATGAAGGTCTAGAAGATACTTATTCACTATCACCTTAAAATCTGGGTCTATTGTATTTTTCAGGAAAGACAGATAGTATGGTCCATTACTTCGCCGTTCTGATTATAAAGGTGGAATCGAAACGCTTAGTGTAGGCTTAAAATAAAACAAGGTATATAACTAATGTTGCTGACTTTTTTAAAGATCTATTAATTACCAATTTCTGTAGTATTTCTGTAGTACATTATTTCACGGATAATGAACCATTTGGTCAGCGCACGCGGATTAAAAGCAGCGCTTTTTCTTCTGACTCCATTTACAAATGTTGCGAATTCGAACTGAAAACTTATGTTGATCAAAATAAATTATAGTCTAAATTATTGAAGCATAGTGTAGCTTTCTATTAATTATAGAATCTTGAAATAATCGGTTCAGTGGTCTGAAAACAAACAAATTTTACCTATTTCTTATATTATTATTTAAGTTTAGATGGGATTTAACATTATTATAGGATTCTCTGGATATCACTTTAAATCTTATGAATATACATACCTAGTGTATGTATATTCATAAGATTTAAAGTGATTGTTATGTTAGTATAGACAGCACCTATACTTAATAACTTTTACGTCCGCTGACATTATAAAACAATTAGTTTAGAAACAGTAAAAATCAATACGGAGGTATAAAAAAAAATGTTTAAACTTTCTACATAATATATATATATATACAATGCTCCTATGTGAGTAGTATATCAAACGTGTGGTTCGTAATTCTCTGCTTAGTTTGGGGCTAGATGTTGCTGTCTGAAAATGTCCAGCAT
This sequence comes from Perizoma affinitatum, assembly GCA_961405105.1. Taxonomy (NCBI): domain Eukaryota; kingdom Metazoa; phylum Arthropoda; class Insecta; order Lepidoptera; family Geometridae; genus Perizoma; species Perizoma affinitatum. The sequence continues at coordinate 13,616,620 of OY560194.1, read as the reverse complement.
TATTTATTGATATAATATGTGTATATATCATTCATATTAAAAAACGAAAATAAGTCTGTTTTCATCCTTGAATGAGGAACATTGAATGTTGTAGGCACATTTAGAACATTAATTTTATTCTGAGTTAAGTCGAGTGTCCTCTCTTTACTCCTATGATGGTAGATTTCCAAGCTAATTGGCTTACAATTGCGGTGTCGAGGTCCATATAATTTGGCACAACATGGCGAAGTCTTTGCAAGATATGAGTTCAATTGCAGCGCCATAATAGCTGGGTGTGCCGTTATAAATTGTTACTAACAGATATTGATAGGATTATTATCGGAGTGATTAATGAAACCTAATTTAAACTATACTGCTATGAAATTGCACAAATGATCTAGCTTCCAGAACTAGATATACAAAATACCGTCATCATCATCATCAGAACAGTCACACGCCTGACAGTCACATTCATACTATTGACTGCACACTAGGATTTCCTGTATCGTGGGTATCACGAACTACGAGTACCATTGATCACCCAGATTTGGTACAAATAGCTGAAGAACATGCAAATATTTTTCCTGCAGCGGGAATCGAACCCGCAGGTCTCGGGTCTCAGCTGGCTATTAGCCCGCACCGAGGTAGTCAAAAATCTACTGCTCTACTGCTGGATATAGTGCTTGACTCTTCTCATCCACTTTCTGTCCAATGCCATTTTAAGTCATCCCTCCACCTGCCCAAGGGCGCTCCTCACTACGTTTTAAGACGTGGTCTCCAGTCAAGAACGCGTTTACTCAACCACTGTCGATTCTTCGGGATATATGACCAGTCCACTGCTGCTTCAGCCTGCTGAATCCTCTGAGCTATGTCAATGACTTTCGTTCTGTCGGATAATCTCGTTACGGATTTTATACTTCAGTTCTGTAGGATAATCTACGGATTTTATACTTCAGAGATCATAGTATCAGAAACAAAAAGTTATTACGTTATAAAAAAATAAAAGTACCTAAGTTTCAAAATTATAGTGGGCTATGGAGTCTATTCCCGGAGTTTCACTTGGAGACAAAATCTGTAGAAGAAGAAATCGAGGATATCTAAGGTCTCTGATCCTTTATAATCTTAGCTCGCTGAACCGTCAACCTCTGTGGATTTTCTCAAATAGATGAAATTGTTTGAAGTACCCTTGACATTTGATGTCATCTTAAAGGTTGCGGGAAGTCGATGGAGGTAGCTCAAGGTCGTTTTAGCCTTTGGCCTATGTCCAGCAGTGGACTTTTACAGGCTGTTGTAGATATAAATGTTTAGGTACATAGATTTACAATCAATAAGTTCCCATAATACAAGCTCTGCTTAGTTTGGGGCTAGATGATGCTGTGTGAAAATTATCCAGCATTATTTATTTATTCCTAAGAGCATCATTTTCCTGTTACTACAACATTTAAGGTGCTTACAGCCCCATTTTTTAAAATCCAACTATATAATTACTCACCGATACAATATCAAGAACGCGCCCTAACTTATTCAAATCCTATATGACACGGCTGTGGCACGCTGAGCCGGTTAAATAGTACGGATTACACAGAAACACCATCAGCAGAAACTTAGCCGGGATCTTTAGCGATGTTCCTAGTGACGCGCCTAGCTAAGGAGGGTGACTATTTATCGATAAACACAACATCTTCAACACTTTAAGTGTACTTTGAATATATGACTTTATTATATAGATATCTCTATATTGCATACACCAGCATTACAAAACAAACACTTTACAAAGAGTCTTATAAATAGGTTGTGGTGATACAATGGGCGGCCTTATCGCTAAGAGCGATATCTTCCAGGCAACCTTTGGATGGACTTGATTTAAAATATCTTAAGTATTTATTTATTCATACAACTATGTACAAGTAGGTATATACAAAAAATACAGATGAAACAGCTAGCTATCTAAAGACCGTTGTAAGTTTATTTATTAAGTATATTATTATCGCAGTTGAAGATATAGTACCTACCAACTAGCAACCCTACAAAATCACGGATACCAGCTATTCTATCTATACAATCTTTTTCTTCTTCTTATAAGTTAGTATATAGGGGATAATCCCCGAAACTAGTAAAGGTTTTTCGTGGAGACCGATTTTTTCATTTCGTATCGTTTTATCCGAGCTCCACGCGGGAGAAGCCGTGAGCAGTAGCTAGTACTTATTTATTTTAGACTAGACTATATCCACGGCTTCATCAATAATTATCGATAGAATATTATAGTGGACGGTATATTATGTAATCGATAAATTGAATAATTATAATTTCAAGGCCCCATCTCTATCATTTTGAAAGCAGTCTCGCAATCCATATTTGTTCCACACTGTCCACGGTTGCCAGTTCAATTATTCATGGCATTGTCTAACATTATCAATAACTACTCTAGTAGAGTTGTTTATTTTTAAACATTGCATAATCTAACACGGACATAGTGAGAAGACATATAAGGACGAAACCTTTTGAGTTAGTGTAGTGTAAATAAATAATGTAGTCATGTCAGTGCTTACCATAAAGAATAAAAATGTCTCCCCCTTAATTAAAGAGATAAAGATACATACGTGTTTATTGACACATTCTTAGCTAAACCTTATTGAATAAAAGCAGGTATATGATGAATTACTAATTAGCCTGACATAGGCTAGATTATAATAGTAATAGGAAACTTTTTTTTTAAGTATATTAATGTAGAAAGCATAAAGAAAGAAAGCAAACATTTTTTTTTGACAAATACAATTTTTTCTGAAATAACATAGAGCAATTCAGTTAGATAACTATTTATTCAAAACCGCTACAAATGCTATTATAAAGTAAACTAACTCAAGTTGAACCATAATCAGCTTCTTTTAAAGTACCCAGATGCTGTTTTGGTATGTGTCCTCTTTTCTGGAAATATCGTATTAGCAGGACGATATTAAGTGAACTTTCATTGAGAAATCCAATAAACTACGGTGCTAAAACGTAGCTATTAGTAGATTTAAAAAAAGTCTTATCGATTTTGGATGGGCTGATTTTGCGTTCTTCTTGTTACATTTCTAGCTAAATCACAGTGCGCTTTGCCCTCAGGTTACAGATTTCACACTGGATTTCAGTAAAACGCCAGCGAACTTAAATAGGATAACTGTAGGATAGATTCCAAAGAAATGAACATTGAAATATCCTCTTTTCCTGAATATTCCAGTTTTAAATGTAGGTGGATTTAAAAGTTTGTTCTCTATTTTGATGCAAGCGAGTATTTTTAGGTACCTACTAGAGACTTCGCTCACTACCTTCCCGGGTAAAGAGTAGTTTAGTGTATTAGATTACGAATTAATCAAATTATATTATTATTATTTAGCATTGCCATTCAGCGTGGCCAGTATTTTGGGAACGCTTCCGCCTGGTAGTGATCTGGATCAGTTGAGCTATCTATAGATCGTTTGCAACGGTCTTTAGATAGCTAGCTGTTTCTTCTGTATTTTTTGTATAAACCTACTTGTACATAGTTGTATGAAGAAACATCAAATTATATTTAAAAAAAAAATCCAAATCAAAAATGCGTTACGAAAGTTAAATATCTACGAACATTTATAATTTTATAAGAAAGGATAGAATACAGTAGATACATATATAGAAAATGCTTATTGCACTAGATAAATCAAGTACATAGGCGAACTTAATGCTAATTACCATTTTCTTCTAGCTAACCTTGTGTAATGAAGGGTAGGCAGTTCGTTCGGCTGATTACCAAAATAAGAGAAAATTTTATTAAATAAAGTTGGTTGTTATTATTCCAGAGCACATTTTCAAGAACATAAATTGCTAAAAAGTTTAACTTAGTTGGTGTATTGAACTAAGCACTGCCAACCAATTTTACTCTGAACCGAGCTGTTTGAAAAGCTGAGATGTTTCTGAGAGTAGGGTTAAATCATTTTATCCCACCAAAAATTCAAATTTTTTACTCCTTTTTTTATTATATTATTTATCACAATATACATTTAACAAAATCGTCGCCATTTTCAAAACATACAAACATACTTTGCGCGTCCTGAGATGATGTTTCGAGCGAATGTTTGGTCCAAACTGAACTCGTAGGTTAAATACGTAGGTTTAATAAATGGATAAACTCTGATAAATGCATTTGGTTGAAGCTTGTTTATTTCAAAATAATAATAGACACTTATTTGAAACGAAACGCAGTTACGTTAACAAGTGTTTGTAATAAAGAATAAGCAGTAGACAAAAGCGAAGTTACAAAATTATCCTTGTAATTTTAATGAATATGAATTTTGACTTTGCCTTGTCTTTGAATGAAAATACTTTATTTACACTATAACAGCATATAAATAGAACTTAATAAGACTCCAAAACCTAAAGTACAGTGGGCGCTCTTATCGCTTAGAAGCAATCTCTTCAAGAAAATTGTTCGAACTTCCCCCCCCAACCCCTCTTTTTTTTTGGATGTTTTGTTAAATTTATCTTTGTATTCTAGGTAGGTGAGTTTCCATCAGATTCCATAAACAAAGCGTTCAAAGTGACGACGTACGCAACATGGCTTGACGCGTTGGAAAAATGACCTGTCATTCGGGAGATAAATCTTAGGCCACAGTTAGATGCACTCTAAAATTGTTTCGATATATCAACCCTTCCTGGCGAACCGTGACGGCAATCATAGCGGACAGTCGCGTGGTAAAAGGTTTTAAAACTTTTTATCAAAATATTTGTTGTAGTCCGCCGATATTTATCATGTCCTTATGGAGAACACGGTTAATATTGTGTCCTCCATTTGGTGTGGGGAAGATCTTCCATCGAGCTGATCCATCTGATCCACTTGCTCGTAGTCCTAGGACCGACAGTTGTTTGTCGGAGGTATTATATAATGTTCAAGTTGAGTGAAAACTTCGCTTGCACGATCTAGAAACTTCGATGCAATGCCATCTGTGTATTGACTATAGTAGCTCTCCGTTGATGTTATGTAACGTAGCTCAATCATGTGGCGAGAGATGTCGCTACATAGTTATTGAGTAGGCAAGTTTATTGATGGATTTTAATATCACAGCCCGTTTTGTCTAGCTTTTCGCCTGTATTACTGTTTTCAACAATCGATTTGTATGTCTTTCAGGATGGTCTTTGGTTTTATCGTCACAAATAAGGGCGTTACAATTGACGACAAGGACAAGGTAGTTTAATTTTTTTTTAAAACTTGAAACACATTTAACTTATTTATTAGGTTAATTATTTCCTTGCAATGAACCAAAAGCATAAAAAGAATTTAAATTAATTTGGCTAAGGGAAGTATTATTCAGGTAGTTACATTAAATGATCCTGATGATGCCCCATCATTATCTATAATTTAAAAGGGAACTCCGAAGCAGTAGATTTTTTTTATCGCTGTTCATAAATCATATTTTTTAGTACCGTTACCAAGACTCAAGAAAAATCTGGAATTTCACTAATAACAGAAAGTATTATTTAACTTTTGTATGTGACTGTATAAGTCGCATCGGGCAGTGGCGGATCGTTGCAAAAAATATTATAAACGATATCTGTTCCGAAATGTGAATGCCATCAATAACGGATCAGCACGCCCTCTATCCACTTTTAGTTACTGTCAGCTGTAGGGGAGAGAATGGAGTTTGTCTTAGGTTTAATGGAAGATCACTTTTCACTAGGAGTTAGAAATTGTATGTAACTCCTTCGTTGACTTTTCTTAAACAAGTAGCTACAGATATCTATGGTCACTGATCAATGGCTTTAAAACAAATTCAAAGATTCATTTAAGAAATAAGCTATCATTTATTTGATAACTAACATCAAATGCAAAAAGTAACTATTGAATATTTATTTTTTAACTTAATTTATGGTACATAAGAGTACCATAAATATAGAGTATATATATATATATATACACTCGTGAGCAAAAAAATCGACTCAGGACGCACGCTCGCAGTAAAAAATCTCTAGCAAAATATATGTGGTACTCTTATGTATCAAAGAGTAAAAAGAGAAACTACCGTTTAAAACTTAGTCATTCCACCACACTGGCTCTATTAAAGGAAAAATAAATGTAAATAAACAATTCCGTTCCACCAAATATAAAAAAAAAAATTGTTTAAAAAGAATCATAGCGAACCTATTGTGAAAACTCCATTGTTGCAATGATTGATAGTTGTCCACTACCATTAGTGTAGATTGCATCCAGATTCACTTGGGCTAAGGACAGAGTAAAGATGAGCAAGCCTTGGAACAAAAAGTTCGCAAACACCAATGGTCGATAGCAATCAGCAGAACAAGCGAAACTAGACTGAGGTGTTTGGACGAGCTTGTTCCTTTAGCTAATTAGTTGAAGTCACCAGAGTTTACCTTGTTTGATTGGCAACACACTAGCTGAATTAAGAATCATCAAATAAAAACCATGCAGAGTTTGTTGCATGATTCTTCTGGGCTTGGTCAAGCGCGAGAAATCGGCATAAATTCGCGTTAAAATTTTAAATTCACGTAGTTTTTAAGCTGATTTTTATGATCCTTTTGATCATATAAAGTAAAATCCTATACATTGACTTTGATCAGACATTGTAAGTATTTATGTGTACTCCCTTTTTTGCATTCAGACTCTTAATTAGTTTTATAAATAAAAATAATGCTAGTTGAATGGTCAGCTAAACTCCGGCCTGAAGCACAGAAGTTTCGTGGGGTTTTCGCAGGCTTCGCGGAATTACCACAGGTTGCCGATGTTTTGTTCGCGTTGAGTTGTTACGCCCGGACTGCGTGGGTAGCTGTTTTTTTTTTCGGTTAGACTTCCTCTTCAGGATGAACTGTCTGTGGCTCCGATGTTTGTTTAAAGGGCAATAAAACCTTTCAAAGAATCTTCCTTGAAGACATCAAATTTGCAACAAAACCAGTTTTAGATAAAAAAAAAATAAAGTGATTTAGACTAAACCTCTTATTATTACTCTGAGGGTCTAAGCAACATGTCTTTCAGAGTCGATCGTGTGAGACGAATCGCGTGAATTGAGAGAGTGATACGGAATTATCGACGGTGTGATGGCGCATCACTAGTGGATATTGTTTGAGATGGGGAGATGGATAGAGAGATCTTTCATTTTTTCTGAAAGATATTGTATTGATGGTGTTGGAGCTTTGTTTATTGTAGTGAGAACACTTTCTATTTACGATATTTTAGTGTCATACAATATAATGCAATGTCAACAAATACCTACCTAATCCAATAACCACATAGTCCTGTTTCACTAAGAATCTCTGACCAAAAATTCAAAAATAATAAAAATAACAAAATAATTTATCGTCATATTTTTCTTGAACACTTCATTGACAGCTTGATTTTGGGCTTTTGTTCCATATCGAAGATTCTAAATTAGGAGTTATAAACCAACCTTGCAATGCGTTGCTAGCCTCTCAAAGGCCTCTAGATGAATCTGCTTAAAACAGAAATGAAAACAGTAAATAAACCAATCGTATTACCCCAGATCTATTCAACCCCTCAATCACAAGCTAAGTTTGACGAACACTCGTCTCCAAGTGTTCCATTAACATCCAGAATTAATCGCTTAATGAGTGTTTGCACAGATGACCACTCCATTTGTCGAACAATTGGCTAAACCTCCAATATTTGATGTGCACTAGCTGTCTAATGAGCCCACATTGTGCTACAGAACCTACAAATACAGTAATGTACTGTTACATTTGTTTTTGATTTGAAACGGGATGTAGGGATTGTTTGCACAACATAAGCTGACATGTTTCACCAAATTATTTGTTTTACGTCGCTTTTTCCGACGACCTTGATGGCGAGCTGTGAGCAAGAAGTGCTGTTTCAATTCCCACTGCGGGATGATTTTTTGCATGTTCTAATATTTATTCCGGGTTTCGGTACCACGGTACTAGTAGTTTCTGATAACCACGACAACGGGAATCCTAGTGTGAGGTCAGGAGAGACACAAAGTGTTTATTTAATTTAATATTATTTTGTTTGTTAGTGAATTTGTTTACACAATTATAAGCAGTTACATAAATAATTTACTCACACCTGTTATCTAAAGCAGAGACGCGGATATACATTTTTTGTTTTAATTTTTATCACATTCTTCACGCATGCTTGCCGGTTTAAGGTACTCTTGATATGATCTCTAGAGCGTCTGCAATTTGGTCGTGAGTAGGTTGTTTCCACATTTCATTTCACTTTTATTTCATAGCAGATACGTTAATTTTGCCAGTATTCGAGATTTTTGGAGCAAACGACTTCAAATCCCTGAACTGTCGTCACCCCATTGATTGCTGTGCCATCCATTAGTGCTTTAACTTTTTGACCTCAGTGCTTTGACTTTTTTGAGTTCTCATTTAGCGATCGGACAATCTGATGGTATATGGTATATTAGCCCGGTTAAAAGCGGGTTAGGTATTTGTTTTCTGTATGCATGTCGAATTCCGAAAATCTTTAATATTTTGTTATAATTATCGGATGGACCAGACTTGCGGATTATGATGCTACGGTTTTTTTCAGTTACGCTGGTACTTCGTTTCTCTCTCTGGGTTTTAACTGAATAATTTTGTTTTCTTTCCTGTGCAGGGAATGGTCCTTGTGTGGTCCTATTCATGTTTTTTTTTACCAGATGTAGTTTAAAAAGTAAAAGATATTTTTTATTAACTGAATATTCCATAATGCTTGTTTCTATTCACTATGTTTTTTCCTTTGCTGTTTAGAAGATAATTTCAGTGAAATAAGATGAAATAAAAATGTTAAATATTGCAAAATTATAATAATAATTATACATAAATAAAAATGCTGGATCATCTAGCCGCAAATTAATATTAGTTTTTTTTATATTTTTCTTTGTAAATACATACATATTATACATAGAAAACACCCAGACCCGAAACAAATATTTGCAGATCATACAAACATTTGTCCCGCGGCGGGAATCGACCCCATAACCTGCAGTCAGCGTCTCAGGCGGTCTTTTACCCACTGCTAAATCAACAATGAATAGCTTGCTAAATCAATATTACAAATGCATGATTTTTTTGGAATTTGAAGACGATTTTTGCTTTCAAACTAAAATCTTCTATCAATGCGTCCTACACGTAATGACCTACGGTGCTGAGACGTGGCCACTTACAGTAAGCCTAATCCACTAGTTCAAGGTAGCAAAGTGAACTATGGAACGGGGTTCTCTGAAGGATAAAATCCCTAACGAGATTATCCGAAAGTCATCGACATAGCTCAGATGATTAGCAAATAGATGTGGCAGCAGTCATACTCGTATATGCCGAAGAAGTTAGGGTAAACACTCGTTTACCGTCTCTTGGTAAACGTAGTGTGAGAGCGGTGGGCAGAAAGTGGATGAGAAGAGCCGAACACCTGGGGTCAGTGGCGCACATTGGGAGAGGCCTATGCCCAGATAACATAGGCCTCCTGAACTTTTAAGCCATTAAAGACATTAAACATATTCATACAGATGTACACAATTATCTATCTTGCGTAGTAGTTTGATGCCAGTTTATTACCGTCTTGAACTTGCAATAGCTGATGGTCCGATAACACAGACTGGATGCGAGTCAATATGTAATAAATCAGACGACAAAGCAAACCAATAGGACAATACAATAGATCTCTAGACTGAGGAATTATCTAATTACGTTGATAAGGATGGCGCTCATTAGTGAGGTGGTCCGGATGTCTTTATGAATGAGGGATGTTTGTCATTTCCTGTTTTGTCAGATAAAATTCCGTTGTATTGTTATAGAGATTATATTTGAGTGTTTGTGTCTAGAATACCTGAGTAAAAGAAAAATGACAGCAAAAACTAAATTTGGACAAAGCTTGATATAACACTCTAAAAAACTACTTGGTACAGATCCTATTATATAATATATTAAATGCGAAAGTCTGTGTGTGTGAATGTTTGTTATCACGTATCTCCGTAGCTACTAAACCGGTTGATGAAATTTAGAATGTAGATAGTTGAGGTTCTGGAATAACACATATGCTAATCTAATGGGTGAAACCGCGGGCAGAAGCTAGTATATAATATAATTGAGTGAAATCAATGGTCTCATCTACCTGATTTTGTTAGGTGTTTTTTAATTAAGACGAATAAAAAAGTAATTATTCAGATAGTACATTATTCACGGTGACTTCCTTAATTCTGTTTTGGTATAAAAAGGAGCGTGCAATGCACACAAACTCTTGCTAAATTATCTTGTATTATTTATTTAATAAGAACAGGACAAACCCAATTATACTAATTATTTAACAAAAAAACATTGGTATAAATAAAATAATACGATAAATTGAATAAACAAAATAAAAACCCTATTATGAACAAAATACAAAATTATAATTGGAATTAAAATAACTTATGATCTACAAAGTCCTTTTCGACCACAATACCTCAATATGGTCGGTCACCCTGACTATGTTGCGGCTACCATATGATCCGATCAAAACAATTCAATCACTTAATCTAAAACGTTGTTACATGAACACAGAACTACGAGTATGTCCGTCCGTCCAGGTTCAATTTATCAGAGCTGTGTTTCTGAGTACATCTAGATTCTAAACAGCATTCATTTGGACGTTGCGTGGTGCTATTAATCAGCTCGGGACCCGCTTCTATGTTGTTTGACTTGACTGGGTGGGATGGAAGGGAGGATGCGGCATGGTGGAAAGCATTCTGTCATTCATACTACTAAGAAGACCTCTGTGGCGCCGCGGGCGTTTATGATGATATATCTCCTGCTATTTTATATACCGTATTTTCAGAAATGATAGGAGTTATAAACTTAATCTTAGATTATGTAGACATCAAATCAAACCAATTACACCCGAACTAAACTGTTACTTTTTCATACAGAAATCAGCATTTTGAAAAATGGCACACTTAAAAAAATATAGTTTCTTTTATCGGTTCCATTTGATTGGAACTATTTGAACTATTGATTTGATTGAGTGTCTTTTTACACCCTGTATACCTTGCTGTTTTCACTAAGATTAATATTCCTATCCTCAATAATTATAGATAGTATATAGATAGTTTTTTATTTAACACATACAAATAAAATTCCAAGAAGGACAAAAAATAAAAAAATGTTTTTTTTTTTATGCTAACCAGTACTAACGAGGGCAGTTGCTGCACTGGTGAGTTGAAAAAGTCCTATCTCAGCTTATCACTGCTCCGCCAAGGCCAAGCAGCGCTGTAATTGTATCCCATATGGCCAACTAGCTCCACATCCAAGACGTATAAATCCGCCCACTCCAATATTCCCAGCTCTATGTTTAGCCGGTCAGTACCGCGCGTGTTTGAGCTCTACCGTGATAAGAGCAATGTAAACAAAGCGCCCAGCGAGCTGACGTGCGCCGATAGCCGGCTGAGTGATTGCCGATGCCGACCTATTGACAACTGCCTGAGTGTAACGCTGTTAGGACAAGATTCACCTGACTGCGTATTGTGTTATGATTAGCTACGTTTGTTCAGGTAGTATCTTCGCAAGTATGCCCTCCAGTTTCACTAAGACCATTTGTTATGGGATAATAAGGTGGTATAATATGCTTCTGCCGTACATGGAATACTCATTTGTTTTAACTGCTGCTAGTTGTTAATCGAAGATCAGTGAGTTTATAAGTTTCAAACGTAAGTTTGGCACAAAATTGTTAGAATTATATATAAATGTTTTTATTCGTGCTGCTTTTCAGGCTATCAAGTCTAGTAAATGTAAAGCAACACAAAATAAAGCCTAAAACAGTTCCTTCTCCGCACCTTGGGCCATATCTCCCGATCAGCGCTCATGAAGACACATAACCCTAGATATAATGACCCCATCGTCTGCCAGACGTTATTTCATATTAGACGATATCCTGGACGAACATTAACCAGACAAATGGCTTTCATTACAGCTGTAACGGTTAACTGGAGCCGTTTATAGCTGTGTATTTGTTTAGCAAAGAGATATTGAGGGGATTTTTATTTCATACGAATCATTCAAAAAAATTTTACCTTATTTGAAAATAATACAGGCAAGCCTTATAATATAATAATGTAGATAAGTCAGGTATTATTCTCTTTCTATATTTTTTATAAAAGAGAAAACCAAGTTTACCTAGTAAGCAGTACCCCAACTTCCGATTCGAAGATATTGGATTCGAATCCAGCTTTGCACCAATGGATTTTCACACTGAAAAAAAATGTGAACGATAAAGTAAAAAATTGTAAGGAAACCAAACTAAACCCAAAAATACGAATGCATGTTCGATCGGTTAGAGATGTCATTTACAGTCGTGAGCGTGTTTATTGTTATTTTTCTGCAGATGGCTGTAACAATTTAAAATAGGTAATCCAATTGGTCAAAGTTTATTGTACAATTGCAAAATCTTTAGAAGTCACTTAACTGACCTCAGAAGTCTATTCAATTGAAAAACGATTATTTCACCATCCTTTCAATGACTATATAGCACTGAATAGCGTTGCACTCCCCGCAAATTGAGTTACAAAACGTTTCTTTCCCGGCCGAGAGAGGCTCTCAAACTTTCACAAAGGAATGCTTTTTTGTACACAACGAAATAATGGAACTTCTCGTTGGTAAGTGGAAGCAAGATTGTGATGTTACGCTTTGGTGGTCCAATCTTGGAGATTGTTTGTGCTTTGGCTATTTTCGGAAAGTATTGCTTAAAAATTGGTCGTAAATAGAGTAAGCTAGAAGTTATAGAAAAAAATATTTTCATCTGGTTTTTATACAACTGTGTACAAGTAGGCAAAAAATACAGTCGGCTATCTATACAAAGACCGTTGTAAACGATTTTTACTTTAAGATAAACTCTCTTTAGTTTTCAAATGCATCTATTATTATAGCTTTAAGATAATCTTTACAAAATGGGACTTCTGCAGGCTGTTGATGAAAATGACTATTTAAAAAAGGTTAAGAACCCCTACCCCTTGGAAGCAGGTGACGTCAGCTCATGTTCGTTACGTCGCTTCATTACGGCTGTCCACAGGGGCGGGGGTGAAAACCTGCGACATAGCTAGTACTAACACTTTCTATTTTATTCGAGCGAGACGATAGTGATTACCTCGGGTTGAACTAGTAGGGATGTATGGGCATGTGATATCTATAATAGAGATGTGAGACGACCGTCAGGACCATTTTGCGACTGAAGGTCGTTCTAGTGTGTTACCATTTTTCTTCAAAATTATAGTCTTAAAGTCCCAAAGATTAAATAAATAGTTAATAAATAAACAGCCAACACACACATACATAGTTACTAGACCCCACACTAGTATTTACTTTGTCGTGGTTACCTGGAACTACGAGTACCATGGAACCATAATACACAGGCCCGGAATAAACATCTGCAGGATATTCAAACATTTGTCCCGAAGCGGAAATCGAATCCGACCTTCCTTCCTCGACCTTTTGCTCGCCCACCTAGCCACCGAGATCTTCCTCCTCAGAGGAGGATGGTTTTAAAATAGGTTTTTTTGCCACAAAATACTAAGGGGCACTGCAATCAATTATAGAAATACACGTCAAAATACTTTATTTATGCATATTATTTAGAGCTTCGCCATGATCTTTAAGATTGAATGAAAAATGTTCTCATGAAGCTTTCAGACGAAGGCTTTTCGTACCAAATATTTATCGAGGAAACATTGCGCTTGAATTAAAATAACTCATGAATTGACGTTCGTAAAACACTTTTATTTTCCCAGGCGAAAGCCTCCCGAATTCCAAGTGGGAACAAACATTATTCATACAATCCTGCTACCCGCTCGTAATCTCTTAAACCTTTAGGTATTGGTATTTTGAGCCGTATTCGTAAAAAAAAACTTTACAAAATTCACACTATAGAGTGTGACTTAGTTTTTTTTTTCATCCCCTCGATCCTACCAAAAATATTAGACTAGAAGACCTTCAAGTCTACAGATAATTGAAACTCTCGATCGGGTTCACGTCAAAATCGGTTTTCTACTTAACAACTATTGACAATTTTACCTTGAATTAAAAAATGGAAGAAACAAAATGTAGATTTAAAGTGGACACGATGTGATATCGAGACTTGTTTCTGTAATAATTACCAGAATTGAATCCTCAGCATGCCAGCAGCAGGGTGACCACACTAACCCATGGCTATCACAAATTATCTGAGTATAAGTTATGTAAAAAAAACGGATGGGATGAATCGTATCACTCTAATTTGTAGGCTGGATGTGACATAGATGGACAATGGGAATGAACGAAATTCCCCATTGGACGTTCCGTTTTTTACATAACTTATAATCAGATAATTTGTGGATTTATTGCTTTCTCGATAGCCATGGGTTAGTGTGATCGCTCTGCTGGTCCAATGGTAATATGGTAATTACGTCTACTTACCAAGACGATTCCCACTTAGATATATTTATTCAATTTATAAATATATCCAACCTTATTAGGTTCAATAATTATTACCATAATGTAACAAGGTGCAACAATGTAGGTTTGTGTTGTTTTGATAAGTATTGGGATTAAAAAATGTGTATTAGGTGAAGTTAGTTTTTGTGGATTATCAAAGACGATTGTGATAGAATTCAAATAAAAATGGGGACACATAATAATAAAGAAAACGATTTGAGACAAAGTTTCAAAACATTAAACTTAGTTCAGAAACCGTCAACCATCCCTCCTCCATACTCTTACAAAGGCAGAGGACTATTTTGAATAATTTTGTTAGTGGAACGGCCCATCATCCGTTTCCATGTAAATAATGGAGATCGAGTTTTCCATCTTCGGCCTCCTTCGGCCGTTTCTGAAACAAATGCTGTTTTATTTATACAGGGACTTCGGCGTGGAATGTGATTTTGCAATTTTGTAAGAAGTAAAACTACAGCATAGTAACAGATTCAGATTCAGATATGTTTATTTGCGAGACATGGCTAAACAGTGTGTGGTAAAAGTGGGTACACAAACAGCTCACAAACATGCAATAAATTGAATGTCAGATCACATCAGTATTAATACAAAAATAAGAAAATTATTTAACACTAGCTTCTGCCCACGGCTTCGCCCGCGTGGTACCCGGATAAAAAGTTGCCTATATGTTATTTTGATGTTTAAGCTATGTTACTGTAAAATTTTATCGAAATCCGTTCAGTAGTTTTTGCGTGAAAGTGTAACAAACATCCATCCTCACAAACTTTCGCGTTCATAATAGTAGTAGAATAGGATGTCATGTAAATGAATAAAATTAAATGTACAATATCCATAGAATATATATATTAAAAAGTGATAATAATTTAAGTCATTAGAAATTGTCCATAAAATATTCATTAATATGATGGGTTACTATCTGTAAGAGTAATTTATTAAATTTTAATTTAAAATTATGAATTTGCCTATTCCTAAAATACATTTGGGTAAATAATTGTATATCTGTGGTGCCATACAGAAGACATTGTTGTTGCAGAGTGTAGTATTGTTTTTTGGATAACAAATTTTAAAACCTTAGCGTTTACTTAAAGTTTAAATAATTCAATGTTCTTCCTAACAAATAAAGCTATTTCGTATAAATATCATTTTACTTTTTTTTATTTATAAACTTATTTATTCATACAACTATGTATATACAAAAATATACAAGTAGGTATATACAAAAAATACAGATCTATCTAAAGACCGTTGCAAACGATCCATAGATAGCTCAACTGATCCAGATCACTACCAGGCGGAAGCGTTCCCAAAATACTTGCCGCATTGCCACGCTGAATGGCAATGTTAATGCGTTGACCCAGATAAGAGCCAGCTCTCTTGTCACGCGTCGCTTCGACCAGTCGCCCTGAAAGAATTTTGTAAACGCGAAGGGCCCCGGTTCCCCACGGACCCAGAGTCTCAACCCCAAAAGGCTCAAATTAGTAAGCTCTGTCGAGACTTCTATATTTGCGCCTCTTGAGATCCTATTTTATTTATAAACATTTATTCAACTATCTACAAGTAGTAATATACAAAAAATACAGATGAAACAGCTAGCTATCTAAAGACCGTTGCAAACGATCTATAGATAGCTCAACTGATCCAGATCACTACCAGGCGGAAGCGTTCCCAAAATACTGGCCGCATTGCCACGCTGAATGGTAATGCTACTGCGTTGACCCAGATAAGAGCATTTTTTTTTTCATTTTACTAAATAAATACCCAACAGATACATACATTGTCCTGATCTTACACTAATATTCTTGTCGTGGGTATCAGGAACTATGAGTACCGTGGTACCACATCACCCAGACCCGGAATAAATAAATGAGTAAAAATCCGTTCACCTTGTTCGATTGTCGCCACACTAAAGCTGAATGAAGGATTATCAAAAAAATAACCCAGCCCAGTTTGTTTCCTAATTCGTCTGGGCTTATCACGCGCGAGGAATCGGCGTTCAAATTTTAAATTCACGTAGTTTTTAAGCTGACGTTTCTGTGTTCCTTGTGATTTCTGATAAAAACCTATTGACTTTGCCTTTCACTATCTACAGAGTATGCAAACATTTGTCCCACAGCTGGTGCTGTGGGCACAAAACTACTACTACTGCTAGTATACTAAAAAATCCTTTCCAAAGGTATACTATAATTTTTTTTTTAAGAATTTATTCTTTGTATATAACGTTCGCCTATATACAAAGTAACACTAGGAACATTGATGTTACTTTGCATGCCAAGTATTCCTTTTATGTTTCTAAAGAACATTGTACATAGTATGGACTGCACCAAACAAGTGTAATTTCGCTATTTTGAGTATACAGGGAGTTAGAGCGCATTTTCATATATACAAGCTTGAAATTTCAAATAGCCCGTAGCCATTTTTGAGATCAAGAAATTGTGTTTTTGTTTGAACGTATATCTTTTTCGAAGCTAGACGAATATAAATTCAAGATATAGTACACAAATCATGAAAGCTAGTTCTTGATTTGTGTCCTATATCTTGAATATGTGGCCCCTAGGACGGCGGAAATAATTGAGTTTTTGCTGGGGCAACGTCAGTAATTCATGACTTCGATATATCCGAAACTACTGGGCGCCCAATAAATTGCAGTTTTATGTATATATATTTACGTTATTTACTTTGAACAGTCTCCTCTGCACGAATGATATAAAAATAAAATTGTATCCACAAACATTAGAACTACACATGTTTAAGGACCATACCAACCTCACCCTGGTTCAACAGAATGCAGTCTCATCTCATGTTCATGCCATCACGAATGAAACAGTCCAAATAAAGTTGTTGAAGTTAAACAAAGATCCAACTCTGCAGATACGAATAGAACCTCTCGGAATCAGCTTCGAACAAACACACTGAAAACTCTTTAAAGTCGAACTACGTAAGCCTTCATATGCCTGCGCCTTCTAGACCCAGCTACTTTAGATAAACCGCAACCCAAACGTTAGCGTTACGCAATCGCTGCCTTGCAGCACACCGTTCACATCTCCTTTTTTTAAAGCACTAAACAAATAAGCCATTTCCTCTCTATTACGTTTGAGCGGTGTTCACTAGAACTAAGCAGAAAATGTATTGGGATTAGATAACCCCAATATACAACATTTTGTTGTTATTTTTCTTCGGACACCATACATTAATATACGTATCTAATGTCATGTACTTTCAAAAGTATTTTATGTGGGATGCGGAAGCAAAATTAAAAGCAGTTTTTTTTCTTTATGAGTGTCTTAATTCAAATATACAATCGTTTTCGCAGGCTTCTTCGTCGTCACCTCGATACAACACCACAGACTCATCTCGATTCATTCGTTCGTTCAGACATCTTAGATTAACTTTTTTCATTCATTAAAACCATTCCAATTCACATTCATCAATATTTTTATCGTTCGGATACTATCACACAATCATCTGTCAAACATCTCACTTTCATAATATATTCGGATACCTCCATACATTCTGATCCCTCATTCATATTCTTAGAGATCAAAATAAATTATATTTTTTAATAAGAGTCATGTGTTTCTAAGAGAGTTCTTCAATCTCAGTACATTTTGCCATCGTTTTTGCTTGGAATGCAGCTTGTCTAGGGTGCCAGAACCTTGCGATATATATCGGTTTTGTTTCAAAGTCGCTCCAATAGCTCCTTCATTTTCGGGATAATGAAAGTTGGGAAGTTGGAAAGCGTGATCTCACTTTTCCGCGAAGTCAGCGCGGGATTAAGTGACATGTAAATTATTGGAAGTCCCTTCATAAGATTTTATAAAGAGTTTGAGTTTGACACAGTTTATATCCGGGACGCGTGGAGCTAATATTGAAGGAAAATGCTACGGAGTTTCTGGAAACTTGACATTTTCGTAATAACTTCGCAATTTCAATAATGTGACAATTGGCTTGCAACCTGTCACGTGGAATGCTAAATGCGGACCATGTGCAACGTATATGTACGTGCCTCTGACTACCCTATTCTTGGTATCCTCAAAGATCTACGAATTCAGTATGTATCTGTGGGTTCACCTTATGGGGAGTACAGAGAGCGTGTTTTTTTTTGTATATAAAAGGACCTATGCCTCTTTCTCTCCGTAGATAGTATGATATTATTAAGGTTTTATGATGGTCTGCACCTGGCTTAAGTTAGCAAATAATGTTTAAGCGTTAATATTGCGAGAAGTTGGAAATCGTTTCACACAATTTGTTTAAACATCCAACAGGTACATACGTTTTCCCGATCTTCCCACACTAGGATCCCTTTTTAGGCATATCATTAAACTGTCAAGGTAGATGGAAGGTGCGTGGGACATTTTTTTTTCGGTTATTCTTTTAAGTAGGTACGTTATTCTAACTTATACCTATATTTTATTTCATAACTTATGCCACCATTAAAAAAAAAATGTAAAATAAATATTTTTCTTTCTTTTTTATCACGCTTCTTTATAAGAAATCCCAAAGTTTGGATGTTTAGATGTTATTTTATCATAATCCCCATAACGGCTGAACCGATTTGAATAAAATTAAAAATTGGTATAGTTCGTACTTATTGCACGCATTGGCTACTTTTTATCCAGTTACCACGTGGGCAAAAGTCAAAGTCAAAGTCAAAATTCATTTATTCATTAAGCTGCGGACAGATGCTAGTTTATAACAAATACATGCTACTATTAGAATCGTGAAAGATTGTGAGGATGGATGTATGATGCAGCCTAGGATCTGTCACAAGACATAAGCCGACACCTACTTTTCCTTGTGATAGAAGTTTTAAGAGTTGGATAATAAATAATCATTAAATACATACAATGATCCTAGGCCGCATTTATGTACCAACGTTGAATGCGACCTAGGATCTGTCACAAGGCATTGTCCAATACCTACACACCCTTGTGATACAAGTCTTATTGAATTGGATAATAAATCATTAAATGCATCTGTCCTTACAGGGAAAGACGCCTTTCGAAAACACACCATATAATTTTTATACTCATTAAATCAACCCATAAAACCACTCATATTACACAATTGACGGATTGTTATAAAATGAAGCTCACTTAATTACATTTTGCAAATTACATATTACATTTTGGATGTACTCTTTCACCCAAAAACTTTTTGTAGCTTATAAAAAAAGGTACGTTTTATTCAAGTACCACGTCGGCAAAGCCGTGGGCCTCTGCCCACCTCGAAAATAGTTAATTATAGATTTTAAATTCCGTACCAGTTTGCAGCTAAGTAACATTTTGTGATAACCTAAAAGAAAAATAAAATGAAATGAAATTAGTTTTCGTTCTTTTGGCACGTGTCTTGATTGTTTTCTTTATTGAGAACCTCTTGACCATCTGCCTATTTTCTTCCCCCCTTATGTCTTACCCATAATTGCAGACCCTCCGTTTACTTTGCGGGTTTTTTCGCAAAACATGTTGCTGCAAATGGTTGAGCAGTGACAATACGTGTTGCGAATGCAACAGAACCAATTGCAAGCAATTCACTGATTGTTTTAACGCATTACGTCCAGCTTATTCATAAATTTAAATGGAATTTAACGATGTCAATCTATACTAATAGTGTAAAGTTTGTAAGTTTGGATGAAAGATCTCGAAGAAACTCAACCAATTTTAAATATCCTTTCAACAAAATTAGAATGTACCTTCAGGGTTGACGTAGACTATATATTTTCCAGTTAAAATAAAAGTACTTTTCGTGCAGATCAGTTTCGCAACTAGGGAAAATTAAATTGTAAGTAAAACTCTGAAATCAAAATGCTTCCGAGTCAAGGTCATGTGGATGACGCTGTGGGTCATACATTTACCTAACATTGTTCACTTTAGTTTGTAACTTATAATCTAATGTATGACTGTTTGTAGTTCCTAAAACAATAAAATAAAAATAAATAAAATAAAATATTTTCCATTGGGCAATTTTTATCTACTTAATAAGAGAGAGATATATACATATTTATATATTGAAAATATAATATGGTGAATATAGCGTGGTCAGGACTCGAGAAAGCTGCCCGCCCTAACGTTTACCTTACCCAGCGGGTGGCATCACCGCCTTGAAGGCTCATTATTACTTCGACAATTTTATTCTCGACACTAATTGTCAGAGGGCTGTCGATCGCATTCGTTTGCCGATTTGAGATTTTCGGACTGATTATGATCGTGTTTCTTTATTTTAAGTCATTATTAAAAATGCTGAAAAAGTTTAAGAAAAACATCGTGAGGTTTTTCACGATGTTTTACCCGAGACACAAAATAGATAGAGGTATGTGTTTACGCTAAGTGTTGATAAAAGCGGCATTGGTTTTGCAACCTGTCACGTGGAACTCTAACTTCTTGCCAAACGCACGCATGTGCCAAATGTATTGTTTGGACATGTTTCTGACTACCCCCTACTTGGTATCCTCGAAGATCTTCTCACTGAGTATTTATCTGAGATTTAAAAAAACTGAAAAGAAATAAACTGAATTGGACAGACATTTTTGATAGTTGCATAGTTCTGAAACCTCAGTGGAAACGAAGACAAATAGATTTGTACTACTTTTAATTTTATTACAAACTAGCTACTGCCTAAAGCTTCGCCCGGATAAAAAGTAGCCGATTGAAATTAACTCTTGTCGTCAAGGCAGCGTTCGTAAGAAACGCATTTCGTTGTCTTACGTTGCGAAATTAGTCTCCACGAAAAACCCTTTTATATTAACGGGATTATAATACAGCATATATCCATACTGAAGAATTTTTGAAATCGGATGAATAGTGTACCTCTCACATCTCTTAATATTAGTGTAGGCGTATATAAGTATTTCGCATTAAACGTAACTTTGGTGTTTGAAAAATGGAGATTTAAACATCGTAAGTGTAGGCATATATAACTTTTCCGTGTACAATGATCTATCTTTCTGTGTAAACATTACTTTTAGTGTTTTAAAAATGGAGATAAATTTTATGTACAAACTCGTTCGATTGCCACCGCGGGACAAATGTTTGTATAATCTGCAAATATTTGTATGCCTCGTACACCCTTATTTTAGGCAATTTAAGATATTAACATTGACTAGCAATGATATCTTATTTCAACAAAAATATCAATAAAATAATTTTCCTATTTGGTAAAGGAAGGATATGTAACGGAAATTCAACTCAAGTCACGTGTCATTCCCAGTCTGAACATAATTACACCAATAGTAAATTTCACAACATGTAATAAGAAACATTGATTACCATTAATCATTTCTTCGGCCGAAATCAACATCCTTACAAGAGCCCCTTAGATTAGGAAACCTCTCGGTAATGAGGGCCTGGGCCTTAATGATTTATAGGCCCGATCGAGTGCCATTCAGATTCAAAATGTACTTTACGTTTGTTCTTCGAGTTAATTGACTTTAACGAGATTGCTGACGTCAGCAGATCTTGGGATCTGAGTGACAATTTGATGGGGCTCTTAGGAGCGGGACACACTGAGGTGATACGGTCTGGAAAAGGGCGTGTCATGTCAATGTTTTTCCTGTAAATTTGTAAATCGAACGCTGTTTGATGACTACGAAGGCGCGGCGGGCGAGTAGCCTGTTACGATGTAAAAGGTGCGTGTTCGGTTCCCGGTGTATGGCAAATGTTTGCATGTTCTGCAGTTCTTTATTCCGGGTCTAGGTGTTGTGATAACACCTTAACTGGAAAGGCTTCAGGATAAAAGGCTCGCATGCATGTACCTACCTATTTACATAGCTACAACATAAACATAACTTTTGTAGTTATACTACCACAAATGAACCTATTTTAATGTCTGGTTAATTATTATTAATAAATGAATTTAATTTAATTTAAAACCGTTATCAATCTTTTCTGAGGCCTATGGCCAGTAATGAAGATGATGATGATGATGATGATGAACATTGTAAGCAAACGGTCTTAAATAGATAGTAGATGACTATTAATCCTACTTATTATAATATTGTACTTAAGCTAGGTATGTTTTTAAAGTTTTAGTAAATAAGTGCTTTTTTAATACAAGGTTTATGTTTTGTTGAAATGTGGTCGTTCCAATGTATGTTGAACAAACGCACATCGGAATAAAAAACAAGTTCGAAATTCTTTTTGAACAACTGAACAAAAAAAAAACAGTGAGCTTCCAAAAGGAAAATCGTCCAAAACTTTGAACTCCGCGCCACTCTAGATCTTGGACGTGGTTTGTCCCCTCGGTGTGTACCGCGCCTAACATGTTGCGTAACAGTTCTTTAGTTTAGGGCTCCCGCTGTGAATTTGATTATGGACTTGGTAGATATTCTCGGGTTATTGTTTCAAAGAAGCATCTAGAATAGATTTTGAAAAAGTTGTTTGGCAAATCTCAGTATCTCTCAGTATATTTGGTTTTGCGAGGCAGTCACCTCATCTCTCCCATAGAAGACAGATTTTCGTTTCTATGACTTTTAATTTATATTTTTCACTGAAGCTGATTATCAAATTATGTTTAAAATGTTTATTGAATCTGTTCTTAGTGTTTTATCCTATCCTATCCTACCCTACTTTCTACTAATACTAATATCCTATATAAGGGTATGGGCGATGGACTTGCAATCTGTCACGTGGAATGCTTACTTACAAAACACGAGCATGTACCAAATGTTTGGACGTGACTTTGACTACCCCCTACTTCGTATCTGCAAAAATCTAATCACTGAGTATGTATCTGAGGATTTCCACTATGGGGAAGAAGAAGCGTGTTTGTGTTTAAAGAATGAGATGGCTACTGTAGAAATACTCTCATCACACTTTAACTTGGCAAGAATTTTAACCTGTCACAAGGCTCTTTCTAGAGTCACAATTAATTACATTAATGTACGTACATAATACGTACCATTGACGGACCGCATTAAAATGATTAAGATAATATCTTAGTTCATAAGGAAATATGTACAAAATCTCAAAAAAATATATAACTTGTTGATATAAAGAAAATATTTCGTTACCAAAATAAATAGAATGAAGAATTTAATACCTCATAAACTGGTATTGTTTAATGAATAGCACCTTGAGCTTCAACCCTTTATTCTAGAGTTAGTTTAGGAGCGAACCGCAATTTCCTTACCTTACCCCACCTGTCTCATTAATTGTGGTCACGTGTCGGCCACGTACGCGCCACTAGAATGGGCTCGTACAGTGCTTAGCTTTATTTTCTTATTTGAACTGATAGTTTTCCTGTTTGTTTTGTTGAAAGCCTTTGGATAGACGTTTAGTTGGAGAACGTGCCTCCAGCTACGTTAATTTGTAGATAAAAATCTATAAATCAAATATATTTGTACTAAGCAACTTAGTTGAGTTAATAGTTCTGAACCCTATCTTCAACATATAAACTAAAACAATAATATTAAGATATGTACTTTATCATTTAAATTTAGATTCAGTATTGTAACATACATTAATATAAATAGTAGTAAGAGAAACTTAGCTGTTGCTAAACCTTATAAGATT
Source organism: Perizoma affinitatum (assembly GCA_961405105.1). Lineage (NCBI taxonomy): Eukaryota > Metazoa > Arthropoda > Insecta > Lepidoptera > Geometridae > Perizoma > Perizoma affinitatum. The sequence goes on along the minus strand of OY560194.1, from coordinate 13,592,693 downwards.
TGTTAACCTTAAGAACTTTGTAGAAAATAAGTTTAGATTGTAAAACCCTAGTGTACTTAAGACATAGAAATAGACATATAACCCATAGGGAAGGTAATAAAATGAACCCCCTGTATATATATAATAAGGAGAAACAAAGGCTCTGACCAAAGTCAGAGGAACTACGTATTGCCATTTCGAGATGGTTGGTATCTTCAGATCTCCAGTTAGAGTCAGAATTATGTTTATAAATGTTTTAACTGTTTGGTGTTTATTTATTTATTATTATTTGTAAAGTAATTTTATTACAACAATGCTGCATTTTGCCTAACATAGAAATGCCGCCTACATTCTGGACTCGTAACCGATTAATTATCAAAATTATTATGTGAAGACTTGCCTCATGTAGAATTCAGAATATCTCAATATTATATTAGGCGTGTGGTACATAAACCAAGGTAATGTTATCTAATTTATTATTTATAAATGGAGTTTCAGTAATTCGTTTGAATCATCAAAATAATAAAGTGCTGCAATTAATCTACTACAAAATAAATTACTCTGAAACAATGAGTAAAATTTTAAACAATAACGCAATTACCAGTCAACATAAAACTGAAAATGCACAGCGTTCCTAGGTAGTTCATAATTTACCGAGGGCTGGCCCGTTCGATACGCGGCTTACTTTGACGTTTGACATATTTATGAACGCTCAAACGAAATTCGCTCGACCGTTTGCGCCAAAGGCAACTTGCTCTCGGACTAAGTGTCGATGTGTTTATTTTTAGATTCGTTATCGTGTAATAAATAAAATAAAACAATGAATAAAAGAATCTTGGTTATTTCATTAACCAAAACTCAGTCACTGGCAGGAGGCACTACTATCTCTGATAGTTTATACAAAACTAGCTACTGCCCACGGCTTCACCTGGAGAAAAGAAGCTCTTACCGTTTCTGTACGAAACGCATTTTTTCGTCAAATTACGTTGCAAATTTGGTCTCCACGAAAAGCCCTTTTATTTAAGGAGATAACATACAGCCTATGTCCACTCTAAAGGTCCATTCCAAATATTAGTAAATTATTTTATTGAAATCGGAAGTGAAATTTCGGAGATTACCTCCTACATCTTAACTTACAAACTTTACCTGTTTAAAATATTAATGCTGGAAAATTTCTCACAGCATCTTCTAGTCCCAAACTAATCAGAGCTTGTGTTTTACAAAATTGTTCAATATTACAGATCATATAAACATTTGTACCGCGACACAGAATATTATAATTTATAATATTATTATTAGTGTAGACAATCGATGTTCTACAATGTTAGATTCCAAAAATAAAACATTATCAAATATAGTAATAGGTTTAACTTCAGAAAAGATAGAACTCGTCTGAAGCGTTCAAACACACGATTACTCCGATAAACTGGAATAGAAGACCTCGAGGGAATGCACTTAGATATTAAATGTACTCTGAGTATATTCCAGGTATTGTGGCGGTTTTAAGTTCCTGGAGGATTCAGTGGAAATATTGAAAATAAATGTTACTTATAGTACAGATGAAACGGCTATCGACTGCTACAGCTAAAGACTGTTGCAAACAATCTATAGATTGGTGGGTGGGTGAATTTCCGGGGAAGGTTTCTGTTTTTTTTATGTTTGCAGATAATTGTTACACCCACGACTCAGGGAATCCTAGTGTGGGTTCCCACTATGTATGTGATTGTTGTATGTTTATTTCTCAAGAAATATAAACATACAAACGTACAAAAATATACATCGCTCGTAATGGACATGCGATTGATTATTTGTTAAAATACACACACAATGGTATTGTAATATAGACCAAAACTTTTCTAACGAAAATGAGTCATGGCGAGTAGTCCAATTTGTAACAAAACAAAACTGATTATTTTCCCGTTCCTGACGTACGATATTCCACAGAGTCTGACGACATCTGTTTAGTTTAGAATCTTCTACTGTTAGCATGTTTTACCTTTTAATCTGTAGAATTTAGCGTATAATGACGTCACAAATAGCTCATAGCGCATCTGCAAATTAATCAAGGTACACCTAAAAGATCGCCTGTCTGCGCCGACTGAGTCGACAGTTAGTTGGTGTTAAGTTGGAGGGGTAGGCAGATATATAGCGGGAACTCATAAGCGGTTTTCTTATGTTATTTTTAGCTAGATTTGCGGATCTTAATGCGTTTTTTTTTAATTTTATTTGTGTTTTTTTACATACAAATAGAGCTTAATCCAATATGGCTTGATAAATGAAAACTAACAGTATTGCATCTACACGATTTTCTAGGATTTGGATTGATACAGTGTGTTCGGACAAGAGTCGCAGGCTTCTCATTCATGGTCTAGATCCAAATACAGCGGTATAAAATATGAAATAGTCGTATTAAATATACAAGAGGTGCGGGTTTGATTTCTCTTTCTTAATCGACATCCGAATTTGGTCCAAGTTTCTTCCATCCATATTTGGATCGGAAAAAGTTCACGCTTACAGTGTGGGCACACCTTTCTCTCTCCAACAACGCATGTTAATCAGACAGATCACTGGTAATTGCTGAGTCGAGTGTGAAATGCGGGCTTAGCGATGAAATTATCTACAGTTTACCTCTGATTCATCGCTGATTGTGTTATCTGTTTTATTAGTGTTTTGATGTTAGTTGGTTTATGAGGGCGGTTGATCTGTTATTAAGTTAGACATTTTACCATAACCTTGTTTCAATATATTGGCAAGTTTTAATCGTTGATTTATCCGCATAGTTAATAAAAGCACATACAACAAGATGAAAAAATCGAACAATAGTATATTGTTTCTTTTAATTTTAATGATACGGCTATCTACCTTAAAAAAACACACAACTTCTACATGAAATCAATAAAATTTTCTTATAATTATCGCAATTAAAAAATCAACAAAATATTTCTTCACTAAAAACCCAATTATTTTATTCCAAAAACTATCGTGAATTTGATTATTCATTGCAAAAACGGGATTTTTCACGTACCGCACTATCGGTGAAGGCACCGACTAAGTATCGAAGTCCGCGTCGCGTCGTGTACGACGAGAGGAGAGCGTCGCGACTGATGAAGACTCTCGGAATGAGTCGAAACTCAGTCAGTGCCAATTATTTTACTTATTAACAAAACCTAGATATATTTGGCTTTATTCAATAATCTCAAGACACATCAAATTTGCATGTGCATATCGCGTTATTACGTTTGCAGCAACCATTCAGTTTTCTTGTCTATGGTTTTTGGACAGAACAAAAACCTCTAAGATTTTCTTGGTTGCTTTTGTGATGGTCCTGGAACTTCTTCAGACAACATTTAATTCACACATCTTCTTTTATCTCGTGGTATACGTGGATTGTCTTTTTTTTCCTAATAAGGTCATCAAACAAAGAAAATCCCAATTGACGCTGTAAATATTTAAACTCCAGTTACTGAGAAAATGAACTAGTTAAGTTGCGTTTTACTATTGAATAAACGTATTTTCAAAGTGTTGGCGCCCACCCCACCTTGTTGCCAAAGGTTAATTCTGCAATGTAAAGTTCTTCAATATGCAATACGGCTGTGGGTGGGCTGATTATCGCGATATTTATATGTACAATAATTGTACCACCTGCCGTCTTCGATTTGCTTCGGTGTAGGTATTTTGTTAAACCAAAATGGTTGTTAAGAAAATAAATGGGTGTGGATTATGGCTTATTCTTGACTTTGTTTGCATACTTTAAAAATGAGCTTGTATTTATTATGTTTTTTTTAAAGATATAGTTTTATTTATGTTGTTTGGTGTATTCATTAGATAGCTACCCGCAACACAGGGAGTTCTAATCTAAGGGCTAGTTAACCTAACTTATTTAATAAGTAGGTGATGAAAACAAGTAGGTATTTAGTTTTAAGGTTTATTTTTACCATGTTTTGAGTGAATCGAACCAGGGAATAAAAAATCTATTCATTATTTACGACCTTACGAAAAAAAACATTTATTATTTGAAAAAAAATCACCTGCTTTTGTGTAAATCGAACCAGAGAATATTTTTTTGCAAAACAATTTTCAGTATTACTGCACTCCCCCTAGAGGTAGTTTTGTAAAAATAAAAAGATACGTGATTCATTTTTTATTTTATAAAATCCATACAAACTTTCGAACTCCCTTGCACCATTAATTAATTAGTTTAAGTTTTCATGGAATTACAATTATCGTGGTTTGGTATCATTTTAGAATATCATTACAACTATAGCGCGTACTTTTACTATTCTCCTGCTGACGTTTCGTTGACCGTTTAGAGGTCCTTCCTCATGAGCACCGTCCGCGACCACGCTCGACGGTCGTGAGCAGGAGAATAGTAAAGTACGTGGTATAGTCGTAATAATATTCTAAAATAATTAAAGTTTGTTTGTACCGAGTTTTGAGCTAATCAAATCAAGGAATACAATTTTACATAGAAACTTTACCACCCTGTTGAACCCTCTTAAGAGTTGATTTTCGACAATAAGTAAACCTATGTATTTCCTGAACCTAAACAAACATACCAAATTTCATCAAAACCGGTACATTCACACACTTAGGCTTTCGCATTTATTATATTAATAGGATAGGATTAAAGACGTAAACTCGTGCTAAGAAAGATTTTTATGAGAGTAGGTATCGTTTTTTGCAAATGGTAGGAACTCGAAAATCGGAATTGTATCTACATTATTGTAGGATTTTCAGATTCTAAAGGGGGGAAATAGGGGTGAAAGTGTGAATGGGAGTGGGTTTTTTTAAACACGACACCACGCTTTCATAGCCTCTGGTTGTTATATAGGTACATATAAAGGAAATTACATCCTAAAAACAGAATATTTCCAATAAGCAATCACCTGAACATTAGCAATAATCGGTCGTAATCGGCTTCAAGTCCCTGAATGGGCCGGAATCAATTAGACGCTTTACTCATTGCTGGAGACAATGGCGGGGTTGAGAAAGTAGCGTCAGCAAGAAAGTCCTTTTAGAAAGATTGGAATAATAAAATTGACTTTAGTATTGTACGAAAATAACAGCATGAGAGAGTATGAATTTCCAGAGTTGTCATTTTTTTTCAAATTGATACCTACTAATAGATAAACTCGAAGTTAAAACCCGGTCAAGTGCGAGACTAACTCGCGCATCGAGGCTTCTTTACAAGTTTGTATGTTTACCAAAATAATTAACAGTACTCAAGTTTATAAACTATGAAAGCACCAAATATTGCTGTAACGGACAGATAAGTCGGATTGAAAGACATACTTAACTTGGTAATCGAAAAAATGATCTCCCATACATTGATATATTGATGTGACGTATACGTCACGATCAAGTTGATCCTATAAGGGTTCAGTTTTTTCCTTTTGAGGTACGGAATCCTAAAAAACTGTTATGCTTCTTTAAAAGAATCTCAGTACGAAAATCTGTGAGGATGCCAAGTAGGAAATATTCAGAGGCTCGTCCAAATATTATAACTGGTGTATGTACGCGTATTGCATTGTAGCTAGCATTCCACTCTTACAACAAAAATACATATTTATATTTACTTAGTGAATATCAGTATAAATATATACGGGGTATATATGTGAAGGAAAACATCGTGAGGAAACCGGCATGCCGTAGAACCAAAAATTCGAAGGCATGTGCTAACAGTAAGTGTTCCAATAAGCGGCGATGGGCTTGCAACCTGTCACGTGGAATGCTTACTACTTGCAAAACGCGGGCATGTACCAAATGTAATGTTTGGACGTGCCTCTGACTACCCCCTACTTGGTATCCTCAAAGATCTACTCACTGAGTATATACCTGAGGATGTCCACCATGGGGAAGACAGTCGTGAGCGTGTTTGTTTGTTTGTTTTTTTTTTTTTGTATATATGTATACCCGTATATGCCTCTTATAGCAACATAAAAGATTGTATGTTTGTCTGTTAACATTTATCCCCTAAACTCCGCTAGAAGAGCTAATTAGCATCTACTGGAAGAACGTGTTTAGTTTAGTCAAAGTCAAAAGGTTTTCATTCATTGATATCTCAAAGATCATATAGAAACATCGGCTTAAAAATAAGTGAATTTAAAACGTCAAAGTGAATTGTAAATAAAGCGACCAAGTTATAGGTAACAACTGCGTATATTATCAGTAGAGATGTAACCAAACGCTAACCCATTATTAATTAAAATAAAACACTTTTTATTTGCCATCAAGAAGCCAAAAGTGTTAACATTTAAATAATTACTTTTTACAAGTCACTCATCGCTGATGTCCGAGATACACGAGGCTAGTTTTTCTAGCTAGTGTTTATAAGCTAGCAACTGTCTGCAAGTTATTCTGTATGTAGTGAAGCTAGTAATCTAGCGTCTCAAGCTAGGATAGTTTCGTAGGATGTGGTTCTAGTATTTGAGCAAGTAGCACCTTCCACAACTGATTTTAATATCCTAGATTAATGGACTGGCGAAATTAGTATTCGCTTGTGTTTTTGTTCTAAATATAAAATTTAGAACTTAGTCTCGAAGAAATATTGTCACGGAAGAGCGAGATCTCCTACCAAAGGTATCTACATACTTAAAAGGGGGGAAATTCACATACGTATACGTAGATTAAGTTACTGAAATAAACATTTGCATTATATGTAATTAAAATTATCGTGGTTTGGTATCATTTTAGAATATTATTACGACTATACCACGTACTTTACTATTCTCCTGCTGACGTTTCGTTGACCGTTTAGAGGTCCTTCCTCATGAGCACCGTCCGCGACCATGTTCGACGGTCGTGAGTAAGTTCCCGTCTAATAGTAAAGTACGTGGTATAGTCGTAATAATATTCTAAAATTTGTATTTGTTTTTTTCCATAAATACAGTCCATTTTGTCCTTTAGTCATTACAATGGGTCTGGCTTAAAATTATGTGGCATCATGTAAAGTATGTGCCAAACCAGGACAGTAAGCCAGAATAGTATACCGAGGTTCTAACTTGCTACTAGCTTTAAAAAACTAGTTTCGTGTAACTCGGGCTTGAACAATGATGCCAGTTGTAACTACATGTAGTAAGCCCGTAGCAAAAATGAAAACAAATTTTCGTGCTCATGCGAACGCTACCTAGATTAAAGCATGCACACACTGACACGTGGAACCTGCCGATTCAGGCGATTTCACCGCGCGGTCTCGACGTGCAATGAGTCGCAGGTGTCTACCCGCTTTAATATGTGCCACTGTCGTTATTATGCATTGTGCAACGACCTTTATGCTATGTTTGATGTATTGGAGGCCAAGAATGAAAACATTGACTATTTGGATATTAAACTAAGTAGATAAAATATAGAAACCGGTATATATACGTATATTTTCGCCCAGTAGATACGAACATCATATTTTAATGTGGATTCGATTGTAAAAATGTGCGTTGTTTTCTGCATTAAGATAACTCAAGTTTGTCCGAGGAAAGAGCTATAACTACAGTTATTCTGACCAAAGCAGATGTAAATTCGTCCTTTTTTTATAAATCTTAAGTGGCATAAAAGCAGCCCATCAGTTGCTAAGCGGTTATCGTAATCTATGGAAGCTTGCAATACCAGAGGTACCGATCGCGCGTTGCTGACCCTGGGACATAACGGGTGAATAGTCTCTGTAATTTCACCGGCATCTATGTGACATCCCTTCGATCCGGATCACAGCAATACGAGCAATACTTCATGACGGTGTTAGTATTTTCCCGGACGAGCTCTTCACTAGGAGATCTAACACTTTTTAAATGCAGCCATCATGCGTCGATGCCTTCTATATAGATCCTCACCAACTGTTGTAGAATCTGAAAAAAAAACACGCTCACGACTGTCTTGCCCATGGTGGACATCCTCAGATACATAGGCAGTTGTAGATTTTTGAGTATACCAAGTAGGGGGTACTCAGAGGCACGTCCAAACATCCCGTCGCCGCTTATTGGAACACTAACTGTAGGCACACGCCATCAAATTTTTGGTTCTAGGGTATGCCGGTTTCCACGCGATGTTTCCCTTCACCGTTTTGAGCACGTGTTAATGCGCAAATAAATTTATCGAGTGGAATAATCCATTGGTGCACGACCGGGTTCCAACGCACGACCTCCAGATCAGAAGTCAGGGTATCGCCCACTATGCCAACACGGCTACACGGCACAGAATCTGATCTTAGTTTTAAGCAAACAGTTCTCGCAGACTCGTCACCCAACCGTAAAGGAAAATGTGTCTGAACCAGACGTTCCAATTTCAAATCAGCTCCAGATTTCTCGTCAAAGATTTCCCAGCGCATTTAGCAGGAACGAACAAAATGTAACCGAACTTAAAAAATAGGCAAGTTTCTAAAAAGCGTGTTCGCATTGCCTTAGCGATGCCATCGTCAATTGCACCCGCGCGGGTATTCAAAGCGATCCCACTATTCAGAGATCACGTCTTTGCCTCGATGCTTCCTCGGGTATGAAAGGAAAGCGATCCTGTTTGAAAAATTACAGTAACTGCCATTTTAGATCTGAAAGTCATAGGTTAGAATAGGTACTACCGGAACGCTGTAGGAGAGATTCCGAGAGTCTTCATCAGGGTGAGTGATCGCGATGCTCTCCCTCCGCGTCCCTGATGAAGACTCTCGGAATGAGTTGAAACTTAGTCGTGAATAATCAAATTCACGATAGTTTTTGGAATAAAATCGGTGCTTCTTTACCGAGCCCAAAATAACATCCTGTTAGATGTGCCTGATTTTTTATGAACAATAGATTACCGACTTCTGTATGTATTAAGATTTTTATTCTCATAGAACAGAGTTCAATATCAGTGAGAGTTTACTTTTAACATTACCTATTGTATATACATGTACTATATTATGTACAGTGATATCAGTTACATGCTTGATTAAATTTATGATATGGTTAGTATATATTTAACACATGCGTACCTATCTACCCACTTCTAATTATCATCCTTATGTGGTACACCAGTTATAACCCCTTGTAATATTTCATACAGTGTGTTCCATCCAAAGGTTTTCTGGTAGAGATTAGCTAATTAGCTATCGCTCATTGTACAACAATGTTAAAGTTTGTACTATTTATTTAAGCTGAACAATTTGGTGTGCAAAATAGTATTTTCTATCTATCTATCTTGTATCTATCTTTCTATCTATCTATCTATCTATCTTTCTATCTATCTATCTATCTATCTTTCTATCTATCTATCTTCTATCTTGTACGGCAGGGATCAACCGAGCTTGAAACTCGTAGTTTCAGTCATAAAATAAAATTGTCTTCGTATAATATAAGTAAGATTAAATGTAATCATCCCTTATCCTGAATTTGAAATCGTCTCACGAGATTCAATTCGCTTGGTCTTCTATCTTGTGCCGTAACCAGTCCGCGCCTCGGGCGTGAGAACTCTGTAAAAACTCCAGTCTACTACGGTACGTAACAATGGCAAGGTTCAAGTTACGCTGAAAGACCAGCCTTATTTAGTTTTCTTACCTTCCGTTTCCTTTCAAATTTGTTTAACGCTTTTCCATTTGTGCTGGGATTATTCTGATCCTTGGTACTCGTACCTAACCGTTTTTAAGTAAAAACAAGACCTTTTTCCGAGAATCGTTTGCTGTCTTTTCGGGACTAGATTAAAATCTTTAAAAAACTTAATTTTAAAGTGTGACATAATGATTATTCTGTTACGTGCCGCCTCTAAGCCGGTAGTTCTCACTTGGTTCGGTTATAGACGCACGCGCATTAAATCTACCGTCAATGCGATCTAATTGAGCTGATGTACGCATTCTTCTCCAGATCACCGTAGAACGCGGTCGCGAGCAATGCTCAAAATAAGTTTCTAAATTAGCTACGTTACATAAATCAACGTAAAACCATTGTAAATAGAAAATGCTAAACTAAATATTTATTTAAGCGTGAAATGCTGACAATAAAGATGTCTATCAAGTACCAGAACGAACACCAATAATTAAAATACCTACTTGTCTTCATTTCTCATTATGTCTTAAACTATGAAATGACATGCTCTTAAAAGCAAATTTTATTTAAGTGAAACTTACATAATAACTAAACTATTCATTTTTTATAAGAATTTATAGAAAAAACTTTAAAAATCTATGCAAACTTCACCTTGTAATATTTCTTTTACTTTGACAATAAACCCGCTACTATACTGTCTGTAATATTAAAATTACGTTATAATGTATCAAAACTATTGATAGCCAATATTTTTGAAAAACATTTAACCGTTTATACAGTGCACGTCGATGATGCTAGCAGATTAACTGGTTTTTTTTTACTTGCATTACACAATGATAATATTTCGTATTCAAAATATGTTTATTTGAAAAAAATATAGGCTATAGCACTCAGGGATAGTTGTTTCAAAAAGAGGGATGAAGGAGATACAGTACAAATTGCCCACTTTAAAAGTGTGTATTTTCTTAGTACATTTTAAACTCATACGGTTTAAAATTATCGTGGTTTGGTATCATTTTAGAATATAATTACGACTATACCACGTACATTAATATTCTCCTGCTGAGGTTTCGTTATTCTAAAATCATACGGTTTTATTAAACTTGATTTAATAAAATCAACCTCGAGGTCTAACCAAACCCAATTAGAACTCGGGTTTACGTATATCAACCAATCATTCGCTGAAAAGCCAAATATCTTGGCTTCTAACATCGAGAAACGTTCCATTCCTTTCAGAATCTTGAATTAAATGACTTTGCTAAATTAATTTCGTCTCGACTTTAAAGATAGGTGTCAGTTAAAACATGTCATTTTTTTTTGCCTCTATAATCAGTTAGCTTATGATTAAAATAAACATTAACATGCTCTGAAAATTACAATAACAAACAAACACGCTCACGACTGTCTTCCCCATGGTGGGCATCCTCAGATAGATACTCAGTGAGTAGATCTTTGAGGATACCAAGTAGGGGGTAGTCAGAGGCACGTCCAAACATTACATTTGGTACATGCCCGCGTTTTGCAAGTAGTTAGCATTCCACGTGATATCCCATCTGAAAATTAATTCTAATATATTTTACTCAGAAGTTACAAGTTACGTTTATTTACATGAAACGAAACGTAAACAAATAATGCGCGAAAATGACCTTTTCAATGCGTAACAATCAAAATCCATATCGTCAATAAAATTCAAGTCCATTTTCAAGTCGTTTAGGAAACACGAAATAATATCAGATTAGTACGAATTTACAACGAAGGTGCCACAACCTCTATTCTACAACAAGCAATCAAATTCAATTCTGACATGACATGACAAATCTGTCATGTCAATCTGTTTTAGCTCGAGCTAAAACCGGAGATAAATTATGGGACTGGCTGGTTTAATGAACCACAGAAAGTCCGTGGTTTTTTGCATAAACCTCGTTTCAAAATATATATTTTCTAAAACCAGTGTCTAAACCCGAGTGTTTTCTTAAACTTGACTTTAACCGTAATGAGACCGATAACCTTCAAAACCCGTACCAGTGTGGTACATATTTTAAAGCATGCATAATTCCCTTGTAAATGAAAGGCGCTCGCTCCATTCAGCCCGCTATGAGAAGTCGAGCGCTCGACTTCCCGCGCCCGAGATCGAGTCGATTCATTTACGAGCGTCTCAGGCCGTGTTATTTAAAAGGAATTTTCTAGAAAAGTACGTACACGTGTGCTTTCATCCAGAGCTCATTATGGTTTCTTTGAATACAGGTGTGTTCATTAACGTAGAGCATTGCAAAGGAATTTTTCATTAGAAGTTGTATTCATCTCGGGTATTGAGCTCTGAGTCGATTCGTTGAGAAGTGAAATTGAAATTTGTTTTATAGAATTTTAAAATTGGTAGTTTACTTGAAATTTTAAAATGAATTTCTGTTTTTGACTCTATTAAATATGGATGAAAGGATTTTTGAAAAATTTCCATTTTATTCGCCATATTCTGTAGAGCTGTCAGATTCACGCATGGCAAAGTGGAAATTACAGGGCACTCGAGATTTATCAACGCTCTCTTAAAGAATGCAACGCATCCTTGTCATAGATGTCACGTCAATAGCTAATGGGAACCGTTAATCTATTTAATGGGTCCTAAACTTGTTTGCCTCCAAATAACATGAAAAACATAATGAATCCTTTTATTTGTTTCAGGTATTCTGAGGCTGTCTTTTGAGCGAGAAGACTTTTATAAGGTGAGCAATATTTTTAGTCAAATAAGTATTTTAGACATGTTTCCCTTGTCTGGGTGTTTTCTACGAATTATATGTATGTATTTACAACAAAGATCTACTCACTGAGTATGTATCTGAGAATATCCACCATGGGGAAGACTGTCGTGAGCGTATTTGTTTTTTTTTTTGTTTATTTACAACAAAAAGTATATAAGTAGTATATCAGTACTTTAGTTCCCATAACACAAGCTCGGTTAGTTTGGGGCTAGATGATGCTGTGTGGAAATGTCCAGCATTATTTATTTATTTATTCAAGCTCCACGACTCAATAGCCTAGAGCTTAACTACACTTTAGTAAATAAATAAATATTAACCAGCATGTTAGCTATCATACTATAACAACACAGTAAATCTGAATCAAGTTTGTCCGTCTGTTCGATTCCCGTTTTGGGACAAAAATGTTTGTATGATCTGCAAATATTTGTTATTTTCTATTTGTTATTTACAAAACAAATTATTTTTATAATTGTTATATTAGTAATGCAGTTCAGTTTTGCTTATTTTGGGGCTAAATGATGCTGTGTGAAAATAACCAATATTATTATTATTATTGATACGTGAAAAATTACAATATCACTTTCATGTCAAAATAATTTATATATTGTACACTAACCTAATTTTAATAACATACATAGATATACTATACGATATTAATATATTATTCCGTTACCTATTAAAAAATATATACTTACTTATACACAGTTTTAAAATATTATTATAGACCACAGAAAAGAGGGGACTCTTCTAAAACAGGTTATTTCAACTTAAAAGAAGAGCTCCCAACCCTTATCATGTAATTGTAATGTAATATATATTATTATTTTTTTATTTTTTTGTAACATGATTATCAAAATAGGATCTGATTTTGTTCTTATTTAATTTCCCTCCTTTGTTTTAAAAATGATTAACTAAGAAATAACGGGAGGTATTACATTTAATAAAACCATTGACCTTGTGTTCAGTGGACCGTAATGGAAAATTTATCGACATTCCGGCCACTTAAATAATTTTCTAAGGGCCCTTTCTAAGGTTTATTGTTGAGACTCGTTCTGCACCCTAACGGTTTCTAACGGCGTTATAACGAATTAATTCCTGTACGTTGATTAAAACTTGATTAGGAGATAAATCTTAGAGCATTTATTAAACTGGCTTTTGCTGAAATAGTCGCGGGGCTTTTGAAACGTTTTTTGAAGGCTGTTGCAACACAGATGACATGCAAAAGGAGAGAAAATACCCTTATTTTTTTTCTAAAATATTTTAATATTTATTTAAAAGTTTTACGGGCCCTTGTCTTTTTTATTATTTTCCCGACGTTCAGTCATTCCGTGACCACGGCTTTTGCAATACAGTTGAAACTTATAATTATGTTATCTTACAGCGAAAGTTTGTTAAATAATATATTCATATTTGCCTAAAAATATCGTGAATTATCATTCATATTTGCATAGGACAGAATTTTTGCATATTTGCAGATATTTGTTCCGGGTCTGAGTGTTGTGGTAACACGGCACTTGTTGTTCCAGATACCCACGACACAGTGAATCCAATAGGATTTCTATTAGGTTTGCATTTTTTTTTAAATCGCTCAACTGATTCGTACATTGTTCTGATTCCCTATGTTTTTAATGACACAGGGAATCCAATAGGATTTATTTATTTAACTTTTGTAATTTATTCAAGTTTTTAAATTTAAAACATAGTTAACTAGGTATTAGCGCCGGAATATTTAATAAAAATACCTAGCTTCTAACATTCGTGGCGGGAATAACAAATATGTTATTGAGCTGCTGATAGGCGGCTCGTCCAGACTTCTAGAAATCTGGAGCGGTGATTCAAAGCTAAACTATGAGAATCAGCGGGCTTGTTGACTGAATATATCGAAAATATTGGCAATAAGATGACGGCATACACAGGCACAATTTGGAATATAGGAAGGTGGAAGTCTTTAGGCAGCGTCCTACCTTGCTTATATCCCAGCGCAGCACAGAGGGTCCTTGAAGATGGTCTCCAGGATTGTCGCTGGTGTCCAAGGATTTAATTGACCACGCGGCTGAGCCAGCGCAGTCACGAAACACCGATTGCACTTTGCGTTAGCGTCTAATGTTTATGATTAATAACACCTTTAATGTATATTGCAATATATAGGTCAACGTCCAGGAAATATGACTAAATCCAGGTAAATTTGCGGGATAGAAGCTTGGATAAGTCTTCACACACGTGGCACCAGAACGAGCTTTTTTCTCAACTACGGCGGCCGGCGAACTGTCACTTCTCATTCGCTGTCTCGCTTCTACAGTTGGACGCTGCCCAGGAGTAAGAGGGAGGGAAAAGATAAGGAATACCTACCTTTTGCCAACATTTCGATTTAAAATAACAGACAATATGTATCAAAGCGGTAAATTCAAAAAACGGCGGTAACATTCCTCCCGACCTTAAAGGGTTGCCTTTAAAGAAAACACAAATCTTGCGAATATTAAACTATTAGCGGTAGAGTCGTCTCTAAAAAGAGCGAGACATAAAATCATATGCGGGATTGTCTGCTATATAAAGAGTTTTATAATTACACCTAAACCTAAATATGATTACTAAATTAACCTAAGGTAAGTGAGAGCTGGTTATTGGGTTGGTAAAAGGCACACACGGACAACTGGACGAACCAGCTTACCCTTACTGGTTCTAACAGTAAGAGAGCGAGTTGTGCCATCCTTCGAGGTATGAACAGCCTCCACTACACCTAAAGGCCAGGAAAATACTGGGGCATTATCGACTATAATGACCACCACAGATCCTAGTGGAATTGGAGTCGATGGTGTGTTCCATTTGGCCCGAGACTGCAATTGATGTAAATATTCTACACGCCATCGCTGCCAGAATGACTGCACCATCTTGTCTAAAAGCGAATGCCTCTCGAGAAGACTAACGTTGTCTACATGTGGAGTGGGTAGAGACCGCAGAGGCGCGGTATTCAGAAAATGAGCCGGCGTGAGAGCGGACGGCTCGGAGGGGTCGCTACTCATGGCGGTAAGAGGACGCGAATTTATAAGTGCTTCGATTTGCGTTAACACCGTTAACAGCTCTTCGTAAGACAATATCTGCTGACCGATTACCTTGAACAAGTGAGACTTCACCACCTTTACCATGCTCTCCCAACAGCCGCCCATATGCGGCGTTTGGGGTATAATACGTTTCATGTGAATGCGGCTTTCTGCTAGCTCATGTTCAAGATGTGGGCGATGTTCATCGAGGAACTTATAAAGATCGCGGAGGTAAGAACTACATCCTACGAAATTGGTACCGTTGTCAGTGTAGATAAACTGAATAGGACCGCGGCGCGCTAAAAACCTTTTTAGAGCAGCGAGGAAGTTGACTGTGCTCAACTCCGTAGCGATTTCAACGTGCAAACAACGTGTTGTAAGACACGTAAAAATGCAGAGCCAAGCCTTACGGCTTTTGACACCTCTGCCACGCACAGGCGTATACTGTAGAGGGCCAGCATAATCGCAACCCGTATGAGTAAACGGCTTGTCAACTTGGTTGACGCGGAAAACAGGTAGGTCTGCCATGATCGGAAAGGACGGTCGTGGCTTTGCTCTAAAACACGTGTTACATTTGTGGATACGGTGACGAATAATTCGTCGCGCTGCTAGTATCCAATACCGATTCCTGAGTAAAGACATCAGCAATTCAGGGCCGGCGTGAAGATGTTTTCGATGATGATAATCGATTAAAATGTCGATCACGTGATCATGCCTAGGCAATACACATGGATGTTTTTGCGCGTAATCGATCTCAGCGTTAATTAGCCGGCCGCCGACGCGAATAAGGCCGTTTTCGTCTAAAAACGGCTTCAGTTTTTGCAAAGCGGGTGAACAATTTTCACCTGCTTTTAATTTATTTATATCGTCATTAAAATAGACGTGCTGTAATGCGGAGATAATTTTATTTTCAGCGTATTCTAAATCAGAATTACTCAAATAAGATCTGCGCGGTAATATTCGGGAAAAGCGGTACACATAAACCATTATGCGTTTTAACTTCGACCAAGAAGAAATGCGTTGAGCGAGCTCATAGATATATGAGCTTGTGGCGTTTATAGTCACTGCGTGTGTAAGTGGCTTTAGTTCCGGCATTTCACTGACTTCTTCTCGATCAAATTCTGATATAGGCCACTCTGACGGATGTCTAGATGCCCATGGGGGCCCTGTGAACCACAGAGAGTGATTTTTAAGCAGCGCGGGTGATAAGCCACGCGAGAGACAATCAGCGGGGTTTTCTATACCTGCTACATGATGGAAACAGCTGACAGGAATGTTGTCCACAACTTTCACAACGCGATTTGCCACGAAAGTTTGCCAGCGGTGCGGGGGGGAATTGAGCCAACAAAGTACAATCTTTGAGTCAGAAAATGCGAAAACATTCGAAATCTTATACCTTGGTTCGAAATTATCAAGAACCTTACGCATAAGCTTTGACAATAGAACCGCAGCACACAACTCTAAACGCGCAATCGATATAGTTTTAAGCGGCGAGACCTTCGACTTTGAACACACCAGCCTAACGGTCGTATTTGCGTGACTGCTGACTTGTAGGTAGATTACTCCACCGTAAGCACGCTCACTTGCATCAGCGAACCCAAGGAGGTTAGCTACACAACCCTGCACTATCCCGAGATGCCGCGGAATACGGATCTCGTTTAGTGTGGGAAGTTCGCTACAGAACTGTTTCCACAGGTTTGTGATGCGCTGCGGAGGCGCCTCGTCCCAGTCACACTTTAATAACCATAACTCCTGGATAAGGAGCTTGGCATAAAGTACAACAGGAGCTACTAGGCCTAAATTGTCCCATAAGCGAGCGACGACAGACAGGATACTACGTTTAGTACAGCTTGTGTCAGGTTCAGCTACCTTAAACTTGAAAACGTCATCAGACCTGTCCCAGTGCGTACCTAGAATTTTATGAGGAACGTCCTTATCAATTTCCAGGTCCGACGAGGCTCGGTGCGAAGCGGGAATAGCGCGGAGAACAGTATCCGAACTACTCGTCCATTTTACGAGGTCAAATTGACCGCACTTAAACAATTTTATAAGTTCGGTACAAGAGGCGATCGCGACCGTCTCGTCATTTTGCGAAGAATCGTCTGCCATAATACTGTAGCATACATCGTCCATGTACGTCGAAGTAGACGCTATGGCAGCTGCTGCAGGAAATTTGTGGCCTTCATCAGAGATCAGCTGATGAACGACGCGGATTGCGTGAAAGACAGACGATTTCATACCGAACGCGACGCGGGTTAGTTCAAAAACTGATATTTTATCTTCTGGCCGAAATCTAAAAAGAAAGCGCTGATATTTGCGATCCAGTTCATTCATTCCCAATTGAAGAA
This sequence comes from Perizoma affinitatum, assembly GCA_961405105.1. Lineage (NCBI taxonomy): Eukaryota > Metazoa > Arthropoda > Insecta > Lepidoptera > Geometridae > Perizoma > Perizoma affinitatum. The sequence goes on along the minus strand of OY560194.1, from coordinate 13,575,078 downwards.
ACATTTGCCGACAGTCGGCCGACACAGCGATTTTGAATAGTCGAAAATTCATAAGAATATTATTCAGATCGCCCTGCAAATTAGGGCCTGAATGAAGAACATCATTCAAAGACAAACCTGTGCTGGTTTTGGAACTAGCGTCCAAAACCATACGTACTTTGGTGGAGGCCTTATCTGGGCGCTGTACACAATGATGTGGAATGAAATAGGATGCGGCGGAAATAACATCATCAATAGGTCCTATTTCATTGACATAGCCTTTATCGACGTATTCGCGAATGATATTGTCGTAAGCGGAGCGTAGAAAACTAGAGGACTCCAGTTTTTTTTCTAAGCACAAAAATCGTCTACGGGCGGTGGAGAATGAATCTCCCAATTTATAAACGTCGTCGCGGAAAGGAAACGCAACAGTGTACCTACCACTAGCATCACGCGTAGTGGTGGCGCGGAAGTGAGTCTCACACTCAAGGTCGTCTTGACTGTGGGCGGCGGGAGTGGACACTTCCTCCAATTCCCAAAATCTTTTCAGAAGGAGGTCCAAAGAGTCTTGGACAATAGCACAACAGGCAGAAGTAGATTTACAAGGGAGAAGCGCGGGCGCAGAACCCATTAAAATGTACCCTAAAACTGTTTCTATGGCGGGCGGAATTCCATTTACGCTGCTATGTACCGTGCCGGGCATAAGCAGGTGCGGAAATATAGATGCTCCAAGCAGAACATCTACAGCGGCGGGAGTGGCGAACGTACTGTCCGCGAGCGGTAGCGAGTTGATGTGGGTAAACGCAGTCTCGTCCACGGGAACTGTAGGCAGCTCATCCGTGATGCGGTCGACAACGAGTCCAGACACATCATAAAACACCTGTTCGTTAAATCGGGAAAATATTCTAAAGTCAGTGGAACCCCTAACCGATTTTTCAGAACCACCAAAACCACGAACAACCGTCTTTGTATTTTTATTACAATGCAAACCAAGGCGCGCGCAGCATTCAGAAGATAAGAAGTTAGTCATTGATCCCGAATCCAGAAGGCATTTTACAACATGCTTATTTCCATCTCGATCGTAGATAACGACTTGCGCGGTCGATAACAATATCGTTGTGGGTCGAAAGCATTGCGCGGCGCGTTCGTCACTACTTGCGATTGGTTGCATAGATGCGGCAATGGATGTGTGTAATGATGATACTCTCGGATCGCTTGACACCGAAGGCGCGCAGGGCGCGGGCGCACTGCACAACGGCGCGGCGGGTGGCGGCGGCTGGGACGTACGCACACTAGGGTTCGTGGGTTCAGATCCTGCCGCGGGCACCGATCTACTACTATTGTAAGTATGTGTTGCGGTTTGATTCTCTGCCCTATTAAAATGCAATAAGGTGTGGTGTCTTTGATGACAAGTGCGGCATTTTATATTAGAATTACAATCGCGGGATTTATGTTTAATACTCAAACAATTAATACACGCACCACTATCTTTGACGCATTTAAAACGTGTAGACGGTGTCATACTGTTGAATTTAGGACACTTAAAAAAGTGATCATGTACAAAATTGTCACATAGACATTTTTTGCTAGCAGCTGTGAGAGCTACATAACTCTGCGGGTTAGGTACATGACTGCGAGATTTAACAGAACGCGTTGAATTACCAGCAGTGCTTGGTTGCGTGTTTTGATAAATCCTATGTTGACTCCTAATGAAATCAGTCAGCTGACTGAAGGTCGGTAACTTGACATCACGATATTGCGACTCAAAAGCACGAATCGTTTCTCCATCCAATTTCTTTAGCGCGGTATGTAAAAATATAAAATCAGATAAGTCCGCGATTTCTAGATTTTTAATTGCATTTGCAGCAGTGACATACTGATCCATAAATAATTGAAGATTGGATGAAGAAGCGGGACCATTTATCTTGAAATTTGTCATCTGATCTAGGTACGTAGATGCGAGTACACGTTTATCCTGATACCTATCAACGAGACATTTCATAATTATTTTATAGTTCTCAGGGCATAGTGTAATACCCGAAAACACTGATTGCGCTTTGATCGACAACTTCCCTGTCAAATAATATAATCGCTCAGCATCTGTCAGAGACGGATTTTCGTGAATAGTGGACCTATAGCTCTCATAAAATAGCGGCCAATTTCGGATGTCGCCATCAAACGATACAATTTCGATTGGCGCTAATGTCGGCCTATTCGTTCTAATAACCTTTCGATCAGCATGATCAGCAGCATCAGCGTTCACCCTCGAAGGCGCAGGTTCAACCTGCTTTAAGACACGTTTTATACGACAAAAGAGTTCATCAAAGGAAATAAGTGACTGATAGTTAGGCTTCGCGGTGGGATTATCTATTAAAAGAAGCTTATTATATTCATTGACGAGATTCCTAAATTCAGTACGATTTTCATCAATGGTTGCGACAGAACAAAGGAAATCTTCTAAAGCATCCTTGCTCGTGTGAGCCTTTTTTGAACTTTCGTATACAATTTGAATAAATTCAAAGAGAGTGTTCCGTTTTGCTTGTACAAGAAGTAACTCTGGATTGGATTCATCTACGGAGGTTTTATCCTCAGTCTTTTCTCGCGGCATTTTGATTAATTACTTACAGCTAAGGAAATACGTGAAGTAACAAACTCAAACAAATAATAAATCTGTACGCAAGGCAAGTATAGGTATTTATCTACAAGCGTACAGCACTAAGCGGCCGAAGAAGCTCGCAGTGGCTGCGTAAACAACCTATATTCTATAACTTTAGCTATCAATGTGCTGCTCAGTGTATTGTAGCTCAGAACTGGTTTCGTGAGGAGAAACAAAAGAATCAGATATTTACGTAGGTTTTAACAATGAAAGCGTACGTAATCTATTATCAAATTTAGATTAATAATTTATTTATCACACGAATGCAATACTACCTATAGGGACCTAATTATTGTAAGTGCGGGGCGAAAATAATGCGAATTCTTAGACTAACTAGGCAATCCTATAAGGGCGTTATGGAATGTTATGCGAAGCGATTGAAATGAACGAATTCAGCCCGGAGAGCGGAAAATCCTTAGGGATTGAGGGGAAGCTCGTATGATAGCGGGGTGAAGACGATTAGTGGACTGTATAGGCGGTTCGAAGTAGGTACCATAAAATGTAAACAAGAAATGGACTGAATACCGACTCGGTAGGACCAAAAATATTAGCGCCGGAATATTTAATAAAAATACCTAGCTTCTAACATTCGTGGCGGGAATAACAAATATGTTATTGAGCTGCTGATAGGCGGCTCGTCCAGACTTCTAGAAATCTGGAGCGGTGATTCAAAGCTAAACTATGAGAATCAGCGGGCTTGTTGACTGAATATATCGAAAATATTGGCAATAAGATGACGGCATACACAGGCACAATTTGGAATATAGGAAGGTGGAAGTCTTTAGGCAGCGTCCTACCTTGCTTATATCCCAGCGCAGCACAGAGGGTCCTTGAAGATGGTCTCCAGGATTGTCGCTGGTGTCCAAGGATTTAATTGACCACGCGGCTGAGCCAGCGCAGTCACGAAACACCGATTGCACTTTGCGTTAGCGTCTAATGTTTATGATTAATAACACCTTTAATGTATATTGCAATATATAGGTCAACGTCCAGGAAATATGACTAAATCCAGGTAAATTTGCGGGATAGAAGCTTGGATAAGTCTTCACACACGTGGCACCAGAACGAGCTTTTTTCTCAACTACGGCGGCCGGCGAACTGTCACTTCTCATTCGCTGTCTCGCTTCTACAGTTGGACGCTGCCCAGGAGTAAGAGGGAGGGAAAAGATAAGGAATACCTACCTTTTGCCAACATTTCGATTTAAAATAACAGACAATATGTATCAAAGCGGTAAATTCAAAAAACGGCGGTAACACTAGGGAATCAGAACTATGTAAGTTTCAGATAAACGATTTAAAAAAAAATGCAAACATGGAATTGGTACCTTTACTAATTTAACGGTACGTGAAATTGCCGTATCTGCAATACAAGTTTTAAGCTTTTAGGGTTCAACTTAAAATAAAATCTTCATCATCATTAACACCAAACTCATCAACCTGTCCAAGTCTACTACTAAACGAAAAAAACAATACGTACAATTACATTTATTTAGGAGATCACATTTATACAGAGTGTCCCAGAACATGTATATACTTACAAGACCGAAAGGTGGTAATTCTGCACAAGTTAAAAAAAAGACGAATTTCCAAAATTGTATTTTCAGATTATTAAGAAACGTCATTCAATCAGATGCAGATTTATTTTGAACTATTTGGCAACCTGAGACTACTATTAAATAAGCATGTTTGAAATCAGAAACTTTAGCTAGCACATTTTCTTCAATAAAAATAGCAAAAGTCATAATATGAAAACTTTTTTACTTTACCTATTATGTGTAAAATAACACATTTTCGAGATAATGCACACTCTCTGGGATACCTTGTATACCTATTTGTCTCAATCGTGAAACCGAATTAATAACGAAACGTTTTGTAATCATGTATTTGGCAGCGTTTTTGGTATGATTCTGTGGCACTTCTCAGTAGAAAACGACTTTTATCTTGTCCCAGTTTCGAGTACTCAGCACTTAGTGATAAACACAAAAACTGCAGTACTTAAAGCAATCGTTTGACACAATTTCCATACTTGAAATCTTAAAAAATGGGACATTAATGGCCTATCTCACTGCATTTTCTTTACAAAGTTTTGTATCAGAACAAAATATGCGAAAAAAGCTTTTATTACATTGTCTTACCGCTGTTGTCGATTGTTAAGACTTTAAGGATGTTTCGTCATTACATTTTCAGCGTTGAAAGCGCTTTAAAGCGCTGCCTCCGCTGTTTGCAGTACTAATTAATCTTTTCCCTACGGACTGTAGTCTAAACCAATTACGAAGCTAGCCGAAAACTCCACGTTTTTCACCGACTGAGCTAAATTGTTTTACACGCAGCCTTTGAAGTGTTAAACGCTTATTAAATTTGAAAGCGCAAAGGGACTGTGTGCTATGAACGAGTGGCACGCGTGGACGGTCGAGATCCAACTTTGGTGAAAACCTCACATCTGAGATATTGTTCTCCGCCATTTCGAAATAAAGAGCACAGGAGACTGGGTGTACTATATACTAGTAGGCATCCTTAATGACTTCAGAGAAAAGTGGTGTAAAACCCTTATCTGAGATAGAGTTTTCTACCACTCCAAAACAAAGAGCAAAGAAGACTTTGAAGGATTGTGAACCTACATCTGGGATGACAAATCCCGCCACTTCCGAGCCACCGAGCTCAGTCTCGCGTATTGGGAGAGGCTAATGTCCAGCCTAAAACTAATTGGGGCTGATGATGAATTTAGTAATAGGAATCTCATAAAAAAAAAACAACACGATCACGACTGTCTTCCCCATGGTGGATATCCTCAGATACATACTCAGTGAGTAGATCTTCGAGGATACCAAGTAGGGAGTAGTCAGAGGCACGTCCAAACATTAGATTTGGTACATGCCCACGTTTTGCAATTAGTAAGCATTCCACGTGACAGGTTCCAAGCAAATCGCCGCTTATTGGAACACTAACTGTTGGCACATGCTTTCGAATTTTTGGTTCAAGGGCATGCGGTTAGTAATAATATGTTCAACTCTCTTTTCCGAAGAAATTTTTAAATTATAGAGGCGGTATGACCACTTTTATATTTTATTACGGTCACTAACAAAACCAGAGGTTTACTAACATTGAACAATGAGAAAAAAAAAACCCTTTGAATTAATCAAGAAAACTTGTAAACGTAAAGTCACCTTTCAAACTAAACAAAAAAAGCAAATTCATCAGTTGCACGAAGTTGAAAAACTTCGAAACTAGACTCTTCGGAAAAATATATTTTAGCCAATTTCTATTACAAGAAAGTTTTCCCTTCAGGGTCAAGCTACACTTCATCGCATGTTTCAGCCTTGTGCCTATTGAATGATTATTGAAAACAGGACAATTTTACTAATTTTACAAAAAAAAATAAGACAACTTTAATGCAGGATGAAAATTATAACTTAAATCGTAAAGAATGGTAACGCACAGTTTAAAATGTGATTTCTGTTTGCTTTTTATATTATTCCCTGATGACATTGAAATAAATTAATAAAAACATGAAAGTTACATTTGTTATTCGTTGCAATCAAACAGGTCATTTTGAATGGTCATCTTAAACAACCGAATTTACGCAGATTCCTCGCGTTAAATCGGCCATTTTTTATTAGTCAAGATGCTGAAGCGTACGACGCAGTGTAGCTTGACCATCACTTGTTTTATGCTCATCTGCTCCCGGAAGTTTGATGAACTATCTACGAGAATGACTTCCGGAAATTAATTTTACACTTGATAACTCCAGGCTATAGCGGGTGGGTGATACTCAGGTTCCAATGGGGCTGAAAAATTCCGGTGAACCAAGATCCATGATTTAATTAATTGATATTTTTTCTATTCCACTGAGGCCCGAATTTACGGCCACAGCCACATTGTGACTGCGCCATAAAATAAAAGATATAAAAAATATATATATATACTACTAAAGAGACAAACAAACTGACGGTCCATCTGGTAAATACAGACATTATACATAGAAAACACCAAGAGCCCAGTCAAATATTTGCAGATACAAAAATATGTCCAGCGGCGGAATCGAACCCACAACCTTTTGCGTCTCAGGTGGGCCTTCGCCCACTGCGCCACAGAGTTATAGGTATTATATGTAATTCTTTTGTTTGCTGATAAATAATACTAGGGCTCCATGTTTGATTTATCAGCAAAATCGCTATAATATTTCTCAATCTTCCCACACTTTTTCAATTGGTACCGTAAAAATCTATCGAAATATTTCCCGAAGCAAAACATTATTTATCGCGCACAAAAACACTATCAACACATTTGTATGTATTGCAAAATTCAATAGGATGGGATATAAGGCCTTTGCGGACTCATCCCAGCCTCTCTTCGGGTTATGAAATTGGTTTGGGCGACAATAAAATACATAATTTAGCCGCGCGCCCTCGTTCCGTTCAACCCTACAGAGAAATGCCACAGTGGAAATTAAGAAAAGATTATTTTCGTTATTAATTTTGTAAGCAATGTTTCTGTTTTTACCAGACTGCGTAAAGTGATTAAAATGTTGATTTCAGAGCAAAAAAAGTAATTATAATCGTTTGTCAAGGTAATGTACGTACATTATTTGATTATGTCATGTTTATGGAAAGTTTGAATTTGCACCAAATTTATCACAATTTTTAGGATATAATTACTAAAATAAGTAAATGGCATAAAAAAGGTGAATTTTAGATAATTTCCGCCACATCAATGGAGTTTATTTAAACTCCATTGATGTGGCGAACCTAGAATAGAATACAAAAATTGGGTATTTATTTATTTAATGTTTTATACTACTATGCAAAATGTGAATATGTTCCAAATATAATATTTGGACTAGTCTCTGACTACCTTCTCGATACAGATCTGAGTACTTAGTATGTATCTAAGGAACTCCATCATGGGGATTTCAATTGCGAACATGTTTGTTTATTGTTAATAAATTAACAAATAAAAAACCTGGCAGTTCACCTTTTGTATTTATCTCAACTGTGGCGCACCACTAAGGCCGGGGGTGCCAACTTATTGTATTAGACACAGTAAATTTTCGTAAGGAGCACACGTGCGAACAATGATTATGCGGGGAATAGGTACAAATGTTTAGAGCGACAGTTCCCTAACGATATTGTTTTTAATTCGCGTAATACAGGGTGTTAAGCGTGCGGTTAAGGGCTACATACAATATTGCAGAAAAAACTGTCATTGGCCTTAACATTGTAGAATTTTATATCATAACACTTTGTCAGAGGGGATTGTAAAGGGAGTAGTGAGGTTTCCAAAGATAGTGCTAAAGTGTTTTTTTTTTAATAAATAAATAATGCTGGACTTTTTTCACACAGCATCATCTAGCGCCAAACTAAGCAGATCTTGTATTATGTGAAAAAAAAAGTATTTATGTAGTATATCAGTCATGTGATATACTACATGACTGATATACTACATAAATACTTTTTTTTTTTTGTAAACACATACATATTATACATAGAAAACACCCAGATTTTATAGAAAGTTAACCTACAGTTGAAGTAGTTATAGTAGTTGTGGTCCCGAAGTGGCCTCGTATCTCAAAGAGTTTTCATTGAAAATCCATCAAAAAAGTTCCATCCATTTAATGGGCAATTCTCTAGTACACTAACTAAACTTAATTTAAATTGTCGGTCTCTTTTACTGATAGTGCACGCAAGAAAGAGATGGCAAGAATGTTACTCCTGTCAAATTAGTTTATATGTCGCTTTTCTTCATGTTTCGAAAACACGACTAAACTTGTATGGAACATTCAAATTTGAGTAATTTGACAGCATATAATTTGCTGCTATCTCTTTCTTTTGTTACTGTGAGTAAAAGAGAGCGATGAATAAAATTAAGTTAAGAAAATCGACACCATTATGTACTCAACGAATGCTTGGTTGGTACTTCTATGTAGTACATAAGGTTTAACGACTGTATCCTCTTCAGATACATACTCCTTTCATTTCCTCCATACATCTTTGAGGATACCAAGTAGTGGGTAGTCAAAGACACGTCCAAACATTACATTTGACATATGCCCGCGTTTTTTGCAAGTAGTTAGTATTATACGTGATAAGTTGTAAGCCCATCTTCGATTATCAGAACACTAGCTGATGGCACATGCCAATATTGATGTAAGCCTTGAGTTCTAATAAAAACGTGTATTTTAGTACCAATAACAACTTCAAATATACCGTTATCCTGAATATACCCTAGAAACTGGGATTGCCCTAGTTTTAATCTAAGCGATCTACTTGACAGCGGTCCTGATTGAAATCGCTGGGATCCGGCGCAGCTGTTAATAAGGCGTAGTTATGAACTAGCTGTAGACTGTTTGTTCCACAACAGTACCTTATAAATGCGGTAGTGGGGCTAGAGTGTCTGCGAGGAGCGGATTGCGAAGAATTTATATCCATAGTGCGCTGGTGATTGTCGTCTATGAAAGTTTGTTAGAAAATAACATTGTTCACCCATTCATCGATATATGTCACGGTCCATTCTCCAACTGCAAATGTAAGTTCGTAATCGTAAAAAAAATTGATAAAAAAAAACATAAATTAACTATTTTCCGACTTTTTCCTTAACTAGTGCTGCCTTTCACGTGCTCCTTGCCAATTCTCATGATTCTAGGTAAACAACAAGGATGCGAGTAACAAAATATGTCGTATAAAAGGCCGTATTTTTTAATTGCGTTGACTTAGAAGCTACATTTTTTAGAGCTCCAAGGGACCGTTAAAAGACCTACGTATTTGATATAAATTTCAACTTAATACATTCCAAAAGGGTCCTTACAGACAGATCGACGGACGGACAACGAGATAATACTATACGGTTCAGTTTTTTTCCTTCTGAGTTACGCAACCCTAAAAATCTTCAAAAGACTCTCACACTAGACTGTCGCACATTCAAAAGAACGACCCTCATTGTAACGCGTACACTGAAGACTTTCTAAGCGTAAAGCTTCTGGCAATGCGGCCGCGCCTTCTATGACCGCGTCCATAAATTCCAACACAATATTTCGCGTGAAGCTCCGATACCAACATGTGTGGTTGTCAACCGGCTTTGTTTATTGCGATATTTGCGATGCTGAAGTTACTGTCAAACTGTTAATTTAAAACCTTTGTTGTGTTTGAATAATGTAGCCAGCGGTTACCAGAGCTAGACAGGATTAGAACGCGTATTTTCGGGAGTTATAAATTTGTGGGTAGAAAGTTTATAGTTTATAGTATTTTTTTAGTATAATTCATTAATTTTAATTCAAAATAAATATATTTAAATACATCGTTAAAAAAAATATTTATTCTACTAATTCATCTTATTATACATATATGTATTATATTTTTATGTTGTTCCTTTTATAAACTGATTATATCACTGATATGCAAAAATAAATGAACCTGAACCTACTAATATCATGAAAACAAAAGTATAGGTATTTATTTCTATCATAGTTCAAGTTAATGTGTAATAAGATCAAAAATAACACCATGGGCTATATTTTAACAAAGGTGAAGGTGGGGGCAAAATTAGTTAATACTATTTACGTATGATTATATACAACTAGACGATTTTTGGTTTTTGGTTTTCGAATGCTACCAGTTAGACAAGATGTTGAAAATCATGGTAGTTTTCTAAAAAAGAGCTTCATTAAATAAAACGTGAAACAGTGATTGTGGTCTTGAGGTGATATCATTATTTTGTAGGGTTCAGTTATTAAGTAGTAAATAACTAAACCCTTTTTAACCTAGGCAGGTATACTGGGCACATTAAATATAAATTGTATGATCATTGTAATTTCAACGAACAAGAAGTTATTGACTATGGAACAAAAAATGAGTAGGAAATATAGGAACTGTTAATAAAAAAATAGTTTGATAGAATATATGGGGCAACTTTAGAACATTAGATATGTCAAGAAAATAGCGTGTCTCAGCATATCTTGGGCTTATAATTAATTCTGATTTACTTATCTATAAAAAAAAGAAAAATAAATAAAACGGCCGGGTCAGCTGATACGAAAGCATAAAATTTCAAGCAGATAACTCACTGCCATATATCACCATGAAGACTGTATTTTTAAAAACTCAGTGTTGCCCTCTTGGTCTACCCCCGCTAATAAATCACGGGAAGAGACAAGAATTATCAAATACGTCAAGATAGTAAAATATGTTTTTTTTTATGTAGTTATTTTCTGCCTAATCTGTTTTATGATTTTATATTATTTTACATGTATTTTTTTGACAATGTCCAGCTGCATCATATTTTTTTCTTAGCGTACCTATTTTTCTAATTGTGAACTAACTGTAAACTGACGTAACCAAGTGTTTTTATTTATTTATTTTTGTTACCTATTTACATTGCCATTACAGTGCAGCACCAAAGAGACAAAGAAATATAAAAATACATACACAATACATAAAATAAAGTAAAAATAAAAAAGCCTATTTATTCCATAACTTAATAAATATTATTTTACAATTCATGCAATTTATCTAGATAATTTTAATTTATTTGTTTAATATTGAATAATTGTTATTATTTTTTTATAATTTAATTTATAGTTAGGACCCTTCTCGGGTAAAGGCCTCCTCCAGTTCTTTCCAGCGGCCTCTGTCTGTTGCCACTTTCGTCCAGTCTTCTAATTTTAGGAATCTGTTTACACAATACATACTAAACATGAACATTTACAAAATTGCACCAACAAGCTACTAACTATAACTTAATACTATAGCTTAAACTAAAGTTCTATAGGTCCATATGGTTTGAAATAAATGAATACTGAATATGTGTTAGGTAATCGTTGATAGGTATTATGTTGTGCATAATAATTATGTAATTATGTACGTAATAGAGTATAAATTATATTCATAGTAGCACACCATTTAAACCCCTTGTAATTTTTGGTACAGTCCGTCCGTCCAAAGATTGTCTAGTAGCTTATTAATCGCTAATTATTGATAAGACATTATATTACATTGTCGAAGCTGATATATTATTTTGAAGGACAGGGAATTCAAGTGTGAGGTTAATGGTAACCTTTTTAAATAGTACATAGTCAATAGTCGGAAAATTTAAACTAGGATTTGTTTCCTTGCTCTCCGATGACGGGAAAATCTCTTCGAATAATAAAGCATAGCTAGAGATCCGGCGTTTCTCATGGATAGCATGCCTAGTTTTTTGTTTTTTTTTTTAATTTAGTATATACTGAGAAAAGGTCTCCCCAAACTCCTCCATCTAGATCGTCATGCCAACGTTTTCTTTGACGGCGCCATCGCCTTCGGTTCCATATAGTATTAGATACCATTTTATATAAATATCCTGAGTATGAAGTATTTTTAGAGTAATTGTTATTCCTGTGTTTTACACGAGTAGGCAAAGATTTGATCGCGTGCGAGGAATCGGCGTAAATAACCTTAAAATTCAAAATTTACGTTGTTTATAAGGTGGCGTTTCTATATGATTCTTGTGATTTATACTTATAATTTATATAATTATATTTATACTCTATATATAATTTATACTCTATTACGTACTTATTTACATAATTATTATGCACAACATAATACCTATCAACGATTACCTAACACATATTCAGTATTAATTTATTTCACAATAATTTCAGTGAATTTAATTAAAAAACAGGTTAAATAATAAGACAGCTCAACTACTGAGTATCTTGAGTATAAGTAGTTCAGTACTTATCAAAGATGTAATATGCTAAACAAAAATGGATGTGGTAATCAAAATCTGGAAATTATCTAAAATATTTGTACCTTCGTGTTAGTATCCATAAATTCGCAAATGCTTTTAACTACCATTTTAGATAGAATTCTAAATCAAAAACAGGGAATAATAAGACCAAGCCACACGAAATAATTAATAAAAAAACAAATCTTCAAATTTTAAACCTCCTTTATTTGAAGTCGGTTAGTAATAATAAAAATCACAGATGACAATCAGAGAACAGTTACATACTTACATATAATAGTCGTGACCCCACACTAGTATTTACTATGTCGTAAATATCAGCAACGAGTACCGTGGTATCACAACACCCACTACAGTATACTGTAGTGGGAATCGAATCCGCACCTCTTGCCGCAACTGGCTACGCGCTCACCTCGCGACCATATTATCAAAAAATTGCGTCCCACGCACGCTATTTTCGTGTAAGCAGATTGTATTTCCAATTTGCCTTATCCAAATTTATTCTTGACTCTCCGCCATTTTCTCCAAGAGTGGTGGTACTTCATTACCTTGCAGACGAGGTAGTTGCAGGGTCGACACACGCGAGCATAACCTCTTATTTATTGAAAGGAACTAATTAAATTCCTGAGCAAAGTTTATTGCTTGAGACAGTCCTGACACAGAGTTGTCCTATAGAACCGAAGTTTCATATAACACCTATACCTACATAGTGACACAGAAAAAAAATGATCCACTTTCTGAAAATTAAGAAAAGAACAGAATACAAAAAAAAATTTAATTTATGTCTATAACAACATTTAGTAGGTACTTTTATAATTAATATTTATACCTACAAACTATTATAAAAAAATCTGTTAACCTAATACTGAAACGTTGTACAGAAAGAGACATTTAAATATTATTAAAAAATGCCCCTGCACGACTTTGCCCATGTGGTACCCAAATAAAAAGTAACATGTGTATTTATTATATTTCACAAACTATACCTGTTCTAAATTTCATCCAAATCGGTTTAGCCGCTACGGAGATTATAAGTAACAACTTTGATATTTAATAATATATAAATTATACCAACAGATGAGCCGTATGATTCTTTGCCACATTAGTTGTATAAAAACAACCAAATCAAGTTAGACGAATCCTAAAATAAAATTTAATTTAATATTTTAAATTGATATTTATAAAACTTTATGAAGTTAGACATCTGCACGGTGCTTACTCTGTGGCCCTGTTTCGCTAACAATTTTCGGGCGGACAGAGTTGACGCTTAATCGCTTCTTTAATTATTTCGGAATTTAATGTTTTGTCTATTTGATCTTTGGAGGTGTCGGTATCCTTTTGTCTTGTTTTTCTGCTTATTTCAATTCGCGATCCAAGAAATTGTTATAGGAGCAGAAGGCCTGCCTGAAACGCATGTCTCGGGTATGTGTTTTGTGTCACCACGGTCCCTGACACCTACGACAGGGAATCCTAGTGTGGTGTCAGGACTCTATGTGCCTGTTGTCTGTTTATTTATTTATTTACTGTCTACCAGAGGTATCACTCACGCGTTGCCTCCCTGAGATATCAAGATGAAAGATCTCATGCGCCAGTAATGTCACCAACAACCGTGCCCATAACACAAGCTCTGATGCTGCTGTGTGTGTTTGTTTTTTTTTTAATTAATAAACCAATAATGCTGCTGGACATATTTCATACAGCATCATCTAGCCCCATAGTAAGCAGAGCTTGTGTTATCGGAACTACATGACTGATATATATACTTTTTTTTGTAAAAACATACATATTATACATAGAAAACACCAAGATCCCGAGACAAATATTTGCAGATACAAACATTTATCCCGCGGCGGGAATCGAACCCGCAACCTTCTACGTCTCAGGCGGGCCTTCGCCCACTGCGCCACAGAGGTCGTCTTGACCAGCATTATTATTATTTATTGATTTATTTTACTGTTCAAGAACAGTAAAGCAGAATTTCGGCACCTTCGGTACTGGCAATGCATTTATGACCGGGGCGTTCAGTTTTACGGACTTTTGGATACACCTGTGACTGATGCTTAGTTTTAGTATGCTATTAACAGCAAGGGGTCGAATGTGGGAGTTGAAAATACGGGGGGTAATTACGGGCAAGTTTTGTAGTGCTCGGTCATAAATACAAGACTACTCGCCCGCCGCGCCACTAAAATTGGCATTCCTTGCTATACTGATGAAGAAGACTTGAACCACTTTGTGGGACTTCTACCAGAAGACGTCTGGAAGCGCCGGGGCTCCACCTACAGGAGAAGCAACACATTTCGCCAATTGTAGTAATGTTTAGTCATAAAACAGGCTTGGATATAACTGGAAAGTTTCCCCTGTAGATGGAGCCTCGGTTTTACACACACAAATTACTAAAAATACTATATAAAATTATAATTATATTAATATTGTCAATCAATGCTAAACCATCTACAAATATAATCGATAATGATGAAAATATGGTGCTGGCGACGACTTCTGAGGGTTCCCTCCACCGTACAAATGCGTCGATTTTGCTAGAACTTAAGATAGTGCTTATGTTCTTTGGACTTGTTACTCGTAAAGAAGATTCAATGGAGTATTTGGTAGTGGGAGGCAGGATGAAGGGCAAAAGATCACGTGGCCCCTCTTCTACGCGATGGTCAGACCATAAAAATTCCGTCACACAACTCAACATGACCGAATGCTCTCGAAACGTGATTAAAAAGGTTGTTTGGAGATGCATCGCGAAAGGCGCTTCTCAGGAAATACCTAGATAATAACGACCACTCAAAAGTAGCCAATTAAAAAGAAGAAAGAATCAAATAATTTTCAACATAAATACTAACCTTACGCTACTTCCAATTTTCAGAACGAATGGTATACTGAAATTCTAGAGGGACAGAGTTAGCAAAATATGTAGTAGACTTTGACAATCTGTATACCAATTGCTATGTGAAGGCTATGTTAAGGAACCAGTACCAATAAGCGGTACAAACGCGTCTCGCGGCAAATTGATACCCAGCTGATTCGCATGCTGGACACGAATGTAGGGATAGCACATCAAGAGGTGTTCCGTACTTTTTTATGTTATCTATGTCGCGGCAAATATTGCCTATCCTGATGGTGCGCGGTTACCGTCATCTATATGTGGTAACCGCGTTACAGATGTCAATCTGCAACACTTGGTGCATTTCTGATGCTCTGAAGGACTTTTTACTTCCTAAAGTTACGCGAGCACTTTTTGCAATAAAGGCTGTAACGGGCTTATTCTCTTACATGTTTGTCATTTAGTCGCTGTTTCTTAATTTGTTTTATTTAAGACACTTTTTCCAAATCAAAGGTTTTTTTAATGAAAATAGCGTTTACTTGATATCGTAGTTTTATATTAAATATAGGCATTTAGGTAACGTGGCTAAAATTGCCGTCTGACGGACTTCTTTGGCCTGTCATTGCAAGTCTAAAAATATCTACACGAAATAAACTATACTGGGTAGGTGAAGTGTTTTGACTATTTTGCAATTTTGGTCGATTAGCTACAAACTAGTTGAGGAAAAATAAAATATTATGTATGTAAGTTATATTTCGTTCTATATTCTTTATTGTACACACAGAAAAAACAGACAAAAAAAACTTACATATAGGACATGTACAAAGGCGAGCTTAACCCTAACAAGAATTTTCTTCCAGCAAACCTTTGAGGTTGGTTGGGACAGGTGAAAAATAAAGATGTGGTATCTAAACATATATAGTAGGTACTACAACATATATAGTTAGTGAGTAAGAACTCACGGAATCTTGTGATCCATGACAGGGTTAGATTGTATGTGACTATTGCGTTCTATGTTATTTTTTTCTGCTGACGGTACATGTGCGATCTCGCCAGTTTCGGTCCCGTCCTGTCGGATCCGGTCGAATTGGCATGCATTGCACCCCGGTTTTATATACTAAACCCACCCTTTTTTTCTTCATTCTGAAGCAAAGTACGATAATGTGGGTATTTAATATGGTAAATATTACACAGCACTGTGCCAAGATTTTAACACCAAAAAAAATTACGAACTCGCATTTCATGTTGCGAATAGGCCGATCGATTGTTACCACCTGTTTTAATTCATATTCTGGATGACACTATTACCTGACTATGATGACGACCTCTGTGGTGCAGTTGGCACAGACCTTCGCTCACTGCGCCAGGTTGAGACGCAGACGTCAATTCCCGCTGCAGGACAAATGTTTATATGATCTGCAAATATTTGTCTCGGGTCTGGGTGTTTTCATGTATAGTATGTATTTACTAAAATATTAGGTTGGGGAAAAAGTCTTTTCGCATTATTGTATGTATGAACTTGTAATAAAATATCTTTGGCTATACTATTTGTATCTAGCTGGTTTTGGTATCATTAAAAGTTTAAATTTTAAAGAAGATAATTCCAAATTCAAATTAGGAAAATGTGTGATTTTTATTTGTTTTTCGTACTGTTAAGATGAGTGAATCTAATGAAGAAATTCGATACATTTTAAAATTTTACTACAAAAAAGGTAAAAATGCAACGCAAGCCGCGAAAAAAATTTGCGATGTTTATGGACCTAGTGCAGTGTCTGTGAGAGTAGCACAAATTTGGTTTAAGCGTTTTCAATCCGGAAATTTTGATGTCAAAGATGCACGTCGCTCTGGTCGCCCTATTACGGATAAAATGGATGCCATTTTTGAAAAAGTGGAGCAAGATCGGCATATCAGTAGTTACGACGTAGCTGAAGAACTGGGAATTGACCACAAAACAGTTTTGGCGCATTTGAAAAAAACTGGGTACACAAAAAAGCTCGATATTTGGGTACCTCACGAGCTCACTGAAAGAAACCTAATGAACCGTGTTCTCATTTGTGATTCTTTATTACGACGTAATGAAACCGAACCATTTTTGAAGAAATTTTTGACCATTTTTGACCTCACACATCTTTAGCCACTCAGCAAAAATTAAGAGAGTTTGGCTGGGATGTGTTAATGCATCCGCCGTATAGTCCTGACCTTGCACCTTCAGATTTCCACCTGTTTCGGTCTCTTCAGAATTCTTTAGGCAGTGTCAGGTTAACATCACGAGAGGACTGCCAAAACCACTTGTCGCGGTATTTTGAACAGAAGCCCCAAAGTTTTTATAGCAATGGGATCATGTCCCTGCCTACAAAATGGCAAAAAGTTATCGAACAAAATGGTACCTACATACTTTAGTTAAATGTAAATAAACTATATTAAAAAATGTTTTGAATTTTCTTAAAAAATGCGAAGAAACTTTTTCCCCAACCTATTATGTATATAGGTAGTATATCAGTCATGTATTTCCCATAACACAAGCTCTGCTTAGTTTGGGGCTAGATGATGCAGTGTGTGAAAAATGTCCAGCATTATTATACGTTCATCTAATACTAATTATTTTCTTTCCTTTTTTTGCAAGCAATTATTGAGAGTGCGGGGAACAGAGCCCACCTATAATACGATATTAATACTTTGTGTAAGAACCTAATTTTGTAAGTTATTTATAAGCACCAAATGTAAAAAATTAAAGCAATAGAGCATTATTATTATTATTATCTCAGGCGAGCCTTCGCCCGCTACGCTACAGAGTTGGTCGTATTATTCCACGCGATTTTGCATAAATAGGTGGTTGACAGGTATTATGTGACATGCCCCTGCGGACCTAATCCGATAGATAGGTGCCGACTATTCTGCATAATGCCGTCCACACACCTTAAACTACAACCTCGATACACGTACACGCCTCACGGACTCATGCACTATTCATGGAAAATACTAGAAGCATGTCATATCTAATTTTAACTTTTGAACGTAGGTTTGTTAAATATATTCTTTTAACTGAGCTGCTTGGGCTTGGTAAAGTTTTTTTCTTGTGATAGCTTATAATAAGTTATTAGAACGAAGTTCTTTATAGCGCGTTGTGGGCGGGGGCTAGACAGAAAAAATTCTCACGAAAAGTTGTAACGACACTTTTTGCTATAGTAAGCTATTGTAAGCTGTGCGGCGTGCGCATGTTTCTCTGTCTGTCTCTCTCTCTCTCTTATAGAAAGCAAGCCAGATATTTTCATTTATTTTATTATTTATTTTATTTTAATATTATTATTTTTTTAAGTTAGCTTGCTAAAAAAAAAAAAAAATTATTACAATTCCTTCACTAATTAATCGAAAGGAACTTCTTTCTATCCGGGTGTCCCTTGACACCTCTCATTTTTTTTACATTATTTTGAGCCTCTTTAAGTCCATGTAAATGACTTTATTCCAAATAACTATCGTAAATTAATGTATGACTTGTTTTATAGGAATCTATTTGATAGGTAAAGTTGACGACTGTGGCCTCCGGAATACATTTCATATATTTAGGGTTTTGTTCAATTAAAAGGCATATGCCATTAGCAAGGTCTAATAAATAGCGAACGGAATGTAAACTGTCCCGTAAAATTCTGTAAATAAAACTGTCCAAGTCATCGTTGGAAATCTGTCGAACAAATTTTCGTTTTGACGACGAAATTTTAAAGAAAGGGATGTCTATTTCAATATAATGTTATAGGAAAAGAATGAGCGTGAAGAATTAATGAAGTAGGAATCGCTGAGTAATTAATTACTCTGAGTATTATTTTGTGATACGACCTTGGTAGCGCGCGGTCGCAACAGATGTGGGTTCGATTCCCGCTACTTGATGTTTACATGTTCTGCAGATGTTTGTTCCTGGTCTAGTTGTACCACTCGTAGTTTTTGATACCCACGACACAAGGATCCTAGTGTGGTATACATACTATGTAGTTGTATGTTGGCTGTAAAAAATGACAACAATATGTAGAGATACCTAACTATGAAAAAGGTAATTTCCACAACACAAGTAGAGGCAAGCTTGCTTCGAACGCCGGGAGACAACACAAAGGACTATTTGCACCAATCACAAGATTAATTGTGCAGATTAGTTCTACCACACGGTGGCATTAATATACCACTAGTAAGTTATACACAGCAATCTAGTTTTGTGCACAGAAACTGCATAACTAGAGTAAGTAGGCAAGATTTTGATGGCAATGGGTTGCCAGTCTACTAGCTTTTTACTAGCTTTTATTTAAAGTTAGTATGTTTGGGGAAAATTTTGCAACTGAATTTTAAATCAGTTATCCCTGATTGAGCTGAAATTTTGCATATATGTTTGGTCTGGGAGAATAAATAGAATTAGTGACATTATTCTTAATCCAATATGGCGGACTCGCAAAGATGGCGTAATTATATAGCTATCTCTCATTTTCTCATAATTTGAACAAGGGAATTTACTCGTACTATGTAAAAACGCTCCAAAGAACTGCTGAAGTATTCAAAAAAGAAATCAGAATAATACAACCACTTTAGAAAACAAAAAAAAAATCTTATGTGTAAAAAAATCTTAAACTGTTTTCTTCCTATAGTAATAGGACTACAGGTAGAAAACAGATTTAAAAAAATAAAACTCTAGGCTTAATAATAAGTTTTATGCAGGTATTTTTTTAATCAGGCTATTTTTAGTTTAATTTATATTCCTTTGCAAAGGCTAGCTAGAGTGTCTAGCTCGTTTGTCATGTCACTGGTTCATTCTTGGTCACTATTTGTTATTAGTGGCCAGACCAGGCCATATGATGAAAGAATTCTGAGTACATTAAAGAGACTTTTAGGCATGTTTCTTCGATATTTTAGTTCAGGACATTCCAGTTTTTTCTAAATGTTTTCCTTCACCATTAAATTAGATAATTAATTTATTGTTCATAAAGGTATGTATAAATATCATAATGAGCGTTGGACTTTAATGTTTAAGATTATATTCAGGTTAACCGTTGTTCCATACACTTGGACTGAAAAGCCTGTATAACAGGGTGATACAAGATGATCTGATCATAAAGTTTCTGTTTATACTTGCTTATTAATCGAGTTACAGAAATCGTAACAGAATCGAGAGTGCGGCTGGTTGAAAACTAAAATCGTATCAATGTAACCAACTCAAGTTCCTTGATGAAGTCTCTCGTAAAACAATCTCACTAATTCAAAACCTTAATTAAAAACGTAGAAAGTTAAGTTGAAGAATAACAGTTACTCGCGCAGTTTGCATAAAACTTGAAACTACCTGAGTTTCTGAACTTTTCCAAATAAATTGTTTGGATCGTGCATTGTAAAGGAGTATTATGCAAATTCAGACACAAGTTTGCGAG
Source organism: Perizoma affinitatum (assembly GCA_961405105.1). Classification (NCBI taxonomy): domain Eukaryota; kingdom Metazoa; phylum Arthropoda; class Insecta; order Lepidoptera; family Geometridae; genus Perizoma; species Perizoma affinitatum. The sequence goes on along the minus strand of OY560194.1, from coordinate 13,554,497 downwards.
ATATTATAAATGAAAGTCTGGCCGATTAATGGATGTTTCCAGTGATTCTAGTTACGTAAATGCAAGCTCATTTTAAGCGTGATTAGATTTGTTTGTTATACTTATTTATGGTAATAAAAATGATGTAGCTAATGAAGGTCGAATTCTAGTCAAAAAGGGACTTCCCTAGGAGACTATACAGGTTGTGTGAAAATTCTAGCGTGAGTTCAACATTAATGCACTTAGCCATAACGCGAATGCTGAAAGATGGCTTTTGGGGGACTTTTCTGTTCAACCCACGACTATGAATTCAGGCTTAAAAGTACTCTATGCAGCGACTTCAGATTGTGACTTAATTTTCATTCTGGGCAGTGATTCGCGAAATATTATTTTCACGTCAAAATAGTGATGGAAGAAAACTATTGTTATATACAAACGCTCATTTTCACAAAAGTAACATTTCATGTTCACATGATCATGGTACTTCTTAAATATTTCTCCATATAAATTATCTAAAATAATGCTGAAAAAAATAAAAAAATAATGCTGGACATTTTTCCCACAGCATCATCTAGTCCCAAAGTAAGCAGAGCTTGTGTTATGGGAACTACATGACTGATATACTACTTATATACATTTTTTTTGTAAATACATACATATTATACATAGAAAACATCCAGATCCCGAGACAAATATTTGTTTATGCAAACATTTTGTCCCGCGACGGGAATCGAACCCGCAACCTTCTGCGTCTCAGGCGGGCTTTCGCTCACTTCGCCACAGAGGTCGTCAAAGTCTAGGTACTGGAATATTACCACGTAACTTTTATCATCGAACAACATAATTATTGCGCGGATCAACCTTTCAAGAACCGGATGTTAATCTTTAAGATACCTCAGTTCAACTTAAAAACCGCATCACGTCTAAGCTTCAAACTTAAACGGTTGTCAAAACTTCCAAGTTCAAGTAGAACGGTATAAAGTTGATAACTCTGCTAAAATACGAATATCACCTAATCATGATTAATAGCCGGTAATCGCGGGCTTGCTAATCCATCAAGGTTTCAGTTGGTTTTTTTTTTATCAGTTTATAATGGCTAGAGCTGAGGCAAGGGTTATATAGCATAGCCAATTCTAGATAAAATTTTGACATTGGTATATTTGACGACTTCTGTGGTGCAGTGGGCGAAGGCCCGCCTGAGTCGCAAAAGGTTGCGGGTTCGTTTCCTTTCCGAGACAAATGTTTGTATTGTCTTCAAATATTGGTCTTGGGTCTGGGTGGTTTCTATAACATGTATGTATTTATAAAAAAAAAAGTAGTATAATAGTCATGTAGTTCCGAAAAGCTCTGCTTACCTGGGGCTAGATGGTGCTGTGTGAAAAATTTACCAGCATTATTTATTTATTATTCACCCAGCATAAAATATTAATGACTGAGGTTGTCCTATTAGTTAGATATCAAAAGTTACAATAGTCACGTCACACTAGGATTCATTGTGTCGTAGGTATCAGTAACTATGAGTGCCGTGGAACCACAACTTAAATCTCTTATTTCTTTGCAGTTTTACTTCAACCGGTATTTATTTTATTTTATTTAATACTTTCGCATAAACAATGTAGTGGAAGGAGGACTTAAAGTATTCTCTACCAGTCATCTTGGGCGTTCAAAAAGCTGGTATGGCGTGTCCAGTAAAAACTATCACACTGCAATATATATAGTAGTGGCATCAGAGGGGAGAGGGTTGAAGAGACAAAGTAATTAATTAGTCTTCCCAAGAAAGTGTTCCCGTACCGACTTTTTAAATGACTCCATTGAGTCGATTTGATTTTTAAAATACAGACCGTCCCATTAATGTTTCCAACTTATAAAATACTTTTCTAGATAATAATCTCAACCGTTAAAACGGCAAAATTATGAACAAAACTTTTTAAAAGTCCACTTAAAATTGGAAGAGCGTCAAAATTTCAATTTTTAATTTCGCCCAATTAAATTTGATGCGAAGTTTTCTCCCCATCTTTCTTGCAGTTGTTCTGATTCTTAAAATAACTCATCATCATCATTACTGTTTGCTGTCTCAAAAGTTTGGAACCCTTATGTTGATACAAGTTATAAGCTTTTTTATACAACTTAAGTGGTAAGCATGCTCGAGCAATGTGCGAGAGGTATAGTGATATCTCTCGCACATTGCCAACCCTGAGACACAACCGACCATTCACCACACACCAGCATCATATTCTTCAAACAAAAACACAGCGAGCGTTACTCCTTGAAGCAGAAATATGTAGGTTCTCCGAAAGAGTTCTTTCAAGGAGGTTTACAGACATTCAGCGCTTATAATTTGCACCACCAACAAAGATGTCACCTACCCTTCAGTATTTACGCGTGCTGAGATATTGTTAAGGGGATTCTAATTAAGCCTACGATTGTAACTTCTGAAAGATTATTTCTCAGCTAAGATAGTATTTACGGAGTGACACGTCGTAATGGCATTATTTACTGATGAAACATTTTTATCTGTGCTTATACCAGCTCACAGAATAATTAAACAAATAAATAAATACTGGACATTTTTCACACAGCATCATCTAGCCCCAAACTAAGCAGAGCTTATATTATGTGAACTACATGACTGATATACTATTATACTTTTTATTGCAAATACATAATATTATACATAGGAAATACCCAGAGGTTATGTCGGGAGTCTGACAAAACCTTCCACCTGGGAAGGGGATGGAAGGAATACATGATATATTTCCTCACAAAAAATAAATAAAGATAGATATATGTAATTATGTATATTTAAGGAATAGTGTTTGTGTTAATATATTTATTCTAAATAGGTGGCTACAGCATATAATTTAAAACTGTTCTTGATATTTCTACCTCGAGACTGTTTTCCATATTACACAAATGTTAGCTGGAAGAGAATGCTATCTAGCATTAAATTCGCCTATATACTGTATCTTTAGTACATTATTAAATAATTTTGTATTTATCTGTCTATCTATTACTGTAACAGACATTTGGAATATACAGATATTGTAAGGAATACCTATTTAAAATATTGTTGAACTTGGCCTGACCTGACCTTCTAAGGGCGATTCGGGGCGATTCGGTATGCACTTAGGTTTTACTGTTCTTATAGCCTAGACTTGAAAGCACTAAAACTGAAATAACTGCCTCGAGCGGTATATTTTATAGGCTTCATTTGTAGAAATTAATTAGAATTAAGAATATATCTTGACATTGAACTTATAAACCGATTTATTAAAACATTTTCATTTAAATTAAATGTTTCTTGAGAGCCTAATTGGTGAAATTAGACTTCACAAAAAAACGTGACTAAGCCTTAGCTTAGAAAAATTATTCTCTTTTTCAGAGCAATTATTGTTAAACTAACATCGTTTTGACACATTAAATTATTCTTCTAATTTATCTTTCATATAATTCGTAAAATCTTTTCGATAAAAATACCTACACATTTTGTTAAGTATATTTAAAATGTATAATAAACTTACGGAACTAACAGATATACAAAAAAAATACTGAAACAAGTTGTTTTTTCTTTTTATTTTAATCTCTGTATAGGCAAAAAACGGTTCACCTGATGGTGCGCTATTGACAACCTCTATGGCGCAGTGGGTGAAAGCCCGCCTGAGACGCAGAAGGTTGCGGGTTCGGGTTCGATTCGAGAGTATTTATTGTAGATTACATAGATCCAAAAATCATTATTTTTAGCAGTTGTTCAGTATCTATGCCAAAAATTTCGTTAGCTTATAGTGTGTGTGTTATCAACAGTTATTCAGATACACTACATGGAAAGCATACATATTATTTTGGGACATCCTGTGAACTAGATACAGAGCAGAAAGCAGCAACATCAAATATTTTCATGACAAGAAAAAGATTATGCTCCGCACCTAGCGAAAATATAACATTTACGCTATCGAATATAAATTCATATTTACCGTCCGACATCATTCGGAATCGTTTGCAAATTGTCGTGCAGTGGGAAAATTTAAAATATATACGTAAACGTACGGTGGATATTTTGTTGGCAACACTGGCGGCGGCATTTTTATGACGGGCATTATGCGTATCGGGTTTGATTTGAGAAGTCAAGTTTTAAACTGCATTTGAAGGTTTAGAGTAGAATACTATGTACATCAATATGCTTAGCATGAAGACTCGTTAATATACGAAGGAGACAAAAACTATTCCTGTCTCTCTTTATCTCTTTTCTATCAGGCCAAAGAGAAACCTAATAGGTATTTTTATTCTGTCGCCTTTTCGTTCATCGGAAATAATGTTTGTCTTCACTTCCGTCAAAGACAACCGTTGTCTTGGGTTAATGTCATTTCGTATAAATGTTAATGTCATTTTCAGCAGGTTAATGCTGGATAAACTGAGTTTTAAATATTGTTTACAGTGTTATATTATTTTCATAAGGTGTGGATGGTGTGGTCACTCTGTCCCTCTCTGTCATCCGTCATTGGGGTCGGTCTTACAAGCAAACCGAGTGTTTAGAGTGACTGAGACGATTTTGTAGAACCAATCGTCCATGACTATATGAGCAATGCACGCAAATTGCATCCACAACACGACGCAGTTCAATATACCTACATGCGTGTCATCTTTTATATGAAGGCTGCACTTACAGATATGAGGAAAGTAAGCAATGAGAATAGTTTCGTTGTAATTGTTGATGCACAATACCAATACAATTAAAACCTAATGTTTTAAAAGTATAAAAAGAACTAAGAGAATAAAAATCTACTAAAAGATTTTATTGTACATACATAGATTTCATTTTACATGACTTATTTTAAATAACGCCAACGTAAGAAGATAGTATTTGATCTGTATGGAGAAGTTATGTATGGTAAATTAATCACTATTACAACCTCTTCTCGTTTTTGACTGTTATTTTATGACATGTATAATAACATAATATCATCAGTGTTATATTTAATAACATGATTAAGAAGTAATTACTTGTTCAGTTCCTCCGATTTACCAGCCTTATAGAAGAGTCCCTGTTATTTTTAAAGCTAAACGAATGACATACTTGTAAGTTAGTTACAGAGACACAATTGAACCAGTTGATCACTCCGAAACTTGGGTCTCTCAAATTGTCCCCATATTTTAATATCTCAATATAAAATATGAGATTCTCGCTCTTTAGAGCGACGACCTAATTAAGAGTTTTGACATGAGATGTGTCAATAATCATCCTTTACCTAACTATGACCTAACTCTTACCTAAACTGTCCTCAGTTAGGTAAGCATGTGTGTCTCCTAAACTCGATATCAAGAACGCATTCCGCCAAGTGGAGTTTAAAAAGGTATTGTCGAAAGATAGCAACTTTTACTACCAGCAGAAGTCTATTTCGTTAGAAACGGCTAATGTTCGGAACATAGTGTGCGCTAGAGCGTTTTCGAAAAATCTTGATAGGATGGCTTATGCGCGTTCTGCCTTGTGAAGGCTACATAAATTTTATCGAGGATATCGTCGTGTTTAGAAGCGATGAAGATGAACATGGTGCTAGACTGAAACATCTTTTGCAGGTCTGAAATAACAATAATGTACTGCTGAATGAATATAATAAGGTTTTCTGGGTCTCGGTAATTAGATCGGAATATGGAATCCTAAATTGGCTACATTCATTTGACGATATCTGTGGTGCAGTGGGTGAAGTCCCGCCTGAGACGCAGAAGGTTGCAGGTTCGATTCCCGCCATGGGATAAATGTTTGAGTCTGGGTATTTCAAGTATAATATGCACAAGAGTTTGACGGATGTAGGAAAACGCTTCTGTCGAGACGTTTCTTTTCCAAGGAAGCTTTAGCTTTGGTTTGAGCAAAAGAGCATTTAAATATGTAGATAGATAGATATAATCTTTATTTGGCATAACACTATTTTACAGTAGGTACAATACTTTGTATGGAAAAACATAATAAAGGAAAAAAATCGCTGGAAGCGATACAGACTTCCAGACAACTTTAGGATGGAGATGTATCTCTATGTATGGCTTGAAATAATTTGAGCTAGTTGCCGATCACAGGCCGTTCCAAAGGTAATATTTGAGCCGAAATCAAGGCCTTGTGCGTGAATCGAACGCTGGTTATGTTTATAGGCGTACAATTCTAAAGTCATGCACTGCCCTGGCAAGACTGTTTTATCCAATTCTCTTTCACGGTTATTTCCTCACCAAATTTTATGATTCTTTAAAGATGAGCAGCACATTAACAAAGTTGTAGAATTGGCAGGACCAGTAGCTGTGTCCATGGAGGATATAGTTATTCAATAACAAAAAAATAGGACATTTCGCTTGTTAAAATGGCGCTTTCTAGCAAGAATTGGGATTCCAAGACGTTGAAAGCAGACTTGTAGATTTGGAGGTGTATGAGAAGTATAAAGCAATGAAAGAGAAAGGAAAGATAATCGAAGACATAATAAGAAGAGCTGAGGATTACGAAATGTGTGGAGATGAAAGGATAAAATGAAAGAAGAAATGTAATACACCTACAGAAAATAGAGGGACAACGGAAAATCCAAAATTAAAAGGAAGATCAAGAAAATATCGAAGAAATGGAAACAGTCATTTATTAAAATCTGCGTATTGATGAAGTTGATCTTGTTGTTGCCTGAATGACACTAAGTTGTAATCTATTGTTTATTATAATATTGAAGCTTCCGTCCGGCAGCGATCTGGATCGATCAGTCTATAGATCGTTTGTAATGATCTTTGGATGGCTGGCTGTTTCATCTGTATTGTTTATATATACCTTCTTGAATATGGGTGTACGAATATTATATTTTATTGATATATAGGTTCGAGACTATCCATCTACCTAGGTAATATCTTCTATTTTGGTGGATGGATGTTTACTTGTAATCTATTTAGAAATTCATTGGAAAGGAGAGATGTGATGTACACTATATTAAATAATTATGATGCGAGACGACCCGCCCGCTTCCCGCACTTCGGGCTCGACGATTGAGGCGAGCGGACGTGTTGTTTAGTACTGTGTTATCTAGAACTCATGGCTTTTATTTATCCACCTACACGAATGATGAAACTGTAAAATTGTGTACACAACAAACCACAAATCACAATTGTAAAATTGTGATTTGTGGACTTAGGTCTTAAAACTTCCAGTAAAAATCATGAAAAATAATTACTACACAAAGAATCGGTCTAAAGAATATCAAAATGTTTACTAAAAAACGGGATATTTACCATGATTCGTGAGTTTTAATGTTTCCCTAAAATGTTTCCCTGTGCCGAAATATCGGCACAGTTGCATTTACCATGATCACGGGAAGAACATGGTAAATATCCCGTTTTTTAGTATAAATTTTGTTACCATGATAGTTTATAAAGTTATATAAAGAATATAAGTTCTTCTGAAAACATTTGCATACCTACGCAACGTGGTCACATTTTATTAAAAATATTAATAGATTTCTTCTCCTATGATCGCACAACGCTCTAATAATAACTATGTATATTCCTTAAGGTCTTACACCATGTTAAGAACTGTGAAGGAAAACATCGCAAGGAAACCTACATGCGCTACAACCAACAATTTAAAGGCATGTGCCATGAGTTAGTTTCGCAAAACTAGTGATGCAGCCTTTCACGTGGAATGCTACGCAAAAAATAGGCATGTGCCATAAGAATTTTTGGACAACCTAAGCTACTCCCTTCTAAATTACCTTATGAATCTACGTATAGAGTACAGATCTGTCCAACATTAAAGTGTTTTTTTTTTACGATTTTGGTACCTCCTTAAGGGAAACTACGTCTACGTGCATAGCATCTGCGCTTAATGCGGTTGATTGACGGCTTCAGCTCCAACTGACCCAGCGTTGTGCATCACGTCGCTCGTAAATCTCACTGCAGGACGAAGATCGATAGTGACACCTCCATCGCAACAGGGTGTAACGATCAATTTGCCAAATTGTTTCGTGAATAATTGGAGGTAGTTTGCATAATAAATAGGAGAGAGATAGCAGTATAGCATTAAAACAACGGAAATTGTCATGCTTGTATTTCCTAAACGACAACAACTTTAACTTCTATAACAATCACAGTGGTTATTTAAGACCTTTTCAAAGGTACCTCTCACGGGCGGAGTGCAATGAACAAAAAAAAACATCCTGACTTTACATGCACAAAAAATACTCGTATTATATTGAATTTGATAAAAATACATCTACGTACCAAATTTATCACGATACGCTTTAAACTGAGCTAGAAATCCGGGCAAGATACATGCACAGACAGACAGACAAACATGACGCTTCTTTGAATGTTGCTTGACATTGATTTATCTATTTGACACATCTTTTTCCACAATACATAAAGGTTATCTGGAAGAGAATGCTTTTTAGCATTAAGTTCGCCTGTGTACTCATATTTTTTTGTGCAATAAAGAATTTTCTATCTATCTATCTATCTGATATGTTCTTTAGTTTGTTTATTGTTTTTTTATTCTTATCCGCTTGGTTATAAACTATCAACATTGTAAAACTTAAGTGTTATTACGAAATGAAGTGTTCAAAGATGTCACAACAGTGGAAACTATGAAACTACGAAACTATAGTGCTTCATATTTGTCATCATTCGGAACTCAAAAAAAATGGTTTGAATATAATTTTATTGATGGTGATTCCTATTGCTATTTTTGTAAGGTGTGACGATTGAGACAGTATGTGCGCGTTGGTATAAAGATGCCTTAATTTTTATGTCTCTGTAAGTAATAAATGCTTCAACAAGATGACATCGGGGGAAGAATTAGGTGCTAATTTGTTGACACACGAACAACATGACAAATACACGTTGCCGGTTAAATACTGCGACATTCAATTTAATATAGATATTTTTAGCGTGTACACTATAGTTTTTATTCGATACTAGCTGAACAGACGGACGTTCTGTCCTTGAATGTGGCAGATACGAAACGTCAATATGGCAACCAATCTATGATTAACCAGTTCGACAACCAAGATCAGTTTGTATGGGAGAAAGAAACATAGTATCTTGCATATTCCGGACAATTATTCAAATTTTACTTCCCTTAAAAATCTTAACACGGACCATTACGAACATTTAAAAACATAAAATAGCTAAATAGCTAAATAGCTGGTCCAGCCGTTCTTTAGTGATGCGCTAACCAACGAACATCATTTCATTTATAACATATATTTTGTATATTTAATACTTATCGAACACTTGACGTAGCATCAATTTTGAGTTTTAGGCTTCCTCGAAGTATCACGCGGTTTACCTAGTCAGTGCATATTCGGCTAGCGGTGGAGTCACTCATATTCTCATCAAAAAAGCCTCAATAAAGTTTATTTTAAATCTATCTATAATATATATCTGTCATCTCCACGCTAAAACACTCATACATTTTACTTTTATATTTTTTTTTAACCTGCTCATCGACTTCAACTCTACGTTTTAAACTGTTTGTCATGACCTATCCAGGCCAGTCCCACCTCAAGACTCGCCCTGCTCTGGTCTTGGAGCATTTGTTAGAGTTCTAGTGCAGATGTAGCAAAGAGCACGATTTCATCAGCAAAACTTAAGTTTGTGAGCCTTTTGTCACCTGGGATTGAGGCCTCTCGAATCCCAGGGCGTTTTTAGCTTCTTAAATATTTCCTCGAGAGTACTTTTAAAAAGTTTAGGCGATAGAGGATTACCTTGTTTCACACCTTTTAAATGATCAGTTTAATGAATAAAAACAGTTATAACTTATCAAAAATAAAACAAAAATCATTTGTACTTAAGTACAAATTTACATATACATAAGTACAGTTGACCTATCTTTACATCGTTTGCAACGGTATATGATAGCTAGCTGATGCATCTGTATTTTTTGTATTATATCCAGATGAAACTGGATGTTTCATCTAGATAGTTGTTTAAATAAATGTATTTTCTTATATTTAAGTATAACTTCTCAAACAAATCTTTAGTTGGACATAAAACAGAAAGTCCGTAAAATACAAAAGAGCAAAGTGGGTTAATTTTCAATCGAAACAAAAAGGAAACTATTCCGAATCAATATTTTATAACCGCGGGTCCAGACTAACTAACTCTCGAGAAACTTGGGAGTTCGGCCCAGTTAGGTATATCGAAGGGCGAATTCACACATAAAACTGGTTGCTGCTGACTTTTTACCAGCGCCATAGACTAATTCTGAATGGCTCGAGAGCATTTGTAGTCAACATTTTTAGATTTCTACGCTGTCTCCACTTGCGAATGTGAAAAGCTAAAGTAACTGCCGGCATCAACCCCAAACAGGAAGAGACAGGTGGAGTCCGTGGAGGTGGAGTTGTCAAGTCATACGAGTGGAGGTCAGCTCTCTGAGTTAGGCTTAAATTTAACTCGCGCAAGTTTTTTATTTCACGTGCTCTCAAACAGTAAAGTTTATTTGATGCAAACATAAAAATAATAATAACTATTTTTAAAAACTATCATAGACAAGCATACAGCGCACCTATTAAGTATTTAATGTGTACGCTTCCAGGACCAGAGGTGTCACCCGTGCGCTGCCAACCGTGAGATATATATTTTTTTTACCAACGTCAGTCAATAAACCCTGTCTCAGTGCCTGCTAATACCAAACTGATCGGAAATCAAAAGTCAAAAGTTTAACAATTGAAATCACAAGGATCTTAACATGAAGGCTGAGTGATCACAAAAAACTTATGATACACTGTAATATGGAGGCAGATACATTAAACACAAAGACTATTATTTTCTAGCTAGACACTTTCACCGGTAAATGCCAGCGGCAACCTGTTTTATGAGTGAATGTGTCAACACGGCCCGCGGGCCATTTCACAAACTATTGCTGCGATTCAATAACTGTGTTACGTGTTTGCGGATAGGAGATTTGAATTTATGCACATTTCCGAAATATACGAAATATAACTCACTTCTAAAAGAAAATGAGAAGTAAAGAGAACGCAAAACTCCGATTTCAATGACAGGTGAATGAAAATCGTGCTTAATATCCCGCTTTTAGTAAAAATTATGACGGGTAAATAATTTGCTAGATGAGGATAAAATTACTCCACCCTAGAAGAGAAACTCATTTCAATGCCCTCATAAAGTTTTTTGTTTTTATTATTGGGTTACCAGCTCGAAGTGTATTTAGGTGTTATAGTAACGTATCTATCCGTCTATACAAGTTATATAATGTCTTGTATACTCGATAAGTGATCAAGCAACGATTTTTTTACACTTTCATAAAAACTCATAAAGAAGTGTGTGAAGAAATAGTAGAACTCATTGTGAAGGAGCTTATCCATGGTAGTGTTACCACCATACCTATTTCTGCCTCCAAGCAGTAATGCTCCCATTGCTGTGTTCCGTGACATAAAAGGCACATTAGACTTTCCATCCATTATGTCTCAGGGTCGGCTATACGTGAGAGAAACATCTGGTGTTACAAGCATCAATAGTCTACGGTAAAATGCTTACCAACAGGTCGGCTATACGCTTGTTTTTAGTTTTATAAAACAAAGCTTTGTGGCCCCGTGTATTGGTTTGATCCAATGATGGGAGTAAGTGGGAGACATTATCGCTCATTTTTTGTTATTTCTAAAATGATGAACAGCTTCCTCGATTTGACGGAGTAAACATCAAAAACATTGTACCGTCAGATATTCTAAGCGACGTCTCCGGTCGAAGGATATTATAATTTAACTCGTAACAGCTTGTTGTATCCATTTCGGACAGCCATTAATTTTGAATCTATTTTTAAAACGATTTCATGCTCTATGGCTCTCTTTTTTATTTTTAACTGTAGACATACAAGTAAAGAATACATGGTTTCGTCTATTATTATACCAAGGTGGCACAAAAGTATACCTGTTTCTAATAATTATAATTTCATTAATAATTGTTAAGTTTATGGATATTTTTGGTCTAAATAATAGAAGAAATAAATATGTACGTTTACCTCTATTTATCAAAACATACAAAGAACATAAAAAGTATTGCTCCTAGAGTGAATTGCATAATTATGTTCCTAGCTTAAACTTTGCAACGTTTTTATTTTTTGTAAGTTATACATTTTTCTTTATTAGCCAATAGCAGACAGTGCATCCTAAACTTGAATTTATACATGTTTTTTTAAATTAAAAAACAAATTTGACATAATAACAACATTATTATACGAGTGACTCCACAGCTTGGAAAGCAAGTTATTTTTGTAATAATCTACATTTTGAGAGGCGTGTCATAACAAATCATGACTAATGAATGTGTGGATGTGTTTCAGTGGAATTTATGACGCGAGACGTGAAGCAAAGGGTTTTTATAATTATGACATTTGTCGCGGCATAGAAATAGATTAAATTAAAAACTTCAAATAAAATAACATATTGCAAGCCAGAATAGGCGTGTGCTAGTAGGAAACAAAATAGAAATAGATAGGATTTGTGAGTAAATGTATTTGTTTTTATTAAATGAGGTATTAGCTTTGTGATTTTAGATTAGTTGATATTACAAAAACAAATTGATAGTAAAGTAAAAAAGTACTATGCTGAATACTCTTTTCCAGCTACCCGGATAAGCGGGCGAAGTAAAGGACGAAAATCACAACAAAGCGAATACACGTTGCACAAAACATTGACAAATCGACGACTCGATGCAAAATTGCTAATTACACCGGCCCGGGTGAACGGGTAATCCGGATACTTTTTACCCGAATTTATTTTGCACGAATAGTCTTTACAAAAACAAATACATTTATTTGGCAAAAAATATAACATTACTATAGAGAAGTTTTATACTATGGTTGCTATTTGTCCCCGCACTAGGCCGAGTCTGTATCTCGAGAAGATGGTTACGGCAAAACGAGCAAAGGGAAAAGGTGGTCAGGTGGCTGTCAAAGTTCGCTTGGAAGAAATCGCTTAGCGATAAGGCCACCCATTGTATCACCACAACCTAGTTTTAGGATTCTTTGTAGTGTTTGTTTTTTAATCCTGGTGTATGCAATAAAGAGCTATCTATCTATTTATTCGCGTCAATGTACTGATTACCACCGCTACCGCCGCCGTGACCGCGCCAGTTTGTGCGGGCCTTAACTCTTTTGTCCGCGTGACAAATACTCATACCGTCCTCATTTAATTTTGTTACTTAAACAAGCGTATAATATGAACATACGTTGAAATGCCACGAATGTGGACTTACCTTTATGCATAGTAAGCATCCGTTCAGTGGTTAGGTCAAGACCAAAATGCAAAGTTCAAATTATGCCAACGTCATTAATTTTTGTCTCGTCTAAACCTGTATTTGAATAACAAAACAAAATGCAAGTTTAAATTTCGGTGCGCGGCGCGGTGAGCTCGGTTGGGTAATATTAAAAGTTGCCTCGTCGAGGTTTCTAGCACCTACCAAGCCATTGAACACGAAAGACAGGATAGGCAATTGTGACATTTTTGTCATAAAAGTTGAGTTATCTATCGAAAGAGTTTAATGTTTACGTAACATCGTATGAATCGTGTGGAAAGTGACAATAGTGTTTTTTTTTTTTTTTTTTACCTTTGTTTATTTAGACTTAGTACTTTTAATGTTGGAGCTTGTGAACCACGAAAAGGCTTTACTATTGATTGGAAAAATTATAATTTTGTTATCAGTCTTTATCAAGCTTTCCTTTATTTATGTTTACAAATCCCGAAAATTTGAAAATTACCTTTTGATCTCCTGTACTTCTAGTTCCATTTTACATTTGCTAGATCCCTACAAGGAACATCTTGCTTATACTTCTCGCATCGATTATTTACTGAAACTATGGTCAGAATCATTTTCAGCGTCGTTAAATGACGGACAGAAAATGGCATTATTTCATCCCATTCCCCATAGGTTGGTGTAACTTCATCGATAGTTATAATTTCTTTAATAATTAAATGGCATCCTTACGCTTGTTGTAAGGACTCCTCTCTTGATTTTTGTCAAACTGAGAGCTACGTCACTCACTCTTTAAAACAGACTGCCCGCAGGTCAGAATCCCAGGTTTCGCATAGTTAATGTGCATTGTTCCCAACTCGAGTGCGTAGGTGTGAGGCCACAAGGGTATAGCGTTTTTATTTGTTCTGTGAGAGTTTTGAGAGAGCTTCTGTGTGATCGTTTGAACTGCATTTGTGGTTATGAAACTTTATGTAGGTAATGCTTGGTGGTAAGGTAATTTACATGAAGCATTCATGGCGCAGTTCGTAGAACGTTGATTAATAAGGTAAACATGCTATGCTAGCGACAACATCAATAGATAAACGTATCGTTTTACCAGTTTTTCCCAGTTTATGGTATAGCTAGATAGGCTTTTTTTCTTTAAATTACATCGTCAACTAATAAGCTTTGCCATTCGGCGTGGTAAATCCAGTTTTTTTAAAGCTGTCTCCGTCTGGTAGGTATCTGGATTGGTTTAGCTATATAAATATAGCTTTTTGACCCGTGTGACTGCAGCATAGACTGTTAGCACACTGGTTAGTGCCCACGTATAATCCTACTGTTTGTACCTTTTTACCACCTTATTTTTTCTTTCTACTTGTCTGAGCTGTATATTGTGTCAAATAAATTATTTATCTATCTTTAATCTATGGTTTGCCTATAATATATACCTCCCTTATTAGGTACACTTAGTAATAATATTTCTGTAAATTCAAAGAAAATCTCAAGATGAATTCTGAAATCGCTTTTTTTGTTTTCGTCGTGACGTGTGGTGCCACAGCTTAGAAGAATAATTTTATCAAAAAGACTTCAAAATGTTTTTTTTAACCAAACAAAGAATATATATAAGGTTTATTTTAGTACCGATGTGACTGATTGATGGCTCAGCAGCCAATCATAGCCATCAAAAGGTGCCCTATCTCACCAACTCGAACAAAAGTTATCTGCGCTGATATTTTCTATTCGAAGGGTCCGGAGTTATTTCTCGAGGACGAAAACTTTGAGCAATTAATCAATGTGTCGAATAACTGCTCAGAAACGAAGTTACTTTGAAGGAATTAAATGTATTTTTGTAAATCATAATCATTGTTCTAGTTTATTACTTTGATCAGCAGCGGTACTGGATCATTATCATCAGCCAATCAAAAGGCCACTGTTTGAGGCCCGTTCACATTGACGCGGCCGCGGCCGCGGCGCCACCATTGAATTTTCATTAAAAAAATCGTTTTTTTATAATGCAAAATAAAGAATTATAATTATGGTCTGCTCATTGATATTTCAACATGACTGGATTTTTTGAGTTTTTTTTTTAAACCGCAATTTATTTCTGTTTTTTTTAATGTAAGTATTCTGTTTGTTTTAGGTAAGCAGGCGAATAACCCACGAAGTGAAAAAGTCGGTAAGTACAACTTAAGTATTTCGAAGGCGTAGTCTGAAAACCAGCGCCGCATCTGTTCTACCTAGATTTTAGTTTTTGGTGCAGCATAGATGAGATGGCGATCTTAATAGCCCCACGCAACACAAAATTAGATACTTAGTTTGACTGTTTTTTAAACTATATACATCAGGAGTATACAATGAGTATATCAGGGGGAGAAGTGACGGAAAAGTTGAGTAGTAATAGATTAGCTTATCGTGAGGAGGGAAGAAAGTCAGAAAGAAAGAAGAAAATATCGTAGTTTGACTTTCTTCCCTCCACACTATAATCTTAAATATGAACGTGGATGGATATATCAGTGGCGTGTATTGGGAGAGGCCTATGTCCAGCAGTGGACTAATGTGGGCTGATGATTATGATGATGGATATAAAAGTAGAGGTAAGCCAAAAAAAATGGATGGTTTGCGTAAAGACATGGGTAAAAAATTAGTGAATTTAGAAATTATAGTTCAAAGAGGACTGGAAGAAGAAAATGTGTTGTGCCGACCCCATATAATTATGTGGGAGAAGTTTCACTGTTTTTCGTTTCATTTTGTTTTGTGTTTATTATTTTTTACAACTTTTGTGATTGATATAGAAAAGTAAATGATATCTTGCTTTCTTTCTGTCTTTCTATTAAATTTAATTCATTGTACACGTCAAACGTTTCCCAACACGTTTCTGCTTAAATCATAGGTTACGATTAAACTGTCATTAGACATTGTCAACGTATTGTCTTCGAAATGATTATAGAGCATTCATGCGCTTTGGAACAGAATTATAGTTCTATATTCTATAAGATTGTGTTGGAACAATAAGGTATAAAGTAGAATTTTAACTAAGAAATTACTTTTATGGCTTATTTTGAAGAAAGAAAAAATACGAAATAAGTTCTTAGTTTTTTGTCTGTATTTTCTGTGTGTACAATAAAGAATAAAGAATAAAGAATTAGTTTAAAAACCTTCCAAAAATATTAATAACTATCTAAGAATTTTAAGCGCGTCTTATCGAAAAAAATACGTGTAATTCTCTCTGTCCCCCGATCATCGACCCCATCGGAGAACAATGGGAAGATTTTTTCTCTCCTTTGATTTTGAAATGAACCTTATTTATAAAATCATCATCTCCAAACCCTATAACGAATCTTAGAACATTATCCATGTTCGCCTTCTTTGATTTAATTTTTAATTTTTACTTCATCTTTTTGTTTTAAAAAAATCACATTTCCCCTTGATGTGGCCGAAGATCAGGGAACACAGCCGGAACAACCTAAATAAATAAATAAATAAATAATGCTGGACATTTTTCACACAGCATCATCTAGCCCCAAAGTAAGCAGAGCTTGTGTTATGGGAACTACATGACTGATACACTACTTATATACTTTTTTTGTAAATACATACATATTATACATAGAAAACACCCAGATCCCGAGACAAATATTTGCAGATGCAAACATTTGTCCCGCGGCGGGAATCGAACCCGCAACCTTCTGCGTCTCAGGCGGGCCTTCGCCCACTGCGCCACAGAGGTCGAACAACACTATAATACAACACTATAGATTTATCGCAAAACCTAATCATAATAACACCGTTGCGTTCGGCACAATGCGGCCATTCCCGCGTATTCTCCGCGTACGTGATGGTTTTGCTGATTAGCAACGGGTTATGACAATGCGTTAGCTGTCAACACGCGCGTGATGGGACTGACCTGAAAGAGACTGCGGATCTTTTTGCCCGACTGCAAGGAATGTGCTTACCAAGCGTCTGACCTAAGTCTGTGCGATTTGGAAATGGTCGTGGACCTTACATATTCTTAGATAAGTCGTGATTCTGAGAGTGAGACATCATAGATGTGGTATCAAAAACTAATAGTACAGATAATAGGTTATTACAAAAAAATGGCGACTGCAAATCTTGAGACGATTTCAAAAAGTTTGTTTTGTTTTCTTGTTTATTTTTGAAACACAAAAATACAAACACACGGTCACGACTGTATTTTCCATAATGGACATTTATAGATCCAAATATACACTCAGTAACTATAGAACCTTTGAGGATATTTGAAGACCAAGTAGGTGCTCAGAGGAACGTCCAAACATTGCATTTAGCACATGCCGTCATTTTGCTAGTAGGTAGTTAGGTTAGGGAAGAGACCAAGCAGAGTTTAGATAATAAACTATTTAATAATCTATCAAATCTTGCAGTATACCTCCACAGGGTATCATCAATGACGTGAAAACCTTATCATCGACTTCATGACTACATATAAATAGAAAACAAATTTGTTTATAATCTGTTATATAAAGTATTTGTCACCGTCCCACGACATTGATACTAGCTTTCAACAAGACCCCTGTAAATATTGCCCGGGGAATAGAAATGGAAACGTGATTCGAATGAAGAACACTGATATTTTCTATTTGTGTTCTCTATTTGAAATTAATCTTGAGATTATGATAAGCAATAATAATGTTATATTTTTTATCTATAACTGTTTTCTAAGAGCCGTGAGTTCAAAAACGGAATTAAATTCAGTTAGACATGTTTTTTAACTTGCTAGGCATAATACCTACCCATAGTAACGACGTGTAGTAAAATTTATGTTTTCTTTTGTCTAGTATCATTAGGAGCCCGTATATGAAATATTTTATAATATCCCAAAAACACAACTTCGGTGGGACTAAAACCCGCGATCTCCCGCTTGGTATGAGGAGGCAATACCAACTATGCCACGAGGTTGCAATTTTTGGGTATGTGTTATCCTTTTTTAACCAACAAGATACCGAATTACCGTATTATATTAATTTTGAATTACCGCAGTACCGTACGTAATTAGTATTAAGGCAAAAAGTTTGTAACCGAATAATCTTTGTAACAACTGAACCGATTTCAATGGAAAAACATACTTAGGTAACCCAGAAAACCCTTGAAAACAATAACTGTCTTCTTAAATAAAATAACTGCTTTTAGGCAACTGTCAAAAATGTCAGCAACAAACAAAAGCTTTACAAAGTTCAACACGAAAGTCCTAAAAAACATTCCACATTCAAAAAACCTGTATTTTTAAAGCAGGTGCGTATTCGTATGCATGAGTCTTTTCAGACCGGCTTGAGTACAGTCGCATCACAAGTAGGTATTCAATGCTGCCAACGTTAACGCAAGCTTGCGAGTTTTTTTAATTTCCACTAGTCAAATGTGGAACGTGCTTTCATTCATATTTTTTGGTTGAACGCTTGAATGATGCGTCGACATGTTTTTCGTTATATTTTACATTTTCGAGTATTCTAAAGTGAATTCTTAGAATTTTATCAATTAAATTACTTAATCATAACGACCGAATTCATAGAATCTTATTAATTACTAATTAATACAATTTAGTTTTAAATTCAGTTTGATGGTAGGAAAAAATCATAAAATTTATTTACGTTTAAGGAAATAATTTAAGCCAGAGAATTTCAACCAGTTGGTGACCTTATGGCGTAGTGGTTACAGCAACTTTAACTTTGTGCGTGGGCTTACTATATGGCTGTGATAGCTATTATTAGAAAAACCCTACATGACGCATCAAAATAACGTTTTCATTGAAATATGCATTGTAAGTCTTTTTGAACGAATAAAAATGTGACTCATAAAATACATCTGGCAGAATCACACCTTGAGTCGATGAAAAAACAATTTCACTTTAGTTCGTACAGAACAGTGAATGTTCGAAATTTAAAATTTAATTAAGGCTCCTAGCTCCTAGTCGGTTCGCGCGTTAATCTCGTAAAGGCGGGACACACGCGCGTACAAAGCAATTTTTAATTGCGTCTCAGGCAGAACACAGCGGAGCTGTCTTTGACAGTTAGCTACGATTGAATAAAAAAGAAAATTCTTTGCTGGTAATGAATAATCTTCTAACTGTTCTTCGTTCTCACTGTTTTCTTACGCGTATCATAAGTATCAACTTGTTTGTTTCTTGTTTGTGTACAGAATACTTATAACCATTTTGATGAAACTTAGAGGTGTTGGAATGAAATATTGATATGAGTAGGAATCAGATTTTATAAAATTTAAAACTATTTTGTCTTGTGTTGCCAACACCGGCATACGGCCCAAAACCCGTATCATTTAATGAATTATTTTGGCTATCTATTGTACTTGTGGTTATGGAATTAATTATTTCATTTTTATATGATAGTTACATTAATGTTATTGGTGTAACCGTTACATAAAAGTTAATAAATAAATACAATGCATTGATAAAAGGAGATGATTTAGGGGAGTATCTATAAAAGTGCTTAAACGTCGTTTAAGTCCCTAAAATAATTTTGAAGGTTTCCTCAAACCAAGGTTTCATCTAGGAAATATAAAGCTTCAAAGTTGTGTTTAACCTTGAGCACTAGAAGTCAGAAATCTAGTTTAGCGAGAAGCATTTGGTAGGAAATGCTGAAGAAAATTGGTTAGTCGCATTTCCAATCATAACTTTAGGAGTTATGAGGTAACTTCTGGAACCTTAAATAATGTTTCTGAACACGTCTTTAGAAATGATAAAAAACAAACACGCTCACGACTGTAATCCACATGATAGAGATCCTCAGATCCATACTCAGTATATAGGCATACCTGTGCAGGGATACCATGTAGGCAGCAGTTGAAAACACTTTAAAGCCACCAATTCATTTATTCATTAAAATCACAAGGATCACTCTGAAACTTCCGTTTTATCTAACCTGCCTGTTCCTCCGCCCAAGCCAGGAAAGAAAGGCAACAAAACAAGGCTGGTTATTATTTTTGAACATCAAAAAGATTCGTACGTTTTACAAAACAACGAGCATTTCAAAATTATTATACTTATTTGGCACGTGTCCACGTTTTGAATAGTAGTTATCATTCCACATGACATGTTACAAGACCATTGGCGCTTATTAGAAAACTAACCGGATAACACAAACCCTAATTTTTTGGTTTTATTGAACAAAAATATGGTGCACTTCCATGTTCGAACCCACGATCTTCGGATGCAGTCCACTTCACAAGGTAACAGGTTTTTTTTTATACCTGTGGCAAACAAGCTTAAGGAATGCCTGTTAATAAGGGGTTACCATAGCTTATGGACGCTAGCAAAGACAAAAGACGAGAATTTCAAATTTTTAAAACGCATTTTTTGTAGAACCTAACAATTTTCACTGTAGTAGTTTTAAATGTTGAAGCTAGAAAAGCGTAATAATGACGTCTTCCTAGTAATGCTTAATTTTCGTTTGGTTCGTTTTATCAAAAGCAAAAGCCACAATCTGGGTCAAGTTTCAACACTCGGGTCCCGCTTTGAGAACTAAAAGTGTTGTTTTTTAACATAATTAGTGTAGCTAAGCCAACTACAACCTTTGAAAAGGTTGAACATGGCCATTATCTGAAGAACCAGCTGCCCTCAAATTGAACACGCCTGAAATGTTCAACTTAAACTGGCTGATAGAGTCCAGTTTGTAGGGAACTGCTTCTCCAAAAAAAAACATTATATATGGAAGGTCTGTGTGAATTGGACGTGTTAAATTTTTCTATACAAAGAGTAAATGCTAGTTATAGTAGGTAAAAGTAGAATAACGTTATTTTAACATTGAAATTTTGAATAAACGATTTTTTGGAATTAAATAAATTATTTAATAAAGTTTGACAAGGTGATTATCATTTCGACATTGAAAGTTCAGAAATTATTTAGCAACATTTTGAGCAAATAGAACCGTTGAATTTTTGTTATATAATATATTAGGTACTCTATTTTTTTACTGAACTGTCCTAGTTCCTTAAAATATCATTTTGAAGGCAATTTCTCTAATTGTCCAACAATGTTAATGGAATTGTCTGTTCCATGCCGTATTTTGTTTACTTAAATATTTTTACCGTTTTCGGAATGTTCCTCGATCGACCCCAAAAATTCGTCCTAAAAACTTGTTTGTTTGTCTTAAAGTTGCTGTTTGATTAATAACAAGAGACGAGACCCCCGAAATTTAAGATTCAGTTTATTCAAAGTTGTTGAAATTTAATAATCTCAACAACGGCCCGGCAACTTTGCGTGTTTGTCTTTCTTCACCGGGTGTGTCGCAGCCGGCACTAGTGATGGGAAAACAAGACTGAGGCGGCTGACTTGGCGAGACAAAGTCGATAGTCTTTATGTCAATCTTGTCATTGGTGAATAAGCAGTGACATGCGTTCCCAGTGATCATTTATAAGATCTTTTTGTGGGTACAATTGATGATACAATTGTGCAATTCTTTATTTGGCATAAACACAAGAAATCAAATAAGTATAACATGGAAATAATTGTAGTGAATTTCGCTCAATTGCACGTATATTATTTCTTAAAACTACCCACATAAAATAAAAATTTAACAAAATCATAAATGTCTGTCAGATGAAGAGTTTAAGTTACATCTCTGGCCAAGCTAAATACCTAAATTACAGCCAGCTAGTTTGACCTTTAACAACGATTTTCTGTTATATAACTTATTCAATAGAGTTGTATGCAACCAGACAAATTTTCCTCAAACAATGAACATGTTCGACCTACTCCAGAATAGTTCGTACACAAACACCCGTAGCGGCAAGACCCCTTAAGGCAAAGCTATATCTCCCATTATTATGTAGGTAATATTTTATATTAAATGTTGCGTTACCTTGCTCGTTTCATTGAAAAAGAAAATAAATGTTTAAATTGTGAATTTTATTAATTACCCTACGAGTATCCTGTATTAAAGTTACGGATAACGTCCACATGGCCTAATGGTTTTGGAAGCTAACGAAAATTATCAAACTTATTCTTGCGTATAATCAGTGAGGTATGATGCAGAAACGTCTTAAAAACTACAATAGACTCAGACATTTCATTTTGATTTTGGTTTGGATCTTAACTATACAACAAGACAAGACAAGACTTATTTCTATAACAAGACTGTCAAGAACATCACTAGCACTGAATTGTTTTAATTCACCCCAGTGCCACATGGTACTGCACTTCCTCAAGTTCGGACTTTATAATTCCAACACCGCCTGCCTGCTATTATTTTAGCCACCTTGTAAGGCTTGAACATTTTTGTATCGTTCTCATATAGACTTCCATCTTGAAATTAATCGTTGGAACAACAATACTCTTTCTCACTGATATTGTGTTCGGACACAATCATTACTTTATTTGTGTATAAATTAATATGAAAAACATTTGACATAATAAAGACTCTGCCAAACTGACGATTGACGGCGGTGGCTTTCAATAAATTCACGCGAACTTTGACAACCACGTGACAACCATTTCCCTTTGATTGCCACTGCAACCGCCGCCGCAACTCGCCAGTTTGATCGGCCCTTAACAGGTTTTCTTTTCATCTGTGGCAAATGACATTTTATAGTTCTTAAACGTAGATGGCACAGCGCAGAGCATGTTAGATCTGCGCTGTCAAAATGTCGCATCATTGTGACAAGTGTCATTATAAAGTTCTTCCAAGCCCCACAGATGTCACGGTAGATGTTGACTGTCCAAAATGTGACATACTATCCACAATGTGACTTTATATTGTCCCCCAGATATACTGACATAATGCGATACAGGGCCATCTATAAAACTTTTGGGAACTAGCTAAATTTTAATTAATAGAACATTGTCTTCCTCTATCCATCTACTATTTTAGCGCCTCCGAGTGACTTATGGAATAAACTTATTAATTAACAATCCTTGAAGTAATACAAACCAACTGCATTTAAATCGACTAAGTCGTTTTGGAGATAAATAAATATTGCTGGACATTTTCACATAGCATCATCTAGCCCCAAAGTAAGCAGAGCTTGTGATACAGGAACTACATGACTGATATACTACATAAAGGCTTTTTTATAAATACATACATATTATTATAGAAAACTCCTAGATCCTGACAAATATTTGCAGATCATACAAACGTTTGACCCGGCAATCCTCTGTGTCTGAGGCGCCCACTACGCCACAGAGGTCGTCATTTATCGGAGATTAATGATAGGTACATACAAAGCTGCAAACGAATTCAAACATACACAGATACAAACAGACAAATTCTCCCCATGAGAAGAGCGTTCTACATTAGTCTTTCTCCGTGGAAAGTCTATTAGTCTTTATGAAGTCTTTGGTGGACTGATACATTATTCAAGACACTGTTCTCCGTACTCCACGAAAGGAATAGTTCAAAATTATCTTGAATTTTCAGTCCCACTTAAATAGGTTAAACAATTAAACTAAAACTTACCCATCGCGGATTGCCTGCGGTTAAAATCAACTATAACTTAATTTTCTTATCTTACCATCTTAGCCGGGTATCAGTCTAATTTAATCATGCTAGTTACCGGCGCAAGTAACTTGGTCTAGACACTTATTTGCTTTCCACTGAGACATCCTCATTTTGTAGGGAAAAGGTTAGATACATTTTTCTCGGAACATTATTATTACAAATGGCGCGAGCTCGTCTCACAAAGACCACTTGCAAAATATACTACTTTTAGGTTTTTATTGTTTGTTTGTTAGTCTGTTACCGTTTTTTTCCGAACGAATAAACCGTTATCTATCTAAGTTTAGTTGTCACACGTCACTAGGTGGTGCATAATTATTTTCTTCATTGTCCTGCCCCATTCCCATTTCGTCTGGGGTCGGGCCTCCTACTACTTCTACGCCAGGATGCTCTATCCTGTGTTTTCATGAATGCAATATTATAAGCTTTCAATAATTTAAAATAATCTGTTAGGTAGGTAATTAAAATTAAGTAATATTGTTTTATTGAAAGTACGACTAAATACAGAATTGTTATGCTATATTACAAAATTATTATTGTATCTTGAAGGAAAACAGAACCTACACCACAAGTCACACTTACTAAGTGCGAGTTCCTGTCTAAATTACTAGTTTAAATTAAGCAATCAGCATGTATCTTTAATTAAATTAATTAATGTATTGCTTGAAATTAAATAAATGTAATTATACTTTCACATCTCTCTCAATATTGGACCACCATGTAGATAGGGGTCTACCCCTGCCTCGGCACTTGGTTGACATATTAAGGACCTTCTTTTGTTTAAAGTATCAAATATACAAGAATGACATCACAACTTTACAACCTGAGGGCGGTAGGTCAGACCATGCCACGAATTATCGAATGATCCATTACGACAGCGCTTTACAGCGCGTTATTTTATGCTAATCGTCAATTTATGGGCTGATATGAGTGAATTGTTATTTAACGATTATCCTCAAATTGGGTAACTCTAGTAAAATATCAAGAGACTCGGGATTTTGAGTTGCATACATGAGCTATCTTAGGCTTCTTATCGATCATGGAACATCATGACAAATTGGATGGACTCCATCGAAATACCAAGAGGCTCGGAAGTAGTGCTCTCAAAGTTCTTCATATTGATCGATAATCATGGACCATCACCATAAATTCCCTCATACTAATAATAATAATGCTGTACATTTTCCACACAGCATCATCTAGCCCCAAAGTAAGCATAGCTTGTGGACAGCAAAATACCAAGAGTCTCGGAAGTAGCGTGTGTTGTTCAAATGAACTGAACTTAAAATGGGAACTACATGACCGATATAAAGATAAAGATAAAGATAAAGATAAAGATAAAGATAAAGATAAAGATAAAGATAAAGATAAAGATAAAGATAAAGATAAAGACAAAGATAAAGATAAAGATAAAGATAAAGATAAAGATAAAGATAAAGATAAAGATAAAGATAAAGATAAAGATAAAGATAAAGATAAAGATAAAGATAAAGATAAAGATAAAGATAAAGATAAAGATAAAGATAAAGATAAAAATAAAGATAAAGATAAAGATAAAGATAAAGATAAAGATAAAGATAAAGATAAAGATAAAGATAAAGATAAAGATAAAGATAAAGATAAAGATAAAGATAAAGATAAAGATAAAGATAAAGATAAAGATAAAGATAAAGATAAAGATAAAGATAAAGATAAAGATAAAGATAAAGATAAAGATAAAGATAAAGATAAAGATAAAGATAAAGATAAAGATAAAGATAAAGATAAAGATAAAGATAAAGATAAAGATAAAGATAAAGATAAAGATAAAGATAAAGATAAAGATAAAGATAAAGATAAAGATAAAGATAAAGATAAAGATAAATATAAATATAAAGATAAAGATAAAGATAAAGATAAAGATAAAGATAAAGATAAAGATAAAGATAAAGATAAAGATAAAGATAAAGATAAAGATAAAGATAAAGATAAAGATAAAGATAAAGATAAAGATAAAGATAAAGATAAAGATAAAGATAAAGATAAAGATAAAGATAAAGATAAAGATAAAGATAAAGATAAAGATAAAGATAAAGATAAAGATAAAGATAAAGATAAAGATAAAGATAAAGATAAAGATAAAGATAAAGATAAAGATAAAGATAAAGATAAAGATAAAGATAAAGATAAAGATAAAGATAAAGATAAAGATAAAGATAAAGATAAAGATAAAGATAAAAATATTTTATTTTGTGTCAAACAAAGGATACACGTAAAAGTAATAAACAAAAATGAGATTGACAAAACAAACGGCCGCCACTCAGCACTATGTTAAGGAAGCACTTTGTGCCACCAAAACGCTGGTCTTCCGTGACGCCGGTGTACGTGCGGGCCATCAACTGCGATACACGGCATATATTTAAGTATTATACATGATAATTATGCAGATTATGAGAGTGATTATGTATACTTTTTAAACTATATAAAGACGCAACAAAAATAAAAACTTAAATAACTAAAAATAGAGTACCTAGAGACTCAGAACGACCACTTATGTGAGGGATTTTTTTGTGAAGCTAACAAAAGTTTTTTTAAAGAATGTTTAAAAGACCAAATTGATTTCATATTTCTTAAAGGTGGAGGAAGGTTATTCCAACATTTCGTGGCAGCATACCTAAAGCTGCCACGAAAAGCAGTCGTTCTGTGCCGAGGACAAATTAAACGGATAGCGAATCGCATAAGGCGATCCGAAAAATGAAGTTTTTCAAACAAATATCTTGGCTGCTGATATTTAATAACTCCGAAAAGCAATGTAGCAAAATGAAGAAATCGGCGTGACGTCATGTTAATCAGACCATTGTTATTAATGTATGGCGAAATGTGCGCCCGATGTGGAATCGGAAAAGAGAAACGTACACAAGCGTTTTGTATGCGTTGAATAAGCTTTCTAGAACGAGCGAGTAAACACTCTCCAAATACATTGTCAGCGTAGTTGAGCTTAGAAA
This sequence comes from Perizoma affinitatum, assembly GCA_961405105.1. Lineage (NCBI taxonomy): Eukaryota > Metazoa > Arthropoda > Insecta > Lepidoptera > Geometridae > Perizoma > Perizoma affinitatum. The sequence goes on along the minus strand of OY560194.1, from coordinate 13,527,853 downwards.
GAATAAGGGAGTCACATAGCTGGATCCGTAAGTCAGTAGTAAGATATTCACGCATACGATATAGAACAGACAGTCTATAGAAACAATTTTGAACTGTTTGTAGCACATACTTCTCAAAACGCAATGAGCCATCTATGAGCAGACCTAAGTTCCGGGCTTCTGTAACACGATCTATCGAGATTCCACCCACAAACACCTTAGGATCAAGTAAATTAATACAATCAATTTGAGTTTTGGACACGAGTATGATAAATTTAGACTTGCTGGGATTCAGGACCAAACTATTTGAATCACACCAGTTAATTATACGGTCTATATCCTCATTCAGCCCATTAACGGCCATGTGAATTTCAGAAGGTTTAGATGACACGTAAAGCTGTAAGTCGTCAGCGTATATGTGGTAATTACAATTTTCAATTTTTAAAATTATATCTGCACAGTACAATACAAATAGTATCGGACCAAGAATAGATCCTTGAGGAACTCCACGGGTCACAGGCATAGCAGTTGAAAAAGAACTGAGACCTTCAGGATTACAAAGTTCTACTACTTGGGAAAGCTCGGTTAAATAGCTCGCAAACCATCTAATCGCAGTGCCGTCGAAACCATAATATTTAAGTTTAGATAATAATAGAGTTGTATTTATGGTATCGAATGCACGAGAAAAGTCTAGAAGCTATATACTACTTTATATACATTTTTTTTTGTAAATACATACTTTTTAGAGATAGAAAAAAACTCAGACCCACAGCCCTATTCCCGCAGCGGTAATCGAACCCGCAACCTTCTGCGTCTCAGGCGGGCCTTCGCCCACTGCGCCACAGTGATCGTCCAAATACAATCTTGGAGTCATTAAGTCGTAGATAAATAGGTATCTAGCGTGCTATGAGGACACTGTCTTATTATCTGGTGAGATTATGGTCAAAATTGCCTAACTACAATATTTTAAAGAGTTAAATTTGTAAAGTTTGAATTTAGGAGCCTATTTCAAAAATTCTTTCACCAAGATTTAGAACGAACCTTCAGGACGCATTTTTATTATCTCGCTAAAGTTAAGGGGATTTTCGTGGAGATTCCAATTTAGCATAGTAAGTTGACAAAAAAAAAACGGTTGAGCCAACACATGCAGCCTTAACGGTTAGAGCTATTTTTATTATATATTATGTATTATCTTTGTAAATGAAAATATGGCTTCTACGGAGTTTAAGAATAAATTGTATTTTTATTTTTACAAGTTAAGAAAATATTCACCAATCATTTAGAAGCATTTTCCTTCTTCAAAGAAATAAATGTAATTAATGAATTTTAGACTTCAAAAATAAAAATAAAAATAATTGAAATTTTCGTGGTCTGGTAAAGTGCGTATAGCCTCAAGTTATTACAACTTTTTTTTTGATAGCCATTATTTGTTTTTTGAATGTAAAAAGTTGTTAGCCGCCATATTTGTTACGTCTACTGATCAAGCCAGAGCAACGTAATTATAATATATACCTAATAACACGCACACATTTACACACAAGTACCTAATGCTCTAAAACAATACCTAAGTACCTAATTTTTTTGGCAGTCGGGTATAAATGAATTTAGGTTTATCATGAAGATGTCTTGTACCTCCTGTTACCTGGTTTTTATATACAGCAAATAGATAATCTAATATTGTATTAAAATATAACAACATTATTTACCCACTGAATGTACTTAATCCAAGTAAATCCAACGAACGCGGCCAGCTCTACTTATATATGTAGGTATTGAATTAAAATCTTTATTGGACACCAAAGAGAAATATATAAACACAGAAATTTTAGAATATAATTACGACTATACCACGTACTTTACTATTCTCCTGCTGACGTTTCGTTGACCGTTTAGAGGTCCTTCCTCATGAGCACCGTCCGCGACCACGCTCGACGGTCGTGAGACGGGAACAGAAATTAATTAATAATTAATATACAATAAGCAATCTTATCTCTGAAAGCGTTCTCTGAATAATGATACTGTACAAAAAATATAAAGTAACTGAACTATAAACTAGCATGGTCGATTCGTCGAATACTCAATTTATTGTAAGTCAACTTTGTTAAAAAAAAATGGTTATCCAGGTGGTGTTTTCGAGCAAAACGTTTTGACAATATTAATTATAAGAAATTTAACATTTCCTCATCAGTTTTCACAAATTAACACGCACATGGCAACCCTAATGGTAATGCTATTAATGCAGGCACAGTGGGTTTTAATGTAGAAGTACATCTCACTATATTTTTTTCAGTTAAAAAAGTAACCAATCAGTTTAATGAAGTGATTGGTTAATTTTATTTTGTAATTTTTCACAGAGCATCATCTAGCCCCAAACTAAGCAGTTTGTATTATGGGAACTACATAACTGATATACTACTAATATACATTATTTTTGTAAATACATACATATTTTACATTGAAAACACACAGACCCGAGACAACGCAGTGGGCCTCTGCGTTGTCGCCACAAAGGTCGGTCACGCTTTCTTTTCTTGTCACGCTAACGCCAATATGTCAAGATAAAACTTATCAACTTTGGCGTAACATTTCCACAGCTAATGTCATTACCATACAATTCCATTTTTCCGGAGGCGTTAATGCCAACACAAAGTGGTTGTTGTCTAGACACCTGTATGGTACACTATTCATATAAACACTAGCTAGGTACCTTTATACTTTATTGCCATAATCTCAAAATTATAATCCCAAAGCAATAGAAAGTCCTGTAGCAAGGAAGCCCCAAAAACTTTCCCAACAGTTAGGTATTCATAAATAATTCCCGTAGGAATCATAACGATGTAAGTTAAACTATCATTTCATGGCGGCCAGGAGTAATGAAACGAGCGTTAAATTTGTTGGATTATCCCGAAAACTTACTTTATGGGATTGCCAAGGAGTTATGGAAAATGGATGATCCGTACATATTAACAAATAAGTAAAAAATGCTGGACATTTTTCACACAGCGTCATCTAGCCCCAAACGAATCAGAGCTTGGAACTACAGGATATAGATATATAGATAACTCTTTATTGCATACACCAGGATTACAAAACAAACTATACTATACTACTTTTATAAGTTTTTTTGGTAAAAACTTATTATGGAAAGAAAATACCCAGACATAAACACCCATACATTAAAATGTGTATTTAAATGTCTTTTTCATAAATAAAAAATGGTCTACTTCAGTCAACCCGTGACCACAACTGTTGCAACACAGACGAAACGTCGGATTGATAGTAAAAAAGGTAAACTTTAAAGTTTATGGATCGCAAATGTTTGAAAAATACCTCTTGTTCAATTGCATTTATGTTGTAAATTTATAAAAACAGTCAGTTAAATATAGTTATTATATTTCTAAATATCTAGTTGAGAAATGTGATGAGTAGAATATATATATAGTTACTTAAATATACTCCAAAAACAATAAAAAAATACCTTATAAATTAATGTAATTAATTTATCTTCGATTTTTTTTCGGAATTGCCTGCATCAATTCTTCGTGAGTCCAAAGTCAAAGGGTTTCAATGAAATGACAAGGCTCAATAGTACCTAATAATGTCAACTTATAAAATTAAAAAAAAAATAAAGTGAATTGACGATTTTCGCGTGCGAACAAGACTTGAAAAATCAAAATACAAACTCCACTTGGTTTTCATTCAGCTTAAGTGTGATGCCAATGAGATTCTGCTTAGTTTAATTCTGTAGTAGTCACATCCAGTGTCCACTGATATAATTGATACTACGAGTACATTGCTTGGAGCGCTGAGGTTGCTTCGCTGGCGCTGTTTATGGCCCATTAGGAGACCAGCAGTTAGAGGAATGAAGTGGATGAGCTCATTATCCTGGGATTATGTTAGAGTAAGGTTTATGCGTTATTGCTTTAAGTTTTGTGGATGCATGGGGTTTTGGTCGAAAATCCCATAGGGCAATGTTGTTTTTCCAAGTTACAATTGTGTTTTTAAGTAAGTCTCAAGATAACTTTAATAATTTTTCATGTCAAACGACAATCGAAACAAAAAATCAAATTTGGCGTTCCGAGCTAGTTTAGCTAGTAGTCTTAGTAGACAAATATCCATATAAAAGTTTGTAATACATAGGACATTCGCGAATTAGACGACTATAATATTAAAATAGTTCTTTTATATTTTTGGACAAACCAGGTACCTATTCGAATCAAAATCTATTATCATTGATAACATCGGAATTATCTCTGCAAAACAAGAAGGAACAAATATTATAATTGGTGTGGATTTTTTTAAGTACATTTTATTCCAATTTGTAGCTGAGAGCATTTCCCATTGAGAAAAGAATCAAATTAAATAACGGAGTTATCAGTATACATACACAGAAAATACATAAACCACGAATTGAAAATCTTCTATACCCGAACTCAATTTTAGTTTTTATGAAGGTTTTTTAGGTTAGTTTTTTATATTAATAATAAATATAATGCTGAACATTTTCACACAACATCATCTAGCCCCAAAGTAAGCAGAGCTTGTGTTATGGGAACTACATGACTGATATTCTACTTTTGTACATTTTCTTGTAAATACAATACACTATCTTAATACTGCGTATTTTAATCTGTGAGCCTGAATTCAAAATTGGGCAGTGGTTCTTATTCAACACCTGCATCATTTGGGCACAGTATAAGGTGTCTCATCAGTTTTGCTACTTGGAGCGGTTTAAGTTACAAGTGATAGCGATTTATATTGCTAAGTAGGTACTTATATCTTAAAGATGATATTTTAATGATTTCATTGTATTATTTTTTAATCATATTAATAAGGGAATTTACCTACGTCGATTCGTAAAAACGAACGTTACGTTGCTTCCTTCCTTTGTCCTTAGTATGTATAATCCCTGAAGGGTTTTTTTCTACACAAAAATTTAAATAGGTTACAATTTCGTTCAACGATTTTAAAAATTTAGGTTTTTCATTGAAGAAACGAATGGTGAAAAATATCAGTTCTTTTCGGTAAAAAACAATAGATCAGCTGTTTTAGGTATAGTACCCGGAAGCAAACATCATAGAGATGGCAGCAAGTAAAAAAAAAATTGAGTATGTAATGTTTGGACGTGCCTCTGACTACCCCCTACTTGGTATCCTCAAAGTTCTACTCACTGCGTATGCATCTGAGGATGTCCACCATGGGGAAGACAGTCGTGAGGGTGTTTTTTTTTATATAACATAATTTGTCAGGAAAATTTGTTTTATTTTTCTCAGGCCAAAACCTCTCTTTCGGCTTAATATATATTTTCCGAGACAACATATAGATCTGAAAACGTTAATCGTGTGGTAAAGTTGTATGTTTTTTTACGTGAATATAAATTGTTGATACTTATGACTTGAGCTGAGCTTTGGAAAAGCTAAAGCTGGCCACGTGCCACGGAGGCTGGTTATTAACGCGGCAGTCGGCAGCCGCGCCGTGACAAATGAACCGTGGGCTTATGAACACTATATTGGACCAACTTGAGAACCAGCTGAGGTATCGTGCTTGGTTATTGAAAGAATATGAAATGGACCAATCTATAATTGTAAGTTTTGTAAGGTTCTCTATCGTTTATTATGTTCCCGACTTTACGGCAGTATAACATAATTATTGTTATTGTAATTAGTTTGTTAGGAAAATAATAACAAATATAAAAAAAAAACGTTAAAAAAACAAAGCAGCAATAAATAATATAAATGTAATAAGTTTTTTTTAAAGTTAAATAGTATGGCACTACTAATGTATTACTATAGACATATGTATACTTATATTTATGTATTATAATAAAAAACCTCGCCTTACCTACATGTTCCCTCATTCTGTCTCATGTGAATGATTTTATTTGTGTACAATAATAAATAAATATATAGGTATTTTTACTGATCGCGAAAATTTAAACATTGTAAATAAGTTCAGTTTTGCAAAATTTTAATTATTTTTAATATTGTAACAACGCGACGTGGAGGGAGAGCGTAGCGGTCTCTCAACCTGATGAAGACTCCTGGAATAAGTCGAAACTTTTGAAACGGTGCCTTCATAGATAGTATGGTACATGAAAATTCCTGTTTTTGAAATAAAAAAGAATGTTTATTTTGCGTGGCGGGTAAAAATATGCCCTAGTACCAGTTTTCACTAACCTATCACGAGTCACTACTGGGGCGAAGGTCTCACCTCCTTTCATCTCTATCAATGGCACCCTTTTTTTCATTTGCAGTATTTTAACGCCATCTATGTGTGAGTAGAGCGCAACATAGTTTCACGAACTTACCGCAACTGCACATGTCGCTAGTATTGCTGTTATGCTGCATTGTAAAATTATTTTTTATGTTACCTCATGAAATAAGATTATTGAAAACGTATAATATTTTAATTAAATTATTAAATATGTTATTAAGTTATAGTTTTAGTACTAAGAACGCCAATTAAATGTAATATGTAATTATTGTCTGAATGAAGGCAAAACAGGATGGACACCCTTGATCAAAAAACATATCAATTCGTTTTATAATCCTTTAGAATTCGTATTTTATTCAAAAAAAAAGCGTCATTTTTAAAGTCCACTCAGGTTGCTTTTTATGTCCCCCTAAATAAGAAAATAATGTTTGCAAACTTTTTACCAGCTCATAAAAAAAAACCAATAAACACCTTAACCATCACTTAAATTCACTCTCACATCTTAATCATCCTTATTTTCTCTCAATAAATCCCACCGTTAAGAGCTCCTAGACTATCTTAGGCCAAGAGCTTAAACTTTTAATGGCACTTGACAGCGAAGAAAATGGGGGTTGAACTACTTTAAAGGGGTTTATCGCGACTCTCGGCTTACTTTTTGTCTAAAAGTGTATATTTATAACGCCATCCGCTGTTTTATAAGACTTGCTTTTGGCCTTGACTTTGCCGTTGATATAAATACCTGTCATCCCAATTTTAGAAGCTCGTGAAATCATTAAAAAGGTCCATATCTTAGAATTTAATATGATCAGTTGGAGTAATCTTAGAATGTGATAGGAAGGAGGATAGCAATAGAGTAATGATGGATTCCTCAGAGGAAAAATAAATTTCAGAAATCAGAATATTTATTTGCATGAATATAAGTTAGCTAATACGTGATGTTACATTTTTTTAGGCCTTAATTATATTTTACCATACATATGGTATGCACATGTCAGTTGGTAGATTGAGAATCAATTTAGACACAATAACAATTACAAGAATAATTATAAAAAAACAGACGTTTGAATTAAAAATGTCAATAACTATTACCTACCTACCATAAACAACTTAATCTAATAATATTCACTCCTTGTTATTGGTCATAATATCATTATTGCCTACTAGCTTCTGCCCACGTCTTCGCCCGCGTGGTATGCGGGTGCAAAGTAGCATATGTGTTATTCTGATGTATAGCTATAATACTGTTAAGTTTCATCAAAATTCGTTTAGTAGTTTTAGCGTGAAAGAGTAACAAACATCTATCCTCACAAACTTTCGTGTTTATAATATTAGTAGGACTTTGTGGTTCATAAATTCATGAATGTCATAGAAACACTGGTCCCCTAACCATTTCGACAGTTTATTTTTGATTTGTATGATAATTTTTTGAATAAATTTGGCAATTTATTATACACTTTTATTACATTAACATATGGAATATAAGTGACTTTTTTTAAAGTTGAAAGTTGACTTTCTAATAGTTAGTCTGAAAAATTAGTCTGGGCAACGCCAATCTTTTTTTATGCACTTTTGTAGACTCATAATATCGTTTTTCAAATCTTGCAGATAGTCCAATGACGTTACCAAGACCACAAACAGCCTAGTATAACGTTCATTTAGAAAAAAAAGGCTAACATTGACGAACGACCAAAAATAATCTCCAAACAACACGTGATGGGATACAGACAAGATAAAACTATGAATAGTTGGATGCTGAGCTGATTTTGATAAGATTTATACTATAATTTGTTTAATAGATTCTAGTATCACCACAGCTTGGATGAAATCAACATGATAATTTTGTGTGGCTATGAAACGAGCGAAAATTAAGACAGATGAGGTGTTTTTTGTGGACGTCTAAAGGCTCGGTCAGACTGGGCGATGTTGGCAATCAATTTATTTAGGCGATCTTTGACAACCATTTTCCTGTGATTGCCACAGCCACTGCATCGGTTTCTATCTCAGTCTTATTCCTTTTAAACGAAAGTAAGATATTATTTTTACCAAATCATATGCAGATATCGAATATAGCCTCAAAATGGCCTTATAGTTCTGTTGTACCTAGGTACCTTTTACCTACATATGTACACAATGTACCTAGGTACAAGGTACCTAAATACAACTTATAAAATACTTGATATAATTGTTTTAGGAAAACCCATTGCACTTAAAACAATTTATGACTAAACAAGTAAACTATAAGGTAATTTTGAGGCTAAATTCGCCTCAAAATGGCATTTTGGGCTCCTATCAAGTCTTAGCAATGATTATGTGATACGCCTTCATATAAATTTCTTATAGAATTAGAATCAAAGGTTTTTTTATATTAAACCTTTAATGTTAGACCCTACGGAACTATAAGTACCGTGGTACATCCAGACACTGAACAAAATTTCAAAAAATTGTCCGCCCGCACCTCGTGCGTTGCATCTTGCATCTCGGTCCGCCCGCCGCGCCATTTTGGTCTCAATATATACAGCTATACATCTCAAATCGCTATCTGCATGGCCTCTTGTGTTCATGATAAGATAGTTTCGATACTCGGCGTCGCTTGTTCTAAGATAACCTCTGTGGCAGCATCTTTATTAGTGTGATTAGTGATAAGAGATATGATTTTTTATTTAGGTTTTCTTTTCTCACGGTTGTAAAAGCGGAGTGTTTTACTAAAAAAAACATTATATACACTTGTGCCGCGAAATGCAAATATTTTGCGGTTTAAACTGAATATTCTATGACTTTACGCATAAACTATTTAATAATTTCTGATTTAATTTTAATTCATCTCGAAAATTCCGATATAGCGGAACTGAACTTCGCCTTTTATCGGGAATGCATAAAATGCTAAATCCGAATTTATTAGCATACAGGTTTCATTCTGACGCAAAGTACAAAAGGTTTTTTTAATATTTTCGATACATTATAAGTTGGTATTAGATCTATCAGACATACGATGAAAGAGGACACAAAATAACGTAAACAGTTCCTAGGAATGTCCATGTGTAGATGTTTTCTTTATCTGATATAATGAAGGATAAATAAATAAATAATGTTGGCCATTGTTCACACAGCATCATCTAGCCCCAAACTAAGCAGATCTTGTATTATGGGAACTACATGACTGGTATACTACTTATATACTCTTTTTTGTGAATACATATTACACATAGAAAACACCTATACCCCAGAAAAAATATATGCTGAACATCTATCCCGCGGCGGGAATCGAACCCGCAACCTTCTGCGTCTCAGTCTCCGCCACAGAGGTTGTCAAAGCTACGTTTTTCAGGCACCATAAGTATTCCATTCTACAACTTTTTATCAACGATTGTGCTTAATGTGCTTTAAACAGGGTTTACGAAAAACTATAGCCATGTTGGCCTAGTGGGCGATACCCCGACTTCTGATCCGGAGGTCATGGGTTCGAACCCGGTCGTGCACCAATGGATTTTTCCACTCGAAAAATGTATGTGCGCATTAACACGTGTTCAAAACGGTGAAGGAAAACATCGTGAGGAAACCGGCATACCCTAGAACCAAAAATTGGAAGGCATGTGTCTACAGTGCGTGTTTGTTTGTTTGTTTTTTTTTTTACGAAAAACTGTCGATACTCTTTGATCAAAATGGTAAATAACATCTACACTTACTTAACTGAATATTTATTGTCCCTCAGGGTGATAATCAGGAAACAATTACAGTGCAACCACAAATCAACCGACTGCTTGATAAGTTTCTAATAAGTTATAGTATCAATTACTTATCATATATCCGAAGGCAGTATTCTAATGCTTGTGCTGACGACCTGAGCACGACGAAGCGGTTTTGAATATTTGAAATCTGTAAAAGCCCGTACTTTGAATTAAATAAATAAGGCTGGACATTTTTCACACAGCATCATCTATCCCCAAACTAAGCAGAACTTATGTTATGGGAACTACATGACTGATATACTACTTATATATTTTTTTTGTAAATTCATACATAACTTATATAGAAAACACCCAGACCTGAGACAAACCCAGACCTGACCCAGGGTTCTATTTTAGGCCCAATACTATTTATATTATATAGTGCAGACATCATCCATGCCATAACTCATAGTAGGTATCATCTTTATGCAGATGACTTGCAACTGTTTTTATCATTTCCACCATCGGACCTAGTTGGTTCTGTAAATAGAATAAATTCTGATTTAGCCCAGATATCAAGTTGGGCAACAGATAATTCATTGACTATAAACCCAAAAAAGTCAAAATTTATGTATATATGTACGAGACAAAAATTAGAAGAACTCCAAAAAACCACTCCAGCCAGCATCATAGTTGATGGTGAAGTTGTGGAGTGTGTTTCTGAAGCCAGAAACCTTGGGCTAGTGATGGACAACCATTTACATTTCGAAAGACATGTTGCTGAAAGTGTGCGAAACTGTTTCTACCGCCTGAGGCTCCTTTATAAAATACGTCAATTTATAAGTGAGGCTGTTAGAATAAATCTTTGTGAGTCCTTAATTTTATCTAAACTTAATTACTGTGATGTTGTTTATGGCCCTTGTCTGCTAACAAGGACCACAAAGCTGATCCAACGTGTACAAAATGCATGTGCACGTTTTTGTTTTCATGTCCCACCACGATCACATATCACTCCTTACCTAAATTCATCCAAACTTCTCAAAATGGAAGCGCGCAGAAAGCTCCACTTGGCAGTACTTCTCTTTGGGGTTATACATAAACAGTATCCAAAATATCTATTTAATAAGTTTGTTTGGGCACAAGCTCAAAATAGATACCCAAGCAGAGCAAGCACCTATGTGTTTGAGACACCGAAGCATAAGTCCATGGCTTTCCGTGGTTCTTTCAGATTCGCTGCCTCTAGGTGCTGGAATGATCTTCCTCCGCCAGTGCGTGCTATGAAAACAGTTCAGGTCTTCAAAAAAACTTGTAAGGATCAGCTCTTCAAGGAGCAATCATGCCTTGTTTAAGTAACTGACAGAACATAGCTTACAAATCAACCTTTTACAATGGGATTAGAAGATACTACGTATCCTTCACTTCACTTCACTTCTCGATTATGGCTTTTGTATCCTTCACTTCACTTCTTGAATATGGCTTTTATTTGTCACAGTTCTGCCATACACTGAACAAAAACGGAAGCACAGACGCAGAGTAGATATTTTCTTATTTAGCCTGCTCCATAAGCATTATAGCACAGTCAAGCTACAAAACCACAGACTATTTTAAACAAAAAATCGTTTATAGACTCTGACTGCACAGACCACAGACAAGCAAATAATATCTATCTATATATGTTTTTTATTATTTTATTTTTATTTTTGTTTTTAAGTTGCTCACCGTTGATCGTGACATCACGATGCAGGCCCTGTCTGAAAATCAGCGCTGCATCTTTCCTAGGTTTGGTGCAGCATTATGCTGAGACAGGGACCTTTTTGACCCCACACAACACATCTTGTATTTGTATCTGTTTTTTAATGTTTGTTTTAATTTAGCTATTTTGTTACCTGTTGTATTGTGTTGTGGTAAATAAATGTTTTTTTCTTTCTTTCTTTCAAATATTGGCAGATACAAACATTTCTCCCGCGGCGGGAATCGAACACACAACCAGAAGTCTCAGGCGGGTAAATACATAAGTAAAGGCAGAATATTTTTACAAAAAACAAAAAAAAAACACGCTCACGACTTTCTTTCCTATGGTGGACATCCTCAGATACATACACAGTGAGTAGATCTTTGAGGATACCAAGTAGGGGGTAGTCAGAGGCCCGTCCAATTATTATATTTGGTACATGCCCGCGTTTTGCAAGTTAGCATTCCACGTGACAGGTTGCAAGCCTATCACCGCTTATTGGAACACTAACTGTTGGCACAAGCCTTCAACTTTTTGGTTCTAGGGCATGCCGGTTTCCTCACGATGTTTTCCTTCACCGTTTTGAGCATGTGTTAATGCGCACTTAATAATTTAATAAGCATAAATACCTCTATTTGATCAAATTTGGAATTTCTGTGTGCTTACCTTTATCAAACTAAATAATTCCATCGATATAATTTCATTAAAATCACCTTTCATATTCATTACAATCTGAATGATTTTATAACTCTTGATAATTAAAATTTTACAGATGAATTTTCAATTCGCAAATAATTTTTGGTGACAATTGATTCGACAAACGGTGACAAAATTGGATTAAATTGTATAATTTGTACACTCATGTGGATAAGTCAATAATCTGGTACCACGAACGTTCGAATAATGTAATTTTAACTATGTTGCTGGTAAGTATAAGTATATACTATAAGTACTCAAGGAACATGGATGCAGATTACAAGTACTACCGTGTACGAACCACAGAAAAGAGATGACTCTTTTAATACATGTTTACTTAAACTTAACTTAAAAGATCCTTACCCATTTAACTTAACGTAACTTGTAATTTTGAATATTTTTATTTGATAAATAAATAATGCTAGTCATTTTCACATAACATCATCTAGCCCCAAAGTAAGCAGAGCTTGTGTTATGGGAACTACATGACTGATATACTACTTTATATAGTTTTTTTTGTAAATACATACATAATATACATAGAAAACACCCAGACCAGAGACAAATGTATGCAGATCAAGCAAAAATTTGTCCCGCAGCGGGAATCGAACCCGCAACCTTCTGCGTTTCAGACGGACCTTCGCCCACTGCGTCACAGAGGTCGTCAAAATACCACTGAGCTTACAAAATTTTGTGCCGTGTTATGTCTAAGGCACATCTTTCATTAGATATTCGTACTTAATAAGCAATACATTTATTGCTTATATAAGCAATACATATATTGCTTTCACAGTCATGGTAGGTACATAGATGGTTCATAAAGGTACATGAACCCTGTCTTATCGTATACCTAGCAGGATAGGTAGGCAGGCTGAGGTTTTGCGTAAAAGAACTAATGTTTGACGATGGCTAATTCAGTTTATATTTCAGAACAAGACAAGAAAATTGATATCTTAATGAAACACTTATATACATTGTCTCGTGGTGGAAATCGAACCCGCAACCTTCTGCGTCTCAGCCGGGCCGTTGCACTCTGCGACACAAAGGTCGACGAAACTATTAGTCATTCAACCAAATTACCCAGCACATCTGATAGAACCCCAAGCTATGCCAAGCTATTTTATATATATAAAATATATTTTTGCATGAGTTATAAAATAATTGGCTTACAAAAACAAACATCGCCCTCCCACAAGCGGCACAATCGGTTAAAAAGAGCATTACAATTACACGAAACAAAGCGAACAGACGTCAATTACCCATACCAATGATATTTGCATAGAATAAAGCTAAATGTAGGATACAAAAAGAGCACCATTGTAAGTTGAATTAGGGCCTGTGTTGGTATGGTAACGATAAATACCACTATGGTCAGTGGTCAGGGTTCGGATGTAAGAAAGCGAGCAGGCCGCGTTAGTTCATGGATGTGGTATTTCTCTTCAATAATAATGTATTGCGATCTTTGCTCGGTATACTGTTTGAATCAAGGCGTTTTTAAACATGAATTTCCATTTCTAGACTTTTGTTAAATAATTATAATGATATATTTTTAAAACGTTTTTTTTTATTTACGGTTGTTCCGATTTTTTACATATCGTAATAACGGTGAAAGCACCGACTAAGTTTCGACTCATTAAGAGAGTCTTCATAAGGGTTAGTGATCGCGTCGCTCTCCCTCCGCGGCGTCTTGCACTGAATTGTTCGGTGCCTTCAACAATAGCATGGTACGTCTTCAACTAAAGGAATACTAAGTTGAAGATATACAATATTATCATCGTGTACACAATCCCAGCATTTAATGTTATTTTATGATCATCATCTTAACCGGAATCATCTACTGCTGGCCTCATTTCTCTTCTGCTGACCTCCTCTGTCCTAAGCGTCTCGTCCAGGTGTTCTGATTTCGTCAACCCATCTCATATATGATACCTCCTCCAAACATCTTAACTCAATACTTTTACCATAACGACAACAGTTTTTGCCGCATCCAAACCAGCTGTTGCTTTGTTTATGGCGTCCAGCTGGTTTTTATCTTTTTGCTGCAGTATCTATAATCACCGTGCAAGGACACCTGAAATGTAAAGCCAGGGACGAAACATTCGCATTAGTATCATCATCATCAGACTGTATAAATCCACTGACGGGCATAAACCTCCCAAAGAGTGTTACGACGAACGATTATTGGCTACCATCGGCTTCCCAACCTGTATAATGCCATCGGTCCACTTGGTCCACTTTTGCCGAAATGTAGCTCTAATATGTAAACAAATCACAATTTATGATAGCAAAATGTTGATTTTCTACTTAAATAATTGCATATTATTACTTTATTATATTTAAGTTACTTGAGATTTTATGCTCTTTGGTTGGTCATTGTTTTCAAGGTGGCGGTATTCGGTCTATGGTCGATGACGCGACACAGCGCCGGGGGGTAGTTGTTCTGTGGCACCGGTTGGAATAATTATTGAGAAAAAGGTTAGGGATAGGATGATCAATAATATGATCAAACCTAGGTATGCATCGTAATGTCTAGATTGATTATACAATAAACGCTGAGTTAAGCTGAGGTTTTAGTTTACAAATGTGACATTCGATTCTTTAAATTGTCCTTTATCACTTCACCTGAAATGTAAAGCCAGGGACGAAACATTCGCATTATTATCATCATCATCAGACTGTAAAAATCCACTGGCCATCGGTCCACTTTAGCTGAAATGTAGCTCTAATGTGACATTCGATTAATTACATGGTCCATTATCACTTCAGCTTGGTCAGTTAACAGAACCAGTCATAATTTCGGGTCTTGTAAGGATTATGGAACTACCCTCTTGTTCATAATCAGTCGCAATTCTTACCCTTAGCAGGTCGTTAACTCTTACCCTGTCCTTTTCTAACACTAAAGGAACCACCAGCCTTCTTGTATGAATACATCCTTAGAACCTGTTTAATAATTTTTCCTTTTGTGATGACAAAGAGCGATCGATATTCAGATCGAACAAAACAGCGGCGCTCCGCCGCCAAATGCCTATTGGTATTTATTATTATTTAGACCTAAATAATTAATAAATATCCAACGCCCCTAGACCAGGAACATATATATGCAGAATATGGCAACATATTCCCACTGCGGGAATCGAGCTTTGTAGCCGGCTTTTCACCCGCCACGCCATTGAGGTCGATATTATTATAAGTATGTGGTAGAATTCAATGCATTTATATGCGGTCTGTGGTTTACACAAAGGGACTTCGTTTATTATTTTTGGTTTAATAAGAGAAGACTGTGATCTTCTCTATATTTTTCTGGAGGAAATTGTTTTGAGCGGCAATGCTGCCAATTCTATGACAATGTCCAGTAAACAAACTATTTCAACACTAATTTAATCGGTTAAAATATCAGTTACTTTGTGCTCGGAGTACAACAATTTACGTGTATTAAAAATGACACCATCATTGCTAGCTTAAAGAAACAACGAATCTTAATCTCCCAAACAAGACGCTAGCCCATTTTCCGAAAATTATTACAAATTCCAGACCACTAAGCAGAGCACCATACGTAGTTTGCGATAAACAACACGAAACGGGAGCCTCCAAAACTAACGGTTATAGCTTAACGACGCCCTAACTAGGAATGTGACTAGCGTGCTCTGAACTCTGTTTTGCATGAAGTGCCTTTGGACATATTGCAGTTTTGGAGTAAGCAAAACTACTGGGACGCCGTGAACAAGATTCTTAAGTGGCTCTGAACACTGCACTTGTAAACTAGATATCTTACGTATTATTCTAAGATATTATTAAGAGCCGTGTTGGCCTAGTGGGCGATACCCCGACTTTTGATCCGGAGGTCGTGGGTTCAACCCGGTCGTGCACCAACGGATTTTTCCAATCGAAAAATTTATGTGCGCATTAACACGTGCTCAAAACGGTGAAGGAAAATATCGTGAGGAAACCGGCATGCCCTAGAACCAAAAATTCGAAGGCTTGCAACCTGTCACGTGGAATGCTTACTACTTGCAAAACGCGGACATGTACCAAATGTTATATTTGGACGTGCCTCTCACTACCCCCTACTTGGTATCCTCAAAGATCTATTCACTGAGTATGTATCTAAGGATGTCCACCATGGGGAAGACAGTCGTGAGCGTGTTTGTTTGTTTTTTGTTTTATTCTAAGATATTATTACGACTATACAACATACTTTACTTTTATTCTGCTGACGTTTCGTTGACTGTTCAAACGTTCTTCCTAATGAGCACCGTCCCCGGAACGGTGAACGAAACGTCAGCAGGAGAATAGTAAAGTACGTGGTATAGTCGTTATATAATCCTAAAATTATACCAAACCACGATAATTTATATAATAATAAATCATATTTATTTTCAAAAAAAGGTTTACATTGGCACACTTAAAAATTAATCATATATGTGTGATCTTGTTGCGAGATGACACGGCTAAGTGTATTTTGTAATTGTAACTAAATCTTACAGTATTTTACAGTCAAATACTTGGGTACCTTGCTCTAACTAAGTATAAAACTTGTGTTTAGACGCAAGGGAATAATATCTTTCGTATTTACCATAAATGTTAAATGTTACATGTTATATTTCATATAACATTTATATGACATTTCAAATGACATTTTATTGGTCTAAATAATCATCTTTTTTAATGAAATATTTATCATGGGCTGTCGCGTGAATGCAATTGGGAAAAGCGCCTTGTCTTTCATTTTTCATTCAATTTTATCCTATCCAACCAAAGGTTGTCTGGGATAGATCACTTTAAGCAATAAGATCTACTTTACCTTGCATGTTTATGAATTCCTGTATTTGTATACTTATCTGGTGTAAAATCAATAATTTATCTATTTATCTATCTATCTAAGATGGTTGCCTATAATGGCCAATATAGGCCTGCGTAATAACACACCCCAAGATAAGCCCAAAGGCAAACTTCACACTAAAGAAATGGCAATGGTCAATGACTCATCTTGATAGTCCTACTTAACTTAATGTTTTTGTTAATAAAATACACAAGTGTTAATAAAATCATCGCCTTATAAGCGAACCTGTACATAGCAGCGTTTTGCATACATAATATGTTCACTACCGTCCCAGAATTTTGTCTTCTGCTATGCCTAAATGTAAAAATGTTGGTGTATGTGCTATTTACTGTTATTTTCGTTGTGTATAGTTCAAAATAATAAAAATTTTGTTATTCATGTCGAACAAAAAAACACTAAATTCAAAGTGGTAGTTTTCAATATGTTCAATATGCAGCAACTTAGGAATTTGACCCTAAAGCATATCACGGCCATAAGTTGCGGTTGACATTCCCATCAAAACGAAAGCTAGATTAACACCGATTTCTCGCAAAAAAAATAGCGAATACTTATGCACTGGACTAAATTTAAAGTAGCAGTTTTCAAAATGGTAAGTAGCCGTCAATTAGGAACTTGACCCTTAGGCATATTACGACATAATTTGCGGGTATGACATTCCCATCAAAACCAACGCTATATTAACGCCGATCTTTCACTAAAAACTTAGCGAATATTTATGCACTGGACAAATCGAAAGTAGACGTTTTCAAAATGGTCAATAGTCGTCAACTTAGGAACTTGACCTTTAGGCATATTACGACATAATTTGCGGGCGTGACATTCTCATCAAAACCTACGCTAGATTAACGCCGATTTCTCACTAAAAATGTTGCGAATACTTAAGCACTGGACTGAATTCAAAGAGGCAGTTTTCAAAATGGTCAATAGCCGTCAACTAAGGAACTTGACCTTTAGGCATATCACGGATAATTTGCGGGCATGACATTCCCATCAAAACTAACGCTGAATTATAAATGTGCACGCAATAACGAAACGCCACTGCACATTACCGCTGAGTTTATTGTTATAGCGATTACAGCGCATTGCTGCCGCGAGAGTCGTCAGACGTTTCTGAAGCTAGTCTGAGAACAGGGTGGTTTTAAAAGTTGGGATATTTGTTTTTGGAATCGTTTCGCGACTGTTTTGCTTTCCGTATTTCGAGTTTTAAAAGTTAACGTTTTCCGACCGGAATCAGCGGCGCATTTGCAAAGAACAGGAGCTCGTGACAGATGAGCCACCTGGCACATGGGCACACGAGCGAAGAAAGCCGGTCGGAAATAATGTATCCCCTTTAAGACCGGAATCAGCGGTGCATCTGGTAGATACTCCGCTGGTACATGGGCGCACGAGCGTAGAAAGCCGGTCGGAATGAATTTGTATATCTAGCTCTGTTCGACCGTAAGAAAGCCGGTCTGAATAAAGGATATAACACTGACATATGGTCATGAATTTATGGTCTGAATAAAGGATATATCGATGAGGTCAGCACGAGAATATTTTTTTTTTAAATTAAGCAGTGACACTAAGTGACAACGAAGACTCTGCATATCATTGTCAGAGCAGTGTACATATTACCATACTCTTTAGTG
Organism: Perizoma affinitatum; assembly: GCA_961405105.1. Taxonomy (NCBI): domain Eukaryota; kingdom Metazoa; phylum Arthropoda; class Insecta; order Lepidoptera; family Geometridae; genus Perizoma; species Perizoma affinitatum. Next base: position 13,509,100 of record OY560194.1, on the reverse strand, counting down.
TCCATTATATCAGAAGCTTGTAGTTTGAAATGTCATATGAAAGCTGATTTAATTAATGTATGAAAGTACTTTATTGATCCCCGCAATATCATAAAATAATGTAAAGATTAATCATAGTAAATATGTTAATTTATGAATTATTTCAAAGAATATGCGTTGTTTAATCATGAGATTATATTTATACACAATTACTATAAAGAAATATAGAGATAAATTGTTTAAAATTTAATGATTAAAATTAAAACAAAAACTGAATATAACTAAAAGTACGATGGGTGGTCTTATCGCTTGAAAGTGATAATATCCGCTCAAACTTGGGAATGTATACTTTTTTTTATTTAAAACATTTTGCAAACTTGATGTACTTTCTGCGTCTCCGCCACTCTGTTCTAGACCCGACATAAAGATGATTAAATATTTATTCGTAAGCTTAAGGGATTTTCGGAAAGTTTCATTAAAAGCTGACTAAAAAGTCGACTCCGGGCAACAACCTTCTAATATTGTCGTTTTGGTAATTTCCTAACACGCCGTATAACATAAGGTTGTAACTAGACGGTTGTATCTAACTAACATGGGGACGTAAAGGGAGGACCCAGCGGTATCATGTAGTCTGGTCGGTAGTTATCCACTAAGATTTATAAGAACGACAATGTTGCCATAATTTTTGTCTTGTTTTTACTCAGCTGTAAAAACATGTCACCCTTGGATGGCCAGTTTGAGTATAGTGTCCTTCTGCACTTATTTTGCGAGTATGAGATTTAGCTATTATAATGGAAGCATAGTAAAGAAAATAAATAAATACGCTTACGTATTTATTTAACTATATTCTCCATGATAGAAATCCTCTGATACATAACTCAGTACTTAAGGGGATCTTTGGGGATACCAAGTAGAGGGTAGTCAGAGCATGATCAAATGTTATATTTGCTACATGCATCGTTTTGCAAGTTAGCATTCTTCGTGACAGGTTGCAAGCCTATCGGCGCTTATTGGAACACTAATTGATGGCACATGCCTTCGAGTTTTTGGTCCTAGAGCACGCTGATTTTTGGGATATGATAACATCATGCCAAGTTTTTTTTAAGCGAGATTGAAAACAATAAAACAGTTTTTAAAAGAGGCATATTTTTTTCTTGAAAATCAAAGATTAAATTAAAATTATGCTGTCTGCAAAAATCACGCTGCTAAATTACATTATGCGTATTAAAAATGGTTTTTTTATGTTTGTTACATGACATCTTCGCTAATTGTTAACCAATTTTGATTTAGATTTTATTATTTGTATAGAGAATTATCCCGAAGTGGTCCTCTATAAGTTTTATTCCTGAAAAAATGGCTACTTTTCCCGTAGAATTCAAAAAACATCATCTTATGGAATCACGACTCGCCGTTTTTTTTTTGTTTTTTATTAGATAGAGTGAATAAAAATACGTAAGCATGTGAGAAAGTCTTTTTTTTTTACTCTTAGAGTATAAGACAATTAAAAAATACGACTAAAACTAATATATTTACAGATAATAAATCGATAGATATATAACTCTTTATTGTACCTCATGGTATGTTGCTTACAAATTAATTCAAACACATCAGACACAAGCTAATCGCGGGAGTAAAATGGGTGGTCTTATCGCTTATAACGATCTCTTCCAGACATCCTTTGGATTGACAGGAATTGACGTGAACGATAAAGGACGGTGGTGTATAGACAATACAAACATACATACTGTCGATAGTTTTTACCAGTAAAAAATTCCGTAATTTCGTTAAAATTCAGGAGAATCACGTAAACTCCTTCATCAAAACATTCCAACAGCAAAAATCCCGTAGCTCCGCGTCGATTCATCTCCGACTATTGTCTAGCCGCATTGTGTAGAGTAGACGAGCCGAGCTGAGTGCACATGCACGCACGTATACCTTTGTAAAGGAAGGTGAGTGCGACTTACAAATTGGATTTTTACACGTCTGCCGTGAAGTTGTGTAATTGTGATGATGAGTGATTATTTTAATGAGGGCTTCCTTAAGTTCTAATCTCACGCGCGGAAGAACTTGCTTGATAGTCTTCCATAGGCTACAGGAACTGCTTACCAACAGGTGGGCTGTATGTTTTGTTTGACAAGTTGGTGGTTTTAAAAAAAGGTTGGTCTGCACTGGGTTGATGACGGTCGAAAGACATAAATGATCCTAAATCGATACCAACACCGCACAAAATTATAAGACATTAAATAAAAAATCCGACTTCAAATAATGAGAAATTGATAAAAAGTCCAATTTTTTTATCCAAATTTGAGAAGTTCCATAAATTCTTCATGTATCCCATCATCACAACTGAATTTTGACAAAAACGGAACTAATCTGAAAGTATATCCTTTAAAAAAAATATAACAATCCAAATCGGTTTATAAATGAAGGATTTCTGTGGTATCAAATATTGTTATATTAAAAAATAGAACTAAATTGAGAACCTTCTGTTTTTGAAGATGGTTAAAAAGGTTAAGAAAGCCTACCCCAAGAAAGCCAGCCCACTGCTGGATACTCGTTTCTTGCCATCCGCCTCAATCTTGTCAATCTATGTAGTTTTTAAAATGTCGTCGCCGGTGGCCCCGGCGGAGGACCTCCGCTCCTTTTTCGACGAAAACAGTGGCGCAGTTGGCGAAAGCCTGCCTTAGACGCAGAATGTTGCGGGTTCGATTTACGCCGCGGGACAAATGTTTGTGTATGCATATATTTTTCTCGGGTCTAGGTGTATGTATTTACAAAAAAAACCGTATATTAGTAGTAAGTCATATAGTTTCCATAACACAAGCTCTGTTTAGTTTGGGGCTAGATGATGTCGCGTGAAAATGTCCAGAATTACATCTGTTTATTTATTTTATTTTACCGTCTCGCGGCAAAATAAAAAATCATTTTTTATAGATGTGTTGTAAACTTTACTGGTAACTTCGCTAAGGCTGTGAATACAAATACTTGTTGATTAAAGGCTTAAAAGTTATAGAAGATTACCCGTTAATATTCCTCATTGGCAAAATAAGATAACGACTTTTCAGGGCTAGGAAAGGTAATTGATATTAATCTATACGGAATTGTGATTTGTGCCGTGTCGGCCTAGTGAGCGGTACCACGAATTTCGATCCAAAGATTGTGTGTACGAACACGAGCGTGTATCCATTTGACAAAAAAAAACATGTTTACGGTAACACGTCAGAAAATCGGGTAATGAAAACATCGTGAGAGAACCGGCATGCCCTAAAATCAAAAGTTTGCAGGCACGTGCCATTTGTTAGTGTTCCACTTAGCGGCGATAGATTTCAACCTGTCACGTGGAATGCTCTAGTATATGCAGAACGTATGTGCCAAATATAACGTTTGCCGTGCCTCTTACCACCTACTACTTGGTGACCTCACTGATCTACGTACTGACTAAAGATCTGAAGATGACTATCTTGAAGACTACAGTTGTGCACGTGTTTGTTTTCTAATAAAATAATTATAATTTTATCTAAATTGCTTTTAAAATTGTGCACTGCCATCCTCCACCATTTTAATTCATGTCTTCATCCCAAGGTTGCCTGAAGATAATAGCTGTCAGTGATAAAGCCACCCATTGCAATATGTATTTAATGAAAATCTGAAACAATTGAGGTATCTATAGATCATCTTTAGATATAGTTATCTGTTTCATCTGTATTTAATTGTACCTAGTTGTATAAAAAAGTAAAAGATTATCCAAGTATACCGATTATAAAGTATTTATTGACTGCACTTAATACAGCCAATGCCCCTAATAAATAACAATTTAAATAAACACTACCTCTACGAAATATAATTGGACAACCTACAGGCTTTTAATTTTTTTATTTCTCACTAATGTCCTATCGTTAGGTTTATTTTCACACCCATTTATATTATAATTTATGTTTACGTGTAAACGTTTTGTGAAATTATTGTTCGCTTAGAATACTAATCGATAAAATGTACGGGAGTTTTCCATAATTTCTGCAGTACATGCAAAAGTTTGTCCATCAGCAGGAATTGAACGCAGCTTTTACGTTGCAGTTGGCTACTTTACCGCCGCGCCACCGAGCACCACACCAGTGTGTATAGTCTATATATAGATATGTATATATATATATATAGTTTATAGTTTTATATGTATAAAAGGTTATTTAAAGGTAGGATCTCGAAAATTGGAATTGTAGCTACCCATCATAAATAAATAATGACGTGTTTCAGGGTTTCTTGATTTTCATTTTAAAGGGGAGAAATAGGGGTAAGTTGTGTATGGGAGTACCTATGTTTTTTTTAACACGAGTCTACGCGTTCTAAGCTTTAGTTTTTATTTAAACAAAAAAATATGATTTCAATTATGATATGAAAAACAATACCGACTCTTTTCATTCCGCGTAATAATGGCAAATCATTATATTCTCGGAACGATCAAAGAGACGATAAATCGATAGCGATTGGTGCGTGGGCGCACGCGGGTCGATCGCACGACCCCGCAATTTATGACCAGTTGTACGCATGCGCTGTTTGCATATTGTTTCAATTTGTTCTCATCAACAAATTGATACCTCCTCCTTTGTCATCACAATGGGTTCACAAGACTACTCTTTTAAATTATATTCTTGTCTTAGATTATATGCTGTGACGAACTCTGTGGCGCAGTGGACGAGGACCCGCTTGAGACGCAGGAGGTTGCGGGTTCGATGTCCGCCGCCGAATGTTTGTATGATCTGCAAATATTTGTCTCGGGTCTGAGTTTAATCTATGTATCATATGTTTATTTACAAAAAAAGTAGTATGCGGGTCATATAAACCATAACACAAGCTCTGCTTACTCTGGGGCTAGATGATGCTGTGTAAAAATTTCCAGTATTATTTATTATTATTTGGCGGTTTGCAAACCGTAACTGCGATGCAGCTAGTTTGAGAACCGGTGACGTGTACATTTGAATCATAGAAGGCATACAGATAGATTGCAAAATTTATAAAAGTGACAGCTAATGTCAAAATAACAGAAAATGTCAAAAGTGACAAAGAATGCCATATTCGCATTCTACTCCTGGAAAAGTAGCATCGTAGTGACTAAGAGCTCATATGAAAAGCAAAACCAAAGTGCAGAAGATCATCTCATCGCCACGTGAAGTTGACAATCCAAAGCAAAGCTTCCATTCCAAAGGACCCATAGATAGTAGTCTCTGCAAGTTGACACCAGGGTAGAGAGTGACATCCTTGGCACCCTAACTAAACGTAAACGCTTTACTACACAAATTAAGAAAACTAACAGCTGCAATATCAGCCTATTACACAACATTCTATGTACAAAAGAAAACAAACATTATTATATTTATTCCAAGAGCACTGGGTAATCGGTGTTATCGGTGAAACGCTTTGATAGCGATGTAGAAATGGGCCCATCTTAACAGCGACCTTTAGTTCTAATTTACACAAACTAATGATGCCTGGTCACTTTAAATTAAACACAGTTTTTGTAATTAATTCAATGCTTAGCTATAAAGACTTCAAGGACTTAAATTTAACAGCCGCTAGGAGTTTACAGCGCTATACATATGAGACTGAAGGCTACATAAGTAAAGTTGTAACAAGGAGAGTCTAAGAGCGTCATCTCACATTTTATAGCCAATTAAACTGGAAGTTAACAATGTGCCGTTTATCTTAATAAACTGTGTAAAACGAGGAGAGACGATAACCTTTGGATAAACATGTTTAACAAAACAATATACTGTAGTCTGCTGTGCAGTAAGCTAAATGCAATGAAAACGATTCACGAATGTTTTAACATATAATCTACACTGTATTATACAAGATAAGTTTGTATGAAGGAGTTAATATCTGAAACTGCTCATCCGATTTGAAAATCCTTTCACCAATATTTAAATAGACCATCAGGATGGACTTTGGCTGTTTTTTATCCCTTTAAAAAAAAAAGGGCTTTTCATTGCGACTAAACTTTGCAACGTAAATCCACGCCAAAAACGGTCGAGCGAATACGTTTCTTACGAAAGCTGCCATAACGGTAAGAGCTACTTTTCATCGGGTACTTTTATCCAGGTACCATACGGCGAAGCCGTAGGCTGTAGTTAGTATTCTATAAAGGTGTCAGTACTAACATAACATTAATTAATAACTATTGTTGGATTTTAATGTTTGAGATTATACTAATGTTGTATCTAAGGATATGGTTTTTGGTACACATTGATGCATTGCACTGAATCCAACTGCACTATAGACAAGTATAGAAATCACAGAAGATTTGAGTGTGTAACAGAAATAATAATACAAGAAGTGGGTTAACCTAATATGCAAAATAATACAGATATAACTATCTATCTAAAGACTATTGCAAACGATCTGTAGATAGCTCAACTGATCCATATCACTACAAGACGGAAGCGTTCTCAAAATGCTGACTTGTTTCCCACGTTGAATAATAATGCCACATTAGCCTCTACTCTCTGGTCTCGCGTCATTTTAACGTGTATATTTCTAACACAAAAAAAGTTCTAGAAACAGGTGAAAATGTCTATAAAATATAACAGCTTATTTAATTCTAATCTCTTTGTGTAGTTAATAAGACATCCTGTAAAGAATTGCACTAAAAACAGTTCTAGCAAAAGATGAATAATGACTACAGCTGTATAGTTGATTTTCACCTTTTGCTAGAATACATAGGAGCTTTTCTAATCTCTTTTTGTGGGTAATGAGACATCCCGCAAAGGATGTCACTACAAACAGTTCTAGCAAAAGGTGAAAAATTACTACAGCGGTATAGTTTAATTTCACCTTTTGCTAGAATACATAGGAGCTTATTTTATTTATAATCTCTTTGTGGGGATGATAAGACATCCTACATGGGGTGTAAATTATGCAACGTCCGTTTATTTATTTAAAACTATTCGCACGATAAGTGACGGAAACCTTCAACATTAACACTGGATAGGTAGGAACTTAGGTACTACTTCTAGACCTATGCTAATGCTTAGCTTATCTAAGTGATGGATAGGGGGCGGTATAGTGTCACGCAAGCCGAGGCCTTCCATAGATAGGCCTTGATACTTGCAAAGCCTGGATTAACCTGGTTTGATACTTTTGTCAGAAGGAAGTAATTATTTCGTGATAAACTCGATTGTGTTTCTTTAAGTCTCGAGTAAATGATAAATGGATATACAATTTACTTAAAATAAGAAATGTATGTAAACTTTAACTAAGATAATTTATACAAATTTAGATATAATTCGCTAAAACACGATCTGTAGATAGCTTGGCTGATCTGGATCACTACCAAGCGGAGGCGACACCAAAATGCTAGGTGCGTTACTTCGCTGAATGGCAATGCTAAATAATCTTTGTGATTTCAATGAATAATGTTTTTTTAAGACCAAACATGACGTGACTCAGATAAGTTCAAAATCAAATTTAGCTAAAATATTAAAGTCGTTTATGCATATACATCCTCAAATTCTATCGATCAATAATTATTACTATTCTATAAAATATGTTTAGAACTATATAAATGGGATTGGACCTAATAGATTGTTTTAAGTTTTGATAGTCAGAATCACGTCTAAAAATTACATTAAAGTTTGAAACGTCTTTTCCAACATGATTTTCTTATCATTTTCCCAACATTTTTTACTCCGTCCTGAAAAAGTACTCACAGTCAAAACGTAGAAACTCCCTAATCACATACCTCCTTAAAACGTTCATACCTAAAGATTACCGAAAACCTTCAACTTTCAAACTCAGATAACGGAAAAGCCATTTTCAGCGGATTCAGTTTCCTATGGGCGGGCGGTAGTCGACCCGTAGACATCACCGCGGGCGGCCGGCTGCGAAGCCTTATAAACCGTAAAACGTAAAGTGTTGTGATTTCGCGTAGTTTTTATCATTGCATAGATTTTTGATAGATATTTAGCTTGTGGTTGTAGACGGTTATTTATAGAAGTTGAATGAACTGGTGTTAGAATAGTTTGACGTTTGCAACAGCTGACGTTGACAGTTGTGTTGAATTGGTTGTGCGATTATTTACTAGTCGGTATTTGTGTCTAGGTAAGTTTTATTTTAATAACTATTATGAAATACTATTCTTGTTAGTATTATAATATCTTTTTAAATTATATATTTTGTCGTACCTAGACCGTATGTTTAAAAGGATATCTGGAATGAATTGCGTTCCTTTAAAATGTTATGTCTTTGATTTATCATTTAAAACATACGATGTTAATTGTTCGTTTTTTTAGTCGATTTATAAACACTGATATATATTTTTCTGTTATTTTTATGTCAAAATCAATAGCCAACAAACACTGTTAAGCAAAACAACTGTTTAAAATCGTATAAGGATATAAAAGGCTAGTGTAGTTGATGAAAAAAAGCAATACAAGTCGTTGAAATAGTTTTTTTTTAAAGAATGCGTTAGAACATGGCGCTTACGAACTCCGTCCTGATTCAAAAAGGGTAAAAAACCCTCCTTGCCCTAAACAAAAACAATTCTTTCTTGAAATGTTAAGTGCTAAAATTATACAGCGTCTTCGTTGAATACAGTTATATATTCAAAAAACAGCTTTTATTTGAGAGACGGGTTCAAGTTCCCCCACGGGACAAACGTTTTCATTTTCTGCAAACATATGTTTCAGGTCTGAGTGCTATGGTACCAGGGTACCATAGTTTCTGATACTCACGACACAATGTTTCCTTTTGTGGGTTCAAGACAATGTATGTGTCTGTGGAATGTTTTACTTTACTCATGAGTAAATTAGTTTGCACATGTTATATTAACTCAACAGAAGAATTCATGACGATTGGTCATGAATTCTACAATTCATGACCAATCGTCATTAATGCTACAAAATTGAGCTTGCAAAAAAAATATACTGAACTTGACAAATAACTCTACCAACATTCATGTTTCTAATTTAAGCCAAAATGAAGTGACTTCAGATGTATCTGTCCTGACAGCACTGAGCCATCCAATTGGCTTGATGCATGCAAAGTGATCCTATTAAGTATTTACACAAACATAAAATCACGAAGACAATGTCCACAAGACTTGAGGCCTTATTCAGAAGTCGGTAGAGCATTGAATGATGCTGGATGTGTTAGCCATGAATCATGAGTCCTGCATTTGATTTATGCGCGGTTACAATTTTAACTTGGAGTTCGTTTGCACGTGTTTAGTTGTTTTATGTACAGAAGTGGCCGAGAGTGAATCAAATTAGGACTGTTTTATGAATGGGTTTTGATCAAGAATATTTGCTTATTCGCTTACATTGAAACTATTCAATGAACTAAGATATGATGTACTCAAAACCTTGAATTTATGCATATTTTGACATTTATTTACGTAGAAGCTTTTGCTTAACTGGATCAATTTGCTATAACCAATAATTCGAAGGGGAATTATTGTCAAGTGGTTGTAAATGTAGATTAAAAAATAAAAAATGTAAATCTTTACTATTGTTTTTTCCAGTCATTGTTAGAATTCTGAATATAACGCTTTAATAGTAATTTTTATTTTTTTAAACGCTCAGTGGCTTCTAATAAACATTGTTTTTTTTTTCTTTAAATTTATTAACCTTGTCACATTTATTCATATAACTATGTACAAAAATACACATGAAACAGCTAGCTATCTAAATACCATTGCAAACGATCTATAGAATGCTCAACTGATCCAGATCGTAGTGATCTGGATCAGACGGAAGCGTTTCCTTTTTTACTTACCTTATTAACTTACCCTCAATTTTTATGACTTACATTTATTATTCATCGTATTAACTATTAGAATAAAAATACCACTTTTCTTTCCCAGAAATTACATTTCTAAAAGTGGTTAAACTAAGGTCACGCTCCATTATTCTATCATTTTGTTATCTATTTTGAATTTCTTTTTGATAAATGGTATTTCATCGTTATATTTTTCGTTTCGTGTTATTTTTTTTTAAATGCTAGACCAATTACTAAATAATAAAGTCAAGACATTTTTGTTTATATTTTTTCCCGTCAACAAAATTAACCTAGTTTCATACATAATGTGTACATTATGGCGTACATTGTATTTTTTACAATATATTTGTAATACAAAGTTGGTTCATTATCACCAATTTGTTGAGTTAATCCACTATTCACACAGAAACCACGATAATTCGGGCCATATTATGCTACATTTGTATTCCTTTTTTTCCGGGATAAGTCGTAAATTATGGCGATAAATATCCCGGGACGTGTACCTACCAGTTACAGGATTAATTAAAGCTATGTACCTAAAGCTGAATGTATTTCATAGGCGTAATTTGATGTTTCTACTTACCCGTTGGAATATAGAATTTCATTGGGTATCATAGAATAGTTTGAGCTAATTTTGACTTCAAAAGCAATTACTCCAAGGAATCGTCACATGGGTAACTTACGTGTCTTTACATGTTAACAAGTAGTGATAAGTTATTTTATTTATTATATATTATTATTATGTATATAATATATTATGTTAGTCTAAGGTATTTATGTTATGTGCCTATGGAATTAAAAACATTTTACTTAGAAATACTTAAAAATCAACAAATTATGCAATTATATAACTATGGACAGTTAAAAAAAAAATAACAAATATTAATTTTTTTTAGTCTGCTTATGAGTAAAACTGAATCAAAAATGCCCCACGCATCTTGTGGTTCATGGATAGTAAGATACCTCATAGTCAAAGTCAAAGTCAAATTTCGTTTATTGATTAAAATCACAAGGATCACTTTAAAACGTCGGTTTTATTTACTGCCTGTTCCTCCGAGACCAAGCCAGGAAAGAAAGGCAAGAAATCAAGGCTGGTTATTCTTTTTAATGATCCTTTTACAAAAAAATAGGTACCTTCATTTTTTATCAAGTTGGAGCATTTTCAATCCCAAGAGTTTTTATCATCTAAATAATCATATATTTTATAGTATGCATTTTTATAAAGTTTATTTAATTTCGTTTTAAAATTTGTTAACTGTCAATGTTTGTATATCTCTTGGGATTTGTTATAAAAGCGTACACCTTGCCCTTTAAACGATATACTAACTTTCTGGAGTCTTATCGAAAAAAGATTATTATTGTAAATCGACTAAGGTCTAGAATTTAAATATAAAATAAAATCGCGGGATGTTCATTTGATTAAAAAAAATACTTTAATACGAAAAAAAAGGAAACACGATCAAATTATATAACTTTTAAAACTATTCTTTATTCTTTATTGTACACACAGAAAATACAGACAAAAAAAACTTACATATGTAAACAAATCATAATTTATGATAGTTGATTTTGTACTTATTATTACTTTACTATATTTAAGTTAGTTGAGCTTACATGCTCTTTGGTTGATCACTGGTTTCAATGAGACGGTATTCAGTCTATGGTCGATGACGTCACAGCGGGTGGTGTGTTTCTGTGGCGCCAGTCGGCCAGAGGTTTTGACTTGAAAGAAAAGGGTTGAGTTAGACTACTTTAATCGTTAATATAATACCTAAGTAGGCATTGTAAAGGCTAAATTATTCTGTAATAAACGCTGATTTGAGGAGTTTGGGTTTCAGTTTACAATCAGAAGTGACAAGAAACACGCCAACGGCTACGAAAACCGTAAGTGTAGTGAGCTATTTTAAGCTTTACGTATTGTGGATTCTTATCGCTATGATTACATGGTTCAATTTGAAATAAAACAATGTCATACTATTTTTTTTGTGTATGTAGGTAGATATGAAATTTTTTTAATTTGTAATCTGAGGAGAGTTTGCAAGTTTAGTTCTGTGTTTGTATATTGTAATGGTTACTAAGACAAAGTAACTAAGATTACTTTGTTGAATTGTGTTGATTTCGGCGGAAGGAATGAGTGTTATTTTTTTTAAATATTAGTTAAAACGTTGTTGTGGATTGATAACAAATGGAGTCGTATGTTGCAAAGGTGTGATTTTATAAAAAACAATGATTTAGTACAGTGTCTATGGGGTCCGGTAGACGTAGTAGGTCTTGCGAGCGGCATGTATCAGAACGCCGTCGCCGCCGTCGTTCAACCAGTTTTAGTGTTACTTCTTCATCAGTGACAAGCTACGAAAGTTCTCGCAAACCTCATAAAAATTCCAAACATCGGTATAGAAAGAATAAAAGGAAACTACGTCGTCATTCAAGAAAAAACAAAAATTCCAGTCATGTTAAGGTTGCTACAAGCACGAACGAGCCACGTACACATACACCGTGTACTATTCCTGAGACTCCTCAGTCCCTTGATTTCGTGGGTGTGAGAGTCAACAATGCTAATATTACTCAAACTTCGATTACAAGAACAGCCAACTCTGGGCAGGCAATTAATAATTGCAGTTCTATACAAAATGCAAATATATTTCCTGCACAAGCATATACGGCTCACATAAATGTGGTCCCAGAGTTTGATCCCAGTGATGGCTCCCAAAACTTTATGAATCTTGGATTCATAAAGTAAACGAGTGCGCTCTGATGTATTCGTGGAATGAAACACAGATTCGTTAAAAAATGTTGCAGTTGCGATGCAAATTAGGTCAGCAGTTAGATATTTATTATTATGAAAAGATGATTTTAATTAATAAATGCGAAATTTCTGGCCGGAAAGCTGTCGGATGTCTTGTTCATGGTATTGATGATAAATTTGTTAGGATGAGCGCAAATTCATGCCGTTTCGAAGAACCGGAGCAACTATTTTCTTATATAAAAACATTGGCTCAAAGCGATGGTTACACACTAAATAAACGTAAAAATACTTTTATTAGAGATGCGGGCCCGCTGCAAGAAGAGTCTAACAGTAGCGTTGAGTCTTCGAAGTCAGGCATTATTTGTTATAACTGTGGCGAAATGGGTCACATTCGCATCAAATGTACGAAACCACTAAAAAGATCGCGAATATATGAGAGCGCAGGTCAGTGAATGTATAGCCAGGGAACAAGAAACACAGAAAGAAACTTTTGATAAAAAACGTAAAAAGGCGCATGAATATAATGTAGGTAACTTGGTACGTATTGAAAGAGAGACGAGCAACTCTTTACCTGGTCAATCTAAAAAGCTGCTTCCTAAATGCGGTGGGCCTTATAGGATTGTTCAAGTACTTGGAAATGACAGATACGAGATTGAGGATACTCCTATACTAAAAAGCCTGGTAAACCGCTTTATAAAGCTGTGTTTGCGGTCGATAAAATACACCCCTGGTTAGTGTTTTCCAATGATCGCATAAAAAGTGATTCCGACTCCGGAAATAACTCATAAAGATAAAATTTGTAAAATAAAAGAACAAACATAAAATAAATGTTTGCACTGAAACTGTACATGTAAAGTAAAATGTTATTGATTTAAAATTCATTAAGTTATGGTTAATACATTTTGGAAAAAAAAAACAGCCATGTTAAGTATTAGAAAGCTCTGGTGAGCGTTAGATGTACGTGTTTAACTTGTGGTTGTCAAAGCTTTATTTAAAGTTGGGAGCCCGAGAGTGCGTTTGTAGCCCCTGTGGGCGTAACCAGCCCCTGTGGACGTAACCAGCCCCTGCGGGCGTGACCAGCCCCTACGGGCGTTACCAACCCCTGCGAGCGTTACCAGCCCCTGCGGGCGTTACCAGCCCCTGCGGGCGTTACCAGCCCCTGCGGGCGCTACCAGCCCCTGCGGGCGTTACCAGCCCCTGCGGGCGTGACAAGCCCCTGCGGGCGTAACCAGCCCCTGTGGGCGTAACCAGCCCCTGTGGGCGTGAGCAGCCCCTGCGGGCGTGACCAGCCCCTGCGGGCGTTACCAGCCCCTGCGGGCGTGACAAGCCCCTGCCGGCGTCACAAGTCATGTCAGCAGCCCTGCCGGGCGTCAGCAGTCCTACCGGGCATCAACAGCCCTGCCGGGCGTCAGCAGCCCTGCCGGGCGTCAGCAGCCCTGCCGGGCGTCAGCAGCCCTGCCAGGCGTTAGCAGCCCTGCCGGGCGTCAGCAGCCCTGCCGGGCGTCACCAGCCCTGCCGGGCGTCACCAGCCCTAGCGGGCATCACCAGCCCTAGCGGGCGTCACAAGTCCTTCCGGGCGCTACCAGCCCTGGCGGGAACACCAGCCCTGCTGGGCGCTACCAGGTCTGACGTGCGCTACCAGCCCTGACGGGCGTCACCAGCCCTGCTGGGCGCTACCAGGTATGCCGGTCGTTACCAGTCTTGCCGGGCGTGTCCAGGCTCTGCGGGCGCTACCAGCCATGCCGGGGGATACCAGCTCTGCCAGGGGATACCAGCCCGGTTCATCGTGCAGAAGTCGTTGATTTTGTGCGCGCTGCTAACAAGGGGCGGCGTTTCCAGCTACGCGTAATGTTGCCAATAACAAGTTGTCTAGTTTTATTGTAATATCAACATGTTTGTTAGTGTTGGTTAACCACTGATATTTAAAAAAAAAAAAAAATCTTAATGGATATGTTGCAAGTTATATGAATAATTTTAATTTAATTGTCATTTATGTACTTATATAATATACACGCGAGGACGCGTGCGTACACGGTCAGAATGGCCGAATGTAAACAAATCATAATTTATGATAGTTGATTTTGTACTTATTATTACTTTACTATATTTAAGTTAGTTGAGCTTACATGCTCTTTGGTTGATCACTGGTTTCAATGAGACGGTATTCAGTCTATGGTCGATGACGTCACAGCGGGTGGTGTGTTTCTGTGGCGCCAGTCGGCCAGAGGTTTTGACTTGAAAGAAAAGGGTTGAGTTAGACTACTTTAATCGTTAATATAATACCTAAGTAGGCATTGTAAAGGCTAAATTATTCTGTAATAAACGCTGATTTGAGGAGTTTGGGTTTCGTTTTCACATATAGGACATGTACAAAGGCGAGCTTAACCCTAACAAGAGTTTTCTTCCAGCAAACCTTTGAGGTTAAGGACAGGTGAAAAATAAAGGTGGGTATGTGTACATCGATAGATAATTTCTGATAATATAAATAATTATAACATACTACTATACCTAAATACATAATATACCTACTTATATATTAAACTATCATGGTCATGAACAAAAATTTTACTATAAAACGGCATATTTATCATGATTTGTGAGTTTGAATGTTTCCCGATATTTCGGCTAACATTCAAAACCCGAAGAGGAACTGAATCCTCCCGTGATCATGGTACATGCAACTGTTCCGAATTATCACGATAATTTTGATAGCCAATCAAAATTATCGTGATATTTCGGCACAGAAAGACAAGAACACAAAGAAAGTAGTTTCTCGAAAAGAGGTTGAGTTATGATAGAAATAGACTAGGTGACCGCCTGGTTTATCTTTTAGCAGTTATTTGTAGTCAAAACTCTTTTCGAAAAGTCAGATAGACTATCGGCTATTTTATTTCAACATTTGATTTCAAATCTTGTTTCCTTTGTACAACAAATTGTCTTGAAAATCAGTATTCAAAAGTCTAAAAGGTAAACCACCGATTAAAACCACCTTTCATTATGAGACCATAAGGGTTATATTCTCCCTAGAAACCGGTACAGTGTACCCCAAGGTTTCGAAGGTCTATAATATTTTTCTGTCTTCAAGAAACATCTTTATTTGAACACACAATATTTAACCAGATATTGTACATACATTTTATTTAATAAGTATATGTTTTCAGCTGAATAAGATATTGCTGTCTGGCACGTAGGCTCGACCGAAGCCCTACAGTAAACATGCTAGGACAAAGCACTTTCTTTGTAGTCTGTTGAAAAAAAAAAACTAAGTATTAAGTTATACAAGGTACAACATATATTAATCATGGAATTAAAATTATCGTGGTTTGGTATCATTTTAGAATATAATTACGACTATACCACGTACTTTAATATTCTCCTGCTGACGTTTCGTTGACCGTTTAGAGGTCCTTCCTCATGAGCACCGTCCGCGACCACGCTCGACGGTCGTGAGACGGGAACTCACGACCGTCGAGCGTGGGCGCGGTATTAACTTGTTTGTTCGTTTGGTTAAATATATCTATCGCTGTAAGACCAAAACAAAACATAAATAGTCAGAAAAAATATAGGTAATTACATAAAATAACGATTAAAGTTACATACTCTACTTATGAAGTACTTATGACGACTTCGATGGATGTGTAGCCAGTTGAAACGCAAATGTGGATTTGATTCCCGCTAAAATGTTTGCATTTTCTGTAGATATTTGTTCCGGGTGTTCCTGGATGTTGTGGTTATGATACTCATAGTTTCTGATACCCACGATACAGGGATCCTATAATGTGGGGTACATATGTCAGTTGGGTGTAAGTATAATTGCTTATTTAATTTAATAAAAGCGATGGCTTATTTCAAAGAATCGTAACATAGTAAAGGTAGCGAGAAGTCGGTGGGTGAAGGTGGCCAAAGATCGTTCGTCATGACACTCTTTTGAGACGTCTGTTTCCAGCAATGAACTTCTGCAAACTGTTGACGATGAAAAATGACAAAAACAGTTCGTTTTCGTTCCCAATTCAATTTTGGAATGACATAATCTCTCAATAAAATGAGATCAAATCAGAAACTATTTTGGTGCCATTTCCGTTTCCCAGAAAAGATACTTGGCCTGTCATCAAAACACACTTCACGAAAAAGATTTCGTCATTTCTCTGTTGCTAACTGCAAGCGACCGTCCTTGACGCTTTGCCAATAGAGTTGTGAATGAAAATTAAATGTCAAAGCTGAAGAACTTAGGTAGCTAGTTTATTTCTTAAACATATTGTGGCTTTAATCATCCCTGCAACCATATCATTGGTCCTTCGGGGTTGGAAATCTTGTGATCTCCACTTGAAACCCGTATTTTCCAATCGTTGTCACTTAGCTATATGGTCTTACTATTTCCGTTTTAAAACGTTTTGGCTACGCTAATTCCTAGGTTGGTCAGCCGGGACATATGCTTGTTTGCACCCTGGTAATATAAAAAAAAAACTTTTCAGTGACCAAGCGATAACGATCACAAGATAGCTCAGAGATGATTCAGATATATCAGATATTAAAAAATGAAAAAAATAAACCCTTAAGAGCAGGTAACGCCCTGGTTGTTGCTGATATCAATAGGCGACGGTTACCACGCATCAGCAGATGAGTTGTATAACTGTTTCTCTCATTAAAAAAAACATCTATTTTAGGAAGGAGCAGAACGGCCGCTACGTTTGGAGGATTTTTATAAAAAATTGTATTACTCAAAGGACGATCAAACTCTTGGTAGTCTAGTTATCATGTCTCTTACAAAAACCCAAACTGTTTTATATTTTAGTTACCAGAATGAGCCTTCTATCCTACTACTTTTATAAACGTGAAAGTTTGTGAGGTTAATCTTTCACGCAAAAATTTCTGAACGGATTTTTATTTAACTTTACAGCTTATATACATCAGAATAATACATAGTCTACTTTTTATCCGAATACCACGCGGGTGAAGCCGTGGGCAGATGTTAGTCATGTAAATTTTCATAAAATGCTGACAAACAATCTGTTTTGTACAACAGAGATCTTTCACAGATAAAAAAAGAAAATATTTGAAAGCAGAAAACAGTGCGCACGACGTCAGTGCACTAAAATATTATACATACATTTGTCATCCACACATGCGGCCGATGGTGATGGATGCCACGATATTTGCCTCGTTTGTCTTTGTGTTCAAACCCGTTGTCGGCTCTATCTTACGAGTATTTTTTTGTGTGATTTATTGCAAGCTTTAACATTTAGTTACGAATCTATATACTACTAAAAATCTATATACTACTAAAAGTTCCAATGAGCGATGCGTCTACTCCGTCGCTGTTTGGTATGGTGGGAGGACGTTCTGAAGGAAATACATACATACAGCCATGTCTGTTTAACGGAAGGGTAGGCAGAGACCAAGGATTTCGTTTTGCTACGATCCTGGCATACTTCTAACATTTCATTCATACTCATTACATTTTTCATACAAGCTCTTCGGTTTAGTTTTCTCTTGATTCAGCCTTTCTCCAGAATATGTCTTCCCTGAAGGAGAAACTATGACGGAAATAAATCAAAACGTAGACAGTTCACAAATGGGAGTTTTCTATGTATAATATGTATGTATTTACAAAAAAAAAGTATATAAGTAGTATATCAGTCATTTAGTTCCCATAACACAAGCTCTGCTTACTTTGGGGCTAGATGATGCTGTGTGAAAAATGTCCAGCATTATTTATTTATTTACAAATCAATGAATGTATGTTCATAAATTTTAATCATATTTGGTATGCTTAATCTAAAATTGAATTTTTAATTAATTGAATCAATATATTTATATGAAAATTATCGCCCGTTACAAATCTACTGTTGGATATGATCCTCCCCAACGTGGTATGTTGAATAGTATTCAGCCAACTCCCCGCAACTTATAGGGTGTCTTCAGAATATCGGGTGAAGAGCCTTCTTAAATTGCGTCATCCAGTTCATAGTCACCATTTCAGAACCTTATTACCTAGCGGTTACTGGTTCTGCTAGCTGTAAACTTTAACTCTCTGGCCCACCAGTCGGTTTTCCGTACATTCATGAAATCCAATAATTATAAAATATACAACACTAAAATTAACTAGCGAATTCTGAGAGCTGATTGGCTTTAAAAAAGTTCTTCTAATGATCGTCTGAGGGCAAATCAGGATTTGACATATTTGTCAATTTTTTTTTCTTCTTTTCTTTAGTGCAGTTTTTGGGGTGCGGATGAAACACAGTAAATATATATTAATCTATAGATGACAATAACTAATGGTAATGTCAAAATTTAATTTAAAAAAACACCTAACGGTATTTATGTAGTCCAGACCTCAAACTAGGATTTCCTGTGTCGTGGGTATCAGAAACTACGAGTACCGAGCAACCACAACACCCAGACCCGGAACATATATCTGCAGAGCATACAAACATTTGTCCCGCAGCGGGAATCGAACCCGCGCCTCTTGCGACACAGCTAGGTCACCCGCCGCACACTTGGAGTCGTTAATTTAGTGAAGATGGCTTCTGTCTTCTGTAAATTTTATAGCTTAGAGACATAAACTCATCTGTAAATCTTGAAACTTTTTCTTGCCTCGGAAACACTTCTATTTAGAGAGCGACCTGCCTGTCTCGTGTTGTAACAGAAGTGACGCTACCCAGGTTTCTAGGGCGGCTATTTATCACTGATATTTTAATTTTATAAAGATGTTGGTTCAATGAAGGTAGAATTATCCACGATCAGTTTTGAGGCAGCCTTGTGTTTATTTTAAGGAAAAATTACAACATTGCTACTTTTTTTTTACATGGTATTAATATATTCACACAACTATGTACAAGTAGGTATATAAAAAAATACAGATAAACAGCTAGCTATCTAAGGACCGTTGCAAACGATCGATAGATAGCTCAGCTGATCGAAATCACTACCAGACAGAAGCGTTCCCAAAATAATGGCCGCATTGCCACGCTGAATGGCATTGCTAATGCGTTCCCCACAGACCCAGAGCCTCAACATTGCTACTTTCCTAATCAAAGTTCATACATCCTACTAATATCGTAGATACGAAAGTTTGGTATCAATATTGTCTAATTGAGACAATATTATAAAATGAGATACAAGCTATTTATTATTCTGGTACCATTCGGACGAAGCACTTGCTGGAGACTGGTGATTCATAAATAGAAAATATCGTTGTTTTCAATAAGATCAGTGTTGGCCTAGAAGCCGGTACCACTACTTCCTAGGTTTGAACCTGGTCAAGAACCATACATCTTTCAAAGCGAAATTTTTATTTCACAACTGTGATGAAAACATAGAATACCCTAAAACCAAAAATTCGAAGGCTTATGCCAACGGATCCATGCCATACTGTTACGTGGAATGCTAACAACTGTAAAACTAGTATCCATTTCTAACTGAAAGATCTGAAGATTTCTATAATACGGTTTAAAGTCGTACAAGTAGTTACTAACCAATACTGAACTCGAATTTAGTAGATAGGTATCACATAGCTCGTTGTAAACACTTCACAACTCTTAAATTATTCTAAAATAGATATTGACACATCCGTTTTGCTGATCAACTTATATAAAGCGGCCCCTTTATTCAATTTACTCCGCGTGAACTTCAAATTGAAACAGCAAATGAACAGTTTGTATCTTTAGTTCCATGTTTCTTATTTGTAAACGTAAGTCTCACTATTTCTTCCGTGGTAGGGGTGTCGATTAAATTACATACACATTAGACTTTTCACCCATTATGTCTGAAAGCAACGGGCGAGTGATAACTCTGGTGTTGCAAGCGGTTACAGGTTACTGTAACTGGTTACTAATAAGTAGGCCGTTTGCCACTTTAGTTGTATAAAAAAGTGGTGTCGCAAATAAGAACAATAGTAATTTAAGTATCATTTGGTTTTAAAAGTATTAACACGTAAGGAAATAAATAATGCTGGACATTTTCACACAGCATCATCTGACCCCAAACTTAGCAGAGCTTATATCATGGAAACTATATGACTGATATACCTATTTATATACTTTTTTTGTGAATAAAAAAAAGTATATATTATACATAGAAAACACTCAGACTCGAGAAAATTATTTGCAAAGATTTTCCGGGAATCGAACCCGCAACCTTCTGCGTCTCAAGCGGACCTTCGCCCACTGCGCCACAGAGATCGACGAAATAAGAAGATTCGAGATGAAACGTTCAAGAATTTCGTCCAGGCTGGCAACGATCTGTGGCTTAGTTGGTATAGCTCCCGCTTACCAAGCGGTCGCCGGCACGAGTTTATTTAACAAAATTGTCTTCTCCGCTGCAAGAACATTACTTTTTCTGAAAATGGCATTGCACTAGTCCGACGGTTTCATTGTATATACGTCATCATATTTCTAAGCGAATCACTTTTCTTTCCATGCTTAAGAGAGAACACGGCGATCTGTGGCTCTGGAGGAAAAAAGATCAACCTAGGTTCAATTTTAAACATTTCCCCTTTCCTTGCTAAAGAGAACGGCGATTCTCTGTGACCCTGATATTCAGGCTTTTTAGTCCTAGCGTGAGGAGCAAAGATTAACTTAGGTTCAATCTTAAACATTAAAGTGCAACGCTCATTACCTTCTAAGTTATAATTTACCGACACACCTTTATGAAACAATAAACTTAATGTTAGCTTATCTTACCTTAGGAATTAGTACAGAAAATTAAACATAACTTATGTGTAACCATTTTTTAATAGATCAATCGGCTTGTTTTATTTGTGTCAGTATATTTTAAAAGACCCCTCATAATTAAAGCAAAATCTTCCTCAATTTCGATTATTAACATCATCTCTAAAAACGGTTATTCTTCAGATCAAACATCTCCATAATTTATTTCCTATATAAAAAACAAATACAGTTACCGATCACACCGGGATTGATTCCCGCAAAATAAGATATTTATTTAAGTAATGAAAACACTACGCCGCGGCCCTATTCCGGTATTCCGGGAAACGGCACAAACCGATTTCAGATCCTTTGTGCAATCAATTTGTAATCGTAGCGCCGGCGATGAGCTAGCAACCTGTTACGTGGAATGCTTACTTACAAAACGTGGGTATTTGGCAAATGTAATGTTTGGACATGCTTCTGACTAAACCCTACTTGGTATCCTCACAAAACTACTCCCTGGGAATGTCCGTCATGGGGATATTCCCAGGTGAATGAATGATAGAAATGATGATAATATTCCCAGGTCAGTTGAGTCCTGTCAGTTTGATTGTTTTTTTACTGATTCAGGTTTTCACTTTGAAAGTATTTAAATCGTTTCTGATAACATTATTATATTTATTTTATATCAAAAGTGTTAGCCTTTATTTGATATAATACAAAAAATATTTTAAAAATGTTTGCCTCGCAGCCCAATCGCTTTTAGTTCGTAATGCAACCGCTTACGGAATACGGACGCACAGTTCAATCATGTAATGGATCGTACGTTGCCATGCACCATTCATGGGCATATGCTCTTGAAACGGAAATCGGAAAAACTGTGCTGCTAAATCGTTGTATCAGAAATTTTATATTCATACATGTATTTTGAGAGATTTCTGAAATTGCAATGAATAATATGGGGCTGAATGAAAAACGTTTTGGAACAGTTATTTTTTAGCGTTGCTTTATAAAACGTCCCAATGAAATAACGCAAAACTGGAAAATAGTTTTATCAGAATCGAGAGTAAAATCATTGTAGCTACTTTTTTGAGTACATAATTTTTTTAAGCTGTGTATAAAAATTTATAAAAATATGTCCCTATCAGTTCAGCGCGGCGCGGCATGTCATTGATAAGATTCAAAAAGTTATCAGAACTTTCACTACAATTTAAATACGAATATCTACAATAATTTACTAAAACAAATATCAATTTGTTTTAATTAAATAGGTACATTTGGGGTGTCTTAGGTTTAGTGCATGTGAAACATTTATACACACTTAATTAATTAGTTTATTCAGTATAATTCTGAGGAAGTTTTAGTGGGATTGAAGTTATGAGTCGGTTTTTTCTAGCAAAATTTTTGAATGCATAAAGAAATCTCGAGCTAATGTTCTCTTTCGTTCCCGATTCCTAATTACCGTTTGCCTATTACTTCTGCAAGTGATATCCAACCCTACTTGTATTGAGTTCAACTTCTACCATTTCATCAGCAGTCTCAATCTTCATAATCTGCAACTTACCCAACTCCGACATCATCATTACAACTCTGCAAACATTCCATCAAGCGAGATGTATCGCGACCCTCTGCCACAGTGCGGCGTAATTCAGTTAAATCACTGCAAATCGTTTTTGAGTCATTATTTATTATAATTGATACACAAATGTTTGATTAAATCATATCGAGAAAGTTAAACGCACAATATTTTAATAACTTTAAAAAAAATAATTGCATAGTCACAGTAGTTTATTTTTAGAATCTAATTTACAGGTCCACCTGCCTACAGTTATTGTGGATGTTATTTTTTTCTATCTATCAAATAAATAAATTTATACTACACATAAGTGTTTATTTACAATAATATATTATATTTATTTTCCGTATCCATTGTTTTATTTGATTATTGAAAGCACCAACATCATAAATTTGCATTTTTAAATCTAAAAACTTTAGTTTCACGCCAAAAATCGTGATGTGAGCTATTTGCGTTATTAAAACTTGGTTTAAGCCTGGGAACCACATTTTCTTATGTATTTATATAATTTTAGTTATTAGTAGAATATATTGATTCCGATCTATCTTATAAGTCTCCAACCAATAAAAAAAACTATGCGCTAAGTCCATTTAGACTGAGATCTGTGACATGAGACATGAGCGTGTGACGCGATTCGAATAGACCAGCTATTTATAAAGGTTCTTGTCTCGATTGACATCCATGCCTTGCAGCGAGAAACAAACAAAGATTATAGTATCATGTTTGGACAGTAGGTACGTAAACATGGCTTATTGGAAATGTTCAGCGAATGACATTATATCTATGGACAATGTTTTAGCAGTTACTGTAGCATAGTCTATGGAGTGCAGGGTATAGTCTATGCTACATTATTAGCATCGCATTGATGTTTGATGATTTTAGTGGTGCTACAACTTTTAGAACTCTCATATAAGTTGCAAAGATATTACTAACCTTACATAAAAGGTTTGTTTAACGTAGATTTACAAAAAAATCATTGTAATTTCAAATTAAAAAAAAAAAATTAAAAAAAAACATCTTGTAAAATTCTACCAACAGAAGGAAACAAAATACTATTTAACTGAACAGTTATTTAAAATCTTTGACTAACTAACAGAATTCACAAAAGAAGAAAGTTGTCAATTCGGGAATATATTTTTAGTAACTTTAGGTATGTATTTTATTAAACATACCAATTACATATTGTGATGGTTGATTACTCAGCATCGACAAATTCACAAGTAGGTTTTGTTCTCAAAAAGCCAAATTTAATATTGGTTTTTCGTCTTTAAAATATACCATCGGCCGATTCATGTGGAAATCAACTCATTCCACTAACCCAGTAACTCATCAACTCAAACAAGCTGACATTCAGAAGGCTTTTTGCCCTGTTTCGTTTACAATGGGAACTACGGGCTCATTCAGACTCGAGCTGCGTCCGATGGCCGGGCGACAACCTACATTGAGCTCTGTCACAGAATAATCAATAATACTAACGTACATAAAACTCACTCGACGATCACCAGTACGGTGTTTTGAGCACTACATCCCGCGCTGGCCTTCGAATGCAGCGCGTTCTACTAGATGTAACGCTCCCGCACCTAGCTTCCGCACTGCATCCCGCGGTGCCCTTCGAACGCAGCGCGTTCTACTAGATGTAACGCACCCGCACCTAGCTTCCGCACTGCATCCCGCGCTGCCCTTCGAACGCAGCGCGTTCTACTAGATGTAACGCACCCGCACCTAGCTTCCGCACTACATCCCGCGCTGCCCTTCGAACGCAGCGCGTTTTACTAGATGTAACGCACCCCCACCTAGCTTCCGCACTACATCCCGCGCTGCCCTTCGAACGCAGCGCGTTCTACTAGATGTAACGCACCCGCACCTTGCTTCCGCACTACATCCCGCGCTGCCTTTCGAACGCAGCGCGTTCTACTAGATGTAACGCACCCGCACCTAGCTTCCGCACTACATCCCGCGCTGCCCTTCGAACGCAGCGCGTTCTACTAGATGTAACGCACCCGCACCTAGCTTCCGCACTACATCCCGCGCTGCCCTTCGAACGCAGCGCGTTCTACTAGATGTAGCACCCGCACCTTGCTTCCGCACTACATCCCGCGCTGCCTTTCGAACGCAGCGCGTTCTACTAGATGTAACGCACCCGCACCTAGCTTCCGCACTACATCCCGCGCTGCCCTTCGAACGCAGCGCGTTCTACTAGATGTAACGCACCCGCACCTAGCTTCCGCACTGCATCCCGCGCTGGCCTTCGAATGCAGCGCGTTCTACTAGATGTAACGCACCCGCACCTAGCTTCCGCACTGCATCCCGCGGTGCCCTTCGAACGCAGCGCGTTCTACTAGATGTAACGCACCCGCACCTAGCTTCCGCACTGCATCCCGCGCTGGCCTTCGAATGCAGCGCGTTCTACTAGATGTAACGCACCCGCACCTAGCTTCCGCACTGCATCCCGCGGTGCCCTTCGAACGCAGCGCGTTCTACTAGATGTAACGCACCCGCACCTAGCTTCCGCACTACATCCCGCGCTGCCCTTCGAACGCAGCGCGTTCTACTAGATGTA
Source organism: Perizoma affinitatum (assembly GCA_961405105.1). Classification (NCBI taxonomy): domain Eukaryota; kingdom Metazoa; phylum Arthropoda; class Insecta; order Lepidoptera; family Geometridae; genus Perizoma; species Perizoma affinitatum. The sequence continues at coordinate 13,483,823 of OY560194.1, read as the reverse complement.
GCACCCGCACCTTGCTTCCGCACTACATCCCGCGCTGCCTTTCGAACGCAGCGCGTTCTACTAGATGTAACGCACCCGCACCTAGCTTCCGCACTACATCCCGCGCTGCCCTTCGAACGCAGCGCGTTCTACTAGATGTAACGCAACCGCACCTAGCTTCCGCACTACATCCCGCGCTGCCCTTCGAACGCAGCGCGTTCTACTAGATGTAGCACCCGCACCTTGCTTCCGCACTACATCCCGCGCTGCCTTTCGAACGCAGCGCGTTCTACTAGATGTAACGCACCCGCACCTAGCTTCCGCACTACATCCCGCGCTGCCCTTCGAACGCAGCGCGTTCTACTAGATGTAACGCACCCGCACCTAGCTTCCGCACTGCATCCCGCGCTGGCCTTCGAATGCAGCGCGTTCTACTAGATGTAACGCACCCGCACCTAGCTTCCGCACTGCATCCCGCGCTGCCCTTCGAACGCAGCGCGTTCTACTAGATGTAACGCACCCGCACCTAGCTTCCGCACTACATCCCGCGCTGCCCTTCGAACGCAGCGCGTTTTACTAGATGTAACGCACCCCCACCTAGCTTCCGCACTACATCCCGCGCTGCCCTTCGAACGCAGCGCGTTCTACTAGATGTAACGCACCCGCACCTAGCTTCCGCACTACATCCCGCGCTGCCCTTCGAACGCAGCGCGTTCTACTAGATGTAACGCACCCGCACCTAGCTTCCGCACTACATCCCGCGCTGCCCTTCGAACGCAGCGCGTTCTACTAGATGTAGCACCCGCACCTTGCTTCCGCACTACATCCCGCGCTGCCTTTCGAACGCAGCACGTTCTACTAGATGTAACGCGCCCGCACCTAGCTTCCGCACTACATCCCGCGCTGCCCTTCGAACGCAGCGCGTTCTACTAGATGTAACGCACCCGCACCACATCCCGCGCTGCCTTTCGAATGCGGCGGGTTCTACTGATTCGAGCCGCAGACAGCCCGCGGCAACTGATGTATATTTTTTAAATCCCTATAAACTGCGCAGTGAAACATGCCTGGTTCTGTGTTGCTTTGACATGCTATGTCATTGTAACTATTTAGATTCACAGTGCAATTTGTTTCTATTCCTTTATGCCTGTATCTTTTCTGTATTTAATTGTATAGCCAATACAATTAAATACAGAAAAAAAAGTCGTCGAAAAAAAGGCATCTAAAGTCGTGTCTCAATCTATTTATAATTAACAAGTATAGATTTGAGGATGTCCAATTGTCCATTATGGGAATTGTAATCTGAGCGTGTTTGTATTCTAAAATCACAAGATTCTAAGATTCTGACACACCAAGTGAGGTACTTTTATCACACTTAAATCTTACACAGATACAATTTTTTGGCATCAAAAGAGATTTTTTAGACAATTAACTCCCATGGAACGGCTTATTCCTAGTTATAATATCTACCTTGTCTCAGCTTAGTTCTAGACAAGCAAAATTTCCCGAAGCAACGGTAGCTTCTGTAATGAACATGAGTACAAACGCTAACGTAACGTGAATTGTCGCCGCTATCGCGTCTAACGGGCCGTGAGCAACACAATGTGTGCAAATGAACACTGCAAAGGACTGACTTGGGCAAGAATTTTGGTACAATGTTTGTTCCTAATGTTCCTTATTTTGTGAAGTCTAAATCAAGCGTAAACATTTCTTAAGAAAAAAATATTACTTAATTTATTATGTTATTTTAATCTTATTACCCGCAGAGTTCCGTTTACAAGATCTTTTTAGGTATTTTGATTAAATTATAGCAAAACGCTATAATTTCAATTATCTATTTGATTTGTTTGTGTATTTTAATAAATCATAGATCGACTACAACGATAGGATTATATATTTTATAACTATTCAATAAAATGACACTTACTAAGTCGCTGTGGAACAAATTTTATGTGGATATTTTTCCGGGTCTGGGTTTTGTGTTACCTTGGTACTCATAATTCCTAGTACCCACAACACAGGGAACCCTAATGTGGGATCAATACTATATATAATATGTCAGTATACTGGGTTTTTATATTGATAATATATTATTATGCTCTACTATCACTTTAAATACACTAATTTCTAACAATGTACACCCGGTATTTATACTGTTTTCATAAGTAATTCATGTCTATGACTTTGTCCAGGTCAAGATCAGTTTTTACATACATTATATGTATAAAATGAATGAAAAAATTGTACATATATATAAGTACAAGTATAAATAATCGAATAACATAAAATGGGAAAGGATTTATGTCAACAATACTATGAATAATATTACGCTTATATTTATATAGGTTATAATACATAACTATATAGTAAGCTTTATAGATATTGTTCAATATTTTACACCAAATTGCTAAAAGCATATCTAAATAAGACGTAAAACTATTCCAGACGAAAACACTAAAACTGCGAAAGCCTGATCAGAAGGAATAGCCGACGATAACCTTAGATATTTTATTATTAAAGACAATGTGCTAGAAGCCAGCATATTTTTCCGCCAAAAATACTGACGCTAGCAAAAGCAATAGCACATTACTTAAGAAAGGGGATCCCCGAAATTTGTAGATTGTACTAACAGAGGTACGGCGGGTGACAGTGTCCACTATAATGCGACTTTTCAAAAAAAATCGTAGACCAATACGATTTTGATGAATTACAATTGGTAATTGGTTCAAAATTTTATATGGTTTGTGGTGGTACAAACGTTTGCATTACCTACCTATTTAAACATTTGAGTGGTATGACGCAGATACTACATTTTAAATTGAAAGTTTTCGGTTTTGTCTGAAGTTTTCTGTTATGTTGCCATGTTTTATGTTCTGTTTTTATTAGTCATCCGTTATCATACCGAAAAAGGCCAATGAGTTCCATATCACAATTCTTTGATAATGAACGATTTAGATGCATTTTTCAACGTTTTTAGTATGAAGGAGAACCCAGTTTGTGTTTTGAGTTTTTAGTAGCAGGATAATCATATGCTTCGTAACTTTTATTTTATATAATATCAGCTGACAGAAAGCGTAGGCCTATACAGTGTCTCGTTTGTCACCTTTTGGGTACGGTATTCTACAAAGTGTGAATAGAAACATTATTAGCTATATTAGCTTTATTAAGTTTGTCTGGAAGAGATCGCTATAAGCGATAAGACCACCCATTGTACTCCCGCGATTAGCTTGTAATATGCTGTGTTTGATTTTTTTTGTAAGCAACATCATTTATGTGGTGTACAATAAAGAGTTAACTTTTTTTTTTAATTTATTTATGATATAAAAATACTAAACAAAATTAATTCTGAACAATAGTAGCACCTTAAAAACCCGCTAAGGATTGTACAGATACTATTTTACAAATAGCATCTATCTATTTATTAGCTGGGTATTATTTTTATTTATTTGTTAACGTCATCGCTTTGATTCAATCACATAGAACGTAATATTACCCATAAGTACCAAACTGCACAAATTTTAACTACCTTATCGTTCAAGAGTCGACAGTGGAACCGCGCACTCCAAACGAGCCGTCTACAAATATTTGCGTAGTAGAATCATCCGCGGGCTAAGTCGACTCTCTATGTAATATCGTGATGGATGACGTCAGCCATTATCTTGACTTATGGATGGGAAGTTTTGTTTTAAGTGATTGCTGATTAGATTGTTTGTGGGGCTTCGGGTTGCTTAGTTTTTATGCTTCGGGATAATTCAGTTCACGTTTATGAATCAAAATAAATGGCTAAGTGTTTAGAAGGATTATTGCATAGCATTTTGTATTTATTTCTTTTACATTATAATAAAATAATTTTGAATGACTAGTGGATTGCAAATATGTCCGTGTTGATATTTTTCCATACAATATTAATCTTCCTCCTGCACTTTTAAAGTGTAGAATATCGGAAAAGCTTTTTTGATTTACTCCTATAAAAGGAATATGATTTCCAAATTTCAGGTCACTCTAGTACTTAAGGTTTAGGCTGGGCATTGATTTTCTCTGTCTATTGGTCACTCAGCGGTTTTTATTATTAAAATAAGCACAACATTAAGTAAACTTTAATATAGGAGCATCATCAAAATTACCAAGCCTTATTTTGTATAGATATTTCTAAGCTTGATTTTGCGAGAAGAAGTTACTTTATGTATCAAAAGGATAATAGAAAACAATAATAAAATTATCCTAGTGAATTCAACGAATTAAATTCTATAATGGTATTTAGAAAAAATATATTTGTTACAAACAACGCACTTAGATCAATCAAAAAAATTGTGTGGACATTTTCAGATTGAATAAATAAAACTTAAAATGCATACCAAGACGTTGGTTTAAATTCAAATACTCTTACAGACGTATTTATTCAATACCATAATGCCATGAGCCACTTCTTAAAATAAACAGAAACCCATTTTGTTAAGGCAAAAATAAATTAATTAAATGCAGTGAAATAAAACAACGTTTTTATTTATTTGTCTCCATTTCTAATCAAACCTGAGTTGAGTTAACTTTAAATATAATCTGAGCCATTTATAAAATAAGTACGCACAATTATTATGATAAAATTATAGAGTGGAAATGCTGACATTAAAATATAGGTATAATATTACGAATCGATAATCAATCAGCAAAAGAATCCGGGGTCAAATTTAACAGCGAAAATTACTCCTTTACGGTTCCCTTGCATCAAAATCAACAAAACAAATCCCCATTAAATCGAAACCGAACACCCTTTGAAATATAAAATATTTTAGAAAAAATGGGCGCGTCTCAAATTAGCTGCATTTCGGATTTCAGGGGTCCCGTGTCTTTTGTTACAATCATGCTGGCGATGACAATCTCTGGGGTGCAAAGCCCTAAAACTATTTTTTCTGGTCATTTCTGGACCAAGATAACTTCTAAGGGATGGGAAATATATATCGAGGTTCTGACTATACTTTTAATGAGGTATGTATAGTATATTTTATTTTATTGGTTTAACAATAGTATACAGTAAACAACTGATACTTCGCAAACCGAACTGAAAAAAAAAAACAGTCCTCATTATAAAAAGTGAAAATCAAATCGTTCTTTACTCACGATATCAGAAATCCATAAGGCAAGGTAGTATTTAGAAATAAGATATAACACAAAATAAACCATAAATATAAAACATTAAAGTTCACTGATTGTACGTACAATGTTAGATCGCAAAGAGTGGGGGAGAGGAAGGGAGGTATTTGCTTTGTAGTGCAAACAATCAAATTTATCCCACTTTTTATCATTAGTCATAAAGAACTGAAGTTTGTAAGTATGTGCATTTTGGTGTGTGAGGGGAATTAAAACAAACATCTTCATAAAGGGCGATTTACTAATTAAGTATAGAACAACGTGGACGAAGTCGCGGGCGTTCCGCTAGTCATTAAATTAATAAAATTACCTCCTTTACCTACGAAACTACTCATCCGATTTCAAAAATTCACCCACATTTAGAATTAACTTTCAGGATGGACATATATAGAATTAAGCTCCGTTAAAATAAAAGGCCTTTTGTGCAGACTAATTTTGCGTAGCGTAAGTCGACGAAGCGAATGCTTTTTTTCGAACGCTGCCTGTTTGTACGCGGTACAAGCCATCTAATAAAAAAATATAGAACTGCAAATAGCCCATCACCATTTCAAACTACAGATTACATAGCTTATCGATAAAGCACATCCCATCCCTACTAACACGTAGGGCTGATCCAAATTGATTTTAGCACAATAACGACCGGCTGAATGGCGACCCTTATTTGTAGCCGCGATGACACGCCATCCATCATACCCGGCGCGTGGATTTGTGCATCTATGGAAATGGGACAGTGTCAGTGTGTAGCGAGAATGGCACACATCTGATGGATACAGATTGTTATAGATGGATACGTTTTTATTTTGACGACCTCGGTGGCCGCCAGCGAGAGCTCGATTCCCGTTGCGGGATACATATCTGCATGTTCTGCAGATATATTTAATTCTTTCATAGCATTAAATTCCTGTATTTTAATTTATATATATTTAAATAAAAAAAATGTTGAATATAAGATGGTAACATAGTTAACAAAAACTAGAATAGTGACATCTTTATTTACCTATGTTTCACAAAAAGATATTTGATCAGGGGCAGGGTGTTGTGGTAACACGGTACTCATAGTTTCTGATACCCACGATACAGGGAATGCTAGTTTAGGGTCAGAACTATGTATTTTTCTGTTGTTTGTCATTTATTATAATTTATTTAATTTTTCACGAATAATACGGCTCACCTGTTGGTAAGCTGTTAGCGTAATCTATGTATGCTTGAAACACCAGAGTTATACCTATATCTATATATAATTTCTCGGCAACCCTAGATCATCAAAAATGAGAATCTAACTACATTCATCCTTTTAATATCTTTGAATATAATGTATCTTGATATTTCTCTATAAAAACTATTTTCAGCTATCAGTACGTTTCGAAGAAGCAAAAGCCATGGTATATTCAATATAGCTAAATAGTGAAACAAGGAATTTAATAAGATACTATTACATAGGCCCGTTTGCCGATTTCTAAGGAAAAATTTCTTCATCTTTGAGTAAATATCTGCTAGAAGATTTATTTTTTATTATTGGAAATGCCATTTAATAACATCTCATTATAACGACGCTGATTACTTATTTTTATTTTTTCCTATGAACTGATATTTGCCAAAATGAATGGACATATTTGGAAATATTTCAGGAACGACCAGCTTATAGAACGATTTATTTACAAAAAACGTCAATTTATATAACATTATACCTAACTAGCTTATGCTCACGGCTTCGTTCGTAGTACCTGGATAAAAAAATGCTTATGTGTTATTCCAGATCAAAAGTAGTTCCAAATTAGATTCAAGTTTATACAAATATTCAACAAACATCCATACTTTAATATTTCCTTATTAAATATTCGCGTAACACCAAGTGTTATTAAGTTTAGTGGAGACAGAACTAGATGTCACCACTAGTCGATTAGAACACACTATCAAAACATTCCCAGTTCTTTACTTATAGACTACTTGAAGAAATCGTAATGCGTCGAATCATACGAGTTCATACATGTATGTATAGTTTGTGGTCGAGTCTTCATATATGTATTTTTTTTTAAATAATCGTCTGATATAGTCAGTAGGGAGCGCTAAAACAGTGCGGATACGGACTATACCGGACCAGCTGACTACCGAAGCTACTAGGTACCTATTCGAACCATTGCGAAAGCGGATCCCTCGAACCCTGCCGAAAGGCTAGTTCGTACCTCGTGTCACATGTACATGTGAAAATGTACATTGTCGTCTCCAACGTCAATGTACATTTTCACATCATCCTCCATGTAGAATAAAAGAAACGAACCATTCATTCCCACTAGCGTTTTTATTACTCCCGCCCGTTACAGTAGTACATACCAAGCAATGGGTTGTTTTTATTGAAAAATGACAAAACTGAACACAATGATATATAGATAGAAAATGCGTTAATGTACAAGATAAAACAAGTACATAGGCGAAATTAATGCTATTTAGCATTTTCTTCCAGCTAATCTTTGTGTAATGAAGATAAAGGCGATAAATGTAAATGATAAAAATAATTTCTAAAACAACTTACAACAAGGCGGAAAACATGGGCATGTATGAAAATAATGTTTTGGCTAAAAATTCCAGTTATGCAAAAAAATGTACTATCGAAAGCCAATGACAAGTCACAAACAAGCACATGTAGATATCATTAAAATGTAACGTAATAATAAAATAGGGTATTTTTATAATGGGAGTCGAATGAATAGGGTCCTATTGTGAGACATCAGCCGATGGGTAATTTACAGAATGTACCATGGGGTCTTATGCAAGCTGTTGGGGACCAAAATTGTTGTTACATTGTATTGGATAAATTATTGTAATTCGTCTGATATTTTACAAAGGGCTGACGTGAAATGATGTGAGGTAAGAGTGAAGTAGGCCCTAATTTGCCGACAATCCTGTTTTGTATTAAAATAGCGCGCCTAGCGTGTTCTATCGTCACTTCAATGTTGAATAGTCTGAGGAATTATTAAAATCTTAACACGTCGAGGTTTTACACCTCGACACCAAAACACGTCTACTCGAATACTACACCGGTTTTTTATTTTTAATCTTTATTTATTAAAGAGGATTTAATCAGAGTTGATTATATCACCCTCGAAATGACGTTTACATTAATCTTACTATCTAGGTACGTTTAATATCTAGTTTAACAATTTTAAATTGTTGCTTGTTCAGATACAGGGAACGCCAAAATTTTATTACATTTGCCAATTAGGTATATACAAATTATAACCATATTGATTGACAAATCTACTTCGTTCCTGACACACTCCTCTAATATATGATACGCATTTTCTACCACGTCACAATCCGTGCAGTTTGGTGAACTGGTTTTAAATAAGTACTCAAAGCTATTCAGTGGAATAGTGTGTCCCGATCGGAGCCTCATCAACGTGACTATGTCAGACCTGGCAATATCCAAACCATCGAACCATGGTCACCTAGCTAGACCTGGTATAGGACATACTAAATTCCTTTACTAAGGGATCGTTCGTCGAAATAAACGGATTTATTTCGTCAATTTGCACAGTTGCTTTCAAGCCGCCTTTTCGTTTTCGTAAGTCATGTCGATTATGCATTGGAATAGAACGTTTTATGTAAAATTAATCCATTCACGTGGTGATTTATGTAATGTTTGCTAATAAAAGTTTGAATTAGTACTTTTTTTTAATTGTTTTTTTTTTTGGCTTTTGTATCACTGCGGCCGTTAGGCCTATTATGATCGCCACTTGCAAATTAGTTACTAACCTAATCTACTGTTGTGTTTGATTCTTGATACTTAGAAGTTACACTATTTATGTTTAACAGAAAATGGCAAGATTGGTCGCCTTATATAGCCGAGAGAAAAGAGTGTGTAGATAGAAGGCGAAGACGCTATTACCTTTGAAACGAATATTTTTCGCAAAGTTTGCCGGACAGGGAATTTGTTAAAAATTACAGACTAACTCGATAAATTATCGAGGAGCATTCATTTTCTGAAATATAAAATGTTATTTATTTATTTCTAAGTAGGTAAAGGCATTTGTAATTGACATAAATTTAACTGTGTATTCTTTCACGATATTAAGTCCAATATAAACATGGTAAAATATTTACATTGGCTCACAATAATTCCCTGCCGCTGATTTAAAAATGCAGAATTATATTTCGGTTTTTTTTTCAAATTCAACTTATTAATTATGGCTTCTATGGATGGTTGTCACAATTCTGCCAGTATCCGTTTGATCCATGACACATTCATAAACAATACAGAGGATATGTGTGTTTTTTTTATTCACTAATTAAACAAACATTACACTTGACACTGACACTGACATATTTGAACATCGATTCGTGCAATTTTATTTATTTCTGCTTAATAGTCTTTGGTTTCATTCATGTATCATTCAGGACGATGGTAATCGTGCACCATCAAGTAAGCCGTACACCTCTATAATTTTCATTAGTTGTAGGAGTTGAAAAGTTGGGGGCTTTTCCAATCACAAGCACAGACAGATTTGTCGATGTCGACTTTTATATGAGTTAATATTGTTTTAAAGTGTCTGAATTAAAGAACTGAATTTTATTCAGCATTGGCAGGTGCCGTTTCATCTTCATAGCCCATAGCATTCATGGCATGTACTCCTGCAATGACTTAATTAATATTTTAACTAATCGGGTCTGGGTGTTTTCTATGTATAATATGTATATATTTACAAAAAAAAGAATATAAGTAGTATATCAGTCATGTAGTTCCCATAACACAAGTTCTGCTTACTTTGGGGCTAGATGCTGCTGTGTGAATACGTCCACTATTATTTATAGTATTATTTATTTATTGTTTTCAATAGGATCAATATGATGCCATTCACGCTCCGATATTCTAATTATTAATACGCACAACGATGCCTCTAAGCGTTAACTCAGGCCCCATAAATGCCTCTCAAATGTTCAGGTCCAGAAATGAGATACCAATTTAATAGGTGAAATAATAATTATGAAACTATTTTAGTATCTATCGACACTGCACAACCAAACTTTTTACTTACTGATTCTGTTTCATAGAACATAACTGTTGCAGATACGTGCACTGGCCTATTTTCAGGACTTTAACATGTTTTTCATGTCAAAGCATAACCAGCTATGCAACCTTAGTTCTTGATTTCAATTTCACTTGCAATGTCCGTCCGTCACTTGAAATTCCAGCTACTCTGTATTTGTATGAACGTATTGAAATTCAAATCACTTCAAGTGGACAGCGATAATGCCTGAACTGTATAACTGTATTGCTGCAGTATTTCAATGAGGAAATTATAGGTACATAAGCCTTTCAGTATTATGTCAGGGTTGGCAACGTGCGAGTGATATTTCTGGTGTTGCAAGCGTCCGGTGATAGTAACCGCTTACGAATAGATGGGCCGTATGCTAGTTTGCCAGTTTAGTCGTTTATAAAAAGACGATATCGGGTTGGTATTATGTTCTTTTGAAAAACAAAAAACTAACGTTTATGTTATGCATACCGAATTCTTTCTTTTGACTTATTTACTATAAGCCCCTCAAAGGTGTTTTCAAGGTATTTTCCAAACATCGAACAAATAAAATTAAAAATGAATAATATGCATAGTCCTGGCCTTGAACAAGGACTCCCTGCGTTGTACCAGGAACTGTTAGATTTCAAAGCTTAGATTGCGTTTTCAACTTACATAAGTTTTGACTAATGTCAAAATAACAAAATGGCGCTTCACCGCCATTTTGTAAAGGTGAAAGTAAAGTTGTAACAAAATGTATCGGATGTTCCCAATTAGGTAGCGAAAGACCCAGCTACCGATCCATGATCCCAATCGATCCTTAGTTTGCAAAGGGAGAGTATGGGTCGCGGTAGATTGCTGATTAAATTGTGGATAATCCCCGCTCGCCTAAGATTATTGTCACTCCATTAATCCGTATCTGTTTAATTAGATTACATTTTGTAACGGACGGTAGTTGCGACATCCGGATTATGGGATCCGGGATATTTGAATTTGGAAGATTGATGGGATGGGAAAGACGACCTCGATAGTGTGGTGGGTGAGTAGTTAGCTGCGACAAAAGAGGTTCGGATTTGATTCCATTTACGGGACAAATTCACACTTGTTTTTAGGTGTTTTGGTACCATGGTACTCGTAGTTCCTGGTAACGACGACACAAAGAATCGTAGTGTGGGATCATGACTAAGCATGCCCGTTAGGCGTTTATTTATCAACTTATTTTAACAAAAAAAAATAATGATCTAATTCATTAGTTATAAGAATAAAATCATTTGTTGCAATAGGGAATTTCCAAACGAAAGCACTTGTCTGTATAGTTGTACATATGTTGTACCGCAATCAGAGGTGGCACGTGCCGGATTAACCCGTTCTTATGCTAATTCTCTTCTTAACCGACTCACGAAGTTACCTGCCATATATTTGCCGCTGGCATTGTTTGCTAACTTTACAACGTTAAGAAATTATCTCAGCTGTCTAAACATTTATAAAATATTTAGACAAATATATTAAAAATGTCAATATCAATCGTGTTGTTCCCATAACACAAACTCTGCTTACTTTGGGGCTAGATGATGCTGTGTGAAAAATGACCAGCTTTATTTATTTGTATGGGTCTGGGTTTTGGTACCACGGTACTTGTAGTTCCTGGTACACACGACACGGAAAATCCTAGTTTATTTATTGATTCGTAGGTACAATATGGTACAATATTTATAGGTAGGTATTTTACGAAGCGTCTCTGCGCATGCAACCTATCATGTGGAAAAATAGGAGTATCTGCCCAATGTAATGTTTATACGCTTCTGACTACCCCTACTCGGTATCCTCAAAGATCTACACACTGAATATGTATCTAAAGATGTCATCAGGAATACTGCGTATTTGTATCCATAGCCACTTTACAAAACCACACTATTTTCTAACCCAGCGTATTGACGTCCAGACAGAATGCCATTGCGATATACAAAAAGCCAATGTTTAGCCATATTGTAAACAGAAGAAAGTTCTTTGATTTTATATTTTTTATTACAAACGGTTTTCTAATTTGTAAAACGGCTACACATTGTCAGACTCGTCGTATAAATCGAAAAGCTCTAGCAATGTGGTGTACCATTGTTTATCCGAAATACAAACCGGCTAGACGTCAATACGCCGGATTAGAAAACAGTGCAGTTATGTAAAACAGCTAGCCGTTGTATAAAACAACGGATTTTCTGAACAGCTACGACATTTACAAAATCTGCAGCCTGCTCGTAATGATAATGCTGTAATTGCAGCAGAAACATCATTCCTACCAGTAACACTTGACACAATTTCGAGGGTAATAGTCTAGTAGACGGCGGCACATTTTAGACTAACAATAAAAACAGAAAGGCTCTCCCAGTTTATTTGTGATAATGAACTCTTGGCAGCTACGGGGCTGTAGTAGGCAAGGACATAATGTTGCCTGGAAGAGCCTACATGGATGGTGATCAAACGACAGGAATATATATATAGATTTATTGTACACCAAAGAAAACATATATTTTTTAAGTCCATAGTTGGGCAGACCACCAGCCAGGTCAATGGAACAAAAATAGAAGTAAATAAAATAAATTTATTTGCGATCGTTGTCATCAATAGTTTTAGAATTTGATGATAATGAATGAAGCGAATGAGGGATGCTAGGATAGTAGCAAGTAGAAATCCTTGGCCTCTGCCTACCCCTTCGGGAAACAGGCGGAATTGTATGTATGTATGTATAAATAGGTATACACGGGATATATACAGAGACTTAGGGCCCGGTCAGACTGATACGGTGGTGATTAAAGGGAAATGGTTGTCAAGTGGTTTTCAAAGTTCGCCACCGCGTCATTTTTACTAAACTTTTACTTTGTGTACTAGCTACTGCCTACGGCTTTGGCCCACGTGGTAACTGGATAAAAAGTAGCTCTTAAAGTTAAGGCAGCGCTCTTGAGAAACGCATTCGCTCGACCGTTTTTACTTCGACTAACGTTACAATATTGGCCTTTACGAAAAGCCTTTTTATTTTAACGGGATAATATACAGCCTATGTGCACCCTGAAGATTAATTCTAAATATAGGTAAAAAAAGTTATTTTGGAGATTACCTCCTACATACAAACATAAATACTTTATGTCTTAAATTGTAATAATGGCGTCGATTATCTAGTTCAAGTTCACTAACTAAGCTTTATTTAAAGTATCGCTCTCTTTTATTGATAGTGCAAGCAAGAAAAGGATGGCAATTTTACTCATGTCAAGTTTTTATAGTCAGCATGTTTTGATATTACGAATTGAAACTTGCATGGAAAACTTAAATCTGACTTATTTGACGACACTAAAATTGTTGATATCACTTTCTTTTATTACTGTTAGTAAAAGAGGGATATAGATCTAATCAAGCTTAGTTGTTATACAAGAGAATCATTAGTGTAGATGACAGAAAGACAGAAACAATAGATTCCGTTCGTGATGCCACCGTGAAGTTATATTACTCCCTGGGGCCTATTTCCAGCAGTAAACTTCTATATGCTGATAGTTATGATATTGTGACTTTGGAATTTAATGTAATCTCATCAGTCGTTTCTAGTTACATCGAGATCTACAATAGCATCGGCGCCCACCGTAGCGAAGAGCTGTTTGATACAATTTATGTGGCGCTATGTCGAGCCTAATTGGTCGTAGCAGAAACCGGGTGCGCAAACACTGCTTTTTGATTGCACCCGTTTGGGACTGATACGAGTATCCATAACAAGATACGCGAGATTCATCGCAAGCTATAAGATGAGGGCTCATGAGATAAAATCATCAAGAGATACTGAATAGTACAATTATAGATTATAAAGTCATGCGCGTACGATCTTTGTTTATATTTTGTAATATGTATGTATTTACAAAAATATATAAAATAGGTAATATATATTTATTCATACAACTATGTACAAGTAGGTATATACTTAAAATACAGATGAAACAGATAAATAGCTATCTAAAGACCGTTGCAAATGATCTATAGATAGCTCAACTGATCACTACCAGACGGAATATTTATTTATGCAACAGAATAGGCAGTATTATGCTGGGGTGGTTTAAAAATTCTACTATTCAAAGTTGCTATCTAACACGCAAGAGGTACGGGTTCAATTCCCGCGGGTGAAATGTTTGTATATTCTGCATATATTTTATCCGGGTCAGGTTGTTGCAGTACCACGGTATTCGTGGTTCCTGAAACCACAGCACAGGGAATCCTACTGTGGGTGAGGGATATGTACGTTTGGTGTTTATTAAAAAAAAAGTCATATGTATTTCACTGAAATCATAAGGATTATATTAAATCTTCGCATCTGATCTCACTTGATTATATACATAGATGTATACATAACTCTATTTTTTATGGTTCTTCCATTGATCCAAAAACTATCCTGAATTAGATCATTGATATGCTACCTACATATTTATTTAATGTATGTGTGCACACAAACAATGTACATAGGGAGGACTTAATGCTATACAGCATTTTCTACCAGTCCTTATATAAGTGTAGCGTCGCGATCACCTTGATGAAGACTCGGAATGAATCGAAACTGAATTAGTGTCTTTCATAATTATATAACGACAAGACCCGGATTTGTTTTTTTTTTACACCACACTAGGATTTTTTGTGACGTGTGTATCAGAAACAACAATTACCGTGGTACCATAGTACCAGAATATCTGCAGAACATGCAAACATTAAATGTTAAAAACTTTTTTGTTCTGCTGATATTTGAGACAAATTTTGTTTCGCACCGGGAATCAAACCCCTTGCGTCACTTACTCGGCTACTTACCCGCCGCGCCATTGAGATCGTCATTGCTACAATATTTGTACAATTTTGTCCTTCGATTTGAACTTAGGGAATAAAATGCATCTATCACCTGAAATTATGTGCAGCTATCCAAAATAAAAGTAACCACCCACGTTCTTAAATACACCAAAACACACACCTATTAATCTTAGCGAAGGTATTCGTAAAAAATTGCGTAAGAACGAGCCAGTAACGAAGAGGAATGTACTGCTCTCGATTTATTCGTTCCGGAACGAAGGTTAATTAGTGTACGAGGCGGCAGTTCAACGTGCGACTTTGTTAAGCGACTTTTCAAAAATGTATTTCACTCAGTTCTTTTTTACAAAAAGGTTGGCTGTATCATTTCCTAATGAGAATAAGCATTAAGTTCGCCTTTGTACTAGTTTTATCTTGTGCAGTAAAGCATTTTTCTATCTATCTATTTTGACTGCCCAATTTCCGACCCAAAGGTCGTGGGTTTGAACCCGTTCTTCTTTGCACCAATGATTTTTTCACACGCGCTCATAACAGCGAAGGAAAATTTCGTGAACAAACCGGCTTGTCCTAGAACATAAAATTCGAAGGCATGTGCCATTGGTAGGTGTTCCAATAAGCGACTATAGGCATGCCTGTCACGGGGAATGCTAACTACTATGCAATAAGCGAACATATGTTTGGAATACAAACAAATATTATGTTTGGAAGTATCTCTAAACCTCTACTTGTTAATTTTTTGATTTAATTATATAATTACTAATTAAATGAGCATTTGGCATTTCTGTTTCAGAACTTATTTAGTACTTAAGGTAGCTTTGCTTATTCGTATTAATTATATTTGTTGTTTATTTTTTTAATTCGTTCCATATATTTTTTTTTTAATTACATTCCATTATATTTTGGAAACTTTTAGCATTGCAAACGAGTTAAACTAATTAATTCTTGCATTAGTTTAACTCGTACCATCAACGTATTTATGCCATAGATTTGATTTTATTAAGTGTCTAGGAAAATGTCGCACCATGAGTGGCAAGCCTTAGTACAATGTTACCTCGGTTTTTGTTGGCGTTTTAACAAAATTTATCGTTTTTCTTTTCTTTACTAGATTCTACTCTTGTTTGTTACTTTCACTCAAAATAGGATTACACAATCTGAATAAAATTATAATTCAGCTATATTTTTGTTACAGGTATGTAAAGTGCTGGAAGTGTGATAGAGCAACTTTGGAAACTGTAAGTTGAGCGCACATTTGTCTATTATTATAACACTAGCTACTGCCCACGGCTTCGTCCGCGTAGTACCCGGATAAAAAAGTAGCCGATGAAAAGTAGTGCTCGTAAGAAACACATTCGCTCGACCGTTTTTTTGTTAACTTACATTGCAAAATTGGTCTCCACGAAAAGCTCTTATATTTTTACTAGGAATAGCTACCCTAAAAGTCTATTCTGAATATATTTTACGACGTCACACAACGTCGTCTCACCACCAGGCAGGTAGTCTTCCTCGAGGCAACTGCATATCTCTAGACCACCATTCCGTGACTGCTTTGGTCCATCTGTGACCCTTCTGCTTTACTAAGCATCCTACCAATCTCCATCTCCAGCCCATCTCTCGAAATCCGTATATCCTATATCCAAATTTAGTGCTATCCAATCTTGATGTTTGGATTAGGGTCGTTATCGCGAGTCGTTCAAATTCTTGACTTTTTTCGAAAAAATATTTTTTTGTGTTTTTTTCAAGTTTAACCTATTAATTTTATTCTAATACTTATGTGGAGTAATGTTTCATGGGAGGCCTTATTTTATTTCCAATCCATTCTTCATAAATTGACGGAAAGTAATGATGGGGTGGAAGGTAATGAAATTGACCTGGAAGGCAATGAAGGGGTTAGGAGTGTAATGAAATTATTAAGAAATTTCAGAATCTCACGATATAATTATTATTATTTCTACGAGTAAATTATGTTGTTATATATTATTTGGTACCTATATGCGTTACCTACCTAAAGAATATAGGTACCAAGTTGTAAGACCTAAGCTGTAGGTACTTTTGTGCATATTGCCAATAAGTTAATCTACAAACATTATAAAGAAAAGAGGGGGAAAAATCATTTTAGTAGAACAAATAAAAAAATAAAATACATAGTCTAATAACTGGTTTATCAGTAAATTAACATCAATTATTATATTCATAAAAAAACGTTCATATAAAAACTAAAAATGCTTCTCTTAAACTGAATTAAATTATTCTAAAAACACAAAATCCACAAAATCTTCGAACGATCCAACTTTGCCACCAAATTTAACATGAAGGTCTGCAGTTCTCTCACAACAGCCTCAACGCCATCTGGTGCTCCTTTACCATAGCTATCTGTGGCTTGTTCTCGTCTACTACTACCTTTTTTCTTACAGGAAATGGAACTTTCGATATTAGCTTGCGTTTGATCAGCCTTGTCTTGTTTGGAAGTACAACTTCTTCAGAAATTGTTATTTTGGCAGTCTTACTTAGTGCTTTGTATGTTGTTTGTACACAGAATTTCATCAACACCAATTTTTTCTTCACTTCTTCGATCTTACCACTTTCGATGTCTTTTATCATGGTATCAACTATCAACCATTATCGGGCTCGTGCTCTGGTGGTGAATTCTCAAAAATATTTTCCAGCTCTTTCTGCTTCTGTTTTTACTTTAAATATTTTTTTGAATTCTTTCTCATTTTTTTTCCTTTGATCACTATGAGCTCTAGTTATTCCTTTTTCAAACTGTACCATTTTCTATACTTCATATAATTTCTGATCCTGCCTGATTTCTTAATATTTTTATCGTATTCGCTATCTTTGTCTGTGAAATAAGAAACTGGCGATGTGCGTAACTGAGCAATGAGCATACTGGATTTACGAAAATGTAATGAATTGGAGAATAATGAATAATTTGCATATAATCCTGATTAATTAAAATTGCATGAGTACTACGAATCTAAGACACAATATGCGTGCATATATTATGGTGCTGATGCAAATTAGGTAATAAGAACAACTTTAAAGTATTTACTCACCTCAAAATCCACTGGATAAATATGAGATAAAACTCTGACGAAGCACCAAAAATTTCGCGATATTGATATTTTTTTAAAACGAGTGAACTTACGGCCTGCCTCGTTGAGGCTCAGTGGTAGACTTTAGCATGAACTGTGCACGGGGTTATAGCACAAACGATAACTAACTATGAATGTAGTCATAAAGTGTAGTGATGGCAGTCTTCGGTATGTCATCCAAGAAGACTGGTATTTGATTGTATGCTCTAACTAAGTTAATAGTAGAGAATATTGTTTTACCTGTGAGCTGATTGGTAAAGTCGTGAATGTGACGCACAGGGTATCGGTCCGGGATCGTTCGGGCGTTCAGGGCTCTGTAATCCCCAGAAGGTCTCCACCCGTCGTTCTTTTTCTTAGCTAGATGAAGAGGAGAAGACCAGGCGCTTTCGGACCTTCGTGCTGTCCCGCTTTGTAGCATTTCATCGAACTCTTTTTTCGCTATATGCAATCTCTCCGGATCCAAACGACGTGGGCGACTCGACACAGGTGGTCCAGGCGTGGTCCGGATGTGATGCACGGTACTATGCTTAGGTATGGTTGGCTTACCAGCAGGGCGAGTGATATCAGGATACTCTCGTTGCAGGTTGGTGAAAATGTTGTCGTCTGCTGTGGTTCGTATGGAGGAGATATCAGGCACGTTTTCGTTAGGCTGCGGTGCGTCAATAGAGAGCATGGTGATTCCGTCGATGAGCCGTTGCTGTCTACAGTCTACAAGTAGGTGATAAAAAATTAAAAAATCTACACCAATTATAGGCTTTGTGACGTCTGCCACGGTAAAACGCCAACTAAATGCTCGTCGTAGCCCAAAATCCAAGTTAAGTTGAATGTGACCGTAAGTAGATATAAGCGTGCCATTCGCGGCAAAAAGTT
Organism: Perizoma affinitatum; assembly: GCA_961405105.1. Lineage (NCBI taxonomy): Eukaryota > Metazoa > Arthropoda > Insecta > Lepidoptera > Geometridae > Perizoma > Perizoma affinitatum. The sequence goes on along the minus strand of OY560194.1, from coordinate 13,464,904 downwards.
GGTACTTAGTCTTAGTTCGCGGCTCCCGTATTGCTAACTTTGGAAAGACACACAGGTCTGAACCCGTGTCGATCAGGAATTGCGCCTTCGATTTCCGGTCAGTGGCAAACAGGCGGCCCGTTGATTTTGGACAGTCAGCTACCGCCACTAGTGACTGCCGTTCGCATTTCCCGCCGATTTAAACGTACACGGCTGCCTGCATTTGATGGCACTAGATCCGTATACGTAATGGTACCAGCAATGCGGATGGTCGTCTGGGCGTTCTCGTGACCTTGTACGGTTCCTGGAGTTTGAGCGGGTTCGACAGTTACGGACGTCGTTTCTGGGTCTAGGATTTCGAGTGGATAAATTTCTAACCTGTTTCGCCAGTTCGTCAACACGTTTTGCCATTGCTTCCAAAGCTGACACCGTACCTGGTACTTCACATGCTGATGAACTAGCCGCTACTGATTGCTGCGTTGGAGAAGATATATCGTTTATCTTGTCCGCTAGCTCGGCCACGGTGTGTAGTGCGCTGTCTGGCTGTGAAGCAATAATCGTTTGAATTTGTGTTGGTAATCTGTTCGACCAAATCTGCCTGATAAGGCTCTCTGGTACAGTCGGTCCCGCTAAACTTTGCAAATGTCGCATAAATTGGGAAGGTTTTCTATCACCCAGCTCTTCGTGGGTTAGTAATTGCTGGATTTTACGCTCTTGAGAAGCAGACAGTCGTTTGATTAGCTCAGTCTTGAGCTTTTCGTATTTACCGGTTTCCGGCGGATTCAAAATAACGTCTTTTACTTCGGACGCGTACTGTGCTTCTAACTGTCCAACAACGTAGTAAAACTTTGTCTGGTCTGAAGTAATATTAGAAATCGCGAACTGACCTTCGATCTGCGCAAACCATACGGCCGGTTCCTCTGGCCAAAATGGGGGTACTCGTACACCCACTCTCCACAATCCAGGATTTTGTCCAGAAGTTCCAGGGTCTTGGGGCTGTTCCTCGGTAGACTTCCTCATCTTCTTCGTCGGGGTCACCAGTGAAGCGTTGACGTGGATCCCTGCCTATGCGGTGTCCTACGTAGGTATTCGGCTAGGTAGGTAGCGGGTAGGCAGGCCAGGCGGCGTATGGCAACAGCAAGAATATTTACAGGGTTTAATGAGGATAGTCGAAAGTTACAGATGGTAGAAGATAGGTAGAAACGATACAGAACAGTTACAGAATGATAGATAGATGTAGGTATGAATTTAGCGTGATTCGCGAGTACAAAGTGCGTGAGTAGCGAGAGCAAGCGATACGTGTATCCCGTCGGAAGGCTCTGAGCGAGTGTGTCGGCGGCGCGAGCGGTATGAATATTTATTGAGCAGCCGGTGTCCTCCGCCCGCGCGCCTCTCGCATGCCCCGCAGCGCAGGCGTGCACTCGGTAGACGGACTCGGATGCGAGGATGACGCCACATTACTATTATTTCGGAGGGTAATGAGCTATTTTTTTGACAAAAATAAATATTCGATTATCTGTATGTTGGCATTGTTTTTAAAGTCGCAAAGCCTCATAATACTGTTCTCTAATAATTATTTTATAGGTTTAGTAATTTGCATTCGGCGATTTGGGTAATTATAGTACAAAAATCAACCCTATAATTCAATAACTGGTCGTTTGGAACAGGAGAATAATGAAATTTTAGGGTGTTTTTTCTTGGTTGCTTGCTCAAATAAAGAAAAAGCTTTTTAATTATTCATGGGCCTTAAAGCTTACCTTAAGGTCTATTGGCTACACTATAGCTGTTTTGAGAAAACTTTTAAAACATGTCGGTTTGAGCCCTGGAACAGTGATTTGAACGACTCACGATAACGACCCATTAATGTTCCAGGAGATGGATTCCTAGCATATCCCGCTTCTTCATCATATGATTCTTTGAAAAAGTCTAATAGTATATACATTTAATCATTCGGCAGGGGCCAACGTTTACCAGTATGACAATAGACATACCTACAAAGTTTTATCTGTGCCCGTCCATTATCAGAATGTCCAATTCCCAGAATGAACATGTACGCTCATTCTGTTTGTAGTGGTAAAATAATACTTTAGTTATTTGACTGTACCCTAGGTAATAATTCGGCCGGTTTGATCCAAAACATTGAGTCCATTTTGATTGATGGTCCCGTGCACATAATTTATAGTTTTTAGGGTTTTGTGCACAGAGGCGAGCGGTGACAGGGAATTGTGAATAATGCAGTTATGCTTGTTTGGCCGTGTGTTGCTAAGTTTGATGGATGTGACGTCGTTTCGGGGGTCACAAAATACTATCTAAAGTTAAGAAAAATATATAGTTTTAGAGAATGAATAGCAAAGGCGAATACCTTACTTTCTCGTTGGTGTGTTTACCATTTTGGTAACTTACAAAATAGGGTGTAACTATTCTCAAACTGCAACCACGATCAAGCACCGTCATGTAGGTTATTCAGCTTTTGCCAGCCGTCCTGTGCGTCTTGCATCCAGCCATGCCCTGTGACTGTAGAAGATGTCGTCGACCCACCACGCTGTCGGGCAACCCGGACTTCTTCTGCCTGCCTTTGACCACCACTCAGTCAAGGATTGACTCCAACGACAATTACCACGTCTAGCCAGGTGGCCTGCCTAACTCCATTTAAGGTCTATCGCCCCGTCACCAAGGTGGAATTTTCCATTTACCCCATTAAAATTTGCTAGGTAGCTTTCTGCTCGCATACGCTATATAATAGTGGAGATGATGGGTATAACACAAGCTTGGGAAGCTTCTGTCTTCTATGTATAATATAAAAGAAAAACATTTTTTTTTTAAAAAAGCTACCACTATATACCCATTATACCGATGGACTGATGACAATATTAAAAAGTTTCGGGATATCGGTTGATGGTGGTGGCCCAAGATCAACCAGCATTAGATTTTTAGTCTATATTGATGAGGATGAGTTTAATATTTTACAAAGTTAGGCAAGGTTCTTCCGTTTTAGGATATTATTACGACTATATCAGGCACTATACTATTTTCCTGCTGACGTCTCACGAACTTCCAGCGCGATCGCGGACGGTGCTCATGAGGAAATACCTCTAAATAGTCAACAAAACGTCAGCAGGAGAATAGCAAAGTAGGTGGTATAGTCGTAATAATACCTAAAATGATACCAAACTCTGATAATTTCAATGCTAAGGCTCTTCCGTCTAGATGTTCATAAAAGTAAACAAAAGTATTACAGACATGTCACAAACCAACCCCAATATCAGAATAATGTTTTTAACGCATGAAAAGATCCGCAAACCTATTCAAGTTCCATAAGTCTCTCGCCTGCGGCGTTTTGTCGTGTCGCAGTGACAATGTCGTATCGGACAACACGCGACATCACGCCGCGAGCCACGTCCGGTTTTTGCACCTCGTTTTTGCGTTTTCTTTATCTGAATTGGTGTCAGTTTTTTTCGGTATGGTTCTGGGGAAAATGTATTTTTGTTTTAACGAACGTGTACAAGTAAGTAAAATGTGTTTGGAAGGAAATGGAATGCGGTGTTGAATAGTTTTTCTTTATAATGACGGTCAATATAAAATCGTAAAATATATTTTCCTAATGCGGAAAAATCATAAAAGTAGCTCTATGATACTTTAAATAAATAAAAAATCAATTAACTGACATATACATAGTTTTGACCCCATACTAGAATTTCCTGTGTCGTGGGTATCAGGAACTACGAGTACCTCAACACCCAGACCATTAACCATTTGACAAATCAATGAATCTTTAATATTTAATATTTTAGATCTGGGTGTTTTCTATGTATAATATGAATGTATTTACAAAAAAAAAAATATTAGTAGTATATCAGTCATGTAGTTCCAATAACACAAGCTCTACTTACTTTGGGGCTAGATGATGCTGTGTGAAAGATGTCCAGCATTATTTATATACTGCGCAGCTCTTATTTATTTCAGATATTATAGGCGACAATAACCATCTTCTATCTCGAGGGCGTTTTGCTTGTTTCTCTCCAAAAATCATTAAAAAAACTATGAATTCCTGCTAATTCCCAACTTTTATAACGATCCCGAACTAGTACACATTATTCATGGCATGATACACGAAAAACTTATTTAACCAAAAAAGTAAAACTCGAGGGGTCGTCATTTATAACGAACGTCGGGATAAGACATTCCGGTTTCGTACTATCTTACTTTAGACAGTTTTCACGTATTAGCCAAATAGAGGAGTTTGAAAAAGTACCTGCAAGCAATTTGGTGAAATAGAACTTTTTTAAAAAAGAGGACGCAAACAAATAATGTTTTATTTCACATGAAAAATTAATGCTATCAAGCATCAAGCAATGTCAAAAATATATCTAGATAATATTATCATTCTATAAATAATCTTTAAAAGATTGCTAACCCATAATCATTCGTACGAAATCATACTTCAATTCGATATCCATATATTTTTCATGAATTGTGAGTTTGAATGTATCGCGATATATCAGCACAGTTGTATGTACTATTATCACTAGTAAACTAAATTCTAAAGAACTTAAATTTTTGCGTGTGGATGTTACAGGCAGACGACCTACCCTCTTTCTCACTCTTATTGCGAAGAGAGAAAAAACACTACAATCTAATGCCTTCACCGATAGTAGATTACGTAAAAGTTCCCGTTTTTACAATATAAATGTTCAAAATTATCTTCGAATCCCTTTGATGTAAATGATGTTAAATGAATATTTGTGTACCTGCAAGCAATATTGAAGATAATTTTATTATTCTATAAATTAATAATAATAAAATAATTAGTACTTGAATTCGATATCCAAATGTATACTGAAAACGGAATAGCAGACGACCTACTCTTTCTTACTCTTATTGCGAAGAGAGAAAAGTTATGTTAAGTGAATAAATATCTACACCTATCTATAGATTATTTGGAATGATCTTTAGATAGCTGTTTCATCTACAACTAGCTTCTACTTGAACATAGTTGGATGAATAAATGTCTAAAACATGTTATTTTAAAGTATATTGGAAGTTTAAACATACTAAAAAAAATTACATACCCTCCAACATCTCATTACCTCTCGTAAACGTTTTAAAGGGGAACATTTTCTAATATAGGTTCAGTTAAGCATCTCTAATAAGGAAACCGGCAATCCATCAAGTGGAGGATTTTCTGCTTAAAAAAATGAGGATTCCGTACGTGTTTCTTTTAGTAAACACGTTCCTCAGTGTTTAACCTTTTTCGCTATTTGTTAAGCTTTCTAGGTCAGCTTTGATTGATTGGATTTTTTAAACAAACTCCATTGTATTGCATGAGTAAAGGTTTTAACTCAAAAAAAAATCGTGCTAAGAACGTTTATATAAGGTTCTTCTGGTTTTGACGCACGTAAAACTCGTAATAAGAAGCCCAACTATAAGGCCCGAGTTCACCAACACAATAACGAGTGGTTACGTCCTAATCAAAGCTTTCTATCACATGATTTCATAGGAATCTCTCATCATAATCAATGATTATACTTGATCACCCGTTTATTTTGTTTGTGAACTCAAGCCTAAGAGTGTCCGATTTCGTGGATTCGCGATATTGTCCGATTCGTTAGGTGCTAGTGAAAATAACAGAAGGATGAGACTTTTCACATAGTATCAGAATGATGAGAATGCTTTGCTGTACCTCAATGGTCTCCTGGGTGAAGACTGTAGAAAATTGTAATACGCTACACTACCACGAAGTCAGGACTAAGACGGGACAGCAAGAGCTTATCAATTCATACTCTCCGTCATCAATTACTCTCACGAGGTCAGGTATACTAGACTGCTGTCTTCAACCCAGAGTACTTCTACGCTATTTCAAGGAGTTGGCCTGTTTCGGGTCAGGTTTAAGAATACACAATACATCCCAATGCAGGACATCAGAGACGACCCTAGTTCCCCCACTTAATTTAAGAATTAGACCTCAATGGTATTTTATAGATTTTTGTATCAGTTACATCACTAACTTTAACACAAAATACTTTTGTTCTAAATGAGACCTCGAATTCGGTGGTGCTGCAAGCGAGTAGCCGATAGACACAGAGGTTCGTGTTCGATTCTCGCTGTTTGCGTATGTTCTGAAAATATTTGTTTCGGGTCAGGTTGTGTGGTACTATGGACGTAGTTACTAATACCCACGATACAGGAATGGACTATGTAGGTATGTAAATGATGTATTTTATCAGCTAAGCATGTATAACAGCGAAGATAATAAAATTAATTTGAACAAGTAGATAAATCTCGAACAATAACGAAAGATGGTGTCATAAAGAGATAAATCATGCGTTTTCATGACAACCGCGACAATTGGGGCGCCAAATTAGAAAATTACTTCCATTTGATACGCGGCCACAGTTGCGGCCGTAAGGTATCTCTTCACTTCAATCATTTCCGTTCAGATAATTAATTTTCACAAACAAACCTACCAAAAAAAAATGTATTCACGCTCTGATGATCACTGTTCGTAGAAAACCTCTGCCAACCTACAGTAGACTCTTTTGCTATAAGCAAGGGATGGGAAAACTTGTGCTAATCAAATACTAAATTATTGCATGATAAACTATGTAATTTTGTCTACTCTAAAATATAAATAAATTCAACAAATTTCACTGACTTTAATAATTGTGGAAGACAATTGTGAAAACCTCTGTGGCGCAGTGGGCGAAGGCTCGCCTGAGTCGTCTCAGGCGAGCCTTCGCCCACTGCGCAACCTTCGTAGGTTGCGGGTTCGATTCCCGCCTTGGGACAAATATTTGCATCTGCATCTGTCTCGGGATCTGGGTGTTTTCTATGTATAATATATACGTATTTACAAAATAAAAGTATATAAGTAGTATATCAGTCATTTAGTTCCCTTAACACAAGCTCTGCTTACTTTGGGGCTAGGTGATGCTGTGTGAAAAATGTCCAGCATAATTTATTAATCGGCTAATCTTCAAATTAAGATCTAATAACAAAACAAAAAACATACACGCATTCCCGTAATGGACATTCTCAAATACAAATCAGTGCAAAATCTATGAAGTAGGGGGTAGTTTGAGGCACGTCCAAATATTTGACACATACCCGCGTTCTGCAAGTACTTAGCATTCCACATGACTGGTTGCAAACCCATCGTCGCTTATAGGAACATTTAACATTATAATATCATCAATTTGGGTTCAACTCATACCAGTCACTTTTAGCAGAGTTTACCTTCTGATCTCTACACTATGTCACAGGGGGGTTGATTTGAACCGTTATTGGTAAAGGTGGTTGAATGCGTTGCGTCAGGTGTGAAAAATGGCGTCGGCTTCCACATGACAAGTTCTATATTGATTCATTGGTATAAATCATGTCAATTTTTGTTGGTTGAATTTGAGAAATGTGTATGTTAGTAATGAGTAAATTAACCTACTAAACGAGGAAGTAGCTTTAGGAAGAATTCAGGGCTTTGGGTTATTGTATTTTTTTTTTATGCTGGACATTTCACCCAACATCATCTAGCCGCAAAGAAAGCAAAGCTTGTGTTACAGGAAATACATGACTGATATACTACTTATATATATTTTATTTTGTAAATACATATAATATATATCGGCGCAAAGGCGTTATTCTGCTTCTACAATGAGTCATCGGCGCAGAACCACGAGTTATTTAACGAATCATCACTTAGATTGTCATATTACAGTGTAAAATCATTAGTTAATAGCTAGTTATCATTTGATTGTTGTAATCAAATGACAATTAGGTAATTACGTAATCAAGTTATTATTTTGACCATGTTTACCTTCAAAACCATTTGTAAACTTAAATGATTAATGCTTGCAGGCAGTTTTAGCTTGTTCGCACAAGTTGCCTGCCTTTGTCTTTGTTTTTGCATAAATACGGGCGACGGACCGAGTACGATTCATTCTCGCTCGAGCCGTCGGATCGTACAGACCTCAAAAGCCTCTGTACAACCAAGAATAAATTTGAAGAACATCTCCTGGAGTTTACTTTCGTCATCAACTATGAGCCACCAGCATGCTGGTGATGATAGTGACGTTAGCATTGCTGACGTCACACTTTTTAAAGACCACCTTGGAGCTTCCGCTCCGTCATATATTATCGTGGTTGGCTGGAAGAAAATGCTAAGTCTGCCAATGTACTTGTTTAATCTTGTGCTATAAATCATTTTCTATCTGAAACACCCTCACCATTATTTGTAGATATAAACATTTGTATCTACAAATATTACGCGGCGGGAATCGAACGCGAAACCTTTTAAGGTGGGCCTTCGCCCACTGTGCCACAGAGATCGTCAACCAGAGGAAGTCAGAGATTCCCATTTGGGGCATACTTACAATACACAAACTGTGTATTGTAAGTATGCCCTCGCTCGCTGACCGTGTTCGAGTGCAGACGTGTATTTCTTCCTCGTAAACAGTTTAATTCTTCGTAAAGGGAACTCGCCCGTCTTATACGTCACTTTAAGAAGCAAATTGCCGTGCAACGTTTACTTTTATTTTTTTGCAAGTGCTAATTACCCTACCTACACCATTCAACCGGTGGCACAGTATCGGTAAGAATTTCACATCATTTTGAGAGGTGCCAACTTTATAAAAATGTCTACACTTACACTTGATGACAGGAAATCGTGTTCTAATCCAGACTTGACAAAGGCAGACAAATCCGACCAAGCAGCCAAATCGCGCAAACGTAAACAAATCTGCCTTCCGAAATCAAAACATGACGAAATGTCGGATTCAGAAGATCATTCATTCCGTAATGAAATTTTGAGCCTCATAACTACCTTTAAAGAAGATAACGATAGAAAAATTGAATTGCTGACTAGTGCAATACAAGAAATGACAGCTCAAAATAAGGAAATATTAAAAATTCATGAAAAATTTGAAAAAATCTTAGAACACACTACCATTTCTCAACAAGAGAATAAAGAAAGGTATAATGTCATTTCTTCGGAACATAAAAATGCATTACTAAAAATAAGTTCTCTCGAAGAGCAAGTGGAAGACCTTCAGAGAAATCAGCGATCTTCTACCTTGGAGCTCAAGAATGTTCCCAAAAAGAATGCAGAAAACCTTGCTGATATTATAAGTAAGCTGCACAGCTTACTGGGCGTTGATATTCTGCGAGAGGATATAAAAAATGTACACCGAAACAATAATATGAAAGTTAATACAATTGTTATTGAATATCAAAACCAACAACTACGCAACAGAGTTATTAAAGCGTCCAAAGAGTATAATAAGACCAACAGAAACAACAAGCTAAATACTACAGTGCTGGGTTTTCGTGAGGGTAAAGAACCAGTGTATGTAAACGAACTTTTAACACCAAACGCGAGAAAACTCTATGCTCAAGCACGTACTCTTGTAAAAAATGGAAACGTTCGGTTCTGCTGGGTCGGAAATGGAAGGATTTTCGTAAGGTGTTCAGATGACGGTCCAGCCATCAACGTTAAATCTTCCTCGCAGATTCAAGCGCTCCAAGACGATCGCTGCCACACCGCATCCTGACTAGCAGGCTTGGCTCGAGTTCAAGATTGTATAAATCAACTACTATCTCGTTATACAGGACTATTTATGTGTAACTATACCTTGCATGGTGGTTTTCGTATTTCTGTTTTTGTTAATTTTTTATCTTTATTCTTTTCAAGTATTTCCTATATTGCATGCCTTAGTTTTAAATATACCTTACATACAACGGGTTCCATAACACAAATGTTTACACCAAAATTAACACTCATTCATCACAACCGACACATAGACACTCAACATAAAACAAAATTAGTATCAGCATTGCTTTGCAAATCAGATTTTATCTCTTCCACGACAATTCGTCAACCATGTTACAATAACAATTCTTCTCCACTGCACCCCAATGATGGGTCGTTTGTTGTTGTTCCTTATCCATGAAAAATAACGTAAGAGATGTTTTAGCCGACATTGATGAGAACATCAATGTCGGCGACTCGTTTGTCGTTGAGTTAGCTGAACTTTGTGGAAGACATATAGATATATCTGAATCTAACTTTAACATAATTACTCAAAACATCTGTAGCATCAACCAAAATTTTGATGACTTTAAAATATTACTTAATAGGCTAAAATTGAATGAGGATCTAATAGTTTTAACGGAGTGTTGGCTTTCCAAAGTAACTAACCTACCATTTGTTACAAACTACCAATCATTTCGAACTATTAGACCAATAAATCAGAACGATGGCATAGTTATATACGTAAAAAATGAATTTAATATAAAAGTTTACGAACCATCATACACCGAAGAAGTTAATTGTCTAATTGTCACTTGTAAAAATGAATTTGCAATCGTTTGCTTATATAGGCCTCCATGTTTCAAGAACATCGACAAGTTTTTGAAATCTGTTGATGATGTGTTACAAGAATTAAAACATTTTCAACATATAGTTCTCATTGGCGATATTAACATAGATATTAAAGTAGGAAATGTCCACCCAAGGTCAAGTGATTATCTGAATTTACTTGCTTTCCACGGGCTGCTACCATCTCATTATTTTTCAACTCGTTTAGGTAGCTGTTTGGATCATTGCGCCGTTAAAGGCAAATCGCGTGCCAAAACAGTTATATGCAGATCCACAATAACTGACCATTCAACAGTTGTTTTATCATTAAGTTTAAGTCCAACACGTCACAAGTACGAAACAAAAGTGCGCAAAAAAATTGATTATGGTGCAGTTATCGATGATCTGGCAAGGATTGATTGGTCAGTATTGCTTAAAAACTATGATTCGAATAATGCTACTAACATATTCCTTTATACTATTATGGAAACCATGAGCAATTACACGACTATAGTAAAAAATCCCCGCAAGAATAGAACTTTAAAACCCTGGGTAACACCTGGTTTGATACGTTGCATCAAAAATAGGGACAGATTACATAAAAATCTTAAAAAAGATGCACAGAACATAATTCTTAAAATAACATACTCTAGATACCGTAATACATGTAACAATTTACTTAAAAACTTGAAAAATTCATATTTTCGATCGCAAATGAATAAATATAATTACAATCTAAAGAAACAATGGAACTGCATTAGAAATATATGCCACATGGATAAAGTCAAAACGTCTAATGATAATCTTCTATACCTGAAACCTTCTATTGAAGTATCATTAAATCATATAAATCAGTACTTTGCTAATATAGGCACGGAGTTGGCAGAAAACATAATAAAAAAATTAGGAAATGATGATAAACCATCAACTCATTGTAATAGGAATTCTAACTCATTCGTACTATTAAAAACAGACGAAAACGAAGTCATGGAAACGATTAAAACCCTAAAAAATAGCGAAAGCACGGGTTGGGATGGAATACCATCACTCCTATTTAAACTAGGTGCTCAGGTTTTAGCTACTCCCATAGCTAAAATTTGCAATCAATGCTTTGAGGAGGGATCATTCCCAGAAGCTCTAAAACGGTCTATTGTTATACCAATCTATAAATCAGGGGATAGAGATGATATCTCTAACTACCGACCAATCTCACTTCTACCAACTTTGTCAAAGATCATAGAAAAGTTAATCAACAAGCGGATAAAAAAATACCTTGTGAAAAATAATCTTTTGTCAGATAATCAATTCGGATTTCGAGACAATATATCCACAGCTGACGCAGTTAACAAATTAACTTCTAACATTGTAGAAAATTTGGATAACAAGAAAAAATGCTTGGCTATATTTTTAGACTTAGCAAAAGCCTTTGATACCGTTTATATCCCTTTACTTCTATACAAACTTGAGAAGTTTGGTTTCCGCGGTTCGCAACTTAAATTAATGACTGACTACTTGTTGAACCGGAAACAATCTGTAAAAATTAATGACCATATGAGTGAGCAAAAGAGTATCAAATTTGGAGTGCCTCAAGGCAGTATTTTGGGGCCAACCTTATTCACAATATACATCAACGAATTATGCAATCTGATGCTAAGAAATGGCCATATAATTACTTTTGCGGATGACACTGTTCTATTGTTCACTGGCAAAGACTGGACCGAGAGTAGCTTCTACGCTAATGAGGGCTTTCGAATCGTCACTGACTGGCTGAATAGCAACTTATTAACCTTCAATGTCTCCAAAACTAAATTTGTTACATTTAGTATGAGAAATAATAGTCAACCACCTCCTTTTTCTTTGAAAATTATAGCACATCAATGTACACAATCCGAAAGCTGTAATTGCCCAGAGCTGTCTTCAGTTAATAGCATAAAATACCTTGGAGTCCATATCGATCATAACTTAAACTGGGAAACCAATATTAGGGCGCTTTCTGGACGTACTAGAAAATTAATCTACATTTTCAAAACACTTCGGAATATTTGCGATAAAAAACTACTTGTATCAATATATTATGCTTTAAGCCAATCAGTGACTACCTACTGCATCACTTCTTGGGGTGGATGCCCCAAGACTACTCTACTTGAACTCGAAAGAGCCCAAAGAGCATTACTAAAAGTAATGTTCTTTAAAAAAATTCGTTTCTCCACATCAGAACTTTATAGGGAAGTCTCGCTCTTAACTGTCAGGCAGTGCTTTATTAAGGCCGCCTTAGTAGAACAACATAAAAAAACACCGTCTGAAAATTTGTTAAATGACCGAAGGCAAGACAGAGTTTACTTAACACCATTCTGCAAGACCATTTTTGCCCAACGTTTTATACACTTTCTTGGGCCATACATTTATAATAAAATGAGTAGACGTATTGAGCTTAAATCTAAATCGAAATATTCGTTTAAAAAAGCCGTCACGGATGTTCTTAAAATGCTCTCTTACGATGAAACCGAATTACTAATGAGCATTAAAAAATGAAATTAAGTAGCCTAAATATAACTGTTTACATAACCAACCTGGGGTAATATACCCACATATACCTACTCAAGTATTACCATTTTTATAAACACACATTTTTAAATTACACTACGCTTCATACACACATTCACATAAAACCCACATATTTGTTACATAATCTAACACACATAACACAACACTTACATAACACATTTTTACTTATACATAAATTCATACATACAAAATATAGGTACCTAGAACATTATCCTTCACAAGCATACACAAAAAATGGAACCCAAAAAAAAATAAATAAATAATAATAATATAAAAAAGATTTGCTTATTTTACTTGTACTATGTTAAGTAAGAGTGACTGAAACAAAATGATAGTAGTGCAGTGTTATATCAGCAAGGTGCGAGGAGGACAAACACTGCTCGTCGAGATACAGTTTTATAACTAGTTCGGCGGGTAGGTCGAATCCTATTTGACCACAAAACTTGTTATTAACCTACCTACATAGTTTAGGTAATAAGCTACATAATAATTATAAACATTTAACTAACTTAACTAAACTATCTACTTACCTACATAATATTAAAGTAAATAGTTCATAGTTCATAGTTCTAAGTGGTCTGTACAAATTCTTTTGTTTTGAAATAAAAATATTTGATTTGATTTGATTTGTGTATTTGTAAAAAAACGCTGTTTACAAGAAAATCTACACTGTCGATAAATTTCTAAAATATTATCGCCATTAACTTACTAAAATATTATTGAAGTCTCCATTATAATAAAAAAACAAAGCCGCTTTATTGAGTGACTGTAACACGAGACGTTGTTTTCAAACATTGGCACTAGCGACACTCTGTCCGTTGGTACGTACTGTCTGCGTCTGCTGATAGGAGGATTCAAGCTCTGGACGGTAATTTCGCGAGATTCACTTTACATCTACAATAGTTAGGTACAATTCTAAAATCGATTAAATCATTATTTCACAAAACGCAAAAAATAACATTGAATCGACAGATACATCCTTCCCTAAACTAGGATTTCCTGTATCGTGGCTATCAGGAACTATGACACCAAGACCCGGAATAAATATCTGTATGCAAACATTTGTCTCGCTGTGGAAATCAAACCCGCACCTCCTGCGACTCAGTCAACTACTTGCTCGACGCGCGATCGTGGTCGGCAAAAAGTAATTTCGTGTGCGAAGACCAAATCTGGCGTTAGAACTGGACTTTCCGACGTCTTTCATTCAATATGATTTGGTGACTTTTATTGCCGGGACTGAATTCCTAACTTTTAGTCACCCATCCAAATGGTCATCTAGCAACGATGTTCAACAAATTAAGGACATTTAGCCAATTAAGCTACGCCTCAAGCGCTTTATACTAACTCTATGGTAATCATTCTTATTTCAGGTTAGTTAATTTTGTGTCCAGTGGTAAATGCTTTTAGCCCTAGCCTTGGGCTAGATATCTTATTACAGGGACTTGTCACCGTAAATCATAAATTATAATTTACCGTTGATTAAAAATGTTTTAGGACAAAGAAATATACAGTTCTTTTGTATTAAACTAGGTACTCTGATGGTTAACAAATAAATTCTGTCTTCATCATCTTCTTGTTGTTTGTAGGGCTTATTTTCGTGGAGACGGTGAAAAAAATATCTCAAAATACTTTTAAATAGAAGATAGAAATATAAATAGCAAATGCTTTATTGCACAAAATAAAAAAGTATATAGGCACACTTAATGCTAATTAGAACTTTCTTCCAGTTAAGCTCTGTGTAATGAGGATTGGGGCGGTAGTGCATTTGTATAAAACTAGAAACTGAAAACAGTTTCGCCCGCGTGGGAGAAAAGTAGCCGATTAAAGTTGTTTTTTCCATTAGGGCAGCGTTCGTAAGAAATGCATTCGCTCGATCATATTTTCGTGGACTTACGTTGTAAAATTGGTCTCCACGAAAAACCCTTTTATTTTAACAGGATAATACACAACCTATGCCCACCCTGGAGGTTCATTCTAAATATTGGTGAAAAAATTTTAGAAAACTATTTAGTAGTTTAGGAAATTACCTCTTACATCCAAACTTACAAACTTTCCCTCTTTACTATATTCGTGAGAAGCATAGATATAATAATAAGAGAATAATGATTAATTTAATACGTAATATATCGAAACAAAAATAATCATATTTTTGTTTCGATGTATTATATTATTATTAAGTTTCACGACTATATTTTACTAGCTTCAGTCCACGGCTTCGCCCGCGTTGTACCCGGATAAGAAGTAGCCTATGTGGTATTCTGATGTATAACCTATATTATTGTAAAGTTTTATTAAAATCCATTCAGTAGTTTTTGCGTGAAAGAGTAACAAACATCCAACCTCACAAACTTTCGCGTTTATAATAGTAGTAGGATTTTGCACAAAATTGTTTGTGACCTATTCAATTTGTCCGGACTATACTGACACACAAAAAACCCGACAAAAAACACAATCAACCAACAAAATAAATAGGCACACAACAATGAAAACGGCGGAAAATGTTTGCAGAATCCTCAAAAGTGACAATGTGTCTGTTGCAACACTGACTATCATAAACGGGGATCACCATAGAGCTGGAAACCTTTAAGGCCATAAGATAGAGGTTATTTGATAAAGTTACGCACGAAACATAATTATTTTTGAAATACGAACTGAACACAAATCTTTTCAATATGATTCAAGTAGAGAATGATCACTCTGTGTCAATAATCAAAGGTAATCCTAAATGGGACCCTTTGACCCTTTGATTTGTGGCGTCAGTTTGACAAATCCTTTAACGGATTTAATTAACATTGATAAAATATCGCTAAGTTTCTATATCATAGATCTCTCGCTTAGTTAAAATGACTTATTTTGAGGGCTGGTATTGAATGTCAAATGACACATCCATGACAGGACAACAATTTCCATTATCGGTAATCCAATAATTTTTCCTTGCTCCATCGAAACAATAAATACACCCCTGACAACCCCTGTCATACCGAATTTATTCTTCACCCTTAAACCTAATAAAGATCTTTGACTGAGTTCTAAGGCGAAATCCTTGTTAATTTACAGCAAAATAAAGGGAAACTTTGTACATAATTGGTGGTAATTTTTGACGCGATGTCAAGGATTTACTTTTGGGGTGACCTGACCTTGGAAGGGAGTGAAATGTCTTACAAATGTGTTTTGAAGCAATTAATTTCGGCAATTTTATTTTTCAATCCGTGCTTATAGCTTCTGGTAACAGTACTTATATTACAAGTATACAATAAGTTATTTTTGTATGTAAATACTCAGTTTTCTATTGAGCCAGCTTATTTGGGAACACCAAAATAGACTCGTCGCCCAAAATATAGACCACAACTGTTAAATTTCCGTTCAAATTCCCATTACGTTCGAAAGACCATCATTTTAAACGTCGAATATCCAAGATGGCCGCCGATAGCAGCACTATCGCGGCTATAAATCATCCGTGTCACGAATCGACTCTCTTTATTCGTTGAGTAGAGGTTATGCCTCAATTTGCTTTACGTTATGGAACTGTAAGGAGGGGAATGATATACTGGTATTGGTAAATAAACGAAAAGCATGTGTAGGCAATATAGCTCGGAGAATTGACAACATCTGACGTATAAAGGTTCTCGAATGACAAGCTTTAGACGCAGTGTAGAAAGATCCCTCACCCGATGGAATGATGACATCCTAAAGATTAGAGGAAGCAGTGTAGGAAGTGGCCCAAGTAGGGATGGAGGTTCGTTATGGTCATACTTATTATTTTTGCTCGCATTGATATGTTACCGTTTGAAAGGTATGTGTGCCATTGAATTTACAGACACATGGGACTTTTATATCTCAAGGTATGCAACGCGCGAGTAATCATTTCGGTGTTGCAAGCGTCCATAGGTTATGGTAACCGCTTACCAACAGATTGGCCATTTGTGGTATACACTTTAGTGGTATAAAAAGCTTTATTGGAGTCTTATGTCCAGCTGTGGACTTCGAGCGGTTGTCCGATCTTGAGGTATATCTAAGTGGCCAGGGTGTCTAGACAAATAACACTTTCTGGTGGCGTTTGATAAATTGCGTAAGAGTCAAAGGAAAACTAAGTGTGAGGTATTTGTCTGACCACCCGATTAGTATTGCTTTCACTGGCAACACAACTCAAAAGGACCAATAGTGTTGTATGGTGAACGTCTAGTCAGTGTAAACGAATAAAGTGTAAATAGAGATAGTTGGAAGAAACGTGTTATAGACACATTCTTAACATATAGTTATTTTATAAAACTAGTTCTATGTTAATTTACTAATAAGCCTAACACTAACAATGCAGCCGATTGTAATTTTGATAATAATGCTCGACATTTTTCACACAGCATCATCTAGCCCCAAAGTAAGCTTGAAAATAACTACATGATTGGTATACTACTAAATATATATTTCTTTGAAGATACGGAAGTCGTACGGAATACCATATACAGGCACGAAAACACCCAGGACCGGCACAAATATTTGCAGATCATACAAACATTTGTCCAGCGGCGGGAATCGTTTGTAAGTTTGCATATCAGACGGACCTTCGCCCACTGCGCCACAGAGGTCGTCATGTTACCTTCTAGGATACCTTTATTTTAGTATAGGAAAAAAACTGGCAACACGCACTGCCTTTTAACTTCTCATTATGCTAATGTAACAAAACAAAAGTTAGATTTTCCCAAAAGTCAATAAAAAGCAAAACTCGGATTGAATCGGCGAGATCCGCCGATCACGTCCATGCCGCGGCGTACGTTAATATATCGTACGCGTGTCGCCTGCGTAATGCTCACGATAAAACGTGCGCGACTTGCCGCTTTTGATTGCGACGACGTGGGGTTCCATTTCATTTGGTTATAATGAAGTTGAATGTAATGAAGTTACAGGAATATTTCTTCCGTGTGTCACGGCAGGATTTCGTATGTTCATTTTCTTTCGTTCGTAAATGTCTATTTATTTAACAAATTAAGTAGGTACAATAGTTAGTAGTATCTTTAAACATATGTTAGGTTTGTCTAGACACTAGGTTCTCGAGGTGTTACTGTGTTTGAAAGAAAAGTGCACAACAAAAACATGAGTAATAATTAGGTAGGCATTGAAACTAACATTATAAACTTTACTGTAGGTACATAATTGTTATAAAGCGACCGTAAACAAAAATAACGACACCGTCACAGAATATTTAATAGGAATGCAATAACCAAACCAGTTTGATGCAAATAGTCTGTGTGATGATAATATTGTGAAAAAAAATATTCGAGTATCAGCAGAACCATTACAGATTTATAAAACTATATGGAGTCTTCCTTAAAGAATCCTTAATGTTGTGGTTATACTAGTATATTGATTAGTCTCAACGTGTCTGATAATCCAACGCTTAACAGGCTAGTTGTCGGCGTTGGATGTCGATAAGTTTTTATTTTGATAATTAAATATAGTGTAGTTTGTTACTACACTATATTTAACTATCAAAATATATAAATAACCACTTACAGAAGAAGTATTTTATTTAAATCTAGAATCATCATCAATACAACCCGGAATCACCTACTGCTTGGTATAGGTCTCCTTTTTCTTCAGCCAACCTCCTCTACCCTGTGAGTCTCTCATCCAGGTGTTCCGTGCGACTGTTTTGATGTCATCATGCCATCTCGCTTTCGGACCTCTAAGATTTCTTCGACCTTATTTTGGCCACATAAAACCATAGGAAAGTTAATTAGTAGACCTTATTATAAAATAATATATTGAAGGCGGTAATTTTAAGTACGCTCTCAATACCTTAGGCGTATATATGAGGAAACTTATAAGTCATGTAGTTCCTATAATACAAGCTCCGCTTACTTTGGGGCTAGATGATGCTGTGTGTAAAGCATTATTATTATTATTATTTTCACAAAACGTACTTTGATAATGAAGGCACAGTCTTGTTTCGACTCATCACGCGAGTCTTCATCGGGATGAGTGATCTGTTCACAAAAAAACATAAATTATTTTTGGAGCAAAATAAGTTATCTCAATAAATATTTACAAGGACTTTACTATTCTCTGCTGACGTTTCGTTGACCGTTTGAAGATCTTTCATCTAAACGTGTGTTCCGTCAGTCTGGTAGCGATATTGCGTCGAGTTTCACCTATGTAGCTTTTAAACTCGGACGGAATACCAGGTACGCTTAAGGGATCAGTTTCTTTTGGGGATTTTAGGTATTGTGCGTGGTATAGTTGAGCCAAACCGCGATAATTTATATTCTAAAATATTAACCTGTCTGCAGTATGCAATATACATTCACTTAATTCGCAAATTATTCAATCAACACTGACTAATTCGTCACTACACACAGCTGGGCACGAGTAATTAATTTATATTAATCGAATGCCAAAGCCGACATTACACGTCACCTAATGAATTCATTAATATTGTCATGTCTGTCTGTCAGGTGCGAAGGAAAGTGATACGGTTTAAGGTGTGGTCACGGATATTATTTTGTTACACGGTTTGATGATATTGTTAATAATAATAATCCATCCTTACAAACTTTCGCGTTTATTTAAGTAGTAAAACAAACGCTTTTGTGAGGATGGATGTTTGTTACTCTTTCACGCAAAAACTACTGAAGGGATTTTGATTAGGCTACTTTTTATTCGGGTACCACACGGGCGAAGCCGTGGGCAGAGGCTAGTAATAAATAAACGCCCAGGCACATAATAGTCCTGATACCCGACACTAGGATTTCCATGTATTACAAAAATTAATGATTTTTCCTGTAGCGGGAATTGAACCGTCACCTTTTGCGCCGCAGTTGGCTATTCGTCCGCCACACCAACGAGGTCGTCAAGCTTGTTTATTGGAAACCTTTGTAGCAGATTGATTTTAAATAAATGCTGTGTATTTTCCCATAGCATCATCTAGCCCCAAAGTAAAGTGAGCTGGTGTTATGGGAACTACATGACTGATATACTACTTATATACATTTTTGTATATGAACCGACCCAGAACTGAGATAAATATTTGCAGATCATACAAACATTTATTGCGGTAGGAATCGAACCCGCAACCCTCAATGCATAAGTACAAAAGTGTAAGGGGTTCTTTTTAAGTTTAAAAACAGATATAATTAATAATTGTTTAGCGTAGTAAACACAGCTTGTTACCCTACATCATTATCGTCACCAACATCGGTTTGCGGTAGGTTCTGTCTTCTTGTGTGGCGGCCGGATACGGATGCGGTGGCTCTTTTATCGCCCATAACGTTTTAGGCGCGAGCCGACGAGTGACGTCATAATGACGTGAACGCTGACAAATTTAAATACGTGAGATGTAACTTAATTGCCGTCTCTATGTGTGTAGAATTTCTATATCTGTGAATTGTTTGAGTTATGATGTAATTTTTTTTTATTACCTAGAATGTGTCGAAAATGAGGTCTCAGACAGTCAAACTAGGCCGTTACAGATCAATAATAAAATCACTCAAGCTACTTTTGGTGATAGAAAAAAAAACTTGCGTTTACGTTTTTTTATTTACGTTTCGACTGTTTTGCGATAGCCGTGGTCACGGGTTGACACAAGACTACGATAACTGATCACAAAAAAAAATACTAAACTATATTGTATCAACCAATGCTACCACCAAATTGTGACACAAAAATAAGATAGGTATGCACAGTCTGATTTCAATTTGTGCAATGTGTCGCATTTCGCTCCGTTTATTCAAACTTGTGAATGAAAACATGAAGTACGAGTGCTTAAACAAATAGTGAAGAAACTATAGACAGCTCCACTGAGCCACTTTATATGCAACGATTCTGTAACTGTGAAATTACATCGTTCAATCTTTCCATAAGACCTGTTCGGCTCACACAGATGGGACTAATAAGCACAAAAATCTTTCTCTTTGTCTTTGCGTTTTTTGTAAAATCTGTGTTTAAATGTTACCTTTGTAAAAATTATATATTTTATTTATTTATTTTTGTATAGATACTTTCTGGGCTTTGTTGTTGTCTAATAAACTATTTTCTATTCTATACTATTTCACCAAACGTATAAACATCCCTTTAAAATCATTTTACTTAAAAAGCCCATGTATGCACTTTAAAGATTGCTGACCACTGTTAAGATATGACCAAATTCAAAACTGAATCTTTTTATATGAAGTTTATAAATGAAAACCTTATAATTATTATTTCACGACCGTCGAGAAGCGATGGCAATTACCGCGATTACCCTAATTATTTTCATCTTCCGATTCAGAAAATTCTACTTAATGTTTACTGTTCGCAAAAGTAATAAAAAAATACTCAAACTATAGAAAACTAATCCAGCTCTGAATCGTATCGCATGCTCTAAACGATACATCGTCGTTTGCGTTTCCAAAACTTGTTCTCTCTCCGACTTTGCTAACGTTTTTAACTTTCTAATTAAGTTCGAAAACTCTTGAGCTAACATTTAGAGAAGCTGATTAACTGCGAGCGAATGTACTGTGTCAGATTGTATTGTCGTTAGGATACAAACCATCAACATTAACAGGGTACACAATTCAATTAATATAAATAATCAACTACGACTAACTAAGCCAGTAAAAAACTAGGTTGAGTAACGTCCTTATAATAGACAATATATAGTCCTTAGATCAATTGAAATTTCTTTTTTGCAAATCAAAGTAGTACATAATAACTAAATTGACAATGCCCCTTTACAGCAGACAATATTATTTATTATTACTTGTTATTTTGTCTTGCTGACGACTCGGACACTGTGTCCGAATTGACACATTAATTTTTTTAACATCCTCTTTTGTAACTACATTTTTTTTTGTTGGACAATGCATCTTTACATCAGCAATATAATATATTCTTAAGTAACCTAATTATGTAAACATTAATTGGTATGAAAGTAAAATAGTGCCTGTTTCTAGCACCCTTCCAGGTCCTACAATGTATGTTTTCGACGTAACCAAGTGTACTATATACATAGGTTCCTATAGTTTCAAATAAATGAGTATGAGTATGAGTATGAGTAATGCGATTTTATTGCTAAAAATAATATTCTTCTTGATAACCAATGTGAGTTGTGAAAAAGTCCTCTTAAGTATCATTGTTCTCATTTGGCTGTGAAATTGGCCAGTTTTGGCCCTAACCAAGTTTTTACCAAATTTATTACTCCTGACTAATTCGTATCACGTATCGCTGCGCCTCAAATGATGGATGTGGTGTTAAAATCGATCTAAAAACCTCTCTTGTAGTCATACAATCAAAGAATGCAATCCTTTACGTTATTCATTATATTGTTTAATTCAGCGCCCTAGTTCTGAACCTTTAAATAGGACTATATTTGTAGCATTTTTAGGGTACTGCTTCCAAATTTTAAAGGAATCAACGCTCAATACAAGAAGCTAAAACAAGTTCGACAGTTTCGTTCAACTTAGTAAAAATGGATGGACGGACATTTAAAACGAATCTCTAAAATTACGAATATTCGACTATTCCTTTTGGGTTAAGAACCGGACCAAAATACAACTAATTCAAAACATGAACTTGACTGGTATCCATGTCAAGGTCACGTCAGACAAATGAGGTAATTTAAAGACTGCTCGCCGCCAGGGAAATCAGGCGCTGGCTTCACTCAGTCTGGGCCTATGACGGGAATTTATGGCACTCTGTCCGGGACCGGATTGGATCGAACTATTCGGCTAGTGTAAGGAGCGCACGTGCTGCATGGTGCAGTATAATGAAAACAGTCGGTAATTTAAGGTCTAGGAAACATACCTACAGCAATATAACATAACTTTTTTTAATTATTTGTGTTAAGTCAGTCGTCATTAGATCAATAACCTTTAGAAGTATACGGCTGAACATAGCTCTCCGTCTAAAAGTGCCATGTTCTTGATCAATCTTCATCTGCCGAATTCCGGTAACATTTACGATGTAATTGGTTCATTGGATGAAGGGTTTTTCTACACTGTATTATTCGGTATAACTTCGGTAACTTTCTTACCCAGCGGTTGTTGATTCTAAGAGCTATAAAGGCCAACCTAGAGCTACCAGTTTATATGGTTTACTATAGTTACCTAATCCACGGACCTTCTTTGTTAAAATCAATCACAGTGGTCAAGTCATGTGAAACACGCCTTACCAAACATGGGTATATAATTTACTAACATCTTTTGCTATTCGCATCTGGGTCTTCCATTACTTTTGCCTTAATTGATATATTATCGTGTGTGCGTTTCTTCATGAATTACTCTTTCCCTAATTACACTAGCAAAATGGCTATGAAAACGAAACAATTGGCAAGGCTTATCAGTTACCAAAACTTCTAAAATTTAAATTTATGTTTAGAACAACAGGTGTTCAAATTTTCAAGTTTGAAAAGTTTTTCACTTAGGTATGCCTTTTAAAGATATTATTACGACTTACACTTTCTTAACCATTGTCTTACTGACGTTCCAATCTCACAACAGTCGAGCATGGTCGCAGTCACTGCTCATGAAGAACCTCTAAACGGATAACAAAATGTCAACAGGAGAATTTAGTAAAGAACGTTCGTATAGTAGTAGACATTCTATGATTGATACACATGTCAAAATCAGTCGTTTCTCATTGCCATTTTGTTAGTATTAAGATCCCTATAAAGGGGCTGGATACCTAATGCAATGTTAATAATAAAAATAATACTGGACATTTTCATATTTACAGCATCATCTAGCTCCAAAGAAAGCAGAACTTGTGTTATAGGAACTTTATGACTGATATAAAACTTAACTTTAAATATATTATGTATATATATATATATATATAGTTAATTGCGTAAACATGTTCTAATTGCGGTACTACTGGAGTAGTTCAGAATTACTTATTTTACTCGTACATTTGTTAAAACTTCAGGCACAAAAATTTGGAGACAATTTATCCCCTTAACTGGCTTAGCGAGGACTAAAACAGAGATAAACAATAATAAATTGTTGCTGATAGCATTTAATGTTGCTTCGTAACAGATTTAGTACTTGTCCGACTATATTAATTTACACTGTGCACTACCCCCGTGGGGCACTGTTCCAAGTTTTTGTAATTCACGTCGGCGAAAATATTTTTGGAACGTACCTATAGCGAATTGTTTGCGATTTTCCAAGGCTTTTTCTGGTTCCATGCCTTTTGATTTTAATGGACTGGATGTAGCATTGGAAGCTGTAAATTGTATAAGGTTACTTGCTGTTGTCGGTAGAATTCTTAATGTAACCTACATTATTTTTTTGAGTTGACTTTGCTAGTTCTATAGAATAAAATCAAAAGTTATTCCCACGATATCATCATCATAGGCATTTTACATTTACAACTGATGATTTAACAGCATCCGTTTCCAATGACTAGTAAGGCCGATACAGGAGCGACAGCTACGACCGCATATCTCACAGACAAATTGAGTTCCTGGTGAAGTAGGAGGAAGAGTAGCGCGTTGGTGACGAATAAAGGCGATGCCTTGTCAATGGGCCTACGATGGACCCTCCCACTGACGAGAGTGACCCTTGGCGTCCGCACTTACGTCTGAAATTATAACCGGTAACTGCCACTCTTCGTGTTGTTTTCCACTTAGCTAGCTGAAGTGGGTGAAGTGACCTCTCCACAGATGCTGCTTCGCCTGGGACGTGACTAAGATAGTACAGGCATGTCTATAACATACACCAATCTTTCAACCTCTTCGACTATACCCGCACGAATGATAAATCATAACCTGCAGAGCCAGCTCGTTGCAGGTGCTTACGGCTCATCAATACCAGGTTTGTTTCGAGTTTCCCGTCTCTGGTTTCGATACATGAAAATTTATTATACATAATAACGATAACGAATATAAGATAAAAAATGTTTTATTCTGATAATTATGCTGTATTTTTCTGGGTAGATAGTTTCACGATGCGAAAGAGATGGTGATACTACATCTCAAAGTCATTTGAACATCGGTGAATAACAGCCCAGCGCTATCTCTGTTATTGAAGAACTGTAAATTGACAAACATATAACCTCTCATTGGCATCACATCATCTTGACTTTTTAACTGACAAAAAACGGACCATTAATAATGTAACTAGTCATTCTTAATCTAAAACGAAACACAAAACACATTCTGGTAAAATAAAAAGCCTAAAATAAGAAAATAGAAATTCAAATCAGGTACACAATCGATAGTAACTGAAGCTTATAATCCCATATAATGGGGAAATGTTTGGAAAAATATACATTTTCGTATAAAAAATAAGACACATCTCAACATCTCTTTAAATATTTATGACAGAGGTTCAGGAGACAGAGGTGATTATTTTTGCATCAAACTACTTAGTTTATCCAGCACTCTAATATTAGCATAATACCGAGTTAACACATACGTTTTCGCATTCGTCTTAAAGTTCGTGTACAAGTGCCGACGCGAACTAACCTTCACACAATTGCGGATTCTTCAGCCAGTATCGCGAGTCGCGAGACGAATGATGAGGCGAATAACGAACGTACCGTTCACAAACAAGTTTTTCGCCACAGATTGTGTCTATGTGGTTGACATTGGCGATTCGCCTCATCACTCGTGTCGCGTTTAACATTGTACAGTTTTTGAGTAATAAACAAAATTGTTTTTATTTTTAGTACATAAAACAGAACAAGATTTCTGTAGTAATTGACCTTTTCTAAATAGCAGTATCAATTGTTTGACGTAAATAAATTCATATCGGTTCCTGGACTAGATAAATCTTTGGAAACACAAAAGGCGTATTGATTTTGCGTCTTACGGTCCCATTGCATAATACGATCCGTTGAATATTGTATAGGCTGTGGATATTGCATGGTTTACGGGGTTAGAATATGGCCTAAATTTTGGGGTTCTTCATATCTGTCACACAGCTTGTAAGCAAT
Organism: Perizoma affinitatum; assembly: GCA_961405105.1. Taxonomy (NCBI): domain Eukaryota; kingdom Metazoa; phylum Arthropoda; class Insecta; order Lepidoptera; family Geometridae; genus Perizoma; species Perizoma affinitatum. Next base: position 13,439,109 of record OY560194.1, on the reverse strand, counting down.
GGTTTTAACGGGCTTATTTATTAGTGAAGTAAGGTGTTGGTAAGGATAAAATCGATAACAAGATTATCCGGCACAGAACAAAAGTCACCGATATAGTTCAGAAGATTAACAAGCTGAAGTCACAGTGGGCTGGTAATATATGCCGAAAAACCACCTGTAGACCGTTCCAAACAATCTCAGAAAACTAATCGCTAGAAAATGCATCCCAAAAACGCTGCTTATCCTACCTACATAAATATATTTTTAAAATGTATTTTTCCGTAAAGAGGAAGATATCTGCTCAATATTATATGTTTATTTGTAGTATCCGTGTACGTTCTCGGGAATATCTAAACACAAAAATTTAATTTCCAATCTAAATTCCAGCAATCCTAGAATCTGCAAGACGCCAAGTGTAGATTAGATGATGGCTGAACTAATCCTGAAGGAAAGGACGCTGCAGTGAATATTCAGCTCTTAAGAAAATTTTCGAAAGCAAGTGGGCTTCCTCGCTCAAGCTTTCCCAAGGGATGGAGACTTTATGGCTGAGGAAACTGCGTTATAAGAAGAAATTAAAGCTGAAATGAAAACAGACTAGGATTCTTCTAAGTTTCGTAAATGAAAAATAAATAAATAATAAATTATGCATTTTTCACATAGCATCATCTAACCCCAAAAAAAGCAGAGCTTGTATATAAATATTATTCAAATACAGACATTTTTACATAGCATAATTTAGCCCCAAACGAATAATAGTTTGGAACTTCATGGCTGATATTTTTCTTTGTGAATACATACATATTATACATAGAAAACAAACAGACTCGAGACAAATATTTGCAAATCATATAAACATTCGTCCCGCGGCGGAAATCGAACCCGCAACCTTCTGCTTATCAGACAGGCCTTCGCCCACTGCGTCACAGAGGTCGTCATACATGCATGACTTCGTGATAAAATAGCTAGTAAAGTAATCTTTACAGAACCGTTGCAAAATTTAACATCAAAAGACCTATAAAAAGCATTGAAAACCGTCGCCAAGGGCTCTCCCACAAAAACAATAAACTGTCATAAATCAGAGGGAAAGTTAATAAACCCAGTTCCGTTTCCGGGGAACTTTTACCCCACTTGTAAGCAGTGCATTTTGCTAGTTTTAACTGGTAAAGGGCATGCTTCCACTACTAACTAGCTTTTTCTAGTTCACGCCAACTAAAAAAATCTAAAAAAATGGTAGTGGATATACTAGTGCAAGTTGAATGGAAAGTTGCAAGAGGTAATTTGCCTCTTACAACTTTACATTAAAATTTTGGTGGTTTGGTTGGGGAGCCCGAAAGATCCCTCGGCTATCTTCAGGCCGAAGGGCATGCGTAAATGCATTTTACCACAGATAAAAGGGGGACTTCGATTTAGTGTCATATCCCTTTTTTTGCGACGCCAGCATGTGCTGTGGTCCAAATAGTTATAAGGCTTTCATTATGGTACTCCGCGCATGTCTCACAGAAAAAGACAAGTTATTAGAAAGAAGAAATTAAAGAGCAAGGGTTTGGGCATTATTGATCGATGTATAAAAATATTGCAGCAGAAAACATCGCTTGCAGTGGAAATCGTACTTTAACCGAGCTGCGGAATTTTAAAGTTCACAAAGTGATACATGGCCTAGAAATGTTGGTTTTTACTCCAAGATTTATAGAGGAGGGTAGAAAATTTTAGATAATGATTAGGGGAAAACTCTCTGAAACATACAATGCTTCCGTATTAAACGTAGAATATTTTTTACTGGATACCTGATCTTATTTGAGAGAAATGTACGGGCTATTTGATAATCGAGAGTTTGTGCTAAAACTGTCGTCAGCACTTAGTTCAGGCAAAACATGTCACCTATTTCCTATCCTAATATATCCTTGTAATAATGTTAATGTATGAATGGTTAAATGTTTGGATGTTTGTTGCTAACAATATCCTCAACGGTTGGACTGATTTTGAAGAAATTAAAATCGGTTAAATACTTAATTTTCTTTACAAAAATCTTGAAAATACTTGCCTATTTGAGGATATATCCCAGTGTTCAAGTGTGTTGTTGCTTGTTTTTTACTCCTTCAAAGTTATGATTTTGAATTACGCGTATCATGTTATACATATACTATGAATGTCAGCACACAGTTTGAGCCGTTACAAAAACCGCCTTACCAACTTTTTAAAAGGTATTAAAACTTCTAACCGACTCTGGGAAGGCACTCCTTACTAGCTTAGAAAGTATCCTAACGTAAGCTCGAACTTCATTTAAGAAAGCGAGTATGGACTATCTTAAGTTTTCCGACGACATATGCCAACATAAGACGACATGCTGAGACCACAGAGTTTAAATGTGTGGTATTAAAAAGAAATCCGAGTAGTGTAAGGAAGTGTGGAGTCTTGCTGAAGTGAAGTGATGGGACACATTCTATCGATAAAATTTAAATAAAGTTTTTCATCCCAATGGGGACTTCACTATAGCTTGGTCTGAAGACTTGAACAATTCTAAAAAATCTACTTATGTGAGTTGGTCTTTACAATACTTTATACCTACAAACAATGTATGCCTTCCTAGTTAAAAATAGTTGCACCATAGTTATGAAAATTGGATAAGGACGTATTTTTCGAATGAAAGTAGATTTTGCTACTGGATAAAACTTTTTTGGTTGATGAAAACCAAACCATATTTACAATTTCCCAGTATTTTTAAATATCTCGAATAGGATTCCTTTGAACAGTAGAGATGAGGATGAGCAAGGCAGGCATTTACTTATCTGCAAATATATCCTGGTTACCAAAACCTTTGGCAGTTAAAAATTTCAGCCTTTGCGTCGCATCTTTAATTTTCCTGTCTAATAGTAGGTGTTTGCTAAAACATTTTAAAGCAAAAGTTTTCAAGAGCATTTTCAATAAGAGATATAAATTATGTACATAATTTCAGAACTTCCCTTTTTTAATTAACTTACGTTTTACCGAAATGATCTTCATTATTGTGATATAATTAATTAACATGAGATACCTTTGAAGTATTTGTGTTGGAAAATTAAGATATTTTAATCTTTGTTCCCTTAACGTGTACTAATTAAACAATTATCCAGACAAGTTCGGAAGTAGGTTATTTAGGTATTTGTATGTATTCATAATGTGTTAGGTTTCAATTAGTTTAATTTTAAATTAACAATGTCACCAGGTTTTTTTTTATCTATAACTAAGCTCTAAATTGGCTAGTTTTATTTAAAATACATTAATTAATTTCTTTATACAATTTTTATTTCTTAATTAAATGAGTGAGAAAGCTTATTTGATACTTGTTTGTTTAAACATGATGTAAGTTATATTGTTAAAAATTTGGATACAATTTTGTCGAAGATTTGGTTTCCGATAAAGTCTATTTACGTTTTTTATAGTTGTTAGCATTCCTCGTACCCACTATCACTTACATATATAGTCTTAATAATAAAAAAGGTCTATAATCTTTTTATCATAATCTCCAAAAATATTGTACAGAAAAAAAATAAGATAAATTACAAAATATACGAAAATTATGCAAATTTCACTAGTCTTAATACCTAAAACAATCGAATGAGAGAGATTTCGAGACAAAATAAAGCAAGTATTATATATTTTAAACATTTACCTACATATTTCAATATAACATCGATAAACATTCATCGGCACGTCCCATCACTATCATACGATAAAGAGGCACAGATAATGTAGTGCTTTCAAACATTGAAGCGAAGTTTGCGTACAGAACAGACAAATGACAACCGGCCCGAGGCTGCCTGGGATATTAGAAGCCTTTAAGATGGGAAAAATAGCAACTTTTACTTGCTACTTTTCGTACTCTTTGCGTGGTCCAAAGACAGTACTTTCGTAAGAAAAGTTCCATGCGTTTAAAGGTCCTTTTGACTCTTTCTAATAACTCATAATATACCAACGCTGAACAACAGTCTCCCCTTTTCTTTCCATGTCACTCGGCCACCTCTGACCAGATTGAATATATTAGAGACGTATCCGACCTGGATGCATCTCTAGCAATCTTTTTCTTTGGTCTTCCGTGGCGATCGTCCTCAATTATTCGGCACCCACTGAGCAAATAGGTTTGTTCAACGATCTGAATGCATGAAAATCACATAAATTACTCTATCTAACTAAGCGTACGGTCTTCTGGACTGCTTATTACTAAGTGATAGAACCTTGTTACCATTTTACTCATCAACTCGTATTTCCAAGCATTTTTTTGTGCTACAGGAGTGCGTTTCTTCGGCTTTATCCTGAATACTGAGCCTGCTCTCGCTCAGGACTTGGCCCACGCAATGCATAAGACACCAGTGATGTTCCGCGCCGGAGCCGTGAGAAAGAATCGCTGACGACATTTGTTTCGGCGTCGTTTCGGATGCGCAAGCTTTGTACGCTTCACAGTTGGAATATATTTTCATATATTCCGCGGAGGGTTGGAAATATGGGCGTTAAAAGAACTTAAGATTCACATTTTGGGATGCATCTTGCTGCAGTCCATTTAGTGTGCTTTTATTAACGATTAAAATTGCAAAAATAGGGCTCGAGAAGGATGGCTTAGCCAGCCAAAGTTTGTAAGGTCGAATCACCAAGCGGAGCGCATGCACTAAAATGAAAGAGGAAAGTTAGGTATCGTAAGTCAACAACTGTCGGTCCTTGGACCCCGGGAAAATGGATCTGATGGATCAGTCCGGTGGAAGATCTTCCCCACAGCAAATGGAGGACACAATACCAACCATGTTCTCCATCTCCATACTCTCTATATTCAGAATTTCCTTCTTTGGAGTCGGTTAAGTCGGTGCTTTCATCGACAAAAAATAAATTTTATATTTATAAGTTGCCTATGGTTATTTTAATAATGTTTTGTACCTACACAATCCATCAGGTTTCCGTGTTAAAAAACAATCTTCTTGTAACTTTTAGGTACTAGATAATGATCACAAAACACTAGACCCGAAGTGATCACACACTAGAACATTATAAAGCCCGCCGACAAGGCAAGACAGGTGAACCGAAGAACACGCAAACATCAGACGTTGTTTACTGACCGAGCCACGGTCACACCGATAAGAACTTTCTTTGAAGTAAAATTAAACAAAAACCAAACAAACAAACACGCTCACGGCTGTCTTCCCCATGGTGGACATACTCAGTGAGTAGATCTTTGAGGATACCAAGTAGGGAGTAGTCAGAGGCACGTACAAACATTACATTTGGTACGTACCCGCGTTTTGCAAGTTAACATTCCACGTGACAGGTTGCAAGCCTATTGCCGCTTATTGGAATACTTAATTTTGGCATTAGCCTTCGAATTTTTGGTTCTAGGGCATGCCGGTTTCCTCAAGATGTTTTCATTCACTATTTTGAGCACGTGCTAAAACGCGCACATATATATTTTAGAGATTTTAGAGAATTTTTCAAAGAATATTTTTTTTGACTTTCCTTCTACTGGAGAGTATGTTTCTCTTGCGTTGTTCTCCGTTGTGTAGTAATTACAACCAATAGAATTTAAAAAATATATAACGATAAATCGTTACACGAATCATAATCCTGACAGCGAATTGTAGTACTGAAGTGCAAAATAAACAAATATGGCGGACGTCAACCATATTGTCTCGATTTAATTCTAAACCTAATCTTACCAATTCACAACTGGTATTGTAAAAATGGAAAGTTGTGAGAGGAAATTCCGTTTTTTTATAATAATGATGATCGTAAGTTTTCTTTGCAATTTCATTAAATTTTATTTTGTTTGATTTTTTATGTTTTTTCATGCTCTGTTTTCCAAGATTTGCCATCGACCAGATTTGTGTACCGTACAGATAAAGTAATCTCTACAGTGTAACATCAGCCTACGGTTTCTAACTCTAGGAAATTGTTCCTAGCTAAAGTGGACCTGGTAATGAGAGGATAAAAGCAAAAACTGCTCGAGCATGTTTGTATTGATAGTGTTTAAGTAGATGGATAGATAGAGGGTTTTATGCTATGATGAGGGGGGTAATAGCGATGGGGGAAGATAGCTACTAGTTGGCTTAGCATGGCTTTGTTGGAGACTGTGACAAAGCATGATAGAGGCTAGACTATGACTAGAGGCTATGTGGCTATTTTATACTAGACAGTGGAACGCCCACGACTTCGTCAGGGGTTGAACAGACCCAGGTATTGTCAGACCGCTTTCAAAAACTATACAAATAAGTCCAAAGCAAGAAAATGAGTTTTGGTTTTAGCTAAAAATCAGTGTTGGACCTTTTTGGTACAGCGATACCTTTTCAGAAATATGTGTTGAACAGTTTCAGATGTAAGCACATACTACTAATCTTTTAGATGTCGGCCTATGTATATACATTATTTTATATTTTTTGTGGCAAAAAAACGTTTATTCTATTTCAAGGATCACTTTGAAACGTCGGTTTTATCTACCTGTTCCTCCGCGACCAATCCAGCACAGAAAAACAACAAAACAAGGATATTTTTTTTTAATAATTCTCTTTCAAACCGTAGTGTTTAATTACCTTATTTTTTATCGATTTGGAGCATTTTCAATCCCAAGAGTTTTTATCATCAAATTAACCTGATATTTTAAAGTATGGGTTTTTAAATAATGATAATTAACTCCGTTTACCATCAGTTCACTCCATCATCAGACACAAGTATCTAGTTATAGTCAAAAACACTTACAAAAACAATTCGAGCAAGTTGAAAGCGCTGCAAACTATAAACTGTGTACGTTCGCACACGTTCCATGAACTCAGCAAACACTGTGTTACACTATGAAACGTATTTTGTCCTAAAACATGAAACGTTTTTGTCACATAGCTCCTTCAAATTTGAAAATTTCATGATTTAATATTTTCAGTTTCATTTCAGTTAATTCACTTTAATAGTGTTACTTTTTCAATTAACTCAGCTTAGATAATACCTTGTAGGTAATACATTTATTTGCAAATAAATACGTTATTATTAATTTTGGTTTTAGAGTCTACATACGAGTTTTAAATAGTTCTTGTGTTTGTCGTTTCGGAGATATACAGCTGTTTTTTTTAACCTTTGACTTCTCTTTCGACCGCATGGGACCTATATTTTCAAAAATCCTTTCTGAGTTCAATAAAAAAAGATAGATAGATAGATAGATAGATAAACTCTTTATTGCACACCAAAGTAAAGTACAAAAACACACGAATTAAAAAAAAAAGAATATAAGAGGTACAATGGGCGGTCTTATCGCTTAAAGCGATCTCTTCCAGACAACCTTTGGATGGACAGGATAAAATGGAATCAAAAGACGGCGGTGTACAAGTAAACCTATATTAAAAAAAAGGTCACTCTACTTATTTCAAGTTTATTTTAATAGCTGCTTTACTTGAATTGATAGAAAGCGTGAGTGCAGTTTTTTTCTAAACAAACTATAACTTTAGTAACATCCCCCAGGGGTTGTTTTTCGGTATTATTAAGGTCCCGTAACTCAAAAAGAAGAAAACTCAAAACAGTCAGCAAATTTTATTAATCATTTACATTTGCTAGAACCTGAAATGCATACCATTTCAATGAAAACGTACAAACTCCAGCTAAAATAAATGAGTCGCAGACAAAATAAAAGAAACGAAACGCAAGTAGCTGGGTACGTCCGCGATGCCATACAACTGCTTGACATGGGTAATGACAAGAATTCACACATTCTATGGCAGGATGCGTTTGACGATATAAGGTAGCACTGGAAACGAATATTATCTGACGAAATCAGAAACAAGTCCGGTCCAGTCCGGTGGCAAACAAGCATACGACTTACCTGTTATTAAACGGTTACCGTAACCTATGGACGCACGCGTATTGCTAATCATTTATAGATTTTAAAGCGTCCTTTTTGAATTTCATATTGTTCTCACATGGGAAACCTTCAGCAGGGAGATCATTCCATAACCTGAAAATTTGAGTATTCGTGGGAAGAAGTTCCTCTGAAAAATACATTTGTGCTTTCTATAATCAAAATAATATATTTTTGAACGCGTCTCAAACAGCTTGTCGTCCACCGCGCCTCATATTCCATAGTTTTTGAAATGCATGAAGCCTAGAAAAACCGATACTGTATTTTCTTCAACAAAGAAAATACGAGTGTTGCGTCGAAAGAAAAACACAGAGTACGACCCGACTTAAAACTAAGTCCTTTAATGTCGCTTCCAGTGCTCTACACATATAGATAGAGACGAAAAAGTGGCGGTAGCGTCTGTCTCCGGCTTAACTTTGAAAGGCTTCGGCGCGACGGGCGCGACTAATTGTCGTCTCTAGTATTGTGCTATTTGGATGAATACTTATGGCTCTATGGTAGAGACAAGTCTACGTCTCGTATGAAGTAAGGCTTAGAGTGTGAGAAAAGTATGTAGAATCTAGACTTCTTTTTTAATTTTTAATAGAAGTTGTGAATTTGAAAGTGAAATCAGTTTTTTTTATGATACTTCATTCAGCAATAGGGTGGTGCCGATCGAACAAGGTGAACTCATTCATCAAACCAATTTGTACCGTTTTTATACGGGTTTTTACCGTATAAAAACGGTAAAATTATTATTTTGCGTGCTCACAAAAACAGAGTCGTCTAAATAACAACTATAGAAATAAACCAATGAAATCGTTTTGCTGCTAGTACCCGAGTCCCCTACGCCACAACATGCATTATGAATGATCGATGTACGAATCACTCCGCATGGAATACATGTACCGCGTTCTAATTAACTGGTTAATTTGGGTAAAAATCATTTATTTCAGATCTTTCATTTAGTTTGGCTCAGTTTGTGGTTCCCGGACTCAGAGGTTGTGGTCTGACGCGGTCAACCATAGAAGTTTTCCACTCTAAAAATGTATTTGCACATTAACACGTGTTTACAATGGTGAAAGAAAACATCGTGATGAAACCGGCATAAGTAGAGAAGCAATCTTCGATGTACTAAGGCGCAAAGATTGCTTTTCTCTGTTAAGCACACCGAGTTTTTGAAAACCAGCTGGACCTGCTGTTCTAAAAGGCAGCTGGACCGTCTGTTTTAAAAGCCAGCTGGACCTTCTGTTCTAAAAGCCAGCTGGACCTTCTGTTTTAAAAGCCAGCTTGACCTTCTGTTCTAAAAGCCAGCTTGACCTTCTGTTCTAAAGCCAGCTCGAGGTTCTGTTCTAAAAGCCAGCTGGAGCTTCTGTTCTAAAAGCCACCTGTAGCTTCTGTTCTAAAGCCAGCTGGAGCTTCTGTTCTATAAGCCAGCTGGAGATTCTGTTCTAAAATCCAGCTGGAGCTTCTGTTCTAAAGACAGATGGAGCTTCTGTTCTAAAAGCCAGCTGGACTTTTGTTCTATTTGAGTAAGGAACTGAACGTCGCTAGAAATGTCAATGGCTAGAATCCCAATGCTCTTAGAGATACATTCCTCGGCATGCCTTAAAACCAAGAATTCGAAGGTATGCGTCAATAGTTAGTGCTCCAATAAGCGGGGATTTCCTTGTAACATGTTACATGAATACTAACCGCTTCCAAAAACGCGGGTATTTGTCAAATGTATTATGTGGATGTGCCTCTGACTATCCCCTACTTGGTATCCTCAAAGATCGATCAAAAATGTAGCTACCTTTTCTTTTGTAAAAAGATCATTAAAAAGAATCAAAGTCAACGTTCATTAATTCATTAAAATCACAAGGAACACTTTGAAACGTCGGTTTTATCTACTGCCTGGTCCTCCGCGGCCAAGCCAGGAAAGAAAGGCAAGAAAACAAGGCTGGTTATTCTTTTTAATGATCCTTTTACAAAAAAAAAGGGTTGGAGCATTTTCAAAAAAATGCTATCATCGATAAAATCCTCCTCATCGATGTTTCAAAGTGATCCTTGTGATTTTAATGAATGAATGTATTTTATTTTGACGTTGATCCGAAGACGTTTGGTATGTATCTGAGGATGTCCATCGTGGGGAATACAGTTGTGAGCGTGTTTTGTTTTATTTTTGTTTATGGCCGCATTTCACTCTATTTAACATGAACGCCCATTATGGTCATCATCAGATACATACTCAATGCGTAGATATTCGGGGAGACCAAGTAGGTCTAGTAGTAGTCAGAGGCACGTTTATTTTATTTTATTATATTATTCAGTAAACAACACAATAAAAGAACAGTTACAGCAGTACAGTAAACAAAACAGTACAAGTTACAAAACATCAAGTTTAGATCTACTCGTAGTTCAGTTCCCAGAAACATGTTTAATGACATGTTTGATGACATGTTTGATGACATGTTTGATGACATGTTTGATGACATGTTTGATGACATGTTTAATGACATGTTTGATGACATGTTTGATTACTTGTTTGATGACATGTTTGATGACATGTTTAATAACGTTTTATGACATGTTTGATGACATGTTTAATGACATGTTTGATGACATGGCAAACACAATGTTAAGTTCATACACGTGCCAAGAAAAATAAAAACAATATAGAAGTGATAAGAATAAGCAAACAAAAGATTATCAATTACTTAAAACTTGGTATCTACGCTACTTTCTTATTATTGAACAATAACTTAATGAGACTTTTTTGAATACAGCTTCTTTCCTCTCAAATATATCGAAATCATCACGTTAATATACTACATTTGGCACATTCCCGCATTATGCAAAAAGTTAACAAACCAACGTCAATCCATCAATTGCCTCTATGGCTTGTTCAAAAACGGAAATTTCTCAACTCACCCCCATCAAATCGACATGAGTTTTTCAATGAATTTTGTCGCCTGCATTCCTTAATACCGGAAGAACTTTCCTTATTAATCGGGAAAAAAACTAGCAGCTTTGGCAAGATCCTGGGAAAGCTTTGCCAAATTTGAATTTAATTTGAGCAGATACAATTTTATTCCACGTAGTGCTTTTTTTAACCAAGTCTAAAATTAAATTGATATCAAAATACATTATTTATAATCCCACTATAAGCAGAAAGACTTGACATGACTTCTTGATTATGGCAACGATTCCCGCCGCAGGACAAAAGTTTGTAGGATCTGGAAATATTTGTCTCGGGTCTAGGTGTTATACCTAATATGTATGTTTTTAGAAACCTTTTGTAGCCTTTTGTAGCCTAATTAACTAATATGATTATTTATTGCCTTCACTTGACACGCCACACCATCTTTTTGCACGCCCATTATGACTGGAAGAGAATGTTTTAGCATTAAGTCGTCCTAGCACAATATTGTTTGTGCGGCAGTATTAAATAAATAAATAAAAACAAACCAACTTCCAAAAGGAAATGAAAACAATACCCGTCTTATCTACCCATAAACAAAACCCATAAACATTTATTAAGATTGAGCAATCGCTATAGAATTTTATCATCGACATACGGTTACATCCCCCATGCTTGATGGTGCTTTGTATGCAAGTCGGTGTTGGCATCGATTAGCTGCTTTCTATATATAGCTATAGGTATTGGAATAGGATGTGACAGGAATGTAATTGACTTCGTCGAAATATAATCAAGGCATCTTCTCACTTGTAAATATTTTTTACAGATATGCATTATTAAAAAAACCCTGCCTTAAACTCTCAACAAAACATTCCGCCCACCAATCAAAGTCAATGTATGTAGTAACTGAATCAAAAGTAAAACGTTATTTCAACGCATAAAGACTGACTTTGAATTGCATACTGAAAGACTATATAACACACTTTATACCAGATTCAGCTCTATGCGTGTTCTGTGATTCTCATATTCAAAGCCTGTTCTAGCCTGTCATTGCATCATTATTACAAAATCCTGCCTTATAGGCTCAACAAAACATTCCGCCCACCAACCAAAGCTCAACCTTATGTCTGTGGTAGCAGAATCAAAATAACAACGTCACAGGTAAGCTTAAAGTCCTTCTGATAGTGATGTGAACGATAGTCAATAAACGCAGCTTACTGGTATCGATAACTTTGCATTTTGCGACGGTTATGCGTTCCACTTGGCTGTTTGCACCTGTTCGAGTATTGTTACTCGGACTTCACTGTTTTTATTGTTTGATGTTGCGGTAACACGGTACAGTCAGCGTCAAAATAAGATCAATAATTTATTTAGATTTTTTTATATATCTTCCTTCGGTTTTAAGAAATGGTAACTTTAGAGTGAATTTAATAGCCAAACAATGTGGATCTTCAAATGTGCCTCAATTTCGAACGATGCTTTACAGTTTCCAAAAGTATTTGAGTTATAAGAATCGAAGCTGATAATCTACTTTTGACGATGACTGTACTCGAAGTTCTTGATTACCACGATACAGGGAATCCTAAGTGTTGGATCAGGACTAATGTTTCTGTTATATGTTCATTTATTCAATTTAATTTATTAATACGAAGAAACAAAGTTATTGAGAACTAAAAATATAACGCAGGATAGGGTGTCCGGAAGCTTGAAGTTGTTTATTCCAAAAAGGATGTCTATAATTACCTCTCTCTAGCCAAGTTTGCTGAAAAAAAAACTATTTTTAGGGTTAAGCTTGACTTTGTAAATGCCATTTTATTCTGCTTTTTGTAAGTATTTATTTGTGTGTACAAGAAATAATCCTACTAATATTATAAACGCGAAAGTTTGTGAGGATAGATGTTTGTTACTCTATCACGCAAAAACTACTGAACGGATTTTGATATAGCTTATACATCAGAATAACACATAGGTTACTTTTCATCCGGGTACCACGAGGGCGAAGTAAGACCGCCTTAGCAAATATATTTTTAGACTCATTTTATAAGTATGTTTTTTCCTTTTGCCTACAGGTGAGTGAAAAGGTGATTACGAATCGGATTATGGTGAATGAATGCAGTGTGGTGGTGAATCCTGGCTGCTGAAGGGAATGCACTTCACACAAGGTGAGTCCATTAAATACATATTCGATTTGACCTGGTGCTGTTATAGTCATAATTTCAAGCTATAAATATTTTTCATATCTATTCTATAAAAAACTGGGTGCTGATTAAAATCTGAATTGAGTCGCTTTTAAGCCGCTCACGCCTATATTCCCCATGATGGTAAACCTTAGATATATAACTTAGTGAGTCGATCTTTCAAGATATCAAGTTGGGGATAATCAGAGGCACGTCCAAACATTAAGATTTGGCACACGCCCGATTGTCAAGTAGTAATGCTAAAAAAATTCGCCATTTTCTAAAATCCGCGGGTAGATCGCAGCCTCGTCGCTAGATGCTATATCGGTAGATAATAAAAGACCGTCTTGCTCCGTAGCTAGTTTATTACTGGCGGTCGTACCCACACAGTATGACAAGATACAGTACAAGTAAGCATTCCACGAGACAGGTTGCAAGCCTATCGCCGCTTATTACACTAACTAGATGGCACGTGCCTTCCAAATTTTGATTCTAGGACATATCAGTCTCCTTACGATGATTTCCTTCGCCGTTTCCAGCACGTGTTAGCACACATATTTTTTTAATGTGGAAAAATCCTGACCCTCCTCGATCTCCGGAAATTCTGCTATCGCCCACTAGGCCAACAGGGTTCTTAAGAATTTAGTATTAAAGCAATCAGAATTTCATATCAGAATGCTATCTTTTTGCTAGATATTGACGACCTCTGTGTCGCAGTGGGCGAAAGCCCACGCAGAAGGTTGCGGGTTTATTTGTTCCCGCTGCGGGACAAATGTTTATAATATTAGTCTCAGGTCTGGGTGTTTTCCAAGTATAATAATGTATGAATTTACAAAAAAAAGTATATAAGTAGTATATCAGTCATTTAGTTCCCATAATACAAGCTCTGCTTAGTTTGGGGCTAGATGATGATGTGTGAAAAATGTCCAGCATTATTTTATTATTTATTGATTTATATCTATATATATATATATAACAAAGGTTGTTAACCGACGGTATCATGGTCCATCGGCGCGGCTCAGACGAACGGCGATTTAGTTGATTTCACACAATTCAGGGGATGTATTGTCACAATTATAGGGTAGGAACGAGGTTGGGGGTAGTGGGAGATCGGCGATGCTGATTTTGAAACAGTGAATTTGTATTTTTGTAACAAAATAACATAACAGTCAAAATAATTGACGACCTCTGTGGCGCGAAGGGTGCGCTTGAGACGCAGAAGGTTGCGGGTTCAATACTCGCTGCGGGACAAATGTTTGTTTGATTACCAAATGTTTGTCTCTCGGGTCTGGGTGATTTTTGTGTATAAAATATGTATTTACAAAAAAAAGGACGTTAGTAGTATATCAGTCATGTAGTTCCCATAATACAAGCTCTTTGGATATTTGCCTCCTTTTTGTCGGAGTGTTATAAAGTTGTATTTAATCCTTCTTCTAATACAACGTACATATCCGGCGCGGGTATTAAAAAAAATCGTTTGTTGTTTTAAACTTTTTAGAGATTTCTTACATTATTTTTATAGCGGCACGAGTATTTGTGCGGCGGACAATGTTTTGTAAAGAGCGAGATATGGGTGCCAGTGAGATTTGATGAGTACAGGGTCTTGAGACTTTTCAAATAACTCATAAAAATTTATATAGAGTATAAAAAAAAACTTTAAAAGTGTTAACCCTTAAGATTTTATAAAGCTCCAATAAATACGACACTTCAAGCCGGATCATCCCGAAAATTTGGTTATACTGGACTCAGTAGCTTAGTGGTAATATCATTCCTGTACGAAAAGTAATAAAAAATCTACCTGTTTTTTTATACAATATAAACTAATATTGTCTTAATGAATACCTTGACTTTGACTTAGATGGATCCCTTTAAACATAAGTCAACAAATTCTGGCAAAAGTAGCATCGCTTCGCTTCCTTATCGCTTCATAGACAACACCTGACTGAAATTGAAACTGCAAACAAGGTGCGAGTACAGGGTGTTACAATCAGTCCAGTCCCTCGGAGGGGAGTGGCGACCGGAAGGGTTCTATTGTGAGGCATCTGGGACCCCCTGTATATCGATTTGATCACTAATTGACGGTGGAACTAATTATTTGTGACTGTCAGTCTATCAGATGTGTGAAAATGAAAAAAATATACAAAACAAACACTGCCGAAATATTAATGATAGAGATTCTTAGATTCATACTCATATGATGATACCAATTAAGGGTTAGTTAGGGACACATCCAAACATTACATTGGGCACATGCTAATTTTATGAGCTAAGTCGATTTCTTATTTTTTTTTTACCCATCGATCTCGGAAATATCAGTAGGTACTGATCAACAAAAAAAGAACTGTTGTCGACAAAAATATTGTCTTGTGTACTTTAGCATACAACGGTTTTATCGACGGAAGCAAAGATATAAATATTTTTGTCTTTCTTTCTCCCTCTCTTATGCCTGATGGAAAAGATAAACTTAATTCATGTGTTTCTCTCTCTGACGCCTGATGAAAAATGTTTGTACTCTCTCCCGAAGCCTTTAGATCTATTTACCAGACGAAGCCACAGTTCCCTGAATAGTCAATACGACGGTTTGTAGGACTTTCCCCGCCTCATTAATTCTGCAAAATTGCTACAAGCTATTTATACATCTGCCATTAAAATTATGAGCCGTTAATTATGACACCGTTGCACATTCCATTTTAATACTTTTACACGTTTTCTAATTACGCAACAATTTGTCATTTTCTACCCCTAGGCGAATCACAATTTCCACCCAAACAGCAATAAATCTTGCGAGCTTCAACCTTATATCAACGTGATAGAGATTAAACTGTTTTGTTATGTATGAATGGGTGTTAGCGGACAAGTAGAGTTCATAATTTTGTAGTAATGTCCCGTTGAATAAAATGTTTATAGTTTTGGGTGAAAAATTGTGATGTTTCTGGCAGCTAAATGTGATTTGGTAATGATGTCAATAAGTTTGACTAAATCTAATAGATATGAAAACATATATTTCCGACTGTATCATCATATGCGAAATGGTATTTTTGATACTAAAACCATGTTAAATTGTGTCCTTAATGCTATATTTTTTTCCTTCTCGGAAGTCCCACAACAATTGGCGCTGTGGCAGTTATGGCGATCACTAGACTAATCTAAATCAATTTATTGGTAAATAAAATTTACATGTCAGTCAAATAGTAATATTAATATTACTATTTTAATATCACTGGAAATTGAATGAAAGAAAGAAATGTATTTATTTGGCAACAACAAAGCACAGAAAGGACACACACTAAATAATAAATAGACACTTTAAATATCTATATATAAGATTTTAACAAAAACATATTGGCAATGAGAAGATTTTTGTGCTAATTAGTCCCATCTATGCCGTGTGGGCCAAACAGGTCCCGTCTCAGCTTAGTGCTGCCCCGCACAGTGATGAGAAGCAGCGAAGATTTTCAGACAGAGCCTAGGAAAGATGTCCTCACAAACGCGGAAAACTCCTGGTAGGTTTGTAGGTAATACGTATGGAAGGTTTCACATCTGATATCCTCGTTTACACATGCAACGTGAGTGACCGGGCGAATAGGGAACCTCTTAAACTGTGGCAAAAGTCATCTGTGTAAACGGCACTTTTTTCACTCGCCTCGTCATACCAAGACGGACTGAAGACTCCGACTTTGGGCAAATTGCGCGTAGTTCACGTCGTTCTTGTACGCGATATTTTTGACAAATACCAAGACGAATGTAAACACGCATGTGTAGATCCGGTATAACCGAACTTTGACCACCATTTCAAAGTTGATCGCCACTTGCAAAGGCCTTTATACTCGCCCAATACTTAACTTAAATATCATGGAAATGCCTTTATACTACGGTACTTAAAGTATTTAGTTTGATGGACCATTCTACCAAAAACTTCAGGTACATGAGATGTTTTAGCTGTTATGTCTCAGGGTCGCAAACGCGCAAGCGATCTTCCATAGGTTACGGTAATCTTTACCAGCAGGTAGGCCGTATGCTTGTTTGTAACTTAGTTATATAAAAACAACGGATTTTATAATAGGCGTGTATGCAAACTCCTAGTCTCACACTTCAGGCACATTGTCTGGAGGTCTATTCAGTGTCCTATCTACAGTACATGCCCTATCTCAGTTCATTAGATGGCTGCACACCTCTTGAGACAGACCCTTGACGCTCACACCTGGTGGAAGTTCAAGGTTATTGCAATTTATGTTTGGATAATTAATTCGTAAAAATTTCTCTATCTTTGCTGCTTTGACTAATTGATTATTATGTAAGGTAGTAAAACAAATGTATAAAGGGAAAAAGTATATATAAATAATGACTATGAAATTGTGAGTTTAAATCTTACTCCTACTTATTTATTCACCATAGGAGTTTCACAATACATGCTATTTTGTTAAATAACTTAAAACAAAACTGCATAGTATAGACAAGCACGGTGATTTCTGAAGCGAATCAGAAAAAAATAGTAATTTTTGTTCACTAACAAAATGTACAATTTATATTTTTATCTAATTCAATTTGCGTTGGATACTGTTGGACAGATGGGCAAGGCAAATCTAAAATCGTTCTGTTTTTGTAATATTTATTTGGAAAAAAAAAATGTTGTCCTTAAAATACATGATATGGCTAGTCTAGCCCATCGAATAACCGTTAAATTTATTTACCAACTTAGTCCATGGCCGCTCAAACTCATAGAACAAAGAAAATGATTATTTATGTTGTACATGATCATCGCGTAATGAAGTCCCAACCCTATAAATAATGTCCCATTGTTTTATGGTGACAATGGCCCGCAGTAAAGTGAACATAACTATTAGCTTAGAGCAACATGAGGCGATGTAATTCAAAAATTATTCTTATATATAAAAAAGTACATTCTGTGATTCACCTTTAATATAAAATAAAATAATTCTTATGACATTTAGTTGACTCTTAGACACAGCCGTTTTGAACTAGTGTGTGGTACCCCGACTTCCGATCTGAAAGTCGTGGGTTTGAACCCAGTCGCACAATAATGTGGATGTCCACATGAAAAAAAAGGTTTTTTTTTTAAAGTAAACAAAATTTATACACAAAACAAGTGTAAACAAACTTACCATTTATATAACAATTTACTTTACTTGGTACCATTTAACCTTATACGTAAGAAAAAATGCATTATGAGATCCAAACGTACTATTTGAACGTGCTTCTGACTACCCTCTACTTGGTGGATTGGGTTGAGAATCGAAGATTAATTTGTAAATATACAACTAATCCAAAACTCTATTCACAAATCACCAACAGAATAAGCTATCAAAGTGTTCCAGCGAAAGAATCCAATCAAAACATGGATAGCTACCAATAAACCGTCAAGACTATTCATCACCGCATTTTCCCTATTCAGCTGAAACTGAATCCTTTCAGATTTACAGATAACTGTGACTCCGCTCCACGAGTACGTAGAGAAAGCGTCTGGCGCGCTGGGCGCCGAGTGCTTGCACTGTGCCTCGTTTGTACGGCACAGTGAAATTATTTTTATTTCAAGTCGCATCAGGAGTTTCAGACTCAGAACTAAACTGAAAGGAAGGCGCCCAATGTGAACAGAATGTTAAGCTGAAGGTGATGGGTGGCTTCATGCTAGTTACTCGCGACTCAAGACATATACTGGAAGTGGCTGGAAAAGTATGGCCAAGAAAAGCGAGGGACTGAGATTTTTAAAGATCCTTGGAGGAGGCGTATAAAATCAAATTAATTTTAAACATATTTATATTAAGTGTATTTTTAGTTTTTTTTTATCAATTTACTTCTATTGTTGGTTGATTTTATTTATTTTAGCAACAATAACGGCTAAACCAATGGGATATTGTATCAGAACAGTTACTGTTCTTGAATAAAACATAGGTTTATTTTATTTCCAACAAAACCCAAAGCAGATGTTAATTTGTAAGAAGATTTCTCGAAGGTTGGGGGAAGTCGGTGGATGGAGTTGGTGCAATATCTTTTATCATGGGACTTTACGTCCAGAAGTGGACTTCCACAGGATCTTAATCATGATGATGATTAAGATCAAAAATCGACATAACCCAAAACTGGTCCACAGAACCTACTGCTGAATACATCAAATGCTACTTTTGTAATAAAACGCCAACTTGCCTAGCAACTAGACAGTACCAGTTTATACCACCGAACTTGCCCGTTCCAACGCACTACCAGCCGCATCTCGTCACTCAGTGGCACTCAATAATGCATGCGCAGACGGGCTGAGCCTACAATCCTGTGCTATGATACACGGCAAAAACTACGCTAGGCAGCTCGATTCTGGAAACTGTTTCTATGAGGACGTGCATACTGTATACTACTGTAACTACCAATGAGAGGTTTTTATCCGTGGGAGCAGTGGCTGTATAGTTTTTCATTGTTACACGACTGACGTTATACTAAAAGGTTCAAAAATATGGCATTTGATATTTTTAAAGGGTCGTCAACGTGTTTTGTCTCTAGTGATTAAAGCTTCCATAGGCTACGATAACCGCTAACCATTAGGTGTGCCGTTGATTTTTTGCCACGTGGGTAATATAAAAAAAATTGCTGTGATTACGTCAGGGGCGGAAATAATTTCCGCCCCTGACGTAATCACAGTAAAGGCCCAGTTGAGTTGGCGGTGGAGAAAAGGTTGTCTGAGTTCGCGTAATTATCAACACCGCCACCGTCTGGCGCGGTCTGGTCACCGCCGTGACCACACCAGTTTGCGCGAGACTTCACTCTCTTTTCAGATAAATGGAGACCAAATTTACCAGTAAGAGTTTTAATAGTAGCTTCGAAATTAAAATTAGCAAATCTAAGCTTTTTTATCAAAATATTTTAGTTACACGTTGATTATTTTTTATTTATACAGTTATATTCAAGTAGGTATATACAAAAAATACAGATGAAACAGCTAGCTATCTAAAGATTGTTTCAAACGATCTAACGATAGCTCAACTGATCCAGATCACTACCAGATGCGTTCCCGAAATTATGTCTGCACTGCCATTCTGAATGGCAATGCTTATGCGTTGACCTGATAAGAGCCAGCTCTCTGATCACAAGTAGCGAATAGTGACTTAAAAAAATCAGCGGATTATTATCGTCGTTAATTTTTGGTTATGCACCTTCCAAAGTCTATTTAAAATGAGTAACAAACATTTATGGCATATAGCCATTTATTCTCTTCATTTTCTTCTAGTCTGTGGCTGTCAAATAAATTGTATTTATTTATTTAGTAAAATATTTACATTGCCATTAGAGTGCAGCACCAAAGCGACAAAGAAATATAACACACAATACATGTGTGTATTGTGTGTTATATTAATGTAATGTATTGTGTGTCTTTTTATATTACATTTATTTTAATTACATTTATAAAATTACACCAACAAGCTACTAACTATAAGTAAATACTACTTATAGCTTAAAAAAACAACTTTACATATTTCTATGCGTCCTGTCCAAAAATAAAAGAGATATGTAAAAGAAATGATAAAAATAAATTAATGATAAGTGACAAAAAACAAAAAAAAAAATGGTAAACTCATATACGGGTTTTCTAAATAGGGGGTAGTTAAATGACGATATACCGAAAAATTCAAAGCCTATTTGGGCGAGCCTTAAAATGCCAATATTTTATTACCTATTCAATTACTTTCTCATCTCATAACACAAAGAGCAAATACTTACTCAAAGTCCCAACTTTTCATATAAATCCCCGATCGAATCGCGTAAAACAAATTTGCTCAACTAAATACATATTTCATGTGACTCTATCGATAATCGGTACAGTAGCTCTACCTTTCTTTGCAATAGCTCCCAGGCACAGATACGGACTCTAGAAATAATAGACCAACTTTTATCAGCTCTGGCTATGCACAGCGTATCTAGACAAAGAGTCTATGCGAGGTTGGCGTAGCGCAAACTCGCTTACTTTGCTTTATAGTTACCCGCTGATTCAAGATTTATGGGAAAACTTAAATAATACTTATCTCCCTCGTAAAGATTATATTTGAAAAAAAAACATATTTTTAAAATTGTATCGAAATTGATTGTATGCTAGTTTAGCCTAATTAGTAATAAAAATGAACACAGCAACATCAGCGTTTCTGACCTATGGTAAAACTGCATTATTAAACTGTTAAACTATCGGAAATAATATTGGACGTAGATAAACTGACAGATATTACAACTTTTGCAAGTTATTATTATGAACAGTTGTATTCTGTTATGTCCAATTAATTTACTATTTGACAGTTTGACATATACACGCTCTACCAACCGTGCTCTACCACCAAGCGTTTTCGCTTGTTAGCGATCGAGAACATTTGTCTATAGGCTCCGAATGAGCTCCTTATCGGCGATACTCTTTACACAAATTACAGTGGTAGAGACTTCGAGAGGTACCGTAGAGTTGTAGAGCAAGTTTTTATCAGTAGCCGGAGGCTGCGGACCTCTCATAATCAATAAAGAGCGGCTATCTAACGGCGTGATTGTGGAGGTGAATAGTTGCGCGTTTGAAGTTGTTGGAATTGCACATTTGCGGTTCCGAATGGCAGTTGTTAATGGGTGGGTTTGTTTTTATTTCATTTTGAGAAGTGCTTTCTAAAACAAATTATATATTGAAATCATTGTGCTTGCTCTACAAGCACAATGATTTCAATATTCATGGAAAGTGATATTTGGATGGCATTACAAAAATAGAGATCTTTTTATATAAATAAAGATTTACCGATCTAACCTAAGGTGCTCGAACTTTCGTTTTGTTCATTTGATCTTAGCAATACTTAGTATAAGTACTAAGTATTAAGATACTTAACAATCTTAAATAATACTTTTATTCAAACTTATTTTTTTTACAATTAGTCAGGTAACAATTTAATTTTTAAACTATTTTTTTATCTCTTTATTTACTCAGATGCATTTTAAATAATAATAATCGCATATTAATTATATAAAGAGTTATTTTTTTATCTTATATTATTTTAAATCGGTTCGCGATATTAAGTCCTAAATACCAAATTCCACAGAGTTACTCTTAAACGTGACCGATTAATTCGACGATTAAACGACTCCTAACCCGAAAACCCCACATAGTAGCCTTATCTCGGAGACGTCATATACACAAAACATTTTCTGCTAAAAGTGGGTTATCACATGCCACAATGGCCGGCCGGGATCTGATAGGTGCTTGCCAGTAGTCTCCAACTTGGCACACAAACGGAGACGGGGTGACCAGGTATATCAGTTTTGGTACCGAATCGGTAGAAAATTATAAAGAAAATATTATAGTCTATACATTTATTATTATTTTATTTATTTGGCCTGATACTATCTATAAATAACAAGTATATAATGTTTAGTGATTGCAAAACCAGTTATAGGTGATTACTACATGCTAAAAAATAATAACAGGATAAACAACTTTGGTAACCATAATGAAAGACTATTTTACTCTTTGTCTCTTTATTTTTGTTATTTTTTTGGAAGTAAAATTTCGTTACCCACAAAAAAGGTAATAAAGAGTTTGGATGTAGGAGGTTATCTCCAAAAGAAATCATCCGTTTTCAAAAATTCGTTTATCGATATTTGTAATGGACATTCAAGAATGAATAGATAGTAGCCTTTATCCAACGTGAGTCGACGACGAAAACAAAACAAACGATTTAAGAAGATGGTGAGAACGTTAAAAAACGAAAACAACAAATATTATAATGAATGAGAAAAACTCACTTATACTTTACTCAAATAGCAATTTCTCCGCACTATTCTAATCTACCTAAACGCAATAACAACGTGAATTACAAAAACTGCTCGACGTCAATACGCCGGACTAGAAAACAGTGCGGTTTTGAAAAACAGCAAGCGGTTATGTGAAAGAGCGGATTATACGTTTTGTCTACGACATCCGTATTGGATATTACGATTATTAGCATATTTTTTTTTAATTTCATCATCTAAATCTACAGGCTGAATATGAGAGGAGAAAGCTTCACACCGTTTGCTTAAAGACCAGGGTGTCTAAACAAATACCTCACATTTAGTTTCCCCTAACGCTAACGCAAATATGTCAAGGTAAAACTTGGCACCAGTCACCTGCCATTTCCATGGCTAATGTAATTTCTATACAATTCAATCTTTCCGCAGGCGTTAACGCTAACAGAAAGTGGTATTTGTCTAGACACCCAGGTCTCGGTGGTGCCATGATAGAGACATATACGTGCCATTGATCTGCGGTGGGTTATTATAAACAACAAACTATCAAATACATAGTTCTGACATCACACTAGGATTTCCGGTATCGTGGATATCAGGTACCATGGTAACCATGGTACCATAATTCTCAGACTTGAAATAAATATCTGCAGAAAATGCAAATATTTGTCCCGAAGCGGGAATCAAACCACTTTTGCATCACAACCGGATACTCACCCGCTTAGTTTATAAGATAGAACGTGAACTTAAAGGCTTAAATAAAGTAACTACAAAAATGTATGGGATTGGCATGGGCTTTTAAAATGTCTACTAACTAACTGTCGATTCCATGTTTCTGGTTGCGTCCACGCTTTTTCATAACCATGGTTCCACCATCTAGTATCCTCTAGCGTAGTCTTTTAATAGTTCCAACGTATTCTTTATTAAATACGCAGGCAGCTCGTTGCCAAATTGGAAGCGCTTGGAGCGATTTGTGCGTTTGATGTTTTTATTGGTATTGGGGTCTGTATCTCTTCATCTACGCTTCCAGTTTGTTAGCATTTCTAGCTGTGTCGCGAAAACTAAAAATAGAATTGACTGGGAGTTCATGGTTCAACCCTATCAATCGAGTACTAGAATTGGTCAAACATGAAGTGAAGGGAATAAAAAAAACTAAAAATAACTTATGCAGCTGAAGGGGTCATGCATGATTTTTCAAAATATTTATGACTGTGTCTCCTTGGGTGCAAAAATATTATGTTCTGTAGTTCTTGATTCGAATTTTTAATTATCTCTAGTTCATTGGTTATTGGGATCTTAAGTCTGCTGAGAGATTTCAAAGTCAAAGTCAATAGGTTTTTATTCATTGAAATCACAAGGATCATTTAAAAACGTCAACTTTCGCCTCTCTATGCATGTTCTATGCATAAAATAGATTTTGTTCTGAGTAACTATTTGAT
The DNA here is from genome assembly GCA_961405105.1 of Perizoma affinitatum. Taxonomy (NCBI): domain Eukaryota; kingdom Metazoa; phylum Arthropoda; class Insecta; order Lepidoptera; family Geometridae; genus Perizoma; species Perizoma affinitatum. The sequence goes on along the minus strand of OY560194.1, from coordinate 13,415,028 downwards.
ATCATGCCTACAGCTATTCTTTATCACCGCATCATCATCAGTGGATTCATCCTCCCATCCTTGAGCTTGGTTGAGAAAACTCCTCCCGCGAACACTCAGGTTATCTTCCTGCTGAGGTTTCCCCAACTGAATACAGTACGAGCATCTTCGTGTGATATCTCTGGTATTGCAAATGTCCATTATTTTATACACGTTACGTTACGGTTACGATAATCACTTACCAAAGTTGGACGGTATGCTTGTTTGACCATGGTTATTAAAAAAACCGGACAAGTGCAAGTCTGACTCGCGCACCGAGGCTTCCGTACAAGATTGTAAAGCATCAAACATTACTCTTACAAAAATATAAGTTAGTTAAAAAGACAAATTTAACTTTGTAGATGAAAAATGTTTACTCATACATCGATATACGTTACGATCAATTATACAACTGCAAGGGTAAGTATGTTATCACGAAAAAATATTTTTTATATTATATAACAACAAATTAACTATTTTTTATTGTATAATCATTGTGAGACCTTGCTTCTTACGAAACTTCACGATTCTAGGTACCCCATTTGATTACCCTATTATATATATGGAAGTATCCTATTTGATTTATTTGCCAGTATCAAAATATGTCGCATAAATGGCCGTATTTTTATTGCGTTGACTTAGAAGCTTAATTGTTTTAGAAGTTCCATAGAACCGTAGACCTACGTATTATATATTAATTTCAACTTGATACCTCCACGTGTTTCTGAGAAAAAGGGTTTTGACAGACAGGCAGACAGACAGAGAGACGGACAACGAAGTGATCCTATAAGGGTTCCGTTTTTTCCTTTTGAGGTACGAAACCCTAAAAAATGTTGAGTTCCATTCATTTTTAAAGCAAAACAGACACGCAATATAAGCTGGAATATAAGCTTAGGTTAGGTTTTGTCAGACTAGCAGACAGACAGAGAGACCGACAACGAAGTGATCCTATAAGGGTTCCGTTTTTTCCTTTTGAGGTACGAAACTCTAAAAAATGTTGAGTTCCATTCATTTTTAAAGCAAAACAGACACTCTATATAAGCTGGAATGTCGTTATCGCACAGAATCTGAACTGCCAATCAACTCGTTTAGTTTCAACAAACTACCAGACAAAACAGATGTTATTATCCATATAAAAATGGAGGAGCTCGCGTGTCATACGCCAATGAAAGGGCGTTGTTCAAATTATGGGACGTTCATGTAACCGGCGTAAACCGGCGTAAACGAGCGCTAACTAGATAATTACTATTTTAAACGATAATTTGCGACTAGTGAGGAGATGAATATCGATGAAGATTGTTTTAACAAGGAACTAAAACGAGCCATTGCATACGAGATGTTTAGCCTCTCTAGCAACAACAAGGGAGGTTATAGAATCGATTATGTAATGGATATCTACTTCTTACTTCGATTGCGAGAAAATAAAATTAACTATTTGTATAACAGTAAAAATTCTAGTCGCCCATAAACGCTAGTGCAGCAGTGTAGGTCACTAATAGGAACTGAAAATTCTATTAAAAAAAAAACTTTTCTTTACTAATTTTATCTAAGAAATTATTTAAAAAATGAAATGTGGAAAAGTCGACTTAATCTTGTAGTACGTTGTAACGACTTAAATAAAAAAAAAGAATACATTTAGCCCTTACAGATTATGAAACAAGTATGACTTTATATGTGTATGTCTATGTACACTTTGTTACCCGAAACATAACCCTCCCCGGGTTATGTTTTTCTCGTGTATGTATGCTGTGAGATACTTTATGAGCATGTACGAACACGATTAATTTTGCTGAATTAGGTATCTTTAGACCTGTCATGATCTCGATAGTTTGACATATACTACATAAACTCGATATTGTATATATATATTTTTTTATAATATTGATATAGTTCTTGAGATCTTTAAAAACCCTCTCAGTTTATTTATTGGTCCATCTGTGTAGGTACCTAAAATTAATTATTAATATTTTTCTCATAAAATCGGAGTTGCAAGCTTTATAGTTATTTTTGTCATATCTACGGTTCTTTTTCAATAACCGTTCCATGTCGGTGGTCTGAGCAGGTGAAGTTTCACCATAAACTCCCCCAAAGAGTGCCATGACGAACGACCACTCTCAACCTTTAAGATCTCATCGTCCATCAGGTGGGGGGACTATCTATACTGCGTTGTCCGTTCGTGGTTGTCATTCAAGAACATTTCTTGCCTAGTTGCTGTTGGTTTTGCTAAGTATATGGCCTGAAAGGTCCATTGTTGAAAGCATTCAGTGCGCCTCTAAAGCCCATTTTTACCTACACAATAACGGGTGGTAAGGTCCTAATCAAAGCCTTTGGACACATGTTTTCATAGGAATCTGTCATCATCATTTCTTTTTATTATAGAACAATATAATTAAAAAAAAAATGCTGGTCATTTTAACACAGCATCATCTAGCCCCAAAACAAACAGGATAATGGAACAGAAGCATTTCGGTGATAGTTAGGCTTTTTTCCTATTAATTATGTTTAAATAAGATTTTGCTCGGTTAACGTCCCCATATCGATATTGTAATTAACTATACGCTGTCACAACACTATCAAAATAGTACTAGTAAAGTTTATCGGCGGTAATTGAGGTGTTGTAAGGATTATTATCTGCAGATTTACAAAAATAACACACGCGTTCTTTAAAATTGCTATGACTATGAAAATACAGTTGATATCAGCTTGGTTTGCTCGCAATTCACTTTGTATACTGACACTAAGCGCGTGTTTACGATTAGTATCGGCAAAGTGACTTATTTAACGATTTGTTGTAAAGGTTAAAATTTATATCGTTTTTAATGTGTGCCGTTAATAAGGAGTCATATGTGCAGTATAGTATCATATTGTTAGGCAAACTATAACAATATGCACTAAGGTTGTCTGGAAGAACCGCGTTCGCTTTTTAGTTCTTTTATTATAAAAAAACGTGTTGGCCTAGTGGGCGATACCACGACTTCTGATCCGGAGGTCGTGGGTTCGAATCCGGTCGTGCACCAATGGATTTTTAACTCAAAAATGTATGTGCGCATTAACACGTGCTCAAAACGGTGAAGGAAACCGGCATGCCCTAGAACCAAAAATCAAAAAGCATGTGCCAACAGTTGGTGTTCCAATAAGCGGCGATGGGCATGCAACCTGTCACGTGGAATGCTTACTACTTGCAAAACGCGGGCGTGTACCAAATGTTATATTTGGACGTGCCTCTGACTACCCCCTACTTGGTATCCTCAAAAATCTACCCACTGAGTAGGTATGTATCTGAGGATGTCCACCATGGGGAAGACAGTCGTGAGCGATTTTTTTTATTTTTTATTATCCATTAAGGTGCCTGATAGACACATACATAGTCCTGACCCCACATTAGGATTCCCCGTAGATAGCAGGAACTACTAGTACTGTGGTACCACAATATCCAGACCCTGAGATGAGTACATCTAAATGAAACCAGTCATTGAACGAACATTGGACAGATAGCAAAGCAAACCGAGCGGACCAGTAAAGTTGGTGTAACGCTCGGAGTCCAGTGTTGACTCCGGTGCCAGTCGAACTGGTGATGTAGCGTCAGCAGCAGAAACATTTATAATAAATATGTTTATTAGTCCACAATCAATATGTTACATAAATTGTCTTTATTAATAATTTACTAATAACTACTTTATGATTGTGCTGCAAAAAATATTGTTGATTTAATTATGTTGGAATTTACATAACATTTATTTTTATTTCTCTAATTTATCGTTTTCTATATTATTATACTGAAGTGTTATTCAAGATTTAAGAAAAAGTATGTAAATTTTAAAGTGCAAGATGGACAAAATTAAAAAAAAAACATAAAAATGTTTATCTAATCAAGTATACTGATTGTACTCGTAAATATTACAAAACTAGGATAATTAATATTATTGTTATTAAACAAAAAACTATTACGAATTAATCAAAATAGTGATATTTGCACTAACAGCTCAGCATTTATGCTAAGCCAGACGTTTGTATTAAGCAATTTAAAATAAAATAATTATACCCACTTAACTTTTATTACACAAAAATATACAGAGACAACTTCCAAAAGTTCGATTGCACCAAATGCAAAGCTAATTAATCTCCTTTGCTAGCCGTACCCGCAATGTGACAACCGTCCGGCCGGACATCCGGCGGCCCTGTGCTCCTAAACTTATTAATTGCTTGAGAGACCGGCCACTTTCACGCGTCTCGCCCCAAGCTGACTTTTGTACTGACGCTACTTTAGATGAGCGAGCAAGATATCATTTATTTTAGTGTTTGTGTATCAAATTTGAAATGTGGCAATGAGAAGGCCATTTAGAAACTGCTAGTAGGACGCGGTCTGGGAAACTCTTTACCCGATAGACTTCTAAAGTATGCGGAAAGTCAATGGATGGAGTTGACCAACGATCGTTCGTCTTGGCACACTTTAAGGAATTCCTATACCCAGCGGACACTTTAGTGAGGGAACATTTTGGTAAAAGTAATGCACTTATAAATTGAATTTACTGAGAACGCGTAGCAAAGGATCTTATCAAACCATTTATTTTTTATTTTTTGATGAATGATACATATCTTTATATGAAATATGACTCATATATTTACAACACTGTTTTCTTTAGTTTGTAACTTATTATTTACTAAATATTTTATTTAGTTATTAAATAAATAATGCTGGACATTTTTCACACAGCATCATCTAGCCCCAAACTAATCAGAGCTATTATGAGAACTACATGACTGATATACTACTTATATACTTTTTTTGTAAATACTTACATATTATACACCCAGACCCGAGACAAACATTTTCTAATAGTACAGACATTTGTCCCGCAGCGGGAATGGAACCCGCAACCTTCTGCGTTTCAGGCGGGCTACAGAGTTCTTATAGATGTTTGGTACACGATTTGGTACTTAAGAAAATTAACTAATATTAAAAAGTTCCTGACGTAGCTTTGTCCTCCAAACTAGGTATCTGTTGAGCCTGTAATGTGTGATTAATGTCCTACAATAATAGAATAAGATTCCTTAGAAACCTTACAAGGGGCACTTGAACTATCAAAATATAAATAATACGGAAAGATGACGTTGATCATAAATTCGTGAAAAAAAAATCGAAGGCGACCCTTCCGCCAAACGTGTTTGAGACATTTGATTCAAAAATACCCTCCATTTCTTGTCATGTCCCTTCTATCATAATTAGTTGGCTATTCCGGTGAGTCGGGAGCGATGCGCGCGCGCATCCATCAAAACATCGTTTTGTTTTGAACGGAAAATTTATTTTGTACGCATGTGGAACGATTTTTGGATGAGACACAGTTTGCATAATTCAGAAGGGCAATGACATAACTCTATTCGAAGTATTATTTTATTATTATTCTTTATATGTTTGTTTTAAGTTTGTACTTAAGTCTGTATAGAAAAAACTCTGTTGTGACAACTTTTTGAAAACAAACATTGACCAACCTTCAAATCTGCTGAAGTTGTCACTGTATAGTAGTTTTGTACAGTATTCGTTTTTATCTGTGCTGGTAAATCTTGTAAGTCGCTTCCTTTTGTATAAACTTGACACGAATATATGTGTTACTTAAATAACATATTATAAGCAAGAACTTAAAAGAAGACATTTATTATTTATGATTTTCATTTATTGTTTTAGTTTGTCACTAAATTGGATATATAATGCTTATTTTATGTAGCAGAAATTGCTTTACAATTTCAAGCAAATATTGGCACATAATTAAAATTGATCATCAAAAATAAGTACAAAATGATCTACATTTATTTACCACACACAAATACAATGTCACAAATATAATCGTTATTCAAAAATGATTACTATAGAACTACTTAAAATATTAATGGACATTTTTCAGAGCTTGTATTATGGTTACTACATAACTGATATATTAATTATATACAAATTTATTTGGTAAATACATTCATATCATACATATAAAACACCAAGACCCGAGATAAATATTTAAAGATTATACAAAAATTTGTCCCGCGGCGGCAATCGAACCCACAACCTTCTGTGTCTCAGACCTTCGCCCACTGCACCACAGAGGTAGTCGACTTTTCACGATACAGTGAGTTCCCTACTGTTTTCAACTTCACTGTTGGAACACGTCTCATGTTCTAAATTAATGAGACTGTGTGTCTTACGAGACATGTCCTTATGCGTGAAATTTGATTGGTTTTTATTTGTTTTCTCGATGCTTTCGTTATACCGTGGCTCGAGGCAAAAATAAGTTGTGAATCTTATTAGGTTCATCAGATATAATTATGTATATGTCAACCTCTGTGGCGCAGTGGGCGAAAGCTTTCCTGTAACGCAGAAGGTTGCCGGTTCGATTCCCGCCGCGGGACAAATGTTTGTGTGATCCGTAAATATTGGTCATGGATCTGGGAGTTTTCTATGTATAATATATGTGTTTATAAAAAAAACCTGTGTGTAGTATATCAGTCAAGTAGTTCCTGTAACGCAAGCTCTGCTTATTTTGGGGCTAGATGATGCTGTGTGAAAAAATGCATCTAGCATTATTTATTTAAATTTAAATATGTAAAACTTAGAATAAGTTATTTATTAAAGTTCAGAGGGAGCTAGAAACTACAATAATATTGAACTTTTTTGTACGATAATTACAAGGAATTTTACCCAAAACTCCTTTTCTGGAAGTGTGATTGGGAAAAATTTTAGTAAGTAGAATTCAGTAAAAAAAATAACAGTCACATAAAGTCCTGAACCAACTTTAGGATTCTCTGTGTCGCGTGTATCAGGAACTACAAGTATCGTGGTCGCCATTTCCTTCATTCCACAGCTGTCCAAGCATCATCAGCTGATTTTGAGGTCTAATCACCACCAAAATATACCTATGCTCAGCCATTTTCAGTAAAATTTATATTGTTATCAGAAGGAAACGGCCATTGCCGGCAAAATATTAGGAAGATATTATAAATTATTTGTTCAGGAGCGGAGAAAGAAAAAGTAATTGTGAAAAGGGTATGCTCTCTTCGTAAATCACACCTGCTATGTAACCTCGGCCTATTATATAAGAACCTCTTTATATACTGCCTTATGTACCTACTTATGTTAGAACTTCTTATTGTTTGTGTTTGAATTTGCTTAAATAAACAGCGATAAAAGTTTCATGACATTTTAGTTTATTATTTTTTTGAGTTATATAAAGCACTGTGTTCTACCCATAGATTCGTGGTACCCAGATTAAAACATGTGTTATCCTAGCTCATGAACTAACCATTCAGAATGTAATCCTAATCGATTCAGCATCGACTCAAATATTGGCAGATCACACAAACATTTGTCCCGCAGCGGGAATCCAACCCAAAACTTCTGCGTCTCAGATGAACCTTCGCCCACTACGCCATAGAGGTAACATAACAATCATAATTAAAATGATCAATACGTATAATCAATTCCCAAAACAGCAGTCGCGTATGACGCGGCCCTCCCAATGCATTTGGCATTCCAGTCAGCCTTGACAACGAGCAAACTGCTAGCGACGCGACTTGCCTGCTAACCCTATGCAAATCCTCAATTAGGGTGACCTACCGGAACTTACGAATATCAACTATACATTGGCATACCTTTGTTAATGAGGACAGGCCACGGATTGCAGACAGACAAGAGCAGCCCTACCTGCCATCTCACCACGACTGACGCGTCGCCTGCGAAGTCTGAAAAGATCAAATCACCGGATCATCGTGGGGACTCTATCCGGCCTCTTGAACAAACATTTTTACAACATCAGAGCGACAGACAGCCTACACTGCAGAGGGTGTCTAACCGAAGAGGAATCAGCTTCCCACACAATCCTGGAAAGCGTGGGCGTAGCATCTAACCGCGCAGAAAATCCTTGGCAACCCAAGGTCACTCCGCGAAGGCTGCGGAGACCCCAGGAAGCTTCTGTGCTTCTGAGCGGAGTTGGGCTGGCTAACTCACTAGCCAGAAACTCCCACGCATAATGAACCAATTAAGAGTTTGAATGCGGAAAAAGGTGTCCACAGACATGCATATACCTTTGTTGCAAACCAGCATGTGGCCCTCCTGTTGGTAAACGGTTACCGTAAACTATGGACGCTTGCAACATCAGAGGTATCACTCGCGCGTTGCTGACCTTGAGACATAACGGGTGAAAAGTTTAATGTGCCTGTAATTTCACCAGCACTATACCTTTCAAACTAGAACACAGCAATGCGAGCATTACTGCTTGGCGGCAGAAATAGGTATAGTGGTAGTACTTTCTCGGACGAGTTTTTTGTGGTTGTTCATAAAATGATTTATCAAAAACAAAACAGTATTTTCCATTATGGAAATCCTTAGATACACAGAATCAGTGGGTATCTTTGATACCAAGTAGAGGATAGTCGGAATCGTCCAAACATTACATTTGAAATTCATTTCAACGTGACAGGTTGCAAGCACATCGCCGCTTAATGGAACACTTTCCAATTTTACGGAAAATTTCATAAACCTAAAACAATATAGTATAAGCAGCCTTTTTCTTGCCTATTTAGCTTTAAGTTGATTTAAATCCTTACCAAGATTTAACAAAAAGCTAAGAAATGTGCAAAGGGGTTGTTGAATTTACAAATATTTTTTCAGCGCTTAGCATTCAAGGGGAGGAAAGCAGTTGTAACAGAGAGTTTTACGTTGAACGAATTTTAATAAGACCTCTCAAGGCCACTGTCGACTTGGTGTGAAGGGACACATGTAAAATGTAATTCGGTGGCGAAGGGCCTAGTATGTTATGCAGGTATTTATTTGATAACAGTATTCGTAGTTCCTGATACCCTGGTCACAGGGAATCCTAGTTTTAGTGTCAGGACAATATGTGTGTCTGTTGGATATTTAATTACGTATATTTATTTTTGTGACACGAATTATTTAACAAGTATGCACTTGTAAAATAATCTATGTTTACTAGTTTTTCAAACCGTACTTGCAAGATAAACTTATTTTTGTATTTAATTTCCAGCACATTGCCAGTAAGATCGCGAGAATAAATCTAAAGATCCCGTTATGAATGGAAAGAGGAGATCCCGTTATAAATGGAAAGAGGTGATGGAAAACATTATGAGAAAACTGAATTACCCTTCTATAAAAACTTTGATGGCATGTGTCATTGATAATAGAATAGAACAGAATATAAAATACTTATTGCACACCAAAAACACACACCAGCTTAGTTTTTTTTTAATGCTGGACAATTTCACACAACATCATCTAGCTCCAAAGTAAGCAGAGCTTGTGTTATGGGAACTGCATGATGCAAACAAATATTCCGCGACGGGAATTGAACCCGCAACCTTCTGCGTCTCAGGCGGGGACTGTGCCACAGAGGTCCTCAAACTTTGACTACTAAAAAACTTTGATAAAGTTGTACAATCGTTGGGCGGTCTTATCGCTAAGTAGCGAATCCTACCAGACAATCTTTCGAAGGAACGGATTGTAAGAAAGTTTACAAGGGGTTAATTTGGTGTATCATGGCAGATATTTACCTATAAACACCATCTATGTACCTACCATATGAAAGCAATAAATGTATTGAGTATGAGAGTTTGTTAGAAGCAGCGATAGGCTTGCAACCTGTCACATGGAATACTAACTGCTATGCAAAACGTGGGCATATGCCATATTTTTTGTTGTTTCTCTGACTGCCCTACAAACAGTGAGTATATAGATCTGACAATGTTAAATGATGATCAAAACAGTCTTTATTTTTTTTTTATATAAAACTTAGGTTGCAAATAAGCATACGATCTACTTGTAGGTAAGCGTTTACCGTAACCTATGAACGCTTGCAACACCAAAGGTATTGCGTTTTGCCGACTCTCAGACATAACAGGTGAAAAGACTCTTTATGTTTGTAATTTCATAGGCACCCCATACCCTTAAACTGGGAACACAGCAATGCGAGCATTAGAATAGAATAGAATAGAATAGAAAATACTTTATTGCACACCAAAAAACACATCAGCTTAATAACTAAAAAAAAAACTTACTAGCATTACTGCTTAGCGGGAGAAAAAAGTATGGTGGAAGTAGGTACTTCCTCGGACGAGCTCACAATCAACTCTACTACTTCTTTGTTTTTTTTAAATAAACCTATTTATTTTATAATAGTTTAATATAGTAGAATATAGGATCTTAACTATAATTAACTAAACTAATAGCTGAGTTTCCACTCATCCGATAACTTGTGTACCAAACTGCTCTTAACTAACAGACTGGTAACGATTGCAAAAAAAACTCAAGTCAAGATAAAATATTTAAGTTACAGATATTTCTTATTTTTTTGTTATGTCTAGACAGATATGCAGATGGCTTATTTGATGGAATGTTACCGTCGCCTATTATAATCTGCAAAACCTGGGGCATTGCTGATTCCTCGCTGAAGGACTCTTTTCTAGACATTGAAATGTTTTATTATCAAGCGGGAGTTCATCGGTTTGTTTCCCAATGGCTATATATTAAGGATAGGTATTTCTAAAATATTAAATAATTAATATTATATCTTATCTTGGAACTCAAACTATGCCTAAGTATGTACAAAGATTCAGTACTACATGTATAACCGCTATATTAATTCAAAGTTTGTAAATTTTAAAGTGAATTGTCGATACCACCGGCGAGTTCAAAGTCTACCAGTGTCCTGATTCATTTGAGAGAAACCCCAGGATTGGCAGCGATTGGTGTCCTTGATTTTTGTGATGATGATGTGAATTCTTGAGCGATGAAAACAACGTTTGGCATTTTACTGATTTGTATTCTAAACTTGAGAGAATCACACCGGCATACGCCATGTTTACATCTTGTGAAGCGTTGAATGAACTTATGAAAAACTAGCTTCTGCCCACGGCTTCGCCCGCGTGGTACCCGTATAAAAAGCCTATGTGTTATTCTGATGTAAAAGCTATATATTACTGTAAAGTTTCATCAAAATCCGTTCAGTTGCGTGAAAGAGTAACAAAAATCCGTGTTGTGTAAAATGTTATATAATCTAATCTTTCTATATTTAATATTGATTGACATTATAAACAAAATGAACGTACTATCCCTTCGTTTTAGTCCTGAGTAATCTCGTTCAAACTAGTACTAGGATACACGGAACCCCATACAATATTACTCACACCTAACCACTGGATAACTCAATGCGGACCCTTCTAAGCGATTTAAGATCATACGATGGCTCTGTTAAGTTTCATAACGTTAGGGGTTATTCTGATTAATTTCAAGGACTTGAGCGTTTTGTGTTGTGGGATTGAATTGTGGGCTGTGGTTCGTTATTTGATTTGATACCAATTGTACTTTGAGTTATGCGAATATTGGCATGGGTGCTTGTTTTTGTTTCTAATAATCACATTTTATAAGCATAGTGAATTAGATGCACATTATCAGCTAAGCAAACTTTTTTGTAGAAATTAACCCTTGTCAGACAAAGGCTGCGCCAGTTTTATGCGGCATCGAGGCTATATAGCTTCGCGTATTATAAGAGTAAACCGAGAAAACAGTGGTAGTAGTTGTAAAGCTCATTGTGAAGAGCTCGTCCGGGAGCTCGTACTACCAACATACTTATTTCTGCCGCAAATCAGTAATGCTCGCATTGCTGTATTCCGGTTTAAAGGGTATGTGTGCCGGTATAGGTAATTACAGGTTCATAAGACTGTCTACCCGTTATGTGACAATGTTGGCAACGTGCGAGTGATGATACCTCTGGTGTTGCAAGCGTCTATAGGTTACAGTAACCGCTTACTAAGGTAACCTTGTTTGCTACTTCAATTGCATAAAAAAAAACGATATTTCGCTAGTCAGCCGCGCGGGACTTCAAACGTAGTGCTGCTGATTCTGTTGATTCATTGCGTTAGATTTCTCAAGGTGAAGCCGCAAGATGCATTGCCAGAGAAAACGACTAAGCAACTAATGTCACTTACCAATTTCTCATTTCAAGATAAGATAGGTTCCAAGATAAGATATAATATTAATTTCATGTTCATGTTGTGTCATCATCATCAGCCAGTATAAGTCCGCTTCTGAACCTCTCCAAAGAGTGTAATGAACTTAATCCATAGACTTTCCGAAACCTTTACGATGTCATCATTCTATAAGGTCAATTTTGGGGGTAGGTACGTACTGCGTTTATTAATCCCCCTTAATTACACATATGAAGATAAAACAGAACATCTGATTTTCAAAAGTAAACAAAAAACATTGTGGCTTCCTAACAATAGAGTTTTTACCATAAAGCTATCATAACTCACCTGAATAAAGAGGTCATTGACTCTTTAAAGGGTGGTCACTGCATATGTTTCGGACCCCAAAGAAATCCTAAAGGATATCTCAAATTGGTCTATGAATATAAAACGCAATAAAATTCCGGTCGAAATGTGAATGGATGCGTTTCGACATTGCGACGCATGCTGGAGATAAGGGAGTGTTTACATTGACTCTTTTTAATCTGATCCTGGTAAGTATTACCCTAAAGTAAAGTTTTGCATCGTTTCGTTGTTTTTTTTCTGTAGAATTTTAAATAACACGTATTAGAAAGAGTCGAAGCAGTGTTGTTAATATATCTATATTATAATAAAACTGTAACAGGTCTAATTCTGTACATAGAAGATATTTAGATTTTTTGTGGTCACTCTAAAATCTATACTAAAGTCAAAACTGTAATTTTTGTCTGTCTGCTGTCTGACGCATCACGCCGAATCTACTGAATAAATTCAAATTAAACTTAACATGATTTTAATTGTTTAAATATAGTTGTAAGGCCCATAGACTCAAAGATCTTAAAGCTGAGCTACCAACTGGTAAATAAAATAGTAACCAACTACCTCCACAGGCCTCTTATACAAAATTAAATGACATTAGCTTTCGAGAAATCACGTGGCTACTACCGAATTTTGCATCGAGAAATTTGCGTAAGCGCGAGATATTTCTCTAGACCCCTTTTCAGCTAGTGTGCACTTTCCTTATCACCACACATTCATACGATGATCCCTCATGAATAATGCAAGAACCTGCACATCATAGACTAGCATATCTTTATAGGTAGGTACCTACTTACCTATCTATCTATATTACGGATACTATACATATTAATGTAAGAGATGTCTGCCAGGCATTATTCGGGGCATTGATTTCAAATTAACTGAACGTTTTGCATACTCGATTTATAGGGTTGGCAACTATGAATTGCCGGTCTATTGACTACCTTTTTATCTTAGAAAACAAAATAAACAAACCTACCCCGAGCGCAGTGTTGTATGTTCGTCTTTTCCGTGTCAGCAGTTGTTAGATACAAACTGGTTTCTGTCAATTTTAACCTAAATCTTATATCAACAATGATTTTCTACTGAATATCTCTGATTCACTGATTGTTCATCACTGTACTTTGTATTTTAAATGTTTATTCTGACATGGTAGGACACCGCAAAAGAATAACAATGAGATAGTAAAAACACACTGACTCAGAGCATTGCTCACAATAGAAATGGTAAAATTGAACATAATTGACGTACCTATGTGCACATTACCTACTATTGATTGATTGACAGGGTAAATGATAGGCGAAAGTACAGTATACCACATAGTCAATGTGGTTGCCTTAGTCTATTGAATTTTGCAACCAGCCTTAGCATGAAGACCCAAGACAACGGTTTTGTCTACCGCCGAGAAGACAAAACATATTTTGTCCCTCTCTTTTGTTTGACAGAATAGGAAACAGACATAGTTTTTGTCTTCTCTTTCGTAGATAATGTTGTCTTGGGTACTCAGGTACTGCTGTTGTATAGTCTGTCCTAGTTGAAAGTCTTATGACATGACGTATCTATATTTTCACGGCACACTTCACGTTACAATAGTAGTAAGTAAAATGTTGCAATAGCAGATTGGCAGAAATAAGTAGATTTTATTTCAATTTCAATTTCATTTATGCATGCTTTTGAATTGAACAATCCCCATGAGCTTTCACTTATTGAACTTTTCATTATTTACTATGGCAAAAGCCATATTTTGTTACACGTATTTTGCCTAAAACGAGGGAAATACTTGCCGTTTTTTATGACATTGCTGTGTTCCAGTTTGAAGGCTATTTTGAAATTGCATCCACATTAGACTTTTTACCATTAAATAAATAAATAATACTGGACATTTTTCACACAGCATCATCTAGCCCCAAACTAAGCAGAGCTTGTATTATAGGAACTACATGACTGATATACTACTTATATACTTTTTTTTTGTAAATACTTACATATTATACATTATGTCTCAGGAGCGAATGACACCTCTGCTGTTGCAACTGTTCATATGTTACGGTAACTGCTATCAAACAGGAGGGCCGTTTATCTGTTTGCCATTTACTTCGTATAAAAAAGTTATCCTGCAATCTTTTTGTTTCCAATACGATGAGTCATTTGTACGAGTCCATCGTACTAAAACATCAATACGGATCTAATTATCAAACAGTTGACCGCAGGCAACGTATCGGTTACTCATTCCTAATATCTACTCATTGTTCTTGTCTATTACCATAAACCTACTAATGAGAAACCGACATGACCCTGATTTCATAGTTCCTAGAACTGGTGCGTCATCTGTTTTAAATGATTAGCAGTAAGTATATATTTTTTTGTAATAAGTTAAGTTTTAAAATGGTTTTAATTTCGCGTTAATTTTTTTTATTAAATCAATTACGCTACACGACTTTTCTGAAGGAGAAAATTATACTGTTATATTTATTTTTATTTTATTTTTATGACTTAATAAAATTTATTGAGTTACATCAGTCAATCTAAGACCACGGCTTTTGCAACATAACTGAAACGTCGGGAAAATAATAAAATGAGGAACGGGACACAGACCGTACACATGTCATGCAAACTAAAAATTATTAAAATTCGCTCTGCCGGGACCAGAGCGGAAGAAGTGGGGAAGAGAAGAATAACATTGTTTTTTTTTTTGGGTTCAAATAAATTTATAATATTTATAATATTTCTTTTTTTTATTTATTTCTAATGCCGATTAAAAAAAAAGCGTTTACTAGAATTCGAAAACACAAAAACAATTCACGCAGGTATTTGTATGTAAATGGGATCGTGAAACGGACCCGCGCACGTCGGCCGATTGAGAAATTAATTATGTGCCGAATGTGCTGCCATCTGCCACATCAATATTCAATCCTATCGGGAGTTAGCTGTGTGCGGTCAGCCACCTAACCCTGAGCTCTCCCCATCATTTATATCATTCGCCGTTTGATTACAAATGTTTGGCAACATAAAGGGTGAAGGTTCAACGTACGCTGGTCAGGCATTAGCCCGCCGATTTAACGATGATATCGTATTATTGCACTGCCGGATTATTGTTATATTTCCAATGGTGATTATTGGAATTTGAAAGCTGTTCGCTATTGGCTAAAGTGCAGTTTGGTTTCCAATTATATATTTTGACCTATATCCATGGACAGCTTAGGATAAATACTGTAAATTGGCACACTAATCTCGTGTGACCGCAACCAGAGTACGAAATTTAAATAAAATTACAAATACTTAGTCATATCATACAAAAAATTGGCAACTCTCAAGCAAAAAAATCCTGTCAAGATGCGTTCTAGCAGCATACGCTATTTTTTGTCCTCTTTCTAGTTCTAGATTGATATGGTATAAGGTTATAAGGTATAAGGTTGACTCCCGGTATTATGTTTTTTGTTTCAATAGCTTCAGCCGTAGCAATATAAATAGGGAGGACTACCTTTTGTCCGCGACTTCACCCGCGTGATAAGTAGGTACCCGTTAAGTAAAATCTATTTTTTATTCTAGATCATGACTAGACTTGTAATAAATTTCATAAAAATCGATTCAGTCGTTACGAAGACAATGATGATCACTTTAGCATCAAAACACACATATTTTCACATATTAATTTATAATATTGATAAATTTTTTTTATGGTCTGGGTGTTGTTGTACCATGATACTCGTTGTTCCTGATACCTTCGACACAGGGGACAATAAGTGTAGGTTCAGAATATGTTGGGTGATGATGTAACTGTTTTGTGGGTACTTAACCGATGTGACGGGTCTTGAACCTGCGCCTTCGCGTCAACATAAAGCGAAGCGTAATTTCACAACGACTATGTCTTACGTAACTTGATATAAATAAATAACTTTTTTATTCAACAACAAACTTAGAAAAACAATTGTATGCACTAAGGTTATCGTAATGAAATTAAAAAAATATTGCTTAGTAGGTAACACAATCAGCAGAAAAAAATAATAATGAAGGTAGTTTAAAATTATTTTACTTGTCGAATTTAAATTTGATTTCCCAAAGGCCGTACCATAAGATACGTTCCAAATGCTCCCATAAAATTCTAGGTCAAGATGGCAATCTATGGGGAATAAATACACCCTAATTACAGTGATTGGTTCGTATCCATCAATTTGGCTGATGCCGCACCCGCGCCACAGAGTAACTAATAGTTAGTAATAACCGGCGCTAGCCAAATGGGGTCTTTGGGATTTATGGCGGGAATATTGGGTATTTATTAGTAAAATTATTTTTGGCTCATGAAGATTTTGGGTAAGGTTATTAGGATGGTCACGCTATTAATATTTTGATGGTACCTCTAGAATGTGATATTAAGCTTCCCTTAAGAGTGTCATGACGAACAGTATTACTCTACCTCCATCGATCGTTTTCCTAATTTAATACGGTAATGAATAACAAAGTTCGTAAACTTTTTAAGAGACAGTCGTATCTAAAGAAAAACAAAAAAATACAATCACGCCTGTATTCCCCATGGCAGACATCCTAAAACACATACTCAGTGAGTAGACCTTTGAGGATACCAAGTAGAAGGTAGTTAGAGGCACGTCCAAGACTTATATCTGGCATATGCCGACGTTTTGAAAGTAGGTTGCAAGCCGATCGTCGCCCTCCAATTTTTGCTTCTAGGGTGGCGTACCCTAGAAGCAAAAATTGGTTTTCTCACGAGGTTTTCTTCACCGTTTTGAGCACTCGAGATATGTTAATGCATACATATCTCAAGTGGAAATATACATTGGGGTAAGACTGGGTTCGAACCTACGACCTCCGAATCAGAAGTCGGGGTACCGTCTACCAGGCCAACACGGCCCTATCTATCTATATATATATCTCTAAAACAGTATATTCCTAATTTTCAAGGAGCAACAGTACGAACACACATGTGGCCAAGAGCCTGCCATTGACAGATGCCTTGCCGGCCCGCAGTGAACGATTGCACCAATTAGAAGAGCTGGGTTTCTCATCATTACTGAAACAAGATCGATAAGCCAGCTGAAGACAGATAGCATGTGTCAGGAAGACTTTCCTTGTGATCTTGGTTAAAAGTAGTAGCATTAGGTACCTAATACTTTTCTAAGATCAATCGTATCGTACGAAAGTAATAAAATTAATGAAAACCGTGTCTATTAATCTCCGTCACGGCTGGACCGATATCAATAAAATTTAAACATGTCAGGAGACATAGCAACTCGAACGCCGCGTCATTGATTCGTTAAAAGTCGTTGAATAATTTATATAAAATGTCAAACAATCCCTTGCAAGCCCACATCATTAATGTCATAATATATTTATTGTAAAACTTGCAATCGGAATCATAATCCAATATGCCAACTCGATTGGTGCTGCATAGTGGCATAATAGTCAACTTCATTTGCCTCGTTACACCAATTAAAAAAAATACAGATTCGAATATCGAATGATCAGAATCACCAATTGAATGTAATGGAACGAGTGTGCTCCGTTCGAAATTCAATTTAATTGGCGACGCGGGTAGTTTACCAGTCTAAGTGAGTTGATGGCCTGAAAAATTATATTATCTGTGGGCCACGAACAACTTGGACCTTTTTGCGTATTTTGGTTGTTTCATGAAATTTTGTAAAAGTATGAAGTTGTCGAGTTTCTTGTGAACGACTTCGTCCAGCAAAGTATTACTACCATACCTATTTATATATATACTACTACCACCGAGCAGTAATGCTCGCATTGCTGTTTTCTGGTTTTTAAGGGTATGGGTGAAGATAAAATTACAGGCACTTGAGATTTCACCCGTTATTTGTCAGGGTAGGCAACGGACGAGTGATACCTGTAATGTTGCAAGCATCCATAGGTTACGGTAACCGCTAACCAACAGGTAGGCCGTATGCGATTATCCCACTTTAATTGTATAAAAAAGTAGGTAGCCGATCCATGACATTGTGCTACCAAAAAGTATTGTCTGAAAAAACATACATAGAATAACATACGAAATAAAATTTATTTTTTTGAATGGCTTAATTTCATACTTAAAAAAAAGAATTGACTTATAAATACTGATAAACGTGTATGTAAGATACACGAAATACTATTATTATAGATGTCTACATGACATGTTTTCAAGATGTCAAATGTTTTGAGGTTAATTACAAATACTAGTTCTTCTTAGCGGTTTTCTTGGGTGGATTAACGGTGTTGAGTATGTGGAATATATCCTCATGAATATCAGGGTTTAGTCCAAGAAGTACGGTCAAGGCTGTGTGAGCGTTGAATGTTATTCAGGCGACACCTCTCGAAGTAAAAATTAAAATGTTATTTACTTTGTTGAAAAGTTTGATTTGCTAAAATGATCCTTGTGATTAAAATGAATAAATACTTGCTGGTTTCGATTTTGAGTTCCATCCATGTAGTTTCGAAAATTTCAATGTGAATCCACTTAAAATTTTCGTCAGGGTCTTTTTTATTACTTACTCACCAACCTACCAATCTAAGTAGTTTATTTTTATTTCTAAATGTTCACTATCCAAAATTCTACTAAAGTTTTAGTCTTCCTAGACACAAAGCAAAAGGAAAAATTTCACATCCATTTTGATGAAAAATCTTACATCATTTACTTTTACTTCCACGTAAAAGTATAGGTAGATCAATTTTGATTTGGAAAATTCCAATTCATAAAGTCGTATATGTGGGCATTTTATACTGACTTAGGGCATTTTGCAAGTGAGCAAAAATAGGGGCTTTAAGAGACTGAAAAGGATTCTATTGAGATTTATCTATTGCGTAAATCTTCACTGAATGTGGCACCAGCTTCAAAGGTATAACTGGAAGTTTCCTGAAAGTACTTTGCGAGTGTAGGACGTTCGGCAATTAGGTTTATTGAAATCTAGATAGAGATCCAGTTAATTGGGTTTTAAGAAAGGTATTTGGGGATTACCCGGGAGGCTGGGACTACATTCAACATGAAACGAAACTCTGCGAGCTTAGAGCCTTATCCAATTAATACCTTAATTAAATCGATTTTAATATACCGGTAAGGGGTACCGTACGCCACATAAAAAACGTAACGTATGTACGTACATAAAAAAAAACTTGTTGGCCCAGTCCAATTGGGAGGTCGTGGGTTCGAACCCCATGATTTTTTCTATTCGAAACGTATATGCGTGCACATTAACACGTGCTCAAAACGGTGAAGGAAAACATCGTGAGGAAACCGGCATGCCCTAGAACCTAAAATTTTAAGGCATGTGACATCGGTTAGTGTTCCAATAAACGGCGATGGGCTTACAACCTGTTACGTCACGTGGAATGCTCACTAGTTGGAAGAAGCGGGTATGTGCCACACGTAATATTTGGACGTGCCTCCGACTACCCTCTTCTTGGTATCCTCAAGGATCTGCACTGTGGATGTGCATCATCGGGAATACAGCCGTGAACGTGTTTATTTTGTAATTAATAAAAAAAAAACGTCTTCAAATGAAAATTGTTAATTACCTTATATTTACCTAATCTAAATACACACATCTGCGTCCAACCAAAGACAACTCATAAATGTCATAAAATATTTACAGAGATAAAAACTCGTCGTAATAGGTAGGTTCTCATACCCTTGCACTTGGCGACAAATAAGCTTTCTACCAGCCGGGATTAAAACTTAAATAAATATTTATGCAGCCTGTGAAACAGATTAAAATATCACTCGGCGTTGCTATGGGAAACGGTGTAAGTTGAAATATAATATTTTCAGGCTATGAACCTCTGTAATTTTAGATTAGTTTGGGTTTCCTTAATTTTTTTGTTATTAAATTTGATACTAGCCTTGACTTTGACTGGATGCTCCAAGATGAAAAAAAAAATACATTTATTGATCACACACAATATTTAGAAAAGTGACGACAAAGATAAAACAAATAGATACAAACACATAGAGATAAGTTCTTAAGTTTAAAAAATAGAAAAAAATTATGTGTTGTGTGGGCCAAAAGGTCTCAGTTTATGCTGCACAAAAGATCTACACATTTTAATTGTATTCAAAATAACTTAAGTAGACATAGCTCAGAGAAAATCAGGTAATTATTTCACAATCAAGTCTCGATATAATATTATACTAGTCTGATGTCAGTTCACTTTTAATCTCAATTTCGACGTTTATCTACAAGGATGGTGAACCGTTTTTTACTTAATACCGATTTGGTCATCTAATGTAGGTATTGACATTGACTATTCAATATAAGTATGGAGTATCCAAAGTCTCTAGACAAATACTTAACGCTTAATTTTCTAACTTTTTTTTTACGCTAACGCTAATTTGTCTAGCTAAACTTGGCAGTAGTCACGTGACATCTTCCATACAATTAAATCTTTTCGTAGGCGTTAACGCTAAAATAACGTGGTTGTTTAAGGGGCAAGTATTGTTATGTTATTTTGTCTAGATCTTGGAAGGCCTTTGAGGATAGAGGACTTACTGTCATATTACCCAAATTTGATAAAAAATTGAGTTATACGATTATACCTAGAGGTACCTAAGCTTTCTCCCAGATGTCGCCAGACAAATCTTAAGACAAATGATTTCGAGCATTCTGTGTAAACTTTAGATAAATCAGTAAATTCACTTTTTAACGATGTTATTTAACTTATGTTCTATTGTTAATAATATCATGTAAAAAAAAGTTTATTTAAGGAAACCATTATTACATTATTGTGTTTAGAAACTAAGTTTTTTATGCTTAGTATGAGGAATTTTATAACATTAAAAAAACCTATAAATATGATGATGTATCTGGAATGTGTAATTATAATTTTGTGGTCTAGAAGAAATGTTTAGGCCTTCGCAAGTTGCGTTTAAGTTTATTTATCTTTTGACAATATATATATATTATAGATAAGTTATTTTAACAACATACAACTATTATTATGTCAAAGAGTAAAAAAAATGTTTTGGAACAAGTGATCTTGAAATCTATACACCAGGTGTAGGGACGTTCTAGCTTTTTGTCAAATTTAATAACGCCATCAGTTATAAAAAAAACTTTGGAGATTTGACTTGATTTGGGGAGTTTTAGTTAAACTCCCCAAATCTTCCTAACACCAGCCTCATACAAACTTCTTTACTAGTTACTTCAACTATTTCCTAATAAGGCCTAAAAAACCCTTACCTGTGGTTGTAAATCGTCTAAACAAAAGAAATATCGTCAATAAATTGGCCCACAAAGTAATATACGTCTATTAAGGCCGGCAATTGAAGTGCGGTAAATCTCCTGACCACCCCTACGGTCCCGTTTTACAGCTTTTTAACCCGATCTACTAATAAGGGGGGTGCATCGATTTGTTTGTTTGTCACGGTTAATCCAGTTGTTAAAATTTGGTATTTCCTGTTCAGTAATTTTGATTTTTTTTATTACCACTATTTAATTGGCATATTTTAATAGAGAGAGCGTTAGAACTAAAACAAGACAAGTCATTTAAACTGCAAAGTCAAGCTTTAGTTAGGATAGAAAAAATAACCTAATGAGTATAGGTATGGTTTTGTGCAATTGCTTAAACGGAAAAACAATTTTGTTAAAAAAAAAATTAGGTTAGATAGATAGATAGACCACTACACTTTATTGTAGTGGTGTACAATAAAGTTAGTTAAGTATTTTTTTTAATTAACCTTGTTTATCAGGCAACTGTATTATTATGAACAATGTTCTGCCTATGGCCTTTTTCATTTTGATAAAAAGAAAACCGTTTTCGCAGGTCAAGTTTTAATATGAAACTAATTAACCGTTATGAAAAACATGCAACTCCTATACTTTTCGACTTGTAAAATTAGTAGGAAGAACACACACCTTTTATTGAGCCGTTGTTTTTGAATAAAAAAAATACATCATGTACCTCCCCAAGCAAACCCACGTGCAAAATAGCAGTATACAAAATAAGCTTAATACAAGAATCCGATATTTCGTTTTGGTGCACTTGATAAATTTTTAAAAAGTCCCGATAGGACCCCTGGGTGTTGCGGTTCGTTGGTCTAGGGGTTGTTTAGGGGTAAGACATCTAAGGGTTGTGGAGAATTTTAAATCCTGGCATGCGGGGGTGCATTGGTCAGAAGAGGGATATATCGTAAAAAAGTTAGTGAGACGTGAAATAAATGTTGATTGGGTCAATACAGCTTTTGGTATTTTGAATCGATTTGTTTAAGTGCAAATGATAGCGGGGTGGTTACGAAACTTAGCAATATAGAAAAAATAATGTGTTTATAGCAGGCGACGCATTAGCAACGCAGAACTGATGAAGCTGTGTGTAATATGTCCAGTTTTATTATGAAAGCCGTGTTGGCCTAGTGGCCTAGTACCCCAACCTCTGATCCGGAGGTCGTGGGTTCGAATCCGGTCGTGCACCAATGGATTTTTCCACTCGAAAAATTTATGTGCACATTGACATGTGCTTAAAACGGTGAAGGAAAACACCAAAAAATCGAAGGCATGTGTCAACAACAGTTAGTGTTCCAATAAGCGGCGATGGGCTTGCAACCTGTCACGTGGAATAATTACTACTTGCAAAAAGCGGGCATGTACCAAATGTAATGTTTGGACGTTCTGACTATTCCCTACCTGGTATCCTCAAAGATCTACTCACTGAGTATGTATCTGAGGATGTCCACCATTGGGAAGACAGTCGTGAGCGTGTTTGTTTTGTTTGGTTTATTATTATTTATTTATTTACTTTAACTATCAATAGGCTATACGGTAACCACGTACCATTTTGTTAACCGTATGTTCGTGCCACGGCCTCCTTCAGCTAACCAAGTCGCATCGCCTGCTATTAAATTTTTTGCTCGGCTCCTTAGGGTTAAACCCAATTCTTGAAGAAGATAATGTTAAATAGTACCATTAATTAGTACTATTTAAGGGTCTTAGCGTAATGATAAATAGTATAGGCTATTTATAACTTCTTTGAGACTTGGACTTTAAAAATGCAAATTTTTTTTATTCACACTGGTCAGATATTGGCGCGTTCAAATAAGAACCAAAATAAAACAAACAAACTCTTCAGCGTCATTATTAGTATATAGATATAAACCATAGATTGTCATCTAAGGCTATTTCACCTTATAACTTTCTGTAATGATTATAAACATACTTTATATATTACTAGCTTCTGCCCACGGCTTCGCCTGCGTGGTACCCGGATAAAAAGGAGCCTGTGTGTTATTCTGATGTATAAGCTATATTACTGTAAAGTTTCATTAAAATCCGTTCAGTAGTTTTTGCGTGAAAGAGTAACAAACATCCATCCTCACAAACTTTCACGTTTATAACAGTAGTAGAAAGTTGTGTACAAGTTTTTTTTTTAAATCGTAATTAATAATTATATAAACGGTTTTTTTTAATTTCTGTCTATGTTAGAGTAAGTTACGGTAATAATCATATATAAAAGAAACCTAAACGTATATTTTTTTTTATTATTTACGTGGTAGGCACTACGATAGTCTTATTTATAAAATGAGAATATTTCCCTACCCAATAAGTTGCATGTACTAATTAGTTCTTAAGTAATTACCTACCTACTAGTAACTGTCTGTAAGTACCCACGATTAGCCTAGTTAATTAAGTTTATTCTGTTAATAAATATTTATTCATACAACTATGTACAAGTAGGTATATACAAAAAATACAGATGAAACAGCTAGCTATCTAAAGACTGTTGCAAACGATCTATAGATAGCTCAACTGATCCAGATCACTACCAGGCGATTCCCAAAATACTAGACGTATTGCCACGTTGACCCAGATAAGAGCCAGCTCTTTGGTCACGCGTCGCTTCGACATGTCGCCCTGAAAGAATTTTGAAAACGCGAAGGGCCCGGTTCCCTACATAAAGTTAATTATGTTTTCTCATACAAGTGAATTGTAAATTCTTATGTGAAATATATATCTTAAACCTCATAAAATGTAACCATAAATTCTCACGTGATCCATCTAGGAGTATAACTTAACCTCCGGTCAGAGTTCCCATCAGATGTTTCCTGACGGTACGTGAGTTCGATGCCCGCCGCAGGCACCTAGCACAGATTTATACGTTTGTCTTGTATTCCGCTTTGTTCCTCGCTTTTGTTTTTGGAGCCAGGAAATGTTAATGGAGATGACGTTTATGTGGTCTATCATTACAACATTTTATATATATGTAAATTAAACTCAACTTTTTAATTGCGTAAAATTGAATTTTAACCTCCCTTAATCAATCTGGGAACTTTTTTTTAGTATTTAACTTCAACATAATTGTACTAAGTAATAGCGTAATATGTGTTTTTTATGTTTAAAATCAGAGGTATCACACTAGCAATAATATATAAAGTAGATAATAGCAAATAATAATACTAGATGCCTTTCGCTTTACGTAAATAAGTATAATCTCTTAGATTCAACAATTTTCGTTACCTTCACATAGAAACAATGCTAGCAAATAAATAAAAAGTTTTTTAGCATTTTTCAAAACCTTATGCAAAAAAACAAACAAACACGCTCACGACTGTCTTCCCCATGGTGGACATCCTCAGATACATACTCAGTGAGTAGATCTTTGAGGATACCAAGTAGGGCGTAGTCAGAGGCACATCCAAACATTACATTCGGTATATGCCCGTGTTTTGCAAGTAGTACCTTATGCATTATACTGGAAAATAAGCATTTACTA
This sequence comes from Perizoma affinitatum, assembly GCA_961405105.1. Taxonomy (NCBI): domain Eukaryota; kingdom Metazoa; phylum Arthropoda; class Insecta; order Lepidoptera; family Geometridae; genus Perizoma; species Perizoma affinitatum. The sequence goes on along the minus strand of OY560194.1, from coordinate 13,389,987 downwards.
TATTTCAAACTTTCCAACGTTAGCCATGATTTGTAATTTCAGAGCTCTAGATTCTCACTAACGTTATATATATATCCTCATTCATATTTCGTCAGATAGTTTACGCTTCAACGCACGTCCAACTTGTACTGGCTCCATCTGTTGTATATGGCAAATAATTAATTCGCTCTTAGAATAACAAGTTAAAACGATAAATTAATAAAATATTGTTTATTTCGGACTACTGAGATCCGTATTTGTTAGTATGTACATGAAGAGAAATAAAAAAAAAGATTGCTTTAAAATGTTGCAAAGTTCGTCGTTTGTCGTGTTTCCTTTGTTAGAATAGTGAGCTGACTAAATTTATATGATTACCATAAGATGACCTTATGGTTAAGGTTAAAAGAACTAGTTTTATAAAAAAATATTGACTTCAGGAATAAGTAACAAATATTATATACAAAGTGTTTAAAAAAAAGCCTTTATTTTCTCACACTAAACAAATATACCTGGCCTATATACAATAATTTTAAATGATGTTAAAATTAGAAGGTATGTCTGTAGGTAATTTAAAAGGATGACAAATGTCACTTCATTTTCCTTCCCTTTGTCTCCGAGGTCTGAGAGAATCACAAGTAAGTTGCGTCTTAGTAAACAGGTGACCTCATTGTTAAGACGAGTCTTTGGATATGATCCGGGATCATGGTACTGTGTTTACACAGATTATGGGGTTGCGGATGATTTTCAAAGCAATAAATATAGAATGCACTGTTTGTTTTTTTTGACTAGGTAAAGCAAGGTCCTGTTGGTGCGTGGTTATCAATGCCTATTGACATCTGCAATACCTAGGCCATGGATGATGCGTTGCCTGCTAAAAATAATTATTTTTGCATCAAAAAAAAATTATAAGAAAATTTTAAAGTGCCTTCTTTCAACGGTAGTGCAGATCAAAGGAAAACGATTGTCAAGTGGTTGTCAAAGTTCACGTGAATGTGCTGATCGCCACCGCCACCGCGTCTGTTTGACTGGGCCCTTAAATATCAGGAATATTTTTCAACACGCTTATATTATTAGCTTCACTTAGCTAACTAACTTAATAACAAAAAAACAAACAATGTTGGAAGTTAAATCTTGGAAGTAAATTTTAACTTAGAAGTAATGAAACTTTGTATGTATATGTAGTTAAGATTAGAATACTATAATTTGGTATGTTGGAGCTGATCTGATGATAGAGCCAGGAGGTAGATAGTGGAACTCTTCAGTGGCTTCTAGTAAACCTCTCGAGTTTGGGATCATATGATTCGTTTTGCTGAGTATAATAGATTGGGCTTGGTAATGAGGGTCTGATGATGGAGCCAGGAAGTGGATAGTGGAATTATTTTTTTATATTTTTTGATAAAAGCGTGTTTTTCAGTTTTTTTTCTACTATCAGGACTATGTATGTGTCTTATGCATGACTGACATCAGCTTTTCGCATGGGAACTATTCATTCAGTTGAGGTGAAAAGCATATAATCTCAATTAGATGACAGAGACTACAAAACCATCTCACAAAAATTAGGAAAACAAATTCTAAAAATGGACAAGTTAAATATATTAAAGTTGCTTAAACACGTCATATCTTAATATTTTTAATGACCTAAACCAAATAAAAGTGTAGAAATAACAACATTGTTTTAACATTCAAAGTTTTCATGACCTTACAGAGCTGTGTAAACACAAATGCTTCCGCCAGCATTATTATGAAATTCACTTCAGCATACACTGCATCATCATTATTATTATATGCAAGTATAGCTTTCAAAGAGGTAAACAAAAGAAGCAATGAAAAGCAAACACGGCGTTATAATCGAGGATGTCACGGGTTTATGAGATTACGAGGAACGGGCTACGGTAAGACGTAGAGAACGAATGCTAAGAATGTCTCCTATTTCCGCTATAAGTGACGTCTAATCTGGATTCTGCGACGTGTAAGCAAGTCTGATTTATCACATAATAATTATTATATAACTTTGTAATAAGCCCTATAACAAACCATATAATATGCCTAAGATAAATAATTTAAAAAAAAATGCTGGAGAGTTTCAAACAGCATCATCTAGCCCCAAACTAAGCAAGCTTAGTTTGTAGTTCCCATAATACAAGCTCTGCTTAGTTTGGGGCTAGATGATGCTGTGTGAAAAATGACCAGCATTATTTATTTATTTTATTTATAGATGTGATCTTATGTAAAATCTGATTCCTAATTTGTTTTTAAAGTTTAAAAAAATATGGACCTTATTATTTTTGTAACGTCTATGATACAAATGTTTCACCAACAATTATTATATCTAGTTTGATTTAATTTTAAGTGATAAAACCCTCTTAAACTTAAAAATGGCAAATGTCATATCGTAACGTGAACTATTTTAAACATTTAGAAGATTTTAAACATTAAAAACTTCTTATGTTGAATCAACTGCAATCTCTATGTCTATGAAAATGTGTTGTTCTCCATTGACCAACGGTTTTGGTGGATTTTTTTTAAAAAAAAAAACCAATTTATACATGGCGAAAAAACCATCAAGTATATTGATATTTTTTATAAGCACCGTAGCTATAGCGTAAATAGGAGACCAAATTCTTAAGGAACTTAATAAAGACTTGTAATAAAGCGTATGTGCCATTGTGTTGAACTTATGACTGTCATAATTTATTTGAGAAAATGTTTTGTTTGAGATATATGATAGCAATAATAAAATATCTCGGCATTTTGGATTATTTACGGAAACTCTAGTTTTTTATATTGTTTATTATAATATTTTCTTTTTATTATATTGTTGAATTCACCAAGTTTATTTTTCTTTTTTCTTAAACTAAGACATTAATTTTGTCATAATCTCACTTAACGGTGAATGATGATAATATGGCAGACAATAAATTAACAATGCTGAATACATTCGCCATCTTTGTTGCTGATTTTTTAAATGCTGATTCTAACTATATTTTGATTTTGTTGCAGGTAACATCCCAGAGAGAGAAACCTAAGGTATTTTGATGCATTGCCCCTCCTTAAATGCTTTGAATAAATTATTTATTTAAATAAAATTCTAATTTATATCTTTTTCAAGATTTTTGTTAACGTAATGTTACATGGTACGAAAACAAACGAATTGATTTAAGCACGACTTTAAAAAAAACCCTCCGCTGCTGTTGTTTTGACATTGTAAGTTAATTTCTTACATACATAATAATGTAAACAAATTATTCTCATAGTCCTACAGGTTATCAATAGAAAAGATAAGAATATTTTTATTTTCATATGTGAAACACATAAAGCGTAAAATAATAATAATAATAAAATCATTTATTTCTCTCACATCGGTTTCTTAAGTTAAGAGATAAATTTACATAAAATCTATGAAAACCAGTTTTGTAAGAGGCTGGTGCTAGAAAAATATTTTGAAACCTGTAAAATATACCTACTATGACTCGTCAATTTGATAATTATATGATTTAAACAAAAAGTTCTCAAACAAAATTGTCTGCATGATTTTATCAATTACCCCACAGCAATAGTATATATAATATTATAACATTATTTAAAACCAGTATAATACAAAAAAAATACACTTCGTCTTTTCACACAAAACGCAACATGAGTCCCGAACTGAGACATTAGTCCCATTTAGTTACAAATACTTTAAAATATGACGAAACGGTGAACGTATCAACAAGATTTCCATACAATCTATATGTTGCAAAAGTCAGCATAGGGGGAGCTTCCTAAAGTCCAATAATTAACATCAACCATCAAATTAGATCCATAAGTCCACAATACGAATCCACAAATCCAACTGTAAATAAACCAAGCAGTTCACGATTCACGACACAAAATCGATTCTAAACGATCGTAAATTTAAAGAGCCTTCTGAAACTCCGTGCAAATTTAGAAATAGCTGAAATATGGCAGCGCTATTTCCACTATCTGGCAGTTTTTCTAGTGAATAAGGATCAGATTTGTGCAACTGGATCGACGGATCATCTATTTTTGTGTTTTTTTTTTTTTGTGGATTTTGCTGGATGATACGAGTAGTGCTAGACTCCGACCTAATGTTTGGTTTAACATTTCAGATTCAGATAAATAATTTCATTATAACACATAACTAGCATTCAACGGATTAAAGCTACTCTAAAAGCAAAAAAAAAACAATTTAAATATTACGTTACACGGTAAAAAATTTTTACTTAATTTTTGGTATGAACTGGTTAAAGTTAAACTGGTATTGGTTATTATACATCACAAGTTTTAAGCAGACCATAGTTGTAGGTTTTGACGAGTCTTTTTCTTGGAACAAACAAGATCGGGAGACAACGGGAATAACCCATATTTTTTACGTATGTTGTATTTGTGGATATGTAGTTTTATAGGGAGAACATATTTTTTATGTACTTCCTAAATGAAACAGTCAATAAATAGGGATATGAGTATCACCATTAAATACTACAATTACGTTTCATAAGTTTTGAAGCATTTTTTATTCATATGAATTCTTAAAAGAAAATCTCTGCACTAAAATGTCTTTAGAGATTTTTTGTCCCCTTTTACTACAAAGTCAAGATAGTTGTCTCGAATTATTCTGTCATAAAAAAATACCGTTGATTCCGTCAAGTATTGCAACCTAAGTGTTTTTTTTATTAAATCACCTAATCTATAATATACTATTTCGACTATTATACTATAAGCTTGATCTGTTTTTCCGTCAGCGTGTCTTTTCGCATAGACGTCCTAAAACCACTTCCATTTTTCTGATTCTTGCTTTCCACAGCTTTCCTTTTGTATCTTCAATGTCTCCATATCAGTATTTATATTGAATCATTCTGTATAGAAAACAGGGAACGCCGTTACCATTCAGTTTATAGCAAATCAAGTACCATAGCCCTGAAACCACATTAGGATTCCCTGTAGCGTATCGGGATCTACGAGTACCGTGAAAATAATATCTGCAGAACATGCGAACCTTTGTCTCGTAGCGGGAAGTAAACCCGCTGCTGATGAAAATATATTCTCTATACATTATCCCACTGCACGGTATTAGGGTTTATTTTGGCAACGTCTTCAAATATTTTCCACCCTCCTAATGTCAAAGGCCAAATTATAGTAATCTACTTTCGGTAAACTTCAATTAAATTTTTGTTTATTTTCTAAGAAAGAATTAGTGTATGGTTTTTGAGAAGACACACCGATTTTGACGTTTATAAGATCAACACTTTACTACTAACTGTTTTTTTTTTAAACGAGAACAGGGGCCTAACCATCAAGTCTTATTGCAAATGACCGCTTTGCATAGCGTCCTCAATCGCAAAGCGGAAAGTAACATCTTTGCCTGAACTGAATCGCTGAAAGACTTCATGGTTAGGCCCCAGAGCTTCCTTTCTCTAAGACTAAGGGACTAAGGGTAGCTACCCTGCTCCAAAATAAGCAAAGCTCGTTTTATGGGAACTACATGACTGATACACTTTTACGTGTTTTTTTTTTAAACTTTCCCGTGATTCATTACTCACTGGAAAGATTGAAAAGATCTACATCTCAGCTGTTCTTAGTCTAAATATCGTTCACTACACCATAATACTCCCCGCCTAATACTCCCTGCCGCTATATTAATAGACTCCTGTCAAAGTTTTCATCTGTGTGTTTCACAGATGAATCGATCCAATCTGCGATCTATTTTAGCGGGATACATCGTAAATAGCTCAGCACTAGGTGAATTTAATGTGAATGAAAAAGCCGCGGTATTGTACTTAGTCAGCTGAACCACAGAGTAAGGACGTAATAGGGTATTTTCTGCTAGATTTTTGTTAATATTTTGTTAATACAGACTTCCGATTACCAATTCCATAACATTTTTTATTATCTCGTGTAGAAGAGATGACAGAATAAGAGAGAATAACGGATTGTATTTGTTAGTCTTCTCATTTTATCAGTAGATAAAAAGACTTTCTAGTAATCTCTTATATATTTTCACAATAAAATGCTGGCTTCTAAACAAGCAAACTTTAGATGAAATGGCCTGCGCCGTCCAAAAAAGGTATTTGACATGTGCAAAGTTATAACAAAATTACAAAGTAAATCCTCGTATTACATTTGCACTATATTAAAAACATCAGAAAAATATATATTTTAGATTGACTGTTAATTATTTTTGGTTACGTCAAAAGTTATCCTTCTGCACTATAGCAAACTATGGTCACAGATAGCTTACTATTATCCTAATGGGATCAAACCGGCCGGCCCGGGCGTTTGATGTATCAGGCCAGATACTCGCTCAAAATGTGTCTTTAGTTTTTCTGAGTGGAACTATTTAAGTCCTGCTTGGTATTGTTTAAATGATGTTTTGGATATGCATTATATGTATTTAAATGGGCACTTTGGATTATTATAATCAAAGCTGGACCAATTTTCAACTGACATCTGTAATTTGTACAATATTTTATGCAAACAATTTCATTGCATTTTAAAAAGCAAAAAAATAGTATCATTAAAAAAAACCAAGTCGTGTTGAGCTTTATTATCCAGACCAGTGTCGATGCTTAGACGAAGGCGCAACGCGTTCGTTTATTTTGACCGGTTCTTCCTCTGATATCCTACGATCAGGAAACATGATCCAGACATGAGGGAGGCCCTGCAACAGGTCTTGTGACTGATAGTAAAAGAACTAACGTGATGTAAGGATTCATAAAGATTTAAGTACATTTGTAGAAATTTGTCATTCACTGATTCATCAGATAGATAGATAGGCATATATCATTTTTTTTAAACCACCACAAATACCAAAAAATATACTCGTAAGTTGACTTAACAACCAATTAGGAAATAACATAAAAACTAAGATGAAAAGTAAACTAGGTTATGCTTTGTGTGGTAGTGAATTGGCTTTCAACTCTGCATTCATTTATTCGCCACTATTTCAGTCTGAACTGAACAAAACAGCGGAAAATCATAAAAACAAGCCTTGCATTTGCATACGCAGTCCGAATGAGATGCCCTCATTCAAAAGATCGGCTACAACCAGATCGACGGCTCAATCGAATAATCCATTCCTACGGTTCGTTTCACGTCACAATGAAACAGCAATTTCGTTTCACATCAGAATGAAGCGGCCAGTATTGTCGTACTATGTTGTTCAGAGTTCGAAATAAGAATTTGAAAAGATCACGAATATTGATGGAGTTAATCATTAAAAAAAGTAAAAATAAAAATGACTTTAGGCACTTAAACTATATTTGGCACATAATAACAAATATAGGAAGCGATGCGTCCTGCAGAAGTAAAATACTGTGTCGCAGATCGCAACGCCTACCACCGGGAATATAGTGAGACGAGTACCAATGTGTCTATGTACCAACAGTGTAAGTACATCATTATATATACAAGTTAATAAAAGATTTATGTTTTGTCTAGGTAGTTAATTTATAAATAAAAAAGTTTTGAGACAATACAATTGTGTCATTAATCTTAACATTTAGTTCTGAAACGGTTAATCGAATTAAATATCTATGCATTTTGTGAACCGTTTTTGAAAGGATTCACCGATGTTATGGCCACCAATGCCTTGGAATTTTGTTAAAGACTTCTATAAAAAATAAATTATTTTGATTTCTCCGAAATTGACAAATAAATTGTTGATATTAGGGGGACGTGATTAAAAACTTTGGTAAGTACAATCTAAATATTAATGAATAGCATCTGGAAAGTACATAAGTTTAATGAACGCTTGTCGCTTGTTGTATTTATTTCAAAATTATTTTTCTCTAATATGCTTTGATTCAATTCAAAGTATATTAGGTAGGAATACATTTTATTATATTATTTGTTACATAATAATAATTCAGAACTCTTTGAAAAGTTTGTTTTTAGATACAAATAGTTTTATTTTATGCGTTATATTAAAGTTCTCAGCTTAACAATCTGTATCCATACAAATCTAAGATGCGCATCTTATGTCAAATCTGATACCATTTTTTTATTTGCTGCGTTTTTTTTAATTCTGACACAAGAGTTGTTAAGCTACTTTTTGCCCGCCGTAAGGCAAAGACGACTCACTCAAGGCATGAATATACCTCTATTTAAGGTTTTTGACACTGTGGATTGGCACTATAAAAGCTGTCAACCATTAAATTGCCGGTTCAATTCGTCAGCACAACACCTGCTCGTAATAGATCCAGACAGTGATAGATGGCGCCTATTTGAATAATGCGCCCGCTGTAGTTACCTACAGGCATGTGCCAGTTTTATTGTTTTACTAGCTTCTGCCCACGGCTTCGTCCGCGTGGTACCCGGATAAAAAGTAGCCTATGTGTTATTCTGATGTATAAGCTATATTACTGCAAAGTTTCATCAACATTCGTTCAGTAGTTTTTGCGTCAAAGAGTAATAAACATACATCGTCACAAACTTTCGCGTTTATAATAGTAGTAGGATAGGATAGGATAGATAAAAGTATATACCCACTGTGCAATGCATCTGTACATTTTATGTCAAATACTTTACATTCGATTCCCGCTCCGGAACAAATGTCGTATTTGTTTTTGATTTATAATGCAATTGAATATGCAGATATTTGTTCCGGGTCTGGTTGTTGTGGTACCACGGTACCCGAAGTTTCTGATACCCAAAATACAGGGATTAAAGGGAATCCTAGTGAAGGTTCAGGACTATGGTGTCTGTTGGGTGTTTATTTTACTTTGTTCGAAGCGCACAAAACTGAATGAAGGATCAAAAAAAAATACATATATGTATATATATCAACTTGATCGATGCACTTACATGCCGCGATGCATTAGTTTAGCCCTTGCAACTAAATGCTTACCACTCATTTCGAAGTAGGTTAAGGAGTAAAGCTTAAAGTATGAAACGCATAAAGCGTTGGTAGGCCGGCACGCGAGCAATTGAACATAGATTTCCTACGACGAACAAAGAATGCTTGATTTGAGAAAATATGAGAACACAGTTAAGTATTGTATCAATCAAGAATGTTGTTAAAAAACTTGTTTCTTCATTGATAGGTAAATTTTAAAGTTTTGATGAAGGTGTTCAAAAATAGCAGACATGTGTCTGCTTTCCAAAGATTATCTCTATGGTACTCTATGACCACAGATGATAAGTTTCCATGAAGTACTTCAAATAACAGCCTAAACCCAACTGAAACAACAAATTGAGTGGGTTAATAAGCCGTAGTAGGTCTTTTTATTTATAACCTACTTCCTCTGACCTACGACCTCTGTGGCGCAGTGGGCGAGGGCCCGCTTGAGACGCAGAAGGTTGCGGGTTCGATTCCCACTGCGGGACAAATGTTTGTCTCGGGTCTGGGTGTTTTCTATGTATAATATGTAAGTAAAAAAGTATATAAGTAGTATATCAGTCATGTAGTTCCCATAACACAAGATCTGCTTAGTTTGGGGCTAGATGATGCTGTGTAAAAATGTCCAGCATTATTTATTCTGAAATTTGTATGGAAAAAAAATCCCTGGTTTGATACACTTAAAAGTTGGGGGTTTATCACATTACACGCGGGCGAAGCCTTGGGCAGAAGCTAGTTGTGCATAAAAAGTAAAATAAACCAAAATTCCTTCAGAACAGGTAACGCGTCAGCAAAGATTCAGGTGTTGCTGATGTCAATAGGTGATGGTAACCGCTTTCCATGGCATGGTAATACATTTATCCGGCAGGTGAGCGTAAGAATGTTTTTCTCGACAATAAAAACAGAAGTCCGCTCTAGTTTCGAGCAAGCGAGTCTTAGATAATAATTCGTCGTAGCAAACCCGGAGCACAAGATCTAGATAAAATGGAAGCTCCACTCGCAAATATTTTCTATAATATTATAAGAGCATGGAACACACTGTTCTATATTTTAACGCTTAATCATTTTAATTAATTACAAGTATCAGACATTTTGTTGATCATTTAGGTTAGAGCATTTTGTTTAGCATTTACGGCGAGAGAAATAAAATAACTTTTCAATATGATTCAGTAGTTACTTTATATAATATATATATTACATATTGAAAAGTTTACTTATTTTATTATAAGTAGATATTTTAGTTGTAGAGCTAAAATCGTAAAATTTACGACTATACCACTCGTGCTGTCATTTTGTCCTAATAATATCCTGGGATATACAGCTCTTTATGAAAACTGACTGTTCCTCTGCGACCAAGCCAGTAAAGAAAGGCAAGAAAACAAGGCTGGTTATTCTTTTTTAATGATCCTTTTACAAAATTTTCAATCCCAAGATTTGTATCGTCTACATAAGAATAAGAACTCCCAAGAGATATACAAAAATTAACAATTTTGAAATTAAAAAACTTAAAGAAAACCTTTAAAAGTCATACTATAAATATCTGTTTATGTAGACGATACAAATCTTGGGATTGAAAATTTTGTAAAAGGATCATTAAAAAAGAATAACCAGCCTTGTTTTCTTGCCTTTCTTTACTGGCTTGGTCGCAGAGGAACAGTCAGTAGATAAAACCGACGTTTCAAAGTGAACCTTGTGATTATTTGTTGTCTGACCAACTAGTTACCTAGGTAACCAAGACTACAGTGGTTGAAGACATTGTAAAAAATAATTAACAACTAAGATACTTTTTATCTTAATTTATAGTAATTTAGTTGAATCAAGCATGCATAATGATAACATGTGACACCAGGTGAAGCTACCGTGACCGCTCGTCAAAATACGGGTTCTTGAAGATACCGCAGTAAATGACCATTGAGGAAAGTAATGACAAGAATTAACGTTCTTCCGTAAGTACCGTGAGTTCCGTACTAAGGGTTTTCGATTCGAGTCTGTAGTGAGAAGAATGTTTTTTAAACCAAAAGGCTGTCAAAAATATGGCTTCTTGTGATTATGTAGGTAGCATATTTAAAACTCTACTGGCTCAGAAAACTGGCCATTCCTTCCGAACTGGTTATTGAAAGACCGGAGACCGGTGTTTTTATTCCAAACCAAAAATAGTAGTAGTTTGAACTACAAGCTAAAAAATAACGTTAGTGTTTACAGATTTAGTATATAGACGAAATTTAGAAATCAGAGAGATCATAATTTTGTCGTTTGAGAACAAACAGGCCCGTGTCCCACATAATAAATAATGCTTGGTATTTTTTTACAGCATAATCTAGCCCCAAACAAAGCAGAGCTTGTATTACTTATACACTTTTTGTAAATACATACATAATATACATAGAAAACACTCAGACCGAGACAAATATTTGCATATCATACAAACATTTGTGCCGCAGCGGGAATCGAACGCCCAACCTTCTGCGTCTTAAGCGGGCTTTCGCCCACTGCGTCACAGAGGTCTTCGTGGGTTCATCGCAATATATTTTATTTTTCCAGCCCTACATCAGACCTCGTCTCAGACCTTATTCCTTCTTATCCATGTAATTATTCACATAAAACAACCATATCTTCCTTTGCCCACCTCTACTTTTATCCACATTCATATTCGGCAATCATCTTGTATTATGACTTTTTTTTTAAAGTCTCATAAACCTGTAATTTCAACGGCACCCTTCAAACCGGACCACAGTAATCTCTTGACATATGCTTACCTTTTACTGCTAACTTTTTTAACCCTGACGCAGACTTCATGATAATACCTAATCATTCATTTTCTTGACCATATTGTAACTCAAAAATAATTTCGAGAACCACTAGTAATTTTAATTTTGATACTGACCGTACTTTTTTTCGAAACTTGCTTCTGGAAGATTGGGCACCACCGCACTGTGTTTAGTGGACATTATTTCATAGGTACATAAGTACTGAAACATACGTTAAGACAGAATATTCAAAGTATATAATTTATTCTGAGGTCCGTGAGAAACGTGTTACATTATTGCTCCATTAAATAATTTTGGTGGATGGCGAATTTTACTGTAGCTACTTTGTAATTTGAGAAACATGTATATTGAGAAGACTAGTGCAGTTATAAATTAAAAATAACAAAATGTTATACATATTTATCTTACAAACAATAGGATATTAAGCACAAAACTCGGTATTTATAAATATGTCGACTGTTGAATTTCAAATTTTTTCTTAATTATAAAGTGATAATGATTTTCTCTAAACATCTGCAATGTTTTTTTCCGGGTCCAGGTGTTGTGGTAGTTTCTGATACCCGCGACACAGGGAATCCTAGTGTCAGGTCAGGTTTATAGATGTTAATTCATTTATTTACCACATAATCTCCTAAACATCGGTTGCTTGGGGTCGACTTCACCTATTCGCGGGTTCGGTTCCCATCAATCACCCACAGATCGGTGATTAGATAATGAATTACATTGGTTATCGTTTAAACATATTGAAGGGTTCATTTTTGACGTAATGCCTCCATTTATTATAAAGATTTTGATCAGAATAAGTTTTGTCAACTTGTTGGCTTGTGATGGTATGACTCGGATTTAAGTTTAATGGGTTTTTAAAACTTTAATCCTCTGTGGCGCAGTGGACGAAGGCCCGCCTGAGACGCAGAAGGTTGCGGGTTCGATTCCCGCCGCGGGATAATTGTTTGCATATGCAAATATTTGTCTCGGAAACTAGGTGTTTTCTATGTGTAAAATGTATGTATTTACCAAAAAAAAGTAAATAAGTAGTATATCAGTCATGTAGTTCCCATAACACAAGCTCTGCTTACTTTGGGGCTAGATGATGCTGTTTGAAATATGTCCAGCATTATTTATTTATTTATTTTCACTAGAAAACTTGTAGCCATTATGTTATCAAAACGGTAACGGAAAACATTGTGGCATGTGCCACGGTTAGTGTTCTAATAAGCGGGGATAGGCTTGCAACCTGTCTAGTGGAATAATAATCCCAACATTATAATGCTTTGACGTGCCTTCGACTAGTACCTACTTAATATACACAAATATATTCGCGCAGAGTATGTATTTATGGATGTCTATCATAGGGAAACAATCGTTATATTGTTTTTTTTTTTATTTAAGTTTACTCTAGACCTGCGTTTTTATTTCAGAACTAAATAGATTTATGTATCACTCGCGCATTGCCGAACCATACATAACGGGTGAAAGCCTCATTGAATACAGCAATGCGAGCATTACTGCTCGGCGGCTGAAATAGTTATAGTGGTATTACTTCCCGGGACGAATGATTTTCGAAGTAATTATCTGTTTAAAAATATTCCTTCATAGTTTTCAATGAATATCTAAATGGTTACCTTACCTAATATACTGACATGACATTGACGAGGGTTTAAAAAATTTACATATAAAATCTTTTGATTAATTAAAAAACACATATTGCATTCTTAGAATCACTACTTATCAAGGTTAATAATTTAATTATGCACTACCTACTGCCCACGGCTTTGCCTGCTTGGTACTCGGACAATAAGTACCTAGCTGTTACCGTCAAGACAGAGTTGCATCTTGCCAAATTTACAACAGCAATTTAATATATTCTTAAGTATCCTAATTATGTAAACATTAACAGGTATGAAAGTAAAATAGTTGCCTGTTTCTAGCGCCCTTCCATGTCCTTCAATGTTAGTTTTCGATGTAACCAAGTGTACTATAGGTTGCTTTGGTTAAAAAAAGAGTTCGTAAGAAATGCATTCGCTCGAACTTTTTTCGTCGACTTCCGATGCAAAATTCTCAATCCGAATGACCTATTGGTAAATTAGAGTTTGTTATTGGATTAGTAGTTTTGGCCTCCTACAACCAAACATAAAAACTTAACTTCTTTATATTATTAGTTAAGGTTTAAGTCGATCCGTCTGTCCGTCAACTTGATGAATGATTTCACATGACCCTATGTTATTCGTGAATCATGCGATGATTTTGCTCGGATGTCTTAAGTTTTAATTTATTAATCATCGCTTTTGAAATGAAAGGTTTTGAGAAATCAAGATCTTCCGTCCGAAGGCATTGGTCGTCGATTCTTGGTATACTCTATAATTTTTTCAATGAGTTTCCTCATTTCAATAATTCTAAAATGTGGTCAAATGTTTACTAAAACGGGATTTTAACATAATTTGTGAGTTTGATTTTTTCCCGACATTTCGGCAAAGTTGTATGTATCATGTATCACGGAAGGAACTTATTAGGCGTAAACGATGTATAGAAGTTATTAAAAAAAGTGTGTTTACAAAAACCAACGGAAATTCAACGGTATGTTTTTCACGAAAAGAACCTAGAAGCTAAAATTTTATGATTAAAAAAACTTTATATTTCAAAAGTTCATAACGATAATAATGCCTAACTCAACAAAACCAATCAACTCTCAGATTCAAAGCAATGAAAATTAAATTTAAGTGTCCATTTTAAACGAAGAAAAAAAACAACACTGCTGAAACACAGAAAACTGATGACATCCTAAAAGAGCACGCGAACAAAACACGTTTTTATTATCACTATTACGGTGACTAAGGAAAAAAGACGAAAAAATCGTTTAATATGATTCTGTTATAAAACTGCGCATAAAAGCTGATAAAGATGGCAATTCGAAAACGCTTTGATTGCAGTTTTTAAGCATTACTGGAAGCCGCTTTGAAATGAGACTTCTGGAAATAAATTGGTAGAGACCACAGTATATAAATAAGGTGCCCAAAGTGTTTTGTTCATTCTGCTAAAATAATGTATGGTTTACACATAAAGATGACCTTGTAGATGCGGCAGGCGAGTAGCCAACTGCGACGCTGGAGGTGCGGGTACGATTCCTGCTGCGGGACAAATGTTTGCATGTTCTTCATATATTTGTCGGAACAAATCGGTCTGGTTGTTGTGTTGCCACGGTACGGTATTTCCTGAAACATTACACAGGAAATCCTAGTGTGGGGACAAGAATATGTGTCTGCTGGCTTATATATTTATAGTCTAAATATGTATCTATCTGAGTATAATTTGTATAGTTGTTACACGTTGTAAGCCCAACAATGGCGTTAGTTTGACGCGTTCAGATTGTTAATGAGATAACGCCCATATCATAACGAAGTGATGTGAACACAGCTTTATGGATAATACCGATAGCAAAAACAAAAAACTGACGTAATTCTACTAAGAATTGGATTATAGGAGCTTACAGTTTGAAAGTACTATTGTACATTGTACATATTAATAATGATAAGATTAACT
Organism: Perizoma affinitatum; assembly: GCA_961405105.1. Classification (NCBI taxonomy): domain Eukaryota; kingdom Metazoa; phylum Arthropoda; class Insecta; order Lepidoptera; family Geometridae; genus Perizoma; species Perizoma affinitatum. The sequence goes on along the minus strand of OY560194.1, from coordinate 13,374,864 downwards.
TTTTTTATTTTGAACAAATTATCACTTACATATAATTTACTTAAATAATATTGAACGAAGGCATTTCTACCTGAAAGATACCTAATATGGTGTTTTACAGGTTTCACAATAAACTTCATAAATATCTAAAAATTGTAGTATCTAAAAATCTAGAATCTAATAAATCACTTTAGTAAGCGACGGTTATAAATATTTTTTTAATTTAATGAATAACCTTTGGTAAAAAAATTATACGTTGGAATTATACCAGAAAACACATACATATAGTTCTGAACTATGAATACTGTTGTCCTACAACACCCAGACCCGGAACTAATATATGCAGAACATGCAAACATTTGCTACACAGTGGAAAACAAACCCGCAACTCTTTCGCTTCGCAGTCGACTACTCGCCCGCTGCACCACCAAAGTCGTCAACAGAAACGGAATATTTATGGGAATTTTAAATCAATATATACAATAGAAACAATAAATCTCATAAACTATTCAGTTTTTACTGAAAATTATGGCATTATTTCTACAGTACTCACAGATTCTACCTAAATACTGTTTTCCATATTACACAAAGGTTAGCTGGAAGAGAATGCTATCTAGCATTATGTTCGCCTATGTACTGTACTTTTTAGTAGTGCAATAAATAATTGTATATCTATCTATCTATTCTAAGAAAGTATAGTCAAACGTTGTTTTTTCCAACGCTACCAGGAGGTCAACACTCGCCATCCTTTTTTCTCTTTTGCCCATTAGTTTCTTAATTAATATCCCTTGGCGGAGCGAAGTGTGAGAGGGACCGAATCAATCATAATCACCTGTTATAAAATATTTTAATTTACGTAGAAGTTACTATGGTCTCACCTTTATTATTCTTGATTGTAGACGTGGGTGTAGCTTAAATGCCTTTGTAGGTATACTGTTGTTAAATGATAATAATAAATACTATATAACTATATATAACAACAATAAGATCGTTAGCAATGTCCTTAAGATAGCTAGCTGTTTTATCTGTATTTTTTGTACTTGTATGAAAAATACTACTCATAAACTTGTACTTAGTAAAATTTTAAAATGCAAAATTATAAATGCTAACACAAGCGAAGTCGCTGCGCTGAAATAAATGCGTGAAAAAAAAGTCATGTATTTTAAAATTCAACAAAAATCGACTTATCATATGTAATATGTATTGTATCCGAGTGAATCCGGGCTTAGTAGCTATACCTAGTTACATAAAATTCAGAGTTCAAACCAATCTCGTTACATCCATACCAGCAAATCACCGTCAATTTCTTCCCTAAGCTGGATAAAGTGCCCCTACCATAATGTTGCCGACTATATCGGCAAAGTACGGCATTACCGTGGGTTTCCAGTTATTGTCTGAACCTTTGCAGGTGATGGGGTCAAAAGTAAATAGGACATCCTTGATGTGCTAAAGTCTAGATGCGGTAAATTTAAAAATGAACACCCTCACACATATTTCCGACTTAACTAGGATTCCATGTATCGTGTTGATATCTAAATCATTATTTATTGTTAGAGAATATAGATAAGGCAGGCATGTTCTGCAGGCATCTTAGCTAAATCACATTTACAAAATGGCGGTGGATAAGTAACAATAATTCGCAACACGAAAAAGCTAATCAACAATTATTATTTATCATGACTTAAGGATGATTCGAAATAAATTGAATGTAATATAACGTTACGGTAAATACATTAAACTAAATGCAAATTACATCTTTATACATTACCCAACTCTTCTTAAATCGTGAGTAGTGTTTTTGTACTTAATATGGACGTTATCAATGTCCTCAACTTAAAAAAAAGTGTCACCTTCTTAAGTTTTAGAAGTTATTGACAAGCCAGGAAAAAATAAATAGCTTCATTCATAAATATTGATAGACAGACCATTAAATTAACTAAACACTGATTTGACTCATTCTGCTAAGTGTCATTTCAAATTCATAGAATAAAACAAAAAAAAAGTTAAATGTTTAAATTGTTATTAAGTAAGGGTCTAACTGATAAGTAACCCATTGCCATTTTTTATGTAAAATTATTACAAGAAACTGCTTTACCACCGGTAACATAGTTTTTTTAACAGATAAACAAACAAACAAACCCACACAGCCTACAGCCAACGGACACATACATAGTGCTAACTCCACACTAGGCCTCCCTGTGTCGTGGGTATCAGAAACTATGAGTACCGTGGTACCACATCACCCAGACCTGTAATAAATACACGTATATTTATAAACAATATATTTCCCAAACACATACCCTAGGTTCGTTACGTCGCGGGTAAAACAATAGCTCAGAAGGGTTAAATCTGTGTAACTATTTAACTATAATCCTACTAAGATAATATTGGTTACCTACACCTCTAATTTTCTATGGAAATACATTTATTTATACAAATATGTACAAGTAGGTTAGACCGTTGCGAACAGTCTAAAGATATCTCAACTGATCCAGATCATTACCAGACGGAAGAATTCCCATAATGTTGACTGCATTACCACGATGAATGCCATGCTAATGTTGAGCCAGATAAGAGCTAGGCTCTATGGTCACGTGTCGCTTCGACCAGTCCCCCTGAAACAATTTTGAATACGCAATGGGCTCTGGTTTCTCCAATTTTCTTAGTTCTGCACCAAACCAGTGAAAGCAAGACAAGGATTACAACTCATAACAACGATGGGAAAGTCGATTTGAGAAATGCTATAATTGTACCTAAGAATTTTCCATCTCCGGTTTGACCCAGCGGAGAAAATAGCTAAAGGTTTGACCTAGATAGATGTTTTTTTTAATCTTGGTTGCATTGATCAAGACTTTGTAAAAGAGTTAACAACAAGTGATTTTTGCTAAATTTTGAAGCCCCTGATTATTTTTACATAGTCTATTGCAGCGGCTTTTAATTTTTTTTTATAAATAAATTATTTATTTCAAGCTACATAGCTCATATAAATAGCACCTTAGTGGCGCATTGAAACCTTTCACCACACAGGATATTTTAAGCAACCAAAACTGTAATATGTCGGTCACTCAGACCAAGAAAAAATTTAGTAAATCTTTAACTAGCACATTTTTTATGATATCGTTCACAATGACGAATTGTTTTATTTTAGAATTACAGATATTTATAAAAGTTTTTCGTACCCAGTTAGATAAAAGTCGAAGATGTAGATTTATACAGATTGCGAGGTTGAAGGTGAAGTTCGGCAGGGAACTTGGCAAGGCGGGAGGATCAAAGATGGACGAAAGCAGTCACGGAATGGTGGCCAAGAGATATGCGATGGCCTGGAGGAAGAACAGCTGCCAGATGGTCAGACAACATTTTGAGGTCACACAACCGCCAGGAGTGGCGTTACAAAGAAGAGGAAACTTAGCAATGGGTGTTGCCGACTAATAAGATAGATTGATAGTTATTTTTATAAACAAAATATATTTAAAAAAAAAATGAAAAAGAAAGTAACGGCCTTGTTAACTAAGCGGTTGACGTAACCTATTTGTACCATTACTGACTCTGAGACATAACAGGGGGTGTCACCCGCGCGTTGCCAATCCTGGTCCTTACCCTAACATGGAGACGCGACGAGCGAACAAACCAAAAATATTGTTCCCAATTCATCAGGTTTCATACCAACTTTGCATAACTCTTGATGCTTTCACATATTCCAAGTCAAACCTTCCAATTTGTGGGGCAATTTACGACGCGATCGTGACTTGGCGTTTGACAGCTTTTTTTAATTTCCTCGGAAGCCTCGGCAAACGTGTGAGATGACGGTAATTACACGTTCAGGAAAAACTGGGTTAAGTGTGGGGCTCTTATGGAAGAGTACGTCATAGCTGTTCATAGCTATTTAGTCAGAGAGACACGATTATATTGCTATTGTGGGAGCATACACGGTTATATCGGTTATGGTTATGGAAATTTCTATGTATATCCACTATTACCACTATTATACCTATTGTATACCTAGATTTGGTATCGATAAAGATAAATATAATTTTTGTTTTTTTGAATGAAACCAAATTCTTTGTAAAATATCTTATATAGTAAGTAACTTATAAATGCGGCCAGTATTTTGGGAACGCTTCCGCCTGGTAGTGATCTGGATCAGTTGAGCTATCTATAGATCGTTTGCAACGGTTTTAGATAGCTAGCTGTTTCATCTGTATTTTTTGTATAAACCTACTTGTACATAGTTATATGAATAACTGTATTTCCATAGAAAATTAGAGGTGTAGGTAACCAATATTATCTAAGTAGGATTATAGTTAAATAGTTACACAGATTTTAACCCTTCTGAGCTACTTGTACATAGTTGTATGAATAAATCGACTTATAAACTAGAAACCTTAACTAATATACAAAGTTGCTCTGGTCTTAACCTCGTGGTCGGAAAGAGGCACGAATTAAAAGTCGTTTCATATTCTTAACGTTCACACATGTCCAGCTTCATTTTTTATACAAACTAAAGTGGCAAACACGCCCACCTGTTGGTAAGTGGTTACGGTAACCTATGAACCTGTAATTTCACCGGCACATGTCACACAGTTACGTCTAAACCAGGCACTGTTATGTATAGTCATATAACATTTGTTTATTTAGGTTTTAAACTTCACATAAAAAGCTTGTAAAATGTGATTTGACTTCACAGGACTAGCAAACAAAAAAAACCTTCATCGTGAAACCACAAATTGTTTTTGCCATAAACTGTTTGATACAGTCTTCATCAGAAGTGAATTATGACAATTAATAAATTGTCACTTATAATACTACAAGAGCTTCAAAATTATCGGGTATTTCCCGATAGGTTCGTTGCAAACAAATGAAGGAGTCAAGTTTTTCAGGTTAAAAAATCACGAGCGCGAAGCGCGAGTGATTTTTCCTGAAAAACTTGACGACTTTATTTGTTTGCAGGGAACCTTGAGGGAAATGCCAGATAATTTTGAAGCTCTTGTAGTATTCAGGGGATTATTTTTCCGTCCCAAATGTCGGCCAATAGAATTGCACCATGAGACGAAATGTACAGTTAACAAATAAGAATTTCATAATGAATAAAACAACATTTAATTAAGATTCAGGCTAGTGCAATTAAAAATACAATTGTTGTAAACATTGGTGCATGTTTTCTTCAAGTCAGAGTTATCGGTAATGGTCCCAGAAGAGGTAGATGGCATGAGGTTTATGCTGTTGATGGCATTTTCTGCAGTAGGCTCACTCCTTCGCAGTTTCTTGACAATTAATTCGTGGTGTTCCTGGTCGAGTTGGAGATACGGCTTGATGGAGTTACTGTTGGCATGTCCAGTTATTTTGATTATCTGCTGCTCTCCCAGGCCCGATTTCGCTAGATTGGAGACGGCTGTTGCACGACTGGAGTGATTGGTGATTTTTTTGTTACCAAGGTCAAGCCCAGCTTTTTGTGCTGATTCCTTAACCCACTTTGAAATCGTGTTTTGGCCTACTGGGGAATCCTTGTACCACCTAGCGCCTGGAACTTTATTCCAGAATGGATTTTGGGTCAGGAATACTCTGTCGCTCTTGATATTGGCATCTCTCTTCTCTCTCAATTTCTGGAACAGTCTCACTGGGCACTTGTCAGGGATTTCCCGATTCTCCACCAGCCACTTGCTGTCTGATAATTTTTTATCACCACCTTGTGTGGTCTTGCTGAAAATTGGATTGTATTCAATTCTCCCAGTTGTTTCCCCGTCATTTCGCTGTTCTGCCTTGAAGTGATGTATTGACGCCATGCTGCCCTCACCACCTCTCCAAGCCAATTCCACTGATATTATCATGAATATTTTTTTCTGGAGGCCATCAGGAGTTTCCTCGTCCCAAACAGTGGTCATTGCATCCCAATCTTTTTCCTCCAACGCTGCTGCACTTGCCCTCCGTTTTTCCGGAATAGATTGTAAAGCCTTACGCTTGGCATCACGAGCTCCTCGAGCGGTCTTGAATGCAGCATCCGAAAATGGGTTGATTTTGATGTCGAAATCGTTCAAATACTTTTCTTGAAGTAATTTGGCAGTCTGATTCCACATTGTTTTTATTGTACCTTCCTTATAGTCTTCTCCATCCATTTTCTTCATATTGTAAGCGTAATCTTTCATAATGTTTGCCAATTGCGCTTCACTCGTTTCAGCACTCAATGTGTATTCCCTCTCAGTACAAAAAGTAGTAAATTGGTTCCAAACTGTTTTTTTTGCCTTCTCCGTATTAATGGGAACATTTCCTTTGACTTTTTTATCGATGGTGGACAGAGAACAAACTCCAAATCGACTCATTTTCATGCAAAATCTCCAATTTTCACAATTGAATTCAACCTGTCAGTTTGACGTGTGGTTAATTTGACTGGATCATGTTTTGTTTTTTATATATAGCAACTACCAGAGAAAATTTTCAAAAAATTATCAGTATAATACCATGTAGGTTGTACCACGTGACGTCGAATGGTGCAATTCTATTGGTCGATATTTGGGTCGGAAAAATAATCATAAGAAAATTTAACTAATTGGAGATGTTCACATGACATAATGTTTCGTGTAAAAAAACAATGCATACATATTTATAATTTTTGGAACGAAGTTCTTTATCGCGCGTTGTGAAAGGGGGATGGACGGAAAAAATTCTCACGAAAAGTTGTAACGACACTTTTTGCTATAGTAAGCTATTGTAAGCTGTGCGGCGTGCGCATGTTTCTCTGTCTGTGTCTCTCTCTCTCTCTTATAGAAAGCAAGCCAGATATTTTAATTTATTTTATTATATATATATTTTTTTTAAGTTGGCTTGCTAAAATAAAAATATTACAATTCCTTCACTAATTAATCAAAAAAAACTTCGTTCCATCCGGGTGTCCCTTGACACCTCTCATTTTTTTTTGCTTCTTTATGTCTTATTTTTGAACGATTATATAAATAGTTAGTTAAATGTAACGGTGCATCTGGAATGCTTAAAATAATTAGTCACTTCAGTTGAAAGTAACTTTTGCGAGCGACTGTACCAGCATTTTACGAGTGCTTACGAGCATTTTCATATTATTCCATATTTATCGCGTCGGTAGATTGTCGGTAATGCGGCCACTATAAATTTTATAGTGTTGCTTGAATTATGAGCGTGTATGTACCTTAGTTTGAAAGAGCAAGTGATTATATTTAATTTTAATTCTTTTGTTTTCTGTATTCGTTCATACTCACCAAACTAAGAAATTTCTTTGCACATCCTCAAGAATAAATAAAAAAAAAACATAGCTATTTGATTATTTTATCGTAAGCTCTATATACAAAAAAAAGTCTAGCTTGAGTGACCGTTATTGACATTTCTAACTGAACATAATTAGTTATTCGATTTTAAAGTGTTAACCTATACTTAAGTGAAAATTACAAGAATTTATAATATTCCGAAAATTCAAACTAGTGGTATAACGTGAGGTCACGGGTTCGACTCCCACCGAGGTTGATTTTTTGGTATAATTTAAATTCTTAATCATCACTAGCTTTCAACTATTCTGAGGCTTGTCTCTAGCTACTAGTATTATGCTCTAGGTCACCAAAACTTGCAGAACAGCTTCCTGAACTATCGACAAGGAAGCAACGCAGGAAAAAAAAAACTGCTATTTTATATATTGAGTAACGATGTATCTGCTCGCTAGTTTTTCAGGAGTGAGGCAGTGACGTGTCCAATTAACCTCGTATTAGTCGAGAGCACTAATGATATTTTAAATGAAAACATTCACTCGTACCGTTCGCAAAGAAAGCGCTTTTCGCGTTATACATTTGCTAACGTTTATTCTTCGCGCAATCCTACTACTATTATAAACGTAAAGGTTTGTGAGGATGGATGTTTGTTACTCTTTCACGCAAAAACTACTGAACATATTTTGATAAATATAGCTTATATATCAGAATAACATATAGGCTACTTTTTATCCGGATAAAACGCGGGCGAAGCCGTGGGAAGAGGCTAGAATTGTATAAATAAATTAATATATTTACATAAATTGCTGTTGTATTTTTGTGCTGTCCGTACAATTCTATCTTTGGTTCGATCCTTACTTTTTGCTTCATCGCAGATCCGGACCAATTACACAAAGCCAAACGATGATAAATAGCGACTTTGAGCTGGTTTTGCAAAACATACATTCAATTTCAGGGATTCTGTTTAGACCACGTCCTAGGAAATAAATGAATTCCCAGAGCGCAAAAAAAAAAAAAATGTACTGATAATATTTGTTCGGGTCTGGGTATTGTGGTATCATGTACTCGTAGTTCCTGATACACACGGTACAGTGCATCCTAGTATGGAGTCAGGATTAGGTGGATGTAATAATGTGACTGATGAGTAGTTCTTAATGCTTATTATAAGTAAACTTATATAACTAACAAGTAAATTGAAATAATAAATATATTGCTCAATGACATGTAATATTACATATTTAAGAAACTTTATTGAAGTCTCTGTTTGGAGTTTCCAATGACAATTTGTTTATCTGAGGCAAACGAATGAAATACTTCTTAAAAACACTTAAAAAATATATGTAGTTATATGTAAAAAAAAAATTATGCAAAATCAGAAATCACAAGCGTAGTTTTAGCACCTAAAATGCGACATTTTAGTCCACCCGGTTTAAAAGAACAAACATTATAACTGCAATAGAAATTGCAAAACTTCCGGATTACCTTCAAAAAACTCCTTAGAAGGGGGACTTAAAATTGCAAAACTTATTCAAGCATGGACCAAGTATGTTTACTGTATTTGCTCACAATGGGTCCTTAAGGCGCATTTACGAGTAAAACCGGTCGCCACTGTTTTCCAGCGCTCACCGGTACAAACTCCCGCAAGAATACCAGTAGGTACGTACAAAACAGACACTGTTTAGTGCAGTTTATGTTGGAAATACTATTTGAAAGGAGGTGGACTGCACTGCCTTTCATCATAAATAACTTGATCCACTATGTCCAGTCGATTATTTTGCTGTTCTTATAAATTAAAATTAGATAGTTCAGAAATACGAAAATAGCACTCTGTACCCAAGCATACAATCATAAGATACGTAAACTGGCAATCTACCATCAAAAAGTTGGGTTTTGATAGTAGATTGCCAGTTTACGTATCTATCGTATTCTCAATGAAATAATTTAACATGAAATCAGTAAGTTCGAAATGCTTGTTACGTAGAGGATCATTGGTTCGATGCTTGATCCGTTAAAAGTACCTCTGCTTTCTATGTAAATGCGCCCTTGGTTGGGCTGTAATAGAAACCGATTGTACCGTGAAATCTATGTAGAATGGAATTAGTAAAGATGATCGTGATCTTCTGAGAGTTATCGTTGGGTGTGACAATAACTGAGCTTAGGGTTGCCCAAAAGTGTGTAAAAAATGAAAAATAATATTATGAAAAAAAAAAAATTTAAGATATATAACAAACAGTGAGACATGCCCATTTATGTCACAGTAGAGTGACATAAATGGGCATGTCTGTGGAATTTTTCAGAAAATTCTTAACAATTTCCCAGTTCCGTGGGTAACACATCGCGTTTTCAAATTATTTCAGTGGAGCTATCTATAGATCGTTTGCAATGGTCTTTAGATAGTCTGTTTCATCTGTATTTTTTTTATATACCTACTTGTTTATCGTTCTATGAATAAATTTACTGCATTCTTAACAATTTAATTATGAAGTTTTTAAAAGTTTTATTGTATGCCTGTTATTAAAAAATGTAAGTAAACTTAATTGCTAATAGATTTATAAAATACTCATATTTTTTCAATAGTATATTAAATTAACTATTGAAACTATCATAGTTATGAACAAAAAAAAGTACTAAAATACCGGGGTATTTACCGTGATTTGTGAATTTCAAACTTACAAATTAAAATAAATATCACGTTTTTAGTAAAAAAAATTAAACTAACTAGTTTACTTGTTGCTTACTTGCTTAGTGCCCGTGACTTTGTCTGTGTAAATGTTTCATACAAACTTGCTCCGCTGTTCCATGTAAAGCTAGAAAATCATCTTATCTTGCACGAAACATAAAATTAAATCTGAAATTTAAAGCATCTTGGCTTTAAATTTCAGATCTGATAGGACGAACAGAATTAAAATGAAATGTATTATATTTTATATGAAAACTAGGTTTATAAGGTGCTGCCATGTAGATTTTAGTAGTTTCAAATGGCGTACAAACTATGAAAAAAAAATTGTATCAAAGATGACAATTTCGTAAAATCATTTTTATTTAATGCATTTTAAAAAGTTTAAAATAAGATGCTTCAAAAAAATTTAAATGAAAAGTAAACCATTTTAATGAGCATGGCATTAGGGGAATATTAAAATTGAATAAAGTTTTCAATATGCTCTGGCAACCCTAAACAGTGTTGACATGTCAAAGGTTTTGTCAAGGGATTTCAATGGGACTTCAAGCTGTCCTTTTATCCCCATTAATGAAGCAGGACAAATCGTGGATGTCGACTTACCTTCAAAATTGTTGTCGAGAGAACTCGGCTTAAAGAATTTCAAATCCATTACAAAGCTTTTTTTTTTAATATTCAATAATAAATCCGGTTACTATGTGAATGGTAGCGTTTACAGGTTTTTCAATGAAATAATGAATATGGTATATTCCGTTTTGAAAGGTTTGGTTGCCGGTGAATTTACAGGCATTTGTGAGACCTTTCATCTGTTATGTCCCAGAATCAGCAACTGGTGGCCTCTGGTGTTGCCAGCGTCCATAGATTAAGGTAACCGCTTACCAACGGTGAGCCGTATTCTTGTTTGCCACTTTTGTTGTATAAAAAAAAAATCAATAAGTTGGCTATGTCAAACTACCAAACCTCAATCTGCAAGTCTCTGACCTAACGCAATGTGATGATGAAAGAACCAGTGATATGAAAAACAGGCAAACTGAATATCACTTAGTTTAAAGAACCTCATTTCGCGGAAATAGGCTATAGAGCAAACCTATTTCGCCACGTGTAGACATTTATTAAAGGTGAAATTCATGGAGATAATTTATTATGAAACCATTCGCTTTTTCTCACGACTGTCTAAGACCTGTAAAATATGCCGAGTTATAAACTCACGTCAAACAGTATAAATCTCTAGTTATAGGTCAGGAGCTGGCGGCTAAAAGAATATCCGATACAATTATTTGTTTATGTGATTTTCAACTTGTGGATCACGAGTGAAAGTTTTTTTTTTAATATACAGTTTACAAAGAAGAATAATCAAAATATTCAGAATAAACAATTGATTGGTAAATAAAATTTAAACATCAGTCAAATAGCAATATTAACATATACAAAAAATTAAATAAAACACAAACATTAAACTTTGCACGTGTAAAATTATTTATTTTGTATATAATATTATTGAAGTTTTAGTAGTCAGATTTAATTTAATATTTATATACCAAGGTACTCAAGATTTTATAAACAAAATCCTCCACATTATAGAACGCTCTCTCGACAAGCCTTTATTTTAATTTTGTCTTAAATAATGTCAGTTGCTTGTATAATTTACTTTACTATAGGTCCCCAGACAAGAGACCACCTGGGTAGTTAATAGGTAACTTACAATAAAAAAAAGAGCACTAACTAAAATCACTAATTACTAAAACATAATGTTACGAGTATTTGTTGGATCACGGTTTTTTTTTATTCATGAGTACAATTCTTTTGACCATAATCTCACCTGAGTAAGTTTATATCGCCCACGATGGAGAATGCAGGTCTAGAAGATATATTTTCACTCTTACCTTGAAGCACAGATATTTTAATACTATACTATTATAGTATTAAAATATCTGTGCTAGGTACTATTACCTACTTGAACAGATTGTATCTTGCAGAAAAGGCAGACAATGGTAACATTCGATTGTCGTTCTCATTATAAAGGTAACGAAACATTTAGAGCTGATTATTGAAATTAGTGCGCATTAAGTTCTTAAAACTGTAAAGAAACACACCGACATGCTTTAGAACCAATTAGATGGCAATTGTTTCTCATAAGGTGATAGGCTTGCAACTTGTCACGCGGAAAGCTAACTGTTTTGCAAAATGGTGACATATGCCTTATAATTTAACGTTAGAATACCGACTATCCTGACGAATCTACGAGTAAGTATTAAAATGTCCATAATGGCGATACCAGTCGTGAGTTTTGTTTGTTTTATTATAGCGAAATTTCAAGAATATACAACCCTCTAGCTCCTCGACTACCTTCACTCCGCGTAGGCCTTATTCAAAACACCAACAACTTTATTTCAAAGTGACGCGTACAAGATCCTCGTTCGTCCCAAATTTATGGGCATCCCGCCCGGTTTATCCTTTCTCCCGGTTCTGCTGAAAAACGGATAGCCTGTATACACGGACACCCTGTTTATGGGTACCGTGGAAAATTTACACATCAACTTGAAATATGCATTATGAACGGTTTATGGCGTGAAGTATGGAAGCTGTAAAATTTGAGGGCATGTACTTCGCTAAAGCTGCGTAAAGCTTAGATATATTGGTAACTTCCCACTCGGTAAGTTCACGAGACAGAACTAGATATCGCCACTAGTCGATTAGAACGCACCATCGATACGTTTTGCCAAGTCCCTTATATACTTAAGCTCATGTCTTAGGCAAATTTTTGATTTTAAAGATGTCAAAAATAAATTCTAATTGTCCTCCAATAGGGCTAAAATCAGGGAACAACAGGAATAACTCGTATACAGTTGCATTGTATCGATTCAGTTTAGCTTCTGCATAGATTATATACTGATCGGGTGACTAAAGCATGCAAAGAATTTCTTGAGCCAACATTGCAAAGCGACTATCAAGATGCAGTTTTGCGTCTGTATCTTTGCATCGCGACTTTATCGAATCATTATGCGTCTGTATCGCGATAGAAATACACAATAATGGTTACGTGGGCGCAGATACACGACCAGAGACTGCATCCCAACTGTATCGCGGCCTCATGGTGGCTGTATCGCTGCAAAAAGTCGCCGTGGGCGATGGCTTTAAGACACGCCCCGTCTAAACCAAAGCTTGGTATAGACCGCTTACGATTTTGTCCTGGGGAATTCTTTGATATGATGCATACAGCTACTTTCTATCACGACACTACTCGCCATTGTTAGGAGATTCATCCCCACACCCTGGGTGCTCGTACACCGTGCTGTTTTAGAGGAACTTCCTGGAACACTCAGGTTATGGAATGATTTCCCTGCTGAGGTTTGCCCAAGGGAAACAAAGGTTTTTAATTTTTAAAATGTTCACCATCGCGCGTTTGGTGCGTCTGGTATTGCAAGCGTCCATAAGCTACGGTAACCGCTTCCCAATGTGGTGGGCCGCATACTTATTTGACATCTTGGTGGTGAAAAAGACGGATATTAGTACGTGGAAGTGATGTTATTATTCCATTTAAAGGGGCGTTGCAACCCTGATGCTAAGCCCATTTTACGCGATACAATTTTTCACCTAATTTCCTCAACACCTGATAGTAATCCCATCATCAATTTCTCAAGTCCCCCGGTCGCTAGAGACGCCCCAAGCAATGGCCCACGAACAAATCCGACCAAATTAAAAAGCCAATCTAAGTTATACGAACAATTACTAGCCACTCACCACACCCCAGACGTTAGGGCGCGATATAAAATGCAAGTTGCAGACATCACGTACTTCCTTTACCGGGTACAGTCAGCAATAGACATTGATAGACAAGTTTATTTGAACGAAATATTTTATAGTTGTTCTCGTTTTGATCAAGCAATCAATTTCGTTTTTAAGTTTTAAGAACATACAACTTCTCAGGTAGATTATAATTATAGAGATCATTTTATTATTATAACTTCTTATTTTCGACGAACTGGGGACGCGGTGGCTGAGATAAAGAGGTGCGGGTTCGAATCCCCTGCAATTGATTGTTTTGTTGATATTTGTTCCGGGCCTTGATATTACCACAACACCCAGATACTTACAACCACCCACGGAACTTGTATTTCCTGATTCTGTTCCTAACAACAAAGTAAATACTATTATTTTTTATTGTTTTGTTTATGATTTTTTTTCTGTAAAATTGTGTTATGCACGGTAATTTTATTCATGTATCTATCATTAATTTTAAATGTCTTAGTTACTAAACTTCGTCGCCAACTGTACCTTGGATGCCTCGGCGTACGGATAGAGGAAACTTTTATATTGTAATATGATTTCTGCAAGGTAGCTAATAAAGGGGAGGTAGGTTTAAGTCTGCACCTTTTTCCACGTTTATACTGGCTTATTACTACTTCTGTCGGTTAAAAGCCGTTTGGGGAAATGAGGAGTGCATTTAATATTATGATAGTGACACTGCTTATGAAAATGAAAGGAAACTTCGTTATTTTACACTGGGGTGTGAAATTGTGATGATATACATACAGTTTAAAATAGAAATAGAAATATTTATTTTTGACATAATAAAATGTTACAAATTGTAAATGGATCTATAGGCTCCTGAACTAGTAGAAACTGTATTTCAGTCAAAGCAAAAAAAAAAGTAAAATTAAATGCTGTATAAGTATTTACAGTAATTATTAACAGAAAAACTGCGATCTAAAAGGGTATTATTAGTATCGATTAAGTAAATATTGTCATTTTACGGACAATCATGTGGTATAGTATTTCTAAATTAATCTCGGGCAAAAATATTTTTTAAGATATTTTCGTAAGAATAAAATAGAATAGTATTAACGTTTATTTAGCAAGAACAACAAAATAATACAACAAATATTAAGATACTTAAATCTACAACAAAATATAAATAACATAAGAAATATTCCTAAAAATCGTATATTTTGCAACTTTCGATCTCATTGAAATATTTAATTCATAAATATATTTGGAATTCCTATTGATGTAGCAATACGCTATGGTTTATATTTCAGTACAAGGAAAATAGGAACGGTATGATCTATCAACCAAATAGTGCGCAAACGGTTCGTAATAATAAATAACAGCTGCCAGATTGAGGAAATAGATATTGACGCGAACCCGCGAACCCACGCAGATCACAGGTCAAGGTGCGAATGAGTTCGTCGACTCATTCGTACGCCAAGCAATGATATCGCGAATCGTTGGCGCTGTACCGATTGCAGCAAACCTCCAGAATTCTGAATGTCACGCCTAAACTGCAACGAAGCTGCAGAAATGACGCCGCGTTGTGGTCGCGCGCACAGCGCCTGCCAGAAGATGCATCATTGCCAGAATTATAAGACAACTTTTACAGCTTTTGTATTTTTATAGTAAGGTAATTTATACAAAATCATTTTATTATTCTGTCACTTATTTTCCGTAATAATTTTGTTTACGACTGTACTGAATACAATTAAGTTTGTAATAAAAACAAAGATGGCGTGGATGGTCCTTCTAGAAATAAAATTAAATTTGAAAGGTCTCTAGGGCCCCGCAGTCCATTTTCTTCGCCTTCCTAACGGTAATAATACGAATTCTGGATGTCACTTGACTGATTCACATACCATACTATTGTTGACACAAACTATTGTAACATAGACTGTCATCTCAACCTGTCCGCCGTGCCACTAAGATCGTCAGCTCGAGTGAGAACACAACACTTCAAACTCGTCTTCTGATAGTCTCAAATCAAATTCGCGACATGATTGTTTTGCATTCAGTACTTAAGAAATCGTCATGTCCGAGAGCAATGTACCTACCGCTCCGAACAAGTTAATTTATACTTTAAATATAGATTCTTGGACATCGCGCCCGAGGTATTGTTGCTGCACAAAGGAAATACAATGAATGGTTACATAAGCATAACTTGAATTATTCAGAGATGTATCTATTTGCCGTGTTTTTTATGGTACCACACGGGCAAAGCCGTGGGCAGAAGCTAGTAAAACATAATAATCCGACCTGCTACGCAAAATTTTATGCGTAGATTTATTGTTTCCTATCAATATACACCGGTTCATGAGTCGTTCAAGGTATATAATAAGGTAGGTCAGTTTAATGAGGTGATAAAGCAAAACCTGTTATTGGGTAACGTTTATTGTGTAACGTTTTATAACACCCAACTATAAATAACTTGTTTTATTATATGTGTTATTGAGGTGAATGAAACCGGTATCATATAGACAATAATTTATTGATTATTATTTATGTTTTATTTATGAGCATATATAATGTATTAAAATACATACCCAATAGTCGCATACATAGTTCTGACCGCACACTAGGATACTCTGTGTCGTGGGTAACAGGAACTATGGGTAAATAACACCCAGACTCGTATAAAAACTATCTATAGTCGTGATTCCATAAGATTATGCTTTTTAAGTTTAACGGGAAAAGTTGCTACTTTTCAGGAATAAAACTTTCATTAGACCACTTCGGGATCATTCTCTATACAAAAACACAAACATTTTTACGTTTTCGAAGTCGGTTAAAATGGGTTCACGAATATAGGTGGATTTGCCGCACAAAAACCATTGCTGTATCTATAACCTACAACTATCCTTAAGCGAAAATAGATAAGTATAATTCCGATGGACCATAATAATTTTTACCTGCGTGTTTTAAACCGTGTTGGCCTAGTGGACTGGAACCTGACTTCACATCCGAATCTCGTGGGTTGGGAACTCGATCTAAGTCACCAATTATTTCTTTCTATATAGGTGCGTGCACGGTGAAGGAAAAATATCGTGCACTGACATGCCCTAGAAACAAAATTCGAAGGCATGTGCCATAGAATAGTGTTTCAATAGTCAGCGATATGCTTACAACCACGTAGAATGCTCATCGACGACCTCGGTGGCGTAGTTGGAGAAGGCCCGCCTGAGACGCAGAAGAACCTTTCGATTCCTGTCGCGAATATTTGTCTGGGTCCGAGTGTTTTCTAAGTATAATGTGTATTTATTTACAAAAAAAAAAGTAGTATATCAGTCATTTAGTTACCATAACACAAGCTCCGCTTATATTGGGGCTAGATGCTGTGTTAAAAAAGTCCAGCATTATTTATTTATTATTTAATATTTAATACTGTGCGAAACACGGGCATGTGCCAAATATAATGTATAGACGTGTCTCTGACCACCCCCTACTTGACCACGTGCGGTTCTCCATCATGGGGATTACAGTCGTGAGCGTGTTTGTTTGTTTTCTTCCATCGTAAATCGTAAACAAACGAATCCGGCCATCAATTCTATGGAGCCCTTCAAACAAATTAAGCTTTGCAAACATTGGACCATCCCTCAAAACGTCAGCGGACCTAAGCCGAGACGACAACGACACGACACAGTTAGGACTAGTGTGGAACCAAATTATCGGTTTCGGCTAAAAATCAACGATTCGGTCAATACAAATTATTTATTACTCCATAGTTGTATATTAATAAATATGTTTATAATAAATATTACATAGTCTGACTAATTTTAGTGATTTTTCTAGACTATTTATCAAGCGAGGAAAGCGAGCTGCTCAGTGTCTACATAGACACTCCGGAAATTGTGTGTACACTTGGTAGGTAGCTACCAAGTTTCAACAAGATTGATTAAATGGATCGGCAGTTATCGTCAGACGAAAAAACAAAATTTATGTTTAAGTTATGGATTCGCGAGTTTTCAATTCGTGGCAAACAACTAGTTATTCAACTTTTGTCAAATTGCAAAAACGGGATTATTGACGAACGGTACTACCGGTGAAGGCACCGACTAAGTTTCGACTCATTCCGAGAGTCTTCATCAAGGTTAGTGATCGCGATGCTCTTCCTCCACATCGCGTGTACTTTACCGATAATACGTTACGTAAAAAGTCACGTGTTTTAAATATGAATAATCAAATTCAGGATAGTTTTTGGAATCAAACTTTGGTCAAGTTTTAGTTTCAAATATTTTCAGATTTCGGCTTCCTTTTCGGCCGAATAATTTTCGGTCGGACATTTAACGACAAAGCCGATGCTGAAACTGTAAAGCCTCAATAAATTAACGGTAATTGAGACGTTTTTAAACCCTTTGTCGGTGAGGAAAGAGGACGGTGATATTTTAGCACGCTTATATTTACAGGTATTTTAAATCTGCAATCGTTTCTGGTCTTTCCGGGAACACAGTCTCTTTCTCTGCGCGATGGCGGTACCGATCAACTTTTGTAAAAAGTTTGTTTAAGTTTCCTTCATGCATGTAACAACACAAAACAGTTTTTTTTTAAATACTTAAGTGTGGTAACTGCTTGAATAAAAATTACGACTAGCGAAGATCCACCTTAATCTATCCCAGATTTTACGTAAATTCAGTCGTAAGATTATCGGTGCAATCATTCATACCTATTCTTATATTAATATTTATATACTTATTATGATAGTGTAATAAACTTAAGATTTTGAGTAACGTCAAAATCAGCTGCTAGCTTTTGAGCGGTATTTTTTTTTATTGACATAATTGCCTTATCTAATAAGGCAACTATTAATTTATGTGCAGTCACATAAATAGTCGTTGGATTTAATAAAAACATGAGGTATAGAATTATCAAGGAGTTTAATTTAAAAAAACGATACCTAGCAGGAAAGTGGCCGCCGCTGTTATTTCATGGCCAAACTTTCCATATTACAATAACCACAAAATCTTAAAACTTGCCGAAAACCTTTTTTGTTTTTATCTTTCTGTCCATAAAAGGAACCGTCTTAACTATAAAAATAACCGTAGAGCAGCTTTACAAGTTACATTCCGCTAAAATGTAATGCCAATAATTAGGGTCTTATTTTCCTTTATTCCTAAAGCCTTCCCTAAAGATGGGAATAAGTGGTGAATCAGGGAAAGTGTTTCGGTTAAAGTGGGATAGTTCAGAAGTTTGGGATCTCCAGGTGTAAGACTTGATTATTTAGAATAGATATGAAATTGGTTTCAACGATTTCAAGTTTAAGGTTATGTAAATGGCGCGATTTTTTTTTACGACCCATTTGTAGTTGCTAAAATGGTCGATCACGGCTTTCGAGACAAAAGCGGTTTCTGAAACTATTTATTTTCAAAAGCTGCTGTTTTGTACGCACCGAATTTGAATAGTCTCTAAAACTTTTCAAATTTTACAGCGTTAGCATAAAGTATTTTCTTAGTTTTCAATTTCCAAATAACTGATAAAAAGATCACTTGTCTAAAAATCTAAATCTAATATTAAGACCCTGTTGTTTAAAGCAAAATAATAATAATAAATAATAAATAATGCTGGACATTTTTCACACAGCGTCATCTAGCCCCAAACTAAGCAGAGCTTGTATTATGGGAACTACATGACTGATATACTACTTAAATACATTTTTTTTGTAAATACATACATATTATACATAGAAAACACCCAGACCCGAGACAAATACTTGCAGATGATACAAACATTTCTCTCGCGGCGGGAATCGAACCCGCAACCTTTTGCGTCTCAGGCAGGCCTTCGCCCACTGCGCCACAGAGGTTAGTTTTAAAACACAAACACGTATTCTCACCACGTTTTAAAACGTGGCGAAACGAAACATTTTTAATTATGTGTAATTACTTAAAATATACAACAACCAAACATAAAATTAAGATTAACATTATAATCATTAGTAACACAAACATCGAACGAATCGAGTAATTAATCCTTCAACCTTTAAAATGATTATAGCTGTTCAAACCAATCACGATTGAAGACCTTTCATTATGTCAGTCATTTTGGACAGTCAGATGAATGGAAATATTACGAAATGACTAGCTAAACAAAAAAAAAACAAACAATTATGGACATCTTCAGATACACATTCAATGTAGATCTTTGAGGATACCAAGTAGATGTTAGTCCGAGGTACGTTCAAACATTATGATTGGCATTAAATTTATTTTTTTATAATTTTGTTAGTAGGAGAGTTCTTTCTGAAACAACTCGTCAAGGAGTAGGTACCACCATACCTATTTCTTCCGGATCCAAGGATATGGGTTACATTATAGCACATGAGACTTTTTAGTTATAAAAAAAAAGAATTTCAGGGAAAAAGAGTAATGATTACTTACTCTATCCGATGGGGATTTAATTTTAATTCTAAGTGGGGGAACTAAGCATAGTTTTTGTATGCTTGCAGTACGGTATTTGATCCCATATGTTCAACGGATGGGGATGAAACATTTATTGACCTTGAACAGGACTTCGAATTGGAGGACGCTTCCTACAATGCGTCGTCCTTCGCTTCCTCCAACCTATGAACCGATGACATCGTAAAATTCATAGCATTTAAACGATTTTTACGATATATGTCTCAGGGTCGGCAACACGCGAGTGATGCCTCTACTGTTGCAAGCGTCTATAGTTTACGGTAACCGCTTACCAACAGGGCCGTATGCTTGTTTGCCACTTCAGTTTTATTGAAAAAGACCGCATTTCGGTTTCCTTACAATGTTTTTTGTCATCGTTTTGAGAGTACAAAAGTAAGATATGGGTAAAAATGAGTAGACTAAATTGGGGGTGCTGAAAACTGAGATAGGGCCTACAAGAAGATTGTCCAAGTCATTTGTGATAAGCACCAGATCTCTCTTGTAGAGATTTACACCAAAATGTACTGTATAGTTTCAACTACCATAGATTAAAAAAACAACTTAGATTACAATTTATAAACATTATACCTACACTACACGTTTGTACTAGGAGATTTGCTAGGGACTATGTCGACCCTTAAAGAAACTTGTCGTTTGACATTTTATGTTCAAGTGTATCCACGAAGCCTATGGGTTTTAAAGACGGTGTGTATTTTTTTTCGAAGCAAATGAAGCTTTATACTAGTTTATCGGAAAATTCGAAATATTTCTGAACTCTTGAAAAATCTTTTATTCAGATCTGAATGAGGGGATGTCCTCAGACATTCTCTACGGATGAATGTTGGGCCACGAAACAGTACAATTTATAATATGGAAATATTTTTTTTTATAGGTGTTGCATTTTATGCAAGCAGTATACTTTATATTGATTAGGTGAATAGTTATTCACTTTTTTGATTTATTGATATATGGTCCCAAATAGTTATATAACGATATAATTACGATTCCAGATACAATTATGAAGCCAAATTAAACTCTTTTTATAAATAAAAAAATATTAAAATCAAATACTGTGAATGTATCCCATTGCCAGAATCGAAGAAGCCCTGATATTTCCCATTTTCCTATCGATTTTGTCGGAACAATTTTCATCGGGAGTAATTAATTGGAAATAGTAGAGTGAAAGAGCTCGTCCGGGGAAGTACTAACACACAAATATTATTGCCAAGCAATGATATTAAGCCAGTAATGCTCGCATTGCTGGGTTCCGGTTGGACGGGTATAGGTGCCAATGAAATTACAGGCAAATAGACTTTTCACCATTATGTCTCAGGGTCGGCAACGCGCGGGAGATACCTCTGGTGTTGCAAGCCACAGGTTAGGGTTACCACTTATATATATAATATATAAGTTGTATATATATAATAAAATTGCTTGGACAGATAATTCAAATTTAGCTGCACAGCAACATCTAGCCCCAAACTAAGCAGAGCTTGTATTATGGGAACTACATGACTGATATACTATTAATATACTTTTTTTTGTGCCCAAATGCATAATAAATACTTAAACCAGAGACAAATATTTGTAGTACATACAAAAATTTGTTCCGCGGTGGGAATCGAACCCGCTACCTTATGCGTTAGAGGTCGTTTTAAAAAGTTAATACCTTGAAAGTATAACGGGATGCTGAACTTAGGTTCGCAAGTTTAAAAGTGACCCGCGAAGTTTTTGGCCATCAGCCCGGACTCTTAACACAATATAGTCGAGCGATCGCAAAGACAGATTCCTGTTTCCTCCGTACTCCGTATCCTCATTGTTTCCAGCGAACAATGAAAGTGGCCCAGCGGTCACCTGAAAACCACCACAACCAAAATACACTTTAAATCCTTGAAACAAAGCGTATTATCGAGGAATATGAGGTGGTTTCTGTACAATCACCAACTAAACTGGTTTAAAAGGAAAATAAGCTTACGGTGCTTGAAATATAGATTGTTTCTCCGTGAAAGTTGATGGTCTTTGTGTGGTATTACGGATAGCTAACAATATTTGGATGAGAATAATCTTAAATTAATAAGTTCTATCCTGTTCTGTCTGGGTGTTTTCTATGTATAATAAGTATGAATTTACAAAAAAAAGTATATAAGTAGTATATCAGTCATTTAGTTCCCATAACACAAGCTCTGCTTACTTTGGGGCTAGATGATGCTGTGTGAAAAATTTCCAGCATTATTTATATATCCTTCAACACATCCGCTTATAAAATCATTCAAAAGATAGACTGTAAGAGAACAAAAACCTTTTTTTTTTTTAAATATAACTCAATATGTAAACAATATTGTTATACAATTTGGGATACATCTCATATTGTTCTGGGACAGTCTTTACAGCGGAATTATATAATCACATTGGACTTCTCATAATTAGAGATGCTTACAAATTAAGTGTCTCGTCATCAAATAGATTACACTTTTTAATAGCTAACCCTCATTAGAAGCGGTTCGTAGCTTTTTATGACAGATTCATTAAAGCTACCTATCCGCCATGTTTTTTTCAGTAGAAGCGACAAATTAAAAAATAGAGCAAGGCGAGGAGAGAAACGTATTTCGTTTTTGCGTAATTAGTTTAGCGAAGCTGCTAGGAAATTTACGTTTATTTGTCAGTTTTAATTTTATTTTATTTTTAAGTCGTCACGGCTGAATACAGAAAATAATCAAGACAATTGTTGAGTTGTAAAGAGATGGCGCTGTATGCAATATATAAAGTATTTCATAATTTTGTCTAATTTATGCTAAATCGCCTTAAAGGACCATTTGACAATAAAATGACAGTGAAATAAACTAATAAAAAATAACGTTCACTGATTGTATAATCTAATAATTTACTATTATTTGATTATAATTCAAATCGTAGTTAGTGTTGACATGGATTCCTCAAAATATTCTCAGAATATCTTAAATAGTTCGGACAACATTTCTGTGGCTACACCACTGACAATAAACCGCAGTACAGTCACCCATAAAATTGTCTGAATGGTAGTTTGTAATACATCAATTAGTTTTACAGTCCAATAAAGAAATAGCGCTAATAGGCCGCCCGAAGCCCAGCCGCACTCACACTTACTAAAAATTTTCACTAACACTCGCTTATAGAAGTGTTAACATTAAATTATTTACATAAACGTTCATATTGTAGAGTATAACTGTCTTTATTTTATAAGTGTTCACGTTCCTTCATAAGGTTCTAAATTTAACCCTAATAAGTACTACCTAAGTCTGTATACGCAGACTTAGGTCTGCGTATACAGAAGGTAATTTTGACTTATAAAAAACTTTGCCTACCTTTTTCATAACACAAGTCGATAATGTTTTGGTTAATATTCTTTTATGTACACCTCCACCATTCTCACAATCTCTTACTATCCTCTCCATCCAAATGTTGTCTGGAAGAGATCGCTTCTAAGCGATAAGACCGCCCATTGTACCGTCTTAAGAATAAATTTTGTTTATTATGTTATTTGTGTAAGGTGTAGAATAAAGTATTTACACATAATTGATAATTTCATATTTTCAATACAAGAAAGTATGTGAGGATAGATGGATGTTTGTTACTATTTCACGCAAAAACTACTGAACGGATTTTGATGAAACTTTACAATAATATAGCTTATACATCGGAATAACCTATAGGCTACTTTTTATCCGGGTACCACGCGGGTGAAGCCGTGGGCAGAGGCTAGTTGGGCCATGACTATTTTCAATATTTTCACTTGTGTCTTGTACTCGTGACTGTACTTTAGAGTAATGCTACATTTTTTAAAATATTCTTAAAATGATGTTCAATGTTCCGTATAGATATGTGTTAGCATCCGTCAAATTAATGTCTGACGTTTATTTCGATCCCTTTATCTGTCTTTCTTGTGGTTTATTACAATGTTTTATAGAGGTGTCTTTGTTATTTCAAAATTCTGTTTGATTAGCGAGTGTAAAACATTTTTAATGGAGCATAAAGTTAGGTTACAATTAGTTTTGATTTGGTGTCTGTCAACGGGTTTGTCGTAGTTTTAGTGGCTGTAAAATTTGAAAAACAGTTCACATCTCTAATATTTCCTGCATGAAATTTTAAAAATAAAAAAGCCATGGATTTGGCGTTATCATCATCATCAATATCTACAGCCCGACTTTACCCACTGCTTAGTATAGGCCTTCATCAGTTTGTGCCATCCTTTACGATCCTGCGCTAGTCGAAACCATCCACGGCCCGCGACGTTGACTATGTCGTCTGTCCATCTCGCTGCCGGTCGTCCAGCGTTTCTATATCCACTACTCGACCACCATTCAGTCGATGTCCTGCTCCACTTGTCATCACCACGTCTTGCAATGTCCCGCACAACTCTATTTTAGTTCCATAATCCTAAAGCCGATGTCTTTGACATTAGCTCGTCTTTGTATCTCGATATTCGGAACTCGGTCTTTAAGTTTGATGCCGACCATGACACTATCGTTGACTCTCTACAATCCTTATTCTGAAGCAAACTAAGATTATTGATTAAAACAATTTATAGTAAAATAGCGATCACTTTCGCTAAAATGAGACGGAATTTTGATAGTTTACAAAGTTTTAGGATATTATTAAGGATATTAATACCACGTACTTTATAATTCGCCTGCTGACGTTTCGTTGACCATTTAAAGGTCCTTTCTCATGGGCACCATCCACGACTACGCTCCATGGTCGTGAGACAGAGACTGTCAAGCGTGTTTCTAAGTTTACAAAGTACCCTATTTTAGTTTTGATGGTATTTTTAATAATTGTTACTTTAAATACTGAACTTGCAAAAATGAATAACAAAAAATGCAATTACCTATATTTTAAACAGATAGATTTGAGGCTTTATAGTAAATGAAGGTTCTTTTATATTGAAAAACCTTCGACAGCCATTTTGTAAATAAAACCCCTGTATTTACAAAATGGCTGCGAGTCGTGTCGGTCACGTCACGTCCCATCCCCGTGAATGCGCGAGACTAATGCCGGTCGTATAGACCTAATGGGCCCGTTTAGGAGCTAGTTACTCCCGCTTTAAATTCCACCAGGTTTTTTGGGGGAATTTCTTTAGGCTTTGAATTTTGCTAGGAATATTTTGAAGGGGAAATGGAGCAGGCTTTTAGCCTCTCTTATTTTAAAAGGTTCAGCGAACCTTTTCTAGTGTACCTTAGTTATTTCGTTGAAAGTTCCAATTCCCTTGTACGGATAAAGTAATATGCATCCTAACTTGGCAGGTACCATACCTGTCAAGTTAGGATGTATATTATATTACTTTGTATGTAGGTACCAAAAATACATAATGCTATCTACATACTTAATATGTAAAAACACGCTCAAGACTTTATTCCCCATGATAAACATCCTTAGATACATCCTAAAAGCATAGATCTTTGAGGATACCAAGTAGGGGGTAGTCAGAGGCACACATTATATTTGGCACAAACCTGCATGCTCGCTCGTAGTTAGTATGTAAAAACTCAATTAACATGATTACTTAATCAGTATTACGCTGGACACATCGATAGCAAATTGCATGCTTAATTATTAAACAGTGTCTATTTTTAATACAGCCCGTTTAAATTTGCGGTGGACTATGGTTTGTAGCAATTCCCTTGTGACGGCGACTGTCCAGGCTACAGGTGACAGCGTTTCATAAGCTAAATTTGATAAAAAGGTTGGTTGCATTTAAAAAATATAGCTAAGTATTATAAAAATAAACTATGACAACGGAATCTAAAAAAATAAATATAATAAGTAATAATAAAGTCATTATAATATTAAGTATGTAATATATTTATTCATTCATAGAAATAAGTAAATGAAAAATAATTTCTAAGCAAAAACAACTATACGCGGAAAACTTCGCCATCATAATTATTGATAGGCTACATATCGTAGAGTTTCTTAAATAAATGTAATTGGGCAAATACCCGCGTTAATTAAAGTAAACAAATAGTAAACAGTAATTTATTGGTGCAGACATGTTTTCAATTTAATTTTAGGTAAAAAGTCCTTTCTGTAGAATCAAATCTAGCAGTTATATCTCTGACTGTACTGAAACAGGCCAATAGGTTTTGGGGTCGACTTGACAAACGAAAATATAATTCGTCAATTTGTCTCTAAAGGGATGAGTTTTTTAGGGCCAAGTTGACGAAATAGTCACTATACATTAGGTTTTCTGGGGATTTGAACGATAACCGATTAAATTAAGTGATAAAAGTAAAACATATCTACTTTTAAGTGTCTAGAAAACAAACGTAAAAAAATACGATTATAAACGCCTGCCTCTTTTAGTTCAAAACAGTGATTCGAGTTATGGAATTTTTGGTTATTTGAGATCGCTATGGAAAATTAATTCGGCCACAATATTCGCCTTTGTACCTTACTTGTTATTGTCATTTCATTGCAATGAACCAATTAAGTAGGTAATCGTTTAATTCGCTTTTATAATGGTACATTAGGTACCTAGTTAATTTACAGTTCAAATATTTACAAATATATAACTCAGTTTACAAAAACATAAACTTTGTACTATACCTAAACAGCGGACTCTATTTATAAACGGAGAATGCACATACAAAATGATGTCATTGACTCTATTTTAGTCGATATAATATCTACATTGGAAATATTTAGTATAAAAAAGTGCTAGTAAAATGGATATTTTGCGCCCATCCGGCTACTACTAGACTTTGTCCACAGTTTCACTCGCGAAGTACCTTCAGATTTATAGGTAGCCTATGTGTTTTTCTAAGTTACAATACCTGTTTCAATCCAAATCGGTTCAGCTATTACGGAGATACTTGATTACCAACATCTAAACTTTCGCATCGGCGAGATTGCATATTATTCCAAAGAAACTTCACCTGCCTCTTCTTCTGAGGGTAAAATTTAGAAAAATCCTTTCTTAGTACATCTCTTCAGACTAAAGAAACGTACCAAATAACTCTTTAAATTAGTAAATTTTTCGGTAGTTGAATTTGTATATACCCTGAAAAATTACTGGTGAAAGATTGAAAATTCGTGACTTCAAATCACTCACAAATCACAATAAAATAAAATAAATAATTCATTGTTATGGAAATTAATCAGTGGTCAAGACAAACGAGGCCGTAGTCTTATGAAGTTTTACTCCTCCAAAATAAGGGCAAAAATGCATTCTCAACATACAAATATATGACAATTTGACAAATACTTTATTCTGTCTGTCCAAAAAAATATCAGAGATTCACAAAAGGGTTCGGGAATCACTAAATCTCCAAGTATAATTCCTACAAAGTCCCAGATTTACAGTTCTTCTTTTAGGTTTGTAGTCTATCAGGAGTTGTTCTTTACATCATGTTAAATAAAAGATAAAAATATGAATGTTAAAACTTGGCTTATTAACAATGGCAGCCGCGTGTTAATTGTATAAGTGCCTACGCTTACACGCTACAAAAATACAAAAACAAAATCTCCTCTGTCATTTTTTGTTATTTAATTATCTGTGACAACGACAATTTCTTGGTAGTCAATATTCACAATTTATTATAAAATACGAGTCCTATACTCATTCATTATAAGATTCATTTTGCTTCGTTATGATAACAGTTGTTTGATTAAAAAAGAGTGTCAACTTTTTTTTTTCGAGTTATCTGAATGCTTTTAAATGTGTTTTAAGTAGGTGTTGGTCGTTTAATGTTTGTTATAACTATACTGATAGCTTTATGACCTAATTCTAACTGATCATTATCGTTATCTTCTTGTTGGAATAATGAAAAATATTTCAATATATTTTTGAGGTTATAAAAATATGTTTTTGTCAAATATTTCCCAACTTTTTTCACTATGTATTTTTTTTGTAGAGGTACTTGTTCCTACAAAGTATCTTACAGAATTATAAACGCTCTAATAAATTATGAACAATTACCAAGTTAAAATTCCAGTTAAAGCATTATCTCCGATCTCCGATTTATCTGATGGAGAGTACATGTGGCCTCAATTAAAAACCATTTTACTAAAAAACTTACAATAATGATCCCCTTGTTTGAATGCGCCGTGTGAAGTAGCCCTTATGTTAAGGCAAAGCTTTAGTATGAGTTTTTTTATAACATTATTTTATCATCTATTTATATCACAAACTTGAATACTTATAAAGATTATTTAGCCGTTGATTACTAAAAACTGCTTTGTACTTGGCATTTCAAATATAACAGAAAATAAACTGTGCAGCTTAACAAAAAAACTGTTCAAAAAGTAAACCTTTTTATCAGTTAAAACGTTTACTTTCAAATAAATTGGATTTTTTAATTCGTGTGTATAGATAGTATTATAATCCGTTTGTTAGTCTCTAATGTATTTATATTTAAACACATAATTAAGTTTATATATATAAAAGGTTTCTTAAAAAAATCTGAATTAACATCAACATAATTTTCTATATCTTTATTTTCAAGTAAACCTTAAACAAGATTTCAGGTTTTAGCAATAAAATATATTTTAAGCAAAAATATAACAAATTCGCCTTAACTAACTGATGTTAATTAGCTATGACATCGCATCAGTTACGTGTCTCACCATCCTTATCTTATACCTGGAATCGAAAGAGACAACAAGCGTTAAAATAAATGTTCTCCTTCTCAGTTTTTATAAATATTTTGAGGACTGTATTGAAGTAAAAAGGTTCATAGATGACCTTTGTGGCGCAGTGGACAAAGGCCGGCCTGAGACGCAGAAGGTTGGGGGTTCGATTCCCGCTACGGGACAAATGTTTGTACGATTAGCTTATGTTTGTCTCGGATCTGGGTGTTTTTTAGGTATAATATATATGTTTTAACAAAAAGTATATAAGTAGTATATCAGTCATGTAGTTACCATAATACAAGCTCTGCTTAATTTGGGGCTAGATGATGCTGTGTGAAAAATGTCCAGCATTATTTATTTATTTATTATTATTGTTTTTTTTTTGGTGAAAAACAATACCACTGTCATTGTTTACGCTTTTAGTAAAATTTTATGTTTTTGACGCAATCTTAGGTTGCAAGTGTGTTTAGTTAGATTAGTTTATCAATAGTATATAATATACAATTCATAAACTTATCAATAGGTTATATATTTTCAATTAAAATAAATAAAATTAGCATGTCGATACAGTCAGTTAAAAAAAAAGTCTGTTGAAAAAGAGTTTAAAATTAATTATAAAAAAAAACTAGAGTTAAGTATTTCAAAGCCCGGATTCAAGGATTCCTTCTGTGGTGGTTTTCAGAAACTACAAGTACCTACTGTGGTACCAAACACCCAGACCGCAGCGGGAATCAAACCTGCTTTTATTGCGTCTCAGCTGGCTACTCGCCCGCCGCGCCACGTTTTTTTAATAATTATATTATTCAGCTAATAAAAAACACATAAGATCACGCATCGGACGAACCTATAAAAACTTCTGGTTTCTGCCATCGGATCAATGTCAGAAAAAAGGAACATTGGCCCTATCGAGTTCCATGGTAGTTATTCCGGGTCTGTATCGTAAGTGATACTTATCAAGAGTGAGATAAAAATAAATATTTAAAATAAAAAATGGCGGCCGGAACTATTAGTTTTACAACCAACAATAAATACCATGCTTTGATACTTAGGGTACTCTGAAGTATAAAACATTTATTCATACAACTATGTACAAGTACGTATATACAAAAATACAGATGAAACAGCTAGCTATCTAAAGACAGTTGCAAACGATCTATAGATATCTCAACTGATCCAGATCACTACCAGACCAAATTACTGGCCGCATTTGATCCAGATAAGAGCCAGCTCTCTGGTCACGCGTCGCTTGGACCAATCGCCCTAAAATAATTAAAAAAAACGCGAAAAGCCCCGGTTCCCCGCGGACCCAGAGTACTCTTGTTCATAATCACTAATTTAGCAGGACACTTACTCCAGCCCTGTCCTTTTCGTAAACCAAACTAAGGAGGCAGTCAACTTGACGACCTCTGTGGTACAGTGGGCGCAAGTCCGCCTGTGACGCAGTAGGTTGCGGGTTCGATTCCCGTCTCGAGACAAATGTTTGTATGATCTGCATATATTTGTCTTGGGTCTGGGTGTTTTCTATGTATAATATGTATGTATTTACAAAAAAAAGTACTTATAAGTAGTATATTAGTCATGTAGTTCCCTTAATACAAGCTCTGCTTAGTTTGGGGCTAGATGATGATGTGTGAAAAATGTCCAGCGTTATTTATTTATTTAAACTAGAAAAACGTTAAACTAGAAGTCTAAGCTCTTTATCAGCACGAATATAAACTTTTATCACGCTGCTAAAGTAAGTGAATGATTATGAATAAGAGAAATATTGTTTTTTTACACAATTGAAAACGATCAAAACTTTATATCATGACATTGACAGATATACCTAGATTATGCTCAGTTTATAAATCTGTGAGTTATACAGTGTGTCCCGCGACCACGCTACATAGATGACAAGTACTTTCAGGCATTCCTTTATTTTTTTAAATTAGTAATACTGTATTCAAAGATTAAAAACATGTCGCTTGCCTAAACCAGGTCTCCAACTCGCTAAATAATAAAAAAAACATTTCAGTATTTTTCGTTCTAAGCCATTCCGATTTGCTGATGTTTTTTACCACAATCACCATTTTCTTGCAAAAAATATATTTTCTCTATGACTAAATAAATTATCTTATTTTTCTTTTCAATTAAATCTTTGAAGTTAAGTTTTATACGGACATAAATTCGAATACAATTCAAGATATTTCAGTCGAACAACAGGACGCGGTCCAAAATTGAACACCAAATCAAAATCTATTTCAGTTTCGACATTATTCCAACACACATTTGACGTAGTACAGTCGCGTACAATATTCTCACTATTTTACGCAACTACACCTAAAAAGGTGTGGTCGTATCAGCTGTATACGGTTTACATAAATTACTGGAAAACGGGGCGAGCACAGTGGCTATAAAATACAAAAAGCGGCTTGCGCGTTGCCTGTTTTTAGTCTTTGGTACAGCTTTAGTTATGTTATCTAATGTTAACATGCACTAGTATCGGACAAACTTAAAAAAAAAACAAACACGCTAACGACTGTATTCCCCTGATGGACATACTTAGTGCGTAACGATATCAAGGGTCAGAGGGACGTTTAAACATTTTACGTGCTGTGTGCTTCTTTTGCCTGAATATAATCATGACAATTGCTTAGGTAGATATAAGTAGTTAGTTTTTTTATGTATAAGTACCTACTTAATTATGTAACCTGATACTGTTATGATCATAATTTCAGGCAATAAATATTTTTATATTCTATTCTATTCTATATTTAGCACATGCGTTTGACAAGCATTTCGCATACCACTTGACAGATTGCAAGCCCATCGCGGTTTTATTGGAACACTAGCCGATCGCACATGCTATTGATTTATTGGTTCTAGGGAATGCAAGTTTCCTTCGAAGTTTTGAGCATGTGTTAAAAAAAACCATTAATGTATGACTAGGACCTACGACCGAATCGACGGTGCACCGTCCACAAGGCTTAGCTGAAAATATGATAAAACATATTGATTTATTTATAATGTAGAAGAAAACTATGTATGTTTTGATAAATACGACCCAGTTCCAATTTGACGATCTCGGTTGCGCGGTTATATAGCCGACTGGAAAGCAAAATGTGCGGATTCCACTTACAAGACAAAAGTTTGAATGTTATAAAAATATTTGTTCTATATCTGGATTTTATGGTACCATGGTATTCGTAGTTTCTGATACCGACCAAGCCGATACCGATGGTTGTTATTTTGTCTCGGGTCTAGGTATTTTCTATGGATAATATGTATGTATTTACAAAATATTATATCAGATACTCGTATGTAGTTCCCATAGTACAAGCTATGCTTAGTTCGACGCTAGATGATGTTGTGTGAAAAAATGTCCAGCAACATTGTTTATTTGTTAGTATGAACCAGCAATAACATTTTTGTTAGAGACTGTACTTTTTAAACAGTCGCGTCGTTCTAAAATACAGGAGTATCAGTTACAATATTTATCTTATTTTTGGACAAAAAATTTGGGTCGCACATGCATCAGTGGTTCCGTACAATGCCGTATCAGATGCTAATCAAATTGTTTTGTTACTAGCGGAAGAAACGTTGATTGAAAATGTTGTACAGATTAAAATAGAGATAAATTAACTTTAACATTAGTATATCTTTAAAGATTTAGGTTATCGTAAATTTGAATCAATAATATTTATAAAATAAACATTATTGGCAATTTTTTTATGATTTAATGAAATTAAATGGTGGTATGTTAGCTCTGTATATACCTTCTCAGATTTCTATAAGTAGGAATATATATAATAATATAGGCTATACATAAATAATTAAAAAAAAAATGCTGGACATTTTTCACACAGCATCATCTAGCCCCAAAGTAAGCAGAGCTTGTGTTATGGGAACTGGATGACTGATATATTATACATAGGAAACACCCAGGCCCGAGACAAATATTCGCAGATACAAACATTTGTCCCGCGGCGGGAATCGAACCCGCAACCTTCTGCGTCTCAGGCGAGCCTTCGCCCACTGCGCCACAGAGGTCGTCATATATGTATAATTATCCACTTTCAATAAATTTATCATAATATCCCAATTAGACGATTTTCATAATATTGTTCCTTTTTATTTCTGTTTATAATCCGAAAATAAATGTTTCAATATCAACACTAAACATAAATATTCGCAAATATTATCATAATTTTAAAATACGGCTACAGATTCAATAAAGTCTACATCAAAAAGCTAGTAAAAGTCAAGCTGCTTTGGGTAGCAATAAATAATATCTTGAAGATGCTCTCTCGAGTAAAGAGTCTTATTTCACCACATTTCAAAATTAGCGAAAGATATTCGCCGATACGACGCTAATAAAACACGGTAGACCCGCGCCTGACGGTAAAACCGTTCCGATTTATGTACCGGAGTAAAATTTTATATTTTTGGCATCCGATAAATTGGTCTCGGGCGCTGGGCCTGTGTGCCCGGAATGCCGGCCATGTTTACTCCTAGCATACTTTAACGGTAAGTTTTGTGGCCACTTCGGACAATTTACTTATTTGTTATGGTTACTTATACTAAATAGGTAGAAAGTGGGTCAGGATCAGTGTACCTTTTTCTATGATTGTTGGTTACGTAAAATAAAATTGGGTACTAGGAATATTTGGTTTTTATTAGATGCTTAGCTTAAAAACGCGGATTTATTTTCTTACATACATACACAGATTTTCACTTGCTACCTGGCATACCACTAGCTCCATACAGCATCATCACATTCTTTATATCATATCGTTATTTATGGGATATCTTGACAAATGTACTCGGTTTTCTGAATGAACCTGTTGATATAAACCTGAGTTACTAAATCGTTTAAATTGCAAGTTGTACGCTTTTATAACAAACTCCCAAGAGATATACAAAAATTGACAATTAATAAATTTAAAAACGTAATTAAAAAACAACTTTATAAATAGGTATACTATAAAATATCTGATTATTTAAATGATAAAAACTTTTTGGATTGAAAATGCTCCAACTCGTTGTTTTGTAAAAGGATCATTAAAAAGGATAACCAGCCTTGTTTTCTTGCCTTTCTTTCCTGGTTTGGTCGCGGAAGAACAGGCAGTAGATAAAACCGACGTTTCAAAGTGATCCTTCTGATTTTAAGGAATAAATGAATTTTGTCTTTGGCTTTGACTTATATATCTACATTATAAAATAAATAACCTTTAGACGATATTTTGTTTCGAAGAAGCGTAAAGGTGGCTTCCACGGTACAGACCGTGGAAGCCACCTTTCGACTTTCCGTCATCTTCAGAAAACCGGCATGCCCAAGAACCAAAACTTCGTAGACATGTGCCATCGGTTGATGTGTTAATAAGCGACGATGAGCTTGCAATATGACATGTGGAATTCTAACTACTAAGCAAAACTCGAAAATGTTTGGACATGTCTCCACGCTGCTTGGTATTTTTTTAGGACGAATTACAGTGCTGTACTTGAGTGTACGAGAAGAATAATGTTTGCTATCAGAAAGGTCTAAGGAAATATGAAACATCACCATTTACAATAATCGATTAATTAACTGAACAAACTGTAACCTATACCAACTTAGCCGCCTAAATTATAAAATACACGTAGAAATTCTAGCGGAAATAACGCTTAAAGCCAAGTGTTCAGTGAAAACAACTTTTGGACCAACTGGAGTTATTCGGTTCTGCAGAGTTTGGGAAGTATGCAGCGCATTGCAGATCCGCTCTCAGCTCTCGATTCAAAACTATTAGTATTTTGGGAATAAAATTGGGATGGGAAATATATTTCAACTATTGGTTTGAGAGTTTTGTTGAGGCTTTTGGTTATGAACAAACATACAGTCACTTCACTATTGCCCTCGATTCAAAACTATTAGTATATTATATAAATTTGGATGTGAAATATATTTCCACTATTGGTTTGTGAGTTTTGTTCAGGTAATGAACAAACATGTCACCAAAGTCTTTAGGCATGTGCCATTTATATATTTATTTACATAAATTAAAAATTTATTCATACAACTATGTACAAGTACGTATATACAAAAAATACAGATGAAACAGCTAGCTATCTAAAGACCGTTGCAAACGATCTATAAATAGCTCAACTGATCCAGATCAATCACTACCAGGCGGAAGCGTTCCCAAAATACTGGCCGCATTGCCACGCTGAATGGCAATGCTATTAAAATAGGTTAGTGTGTGTAATGATTGAACGTGCCTTTGACTACCCCCTTCGTCAGAGTATAATCTGAGGTTATCCACAATTGGAATTATCTTAATGAGCGTATTTTTTTAAGTTTTTGCAAATAACGTATTTTTGATATTTGCAAAAACCACCGTTGGAATGAAGACCACCAGAATGTCAAAATTGTAACATGCTTAGTTCATAAAAAATTAAAATTTTGTATTGTTTGAATTGCAACCTGATACGTGGAATACTAACTACTTTCAAAATGCAGGCATGTGCCAAATGTAATATTCGGACGTGACTCTGACTACCCCCCTACTTGGAGGATGTCCGTCAAGGGAAACAGTCGCGAGTATGTTAGTTGGGGTTTTTTGTTTGTATTGTATGACCATTATCCTATACATATCCTTCCCAACAAACTTGTACAGTATTCAAACTAAAAGAAACAGCCCATAAAACTACATTAAATTCAACACAGTTTTAAATATAAAACTTGAACGCGCGTGATATTTATAACCTGAGTTTACTTACCAAGTTTAGCCGACTTACAAACTGCGGCAGCACTTTACTACATCACATTATACAGAATCCTGGGTAAGGTTGTATTTAATAGTTACTTCACTTTTTGGACTTAGTTTAAATTTAATTTGAGTGTCGTACTCTTTACCTTCCTATGTTTACCAAAGTTATTCGTCTGCGAATTCTGTTTTGTTATCCCGAACGCGGAAATGTCCATATTTGAGTTGATAATAACATTAAGAGTAACGATATTGAGATGTTCCACAACTCCCAAGTTTTAAAAAGAAGATTGGTCTAGTACTATCTAAAGACCGTTGCGAACTCAACTGATCCAGATCACTACCAGACGGAAGCGATCCCAGAATACTGGCCGCATTGCCACGCTGAATGGCAATGCTAATTGACCCAGATAAGAGCCAACTCTCTTGTCACGCGTCGCTTCTACCAGGAATTTTGAAAACGCGAAGGGCCCCGTTTCCCCACGGACCCAGAGTCACAACCTCAAAAGTGTTAAAAATTACCAAATTTATATTACCTATATAGATTACCGGTTGTAGATGTAATCAGAAAGGGGTCAAATAGGGAACATACCGAATCAAGCTGTTTATATCTTGAGGTTCTGGTTACGTTCAATCGAACGCACGACCTTGCGGAAGTGAGTCAATGGGTAAGTATGTAGCTGACTCGTTTTACATGTGTTTTAGTTTAGAAACTAGTTATTGTTTATTTCAGCAGATACCAAGTTATCTAAACCATGTGGTAACGAAACGTTAAAATAAATAAACATAGACGGCCCTTGTTTTGTCGTGACTCATAAAGACATAGACGCTTTTAATAATAATAATAATAATAATAATAATAATAATGCTGGACATTTTCACACAGCATCATCTAGCCCCAAACTAAGCAGAGCTTGTGTTATGGGAAATACATGACTGATATACTACTAATATTTTTTTTTTTGTAAATACATACATATTATACACAGAAAACACCCAGACCCGAGACAAACATTTGTCACGCAGCGGGAATCGAACCCGCAACCTTCTGCGTCTCAGGCGGGTCTTCGCCCACTGCGCCACAGAGGTCGTCATTTTGGTCGGTAACTTAGCTAAGATAGTAACTAACTCGTTAATGGAGGTAGGTGCTCTAAAAGCGTTTTTACCTAAATCTACCGCACAAATTACGATGCTATAGTTTAATGCATTTCATAAATTGGCTTGAAGGCATACTTACAACTTTGTTAATTTTGATGCGACTGAAATATTCTTTAAATAAACGGTGAAGGAAAACATTGTTGGCAAACTGGCATACAGCCCACCTGATGGTAAACGGTTATCGTCACCTTTTGACATTTGCAACGCTTTTGGCATTACTGATGCGTTTCTTGCTCTAAATTACTCTTTTTACATATTTTTTTTTGTTCAGTAAAAACACCTCAGACGGCAGCCATAGAAACAAAAATTTGAAGGCATGTGCCATAGATTAATTTTCTAATAAGCAGCGACGAACTTGCAACCTGTCATGGGGAATGTTAATTTCTTTTTTGCTGTCTTTGACTACTCTTTCTGTGGTAACCTCAAAGATTTATCTATTATAGACCTGAGTAGGTATATTTATCATAGGGATTACGTTCGTAGTTTTTTTTAAAATGTAATAATATTATTGAAACCGACCAAGCACAAAGAAGCATTCTAGTTTATTGAGTTTATTTATAACTCGCATCAAAAGTGCTTCAGTCAGTTTCAACCCCCTCTAAGTTTTTTACGACTCGCGCTTGACACAAAGCAGATGTTCAAAACAAATAATGCTTAAGTAGTGTTATCGATTTGAGGGCACTTTTCATCTATTATCTATCATCTATTTATATATATTTTCTATATATAAATAGATGAATATAATAATTCATATTCTATATGATAATTTTGTATATTTTGCGTACCATCAATCAATATTATAATTATAAAGAAATACATGTCAAAGTCAAAGTCAAAATTCATTTATTCATTAAAATCACAAAGATCACTTTGAAACGTCGGTTTCAAATCCTTGTGATAAGCAGCAGATAAACTGCTAAATTAATTAAAATATAATGCTCGCATATATAATAGCTATGTACACCAGTTATTAAGAAACATTTATTAATTAATATGTTTATGTTTCTGTTATTTTATATACTATGTAATCTTGTTTAGCTTTATATTGGCGTGACTTATTTCTTACCGCTAAGGATGACTAGTAGAAAATTCTGTGTAGCATTAAGACCTCCCTTTGTGAACAGTTTGGGTGCAATATAGAATTTAAAAAAAAAGTACAGGGCACTATTATAGTTTATTCCAAGACATAATGCTTTCGGTACACTTAATGCCCTTTTCTTTACACGCAACAGATACCTAAATAGTCCTGACCCCATACTAGGTTACCCCTAGGATTGATATCCTAGGGTAAAAAGAATTACGAGTACTGTGGTACCACAAAACCTAGTTCCGGGACAAATATCAATATAATATTTGGGGATCGAACCCGCACCATTTGCATCGCCAGTGGCTCGACAACTAACTTAACTTTTGCTTCGCTTAAATATAATCATTTTTGTTTTGCATTGCAGCCATTGTACAATTAAAATAATAATAAAACAAAACCTCTTAACAACATGCGCACGCGACTCGCTGACATGGTTCGTGGCGCGATTTTTGTACGCCATTTTGAGATGTGCAATAAATTGTAAAGCTTTTACAATGATTGTATAGTAATATGAGCGAAGCTAAGCCAACTGTTCGCTTTAAAAAAAACAGGCAAATACGCTCACGACTGTACGATGGACATCCACAGATACATACCTACTTCGTTCGTAGAGCTTTGAGGATACAAAAATACAAGAATGGCCGTGTTTCACAAATTGTTAGAATTCCACGTGATAGCAAGCTCATAAACGCTTCTTGGAACACTAACTGATGGTACATGCCTTCGATTTTTAACTATAAATGCCAAAAAAAATGCTATCTATATCTATATAAAAGAATAATAAAGCTAAAGAGTTTGTTTGCTTTTTTGTTTGAACGCGTTTGTTTATCTTCAACTAACAGTCGAATTTGAAAAAAAAAAGGTAGACTAAAGTTAAAACAACACGATACGACCCTTAGGAGCCGAGCACAAGAAGTAAGGGCGAGCGATGCAACGCAGTGTAACATCAAAAGTTGAGTTCTAAAGTTGAGTTTAACATCAATAAAACTCAACTTTAGAAATCTACTGCTAGATAAAGGCCTCTACCAACGTGAGCCATGAAGTTCTTGAACCATCTCAACTACAAACTACGAATACCTTGATACGACAAACGCCTAAAATAACAAATAGTTTTATCAGATATTTAAAAACATATCTAGCACGTCATACATTATACCTTATGGAAACTTTAAAGAGTAAAGAATATATTATTATTGGAGCTATTCTGTATTAATGCCTT
Source organism: Perizoma affinitatum (assembly GCA_961405105.1). NCBI lineage: Eukaryota > Metazoa > Arthropoda > Insecta > Lepidoptera > Geometridae > Perizoma > Perizoma affinitatum. Next base: position 13,336,032 of record OY560194.1, on the reverse strand, counting down.
AGAAAGCCAATCGATGGGTATATTTATACATTTATAAACCTGCTGACGTTTTTCCAGATGTACTAAAATATGAGATTATACAAAGAGGGTGTTTTAAAATTGTTTTGCCTCTGCGGCAAAAGGCGGTAATCGCTTAGCAAGAGGTGGTCTGCATGCTTGTCTGTCAATTTATTATATGAAAAAAAAAACATCACTAACCTCATTTTTGCAAAATATTCCCGCTACTAAATATTGTGTGGCTTTATTTAGCAGATTTATACATTATAGCTACCGGTGGCCAACAAGATTTTATCATACAGCTTTCGCAAGGACGCCTGACCACACGTGAAGCTGCGTAGGCGTAATATTTATTACATACTAGCTACTGCCCACGACTTCGCCCGCGTGTTACCTGGATGAAAAGAGGTTCTAAATATGTAGTTCTTACCGGCTGCGTTCGTAAGAAACGCATTCGCACGACCGTTTTTTCGTTGACTTACATTGCGAAATTGGTCTCCACGAAAAGTACTTTTATTCTAACGGGGTAATATATCCTGAAGATCAATTCTAAATATTGGTGAAATAATTTTGAAAATCGGATGAGTAGTTTCGATGTAAGAGTCATCCAAACTAACAAACTTTATCGCTTTATAATATTAGTGTAGATTTCTTTCATGTATACACAATAGCCTCAACCTAGGGTCAAATGAATTATGTTTGTGTGTCCGTTGTTACTGGATCTGCGTTGAATGTTATTAATCGTTGTGGCTGTTCTTTTCTTTTGAGAAGAGTATAGCAATGCAAAAACATTGTTCCGTAGGGGGGAAATGCTCGGGGTTTAATAATAAGTTGTTTAGAATTGAAACGGGATACAAAGAGTCGAATAAAAAAATGAGAATACCACACAGAAGGGAAATCAAGACGTGAAAGGTCAATGACATAAAAATTTGTGGGTCATTACCTTGGTCTACCTCAATGAGACCATGGGTAACGTCAAAGTGGTATCATCGGTCGACTGTTTTATAACATAACACAAGCTCTTCTACTTTGGGGCTAGAAGATGCTGTGTGAAAAATGTCCAGTATTATTTATTTATTAATTTAAGCTACAGTCTTTGAGTTCAAGATGTGTATTGCTATAATTTACACCACAGAATGAGTACAAGATTAGACTTAAATAAGAAGGAAGTGGATGCAAAGATGAAGTGAACAGAAGAGACATGATTTAAACAATAAAAGCAAAAAAATTATCCATATTTCATTCAAGTATAGGATTTATTTTTCAATCTATTGAAAACTAGCCCTGTCCATGGCTTCGCTCGCAAGGTACCACGTTTTCACAATTTTAGAGTGGGCCATCACCCAACAAAACTGAAAAGGTTTAATTGCATGTCATTTTTTGAGCGTTAAAAAAAGTTTAATTAAAAAATATATATACTTCATCAATGGTAGTCTTTCAAATGGATTTTACTTAATTAAAACTGAATCTATTCGCCATTTAAACTTTCCAAAATACTCAACAACAAGATTTTTTTTTTAATGAAAACCATAATCCTTCTACCAAAACGTAAAAAAGTATCCTTTGTCGAGCATCTACGGACTAATGCTGTATCTACAGAAAAGTATATCTTCAACATTAAAAATCGTGCGGACATTCAAGGATCCTTTCACTATTCCTTTAGTTAAGGTAAACAAAATACATGTTTACAAAGATTTGCCCCTTCTGAAAGCTCCATCTTCAATGACGGCGCATAAAGCTGTCTCAGTATATTGCGCGGCGTGCGGACGCATATGATAACTGCATATCCCGACCTGTTTGTGAGAAATGAGATGCAGTAACGCTTTTGTGTTTTTTAAATAAGAATCTGGAAGATTTAGACACTTATTCAAAAAAAAGAGCATAGATTAGTTTCGACGGCTTTCAATGGAAATGTGCCTATAAACCTATGAATGAAGGAATGAACCAAATGTGTTTGTAATTAAGTCTACTTTGGTAACATTATTTATTCTTTTTTTATTCGAATAATTAATATAATTATTCTTTAGTAATTCTGGCGGAGGGCACTAGTATCTACGCCATACCACATGGCATCTTAGTTTGGATACTAATAAATAAATAAATGCTGGTCATTTTTCACACATTATCATCTAGCCCCAAACTAAGCAGAGCTTGTATTATGGGAACTACTAGAGTCGCGCAAATAAAATCAGCTCTGCCGAAAAAAAAGTTTAGTCCCGGGCCCGATAACATCTAACAAGCTAATACAACTGTCATAATTAACACTAACACGACCATTGACGACTTTTTCAACAAAACCCTAGCAGAAGAAAAAAATCCTCGTACAAAAAAGGCGACCCAGCTGATATAGGAAACTATCGTCCAATAAGCTTGATGCCTTATGTTTATAAACTATTCGCTTCGTGTCTAGAAAACAGAAAAAAACCACATACACACAATGGAACAAGTAATAGAAAATTACGAAGAGTTCTACAGACCATTATATTTGGGATTCGTCGATTACACCAAGGCGTTCGAATCGATACACCACCGAAGCATTCTAGATGAATACTCCTTCGGCATTGAGAGTTCCAAATGTTTACATAAATATAATTAGTTGTATATATCGTAAGAGTAAAAGCAGAATAAAACTAGATAAAACAGGCGAAACGATAAAAATATGCAGAAGAGTCAGACAAGGGGACCCTATTTCCCCTAGAATATTGCATGTGGATATTCTATAAAACGTGCTTTTCTTTATATCTCACAAACATATTCCTGACACCACTGATACTGTCCCTATGAATTATCCAGACACCTACTACAGACAGCAGAAAAACTGGATAAAAGTAGGCATCGACTTACTCCCCAGGTCCTACAAAGCACAGGCCAGCCCTCCTCATTTCACGGCCATTAGTTAAACTTATTATACGGTCGGATCTCCATTAAAATGCAAATTCAACACCCCCGAAAATGTTATATTTTTATATATTTTCTTATTTATTACAAGCGTTGTTGGCTAGTTCGCTTGTATTTTGGGAGTGGTTTTATAGAAATATTTTTATATGCAAAAATGGTTATTATTTATTTGAAAAAATTACAACCATAATGTTGTTTGGGAGAAATCACTTTAAGAGATAAGAACACCCATTGCGAATTTCATTTGTTTTTATTATGTTTCTGTGTTTTATACTGTAATTAAACAGTTACTATCTATATAACCATTTTCGAAAGTTTAATTTTGTATCCTCCATAATCTACTTGATAGCAAAGCCTATGTTTATTTGTTTCTTTATGTCATCGGTTTTTTCTGGTTCTGTTTTGGTATTACATGATTGACTTGACGGGTTGAGAAGCCTCTAATGACAGTGAAAGAACCACTGTGGTGGAAGGATTCTAGGCGTCTCTTAAAAATATCTATAATGAATAAGCATGTACTCTGATTAATCTTGACTCATTTGACCCACAAGATACTTATACTATATTTTTTAAGTAGGTATTTATATTTAATTACAGCTAATGACTAACATTATGTACATTTTTATATACGTACCTATGTATTATTATTATTATTATTTTGTTATAACATTTAGCTTATACCTATACTTAATATCTATATGTACTAACGGTACTACCTACGGTAATAAGTAATTTAAAAAAAAACAAGCTCACGACTAAATTTCCCACTACCACATACTCAGTGAATATATCTTTGAGGATACCAGATAGGGGGTAGTCAGAGGTACGTCCAAACATTATATTTGGTACATGCCCGCGTTTTGCAAGTAGTTAGCATTCCACGTGACAGGTTGCAAGCCCATCGCCACTTAATATAACACTAACTGATGGTACATACCTTCGAATTTTTGGTTCTATGGCATGCCGGTTTCTTTACGATGTTTTCCTTCACCGTTTTGAGCACGTGTACACACACATTTTTCGACTGGAGAAATCCAATAGTGATGACCGGGTTCGAACCCATGACCACCGGAAGTCGTGGTACAGCTAGGTCAACACGGCTTTTAAGTAATTATTAAATATAATGTTCCGATGCATTAATTATAACGATTATCAGCAAATAAATGAATGCTGTGAAATTTATTTTACTTTTCTTTGGAATTTTGGGTTAAATTACTGAAATAATTTAATGAATAACCTACCGTTATTCATCAAATTATTTTTTTGGTACAGTGAGCAACAAAAGTTATTAATTCAAAGTTAAAGTCATAATTCATTTATTCATTAAATTCATAAGGATCACTTTGAAACGTCTGTTTTATCTACTGTCTGTTCCTCCTTGACCAAGCCAGGAAAGAAAGGCAAGAAATACCGTGTCTAAAAGCAAGGAGGATCTTATTTTGATCTAAGTAAACTGGTTACTAAAAAAGATATTCGTAAACTATTACGAATACCTTATCAGCAGCACACCAAACCCTCAAAGAATAATTTAAATTCCACCACCGGAAGTAGGGAACCCTGGCGGGGAAATAGAAAATCCGTACCGGATGTGACCGACACTGTTCGTTACAGGTATAAAATATTTTTGACGTATGAATTTTACTGGGGAAATTGTTATGAGGAATTTTAAAGGAACGTTTCTAAAAAGTCAATGTTTACATTCAAACTACATTCAAAATTATTGGTTTGTAAGATAATCACAACGGCATTACACAATTTATAAAAATTATAAGTAAAACAATAGGTAAATGATAGATTTTACATTTTGAGCTTTGATATTGAAAGAGATGTTGGGAACACAAATCTTTTCTGACTTTTTTTAATAAATAAGCTAAAAAGTTTGTGTTTTGTTTTGAAATCGCTAATCTCCGGAACCACCAGTTAGATTTGAAATAAAAAAAAAAATTTTGCTTTTGTTAGCCCTATTCATAAGGAAAAAAATAGAGTTTTAATATCACGCTACGACTTTTAGTAGCCCAGCAAATGAAGTAATAGCACGAGCGGGTGATAACGACACGGTAAGTCAGTCGGGCGCCGAGGCCTGCCGTGGCACAAATAAGACAAGCTAATTAATGAACACCAGGATGTCTAGACAAATGCCTCCCGCTTAATTTTCCTTTCACGCTAACGCAAATAGTCTAGGTAAAACTTGGCAGCAGTCACGTGACATTTCCACATCTAATGTAATTTCCATACAATTCAATCTTTCCGCAGGCGTTAACGCCAACAGAAAGTTGTATAAGTCTAGTCATCCAGTACTCGCGTTTAAAGTGAGAGTGTATTATTTTAATACTTTAAAGTATATTGTTAGTATTATAATGTTGAGCAAATGCTTTATATATTTGAATTATTATGGCCATTTTCACCACCAATAATCTTTTAAAATAATAATATAATCCTATTTATAGATGTGTAGAGCTCTTTAAATTGTAGAACAAGATAAAAACTAAAATAGCTTGGATTGAGTAACATAAACGCCAACGCGCTGGGTTCGTGGGCAGACATTTTAAGTTTCATTCTTCACTAGGTTTAATAATAGAAAAAACAAAACAAAAAGAACTCTCATGATTCTATTCCCTTATGATCTACAACCTCAGTTACCATACTCAGTCCGTTTAATCTTCTCTTCGTGAGAATACTATTTATTCAGGAAAGATAGACGTTGGTAGAGTCCATTTCTTCATCGTATTTTTATTAGTAAAATAAATTCCAACCTAAATTTAGTTAAAAAAAAAAAGAAAATACATTTATTCGACAAAGTTTACAGAGTGGATATAGGAAGTAAGGAACATAATTCTAAAATCTATACATAAATCGGGTCGGTAATAAATCGGTAATCGGTTCGGTTTATCGATAATAAAAATCCGTATAAAACGTATATTTAAGTAGTTATGTTTACTGAACGTGAAAGTTTGAATACTAGTTCTAATATCTTCAATAAGTTGCAAGTTCTTCAATAACTGATGTTTTGGCCTCTAAAACAAATATTTACAGAACTGTGAAAACACAACGTGGGTGCAACAAAACTAACACAAATACCGATGCAAGATAAGTAGATAGTTAGTTCACTTCCAGTCCGCTAGCTGCAAACTGCCGCAAAAGACTTATAAATTTCGAAATATTTGTCACATAATGCAGAGAATTTCAATTCCATATTCCCAACAATGCAAGCGAGGTATATGTATAGCAAAATACAATGACACATGAACGCCGCGTTTGCTCGTAATGGGCCGATAAATTCGTCCCATTCTTCTCATCTCGGCCCACACTGCTATTCCTGTATTTTCTTTATTTTTTTGTTCTTACTCGGCCGTATTTGTATTCTAGTTGGGGACGAGTCTCGCTTTTACGGGAATAGGATAGGAGTTATATTGGAAGTTGAGACGAGAGTCATGCACTTTCGATTTTATCGTGTTGTGGCGTCCATGTATTTAATTAATGATGAATTAAAATACTTCATTGTGAAAAGAAAAAATAATTAAAGAATATACCTACATTTATTGATTGTAAATCACAAAATAAACCAAACTTAATATTATTAAAAGTAATTAGGTTAGGTTTAGGTTGACGACCTCTGTGGCTCAGTGGGAGAAGACCCGCCTGAGACGCAGAATATTGCGGGTTCGATTCCCGCCGCGGACAAATGTTTGTATCTGCGAATATTTGTATCGGGTCTGGGTGTTTTCTATGTATATTGCTCATGAGGAAGGACCTACGTGGTATAGTAATATAAAAAAAACTCAGAACCGCCATCCGACCACTTTTGCATTTTTTTTTTTTCGCTATGCATGACCACTCCACGCGTGCTACCGATTAATTCTGCAGGACTTCTGGCTTATCTCGTAAGAGTTCACACGTTTGAAATAAGAGGGAATATTTTTCAAATCCTACATTAATAAATACTTAGATGCGATCTTCCATCTTGATATCTCAGGGAGGCAACGCGTTAGTTAAAACTATGCTTTTTTAGAGCCGTGTTGGTCTAGTAGCGGTAACCTGACTTCCGATCAGGGGGTCGAGGGTTTGAAACCAGTGGTGCACCTCTGGATTTTTCAATGTATGTGCGCATAACACGTGCTGGAAACTGTAAAACATCGTGAGGCAACTGGCATCCTCAAGAACTAAAAAATCTAAGGCATGCGTCCATAAGCGTCGATGGATTTGCATCTACTTGATAATAAAAGCTAGAGTTTATTTTTGTTTGCATGCGGTAATATCAAGGACTGCCACTCGGATTAAAAAAAAAAACATTTGAGAGCCCATTTCTTGAGGAAGGTTATAGGATATTTTTGATATGTTTAATCAGGCCGAGCAAAAAAGAAAAAACGCTAAGCGAATACGGCAGCTACTATCTAATCAAATGACTTTCACAAGATAAATCCTCTCTCGAACAAATAAGCACCCTTGATTATTCTTCGACCCTCACAACCGGCATTTTCCCCATCACAATGACTGACTCCGAATGACCTCAGGAAATACTGCAAGTGCTAGTCATCGTCCATTCACGGTGCTAATGGGGAATTAGGATTAATTTAATAGGGATTTATTCGGTAACGTTGATTGATGGAAGTGGGCCTTAAATTGCAGTTAGAGGGAACAGCTAAGGTTTTGTTGCAACCGGATATGTATTTTTTTTACAACTTTAGTGACAAATAAACGGTCCGTCTGTTGGCAAGCGGTTACCGTAACCGCTTGCCACACCAGAGGTATTAATCGCAAGTTGCCGACCATAACGGCATAACGGATGAATATGCCTGTAATTTCACTGGCAAACTGGAAGACAGGAATGTCAGCATTTCTGCTTGGCGGCATAAATATGTAACTTCCCTTTACGAGCTCTCCGGTCAAACAAACGCGGTGGCGATGGCGGTGGCTTGACACCACTTGACAACCATTTTCCTTTGATCGCCACACGCTATTTGCCCCATGATGGACATTGCCAGACACTAAGTGAATAGATCTTTGAGTGAATAGATACCAAGGAGAGGGTAGTCGGAGGCACGTCCAAACATTACATTTTGTACAAGTTTACCCGCGTTTTCGCAAGTAATTTCCATCCCATATGACAGTTTGAACACTATCACAGCATTCATACAACTATGTACAAATAGGTATATACAAAAAAAAACAGATGAAACAGCTAGCTATCTAAAAACCGTTGCAAACGATCTATAGATAGCTCATCTGATCCAGACTACCAGGTGGAAGCGTTTCCAAAATACTGGCCGCATTGCCACGCTGAATGGCAATGCTAATGCGTTGACCCATATAAGAGCTAGCTCTATTGTCACGCGTCGCTTCGACCAGTCTCCCTGAAAGAGATTTGAAAACGCGAAGGACCCAGGTTCACCACGGACTCAGAGTCTCGCGCCTCTTGAGATCCTCGGACGAATCAGCCGCTGCATCAGCTCCTTATAACAAAATAGGTTGGTAGGTATTTAGTAATTTGACACTCTAATTTCATCCAAATCTATTTTATTCTATTTCCTCACGGATCTGCGTACTGAAGATTTCCATTATGGTATTGAAAGCTTGTTTTTTTCATCTCATTTAGTTTAGCTGTTGACAAAACTGCAATATATTATCCTGACTCTCGCGACTGTACCAATAAGGAAATTTGTAGAAATAAACACGAAGTGTACGATAATAGTACCGAGATACGTTTTATTGCCGTCCTTGATACGATGGAAATTGTATTGTTTTTCTCAGACTGACTTATTTTTATGAATGGCTGGAGGGAAAGCAGTGCTCCAGATTGGAAATTATTGTAGAAAGTAAATTGAACATCACGACGGCATGGCGGGCGAGTCAGACGTGTCAGACGCAAAAGTGCGGGTTAGATTCCCACTGATAGATTGGAGATTATTGTAGGAAGTTCATTGACGGCGCAGTGGATGTGTAGACGGCTGCGACGCAAGAGGTATGAGTCTGATTCCCGCTGCGGGACAATCATTTACACGTCCTGCAGATATTTGTTCCGGATATGTGTGTTGTAAGGAACTCGTAATTCCTGATACCCATGATACCGGGAATCCTAGGGTCAGGAATATTTATGTCTATTAAGTGTTATATATTTTTTTTATTTAATAATTCTTTGTTTGTTTCAGGTATGAAATCGTTCTGAAGTGGAATTTGTCAGAAGTTTCGACTGATAAGGATATATGCAACAAAAGGTATTAAAATATACATTGCCTGGAAGAGATTGCTTCTCAGCGATGAAACTACCCATTGTACTCTAGTTTTTTTTTCTTATAAGGTATTATCATTCATTTAGTCTTCGTTGTCATGTTATCGCCTTCGAATTTTTCATTCTCAGGCATGCCGGTTTCCTCAAGATGTTTTCCTCGACCGTTTTGAGCACAGCATCACCATAGCGACACTGTTTTTCATCTTGTATCTTTTAAAATGGTACCGTTACTGTATTTAATTGGGCAATAGATACCCTGTTTCTCTTTTTCATATTGTGGTTTTTAAAATAGTACCGTTAGTGTATTTAATCGGGCAATACCCTGTTTTCGTTTAAACCAGTCTCTCGTACTGCTTCCGACAGGCCTAAATCAAACTTTTATAGCTTTAGGACAAACATCGCCTGATTACCACACCTGTTTCGACAGCTAGCCACAAACAAAACAGACTTTTACGACGAACCCGATATGTCTATCGATAAGGTGGCCGCCACAGCGGACGCATTAGCCTAAACAGTATCTCAGCTTCTAATTTTATTCAAGAAACTAATTTAATTTCAGGATGAACAAGAAAAACAAAGTTACACGATTCATCGGAGAATTTACGAACTTGGTGGTAATGCGACGCACGAGGTGCGGGTTCGATTCCCGCTGCAGAACAATGTTTGCATGTTCTGTTCAGATATTTGTTCCGGGTCTGGGCGGTGTGGTACCACGGTGCTCGTAGTTACCCACAAAACAGGGAAACCTTGTGTGAGGTCAGGACTACGTATGTGTCAGTTAGGTGTCACGTCAGTTTGACGCGGTGGCGGATAAGGAAGTATTTATTTTACATCAGTCTATAGTAGCAATCATTCTATGCTGCATTTTATAATGAGCTTGTAAAAATATTGTACAAAATCCACACCAATATTGTAGAGTTAGAGTAGGTATTATTTTAAGAGGTCTATCATTAAATTTGTAGCGTTGTATGGAGTTGATATACTGATTCTTGATAACACTTATGTACTTCGATTTAAATCGTGGTTACGCCAGGGTTTGGGTGGTCGGTCCGGTGCCTCCGAATGGCCGGTTAAAAGTTGATGCGTTATTTTGTTTATTTCGAGTAATTAGAGACGAGGTGATGACACATTTTTGAAATGGGATATAATGGTGGTTTTAGTTTCCCATAACATTTTAAATCGATAAATTCATCAAGCATGTTTAAATCAGAATATAACATTTTTACTCCGAGTATTATATAAAATTTACTTTTTAGCTGTTTTATCTGTATTTTTTGTATATACCTACTTGTACATAGTTGTATGAATAAATGTATTTACTGAATTAGAAAGATTTAGAATAGAATAGAATATAATATCATTTATTCAAACAGAAAACAAGATACATATGTGTGTATTTACAAAAAAAAAGTATATGAGTAGTACATCGGTCATGTAGTTCCCATAATATAAGCTCTGCTTAGTTTGGGGCTAGATAATGCTTTGTGAAACCTTCCAGAATTAATTTATATTAACAATTTTATTATTGAATCTAATTAATAAAATGAATGTGACATCAGTATCTCGTCAATTTAACAAAATGTAAAAAATAGTAAATATAAAGAATTTCAATAGTAATCTGTATTTTTACCCGCAACTTAAGGAGCCCATATATGCGTTTGATGTTAGAGTTTGTTTGTATGTAATCATTAATATCCGAAACGGCTCATCCGAATGAAATTTTTCAATGCAACCAAGTTGTATGAATTCAAGAATTGTTTCCTTTTTTTTAATTTACTAGTTCTGAAACTAAATCAAAAACAAATTTCATTCTATTTGATGTACGGGTATGAATCATGTATATTTTAAGTACAACAATGAGGTTTTTGACCTCATAGTCTAGAATCAAAAATAAAAAAAATCTCGAATAATTTTACAACTGCTTTTTATAAAGTAACCAAACACTGTTCTACGTATCTAAACAGTAAGGGGAACCAAAAATTCATTATTTCCTGAGAATGTTCAAATGCAAAGTTAGCTTTCAAGTCACTTCTAAAGCACTTCGAAGTACAAACAGTTGATTAATCTCTCACCAATCGTCTTCAGAATCAAAACCTGAGAACTCGCAAAGTTTTGCACAACTCAGTTCGAATGCGCATGTTTTATTAAGACCCCTCGATAAGGAAGAAAGAAACTTTGATACGTTGTTAATTATTCGTCCTCTTCTATCTGGGCCAGTGGTTCTTAAAGTTTTGATAGTTCTTCGTTAGAAGGTAAAAGCAAAAATCATATGCATGTTACTTAAGAGCCGATCTAATACTTATAAAAATATAATACGAACTCTGTGGCGTAGTGGGCGAGACGCAGAAGATTGCCGGTTAAATTCCCAGCGCGGGACAAATGTTTGTATGTTCTGCAAATATCTGTCCTCGGGTCTGTTTTATATGTATATAATGTATGGTTTTACAAGAAAAAAAGTATATTAGTAGTATATCAAGTAGTTCCCATAATACAAGCTCTGCTTAGTTTGGGGCTAGATGATGCTGTGTGAAAAATGTCCAACATTATTTATTTATTAATAATAAAACAAACACGCTCTAGACTGTTCCACATGATGACATCCTCAAATATATGAGTTCAGAGATCTTTGAAGATCCCAAGTCTCTTTGGTACCTTTTCAGAGAACTTTGAGTCAGTCAGTAGCGTGTGCAAACATTATATATGCCTGTCTTTTTGCAAGTAATAAGCATTCCACGTGACGTTGCTGGCCATTTGCAAGCCCACCGCCACTTATTATTAATTATTAACATTAAAACATACTTACTCCGAGTGCGTGAAGCTGTATAGGATTTTTACAAATAAAATATTGGTAATATTTAATTAAGTGGGTTCTCAAAAAAGTTTGAGAACCCACGATTCGTATTTTGATTCAAGAAGTTGCATTATAAGAGAGCGTAGGCGTCAACACGTGTGCGGTCTCAATGACGGTTAAACTAACGCAAAACCAACCTTATTTAATATACATTTAAAACGAACTTCGCGTAAACACATCCTTGTTTACAGCCTCAGACATTTGACGTTTGTTTTGCAGGAGTTTGGACTGTATTTTTGCGTGTGTATGGCTATTTTTGTTTGTTCAGTGGTGATTTACACTATTATAATGATGAGGGGTCCTAGGTGTATCCTCGCAATTTCTCATGTGTGTGCGGTCCTTTATTTATAGTGCGCAAGGGCTACTGTTTCTTTCGGTTAATTAAGTTTGTCACTTTTTTGGGGGTTTTTTTTAAAGACTTTGGAATAGTAATAGATTCTCAATAATTAGAGCTCCTTTTGAGCTCGTCTAGAGAAAGATTACTACCATACTTTCTGCTGCCAAGCAGTAATTCTCGCATATCTGTGTTCAGGTTTGGAGAGTATGGGTGCCGGTGAAATTACAGGCACATTAGACTTTCAGTTTTCACCATTATGTCAAAGGTTATCTGGAAGAGAATACTTTTAAGCATTAAGTTCGCCTATGAACTCATATTTTTTGTGAAATAAAGAATTTTCTATCTATCTATCTATCTATCATTATTTATTTATTTATTTATTATTATCTGTTTTTTTTTAATTACAGTGGATGATTCCGATATAATCCCATGAAACTATCATCTCAACCGCATGATATTTCCATAAATCTCCGATAATCCACTAACATCACAATAAATAAATAATAATAATAATATTTTTTCATCTTTTTCACACAGCATCATCTAGCGGAGATTGTATGAACTACATGACTTAGTACATAATTTCTTACAATTTGTTTATAGGACGTCGTTAGAATGTCAATTTAAAAATATTTCCAAAGATCTTGTATCATTAAAAAGAAAATAAAAAAAAACGTAAAAAAAAATCAGAGCGTTCTTTCGAAAAGAGCTACTTTAAATCGTCTATTTTTATCCGGGTAAAAAAGGTGTAAAACGCGGGTGAAGCCGCGGGCGGTAGCGTGTTGACTATAGAATAAAAACATGTGTAGTATACAAGGCGCCTACTTAAGAACCATTATAGGACAAGGTGTCACAATCTCACGGTGGGTGCCATTGTGATCCAGTTTCCACTGGCAACAATCGAACCTGTCCGTGAATGGGTAACGTCAAGTCATCTGATACAGCTAGTATTGTTGATACTCTCACAGGTGGTCTTGATATGCTAATACTTACATATTGTAGGCCTTACTCATATTTAATATAAAGCATACAATTAAAAATAGTTATTTTTCGGTCATTTTGACCTATACTGCAGCATAGACTTGCGTTTTTAGCACTGGTTAATACCCACATGTAACCGTTTCTGGTCTCATAACCTTGTATAGCATAAAGTAAAGTTAGCAAAAAAAAAAAGTTTAAAATAAAGTTAGTTGTAAAGTTAGCCATGTGTTATTAATTAATATAAATATTGAATTAGACTACATAAAAAAACCTATCGAAATCAAAGTCAATAAGTTCAATAAGTTTTAATTTGTATTTTTTTAAACCGTGTTGGCCTAGTGGGCCTTACCCCGACTTCTGATCCGGAGGTCATGGGTTCGAACCCGATCGTGCACTAATGGATTTTTCCACTCGAAACATTTATGTGCGCATTCACACGTACTCAAAACAGTGAAGGAAAAACATCGTGAGGAAACCGGCATGCCCTAGAACCAAAAATTCGAAGGCATGTGCCAACAGTTAGTGTTCCAATAAGCGGCGATGGGCTTGCAACCTGTCACGTGGAATGCTTACTACTTGCAAAACGCGGGCATGTACCAAAATGTAATGTTTGGACGTGCCTCTGACTACCCCCTACTTGGTATCCTCAAAGATCTACTCACTGAGTATGTATCTGAGGATGGTGGATATGGTGGATACCATGGGGACAGTCATGAGCGTGTTTTTTTTTTGTTTTTGTATTTTTTTATTGAAATTAAATGGTCGGTTCCTCACGCCCGACCAACCTAGAAGATCAGGCAACAAACTCTGCCTTGTTTTTTTATGATCTATTCAGCTATAGTGTTGTGCCAATCAAAGTATATGAATTCAACCATCGATAAAGAGCTTTAGTCAATGCTACTCTGACAAGTATCGTAACCAATGAAAATAAAAAAAAACTTAATTTCAATACAGCTAAATGACAATGCACATATGACAATGATCAAATATCATTGTCATATGTGGCTGACAGTTCGATGAGCTACACCATTATTGACAATCTATTGTGTGGAGGGCAAACATGATATTATGCGTGAATGTCCGATAGACCAGGAGTTCAGTCGTCAACCCTATCTATCGAGTACCAGGATGGGTCAGAATACCCAACAGACATATATAGTCTTGACCCCACACTAGGACCCTCTGTGTCGTTGGTATCAGTATCAACCCAAATCAGGCAAATACCTGAAAGAAAGAAAGAAAGTAGGTATATGTAATTAGTTTTATCTAGGGAATAGAATTTTGTATCTTATGAATAGTATATATAATTTATAATGTTTCTTATTATTCATGCACTACTTTAAGAATTTTTCCATAATACACAAAGGTTAGCTCAAAGAGAATGCTATCTAGCATTAAGTTCGCCTATGTACAATATAGTTCGTCTATGTTATGTTGTGCGATGAATATTTTCTATCTATTTATTTACACGAAATAAAAAAACAAAAAAAATTGCATATGTATTAAAAAAATCACGCCTATTCATATGATATACGTTGAAGAACAAAATGAAATAGATTGACATCCATGTTGAGCTTAGTCACGCAATTGCCGACCAGCCAAGAACCTCCTACCTATAAACATTATGCGTCCTGTGATGCGGTCTGGCTACGTTCATTTGCGATACAAATTAGTTTTTTTTACTTGAAATCATGGACTAAGTTGTTTGTCTATCTGCAGAACATGCCAACCTTTGGCTGAAATTAAACATAACATTAACAGAACGACTACAAGAGTACTGTTTGGCAGTATTTGTTCTTGACTGTTTGTAAAAGTTGGCTGCGCTTGTAATCAAAGACATTCGATCAAAGACAGTGGCAGTTTGCTCCCAATCCGACTACTCAAAACTACCCCACCTCAATCATGTATGGATTGAAAGGAGCCATAAAATATGTTAAATATACTTTTGTTGCTTTCGAACAGCTTTTTAGATTAGGCAGACACATTATAGAAAAATAGAAAAAAAAAGTCATGCATGCATACGTTTTTTACAATATTGATCCTCTTTTGTATGACCCGTCCTGGTACTCGATAGATAGGGTTGATGACTGTGAACTCCCAGTCTACGAGTGACTGCAGTTATCCTGTCACACGTCACAGGGGTAAATCCAGCCTTTGTGTAGACTATATCCCCCGTTGGTTTAGTTAACCAGTAAATCCTTCTGAAATCGACTTGTAGGAGATTAATTAGAAGTTTAATTTCTATCTGCGTCAGTTACTTTGTAATTCTTCAAAGCATATATTTTTAAGAAGCGTATTACGTAGTATTCCTTAATACGTAGTGATTTAATCTGTTATTCATGTATTTTGTAGATATATAACGTCAAATAGAAGACGCAGTTGATTAAGACTAAGATTAATTGTTTTATGACTGGTGGTATGAATGGTTTTCATAGTAACACAGCATCACTGAAATAATTGATCTAGGTCTAGATCCTTTTGACAGTTTAGATTTTAGACATTCAAAACTGTGAATTCTTATTTTTCTGACATATCTACTTATAAATTAAGTACCATCAAGTAAGCTTAAAGCATACTCTGCTTGGTTGTTTGATAATCTTTAATTTGGCTACAAGGTGAACTCATTCATTAAGAAAGAGCATAATTCAATGAACCAAATGTGGACTTCGGCAGTTACCATAATGGAAGCTTTGTTGGTCTCAGAATGACCGCATAAAAGCTTTTCATTCCAGCGGTCCACAATGAAATTCAATCTTCAAGCATCTTAAATCCCTATTTATATCGATCAACTTTCTCTCACTGGAATCGTTGATAGACAATAAGTTGTAAACTTATCTGACAAAGATCTGATGTAATGCGACGCATCTCAACCACACTAAGTTGAGCGTATCGATTACATGGTGTGTGTAACCTCTATTTTAGATGTACCAAGTTACTAAACTTCTCCTTCCTGTACATATTTAGCTGTTACTTCATTCTTTTCAAAATAATCGTCTTTGTATTTTTTTACCACGATTTCTAGACTATTTTATTTGTAAAAATGTCATATAAATCTGCTGTTAAAACATTTCTTCTCTGTCATGTTTTATTTTATACAACAAAAGTGGCAAACAATCATGCGGGCCACCTGTTAGTAAGCGGTTACCGTAACCTATGGACGCTTGCAATACCAGAGGTATCACCTGCGCGTTGCCAACTCTGAAAAATAAAAAAAACACACGCTCCCGACTGTCTTCCTCATGGTGGACATACTCAGTGTGTAGATCTTTGAGGATACCAAGTAGGGGGTAGTCAGAGGCACGTCTAAACGTGCATTACATTTGGTAATGCCCGCGTTTTGCAAGTAGTAAGCATTCCAGGTGATAGGTTGCAAGCCCATCGCGCTTATTGCAACACTAACTGTTGGCACATGCCGTAGAATTTTTGGTTCTAGACCAGTTTCCTCACGATGTTTTCCTTCACCGTTTTAAGCACGTGTTAATTAAAAAATAGGTATGGTGGAAGTTATTTCCCCGGTTGAGCACTTTTACTAGGAGCTTTACTATTTCACTTGTAATGTAGTCATTATTATTGTTTGAAGAAAACTTTTGAAATTTATTCGAATTTAATAAGCTTCGGATACAAACGGATGAATCCCACTCAACCCTTCAAAGTTTTAACAACAATTTACGATATAAAAAAAATACGATTCCTCAATTTCTCTGTTGAACCGCGCTGCACGCAATTTTACAGTCAGCCATAAAAATATTATTTGTTACAAGCCGTTTATTGGACACTCGCGTGATAACTCTCCGTGGTTTATGACGCCGACTGTCCCTATGTCTTGTTGGCAAATTGAGCCGTACCAAAATGAGTCATTAAAATTTTGTTGATGTTTTTTTATACGAATGCAATTATTTGCGAATTTCATCATCATTTATCAGTTATTTAATATGCAACCGTCATGGATATGAGACTACGAAGGATCATCTATTTACTGGTCATTTTCTTGCATTTTAATATTATTTTTATAATATGTAAGTGTACGTGACGCGTTTGGTTGGTTTCGACGGTAGATCAGCGTTGTGAGAGCTATGCGCAATAGCTATTAAAACATAAGCTGAGTCGGACGCCATATTGTAGAATTTAAGATTCTAATAATTAGTAGATAATTAGTTATTATGGTGAAGCTTAATTTAATAATTGTTAAATGCTCAAATAAAGGTTTATTTATTTTTTCTTTCTTTCTTTCTTTCTATGGTGCCTAAACTTGTTAGATTTTGAACGAGCACCTACTCCTCCCTACTTGCCTCGATGTCCTCCTATTCAAAGATTTTACAAACCCCATTCAAGTCATGCCCCAGGTAACAGATGCAGGCTACGCACGATCAACTTTACCCCTATTGATACGAGCCTTAAATATTTTACGTTTACTTGGAACTTTCAAGGGATTTCTTTCGCCCCTATTTACCAATACGGGTGGAAAGTCCGTGCTACCTGGCTAAATAGTTACCTGGGCGTGCATGTCTGAAATAAATAGACTGCTTTGTTCATATTATATCACTATTTTTATTTATTTTTTACACACTTTTTTACACGAATTCGGTAAGGCTTGCCCTTTCAACTAGTTGGACCGCATCTTGACATGAAATAAAAAACTGCTGACGTGCGCGTAGTGAATGGTTCAATAAATGGTTCGCCTATAATTATCATGGGTTATTTAAAACTAATCATTATCATTCCTTCCTTTTAAATAAACAAATTAACACATTCAACAACGCATGCCCTAGATACGAGATGTATTGAAAGTTGAATGAGTCAAGTTGAAGATGCAAGAGTCCAAGTAAGGACACGATCCATAGCCCGTGCTCGTAGTAAGCATAGTCCTTGAAACTGTCCTAAAGGCTCACCCACACATATATCCGTTATAACAACCGTCAGATAATATTGCAATGTCTACGTTTTACATGATCGTGACGTTATTTTCAAAGAAATGTGTAAGATTTCATGTGTCCCAATATAAATGTACTAAAAATACATTTATATTGAAGGGACATATATCACAAAACCGCATTGATATCGACCGTTATAACGCAGCTGTGTGGAAATACTTAAAGAATTGTCAAAAATGAGAATGTACAAAAGAAAATTTAGGAAGTATTTAACTTGGTATATCTTTCCTTTTAAAATAGAAGGCTGTGTTCTACTGATAGATTACACATACAGTAATATAAAACGTACCGAAATATGTTTACTCTAATCTCTTAATGTTTCGTTAAAAAAAATCGCACTTATTGAGAAGTACTACTATAAATAAACAAACCAAACACGCTCACGACTGTATTACCCATAGTCCATAATGGGATACATACCAGTGCATGATCTGAGGATATCCACCATGGAGATATATTTAGATGAAATTGGGATCAGGTATATAATATATATTTCACGACCTCTAGGTAAGATAATATATTTTATTTTTATAATATTACTACAATTGTATTACAAACGTGCGCTTTCAGAGGAACTCTAGCGAAGACTCATTTTATAGAATGATCTCCCTGTAGAGGTTTTCCCAGTTTTTAGTATAAGATTCTACAAAATGGGAAAAATTGTTAAAGTCGGCAAAGTGCGTGCGTTTCTTCTAGTGTTGCAAGTATCCATAGGCTACGGTTAAAAAAATAAAATATAAAAAGAATATAAAGCCGTGTTGGGCGATACCCCGACTTCTGATCCGGAGGTCGTGGGTTCGAACCCAGTCGTGCACCAATGGATTTTTCCACTCGAAAAATTATGTGCGCATTAACACGTGCTAAAAACGGTGAAGGAAAACATCGTGAGGAAACCGGTATGCCCTAGAACCAAAAATTCGAAGGCATGTGCCAACAGTTAGTGTACCAATGAACGGCGATGGGCTTGCAACCTGTCACGTGGAATGCCAACTTGCAAAACGGGGACATGTACCAAATGTAATGTTTGGACGCGCCTCTGACTACCCCTTACTTGGTATCCTCAAAAATCTACACACTGAGTATGTATCTGAGGATGTCCATAGGGAAGACAGTCGTGAGTGTGTTTGTTTGTTTTTTAATAAAAAGGATGTATATTTTCTGATTTACTAGCATATCTCCAACTGGTTAACAACGTTAACTCCACAATCCGCATTGTTATTCTCCACTCGTGGTTCGATGTTAATCTCTCGCTAACTCCGGAACCGAGTTGGCGCCATAAAAACTGTCACTACACTTATTTACGATGCAATAAAGAAGATTGAGATAGATATAAGTCGAGGCGCCGGCGCACTAGCACCAGAACACTTTTCACAATTTTCTACATAAATACGTTTTAAAAGTCGTTTTTTTTTTATATTACTTCTACATAGCAAAGAAGCTGACGGCCCACTTGTTGGTAAGCGGTACTGGTAAAGTGTACGCTTTTATAACAAACTCCTAAGAGATATACAAAAGTTGTGAATTAACAAATTTAAAAAGGTAATTTAAAAAAACATAAAAAAAGGCATTCTATAAAATATGTGATTATTTAGATGATAAAAACTCTTGGGATTGAAAATGTTCTAACTCGTTGTTTTCTAAAAGGATCATTAAAAAGAATAACCAGCCTTGTTTTCTTGCATTTCTTTCCTGGCTTGGTCGCGGAGGAACAGGCAGTAGATAAAACCGACGCGTCGGTTTTATCTACTGCCTGAACGTCGCGAATCTCTTTGAAACGTCGCGACGTTTCAAAGTGATCCTTGTGATTTTAATGAATAACTGAATTTTGACTTTGACTTGAGTGCTTAAGGAGCTGTTCTTCTACTAAATTAATGTAAAACTTTTATACCTCTCTAGAAAGTCATAGTTTGTGACCGATAATCTACGTTACAGTTGAACCGCTGACTTGAATGAATTTAAACAAATAAAAAACATACATACATACATATACCTGTATCCCGGAGGGGTAGGCAGAGATCGAGGATTTCCACTTGCTACGATCCTGGCATACTTCTTTCACTTCGTTCATCCTCATCAAATTCCTCATACAAGCTCGACGATTTAGTATACTTCTGACCTGGCCATTCTCTAGAATGTCCAATTTGGTCAGAGTACGTTCGCCGAGGCCTTCCTCTTCCAACCATCCCATTCACGCTCGCCTTGTATACTTGTTTTGTTAATCTTCTTTCATCCATTCTTTCTATATGCCCAAACCATCTCAACATAACTTTCTCAACTCTCGTTACTACATCTTCATTGACTCCACACTGCTCTCTTAACACACTGTCTCTCACTCTATCGCTTAAAGTTAATAAATCTAGAATATTCATATTCATTCATAATTATTCACACTTGGGGATCACAAGGCACGAAAATAAAAAAAAAACAAAGAAAAATCCGTTAAAAAAAAAAAAACAATTCAATATATGTATATGTTCAAGCGCTCTTTAATATTATAATATGTATGTATGTATTTACAAAAAAATATATATACGTAGTATATCAGTCATGTAATTTGCTTAGTTTGGGGCTGATCTAGATGCTGTGTGTAAAATGTCCAGCATTATTTTTATTTAGGAGAATAAAACAGGCTTCTTTACATTCGGATACAAACGATGTCACAGGCAGAAGCTAGTCTAAACTAAAACCACCAAGATTGCACGCTATTCCCTTGTTTCATGAAATTGACTAACATTTTAGCTTTTGGTGTAGTATAATCAAGGCGATTATACTGGCTTAATTGCCCCGTTTAATCGAGATCTTACTCATTTAGAGTTAATACTGAGATTAGAGCACTGCATTAAGTAATACGTTATACGCTAAACAGCTTTATTAAGTTTTATTAAACCATCTTAATATGTCTATTAACTTACCATGCAGTTTTTCCAAACTTAATTCACACTTTTCCATACTACACAAAGGTTGGCTGGAAGAGAATGCTATCTAGTACTAAGTTCGCCTATGCAAAGTACTTTTGAGTTGAGCAATAAATATTTTTCTATCTATCAATTAATTTTAATCATTTTATTTTCCGCCTGTTAGTTATTTGGATCAGTTGAGCTATCTATAGATCGTTTGCAACGGTCTTTAGATAGCTAACTATTTCATCTGTATTTTTTGTATATACCTACTTGTACATAGTTGTATGAATACATGTTTTATCATCATTTAATTATTTTCTAATTAGTGTGGCAAGCAATTTTTAAGTAGTTATCGTAACCTATGGACGCTTGCTACACCAGAGGTATCATTCGCGCTTTGGCAACCCTGAGACAAAACGGGTGTTAAGTCTCATGTTCTTCTTTCACCGGCACATTTAGGTACATTTCAAATCAAAAGCAACCAATTTGTTACCCCTTTTACCCTTCATGGGGCTGACCCTTAGCCTTAATTTAATACCTAATATATAAAAAAACTTGTAGTGCGTCTATTTATTTTAATTAATAAAATACATGCTCAGAACCATATTCCCTATGGCCGATATCCGTGAGTATACCAAGTGTAGTCAGAGGAATGTCCAAATATGGCACATGCCGAGGTTTTACTAGTAGTCAGCGATCCACGGGACAGACAGCAGTATTTGGTATTAGGGCACTCTTTATGATGTTTTCTTATTGAGCTAAAAAATTATAAAGTATTTTTCATACTTCTTCTCTAAATATTTGTTCGGAATGAATGGGTACATCTGAAGTTGAATAGGACAATGATTTCATTTCTCCAATATCCTCGATCAAAAAGCGCAGCAATCAAACTAATGCCCCTTATTCCCAAACAAGCGATATTGACCGGAATTCTAAAGGGCCATTAGTCTATGGATGTCATCTAAGCGAATCGTAAACTGGCTAAGCGCGTGTCAGGCTACTTCATTGGTAGGGTTCCGGTAGAGTTTCATCAGCAGCATGTTTTCCACTACTAGACATAGGTCTCTCCAAAAACCTTGGGACACCACCATCCATCGACATCCACTACAGCATTTAAGATGTCATCGTTCCATTGGCTGGGAGACTTTCCTACAATGGTTAGGCACGTGGTCGAGAACATTTTTCCTAATGGTTGTCAATTTTGCGTGCGACCTGTTCATTGCCACTTCAACTTGCTTTTTCTAAGAGCTATATCACTGATTTATATTTATATGGATTTTGTCGATTTTAATAGTACCGAGTAGTAAAATTCCGAGCATTGGTCTTTCCATAGCCGCTTGATATTTCTAGAAACCAGTTTCGGATCGTAGTTTCTACAGTATTGGACTTATTGATGGAACGTTCTAACGTTCCGTCAATAGATATCTATCTATGTCCAAAAATAACATATATAGAATTTACTAAGTCTAGTTTAGGTTCGCGTATCTGTTGAGTAGGATTGAATTTTAGTAGGAAGATAAAGGGTAATAAAGGTTCCGTTTTTGCCATTTGACGAAGGAACCCTAACGTTTTCGATGATCCAAATATTCCTTCCCTCAGGCGGATCTAAACAAATTCTATAGAATGGAATTCCTTCCTAAAATCAATCAACTTTTGTGGGATTGAGCTAAAAAGATAAGTAACAGCAGACGTACCTACGTAATAGTAATTTAACTTTCCTATTTTAAAACATGATTCGATGTGATGAAAATCGTAAAAAAATAATTAATGAATATTGTAATGATTATGATACAAACAAATTTTTAGCTATGGACTCTTATCAAAATGAATTACCAACCTACAGATTGTATATTTCTGATAGTGATCTGAATCAATTGAATCATTTTAAGATCTTTGCCGTCGATCTAATATATAGCTTTATACATATCAAAGTAGCTGTATTCTTCTTTTTGTAATAAATAAAAAACAAAAACAAAGAAACACGCTCACGACTGTAGTCCCCATGATGTACATCCCCAGATACATACTTAGAGAGTTAATCTTAAATCTCAAATCTCAATCTCATGTACAAAATGTAATGCTAATATTTTTACTAAGTTATATTTACGTGAAATACAAAAGAATTGGAAATTTTATCCCGTGTTTTCGCAATCAATACGGCTCACAAAACATTTGATCTATCATAAACCCGAATTCAGGGCCAAATCTCATTACTTTATAGCAAGATGTAAAACAATTTATAGAGGGTTCTCCGGCGGTCATATTTTGTTATGTTCCAATAATTTTTAGGTTTTGGGGGCATAGGCATTTCGAGTTAAAGCCATTAAGCTTACGTGCTTATGGTCCAAGTTTTACTAAAGGCTTCTTACACGGTAAATTTTTTTGGAAGGGTTATTTTCAGCAATTCATCGCCTGGCAATAGTTGCTGAATACAGTCTAGGGTAAATAAATTTCGAATGGACATTTCGTCAACCACTTTGTTATTTATAAGTCGTATCCTACTGCCTTTAGAGGCCTAGATTTTACAGTTATTAATATCAAATCAATTGAGTAAATTCATATCAGGAGGAGTGTTAAATATGAATGTGGCCATCCATATACAACAGTTAGGGCAAAAAAAGATTGATGGATTGTGTGAATAATGAAAAAAGAAGTGAGTATAGTACTCACTTCTTTTTTCATGGCTGATAGAGTCGCAGAAGAAAACGTATGACCCTACTTAATGTAAAAAGCACAGAAAGATGTCTTGCAATACTTTCATACTAAGCGCCCCCTACGGAAAACATGCTGTATACAATGTGGCGCGACGAATCGCCAGCAAAAGTTGCTTTCAATCGTTCTTGTATCGGCAGCTCTACAGCCCAAGTTTTGCTCAAATAGGTTTGAGCACGTGCTCCGTTTTAGAATAGGTAATTTCAGGATGAAATTTTCTTTTCGCTGGATAATTGGGCCTGGAATTTTATGTGTTATCATAAATTCGAACGATCGAAGAGTTTTAAGTTTGCTAAGGTGGGTTGGTTAATATGTGACATAGAGGGGTCGTAAAATAAATTTGGATAATCGTTGCCTTTATAGAAGAAAGTTGAGACGTTGAGAATGAGTTGTTGTTTTGTGGTTAGAATGCTTTTCGATCGGTTGGTAGAGAAGATAGGGCATTTTGATCTTGGTTTATAGTGTTGCTAATATTTGTCTGCAAATATTTTTCTATGTACAATATGTTTGTATTTACAAAAAGTATATAAGTAGTGCATCAGTCATGTAGTTTCCATAACACAAGCTCTGCTTACATTGGGGCTAGAGGATGCTGTTTTACATTAATCGTGTAAACCTTAATGACTGGAACTTAAAGTCAACAACTAAAGTATATAACATTATCACTTGACGACTTGTTTACTTTATCATCGTTATCATTATCATCAACAATATATAATTGAAGTCCAATAGTCAACAGTCATTTGTTTGGTTAAAGTATTACACGTCTGAAACCAAGAAACGAATCCAATATAATACTCACCACTGGACATAGACTCTTTAGGCTTGCCCAAAGAGTGCCATTACGAAAAATCCTGGGCAATCTCCATCCAGTTCCCACAAGCTTAAGGATGCCATTAATTTTATTAGATTATATATAAATCATTTACCTACTTGATCAGACTATAGGTACCTACTACTGTACTACTGAATAATAACAATGTTAATAATATATTAATTATAACAATTATTTTTTACACGCCTATAAGAACGTTCATCTGTTACAGTTAATGTAATTTTAAGTTTTTTTTTGGGTACTTTATTTGACTGACCTGTAAATTTTATGTACCAATAAATTTATTATTCTGATACTTAAATTCATAAAAAAATAATCACCATCGTAAAAACAATAAATTTGCGCATGAACAAACTATCTTCATAAAGATTTTGTCACGCTAAATTGCAACAAGACTGCAACCCATTTAAATTCTTTGCATCTGCTATGGCGTCATCTGTTGCGGAGGTTTGTTTCAGACGGGCGGTGAGAAAAACGCTGTGCAATATTCTATCCTATCCTAGTAATATAAAATAATAATAATATGTCTAAGTTTGGATATTTGGATGTTTGTTGGTAATAATGTCCGTAACGGCTGGACCAATTGGGATTTAATAGGTTCCTGACCCAGAATTATACAAAGACAAGTTACGCGTACGCTGCATCAAAAAATGATTTTTTTTTCTCTTCAAAAAATTTCTTTGAAACAAAGGGTGACTAGGAGATAACCTAAAGAAACTATGTTCGGATATTTCAAGAATCTATAACATTAGGGTAGGGAGCTTAAACCCTCACTACCCTCTTATGCTGATTGATATTATATTTATCCATTTCAATTTCATTTTATTTACCGGTACATGGGTTATAGTGTTATAACTATGACACTATAACCCATGTACCACACTACATTCTAACTAAGACAGAATGCAAAAAAATTACATTAAGTCCAAAAAATATCAATCAGAACGATATTAATCGGAATTGTATTGTGTTTTTTTTTGCAAGGTACACCTTGCAAAAAAAACCTTGCTAGCTTTAATGCTAACAGTAACCGAAAAACTTTTTTAGTAATATTTATATTAATCGACGGTGTGACCAATGTACCAAAAACTCGATGAACGAATAAAAAACACAACATTTAAAATCGCCCGTCTGCATGCGACCAGTCTGTCTGTTTGCGCTCAAGCTGGTTCCAAAAAGTTGTATTTAATTAAATTTTGTACTTGGTGACGTCACGTTTCATTCGATGTGTGTGATTCCTCCCTGAACTACTGATGTGAAAACTTTTTTCTCATTTGCTTTGCTAATCTTACTTCCCGAAAAGAAATTCAACGCCATTTTATCAAAGCGACAAAAACTCTAAAATAAAATATATGAAATGATAAAAACCGACTACCTCACCTGCTTACGTTATTTTGTTCACACGGGATGACACTCTTTCGAATAAAAAACAAAAGTAAAATAACCCACAAAAATGTTTTGGCTAGTCGTGATTCCATAAGATTTTATGAGTTTTGAGAGAAAACTGGCTTTCCCCAGGAAAGCCATATTTATTAGGAATAAAACTTTTATGGGACAACTTTGGGATCATTCTCTATACAACCACAAAATAATCATCAAAAAAAGGTTTAAAATTTGCGAAGCTATCAAACAATAGTCGCGTCGACGCGACGCGGAGGAAGAGCGTCACGATCACTCACCCTGATGAAGACTCTCGGAATGAGTTGAAACTTAGTCGGTGCCTTCACCGATAGTGCGGTACGTGAAAAATCCCTTTTTTACAAAATTAATAATCAAATTCACCATGGTTTTTTGAATAAAAAAAATAAGTGAGAACCCTCTTTATTTTTAAACATTAAATGTTTCGCGTTAAACGTTTCGGTTCTAGCTTTATGAGAACGGCGAAGTAATTGAACACACTACCGTTATCTTTCTGAGAAATACAATCTGGTTCTCTTCAAGGAGAGAGGTGTCTTCTAGACCTGCATGCGCCATCGTCGGCAATATCACTTACCATCAGGTGAGTTAATGGTAAAATGATTTCATGATAAAAAAATCATATTCACTCCACCAAATCTAAAATTACTACATTGCGGCTTGCAACCTGTCACGTGGAATGCTAACTACTTGCAAAACGCGGGCATGTACCAAATGTAATGTTTGGACGTGCCTTTGACTACCCCCTACTTGGTAACCTCAAAGATCTACTCACTGAGTATCTATCTGAGTATTTTCACCATGGGGAAGTCGTGAGCTTGTGTTATGAGAACTACATGACTGATATACTACTTATACTAATATATTATAATTTCATAGAAAAAAATAATTTAAAATCAGATATTATTTCATAAGAACGTTTCATTTCACACTCTACTTAAATTCACCTACCTATTTAAGTAGGGTATAGACTTAAAACCCACTTTACCGTCAGCATCGCTCCAACTTTTTTTTAAGTTCACTGTTGTAAGACGTAAGCTTCAAAAATCTTCGACTTACTACGAAATTAAATTAATTGAAAAAGTTTTCTAATTATCGCCTTAGCAGACACTTTGAGTAAATCGCCTCAGGGTAAACAACACCTCAGGAATTTGCGCTGGTTCTACGTTAACTTGCATTCTAAATAAAAACCGGCGTATTTTTACAAGGATTTTTATACAAATACTTAGAAACAAACTGGAATGATGATAGATTTTTAAAAACCTAATATAAATGAGAGAAAGAGAAAAAAATACGTAAATGAACGTAATCCCCGTGATGGAACCTTAGATCATACATCAACAGGTGGGTCGTATGTTTGTCTGTCATATTAGATAAATAATAATAAAAAAAATACTCTGTACACTGAGGATATCAAAGTTTGGCACATGGCCGCGTGTCGCATAGCAGTTAGCATTCCACGTGATAGGTTGCAGATTGGTTTATAATCTAATTCATTATTTTATAGTCAGTTTTTTGTATCTATATTTATTATAACTATGAATGATTATGTCATAAAGAACACTTTTTAGTTTTCTTCGACAAAAATATTCGTAAAACGGATCATCACATTAACGAAATTGAAATTTAAAAAAAAAAAAACACGCTCACGACTGTCTTCCCCATGGTGGACATCCTCAGATACATACTGAGTGAGTAGATCTTTGAGGATACCAAGTAGGAGGTAGTTAGAGGCACGTCCAAACATTACATTTGGTACATGCCCGCGTTTTGCACGTAGTTAGCATTCCACGTGACAGGTTGCAAGCCCATCGCCGGAACGTTATCCGTTAGTGTTATTGGAACACTAACGAAAGATACGTAATTTAAATACGTGTTTAACGATATAAATAATAAAAAAGCTGCCCTTATACTATAGAATAAAAAAAACAATTACGACCCTCCTGTTCATCCGTGTCTGATGAGTCAAATAAAAATAAATGTGAACTTGTATTGTTTCAAAAATGTATAACTTTCCCGACATTCCATTTCATGGCCAAAGTTTTCCGAACACACTTGTTTTATGGATGAAATTTGAAAATTTTATTACAGAATCACTGATTTGGATGTTAAATGGTCTCTTACATCCTTTGTTTGAATTTATTTTCAGTAATAAAAGTGCTACCTACTTTACTCAGTTTTTGAATTTTAAAGAAAAAAAATCTTTCAGTAAAAATTTTTATAATAATATCTTTGATATAGGTACGTGGATCGGCTTGTGCTAAAATGATAAATAAATAATATTAAATAATGTTGGACATTTCACACAGCATCATCTAGTCCCAAAGTAAGCAGAGATTGTGTCATGGACACTATATGACTGATATACTACTTATACTTATATACCATACTTTTTTGTAAATACATACATATATAGAAAACACCCAGACCTGAGACAAATATTTGCAGACCATAAAAACATTTGTCTCGCGGTGGGAATCGAACCCGAAACTTTTAGCGTTTTACTTAACAAAATTTAAGTAAGAACAAATAGTTAAGCAATAATATATGCCTATATATTATATATAATTAATTAATTTGATACTTGACCTACCTTACCAAAAATACTTTATACTGAACCACATTTTTGGATAGTATTTGAAAACGGTAATTTGAACGGTAAATACATTAACTGTTCAAAGGAATAGATGTAAACTAGTCACTTTAGTAGTAATCACTTTAACCGAAAGTTTACAAACTCTCAACTAATTTAAGCATTCAAAAATGACGATGTGCCTATTAAAAATTTGCTAATTTGCGGTGAGTGCGTATTTAAAAAAAAAAGAAGTATATCATAGTAATGTAGATCCCATAACACAATCTCTGCTTACTTTGAGTCTAGATGAGTTTGTTGGAAGAATTACCAGCGTTATTATTAATATTATTTAGTTACTTTCCTCAGTTGCTGCCTTTTTTTAAAACAACTAAAGTTTTTAACAACTCTTAAAAAAACTGAACTGAAAAAAATCTTAAATTTCTTCCTGAAATTTTTCTTAATAGTTACAGACTCATTATTCTAAACAAAATCTCAGAACGTCTTTTTTTATGACACTGCGAATGTTTCTCTATCAACACATTTGCTATTCAAAACACCGGCAACTTAGGAGCATGGAGGTCTTCTAACGTAGACCCTACTATATTATTATTTATGTATCATCCATAATTGCGTGATCAGTTAACACGATAAAAACTTATAAGCATTTATGTAAACTAAAGATAGTTCAATAAAAAACATTATTAAACTCAATGACTGACAAATCATAAAATTAAATCATGTTTTAGATGCTATGATAACGGTCGTTTAGTTCTGTCGGTCTTCGAAAGATCTGCAAATTGTGACATCATGGCTGCCTATGTAAAAAAACAGACATAATATGAATGAATGAATGAATGAATGAATGAATGAATGAATGAATGAATGAATGAATGAATGAATGAATGAATGAATGAATGAATGAATGAATGAATGAATGAATGAATGAATGAATGAATGAATGAATGAATGAATGAATGAATGAATGAATGAATGAATGAATGAATGAATGAATGAATGAATGAATGAATGAATGAATGAATGAATTCGTCATATTCAAGAACTACGTGCACCGTGGTACCAGAACCACCCAAACACATGTTCATAATTTCGCGTAAGTGTGAAGAATTCGAACAGAATAAGAAAACTAGAAAGCCCCAACTTGAAACACAATGAACAGACTTCGAGACTCGAAACTGCCCGATAAGAGCCATAAAACAAAATAAAACACTCTCAGTCCAACAAAAGTAAAATAGTAGAAGTTAAAAATATCTAGCATTAACATTTTCATTGTTTCACCCTCGGGGCTCCAAGTTATACCTACCCAGTAGAGGGACATTAGGACTTATAACACTTGAAGGTAACTCTTTATGCAAACTTAAAAACAACCCCAAAACTCAATAGCCGTCCTTATTGTAGCCTCGGTAAAGACGGCATCTTTCTATTTTGAATACGTTAAACTGTATGAAGTCTGTTGATATACAGGGGATGTTCCCCTTGTTTCGTTCCCCCACGGTTGTAGACGTAATTTTTTTTAATCATGCTTTATATTCGTATTAATTGAGTTAACGATGTCTTAGTTGAGAGTCTTAGAACGCATCGTCGCTTTTCTATGAATAATGATTGAATTGCTTACGAGCGCTCATAGCAAGCACTTATAAGTATGTCTTTGGTTGGATATCGTCTGGAAAATTAGATTTCTTTCTTATTATGAAATAATAATTTGTTTTTTAGAATAAACAAAGCGACAGCTCTCTTCAATTGTACTAAATTTAACTTTATGATGCCACGGCGTTTCGAGACGAATTTCGACCAGGCATTTTACAAAGACCTTGTGGTTTAGTTGGTATAGCCCCAGCTTACCAAGCGGGAGGTCGCAGATTCGAGACCCGCCGAAGTTGAATTTTTGGTTCATTCTTGAAATAAAGTTTTTTTTTGCAGCGAATGTGTTATCCCGTGCTCTAGTTATGTACTTGATGACCTTTATAAAATCTGTTTACCTTCTCAATTTGATTTCTTTAATGGCCTTGGCTATTTCAATTTTTAACACAGCGTTCCAAGGCTTGGTATTGGTAGTTTGAATGGCTAAGTTGTATTCCTACAAACGGGCGAGATGTGATGACATCTTTAGCATAGCGGGAACAAATATATTTTTATTCATTCATAAAATCAACAAATTTGGTGACGTTCACTCCTAAACATAGGTTTTCTTCAAAGCCTAACAAAATTACTGATAGAAAAAAATAAATGAAATCTTATCCTAAGTATATTTTTTATGAAAACCTGAAATATGTGACCCAATTTATTTTATGTTAAATTTCCCAAGAAATCAAAAAAGTTCTTTCTATTAATGTTTTATATATTTTTTGTTAAAGATGGGTAAAATTATATTTTCTAGAAGTAATAAACAAGTCTAAGTAAGGTTTCAAGCATAATGAGTTTGAAAAGAGCAAGTTTACGAAGCTGGCTTTCAATAAAAACGGCACGCATGTTTTATATGCCAGTAAACAAGTAAGCCTGGCTCTCCATCAAAAGATATAATATCAAATTCATTGTCATCATTAGAAAACACATGTCCATATAATATATAAAAAAATAACATTATTAAGTTAATTAATTCTAAACATCTCTTTCTACTTTCTTACAGCTGAAAACCAGCTTTGGGTGATGGCAACTTATTTTTTTTTTACAGATTTTAGATTTAAATCCCCACGTGTACTTTTAGGTGTCGTCCTGTACACGAGTTATCTGTTATATTTTCATAGTCAGTGCCAATTAAACGTTTATTTGTCACGAACCTACATAACTTTTTTTTAATACTCTTTAGAAACAATTCTCTAATGAGTATATTATGAAAATAATAATATTTCGTTTAAAAAAAATACATAAGACTTCTTGTAAACATGTCTATTTTTATCCACATACAAATAGAACAGTTTTATTTAAAAAAAATATGTGTTTTGTATTTTAGCAATAGCTCCGCATAGCTTAACTGTACCCTACATTCCTTAATATCGCTAAAGGGGTTCGCTTTGCATATGTATAAGAGGCTGATTGAAATTTTACGCTCGCAAGAATTTTTCGAATATTTTAGGACGGTTTCACAATTTCACACCCGCTCTAATAAAGTCGTAGGCAAACGCACTTTGCGAATAAATTTACGTATCACGACACATTCAGATGTATTACTATAAACAGATATTTTATATATTTTTCTAAAGTACATTATTGCCTGTCTACAAAAGAAAAGGCTTTTTATTGACAAATTTGTCACACCCTGGCCCATGAGTCAGACTGATTCGTCAACTTTGGAAGAATTCTTCACTCCTACTGAGTTAATATTAATAATTATTGAGAAAAAATATGTGAGCCGTGTTGGTCTAGTGGGCGGTACCACGACTTCCGACGGAGGTTGTGGGCTCGAACCCGGACGTGGATTTTAAATTATCTATTTTTCCACTCGAAAAGCTTATAAACTCGTGCTCAAAACGGTAAAGGAAAACAATGTGAGGAAACCGGCATGAGTCAAAAATTCTAATAAGCGGCGATGGACTGCGTGGAATGCTAACTTGCAAAACGCGGACATGTGCTTAATGTAATATTAAGACGTGCGTCTGACTACCCTCTACTTGGTATCCTCAAAGATTTACTCACTGATTATGTATGTCTATCATGGGAAATACAGTCCTGAGCGTGTTTGTTATGTATTTTGTATTCAAAATAAAAACATTTTATTGGCATAGTCAGGACTATGCAGTTTATGGATAACATGTCACTAGGATTTTCTGTATCGTGGATATCAGAAACTACGAGTACCATGGTCCTACAACACCCAAACCTGGAACAAATATCTGCAGAACATGCAAACATTTGTTCCGCAGCGGGAATCGAACTCGCACTTCTTGTGTCTCTGTCGCCCACCGTGCCACAGAGGTCTTCAATTCTGAGAAGAAGCACATACCTAATGTTTTAGTCGTTTTTTTAACAGCTTACAGATAATAAATCAAATAACTCATAAATATATTTGATACAATTTTAGATTTGCCCAGCAGTTGGACTATAAAAATAAATATAAATAATGCTGGACATTTTTCACACAGCATCATCTAACCCCAAACTAAGCAGAGCTTGTATTATGGGAACAACATGACTACTTATACTTATACTTACTTTTTTTTTGTAAATACATACATATTATACATAGAAAACACCTTTACAGGTTAATTTAAAAAAAACAGGACATTTTCACACAGCGTCATCTAGATAAACTTCTCTATCCGCAGATGAACTCGTCGATCGGCAGATCACGTAATAACTCCATGGACCTAACGCCGCGGGCACATAGCAATTCAAATGTTAACAATTTTATTCGCCTCCAATTTATATTTTTTCAATTCCACTTCTTTTATTTATTTACTTTATTTCAAGCTATCTTCGCTTATTTGGTAAACGGGCGGGAAACTGTGACTTTGTGAAATTTAGTTTTGAGGGTAGAAAAATAATAGGCTATTAAAAACTAAAATGGTCTTACCTCTGGTAAAAATTCATATAGAGATAACTTTTTATTGTACACTAGCTTCTGCCCACGGCTTTGCCCGCTTGTTGCTTATAAAAAAAAGGGCCTGTGTTATTTAAGGTCAAGATATTAGCGTATCTAATAGCCTCTTCTTTCAAATTTCGTTTAAATCGGTTCAGCCGTTAAGACAACAATTAGCTACAAATATCCAAACATATCCAGAATTGTGTATTTATAAGATGACGTATTATAAAGAAATTGGAAAATATTAAAATGTGGAAAACCCTGAATTTGGAACTCGTCGTCGACACCATTAGAGTTAATATAATAATGATAATGGTACCAATGTACTCGTAGTTTCTGAAACCCACGACACAGAGAAACTTAGTGTGGGGTCAAGACTATGCATGTGTCTATATGATATTAAACCACGAATAAAGTTTTCCATAATTGATAATGACAACAAAATTAAACTAGAATCTAGATAATACTTATTTACTGTGTACATGGTCTTAAATACATACATATTATACATTTTATTACATAATTAATATCAACTTCGCCTCATTAAAAGTGTTTCTCATCACGAACCCCAATATTCCATCGAATTATTCCATGAACGCGAATGAAATATTCAAAAAACTCACAGCCATTTCGGCAATAAAGCTCGGCGACCCAGTTTTCAGTTTGCTTTTTCACAAAAGTTAACAACATAAGGTAACCTTTTTGGCAGTGAGGTAAAAAGTGAAACGGACTAGTCAGCTGGCAAGCGAGCATAGACAAGTACGTTCCACTAACCTACTCGTACTAACTGGGTTATGAAATTAGGATGATGTAATGATGTGTGTAAATGAATTTGGATAATAATTGGGTATTTTTGAGGATATTTTCTCGATATTAGGCAGGGTAGAAAATTATATTTATTGCCAGCCCTATTACGTAACGCGTAGCCCTATTACGTAACGCTTATAAGTGGTTGGTATTTATGGCTAATATTTCTGACTTTTTTCGACTAGTAGTGAGCGCGATTCACAGTTTATATATCCAACTTGTTTCGACTAATAGCGGGTTTTACTCATGGCTTATATTTCAGACTTTTTTCGACCAGTAATTGGCAATACTCATGTCTAATATTTTAAACTATTTTCGACCAGTAGGTGGCAATACGCATGTCTAATATTACAGACTTTTTTCGACAAGTAGCTGGCAATACTCATGTCTAATATTCCAGACGTTTTTCAACCAGTAGCTGGCTATACTTATGTCTTATATTTCAGACGTTTTTCGACTGGTAGCCAGCATGACTAATATTTTAGACTTAAATCAACTAATAGAGAGCTTTACTCATGTCTTAAATTTCAGACTGTTTGCGATTAGTAGTAGACTATAGTAAAATTTCAGTCATTTTTCGGCTAGTAGTGGGCTATACTCATGGCTAATATTTCAGACTTTTTGGACTAGTAGCAGGCTCTCAGGGTGAATGATTTAATTTCCGGTCCTGAGACTTGTTTACACAGAATTGTTATTAAAAGTACCTATACCTTCGTTTTTGGGGGAGGTTTTTTTATGTCCAGACTTCTTCACAAAACCCTATTATCCTTAATTATTTGTTCCTCTGGTAGCTACGATGAATTAAAACATATCTAGTAGATTGAGTTGATTCTAAATTTTCCTTTTTATTTGCAGGTAAGCTGAGCGGATTGGTAAGGGAAAAACTTAGTGAAGGATATATTTTCGACGTATAGTCTAAAAATGGCTCTGTTAAATAAAAAAAAAAGTTATACAAAGCTACCGAAAAAATTCTACATTATTTAGTTGGCTTTTTCTGTCAAGCAGGAGTATGAACTTTAAATATTAAACGTGAATCCATACAAACTATCAAAAACAATACCAATAATATAATTTGTCGAGCTCTGTGGCGCAGTGGGCGTAGTCGCGCCTGAGACGCAGATGGCTGCGGGTTCGATTCTCGCTGCGGGACAAATGTTTAAATAAATAATAAATAATGCTGAACATTTTTCACACAGCATCATCTAGCCCCCAAGTAAGCAGAGATTAGCTAATTTTTGTCTCGAGTCTAGGTGTTTTCTATGTATAAAATGTATGTCTTTACAAAAAAAAAGTATAAAAGTAGTATATCATTTATGTAGTTCCTATAACACAGACTTTGCTAACTTTGGGGCTAGATGATGCTGTGTGGAAAGTGACCAGCATTATTATTATTATATAGTACGAAAATGTCTGACGTCATACCAAGCCACTGCGGTAAACGCCAGTAACTTCCAGTAATTCTCCCAATAAAATAAACTAAAACAACTCCATTAGATAATTGAGCAGATTATATTCACTGCGCCTCTATAAATCGTAAGAAACACTGTTATCTATCCCGTCCAGTTCACCTACTGCCTAATTCGGCTACCCCGAAGCAAAGGTCATCGAACTCGGGAGCCCTTCACTGACCAGTAGGGTTGGCAGGTAAATGCAGAAAGCCAAACGAAAGGGCAATAAATGTCAATAACTTGAAATGTTTTATGTAAACCAGAAATACAGTGTTTAACGTCGCTTTTAACGAAGCATTGCTAATGGGTTAGTTGTCCAAAAGATGAAATCAAAAAGACGTATGTGCCTTTCATTCCTATTCACATTATTCATGCTCAAATGTACATGAACTTAGGTCTTACATCAAATTAGCTGTAGGGAAGTATATGAAACCTGTCAGGGCGCTGCAAGTTTCAGTCAATAGTTATATAAAATGAGATAATAAAAGTAACAAAATCGTAATGATAAATGTCAAATAAAACATACAAATTAAATGAAAAAAGAAAATATTAATACTTCATAAATTGATCTAAAATAATGTGGGTTACATAATAATTTAAAATGGCATTTATAAAATAAATAAAATGAATGCTTAACCTATCTACCTTCTACCATGCATGTCAATATTTTAATTACAATGTCATACAAATTCAATGTTTTGTCTAGAATTTACTTTTTTTTTTTTAATGCTGGACATTTTTCACACAGCATCATATAGCCCCAAAGTAAGCAGATCTTGTGTTATGGGAACTACATGACTGATATACTACTTATATAAGTTTTTTTTTTGTAAATACTTACATATTATACATAGAAAACACCCAGATCCCGAGACAAATATTTGCAGATGCAAACATTGGTCCCGTGGCGGGAATCGAACCCGCAACGTTCTGCGTCTCAGGCGGGCCTTCGCCCACTGCGCCACAAAGGTTTTAGTATGGCATCGTTCTTTAAAAACCCCTGCCTGGTCGCAACAGTGTGACTTCTGGCAATTATATTTTTACCCTGATTGACAGTTTGAACGGGCCTCTTGTAATTTTTCAGGCACCCACCCCTTCAAACCGGAACACAGCATTGCGAGAATTACTGTTTGACATAAACAGGGTGGTAATGATTCCTTTGGCAAACTCAAAAAAAAGCTCCTACTACTAAGCCCCGTATAATATTTTTGACGTTTGACAGCCCTGTGTCCAACCCTACACTGTCACTGATTTTTACACCCCCAATTTTTCGTTTAACACCTGATTAAGCATAATTTCACTGATGAGGGTTTAACTCGCAGGTAGATTATGTTTGATTGAATGTAAATTTTATGGGGTTGATTTTCATACAGATAGTTTTATTGATCGTTTAAGATATGGTTCTATATTGGATTTAGTGTAAAATAGAATTTACCAAGTAATTACTTTCATACCATTGACTGCGCCGGCATGTAGAGCGACTTTTGGACAAATATCACTACAGATTTGATTCCACCCAATGCAAGGTGGCAACGTGGAACGCCCAGGACAAGTGCGACGCGCATCCGGCATAGTGGCCTGTGGCAACGTTAAATCTTGAGAATTGGAATGAGCATAGAGAGGACTTTGCCCAGAAATGGGATAGAAATGACTGGATAATAATAATATAGGGGGACATTTAGTCATCACCTGCTTAAATTGAGTTTAATTTTAGTCAGAATTGACAGGTGCCGTTACATCCTACAAGCCCCTTATACATCAGCTAATACATCAGAATAACACATAGGCTACTTTTAATCCGGATACCACCGTAGGTAGAAGCTAGTTTAGTCATCATTTTGTATGTAAGAATTCAGAAACTTTATCTAAAAATACCTACCAGCAACGCTTTTTACAACCTTTGCAAATCCGAAGCATTTTGGAATTTAATGTAAAAAATACAATACAATTATTCTTATACCTATCATCTATTGTTATGATAATAATCCATGTATCGCAAAATAAAGTTAATTTGAAAATTAATATAGAAAATTTTAAAGTGTATCTCTAGCGTAACAAACCTAAATGCCAAAAATACCTGTCCACCTACCTTATCTGAAAAATCCATGACCGATGAGGGGACTCATAGGGCATTTAATCATATCCCTATTTGTTCTATTAATTTGTATCCCCACCTACCCTCTCCCCCTCTGATTAAAATGCCAGGACACAAATGGCGTGCCATTAAAACATTTGTTTTAAAATAAAGGTCACGTTTTGTTTGTAAATAACAAGTTAGTCGTGGCATTTGATTTTGTTGACATTTGTTTTAATTACAAGGTTTGGTTTAGGGAAATTGATTGTTTTTTTATTGAGGAAGTTTGGTTTTGTCATACATCTTCTATAAAACAATATTTATCACCGGAAAAGTTTAATTAAAACAACAAAATGCAAATAAATCCATAAATATTTTCTAGAAATGGTGAAGGAAAAGAAAATGTGAAAGCCGACCAAATCTAATAACAATATAATTAAACCAAATATTAGAACACATTGCCATTGTTACAATTGTCTTCTCAATACATACAAAGTTCATACTATTATGTTAAAATTACTGTTAATTAAACTGTAACAATATATGTACAAGAATAATTGCCTTGTGTGGAAGAGCAACGACGCCCTGCCGGCATACAGTGAAAACTAGTTCGGAGGGTAGTCACTTGACTATGTATTGCATACCGTCTTGTTACAAAAATACCTACACAATTTGATTTTACTAGAGAGTGTCCCAAATTAGTTGACCACGTTACGACATTAGCAGGGTGTTTTAATTAGCAAGATAACTGTACTTTAGAAAACAAACGACTATATAGACGTTACGCTATTTGGCCTTATAGCGATCTAGTCCAAACGCAATGTAGTCCTAACGCGATTTAGTCATATCGAGGTTTAGTCATAAAGCGATCTAGTCATAACTACTATCTAGTCCAATCGAGATGTAGTCACAAAGCTTCTAACCCCTACTATCACCTCGATACCTTAGAATAAGTAGATCATTTTGCAAGTGTATACTATACTTTTTTATAATCATAAGTTAAAATAATAACTTGAACTTACTATAGTAAATTGTTAGATAACTTACCATCTATAAGTTTGTATATGCTTACTACTTGCAAAACGCGGGCATGTACCAAATGTAATGTTTGGACGTGCCTCTGACTACCCCCTACTTGGTATCCTCAAAGATCTATTCACTGAGTATGTATCTGAGGATGTCCACCATGGGGAAGACAGTCGTGAGCGTGTTTGTTTGTTTGTATAAGTTTGTCAACATATTTTTTCTGAATAATTATTTACTTACTTAAATGTTGTTTTAATAAACGCAATGTTGGACTTGCAACCTTCATAGATTGAACCTGATCTAATATTTTTTTACTAATATAATGTTATAATATACTTTTGTTTTAAATGGCACTTTATACTGATCTGCGTACGATCTGAACATGATTTTGTGTTTCTTACAACCCAAAACCATTGAGTCTTTATTTTTCATAACACGTCTGAAGCTTCTGCCATATTTTATGTATAAAGGCGAGCATCGAGTCGCTACTTGAAACAACTTGCAACTACCCTCAGCCAACAATAGAGCATTGAACGTTTTCTTATATAATCAAAAGCCCTCTCCGATGTTTGCTTTGGGGCGCGATGCCGTGTTGGCGACGGCGGAATATAAATAGACTATAATGTCAATAAACAAAAACCTACCTTAATCCACTGTTTGATGCAAAAAGCGTAATTGTTTGCAAAATTCATAAATCCCTTTCGTGTATTCCGTGAAGTATTACAGCACTCCCTAGTGACGTAAGGCGTTATAACCTATCCAAGAACCTTTCGTTAAGACAGTCTCGAAACTATTGCGAAAAACCGCTTTACAATTATAACAGACAGACAAACAATCTCTATTCGATTTTCAATAGTCACATAATAATACTGTCTGAGGTGAATAACTGTTCGTTTCTGTATCTGTAACTGTGATGTTCAAAACCATTTTTAAACAGCTCTAACTGTTTGCATTCGCAACACGAAAATGCACATCTTTATTAGTCCAGTTTTCATTAAAATTATAATGCGTAGATTTATTGTAATCATAAAAAAAACATAGTCTCCGTTCTTACGCGATTTTCTTCACACTACATTCTCAGTCAGTTCTCTCACAAGGAGGGCGCGAGTTAAGGTTGTATAAATATTGGCGCCTCGCTTTGAGGCTAAGTGCCGCCTTTGTCTCGACAATAAAAGAATAACACTCATTTATCCTAACAATGAAACCTTCTAGGAAAGTTTACGAAAGCTACTTATCTTGATGATATCAAGTTAGGCGTGGCGTGCGAGCTGCGACATATGAGGTGGGGAATCGACTCTCGCTGCGGGACAGATGTTTTCATGTTATTCAGATATTTATACAGGGTCCGGGAGTTGTGGTACCACGGTACTCGCAGTTCCTGGAAACCAAGACACAGTGAATTCTAGTTTGGGGTCAGGAAGTTATACAACCACCTATCCTGACATTATTTAAGACTAAATTAAAATCTTGGCTTGTCGAGAGGGCTATCTATAACGTGGAGGATTTTGTAAACAAAAACCGATGAGTACCTTGGTATTTAAATTATAAATTGGATCTCACTGTAGGTACCTACCTATTATAGCGTGACTATAAAAAATTAATAATATATGTATATCAATTATTTTTTTAACTAATGATAAGTGTCCAAGAGTCGTAGCTGTGACGTCAGCAGCTACATTAATAGGCTGAAGAAAAGTGTGGCCGAGTTCTTGACTGTTTTACAATTCTAATTATAACACAATTCAAAACTATAGTACCTAGGTTCTAATTATAACACTACTAATAGGATAAACAGGTAAAGTTTGTAACTTTCTAAACTAGTCATCCTATTTCACCAATATTTAGAATGGACCTTCAGGGTGGGCTTAGGCTGTATATTATCCTGTTATTATAAAATGTTTTCCGGAGATCAATATTCCACATAAGACACAAAAAATCGGTAGAGCGAATGCTTTTTATACGAACACTGCCTTAAAAGGGTACGAGCTGTTTATAATCGGAAACTTTGTCCGGGCACCGAATCAACCAGTTAATATGCCTTTTTAGTTTATGAATAATCTTTTACCATATAATTTTTGATTCAAAATTATTTCTCCACTGCTATTGAAACTTTATGACCCAGATTATTTAAACCAAGGGTCTAGACAGAGCCCTTGAAATATTTCCAGATTGACTCACCCAATGGTCGGCTATGAGAAGCTTGCGAAAATTAGCAATATCATAAACTGCGGGCTCACCTATCTTATATTCATAAATTGTAAGACTAATGTCCACCTTTAGAACATACGAAACCGATTTCGGACAAAGATAAAAGGTTAAGAAGACACATAAGATAATATTAAGTCACTGATTTCAAGGGTATATACCGAAGTGGGGTGAAATTACAGCCATATTTTTATGGACTTTCCACCATAAGTAACCAAAAGTAAAGAACAATATTTTTTCTATGTATTTTTTTAACAAAAATAAATAAATATTGAATACACATAGCCATCGAGGTTTTCATTATGTAGGTACTCGCTAATGCTCAAAATAATGAAATCTGAAAATGTCTATTATGGGAAATACAGTCGTGAGAGCGTATGTTCTTATTATTTTGTATAAAATAACTTGTTTATTGCTGTGTACAATGTACACTTAGCTTGATCAATAGTATGACATTATCAGCTAATATTCTGAGTAATATACCTACCAGTAGTAGGTAGTATTCCAAACCACAACAATTCAAAATATTTCCCATGCGTTTAAAACAACAAGCACGTCCCATCTGTGCCATTACATCATCTATGACGCACGGTTCTTCGAAAAAACATTATTCGCTCTAAATAGTATGATGTAAGTTTTGCTTTACTCAGCCATTAAATTATTAAAAGTCGAATAAAGTTAGGTGTTTATGTGACAGAATGGCTGTAAAAATTGTATTCTGACATTTGTTGGGTGAATTTCGCCGAAAGATAGGTAGATTGGGTGGTGGTTTTAATAATTGTTCGTGGTTTTCACGGCCAGTGTGGACTCATTATAACTTCGATTGAATTTTGATGGTCCATGATTTAGAAAACAACTTTATTTTGATTTTAAACGATTCTATAATATAGAATGAAAATGAGAGTGAGAGCATTTAATGGCGTTAAACAAATTAATTTATGAATTTATAAATTAACAATAATAATGCTGGTAATTTTCACTAACGAAAACGCAATCAGGTTTCACTCATAC
Source organism: Perizoma affinitatum (assembly GCA_961405105.1). NCBI lineage: Eukaryota > Metazoa > Arthropoda > Insecta > Lepidoptera > Geometridae > Perizoma > Perizoma affinitatum. Next base: position 13,294,265 of record OY560194.1, on the reverse strand, counting down.
CGAAATAAAATATAGGACCTGAGACCCGCTTGTCGCTTATATTAAGACAAGACTCAAAATTATTTCACTGACATTTTTTAAATGAAATTTATATTACTTTTTTTTCATGTAAAAATTTTAGTCTGAAATATTTTTCATTAAACGTTTATATGTAGTAGTTTAATTCATAAAGTAAGCTTAAAGGCCCAGTTAACAATTTATTGTTTCAAACATCTAACAGACAAAAATATTATCCAGCTTGGTTTTATAAATATTATAAAACCAAGCTCGATTTAACCAATAGGGTACTCTTACGGTAGAGTACCATCGGTGCGAGAGGGTCGAGTGGAGGGGAGATATCGGAGGGTAGTTAAAACAAAAGCTCCCGCACAATAATTATTGGTTCAACAGTTTATTTATAAAGAGAAGTATGCCTTTTTATTGCTCTTAAAGGGCTGGGAAAGAGCAATTTATTGTATCTATGTAGATGGTCTCTAGTCACTCCCCTACACAAATAATGCCTTTGAATTGAGCCTTTGTTGATTGGGAATGATGTTTTCTCCTTTAGGAAAGCTATTTTTTGACTTGTTTATTATTAAATAAACTAATGAATAAATTAATAAACACCCAACACGAGGATTCCATGTGTCGCAGGTATCATGTGAGCCTGGTTTTTATGGTACCGAAATATCCAGGAACGGAAGAAATTATCTGCAGAACATGAAAACATTTGTCCCGCAGCGGGGACCAAACCCGCAGCTCTTGCGTCGTAGCTGGGTGCTCGCTCTTTTCTCCAACGACGTCTACATCGTTTTAAGACGTCGATTATTGGACATCATCATCATTATCATTGGCAGCTCATAGTAACTCACTGCTAGGCATAGATAGATAGATAGAAAATGCTTTATTGCACAAGATAAAACAAGTACATAGTCGAACTTAATGCTAATTAGCATTTTCTTTCAGCTAACCTTTGTGTAGTGAAGAGTGGCATAAGCCTTCTCCCTCAAACGCCACTTCTATATGTTCTGGGTCTTCTTCATCCAGGTCTTACCTTGAGCGGCTCCGATGCCATCCATCCACCTAGCTGGTTGGTCTGCCAAGGCCTCTTGTGTATCCCCACGGCCACCATACATAAACCCAAAAAATTACATGACGAACAGTCTTGAACTTACTACAATTATCCACCGACCTCCTGCAACCATAAGAATCGGGTTCTTCTTAAGACACTGCGTTATCAGGTTCTTAGTCGCCAATTGAGAACCTTTGTTATCCATCGGTTGTCAGTTTAACGAGCTGGCCTCGAACTGAAAACTTTATATAACTCCCCCAAAAGTAGTGAGTACATTGACAAAACATGTCAGCAAAATTTAGGTTAGATTTACTTAGAAAAGAGATGTTTGGGTTAGATGTTTGTATCTGCGAATATTTGTCTCGGATCTGGGTGTTTTCTATATAGATATATAGATGATGCTGTGTGAAAAATGTCCAGCATTATTATTATTATTATTACCTAATTGAATTTTAATTTTATTGTACATTATATATTATTATAATGAAGTCTATGGGTCAACTTTGTGTCTGAAATAAATGTTTTTTTTTTGTAAATGGCCGATAGCCACAAATTTCTCGAAATTCCCACACCTATGATATCAATTTCAAATGCGCCTACCACTCGTATTGAAATCACTCCGTGACACTCGTGACTGTTTGACAGTGACATTTTACTCTAACCAAGTCAACCTTGATAAATACGTCACATTTGACGAATGTTTTAGTAAAACGAAATGAAAATCCTTCATATGGTACGTATGTATTTTACTGCTATTCTCTGCGTATAATGGAACGTAACATGGGACCTTATTAAAAAGCTTAGTACCTACTAAAATCATATCTGTTCATTTAAGCCGTTTTCAACTAGCATTAAATTTTCACATTATTTAGCACAACTGTCTGCGAACTAGACTAGTTACAGAAGCGCTTATACATGATGCATAGAGCTGACCTGGTTACGTCCGAGGCACTTCCCAACAATCGACTGTCAGTGTGGTGCATTATCAATTGTTAAATGACATGTTTGCTTTTCATAAACAATGTAGACCAGAAACCTAACTATCTTACTAGTCTTATTCTGGCAAAGATATCGAATCCTTATTTGCAGTTGAGGATACTATGGCATTGATATGTAATCGTCAATAGCAAAGCGAAATTTGACATCTTTGTCTGAATCTAATCGCAATATGACTTGATGGTTAGGCCCCAGATCTCTACCGATGGACCTTTGGATAGATTGTTTTTTGTAACAGTAATCTTGATCAGTTGAGCCGTCAATAGATCGTTTGCAAAGGTCTTTAGATAGCTATCTGTATTTTTGTATATATCTACTTGTACAAAGTTGTTTTCATAATGTAACAGTATTTTTTTACGAATATAGCAAAAAATAGCTGTATTTAGTAAAATAATATTCGCGCGGAAAACTGTGTTTAGAAAATTATTTTGCACGTAATGATAAACCAGGCTTCTTCTGTATTTATTTCCACCAAGGCCAAGATATGGCGGTCGCCCTCAGGGTTTCCAGGATAAATGTAATAAATATTGGGATTTTTTAAAGAGGATATTGCTTTTAAGAAAATCCTTAGGTTATTATTTTTCTTTTCTCATATTCTATTTCATAAAAAAAGGACAATTATTTACTAAACTACAACAACAATAAAAACATTACTATATATACATTTCTTATTTATAAAAATATACAACTATGTATCTATTTCATTAATCATCGTCATCGAAGACTTTCATCTGACTACGGATCTCAGTAATATAGACCACTAGCCTACGGCTTTGCGCGGATCCGATGATTTTAGAAAAGGCAGCGTTCGTAAGAAACGCATTCGCTCGATAGATTGGATAAATGCTTATGTTTATCCTGAAGGTCTATTCTAAATATTGGTGAAATAATTTATGTAATCGTTTTTGGAACTACTCATAGTTTCGGAGATCACCTTCGACATAATTTAAACTTTAGATCTTTTTATTATAAGTGTAGATTGCAAACGATTGATTGCTCGATTAAATCAAAATGTTGGCTTAATTGCTACGCTGAGTGGTGGTGCTAAAATTACGAAAAAAACACTCACGATTGTATTCCCCATCTCGACATCTTCAGATACATAATCAGTAAGTAGGTCTTTGAGAATACCAAGAAGGGGATAGTGAGATGCACATTCAAATTTAGTAAATGCCCGCATTTTTTCAAGTTAGCCCATCGCCTTATTAGTAACAGTACTCCTTATAGCAAACTAAGTAGGTAGGTACTTAATTATCTGAAACTCTCATTTTTATCAATAACGCCGAACCGTTCCAATAATTTATCAATGAGCATCATAAGCGTAGAGCTTTCTTAATTAAACTATAAATCATACCGTACAGTGAAGTACTCTCCTCAACTTCGGTATATATGGGAACGGCTAAATGCTGATTCAGTACTTGCTAGCTTACAACGTTTGCAATATCTACTCTATCCCCAAGAAGTTCTACATCCTATCCAAAATTATAAGGAAAATCACCTCTATCGTCTAGGGTGAAGGGTGAATTTTCGGCGTATCGCAAGGTGCTGTTCTCGTACCGCTACTGTATAAATTGCAGTAACTGAACCATAATCTTAAGATGATTTATGATATGTTGTACGTTTGACATTTACGAGTTAACAACCGTTGTGGGGAGGCCTTTTAATCAGCTATGCTAATGTTAGGTGTTGATCCTACGGTGTGGCTTTAGGCCCTCTCGAGGGTCACTATACGAGCAATTTTAAAGTAATTTTTATCCACAATACATACAATGAATTAAGTAAGAGCTGTCGTAGAGTAAGTTTGACTATCTAGATGATGCAGCTTAAGACTGGCTGAGACGCTAGAGGTGCGGGTGCGATTCCCACTGCGGGAAAAATGTTTGCATGTGATTTTTGTTTCTGGTCTGGATTTAATGGTAGCACAGTACTTGTAATTCCAGATACCCACGAATCCTAGTGTGAGGTCAAGACTATGTATATGCCTATTGGGCTTTTTATTATTTATTTATGTTAGTTTATATATATATATATAGTTTCTTTGAAGGTCTTGATTTCGGATTACTTATTAATTTAAATTAATTTAATTTAACAATAAATCAGCTTTGCTCACGAGTTCAATATAAAATATAACTCGAAAGGAGCTAACCAAGTACTTGGTAACATTTTGTGACTTTTCGCTTCATAAGCTGCCTTTGTCAAAAGTTGCCCGGGCAACAAATTGCTTTTGAAATCGCTCGTCTATTCGTATAGTTGCGGCTGTGGGCCCACTAAGTCTAATGTCAATATTATGTCCTAATTGAATATCCGAATGTGAGCAAAGTTTAATTAAAGAGCCGCGACAGGGGATGATGATATTATACAGCCTGTGTATAAGTTTGAATACATCCTGTATAAGCTTGGAAGGATGACCTACATTCTAGAGATTAGGTATCATTTGGTAGAGTAGACAGGGTCTCGGGATTAAGTCTTTTGTTGTTTATGTTATACAGATTTTCGTTTGAAAAGAAAATGTGTTTTTTCGTAAGAAAAGTATGAATAAAATTTCAAACAAGCTTTTTTGGAATAAGAAATGTGAACCGAAGCAAGTTAAGCTAAGTATACAATAATAATACGATTTTGACTATCATAATTTGATCTTATTTTGTATATATTTTTGAAAACAAATCCTTGTATATATTCAAGTAATACTGAAATAGGTTTTATTCTTTATGTTCGTTTATTTATTTATATATATATATATATATACCTCGCAGACCCGAGAACCGCTCGGAAAGAGAGTTTGTCCAATAACGATTATGAACCTAAAAACAATGTATTTGTGTTTGTTTTTGTTTATTTACTTTAATTAATAATTTAATATACATAAATAACATTAATGAAGATAGGTTGTAATAATAAAATGTCATAAATAATATATAATCAAAATGATTCATTTAATTGAATCAGCGGGAAGCTGGTGGAAGGAGAAAGGCCATTTTACGTGTTGACACTCTTTATTACACGTCATAATGTCCTGCAATGGCCTTCTACATGATTTTTTAATGGTTATGATTCATGTTGTAAAACGGAAATCATACACCATCTACTATGGAGGCTATACATCTATTATGCAAGATAACGCGTCCCTCACCCTGAAGACTCTCGGAATGAAAGTCGAAACTTAGTCGGTGCCTTCACCGATAGTACGTGGAAATTCCCGTTTTTTATTAATTATATAATTCACGTAGTTTTTGAATTATGATAGAGTATTCATCTAGGGTTGTTTTCGCTCCACCATTTACTACCGAAAATACGTGTTCCTAAAAGTTAATTTTTACAGAAGGTATATCGACCTTCCAACCGCTGAGGGTGTTTTAAAATTCAGCCATAATTTAGAACATTAGACCCAAACCATCTCACGTACCATCTATAACACCGTTCCTAGGATCGGTGTGGGGATCCCTAAAATTACTGGTTGATAAGAAAAAACGTGCGATTTTAACCTCAATTTGTGTGTCGTTTTTTTACCTTTTTACGTTAAGATAGGATTTCAATAAGATTCACTTTTTTATTAATCTGATGTGTTCGAATGATGCTGTAAAAGCTTTTAATAATATAAAACTAGTAAAATTAGGGATTTACCATTGAGGCCTCTCTTTTCATACAAACGTACCTTGTGCGTGAAGATTACAAGCTCAATTTTAAAGTCACTCCTAGAGTAACTTTAAAATTGAGCTTGTAATAGATTGAGCTACAAACAAATCTTAAAAACTGAATTAACAATGATAATTACATAATTTTTGGATATATTATTTTAAAATTTACAACAATACAGCATTTTGAATATAAACTTCACATTTTATTTATTGTAATAAAATGTGTACAAAATGTTGGTATGTATAAATACATTTTGCCTGATATAATGTTTGGATGTGTCTCTGACTACCCCCCCAACTTGGTATCCTCACAGATCTGCGTACTGAGTATGAATCTGAAAAATATCGATCATTGGTACCACAGTCGTGAACGTGTTGTTTTTTTTCTATGGAAAAGCGATTAAACGGAAACGGAAAATACTTATATTTTTCAAAATTATCGCAATCATAATTTATTAGTATAATACAGTATTCAAAATATTGTGGTCACGATTTACCTAGTTTAGTTTCCACTGAATCACGGAACAAATTAATCCTCGCTTCAGATTCTGTCACCCCTGGTGCATAAAGGCTCATCCAGTCAGGCATACTAATAGGCCCGGCCTATTAATTATGTCCGAGAAAATTTCAAGACAAGAAATCCTTCCCATCACTACTAATGCCCAGTGAAATGGGTCCGAGCTGGACGCTGAATCACATCTGGGTTCCAAGTTATAGGAGGGCAACATTTTGTATTGTTGTTTCCATTATGGCAACACAGAGAGGTGGTCGTGTCTTTGATCTATACTATATTGTATATCTATATACTTTAGCATCTATACATTCTATAATATTATACAGAGTTAAAGTTTGTAAGTTTAGATGTAAGGTGTAATCTCCGAACTCATTATAGTCCTACTTAACTGTTGGTTCGTCCGTCAATCGAGGTCAAAAAAAGTTATCTTCAGCATTATACTGAGCATAGATACGTTTTTGACAGCACAATACACAGCACTTTAAAAAAAAATGTTACGTTCGGTTTATAGGACCTATAGGTACCAATTTTAAATGTAACTGCGTATAGTTTTTGGTCATAGTAAACTTTTATGTTACTTTTTAATTTACTATTTATAAAAATATTTTATCAATATTTATAATGGACTATCAGGGTGGACATAGGCTTTATATTATCACGTAAGATTAAAACATATTTTCTTCGAGACTAATTTTGTAAAGTAAGACCTCGAAAAAATGGTTAGGCGAATGCGTTTCTTACGAACGCTGCCTTAACGGTAAGCTACTTTTTATCGGCCACTAATTCTCCGTGTACCACGCGAGCAAAGCTGTGGGCAGTAGCTAGTAGTTTATAATATAAAATATCAGAATATGTGGAACGAATCAAGAAGTACAAAATTTCAACCGCGGAGACGGCTATAGACTGTCTTGCGTCTTGAAATCTCGCTATTAACAAATGTTGGCATCGCCATATATTTGCCTAGCCGACGCCCGCGGTTTTACTCGAGTGTGATAGGTAATTGATAGGTGCAACAAAAATAATTGCATGCATTTAAGGGCTTTTTTTGAATACCCTGATACGTATTCAGTTATTTTGTACAAAGTTGTTCAGCCCTTTTCTCCCTTAGGGGTAGTATTTTCCAAATTCCTTTCTCAGTGTTTCTAGGACTTAAGGTTTAGGCTGTGCGTTGATCCGCCAATCAGTAACAGAATAGTTTTATATATATTGATAAAAGATTTAAACAATATTTGAATAATAATGGTAAGCGGAAGCAGAAGACTCCTTTCGAGATTTCGATGGTTCTGATATTACAAAGAAATTTGAACAATGGTTGGAAATTGAACTTAAAGCAATCATCACCGATGCCTTGGACCATATCCCGCCCATCGTGAGCCGGATTCATGGCCGTCATAATTCCAACCTGTCCCAGATTGGGCGGGCGTGCCGTTTATATTTTTCACCACAAACACAAATACTAAATATCACTTATTCTGCGGCGGCCAAGGGTTGGTATATAAGAAAGATGAAACATTCATAACATTAATCGGAAAGTGAAAGCACTTAATTTATCGTGATAGAAATTTTATATACTAATTATATTCAAGTGATGAAAAAGAAAAAAACACACGCTTATGGCTTTACATAATGTCCCACGGCGGGAATCGAACCCGCAACCTTCTGGGGCGAGTTGGCGAAGGCCCACCTGAGACACAGAAGATCGTCAGAGGCTTTAGTCCGTATGATGTAGATACTCAGATACCTACTCAGAACGTAGATCTTTGAGTATACCAAGAAGGAGGTAGGCATTGTTATATCAGTAGACACCGGGCCTAAAAACACTACCACATATTCTACGTCTCAGATTAGTTATTGACCACGTGACGGGCAGGTATATTGAATGCGGCCATATTGAAGATGATTGCCGGATCGGATTTACGATCCGAGGCGTGGATAGCCAATCCGGAGTTTCCGTTCCGGTGAGAGTTTATTAGCAATGCTGCAAAGGCAGTATGGAATAACCGATCCTCGTTTACGACTCTTAACTTATCATACTGTGGATGATAAGAACCGAAGACTGGGCTCAGTGGCGCTTATTGGGAGAGGCCTATGTCCAGCAGTGGACTAATGTGGGCTGATGATGATGATGATAATGATGATGCACCTATCATACATACCACCTTGAGATATTCATAGAACGCGTTAACACATGCTAAGCGAGTGGCGAGGCAAATGACGATTGTTACTTAATAATAATCTGTGACGAAAAACACATATAATAGGTTGGGGAAAAAGTTTCTTCGCATTTTTTAAGAAAATTCAAAACATTTTTTAATATAGTTTATTTACATTTAACTAAAGTATGTAGGTACCATTTTGTTCGATAACTTTTTGCCATTTTGTAGGCAGGGACATGATCCCATTGCTATAAAAACTTTGGGGCTTCTGTTCAAAATACCGCGACAAGTGGTTTTGGCAGTCCTCTCGTGATGTTAACCTGACACTGCCTAAAGAATTCTGAAGAGACCGAAACAGGTGGAAATCTGAAGGTGCAAGGTCAGGACTATACGGCGGATGCATTAACACATCCCAGCCAAACTCTCTTAATTTTTGCTGAGTGGCTAAAGATGTGTGAGGTCTAGCGTTATCATGATGAAAAACCACACCCCTTCTGTTGATTAACTCCGGCCGCTTTCTCTCAACTTCTTGTTTTAATCTCATCAGTTGTTCGCAGTAGAGTTCAGAATCGATGGTCCTGCCTGGTGGTAACAGCTCATAATGAATAATGCCCTTCCAATCCCACCACACACACAGCATCACCTTGTTGCGAGTTAACCCGGGTTTCGCCACAGTCTGTGAAGCCTGACCGGCCTTTGACCACGACCTTTTTCGCACGTTCTTGTCGTACGTGATCCACTTTTCATCACCAGTTATCAGCTTCTTCAAAAATGGTTCGGTTTCATTACGTCGTAATAAAGAATCACAAATGAGAACACGGTTCATTAGGTTTCTTTCAGTGAGCTCGTGAGGTACCCAAATATCGAGCTTTTTTGTGTACCCAGTTTTTTTCAAATGCGCCAAAACTGTTTTGTGGTCAATTCCCAGTTCTTCAGCTACGTCGTAACTACTGATATGCCGATCTTGCTCCACTTTTTCAAAAATGGCATCCATTTTATCCGTAATAGGGCGACCAGAGCGACGTGCATCTTTGACATCAAAATTTCCGGATTGAAAACGCTTAAACCAAATTTGTGCTACTCTCACAGACACTGCACTAGGTCCATAAACATCGCAAATTTTTTTCGCGGCTTGCGTTGCATTTTTACCTTTTTTGTAGTAAAATTTTAAAATGTATCGAATTTCTTCATTAGATTCACTCATCTTGACAGTACGAAAAACAAATAAAAATCACACATTTTCCTAATTTGAATTTGGAATTATCTTCTTTAAAATTTAAACTTTTAATGATACCAAAACCAGCCAGATACAAATAGTATAGCCAAAGAGATTTTATTACAAGTTCATACATACAATAATGCGAAAAGACTTTTTCCCCAACCTAATATTAACGGAACGCTCGTCACTCGCCTGATCATTCGCCTCGCAACTCGCGAGACTGAATAAAGAGATACCAATCTGTGACGAAATACGCATATGTGAACAGCACACTCGTCACTCGCCTGGTCATTCGCCTCGCAACTCGCGAGACTGAATAAAGAGATACCAATCTGTGACGAAATACGCATATGTGAACAGCACACTCGTCACTCGCCTGGTCATTCGCCTCGCAACTCGCGAGACTGAATAAAGAGATACCAATCTGTGACGAAATACGCATATGTGAACAGCACACTCGTCACTCGCCTGGTCATTCGCCTCGCAACTCGCGAGACTGACTGAAGAGATACCAATCTGTGACGAAATACGCATATGTGAACGGCACGCTCGTCACTTGCCTGGTCATTCGCCTCGCAACTCGCGAGACTGACTGAAGAGATATCAATCTGTGACGAAATACGCATATGTGAACGGCATGTTCGTCACTTGCCTGGTCATTCGCCTCGCAACTCGCGAGACTGACTGAAGAGATATCAATCTGTGACGAAATACGCATATGTGAACGGCATGTTCGTCACTTGCCTGGTCATTCGCCTCGCAACTCGCGAGACTGACTGAAGAGATATCAATCTGTGACGAAATACGCATATGTGAACGGCATGTTCGTCACTTGCCTGGTCATTCGCCTCGCAACTCGCGAGACTGACTGAAGAGATATCAATCTGTGACGAAATACGCATATGTGAACGGCATGTTCGTCACTCGCCTCGTCATTCGCCTCGAGACTCGCGATACTGACTGAAGACTGCGTGTTTACGTAAACGGGTCGTTCGCGTCAGCACTTTTAGAAGAATATTTCGACGAGAGCCGATACGAATGCGAACGTGAATGTGTAAACCCGGTAAGAGATATTAAAAAATGAGAGGTGTCAAGGGACACCTGGATGGAACGAAGTTCTTTTCGATTAATTAGTGAAGGAATTGTAATAAAAATTTTTTTTTTAGCAATCCAACTTAAAAAAAATAATAATATAATAAAATAAATGAAAATATCTGGCTTGCTTTCTATAAGAGAGAGAGAGAGAGACAGACAGAGAAACATGCGCACGCCGCACAGCTTAATAGCTTACTATAGCAAAAAGTGTCGTTACAACTTTTCGTGAGATTTTTTTCCGTCTAGCCCCCTTTTACAACGCGCGATAAAGAACTAGGATAGTAAATTTCAGAAGAAAAAACAATGTTTCGTTCTTATTAATAAAATAAAATAAAGAACAACTTTGTATAGAAAGTTAATTAAATATATAAAAACACCCAACGCATACACGCTTGACCCCACAACGATTCCCTGTATCATGGGTATCGAGAACCACGAGTACCTGCAGCCAGACCCAGAATAATCTGCAGAACATGCAAACATTTATCCCGTAGCTGGAAACGAACCTGCACTTGCGTCTCAGCTGAGTGATGGTGGCATTTCGCTCGTAAACTGACTTTAAAAATATTTAAAATTCCTAAGTTTTAGTATTTTGAAAAGGTTGTCACATAGAAAAACGTAAAATGGCAACTCTAATTTAAAGGTTTGCACCAAACGAATTTAAAAAAAAAAAAATTTGCTTCTTCCTTTCTTCCTCTATAGCTGCTCAGATTATATTATCGTATCCTTTGTTGCCAACTTCAATGTTGGAAATTCAACTTTTTTTTATACATGTTCAGGTTTTTTTAACCTGTTTATGCTCGGAAACCATAATAAAATAAATAGACGAAAAATACAGTAATTTACCGGAACTATCGTATCAACAGTAATCTAACAAAACAACCCAATATAGACACAAAAGAAAATTGAAACGAGAAAAACTAAAAGATACAAGGTGGACAATCAGATGACCCACTTGTAGACAATGGGATGGCGGGAAGATTTATCACTCCTGCTATACGAAGTTATGTTACGGGCTGCCTTGTCATTTCCTGGTGGGTTGAATTCATTGTGACCAAATTATTTATGAGTAACGTAGAGAAATACTATAATAATGTTAAGTTTTAGAGACTTCAAAAAAAAAAGGAGGTTTCTCAATTCGGTTGTTTTTTTTATGTTTTTTTATTTATGTAACGAAATAAAAAATGCCTAACAATAATAATAGCACCTAAAACCGCTAAGGTTTATACAGATGATGCTATTTGTGAGTCTGCATTGTTTCTTATTTAATAGTGAACAGTTTAACATAGGTAGCCTATCTACATAAATTTGGAAAACTAGGTAAGTACATTCATTGTAGGTACTTTTTACCTGAACTACAAGATTAGCTATAAAATATAATTTGAGATACTCGATATCTTGATATCTTTGCCAATATGTCACCGATTTTGATGATTTTATTTTGTTGTTGGTTAGAGAATGATCCGAAGTGATAGTTTAAATATCAAAGAGTAGAAGATCTTCTGTGAGAGGGCTCGTCCTGGGACTTCCCTACCACCATTCCTATTTCTGCCGCTAAGCAGTAATGTTTTCATTGGTGTGTTCAATTGGTGTGTTGGTTTGAAGGGTATGGTTACAGACACATGAGATCAGTAATCTTGATATCTCAGGGAGGCAACGCGTGAGTGATACTGCTGGTCAAGCGTCCATAGGCTACGGTAACCGCTTACCACCAGGTGGGCCATTAGTTTTTTTTGCCTCTTTGGGAGTATATATAAAAAAACCGGACAAGTTCGAGTCGAACTCGCCCACCGAGGGTTCTGTACGGCGCGAAATGTACATACAATTATGACGATGCATACCGTTGCTGAACCTCGATGATTGATTACGTATTTTTAATAAAGACTATACTTTTTATTATTTAATTACAAATGTATATTTTTAGATTTGTTACTGTGTAGTATGTAGTAGCCAGTTGACGATATTACTTGCCAAATTTCATAGTTTTAGGTTAACGTAATTACCCTAAAGTTTTGATTCCCCTGAGAGTGTCGAAATATACGTATTTAAGGCATAAACGGTCGTATCTTTTTTTACTTTAACATAGAAGTTTGATTTTTTCACAGCTTCAAGGGACTGTAGACCTAAGTCATTTCATGATTTCAACTCGATATAAGGGTTCCGTTTTTTTTCTTTTCAGGTACGGAACCCTTATAAAACGACAATGGGCTATCATGTCCCGAGATACAACAAATTAACATTGCCCTACATAGTCCTACATGTTTGGCCCGAATAGAGAATTGCGTCACCGCACACTTTGAGCTATGGTCATTGGATACTTCCTTTATCGCCGCTCAGATCCTATTTGCGTATGCTTTGGGCAATCTTCTTATGTTAATAGCTGGGGCAATGTTTGGTGGAATAAGATACAACAACACAAATACTACTATTATTAGGTGTTTAACTATGAAAATGCCGTTTTGTCGAATTGGACACATTGAACTAAAATATCTGCGGTTTTCTTGGAATTCTAAATTATAATAAATTTTCTTTATCAGGCGTGATATTCTATTTTCAAAAATAACGTTTGTTTTTTGGGTGTTATTTAACCTTAAATGTCATTATTTATTTATAAAATAGGGTATTATGTATTATATTTTGCTGAAGTATGTTTTAATGTTTTATAATAATATTATTTAAGGTAGTTTACACAAATTATTAAGTACAACCCGGGCCACTTCACGGTCACATATAATCCTCAGTATCCAAAGGTTGTCAGGAAGACCTCTGTCTTAATGTGTTATTGTTTATTTTGTTTATATTTAATTCATTCATTTATACTTTGGGAACGTCAAAAATGTAGGTTCTAAGAAACTAGTGTTGTTAAATTGTATGAGTTTCGACGTACAATACGTCTCAAACGGCACGCAATATTAACGACGTATATGGACCCTAGTATTACTAACTTATACTCGATAATGTCGTCAATAAATGACACTTGTCATTTCACTAATCAGACAAACAAAAGTTTTGGTATCTCATTCAAAAGTTCAAAATCGAAGTTCAAAAATACACACGCTCACGACTATTCCTCTGGACCTTCTCAGATACATACTCAGTCTTCTGATCCTAGATCTTTGAGGATATTGAATAGGGTGAAGTCATATGGCATACATTACATTTGGCATATGCCCGCGTGCATTTCACGTGACAGGTTGTACAAGCCCGTGGCCGCTTATTAGAACCCTTGCACATTATTTTTTTGCACAATTCCTTAGGACCGCATTTTGCAATATTTTAAGCTCTCGAGCTGCGTTTAAGCGTCACGTACTGCACTTGTCCTGTCCCACGACAACTCCGGGCGATAAATCAGGCCTACTTAAAAATCTTCAATGGTAGTGCTCTTTAGATATTACGATATTTTGGAATGAACAAATAATTTAAATTACTTTTACACCTTATGTTAAATAAAATAAACAATAACATAATTACATAAAAGGTAAAATGGGTGTTTTTGTCTCTTAAAAACGACAACCTTTGGATGGAGATCATTCGTGGTATTTTTTTACGTAAGGTATAAAAAAGTATTAACTTTATCTTGACGACCTTGATAGCGCGGGCGGTGTAGCCAATGTGTCGCAAGGAATGCGGATTCGATTCCCGCTGCGGGATAAATGTTTGCGTATTCTGTAGATGTTGGTTCCGAGTCTCGGTGTTTTGATTCCCTGGTACTGGTATTTCCTGATACGCACGATACAGGGACCCCTAGTGGGTCAAAACTATGTAGGTGACTGTTGAGTGAAAAAAACTAAACACGAGGTTTTCTCCGAAACATGAACAGGGAATCGAAGTATAAATAATTTTCGTAATATGATTTTATTATGTTCATAAAACAGAAATATTTCCGGCATTATCAACTTTTACTTAACATACCAAATATCTAATATATATTGGAAAAAATAAAGTAAGACTAGCTCTGCCCGTGGCTTCATCGCGTGTTATCCGGATTAAAAGTCATTGGTGTGTTGTTTAGGTCAAGAACCATATCTGTTCGAAATGCCATCTATATAGGTTTATTAGCAACAAATGTTCAAACATCTGAATATACAAACTTTGATTTTTTTAATATTAGTAGGATTGCTCATCAACTATTTCTTACTTGCCTTTGAAAATAAACAAGCACGACTAAAAAATCAGCTAAACTAAAATCGTGTCGCATGTTCTAAATACGCTGCAGTTATCTGCAAACACATGTTCCTAGTAGAAATTAGTAAAAAAAAATGCTACAAAAACAGTACCAAAACCGGGGTGGTCCCCATGTGTGTCTGTTATGTAACTTAAGTTGCGGTTCATTTGTGGAGTGATTTCAATAACTTTGCAGACGAACCTGCTCAAAACAGAACATTTTGAATATGAGGGGAATTAAGTTTTACTGCTTGGCGGCAAAAATAGGTATGGTGATAGTATTTACTTCCCCTTTTCACAAGGAGTTCAGACTAAGAAATAATGAAGACTTTCGTAATGAATCGAAACAAGTGCCTTCAACGATAATAATAATAAAATACCTACCGAGGAATGAAAGTTCAAATAATACTTATTGCTTCCTGTTAGTGGAATGTCCCGAAAATCTGAAACATCATCATCTTATGGAATCACGACAGGCTGAAACATTTTTTGTTTTTTTATTCGAAAGAATGTCATCCGGAGTTTGCAAAAATAACGTAAGCGCGTGTGGAAGTCGGTTTTTTGACGTTTAATATTTTATATATTATATTTTGTATATTCAGTCACCTCCTTCATCCCAGTTAATATTCAACACTAAACTTCAAAAGACAAAACAAACAAACACGCTCACGACTGTCTTCCCCATGGTGGACATCCTCAGATACATACTCAGTGAGTAGATCTTTGAGGATACCAAGTAGGAGGTAGTCAGAGGCATTTCCAAACATTACATTTGGTACATGCCCGCGTTTTGCAAGTAGTAAGCATTCCACGTGACAGGTTGCAAGTTTACATCAGTTGAAAAACAAATATTATTATATTATAACAATGTCATTTTTCAAAAGACATTGTTATAATATTTGTTTTGTAACTGATGTAAACAGACAATGTAAGCGGGACCGTAACCAATGGACGCTTACAATACCAGAGGTACTCCCCTGACCCTGAGAAAATGTGCCTGTAATTTCACCGGTAGCCATACCCTCCGAGCCGGAACACAGCAATGCGAGCATTACTGCTTGGCACAGAAATAGGTATGCTGGTAATATCTTAGCATTCTTTTAACAGGTTTCGTGATCTGTAATAAATAACATACGCTATTTTATTCGGATACCGCACGGGCGAAGTAGGCAGTGGCTAGTTTTACTACTATTATAAACGCGAAAATTTGTGAGGATGGATGTTTGTTACTCTTTCACGCAAAAACTACTGAACGGATGTTGATGAAATTTTACAGTAATATAACTTATACATCAGATTAATACATAGGCTACTTTTTATCCGGGTACCATGCGGGTGAAGCCGTGGGTAGAAGCTAGTTTTCTATAAAACGGACATTATTCGAATTTATTGCTCACAGCCACCAAATAAAAACACAACAAAATCTGTTATCACTGAACATAAAACTTTCTTGCCTTCAGTCATTTTGCTGTCATACCTTATCTCTGGCTAAAGCAGAGTTCCATAAAAAGCGGTAAGC
The DNA here is from genome assembly GCA_961405105.1 of Perizoma affinitatum. Lineage (NCBI taxonomy): Eukaryota > Metazoa > Arthropoda > Insecta > Lepidoptera > Geometridae > Perizoma > Perizoma affinitatum. The sequence goes on along the minus strand of OY560194.1, from coordinate 13,277,916 downwards.
GTTATATTACGGCCGTTATAATATACGAAATTGCAATCTAATAAATTCCCTTTAACATGAAATTCTGAAAAATAAAGTACATTTATTTATACTACTATGTACAATTAGGTATGTAACAAAAATATAGATTAAACAGCTAGCTATCTAATAGTAAGATAGCTCAAGGCTGCATTGCCACGCTGTACGGCAATGCTTATCCATTAACCCAGATAAGAGCCAGCTCTATGGTCACGCGTCGTCACTACGACCAGTCGCCCTGAAATAATTTTGAATACGGAAGGGCCCCAGAATCTCAACCCCAAAATGCTCAAATAAGTAAACTCTGTCGAGGCTTCTATATTTGCGTCTCTTAAGAACTTAAACAAAACAAATCACATCTATTCTTGATGGCAGAGACCTCTAAAGTCCCACTGAATTGAAATAATGAGATACAGAAAAAAAAAATACCGTCCGCCACATCTCCGACATATAACGGCCGCTACATTCTAGAACTGATATTATCCCTTGGCAAACGGTTTTTCTGCTCACCCCCATTTTGCAACAGGATTAGTTTTTGTGCTGTTAACCGAGACAGGATTTTAAAAGACTTGCTGTGACCCCAAGCTGTGTTTTTGTGTGACAAAGACACGTTGGGTATGGTTATATAATTATAACAAAGTAACTTGAAGTAAGCCAAAGCTGGATAGCATCAAGTTTAACCTGTAATTTGTAATATATTAGCTTTACATCACATTTTTTCTGTCACTTTGAATATTAGTACTCTACTATACAAAACATGAGCGTTTGTCTTAATTTTTTTTAATTAAATATTTACTTTTACCAAACAATAGTATGACATCCCCGTCATACCCTAAACTAATTTGAAATACAAATGTTCAAATTAGCTTAAAATTTAATCAATATGTATATGTCCAATTTATAGGCTATGTTTGTCGTAGTTTCTACTAAAATATTAATAAAAGTTCCCATGTCATACGTATTCATAATATAATGGACGTACATTTAATCACCCCCTCACATTCTGGGTACTGAGTATCGATCTGTGGTTATCCACAGATATATATTAGGATTACAGTCGTGATCGTGTTTGTTTTATTTTTTCTATTTTAATGTCAATAGTGGACATTCTCACGGCTCGGCCGATAGTAGACCAGATGGTAGTCAGATGCGAATCTTAGAATTAGCACATTTAAGACGACTGATGATCGCGAATCGGCGTAAAATCACTTTAATAAAAAATCCTAAATTCACATTCTGATTTATGCATTTTCAAAAAATTCTACTTCAGGATTTGTTAAACTATGATAAATCTAAAAGTGCTGCGGCTACTGCCTTTATATCCATAAATATTTATTAATAGCTCCATACTCCAGTCATTCCGTGATCACGGCTGTTGCAATACAGTCAAAACGTCTGGAAAATAATAAAAATGTAAACGCGATAAAGACCCATAAAAACTTATTATTAATTATTATCTATCTCAGGGGCTTAACCAAATCTCGCTTTGGTTAACAACGCCTAACAGCGTCGCAAAGTGGAATGTGATATCCCGCCCGAACTGAATCGCTTCATGTTTAGACCACAGAACCCGTAAAGGATCTATCAAACTAAATTTAACTAACCTATGATGGCACAGACCCAAAACTAGCACGGTCACTGGACAATTAATTGTAAGATATTCAATGTATAAATTGGTACAACCAATTTGCTAGTTATAAATTCAAAATGCATCCATGCGTATAATTGTATCGGAACCCGGTAAACTCCGGCTGAGTTCAGACGTCGCTATTCTCACTAACCTTTGTTCGGGTGCAAAGGTTTCTTGATTTGGTAGTTTTATAAGGACTAAACCGGGCTTTTGTCCAAGCGAGTGGACGGGTATGGGAGATCTCATTTGGTCGGATAATATTAATGTGTTCGGATCTATAGGATTAGCTAGGTTGAGTTCTAGAATTCTATTTACTTTTCTCGTCTACCTTGGTAGCGAGTACAAACAGAATATAAAAGCGATTATTTTATATTTTACTAACCTCTGCCCACGGCTTCGCCCGCGTGGTACCCGGATAGAAAGTATCTATGTGTTCTGATGTAGAATAGAAGAATAGATTAGAATTTGACAACAAAAAAGGACAGAAAGGATAGGTACACAATAAATAAATAAAATAGACACGGTAAATAGTACCTAAGATTTTTAACAGATACAAATAGAAGATTTTTGTTCTAATTAGTCCCACTTGTGCCAAGTGTGTGTGTATGTGGTGTGTGTGTGTGTGTGTGTGTGTGGAAAGATCCTGGGCTACTACCACTTAAATTGTTATAATAACAAAAGTAAACACAGTAGGAAGGAACATAAATAACATTAAATAGAGAAAACAAGGAAAATATATTACTACTGTGGTCTACTGTAGTCTGTGGGCAAACGAAAAGTTAAATTGTTGTTAAGAAAAACTATACTTACTCTTGTATAAGCTATATTACTGTAAAGTTTCATCAAAATCCGTTCAGTAGTTTTTGCGTGAAAGAGTAACAAACATCTATTCGTCCTTACAAACTTTCACGTTTATAATAGTAGTAGGATAGAATAAGAAAGAAAAGGATTTGACAGCACGCCGTAACAGATAATCCTAGTTTGAGCTAAGTTGATATAATCTTTCATATTCTTCTCTTATTCCAAAAAAAGAATTTAAGAATATAATTTATTATACAGAGACGATCTCAGTGGCGCAGTGGGGGAAGGCCCGCATGTGACACAGAAGGTTGCGGGTTCAATTCCCGCCGCAGGAAAAATGTTTGTATGTTCTGCAAATATTTGTCTCTGCAAAAGAAACAAAAATATACAGGCGTCAGTTTGTGTGCCGATAAGCGGCAATGAGCTTGCAACCTGTCAATTGTAATATAAACTACATTTACTTGCAAAACACGGGCATGTGCCATGTTTTGTTTGGACGTGTCTCTGCCTACCCCCACCTTGGTATCCTCAAAGATCTACGCACTGAGTGTGTATCTGAAGATTCGCATCATGAGGAAAAATCGTGTGCGTTTTTGTTTAAAAGTATTTACTAATTAAGTTTAAAAAAAAATGTAGACTTTATGACACAATTTCCCGACATAAGCGATCTCGGCAGATAATACCAAGGGTGTCATAAAAACTAAGTGCTGCCTATCCACATACCCTAAAATCTGAATTTCTAATACCATAGCTACAGTAAAGTGAACGTGCAATAATAGCGTACACGGTAATTTTGAGGATCTAGAGAAAGACGAGAAGCGGCAAGCAATTTTTCTGCCCTTTCTCGTTCCTTTATTTTTTGAGATCACGGTGTCCAAGGCCACCGAACTAGTATATTTTATTGTTAATAAAAAAAAGGTGACAATTTAAAACATAACTGAAAAACCCAGATATATTGCTCAGACTTCAAAATTAACCAATGTTTTGCATAACTTGTCTCGGATCACAAGTAAGTTCTCTACAACGTGGATCGTTTTTTCTCAAATATTTTCGTGGGAGACACGATGGGCATAACACGATGACGTTTTGTACACGTTTTGTACGACTTCAAACAGTGGTTTTAAGATTGGTTTTAACGTCACAAGTGGGCGGTATTTTACGTGATGAAAAACATGTTTTTAAATTTTGTATAAATATATAATATATAATTTTGGATAATTATCTTTAAGTCAGCTAGTCTCCTAAGAATATTGCCGCTTCCAGTAACTCGATGTCCCGTATAGTAACATTAAGATCGTCACACACGTAACCCGTTACTACTCTGAAATGTTTAATTTCATCCCCCGCTTTCATAGAATTTTCCAATGAGGAAGCGGAAAGCCGGGCATTTTAAAAGCCGGACATTTTATTCGTATCAGATGTGTGAAAAAGTTGAACCAATTAATATGTTAAAATTATAATAAAATTAGAGAAGTTGATCCTAAAATACCACCATTTACCATAATAGTTCATTATATCCACGCGAGCAAAGCCACAGACATACGTTTAGATCTAATATATTAATTTTTAAGCATTCATAAATCTAAATAAAATTAATATAAAAAACCCCTTGATTTGTTTCATAGAAAAAAACATTGAATGAATAAAAGCTTTGTTCACATGCGCGTGGTTCTTTGGGTGGTAAGATAAAAGCCGGAAGTCTACTTTTTTTTAAAATTTCCTACAAAATATTGATAATATTATTTAATATTATAATTAAAATAAAATTATGTATGTTTATATTTTTTATCGGTATTAAAATAGCGACAGGCTTGTTGTTGGAATCCGTTGGAATGTCACTTTCAATGCAAACTACTTGCAAAACGCGCATTCGTCAAATATAATGATTGGAAGTGGCCTTAGATAGTCTCCTCAAAAAATAAATATCTTTTGATGTCCATCGTAAATACAATCGTGAGCGCATTCGTTTTGTTTTTAAGTTGTTTGGGAATAGAGTCTTGCGCATGTTCGTTTTTTCGTGATTTTTTGGCCGGATATACATATATACCAACACCCAATTGTATCAACTCTAAAATTGGGGAGGCAAATGTGCCTCGTTTCAATGTTAGAAGTCACCCATACCACTTAATTCGTAATATATGATAGGTGTAGTGTACCTTAATCACTTATTTAATTACAGCATTTATTTTGTTGATTAAAATACTTGTTTTTGTTGGACGGTTCGCAGAAAAAGTCCTGAAATTAATTATACAGCGTTGTTTGCTTCTGTTATTCCATTAAATTCAGATTAAAATAGAGATTAAAATTTCTAGAGACATAATAATTTCTTATCAGCAATTTGTAGGCTGAAGGTGAACCTTGGTCTACGTTACTAGGTTTGAACTTTATCACACATTTTTTTAATCAAATCTCATTAGTTTGTGGTACAAGAAAAACATATCATGTTATAATTTGACCAACATATTATCAAGAATATTATTATTTCCAAACTTGTATGGCTACTTTTTGATGTGACCAGGCATATCGTCTGCACCTTAATGCAAATAATATTATGAAGTTTTTTTATTTTATTAGGTAAGTCTTGTTTTTCTAACTCTACTATCTCTAAGAAGAATGTACGGTTAGCAGCGAGCGTCGACAATTTAAATGCTTACTCTTCTCCCAAACTTTATCGTTCCCGTAACAAGGACCCTAACCAACTCCACATGACCTCCACTTCCTTCTTGAACCAGCTGAATTGCTGGCGCTTCCAGGGATACAGAGGTCTCGGCATAATGGTGGGTTTCAGGAATTCTAGTATTAAGTACTCGTGCATCCATTTCTGCGTTCTTGTTAGTGCTTAGATAGGTAGGTATATTGAATAGACGAAGAATTTCAGATCTAACCTAATAATAGTTAGGGTTACGAGTCTGTGGATGACTTTGGAGTCCGAAAATGTAGGTATTGTTTTATGCGAAACTTGATAGGATATCGATCTTCTGAAAATATTGTTCACTCTCATAGCATTCTCCGTCAAAATGATCAAAGTTTTATTTTTCAAATCAAAACGATCTCAGTTTGTCTTCACTTCAAGTATCTAGAAACAATAAAACAAAAACAAGAATAATAATACTACTTCCTAGCAAGACATATTTTTGGATATGCCTCTGTCTACTCCTCATTTGGTATCATGAAAGGTATATTGACGACCTCTGTGGCACAGTGCGCGAATTCCCGCCTGAGACGCAGAAGGTTGCGGGTTCGATTCCCACCGTGGGACAAATGTTTGTATGATCTGCTAATATTTGTCTCGGGATCTGAGTGTTGTCTATGTATATAATATGTATGTATTTACAAAAAAGTATATAAGTAGTAAGTATGTATCAGTCATGTAGTTCCCATAATACAAACTCTATGATCATATGATTCAAGATCATGTGTGAAAAATGTCCAGTGTTATTTATATATTTATAGACTACGGTAACCACTTCCAAGCAGTTGTATAAAAAATATAAATATACTTTTTAATATAGGCTGTTTATATATTTATTTATAACTGATCCGAAAGGTACAATCAGCCGCGTAATACCCCGGGCAAAACAAATTAAACAAGCATCAAACGAGACAATAGAAAATTTACGGAAAATCTTCCCAAACTCGGGTATTAGCGTAAAATGAGCCTAAAATCAAATATGACCGCAAAATGAACAAGACAAAGAATGACCTATAGAACAATGGGCTCTTGACCCTTTGTACTGGGTATGAACGAACGATATACGAGTTAAGGGAGGGTAAGACAGATATTGTAGATTTAATTTGCTCATCAGGATTCCACGTGGCAGGTTGCAAGCCCACCGTCTTTTATTGGAACACTAACCACCTTCGAATTTTAGTTACTAGGCATGCCAGTTTCTTCACGATGTTTTCAATCACCGTATTGAGCACGTGTTAATTCGCACATACATTTTTCGAGGTACAAAGGTATGAAATTGTCTAATTATCGAATCAGTAATAGGTATTAATTACGGCATGTTTCCTCTAACTTCAATTATAGCGTAATGAAGGGCGGACACTTTGTGGTCTACTAATTGTCGGCTCCACTAATTAGTGATTTTAGTATTGAACACGCGGCTTAAGAATGAATGAATGAATGAATGAAAATACTTTATTCTTTTTGACTTCGCTATCTAGGATGAAGTAGATCTGCCAATTCTGACTAATTCAAAATTCTAATCAATAATATCAATTTTTGAAATTGGATGAGTAATTTCGTTTTCCTCCTACATCCAAACAAAAAAACCTCTTTATATAAATTATATCTATACCATTATATAAAGCTGAAGAGTTTGTTCGTCTGAACGAATTCTTCCTCGCGAATTGATAGCACAATTTCTGAAAAAGGTTATAACATCACGAGCCTTAGGAGCCTATACTAATTAAAAAAAGTCTGAAAGAATTGCAAGCGAAAACGAAGCAATAGCGGCCGGCCGATGCGACGCGGTGGATCGGGGCCGTGGGACAGCTATATAAATTGTAGAATGTAAACCTCCTTTATTCACGAATGTATTGTTATAATAATTAAATAGTCCAGCCATTGTTGGCAGGCAGGGATGTTTAAATTAAATAATATTACTGTCGCAACAGATTATAAAGGTCACGGAGTGCCGCTGTGGACATATCTCAGAGACGTGCATGTGTTACCAAAGATCGCATTCTTGTTTCTGTTCTCCATAAAATATTCCCATAATTCTTTATTGTACACAGAAATGTAAAAGAAAATATTAATTGAGGCATGTACAAAGGCGAGCTTAAACCTAAAAAGAGTTCTCTTCCAGCAAACCTATTTAGCAAAATATTAAGCTATTTTTGTTATTTTTTGTGCACTTAACTCGCGTACAAAACGGCGATGGAGGACGTCGTGAGGAACCTGAAATCAGAACATTTATCAGCTAACTCATGATGTTAATTTTTTATAGGACCTATAATTTTCTAACATCCAAATGATGTGGAAATATCAAAAGGTCGATATATAATTAATATAAATACAAAAATAGACAACTATAAAATGGCAGAACCTGCATACCCTAGGACCAAAACTTATAAGGCATCAGCGGCAATGGACTTGTAACCTGTCACGTGGCTAAGTACTAACAAAACGCGGGCATGTGCAAAAAATAATGGTTGGACGGGCCTCTGACTACTCCCTATTTGCTATCCTCACAAATCTGCGCACTGAGTATGGATCTGAGGATGTTCATCATGAAGAATAAAGTTGTGAGTATGTTTTTGTTTTTTTATTAATCCCCTAATTAAAGAAAGGAAAGAAAAAGAAACTAAATATATTAATTTGACCCCTTAAACACAAAATATCTAATAATAAACACACAAAACAGATAATTAACATAAAACAAAGCGAAACGAGACGAACAGACAAACTAAGTACTATGTAAGTGGGCGATAAGGTCGCCCATTGTACCACTGAATATTATTATAATTTCTCTTTTCGTGTTTATTTTATACTAACTGGTAAACAATAAAGATACATATATATATATATACATATATATATATATACATATATATATATATATATATCTATCTAAGTACTTAATTTTGTTGCGTGGGGTCAAATATATTACCGTCTCAGAATTATGAAATAATTAAGAAATACGTTTTGTTTCAGATAAGTTAAATAATTTCGTATAGCTTTGGTTTAATTTCTAAAATGCACTCTATAGAAATTCACACTACATTCATAGTAAAGTTTCCGTTCAAAAATTGACGAGCTCAAGAGCGTTGCAGTAGAATAATGCTCTATAAATCGCGGCGCATCCCTTGGGTCAGACTTCTTTCTCGGGCCCTGAGGCGGGCATTATGCACCGAGATGTGTGTGAATAATTTTGTTCGTCGAAATTATCTTGTTAGTTTGTTTGTAGGGTGTTTTAATTATACAAAATCTGTGTTTCGTGGACAATCGGGTGTCCATTTATTTTTAGGATGCCCACTAAAAATAATTAAAACTTTACATACTTGGTAATATCAAAATAAGTAGGAGAATAGTAAAAGTACGTGGTACAGTCGTAATAATATCCTTATATAATATGTAGTAAAAAAACACGCTTTTCAAAACGTTTCATAACGAGCCCAAACTCGAGAGGTTTACTTGTGGCCACTGAAGTATTCCACTATACACCTTTTAGCTCCATCAAAAGATTAGGTCGAAGATACCGAAAGATACAAATTATAGTATTCCGAATATATATGTATACAAAGTTTCATTTCGATACGACAATTAGAAGTGAGTTAAAATTGATTTCCAAGATTTGATTACATTTTTAGTTACTAAGCTAATATAAGCGTGATAGAATTATATCAAACAACGATAATTTCAATTTTATAGCTATTTCATACTATTTTTTTAGTTTTTCCTTTCCTTGTTTAAAGAAAGTTTATCAAGTATTAACTACCACAGCACTATGGAGAAGGAAAGCTCACGACCGCGAACTTTGGAAGAGTCTGGGGGAGGCCTATGCTGGAAAGCAAAACAATTATTATACCGGTGTCTAAACTTATATTTTATTATGTACTATAGATTACAAAACTAGTATAAGTTGTTAATAAAGGCTATTGAAATTGAAATTGAAAAACTACCACATCTATACATTTCTGAATCATGAACTCAGCCGTCTGTTTCCCCGTGAGAAATCCACGAGGTATAAATACTGCTGTCCTATACGAAAAGGGCGCATCTACCATTTTTGGAAAAATTTCGTTTAACATACTACGGTGATTACTATATAAGGCGCATCAAATTGAAAATTAATTTCTTCTTATATTTTTACTGAAAAAGGTGCTGATTAGCAAAAGGGCGCTTTTACACATTTTTTTTTCACGTAAATATTTTATCTCGGTTTTGTGTTTGTGCCATATACGCCCTTTTCGAATAGGAGGTCGTGATTTTAGAACAACTCAGAATAATTGCGAATCTAGATCCAGTTTGTGCTATTTATAACTAAGTGGATAGACTCCGCTATAAATTCGGTGATTATAATGGTCTGACGACAGCGAACCATTTAGTAGATAAAAGTTTATCAATTTAGAATATTTGGATATGCTGTCTTGTAGTTTGATAACATTTTTGGTATAAATTCACCATTCTGTGAACAAACCATTCTATACACTACCTATGTGTTGGTTACCAAGCTATTTTTTCGACAATACACAAAGGTTATCTGGAAGATTATGCTTTTTAGCATTAAGTTCGCCTATGTACTACTATTTTGGCAATAAAGAAATTAACTATTTTTACCTATCTATATTACATTATTTTGAACTAGTAAAATGCCTTCGACTACACCCGCATTGAGACTTTCGAAACACACCTTATCTTACAGAAGAATAATTTAGGAGCTGATTTTTGAAAAAAAACCCCTGCAACAGAACCTACCTAACCTTTGTACATGTATTATTTTGCCGTTTGTACAAAGTTTATTTGTGTACCTACAATGAAGAATCCTACTAATACTATGAATATTAAAGTTTGAATGTTTGTTGCTAACAATTCTGTCTGGCTGAACGGATTGTTGAAATATGCAATATGAGTACTATAGTCGGTAACTTAGAATAATAGGCTATTTCTTACCCGAGTATCACGCAGGTAAAGCCGTGGGCAGATGCTAGTATTAACTATATATAATACTATATATTGAGTGTTGATGTTTATTGATAATCATTTTCGTAACGGCTGTACTGATTTGTATGAAATTTGAAAAGGATAAGTCGTTATCTAGAATCTGTAACATTTTAAAATGTCAAAAAAACAAAAAAATACTACTTACTTTACATTACAACCCAAATTCATACTGAAATCATTGTGTCTTGTCTGTTTCAATGGATTTTAATGGCTTTAAATAATTGGCCAAATTATTCCTGTATTGTTATTCTAATTTGACAAAACTAATTGTACTGTAAAGTTCCTACGGTGAATAAATGAGTATGAGTAATAAGAATATCACAGGCTACCACACAAAGAAGCTTTTGGCGGAAGTTAGTGGTTCATAAATTTAAAATTGCTAGCTAAACCGCCTACTCAATCAATGTATTTTATATTTAAAGGAAAACTTTTAGTTGTGAAACTGCAATTAGCTGGAAAAAGACATAAGTGGAGCAGTTTGAAACTCTAACGATGCCAATATGAAGTTCCCAGACCCTAATGGTTGCAACTAAAAACACCCGTTCGATTAGTTTTGTTCAGTAATAGCTAGGGTATGCAAGTGCTTGTTATTCCCACTTACAGCACTCGAAAGTTAAATATAAATGTTATATTAACGAAAAATGAGGCGCAGCTGAGATGCGGAACGATTCGATTCTCACTGCGGGACAAATGTTTGTATGTTCGGCAGATGTTTTTTGCAGCATGAAGATCCTAGACAACGGATTTTGTTTACCGCCGAGTAGCCAAATATTTTGTCCCTCTCTTTTGTTTGACAGAATAGGCGATATAAATAGTTTTTGTCTTCTCTTTCGTCGACAAAATGTTGTTTTGGGTGTTCATGCTCAGACCTGCCCCGTCCTGTATTATTGTACCATGGTCTCGAAGTTTCTGTAACCCATGATCCTTGTATCATGTGTCCATGATCAGGGCTTTGTATATAACTATTGGGTGTTTATTTATTTAATTATTTAGTAGATAAAAGTTTATCAATTTTATTCATTTGAATTGAATTGCAGTTTAGTCAAGGAAGATTTCAATGACAAGTTTCAATTAAAAATTAAGTTTGATTCTACCTCTAGTCACGGTTTAGTCTGTACAGTCTAATTTGGAATTCGTGCTGACGGTCTTTCAAAAGTAATTAAATTCTGTTTATAGAAAGAAAAAGTACGTACCTACTACCTTAATATAAGTTATACAGTCCAGCAATCTGCAAATAAATTGCTTAAACAATATGAAACAATTTAACCCATTCCCGTTAACCGGCTACATCGCTGACAAAATCGCATAAATAATAAATCAGCCGTCTGATTGTGCGCTGTTTGTTTTTAATTAGCGACCGCACAGCACGGCACTACATTCTACTCTACCAGTTGGCAGAATACGGCGATTAGCGATGTCACCCAAACATTAATTAAAAAGTTTCGAAGGCGATTTCTGAGCTTTTGGAACTAAATAAGTTTTAGTTTTATTGTAAAATATCTTATTCTGATTTTATGAAATTGGTTTTCGGAACTGCAGCTTGTAAAAAGTGCAGTAAATCTACTATTATCTATCGAAACGCTCTGTCAACCACCTACCATCTTCATTATAAGATCACCTTACTATTGTCAAAAAAAAAAAACAACTCAATTTGCGGTTTAATTCGTTGCGTCCTTCAACTTTGAATACACCTCATCTAGATGAGGTGCTCTTAGGTATTGTTAGGAGATAGATCGGTATTTAAACGTATCTTTATAAAACATTAAATGACGCCGGAACGGCGTGCAATAGAGGCATATAACATTATTACAGGCAAATCCAAGTTGAAAGTGAAAGCATGCAACTTGGTATACTAATCTAATGACAGGGACTACATAAAATAAATCTCCAAAGAATGGTAAAATATAGATGACAATACAAAAAGCTTAAAAAAATATACTCATAGTTTCTGATACCCAAGATACAGGGAATCCTAGTGTGTGGTCAAAACTATGTATTTTTTTAAAGTAAAATAATATATGTGCCTCTATGCTTAGACGTCTGAGAAAGTGTTTATTATGTGAGTTTTTATACCTCTTTAAACAAAAAGGTAACCCCTATTCTACAACATTGCGTATATTTTTCTTAAAGTAAAAAAAAACAATTAAGTATGCGGTATGCTTGGACGTCTGAGAAAGCGTTTATTATGCGAGTTTTTATACCTCTTTATACAAAAAGGTAACCCCTATTCTGCAACATTGCAAATGTCAGCATTATCCTGTCCGACCTAGCTATGGCCTGTGGCCTAGAGCCATGCATTATGCAGTAAGCAACTACTGAATTAACATTTACCCGTTCAGGTTCAATTATTGCGGCCATAATCGAAGTAAACCCCTTCAATAGCGTCGTAAGTATACGCTTATGTTGAGGTATACGGCTGTTTAAGATGGCGAACAAGATAGCGAGCAAGATGGTGATGATATAGGCCCGGTCAAACTGACGCGACTGCGGTAGCGATGGCGGTGTCGCTTGCGTTCAAATGAAAATGGTAGTCAAGTTGTTGTCAAAATTCGCGTGAATGAACTGACAGAGCCTTAAGAATACCAATTCACATACGCCTTATGTGCATTTATTTGAAATTTCAAAATTATGAAAAAAATTGTCGTTTGAATATGGATTAGGTAGGCAATGTAACTCGGGTGCATTCAGAACATTGGGCAAAACTCGTCACTCAGCTGTTGCCAAATAACGGATGACGTCATCACTGCAGTATATCAAGAAATATATGTCATTACGACCTGGATGCATTCGAATCCAACTGTCCAGAGGTGGCAATGTACCGCGACGAATGGAGAAAAAAAAACGGAAACCTTAGCCCAGCATTGGGACAATAAAAATACTTGACCTTTTTTGAAACCATTTGTATTTTTACTCCGTGAAGAAATATTCCCAGCATTTAACCCAACATTGTACTATATACATTTTATCTGTGTGTATCATCAAAACCAGACCGCTCCTGGGCTTAGTCCAGTAAAGCAGGGCCCGCACTTACAAATCAACGCGCCTATTATTGCACTACCTCGTATCTCATTACGGACCGCTTTCTATGGATAAACTTATTATTTATCGACGCCTAAAGCCAAATGAAACCTTTATAGGCCACTGTCCACTCAAAGACTATATGGATACGATATTATACGCTTGCTGTACGCCTATCTTTACTGGCTTGGTCGCGTAGGAACAGGCAACAGGTAAAATAGACGCTTCAAGATGATCCTTGTGATTTTAATGAATAAATAAATTTTGGCTTGTGACATATGACTTTTAACTTTTGAACTGCACAAATGGTGCGTTGTAGGAAGGATATCCACCCGATGGACGGAGGTAGCCCAAGATCGCTTGTCATGGCACTCGGGGAGGTCCAGCATGCAGTGTACTTCTTCTGTACAAGATTAATATTTCTCAAACGAATCCCTAATAAAAAAAATGTTTTCTTTTCACCCGTAATATTTTTAAAAGATTTATCCAACGACACAATATGGGATTAACGAGAAAAAATATCACGCTCACTTTAAGTCTAGGGGAGGTAACCCAACCAAAAAAAAAATCAAGATTTTTTTATAACTTGAGCTTTCTTGTATTGAGAGTCTCTAAGCTAAGCCGCGGATAGATAGACGGACGGACATGGCGAAACTATAAGAGTTCCTAGTTGGCTACCGGACGGAACCCTAAAAAACATCAAAAAGAGAGAACATTTTTTACGACCTTGTATAGTAGGTGACATTTTTCACGACCTCGTTGGAGAGCGGCGGGTGGACTGCGACGCAAGATCTGCGGGTTCGATTCCCGATGCGAGACAAATTATTGTATGTTCTGCAGATACTTTTTCCGGGACTCAACGTTTCGTTGTCACAAACAGAAAAAAAATACTACAAATGATAACTACCATGGCGACAAACAATTGAGTGGTGTCAAAGATTTACCTGAGTATACTTAATTTTTTTTTAATTTGATTTATAGTAGACAAGCTACTGGCTACGGCGTCGCTCGCGTGGTACCCGGATAAAAAGTAGCCGATGATAATAAGCTCTTGCCGTTAAGACGGCGTTCATAAAAAAACACATTCACTCGACCGTTGTTCCGTCGACTTACGTTAGGAAATTAGTCTCCACGAAAAGTCCTTTTATTTGTACGGGATAATATACCTATGTCCACCCTGAAAGTCCATTCTAAATATTAGTAAAAAAGTCTTTGAAATCGTATAAGTATTTTCGGAGATTACCTCCTACATTCAAACTTACAAACTTTGCTCTTCATAGTATTAGTGAAGATATAGTGAGAATGACAAGAATCAAGCGTTAAATGTTGCTTATGCAGTTTATCTGCAGCGGACACTAAGCCCTAGGATAAACTTATTATTTATAGACGCCCAAAGCCGACTGAAACCTTTATAGGCCATTAAAAATACCACTCTCGTCTTATCTCGTGATTTATTCCGATAAATATATGTATAGGTCGCAGGTAGGGTGATTACATTGACTTGTATATGAATGTGGCCTATATATTTAATTTAATAATGTTGTGATGGCATTTTTATTTGATCCATAACGACGTATGTATGTTTTTACAAAAAAAAGTATATAAGTCTACTTAGTGTGAGGCTAGATGATGCTGTGTGAAAAATGTTCAACATTATAAAAAAAACAAATAAATAATAAATAAATTAATTATTGAAAACACCCAGACCCGAGACAAATATTTGTCCCGCAGCGGGAATCGAACCCGCAACCTTCTGCGTATCAGGCGGGCCTTCGCCCACTACGCCACAGAGGTCGTATATGTCTATTTTTTATGTAGGTACACCAGCAAAGCCATAGGGAGTAGCTAGTTCTAGTAGGTACTAAAGAAAACGAATTCTTCAGGAAAGCACATTACTTTTATTTCCATAGCTAATGTGAACAGACGACGTGTGTTTAGATCATGGTAGAAGCTGAGATTATGATTCTTAGTCTTCAACTGTTCAAAAAATCATAAACACGTTGACCTATCAAGCTGTACTGAGCTGTACAGCATGCGGGTTACGGTTTATTTTCTTGTACGTTGAATGGGGTTATTGCGTTTTGGTTGGTTGGTATGCTTGATACACTGCGACACATTTTTCTCATTTCAGTTGCATATTTTATGGAGTACGGACGTATAATGAAAGAAATCGTGGCGGACAAACAAATTACGGTCCCATTGTAAAATAGTGGTTGTTTTATGTCTTTTAAACTTAATTTTGCATACGGAAGTTAGTTTCAGCATTTTCGAAGGTGATTATAAATGTAATCTTGTATCTGAGGTATTTTTTAATAAACCTAATACCGGAAATATATTTATAACAAAAAAAAACTCATGGCTGCATACCAATAATACTAAATTCATAATACCCACATTTTACTCCACTCATTTATACACGGTGACGGAAATCATATATTAATTATAAAGAAATCTATATAATGTCCTTTCAACACAATGTTTCTTTCGCCATTGGTCACGGTTCTATATGTATTGGCCATAGCTCAACTAGATTACTGAACTTACGCAGGGTAACCAAAAAGTATCCAGTAAAAATAACTAAGAAACGAGATAAATAAAAAACCAAAAAATGAATTATTTTAATCCCAAAGCTTTCAAAAGTTCTCAAATCAATTTTACTAAGTCAACAGCAAGCGAAGGACGTCGTTATAATCCACTGAACGAAGAATTCACTAATGGCTATTCCAGGACAAAAACATAGCTGATATGGTATACAGGGATGGAAGGTTCTTGCACACTTGTAACATTGTTCAGGAACGCCAGGTAATTCAAAGAGTGAAAGCTGGATGTTTCGGCCCGGCAATACAATTGGATTGAAAATGTTGACCAATGAAAAGGCCAGTGATTTAGTCTAGCTTCTACTTACCAAATGATACAACACGCACGATGTGTCGGTCACTGCGGCGCAACTTTTATATATCTTTCTCACACTGATCAATACACAATTAAACTCAACTCCATGTCATTTTTCATCACTCTTTGTCCAGACTCACTTTGTCTTCACTGTTTTTCTCCTGCAACACTCCGATCGTGAGGTCACACCTCACTTCCAAGGTCCAGCGCTGCTTCGCCTTAGCGGACCAGCAATAAGCTGAGATAGAACCTTCTCAAGTCATATTTACCACTGCAGCATCGATACTGGTTAGCACCCACGTATTGTATTCTACTGTGTTTTTTAATTGTTTTCACTTTAGATACGATCGGTGCAGTATTATAAAAAAATATAAGTGAGATTTAATAGTTAATTGTATCAAATGGTATTTTTCTTTCATTATCATCACCATCAGCCCACTTGAGTCAACTGCTAGACGTAGGCCTCTCCTATTACGCGCCAATGATCCTGGTATTTGGCTTTTCTCATCCAATCCACTTTCTACCCGTCACTACTTAAATTATCGCTCCATCTAGCCGAGGGACACTACATTTGCCAAGACGCGATCTCCACTCAACAAGTATTTATAACTATTTATATTTTAACATAAATAAGCGTAACATTACATCATAGAATGCATATTCTATGCATATATATTGCTACTTTTGTGATAAAATAATAGGTTACCTACATAGAAAAACTTCTAGGTTACTAGGTTAGGTTTTATTTTAGAATATTATTACGACTTTACCACGTACTTTACTATACTCCTGCTGACGTTTTGTTGACCGTTTAGAGGTCCTTTCTCATGAGCAACGTCCGCGACCACGCTCGACGGTCGTGAGAAATGATACCAAACCACGATAATTTTAATTCCAAGGTTAGGTTTTAATTAAAATAATAATAAGATACTAAAAAAATGGTCTTTAAATTGAGAAAAAACAAATTGATTTACTGATCTGAGTGTCTCTTTGGGCGTTTGTACTTTATGATCTAAGTTCACTGAATATGTCGCTAGATCTATAAATGAATTTAAATGGCTTCGTTTGTAAATTGTATGTATTTCCCGCAGCATACCACGTCGTTGGCGCGATGGTGTGACAGGGTAGAGACGTATTATATCGTGCGTGGGCCGGTACAGCTCTGGGCGATATCTCGACAATAATCACTTTGAACAACCGAGTGCCTGCGATTACAATCTTAAATCCCCCGTAAATTTTCTATACCAACGGGCCATTATAATGAAACCCTATGAACAATGAAAACAATAACTTTACGCATAGAAGTGGAACTAGCGTCTGTTTTTGGCGCCAATAAGGACTGATGCACATAAAAGCGTGATTTTGTGACTCTGCGACCATTGAATCTTGACACTACACTGTTTCGTGTGTCGTGAGTTACTTTTTATTTTTTTTTGGCTTTTAAAATTATACGTCCACTTGATGCAAAAAAGAACAGGTGGCTAAAGAAAGAAGAAAACGTTTGCTAAGACCTTGAAAATATGCAATACTACATTGGTATTCATAAATAATTTATCTCGTATCTTAGGGAATAAGTTTGGAAACAGACCAACCATCTTTCCTCTTAAAAACTCTAGAAGTGAAGCAGTCCTAAAGCATTATATATTCAAAGCCGCACTTAATTGGGTCTCGGATTCTCAGTTTGGAAAAGGAAGACGCCAGTATCACTTCTACACGTAGAATTTATATATTTTTTTTTCATATATTGCAACTGCGGGAAAAAAATACACGAATAATTTCATCATCTCACTCCCCATGTTGATTGCAAAATTTCAATCAAGCTCGTAAATGGTATACAGTTCAGATCGACACTCGAAACGATTTTTGGGGTCGGTATTTGAATGTGAAACGCACAAAACCCAACACTATGCTATACCAATTCAGAGAATATATTCGGGTGCAGTGTTTCAGTGGACATTCACATACATTTTAGCGACGAATGCATAGTGCATGACGCAGATTTATTTGTACGATTCCGATGGCAATTGTAGCTTGAATTTATTAACATAGACTTCGAACTAATTATGTAGGGATGAAAGGGATTAGACCAAAAAGACTACAGCCATCTGGCGGAATTTTGAGTGAGTCATCGAATTATTTACTTGATGAGAGCTGAACTGTAATGTTTGGAGTTAATGAACTTCGTTCTATCGCAGACTTTAATAAATCTATACACAGTTATAGATGTAGCCATACAAGGTGCTCCAGAATAGGTATGTAAGGGCAGTGGTATTTTTGTGATTACCTGTCATCGTCTTACTGACCACTTCGCCAAACTAACAATGAGGAGTTTTTTGTAAAAATCTTATCCTGTTTTAGCTGTGTTTAGGAAGTTGTCAGGGTTTCATTTAGTAACTAATTTCTAAAGCAAAAACTTTGAATTATTTTCATCCTATGAGTAATAAGTATACCAAATAAAACATTACAAAGAATTTTAGTAAAAAAAATATTCATTCAGTTCCACAACACCTTATACAAGAAATTTGAATGAGACCCTTTAAAAATGTAACGTCTGTCCTCCCGCTGCGAATTCAAGGGCTCAAATAATAACGGAACTTTAATTTGACTTGAAATAGTGCACCCCTTAGTTTCAACTAAAATTATGATCTCGCATTCTCCACAAGGGGTCAAAAAACACATTACTGCTTTAACTTAAACCTTTCGGCACGTTACTTTGCAACGTTGCTTAATAGTTATCAAAACTTGAGAGAATTGTTATTTGCTATCATTATTGCTTTGGCAATTTCTACCTTGCGAGATCGCTTTAGCATCGAAATTGGTGGTCGCTTCTTCTTTGGTATCTTCAGTATAATCAATTTGTTTCTCATCAGCGTTATCATTGCACCTTGCAGCTTCGTTAGTAGCGTTTAAGGTTGAAGTTGCTTGATCAGTTGTGTGGTATTTGTGACATTTACCATCAGGTTGAGTTGGAGCACGTGCTTACGCGTGCCGTCTACTCCCTGCTGCTACGCACTCCTTGTTACACAGAGCTCCACGGTCCTGTAATTACACACAAATTAGACAAGATTTATCGAGGGGTGAATGAAGGTGAAACACCTTGGCAACTAGGTACTAATAACGGTTGGCCAGGTTCGATATTGCGATTAGTTCGAGTCTTTGTCAGGAATAAATTAAACGAAGGCATGATGAAACTTTCTCGGTGATAAATCTGTAAAAGACTGTTTGCAATGTATCATCGTTGAAAAAATCTGATGAAGAAAAGTTAATGTGAAATGAATAGAATTTTATTTACAGAGCAGTATTAATCTATGAAATAGTCATTATAATCCTGGACATTTTGACACAGCATCATCTAGCCCCAAAGAAAGCAGAGCTTGTTTTATGGGAACTACATACCAATATACTATGACTGATATACTGCTTATATATTTGTTTAATACATAATATTCGCAGATCATTCAAACATTTGTTCCGCTGCAGGAATCGAACCCGCATCCTTCTGCGTCTCAAGTGGGCATTCGCTCACTACACCACAAAGGTCGTCAAACCATTTTTTCCCCTTGATCTGACAGCAGATACCAAAGAGTATCAAAGTGTGTATCTAGTTTCATTTTTTCGATCACATCGAGAGTGGCAATTTTTCTTGAAGCAAAATAAATAGTAGGTATCACCTACTTCTAAGTACCAATATTTAATCAAAATATATGAAAGTCTTCTTGGACCAAAACACAATGATAATATCAATAAATTCTTCAAAAAAGCATCAATAATAAATTAACACGTCAAGAATTCGTCAAATCGAAAGTAATAAATATTTTCACAAATTGCTTCGTCAATTATGAAAGGGATCGGTCAATTCACAATTTTGCCTCATAAAAAATGTTTATTCTTTATTACCGTGACATAACTGTTGAAATTGAACTTTTGACTTGACGAAAATATTTGACAGCTTCATTTAACAAAAGGTAGACATTTATTAAAAAGCTTGCTATACACTAAAGCGTTGCTGTCCAGACAATATAAAATAAATTGTGAAAAAAACTCTTCACGCAGAAAGCTGACCAATCAGAAAACTGACTCCCTATGGACTGATTATTTCATTCCATTGCCTTGGTCACTAAGGTGAACAAGATAAAAAAACAAAAAAACTTCTCTTCAATTAAATTGTGCAAAAGAGAGAGCCATAGCATTAGCCTTTTCCGTAGACAGAGTAGTATAACTCGACCATTGTCGGAAGCATCAACATGAAAAGAGGAAGGTTTATATACATTCATGTCATACAGAAACTGAGAATATCAGTTTTTTTTAATTATGTTATAGGTATGATCTTCTATAGCATAAATACAGCTAGACCTGTTTGGCCCACACGGCACAGATGGGACTAATTAGCACAAAAATCTTCTCTTTGTGACTATGTTGTTGTTAAAATCATAAAAGTATTTATAGTGTCTATATATCTTTGTTTTAGTGTGTACCTGTCCTTTCTGTGCTTTGCTGTTGCCAAATAAATAACTTTCTTTCTTTCTACTAACACGTATGATCATAGGGAACCGTTTAGTGTGCCTCATAGGGAGTATCGCCATTTTTTTATACTGGGATCCAGATAACCGCCGCTACGGTGGACAGTGGCCCAACAGATATTTTTAGTACGGTCCTCATATTTTTATGGTGTGTTTATTGACCATTGTAGGAAGTTTTGGCCGGTATATGGGACACTTACGATGATTCATCTTCTCAGGTACGAATTATCGGCCATTCTTCGGATATTTTCGGCTTAATGAGCGAGCGGAATGCGGTCGGCATTCTTATTGATCATTTTATCACGATTGTAACTTTAATCATCAAGAAATCGTCTCTTAAAGGTACGCCCGGTGTCATCAGACGCATAGTACAGTAGATAAACACTTTGGTATATTAAATTGCTTAGTTTAATTTTCACCATTCCTGGTGCGTTATGCAACCATCCGTAGCGTGTTGTCGGACGCAGGAATTAAGCTAATAAAAAAACCCTTAAAAGATAAGATAATATCAGATAAGCAGACCAGTAGTTGGGCACAGCCTACTAGCCCAGCACATAGCATGAATCATCATGGTAGATTCTGGAAGAATGGCATTAAATGGTGTTCAGCATGTGCTAAAAAAACTTTAGAGCGTGCCTCTCTCTCACTCAGTAAATTCACGGATCTGGGTACTAAGTTTGGATCTCTGGATGCTTACACTGGGGATTACAGTCGTGAGCATGTTTTTGTTTTTGTGATCTACCTGCATTCACAATAATCACCTTCATACCGCATCTTAGTAAGCGCAAAGACAAAAAACAATGGGTCTGTACAAGCACTGCATTTAAATAAACCACCGCAATACAGTAGCAGTTCTGGACTCGTAGAGCGCGGGTGGCCATAAAATAAAAAGTGTTTACTCGCCCCCCAAGATAACCGGCACAAAGTTCGCTGATAAGTTTTTATTTCCTTCGGGTAGCAGGTAACGAGCCCAAGCACGTAAAAATAAAACTAGAGTACAGAAGTGAAACTCGCGCTCTACGCTTACCATTTTAGGCGTGATCAATTGAATGTGTATAAAATATGTTTTGTACAGAAAAGATTGGCGGCGACTGAGATTACCGAACATAGTCTTAGAGTCTAAAGCAATGTTTGGGAATATAAGACTTAGACAATGGCGAAACACTTTTGTGAATATCTGTGAAGTTTCTCAGTGACTCAATTTCTCAAACAGACCCACTGTCCTCTGGTCCACGGAATTTGTGTGGCAAGGTTGGGCCACATACACACACACGCACGTAGACTAATAACAGCCACTGCACAGAATATTTATAATTAACACCAGTTACTTCTGAAAATAATAAGAAAACAGAGTCTATTAACTCTTTGCAGATCACAGAAACAATTGCCCCGCGGCGAAAATTGAACCCGCAAAATCCTTCGTCTCAGGCGGAAGGCCTGCGCCAAAGAGATCGTCAAACCTGACTGACTACCGTAATAAAATAATGTTAATTTTATTCAAACCCAAGTTTCTCCAAAGCACAGAACTGTCTAACTAGGTATAATGTATTTGATATGAAAAGCATTTGACGGAATTGTACAATTGGCGCTCTTAAAAAGTTCCGCTTCTATACGCTAACATTATTCGTTATGTAAGTGTAGGCAATAACTATTATTTATTCCGTGTGGCATAATACTTTTGAGTTTAGGAACTGCGTTTGCAAATGGTCTTCCGTTGAATTTTAAATTAAACGATAGTCTGGATAAAAGTCAAGGAGATTGTCTCTGCTCAAGGGTTATCTGGAAGGATACTTTTTTAGGGTTAAGTTTGGCTTTTGTACATACATACCTTATCCAATATTTTTTAATGTATTTGTGTTATTTCTGTGTACATAAAATACATTTATTAAGAGCAAAACGTAACCCAGCTTCGAGGCAAATGTTCGCATCATCTGAAAATATTTCATCCAGGTCTAGGTGGTGTGGCACCAAGATTCTTGATATCCACGACGCAAGGGAATCCTTGGGGTTCAGGGCTGTGGATACTAACTATTGGTTGCTATCCTACTTAGTATTATAAACGCGAAAGTTTGTGAGGATGGATGTTTGTTACTCTGTCACACAAAAACTACTGAACGGATTTTGATGAAACTTTACAGTAATATAGCTTATACATCAGTATAACACATAGGCTACTTTTTATCCGGGTACCACGCGGGCGAAGCCATGGACAGAAGCTAGTATTTACAAATATCGCATTCATGCATCCTCACATCGCATGCCATTAATGTGTCAATTTAAAACACGCGATACAGAAATATATCTATCCCTTTCTAATCAAAGCTGATTGCAGAATACACTCAATTACTTAACCTATCGACAGTATTATCAATCGATTGGACCCTTCGCATGTGTCTGCCACATTTCACAGCCTGTCTTTTCTGTCAAATAACATTAAAGTAACTCCTTATAATATCCCTTATCTATTATTACTGTCTTATCGTTTTTATTCCTTAACCCTGAGTTTCAAGCCTTATGCAAGAATTGAGCTTGGTACAGTCAGACAACAAAGCACTTCAGTTTGGTAGAGCACTTCTGCTAAGGTAACATAAGGAGTTTGCTTACAAATGGTTGAGTTCCCAAAAATGCTGACAGCACTGCCCCGCTGAATAGCAGTGCTGATGGTCAAAAAGCTAGCTTTCAGGTTGCGATGTTGAAGTCGATGACCATACCTAATACACTCAAAATGACACAATGCAACCTAAATTAGTCTAAGCAGCAAAGGAAAAGTAGGTTTTTTAAGTATTAGGTTCTTACATATGAAATTGCCGTTTTGACGAACTGGTCACTTTGAACTGAAAGGTCTGTGGCTTGACTTGGAATTCTAAATTGAAATATTATTAG
Source organism: Perizoma affinitatum (assembly GCA_961405105.1). Classification (NCBI taxonomy): domain Eukaryota; kingdom Metazoa; phylum Arthropoda; class Insecta; order Lepidoptera; family Geometridae; genus Perizoma; species Perizoma affinitatum. The sequence goes on along the minus strand of OY560194.1, from coordinate 13,254,482 downwards.
TTTTATTAATTGGTTTTATTTTAACACTACCAACAAACGAACATTAGGTTATTGGTTCAACCGCTTTCGTTCTGGATATTTTGATCTCGCAAACGAACATTGTGGACTAATTGTGGCAAATTGGGAAATTTCATGCAAAAAGACCTAATATTTAAAGAACATTCGATATGCGCCATGTATCGTGCCCTTCGCTAAAAATAAATTGTCCAAGCCCTATCATTATGCTGATAAGGCTGAGTTATAACAATGTTGCCTGCCCTATTTGTAGACAAAGGTTTGAGGTCCGATGTAGCTGTCACCTTAGTTTTGTTTATAGTCAAGATTGGACGCATAAATCTGCGTTTGTACACGATTTTCATTGTTTAGCGTTTTATACGCTTTTCGTTCTTAGAGGGTTTAATGTGAGTCAGAACTTCAGTTCATAATCAAATTGAAAAAAAAACACCATATTTTTAGCATGCATGTATTTTAAGTTCCTTGTCTAATGGTGAGATATATGACCGTTTTTTTGTCGAATAAACAGGTGTTGTTAATTTGTTTTTTTTTTCGCAGAAAGGCTTTTTTTTGCAAGAGATACTCACATAAATGCGATGCGCATTAGAGGTAGTTTCTTGGTCTGTAACTATTTTGTTTTTTTTATTTGTTCTTGCAATGTATTTGTCTAGTTTTTGTATAAATTCGAGGGTAGTTCTGAGATAGGTGTTATCGCTATAAACCGAGAGAGAGCGCTGCAATCCGTCGGGGATTGTCAAATGTACATACATACATAAACTCACGCCTGTTTCCCGGAGGGGTAGGCAGATATTATGGATTTCCGTTTGCTACGATCCTGACATACTTCTTTCGCTCCATTTTCTCTCATTACATTCTTCATACATGCTCGCCGGTTTAGGATACTCTTGACCTGACCTTTTTCAGAACGTCTCCAATTTGGTCAGAGTTCGTTCGCCGTGGTCTACCCTTTCCAATTATTCCATTCACGCTTCCCTTATATACATGTTTTGTCAATCTCCTTTCATCCATCTTTTCTTCATGCTCAATATACTCTTGTCACTGCATCTTCTTTCACTTCTCCACTCTCCCTTATCACACTGTTCCTCACTCTCAAAGTCATCCACTTATACTTCTCAACGCTCTCATTTCAACGGCATTAATTCCACTTTCGTGTTTCTTCTGCCATACCCAACTTTCACTGCCGTACATAAGTGCATGTAAGGTAGGTATTATAAATATCTCATAGCAAAATCTCTACATAAAATCTCTACTTAAAAACGGAAAAGCCCCCGGTGATGACGGAATCACATCTGAGCTTCTGAAGGCAGGAGGAGTCCCAGTGTTAAGGGAACTTCAGAAGCTCTTCAACTCTGTCATTTACCGTGGGAGAACTCCGGAGGCGTGGAACAGGAGTATTGTTATCCTTTTCTTTAAGAAAGGAGACAAAACACTTTTAAAGAATTATAGGCCCATCTCACTCCTGAGCCACGTCTACAAGTTGTTCTCTAGAGTCATCACGAATCGTCTCGCAAGAAGATTCGATGAGTTCCAGCCTCCGGAACAAGCCGGGTTTCGAAGCGGCTATAGTACCGTGGACCACATCCATACAGTGCGGCAGATTATACAGAAGTCCGAGGAGTATAATCGGCCCCTGTGCTTAGCATTCGTGGACTACGAAAAAGCCTTCGACTCCATCGAAACCTGGGCTGTTTTGGAATCCTTGCAGCGATGCCAAGTTGACTATCGTTATATCGAAGTGTTGAGATGTCTGTACGAAACCGCGACAATGAGTGTTCAAGTACAGAACCAGCAGTCTAATCCCATCCAATTGCGCAGAGAAGTGAGACAGGGAGATGTCATATCTCCAAAACTGTTCACTAACGCATTGGAGGATCTGTTTAAGACGCTGGACTGGAAAAATATGGGCATCAACATAAATGGCGAGTACATCTCACACTTACGATTTGCAGATGACATAGTCCTGATGGGGGAGTCGCTGCAGGAGCTGCAGGGAATGCTAGATGGCCTAGCCGACTCTTCTCAACGAATTGGTCTCCGGATGAACATGGATAAAACAAAAATTATGTTCAATGGGAACATAAACCCGGAGCCAATCGTCGTACAAGGCCACCCACTTGAAGTTGTCCAAGAATACGTCTACCTCGGTCAAATTTTGCAATTAGGTAGACACAACTTCGAGAAGGAGGCCAAGAGAAGGATCCAGCTGGGCTGGGCAGCGTTCGGAAAACTACGTCGAATCTTCTCGTCACCCATACCACAATGCTTGAAGACTAAAGTCTTCAATCAGTGCGTCCTACCCGTGATGACCTACGGTGCCGAGACATGGACACTCACAGTAGGGCTAATCCACCAGTTCAAGGTTGCACAGCGAGCTATGGAACGAGCTATGCTCGGGGTTTCTCTGAAAGATAAAATCCGCAACGAGATTATCCGACAGAGAACGAGAGTCATCGACATAGCTCAGAGGATTAGTAAGCTGAAGTGGCAATGGGCTGGTCATATATGCCGAAGAACCGACAACCGTTGGGGTAAACGAGTTCTTGAGTGGAGACCGCGTCTGGGCAAACGTAGTGTGGGGCGCCCTCCGGCTAGGTGGAGCGATGACGTAAGAAAGGCAGCGGGCAGTAAGTGGAAGATAAGAGCCGAAGATCGGGCTCAGTGGCGCGTATTGGGAGAGGCCTATGTCCAGCAGTGGACTAATGTGGGCTGATGATGATGATGAAAATCTCTACATTATTCACCCAAAAACGTTTTAACGTTCTCTTAGCAGCAAAATAATCTCATAATCTCTCTTAACTAGATTACTTCTCATTACGGTGCTAATACACCGAGCAAAGGGATCCAAACTAATTTATAATTGACGAAACCGTGGAATCAATTCATTAATAAAGTCGGCAGCTTAGCACTATCTAGGATCGTCTAGGTGTTCATTTAAGGCAAGATTGAACTGGAGATAGAACAGTGGATGATTTCGCCCCCACTTTTGGGTGGTTCAAGTTGTGAAAGGATGGCAGGTGTATCGAAGACAACATAAATATAAATAAATAAATAATGCTGGACATTTTTCACACAGCATCATCCAGCCCCAAAGTAAGCAGAGCTTGTATTATGGGAACTAAATGACTGATATACTACTTATATACTTTTTTTTGTAAATACCTACATATTATACATAGAAAACACCCAGACCCCGAGACAAATATTTGCATATGCAAACATTTGTCCCGAGGCGGGAATCGAACTCGCAACCTTCTGCGTCTCAGGCGGGCCTTCGCCCATTGCGCCACAGAGGTCGTCATGATTAAATATAACCAATAATTCGTTCAAATCATTCGTTGGACAAGTACGTCTCCATTTCTAAACAACATTTCGATAACACCTGTCGAAACAACAAGATTTTCGTATAGAAAATTATCGATACGGTGAACGTTTTGAAATGTTATACTTAGGATAGAGGCTCTGTAAAATGTATACATTAGAGCTCAGCTGAATAGAAAGTGCCCAATAAATTCAAGGCAAAAACCTTTTCAAATAAATCTCCATCTCAGTAGATCTTAAATAGGTAAGTGTTAGGGCCACGATGTACTCGAATGTGACAGTGAACCTGGTGGTAGTGGTACCATTTGCAATAAAAGAGTGAGAAGGAGGGAAGATCTATTCGTCATCCACCCACAAATACTTAAATACTTACAATTTTAGTAATAGTTAGGTAGGTAAATTGTTAATGTATTGTGATAACTTGATTCTTAACAGAGTTTAAAAAAAACTATTGTTTTCTAATAGGGTTTATCGCTATCTCCCGTAATCTGAGACAATCCATAGTATAGAGGGGCATTATACATCCTTATCGGCACTCGTTAGCCACCCCTAATAAAACCTCCTCTCCAATCTCAAGGGCTGTTGCAACTCTCTTAAATTTAATAAGGGCGAATTAAAAACAGTCACAATACGCCCCAGACGACGTTCTTGATTACAATCACAATTTTCAATCATGTTTGTTAGTATGACAATGAGCGAGGGAACAAAGCTGCGAACCCTAAAAATACAAAAACAAACTCGCTCACGACTGTAATACCAATACTAGAATAATCTATTGATTGACGTCAGGGTTCAAAGTGTCAAACCCACAAGCTTCGGATCGGAAACTGGGGTACCGCCCGCTAGGCTAACATGACTTTTTGATTGATTGGTAGAATAACTTATCAACAATCATATTCATCCGTTTTTCAGCATACTATTTGTTTATTTAATACTTCCTTGTTAGGATTAGACTTAAATTTTCGAATTTCATGCTACAGCATTCTCTACCATTTGCAAAAGGACTAAGCAGGAAAACAACAAGTGGCAATAATAAAAGCCAAAATATTCCAAAGGTGCATATAGTAATATGCACCTTTCATTTTGATATATTATTGCTTACTAGCTTCTGCCGACGGCTTCGCCCGCGTAGTACCCGGATAAAAAGTATACTTTGTGTTATTCTGATGCATAAGCTATATTACTGTAAAGTTTCATCAAAATCCGTTCAGTAGTTTTTGCGTGAAGATTAACAAACATCCATCCTCAGAAACTTTCGCGTTTATAATAGTAGTAAGATTTTGCTTATAAGGTACAATAAAACATTCCTTTCATTCATTCGTAAATGAAAATAGAGTTAGTAAAGTTTACTTTACAAGTTTAATAAAGGAAATTCACAACATGAACGTATCATCACTTCAATTTCACCCTCAAAAGGACAAATCCTCAGGCAACAGTTAGTTAAACAAAATATCAACACAAATACCACATATCCAACACATCAAGTAGTACATCTTAGAACAAAGCAAAACCGACAAACTAAGTTGAGCTAACATCAATATATTTGGAATATTGAGCTCCAGATCCTACCTTCAATGGGATACATCTTTAAATTTACACCATGTTAGATTTAATAAAATATCTAGCAGATTATGTAGATATACCAAGGCACACAGGGAATCCTGGTGAAGACCACAGCATTCACATAATGTTTTTTTTTTTAATACAACTAAAGTAGAATATTAAGCATTCGGCTTACCTATTGGTAAGTGGCTATCGTATCATATAGACGCTAGCAACACTCGCACGGTGCAGACCGTAGATATAACGAGTGAAAAGTCTAATGTCATTTATTAGTTTTAATAAAATATCTAGCAGATATGTAGATGTAAGGCAAGATAAGGCATACAGGGAATCCTGGTTGAGACCACGCATTTGAAAGTTAGTTGTATATTTTATGGTTTTTTTTAATTACTAATTTCGAGATGTGCTAACAAGTAGCACATATCAATCTTTTGGCTGGTTGCTCTTTGGGAAATACGAGTTTTGATTGAAACTTGAAAAAACCTAAAACTTTACTTGGACACCCAAATGCCTAAGATGAGATTTAATAATAACCCAAAAAATAACCTTGGCGTGACTCGAATCCGCGATCTCAAGACGTGTCTGTACGGCAAATTTGTTGTTGCGAAGAAATCTGGGTATCACATACGGGAGAACAGATGGACATGACGAACAAACGTACTAAAACGATAAGTTCAGTAGTTCTAACGTACAGTTCCATTTTGGAACTGTTATGAAAACTTATTTATAACTCGGATGCATGCCCTTAAAATACCCACAATTTTAAAACAAACCAATTCTGTTTTGAACATTTAACCCCTTTCAATCCAATAATGGTTTGGCGCTAATGCATCGCTGATTGAATTTAAAATGATAGTTCTACCCTTATGGTTAATGAACAGCATCACCAATGTAAGAGTCATCCTCCATTAGAGCCCCATTGTCATTGAATAGTGACGAATTAGGTTTACTTTTCAAAACAATCCTCTCTTTGTCGTACGTGCAAATTGTGGGAGTTTCCTTCATAGATGTTTACATTGTGCTATAACACGGCCATCTTTAAGAAAGAGTACAAGAGGGCAGGCAATGCATCATCAAAGTCCTTGTTGTTGCAAATGTCATTGGTCAACGGTAACCGCTTAACATTTGGTGGTATGCATTTTCTTCCTAACACAATATAAAATTTTACTCTCACGCCATCCGCAATTCTTCAAATTTGACATCCGCTATAGTAACTTAGTAAAGAGCTGGTATTTTTCCAGTGTTGGACCTAACCTGATCGTTTTGTCCTTGCAAATCTTCTTCTCCACCGGATCTTTCATGTTTCATGGTGGTTCGTGTCACCGGATCTTTCATGATCAAGCAGCGCTACGTCAGTCATCTGGTCAAAGTGACCTTGAAAATCGAAAATTACTAGTGATCAATAGAGTTTGTGTGGTGAAAGGATTAAGTGCACCCAAATCAATAGCTATCTTCTATGTATATTCGTCCTACTTTAGATCCAGACCCAATGCAACCAAACATTACTTATTATTGTTTATCTAGTCAGTTACTCATGTTTTTGAGACAGAGACAATAGAGGGCCGTGTGGGGAACGGTCTATTGTTCGAATATCGTGATTCAGCGCTTGAAATAACTGTGCTTAGAGAGGGTGCGGTAGGACAAATGAAAACTGTCAATTTAAATGACAGAAGGCCGTAGATTGCCTATGAAGATACAAGCTGAACATCCTCGTGAGTGATGCAATGACACGCGTTGTAGATTTTTTTTCTGTTTTCCGGTAATAGAATGGTTTTAAAGGTGGTGATGATATCCCAAGTAAGTTAGTGCTGATCTAATACTCAAACAGATCGACTAATAAAGTCTTGGATACATTCATAAGCCATATGACGCAAATTTTCTGAATCGAGAACCCATCCCCTAGTTACTCATAGCTATTGATTTTTGCATTCATGTATTTGACAGAATTAGCGATATCCGCTGAGCCAGCGCCATGACATTGGTACACTCAGCGTGTTCTATCGTCTCTACAATACCCCGAACAACTATTTCACCTTGCGCCACCAAAACAGAACTCATCTACACATGATTGATAAGTGTCTATCTCGTACTATCTTTAAGAGATCTCTTCTTGCGTATATGTAAAAAGAGATGCCTTCGGAGGTGATTCCGCTGTACATGACCCGCTTAAACAACTATTTAAAAATGTCCCTCACAATATAGGAAGGGTCTCTAAACGGTCAACGTCAGCAGGAGAATAGTATCCAAACCAGTAATTCAATTCTATGAATACTCTAGGTATGGCAGACGTCAATAGGTGATGGTAACTGCGTAAAATAAGGTAGACCGTTTGCCTGTTTAACTTGGAATAACATAAATTAAAAAAAAACATGATATTATCACAACACTATTGTTCTACTTCGTTGAAACACGCCCTTACAATCGACAGTCTGCATGATAACTTTTTGAACTCCACGATAAAGGCTGATAGCATAACGGAATCATGGAGATCATATTCTCGGAAACTTGTGCCTTGTGTGTGGTGAATGCCTGATGGTCATTCAGATGGCGAATTGTATTTGTATGCAAGATACTAGCTTCTAGATTTAACTGTAACTTTTTACGATCTCAGTGGCACGGCGTGCAAGTAGCCAGCTGCGACGCAAGGGTTCGATTCTTACTGCAGGTCAAATGTTTAGCTGATTTTTGTGTGATTACAATAAATTTATACCAACTGACTTTGAGTCAAAGTCAATTGGTTTTTATTAAGGATTTTTTAAAGTCAATTTACGTCATTTCCTCGCGCGACTATGCCCAGAAGAATCAGGCAACAGACTGCTTGTTTTATTTTTAATCCTGTAGACAGCTGTAGTATGGTGCCAATCGAACAACTTGACTTTGACAGAATTTATGAGATAGCTATTCGAAATTTTGGTCCTTCATAATATCTTGCAATTTCTCGACCATCGCAAAGCAATCTATTGTTTCAAAGTTCCCTAGTAGGTATCCCCAACAGTATACATGAACTATACCAGTGTCGGGAGTTGGGTCACTACTGGCTTAGTCGGCACTTCTCAACTTATTACCTATGCTATACGGTTCTGGCTTGACCTGATTTTGTTATAGCATTTTTGCATATGAATATAGAACATAAAACACTTTCATGCAAAAACAAAACCGTATGGAACAACTGTACGCGGGTGAGCGGTTCGGAGTGAATTTAAGAGGCTCTTTACAAGAATCCTACGTTTTTGTTGATTTTTCGCGTGATAATTTTCAGTTATAGTGCCTAATGTTTTTTGTAACGTGAAACGTTTTTCATTTCAGTCACTATGGGATCACTTGCAAAAACGATTTGTAACGAAATATGTTATAAGAAGATTATAACATATTTATTTTATTACTTTTATTTAGCCATTATACGGTAGTGCATATTAAATAATAATATGTCACTGCGGCTGCGTCTCTTAGATAGTCCACCCGATTGTTTCTTTTTTAATAAATTGTTTTGGTCTGTTTAATAATTATGATATTTATGTTTTCGTTACAAAATTAAATACTATTAAGTCTTTTAATAACGTTATTGACCGCCAGTTTTGAATGAAAACACTCGGAAGGGTGATTTTAAAGTAACTGTTGGTTATAAACTGTTTAACAATAGTATGTAATTTAAAATTATAATGTAATTAAAGTGTTTGTATAACTTATTTGAAATGTATACCTTTTCATTAAAAAAATGCAAGAAAAACGCTTTTAAAGTAAATTACATATTAAAATAAAGGTTAAATGGGTGGCATTATCGCTTTAAAGCGATATCTTCCAGGCAATCATTTGATGGAGAGGATTCTATGTGATTTTGATAAGGGTGTACTTTACAATTTGTGAATTTAATAGAAAGATGAGTGCAGGCATTTTGTCCAGCTGTGGAAAAGCTAATGACGATATATACCCTGATGAAGACCCTCGAAATGAGTCGAAATAGTTCCTTTCGTAAAAATTACACGTTTTACTAAAATAAATGACCAAGCAGTTCACGATATGGTGTGAAATACCTCTGTGGCGCAGTGGGCGAAGGCCCGCCTGAGACGCAGTTTCGGGTTCGATTCCCGCTGCTAGACAAATGTTTGTATCTGCGAATATATGTCTCGGGTCTGGGTATTTTCTATGTATATTATGTATGTATTCACAAAAAAATGTATATAAGTAGTATATCAGTCATGTAGTTCCCATAACACAAGCTCTGCTTACTTTGGGGCTAGATGATGCTGTGTGAAAGTTGTCCAGCATTATTTATTTTAGATCAGCACCCTGGTGAAGATACTCGAAATGAGTGCCTTTCGTGAAAATTACACGTTTTACTAAAATTAATGACCTAGCAGTTCACGATATGGTGTGAAATACCTAGTCGGTCTTATATATACCTACTTGCTAATTTAATGGAGTAGCAAGATTCAATTAGACCTTATTAAACTTAGAATTGCAATTAGACTTAAATTGTTAATATCTGTATATTAGAAATAATTATTATTATTACGTCGACCAGGCATAATCATTGGTAATAATCGGTCTTATTATTAGTGTAATAACTTATCTATATTTTATGTTTATTTGACGCGAGATGCCACAACTTATCTCATAATAAACTGATTGAAGGTTTGCTGGAAGAAAACTCTTTTTAGGGTTAAGCTCGCCTTTGTACATGCCTCACTTATTTTTTTTGTAATATAAAGAATTATAAGCATTTTTATATCAAAGTAAACAGTCTTTAACTCAGTTCAAGCAGAAATCTTATTATCTACATTAGGTACCCTAGTTTACTCAAAAATTACCTTGAGACTTATCTTTCTCAGACATAAAAACCTTTACAAAGAGAATCAAAAGATGTTAGAATATGAGAGAATTCAATATTAATACCAAGGTCTCAGAAGTTTAGATCAGTTTTATCTACACCATTTTGGATTGATTTAGTTAGAAAGCAGATTGTAAGCGCTTGTTTGCGTTCCTCAAACACAATATTATAAAGTAGTGTGTGGTCGATTTTTCCCCAGAAGGCAGAAACAAAGGAAATAATGTTTATGAAACGGGTTTTCTAAATATTGGTGAAAATTTTTCCGAATTATTCAATATTAATACTTTATTGTACACCTTATGATATAAACTATAACACAGGTACAATGGGCGGTAAAAGCGATAATCTTTTCCAGGCAACCTTTGGATGGAGAGGATTATATGTGATTTTGAAGTGGTCGGAGGTTAATATTATTTTTATAAAACATACTACTGCAAACTATACTATATAGTAACATATACCTACTTTATGTATATATATATATGTGTGTGTGTAAATAAATACCTAGAATACGTATAAAATACTTATACATACGAACAGTCAAAATAGAATAGAATGTACATTCAGGCTATCCTGAAGGTACATACATTCTACTCTACTCTAAAAATTTCGTCTGTATTTTACAGACGAAATTTTTTATTGTATTTTTAAGTCTTTATGTAAAGACCACTAATTTTGGGATGCAGATTATAAGTTTTGTTTTTGTTTCAGGTACTTTTTATCCGTGAATGCAAATTGTCTGGTTCGAATAAAACATAGGTAAGTTATTAATATATAAAAAGGCGGTATTTAAAGCTTCAAACAAAATAGATTCTAACTAGCATTTTGAATTGAACAACATATTTTAACTTTCCAAGTAAGCTTTCTAAAATGTATGCTTGACCAAATTATCATGTTTAAACAAAAATTTCAATTCTTGTTACCTATTTAATGCATTACAATTTAAATAATGTCGATACTATTGAATTTTCAGTTTTCAATTTAAATTTTGACGTTTAAAGGGAACTGAGTACATAAGTATTGTTTTTTTTAGCAGAATCTTACAATGACCTATACACACTTTGACGAACATCTTAGATATCGAGGCTAGATCGGGAATGTGGGAATAAATAAGGGACAAATTTTTTAGTCTTTGTAATTCTAAAATCTCATTATTAACTCTGATACTAAAATTTCAATCTTTGCATGACTGAAAATTGTATCAATTTGGAGTATTATTGTTTCGTTAGAAGAGATTTTCAGATCATTATATCAAACTTTATCATAAGCACGTAAGGAACAAATTCGAGTAAAAATATGTTGCTAATTTCATTCATCCGAAATAAAATTAAACAAAAATAACTGAATCTGGAGTAAAAAGTATGTCAGCTAAAATTTATTAGGTATACTTCTAATGGGTGTTTTTTTTTAATAGTCTTTTTTATAATATAATTAAGTATGGCAGGAACTTTGTGTTGTTATTTTTAGAAGATCAAAACGCATAGATTGTTAAAGCTACAGATAGATTCCCACTGCAAATAAAAGAAAAGGACCTTTTCAAGACTCAAAACACTTCTTATAAATTTAAAGATCGCCCCCGCGCTTAAGGGTACATCTCGTGCCATTAAAATGCTTAATTTGGTGATCAATTCTCAATCGATGTGCTATTAGATTAAAGCTCAAATCACTAGCGCCGAGCGAAGCGTAAAGATGAATCTTTTTTTATATAAAAGGTACTCATTTAACTAAATTTTACAAAGTCAATGTCAATGGAAGATGCAACTAGGCACATAGCCTAAAGAAATAAAATGTCATACATTAATTGTCAATATTTTATTACAGGCAACACAGTAAAGTACACGTATATAAATACATTTATTATTTATATACGTGTACGTGTAATACATAGAAAGTAGTACAAGTAGTTATAAAAAAAATACAGATGAAGACTGTTTCAAACGATCTATAGATAGCTCAACAGACCCAGATCACTACCACGCTGAATGGCAATGCTAATGCGTTGACTCAGATAAGAGTCAGCTTTCTGGTCACGCATCGCTTCGAAATAGAAATAAATAAATAAATAATGCTGGACATTTTCACACAGCATCATCTAGCCCAAAGTAATTACAGCTTGTGTTATGGGAACTACAAGACCGATATACTACTTTATATAGTTTTTTTTTGTAAATACATACTTATTATACATAGAAAACAATCAGACCCGAGACAAATGTATGCAGATCAAGCAAACATTTGTCCCGCAGCGGGAATCGAACCCGCAACCTTCTGCGTTTGAGGAGGTCCTTCGACTACTGCGCCACAGAAATCGTCAATATATATTAACATATTAAAACTAAGTTTCATAAAATTATAAAAGACAAAAGCTTCTGTAATTTTTATAGATTTTGTTTTATTCTTGGACCACAGTCTAAATGTGAATACAGCCTACGTAGCAGACAAACGGACAGACAAAAGGAATGCGTTTGTCAGACACTTAATGCCCCACGCACGGGCCATAATCAATGCCGCGGTCATAATCCCAGTTTATATACTCCATACCCCAAGACGACTTTGAATATAATAATATTATTAATCATTATCATTAAAAAAAAAACTTAAAAATATATATATGTATATATATATATAAACAGTTTACAATAAAGATAATTCTGATGCTTTTTTTTCATATTATCAAAAAAACACTGCAGCTTTTTCCTAAAAGGGTCAGATTTTAAATTGTATAAACTCGTTTAATTGTTTGTGAGAGACCGTATCGATTTAGGAAATAGTTTTCAATCATGACTCTTAATTAGAGCAACAGTTAAAAACTGAATTACCGACTAAATATTTATGAAATACTTAACACACACGACACGAGAATTTATCGAAATCTCGTTAAATTTTTATTGAATTTCAGGCTAGTCATCAACGATAAGTTTTATAACACGCTGTATAGTGTCGAGGTTAAAAAGGAAATACGTCCTATAAAACGAGTGTTAAGTGCTAGAACATAAATATAATATGAAATAGTGAGTGTGACGGGACCAAACATTTGCGAGAACGCACCTTAATGATTAAATAATAAATAAAATAAATAAATAAACATACAAAAGACACATAAAATAGACACAAGACATATTTATAGTATGTGTTAAGGACACCAAATAAACCCCTTGTAAACTTTCTTACAGTCCATCGAAAGGTTGTCTGGTAGAGATCGCTATTTAGCGATAAGACCACTCATTGTACAATATTGCCAAAGTTTGTAGTACTTAACTAAGCTAATGTGTTATTTGGTGAGAAATAAAGTATATACTATCTTCTACCAATCTAAAAAAAAAACAAAAAAAAAAGAGTATATCAGTCATGTAGTTCCCATAAAACAAGCTCTGCTTAGTTTGGGGCTAGATGATGCTGTGTTAAAATATGTCCAGCATTATTTATTATTATTATTATTATTATTATCTACATAGTCCAGATTCCCTGTAACGCGGTTATCAGGAACTATGAGTACCATAGAACCACAACACATCTGCAGATCATGCAAATTGTCCCGCTGAGGGAATCGAACCCGGCATATCTTGCTTGAATCCTAGTCCTAGTTATTAAATAGTTCCAAAGCAAAATTTCGTAGTACCAGTTGTAAATTAAGACGAATTAATTAAGTGCTTCGTATATTCCTCGGCTTGACAGCTCGGATGCAGAATTGGCAAGAATACTCACCAGCCAGTAATCCCACCACGTGCCAAGTTAATCAAAATCCAACTTCCGCTGCGACATAACGAAGACTATTATCCGATCGTCTTTGGCCCACGTAAATGCGTGTTATGCGTTATCTCAATACATTCTGTTACAGATCTCAGTCAGACTCCATTTTTGTACATCTTCATAGTTCATTTCTGTTATCGCCAGCAAGCTTAAGTATTACATTTAATATATTAAAATTACCAGAACTTTGAACCGTATGACAGCTAGTGAAGGGCGTAATAGGGGGATGTGTTGTTTTTAGTGTTGTTTCTGGTTTATGTTTGGTATTGTTCGTTGTTAATATGATCATCCGTCATAGTTGACAGTTTGTAATGGATAATGCGATCGCATGTTAACCATAGATCTGTCCTTTCTTACTATTTATAGGACACACTATTGTTGTTGGCTTTGGGCATGCGAGTGTTTTTAGATTTATCAACTTTGTAAGTGGTACAAACTTGTATTTTTTGTATGAGTCAAAGTTTGTGTTAACATTTTTTGTTTCTTCTCTTCCTCTATCTGTCGGATCTCTTTCTTTCTCTTCAAAGAACAATATGAATATTACAATTTAACCAATGTTAAGCTTACTAGTTATTTACAATTGAGGTAGTTTTATAAAAAAGTGGTAGATCTATGTGGAGAACGCTTGGGGAAGCCTATGCTGGAAAGGAAGACAATCAAGAATATATGTCTAATATACACTAACCTAAAATATATTTATTTGAAGTACTATGTAGAAATAAGATGAACGAACGTACTTATAAAAAAAACAAAAACAAACACGCTCAAGACTGATTTTCCCATGATGGACATCCTCAAATACATACTCAGTGAGTAGATCTTAGAGGATACCAAGTAGGGGGTAGTCAGAGGCACGTTCAAACATAACATTTGGTACATGCCCGCGTTTTGCAAGTTAGCATTCCACGTGACAGGTTGCAAGCCCATCGCCGCTTATTGGAACACTAACTGTTGGCACATGACTTCGAATTTTTGGTTATAGGGCATGTCTGTTTCCTCACGATGTTTTCCTTCACAGTTTTGAATACGTGTTAAAGCGCACGTCAATTTGTCAAGAGGACAAATCCATTGGTGCACGACCGGGTTTGAACCCACGACCTCTGGATCAGAAGTCGGGGTATCGTCCACTAGGCCAACACGGCTTGTAAGATTGTTAATAAACACTATTATTATTATAAGTTGTATAAACTAAATTATAGGTAAGAATGTTTCCTTTAACACGTATTAGTTACTGTCTTTATTTGAGGTTCGAGAGGAAGACAGTTTGTTTGTATGTTCGTTATACATTATAAAATACACCAACTCAAAACGTTTAGTCCTTTTGAGTCTTCTCACCGTGTCTCTGTGGTCTAAGAGTTCGATTGCATGATGATGGGTTTGAAGATCTCCACTGCTCCAGTACTTTATAAAATGCTACTATGAGTTGGCAACACTGTCACTACGCGCCACATAGACAAGCTGGAAATTACCCCATAGACTGACCCTCTTGTTTAGATCACTCACCTTATCAGCTCGATATCTATATGTGGACGTGTTTTTATTGAGCGGGTAAGTTATGAAGTGATTAATGACGATGAATCGACTTGGATCGATTAAAATCTAGGCTTTGCGAATAGTAGGTGTGATTATATCGACAAGGATCGATTTAAATCGAACGCATCCTAAATCGGAGCATAGGTAAAAGAGACTTCAATCCACATGCGTTCTTTACAAAAGAAAACAAGTATTTAAACTGATATGCCCGTGGCAGCTTACCGCAAAAATAAAACCGTTCCCAAAAACCGCAATAAAAGTCACCACGTAAATAAAACATTATCCTCGTTATTTAAAAACGTTATTGTTCGTGCTTAAGATTTGACTTAGCATTATTTGACCCTGTCATACTGAGACCAAATCCACGTTTATAAATAGCTCTTCTTTAGTGAGACATCAGACTTGTGTCGCACATTTGCATTGAATGGTCACAATCTCAATTTCATTGCAATTGTATTGTGTGGACTGACTTGGGGTAAATGTGATTTCATTTTGATGGTACTGAGAATTGAGAACGTCGAAAACTTAGACAGTTTTATTTGTAACATAAACTAAATTTACAAATATAATAATAATAATGCTGGACAATTTTCACACAGCATCATCTAGCCTCAAACTATGCAGAGCTTGTATTATGGGAACTACATAACTGATATACTTATAGTTTTTTTTTAAATACAAACATATTTTGCATAGAAAACACCCAAACCCGAGACAAATATTTGCAGATCATTTGTCTCCCGGCGGGAATCGAATCCGCAATCTTCTGCGTTTTAGACGGGCCTTCGCCCACTGCGCCACAGATGTCGAAAAACACAAATGGTTAACTAGTTTCTGTTTTTTTATATTTGAACGAATATTTAATAATAAAATTGACTTAACAATCAATCGCACATAACACGGGCATGTGGCGAGAATAAAGTGCACGTGTTCCCCCTTGGTCCCAAAGATTTGAGTATGTCCATAATGGAGAATATGGTTGTGGGCGTGTTTATTTATGTTTAAATTCTTTGTGCGTCTTCCGCATAGTGTGAGTCATAATTCCCAGTAGACACATTGTCATGTTCAATTAACATTCATGCAAGCGTCTCGATGACTGGTACAAGGAACTGAGTGTAACTTTCACTAATTTGTTACAACTAATTCAACAGATTTAAAATTTATATAACAGTTGCAATCTTTTATTGAACGAATGAATGAAAATACTTTATTGTAGCAAGAAAATAAACAAGAACATTTACACTCCACTTAACCTCTCCATTTAAATAGTGTCTGAAAGAGATCGCTTCTAAGCGATAAGACCGAATAAATTCACGTAGTTGTTAAGTTGATATCTCTAAGATCCTTTTGATTTCAATAATTAAAAACCTATTGACTTTGACTTTGACAGCTCCAAACTTATCAGAGCTTGTATTATGTGAACGACTTACTAATATACTTTTTTTTTTAATTGTAATTATTTGCGGATCATACAAAAATTTCTAGGAGGAAGCCGTGCGATTCCTAATGTCAATTTATTGGACATTTCAGCGTTATACGTCATAGTACGTCTGAATCTTGGAAGGTGTTCCAATTTTAACGGCACATACCTTCGATTTTTAGGTTCTGTCTTCACACTGTGGTAATCAAAACTGTCACGCTGTTCCCCCTATCTTCTTCTATACCGTAATAAATAGGTCGGTTCTACACGGTTGAACTCTTATAACTTTCCGCTCGAATGACCGCCTCAATTAATTTCAAACTCTGTTTAAAACTATGGTTAACTTCGCGCAGTTTCTGACTCGAGATATAAATTGGGTTATGGAGTTATTGACGGTAATGTTGTGCTTTTGCCGCCCCTAATTTAACGTGTAAGATTTGGTACGTCACCTTTTTGTGGTTTTGGATCACATCACTATCAACACCAGTATTAGTTCTCACAAAAATCCCGGTCTGGAAACCAGTGCAGCAACGTACCAACACGATGCTGTATCTAGATAAAATAGGACCTATTTTAATCCCAAGCAACACTTTTTTCATTCTTTAATAGTATTTTACCATGTTTGTTGTTTTTGGGTAAAAGAAAACAATAATACTTTCCTTAATTCTTTCTTCTTTTAGTAGAAACATACAAAACAACGACTTTGTTGACATGAGAGATGGCAAACATTTTTTCTAACTAACTTTTTCTTAGACATAACAGTCTGGGGGTTCATACACCTATTTAGATATTAACAAAGGACGTGGTATAAACGTAATATTATCAAATACAATAATCATTTCTAAACATACAAATACACTATTTTTTTTTCCGTAAAAAATCGCCAGATTATTTGTATAATCTGGCGATTATAGAAACGTCAATCAATACAAATACCCTGTAAATTCGAATGAAGTATGTGATCAGCTGTTGTGTGTGAGCGAGAAGGATGAAAGAACGGTGATCGTCAGTCACTGCGCACTGACCGATCTTTGTGCTTGTGACAGATTCACAAAATATTGAAGTCAACTTTATCTTTCGACTAGCATAGCCACGGCTTCGCCCGCATGGTACCCCGATAAAAATTATCCTATGTGTTATTCTGATGTATAAGCTATATTACTGTAAAGTTTCATCAAAATCCGTTCAGTAGTTTTTGCGTGAAAGAGTAACAAACATCCATCCTCACAAACTTTCGCGTTTTTAATAGTAGTAGGATTAGTAACTCCCAATGCAGACTCCTAGATTAGGCTCTAGTAGACCTACACAAACCTCTGACTTTGAGTTTAGAATTCCAAATAACTACGGATAACTAACGTCTAAAATAGAAAGTAGATTCTTACACATACATGCTGCAGTTAAAAAAAGGACAAAATAATAAAAATTGATACCAAACAACAATATCGTTTTTACAACTTCATTGTACACAAACAGAAATAGATACAAAGCGAGAATTGAGTATACACACCCACAAAGATACGTATATCCGATAAATCGATTATCGAGTTACAAGAACAATGGCCGACCATACGATCCGACAGATAGAGATTTCTTTCGATGGAAGATTGTTCGATGCAAGTCGGATATTTAACAGTCTGGAAGGGGCATAGGTTTTTGTTAAATAATGTGTTTTTAACGGTACGAGAAAATTCGTAGGTGAACTAAGCAGACAAAGATCAGAATTAGCAACTTAAAGTGGTGCAGATCAGTAGATCAGTAAAAATAATAATAAATAAATAATGCTGAACATTTTTCAGACAGCATCATCTAGCCCCAAAGTAAGCAGAGCTTGTGTTATGGGAACTACATGTAAATACATACATATTATACATAGAAAACACCCAGATCCCAAGACAAATAACTGCAGATACAAACATTTGTCCCGCGGCGCGAATCGAACCCGCAACCTTCGCCCACTGAGCCACAGAGGTTGTCTGTATCAGTAAAACTCAGTAGAGGTATTTTTCTACAGCTTTTATGATGATCTCGATGAGGACCCAAGAAAATTACCTAAATTATAAATATAAAAAAAAATAACCCATTGACACGACGACGAATGAATTAATGAATTAAACGCTAATAGCGAATTGTCGCTACATTTACGTTGATGATGATTACATTTATATTTGTGCAGACATTAATAAATCAAATCACCAACAATCTTCTTTGTAGTGTCACGGGTCTTGGTCACACTGAGTAGAGTCTAGTGGCCGATGGAGTAAGGATTCAAAGCGATTTGCACAATCTGAATGCGTGTCTCTTCTAGTAGCACGTAGCACTAACTCTATGCTCCACATTAGTATGCGAAGCAGAATTCGGATGATGCACGAACTCCGCCGATACATGACGGTATGACGTCCAGTGTTTGTATCTCTTACATTTATTTTAATAATGGAAATATTTATGCATTATTTGAATATTTTCATCATCGATTTATTATTCACAAAATATGAACAGTAATTACCGAGCTATCGAAGCTTTACGAGGAGATGAAATATCACTACAAATTACAGTTTTTTTGAGTTATAAGAGGATTTTAATGTTGAAAATCTACATTTCGATACAAAGCGCGCGATGATTATGAAATTGAAGCTAATTAAAGCGATTTGTTATATTTTTACGTGAATTGGATATATATTTTCTATATTTTAAATTATATGAAGTTTTTTTTAATTGACGTTAGTTTAAAAGGCCGTAATTACGAAAATGTTATTTCAAAAAATTTATTAATGGATAAATGGAATCTATTGTACAGAAATACAGGTAGGTCATTTATCAGAGTTTGTAAATCTCAAACTAAATAATATCACCCGTAGATAATGCCAGTGGTACTCACAGGAGAGTCGTTCTAGTTATACGTAATTTTTTTTTTTTTTTGTTAACAATATCATGATGAACATTACTATAAAACTATAGTTATTAATAATAGTTCACATTTCCAAGAGAAAACAAAACTCATTTGGTTTTGACTATTTCGCCCAAGGGAACGAGTATGTCGTATTAATGTTCTTCTGTCAAACTTATTGTTTATTCCTTTGGTTATTTGTTTGAGCCTCAAGCGTTTCATTATTAGAAATTACTACGTTTTAAAAAAAAATATTTGATAATTTGGTTCACTTTTAAAAATGTGAGTAACGAAAGCATGTACATACGTATAAATTATTTCATGAAACGCACAAGTCATAGATTGCTTATTAGTTTTTATGCAAGGTTTCTATTAGGATGGGTGGCCAGTAGCGGCATTTAAAACTTAGCGCTTCCTTGCTTCGAAGAATGTAGTTCCCAGCTATATCGGTCGATGCGCAATGTCAGGGGTCTTCGGGTTACCTAAAAACTTCGCCAACAAAGCCACTAACTACTCATACGAATTTAATAATTTGAAAATTATTTTCAGCCAGTGCCCAAATTATCTATCGAGCAATCATAAACCCATTCGATATCTTTATAACGCCCTTCGTGTTACCCTTTTCGGGAAACTACACGAACCCTTTGACATTTCAAACTTCAGTAATCCCCATTAGACTTTATCTAAAAACAATAAATTTCACTCTAACGACTCAGCGCCAACCCGCAAAGCTCCGCGTTATTACGCACAGCCAACAGCCATAGGTCTTTTCGACCCCCAAAACCGCGAGACAAGAGGCAAACACAAACTTTATAGAACGTCATTGTTTTAGTACTTTCCTTAATTGTTTTTCCATGTTTACTCCTTATCAAGGTCCTTAATCTGCAGTTCGTATAATCGAATCTCCATAAGTCCAGGGTTATTTAAGCTAATACAATTTAGGGGGTGTCTAAGGGATGTCTGTCTGTTGTTTGTCGCGGAGATGAATGGACGTAATTACAGTGCTTTATGGTAATTTTATTATCTCGTCACAATGCATTTGGTTACGTCTAAATGGAAAATTGCCTTATCTTCTTCCATACTGGTAATTAAATTGAATTAATTACTATATCATACCATACTCTGACGATCTACATAGTATTTTGAAAGGCGCCTACTTGCAGAAAATATGATAAAATAAATGTGAATCGCATTTTCGTTCTTACAAAAACAAATAAAGACGATTTGTCGAACATAATCCCGCAGTAAAACTGAAGAGACCCTGTCATTTTTACAACTTGACGGCAAACTACGTCTTGCAAAGTCGTATATCTTGATTTATATCTCCCGCGAAGTAATGCAATTATTGCAATTTATTATGAAATTAAATAAGGTCGACGCGATTCCCCTCCACGGTCTCGAAAATACCCTTTTGCAGAGTACTTATATTTTTGCTGTGTCAGAAAGGCCCCAGCCATCGCGCTGGGGTTGATTCTTGAGGACTTTAAAGTTAGAGTTTGATTTCGTTTGGTGCGGTTGAGTCGTTTTAGTGCTGCAGCGGGTAGTCTGCTTATTTTTCTCGCGTCTTAAACTGTCTGTGGTTGTGGTTGGCTATAAATTATTCGCGAACCCCCAACACCTTGTCTTCGGAGGGACGGCTACGGTGATAGCGTCATTTTTATAAAAGTGTAATGTTGTTTTCTTGATGTGATTGCATCCCGTCTAGTGGCTTGAGTTGTGTTGTAGCGTTGTGAGATTTTGCGTGAATAGAAATACTCGTATGAAGATCGTTTGTAATTTTTACGTTCGAAAAATATAAATTGGGATTTACGCATCTGATGAAATCTTTATTATTTTATTCGAATAACAGGTATGCAATTAATAAATTAGCAGGATTAAGAGACTTAAATTAAAACGGCTTAATATTTTATTCACGAAAACGTATTGTGAATTCAAAAAACACGAATTGTATTGAATTTAGTTTTGATGCTATTGTTTGCACGTCTTTGTTATTTTGTTTTTAATTCTGAATGCTTTAACCACAAAATGCTATTGTATCGCTAAAATTCCTCAATAGAATTAAAAGATTGATGAATTTACCAGTCACCTTGATCTTTTAAGGGTCAGACGTGTTGTTTATCTACTCAAAATAGATGTTCTATTTTTGATAGATGCTTAACCATTCTTGAGGAACTCAAATTCTCCAAGAGGCTCTGGAACATTGCCTCAACTGAATCCTGGACTACTTTGCCTTCATCAACAGATGCAATACAGGCAACTACGAAAACCCATTAGTAGGAAGATTTAAATACAAGCGAAGACAAGGACGCGGACCCATGTTGAGTTGAGTTGACAACCAACTCAATAATGCTTGGTTAAAACCTATTTGTAGGAATATTTAAATACAAGCAAAGACAAGGACGTGGACCCATGTTGAGTTGAGTTGACAACCAACTCAATAATGCTTGGTTAAAACCTATTTGTAGGAATATTTAAATACAAGCAAAGACAAGGACGTGGACCCATGTTGAGTTGAGTTGATAACCAACTCAATAATGCTTGGTTAAAACCTATTTGTAGGAAGATTGAAAGACAAGCGAAGACAAGGACGCGGACCCATATTGAGTTGAGTTGACAACCAACTTAATAATGCTTGGTTAAAACCTATTTGTAGGAATATTTAAATACAAGCAAAGACAAGGACGTGGACCCATGTTGAGTTGAGTTGACAACCAACTCAATAATGCTTGGTTAAAACCTATTTGTGGGAAGATTGAAAGACAAGCGAAGACAAGGACGCGGACCCATATTGAGTTGAGTTGACAACCAACTTAATAATGCTTGGTTAAAACCTGTTTGTAGGAAGATTGAAAGACAAGCGAAGACAAGGACGCGGACCCATGTTGAGTTGAGTTGACAACCAACTCAATAATGATTGGTTAAAACATATTTGTAGAAAGATTGAAAGACAAGCGAAGATAAGGATGCGGACCCATGTTGAGTTGAGTTGACAACCAACTCAATAATGCTTGGTTAAAGAGGTACCCATGATAAAGATCATTATAAAAAAGTTTATTGTCAAAAAGAACATGTTTTGTACAGCATAGAAAACAAAAATCATTATAATATAAAGGTAATAATAATGAGGCTGTATATTTTAAAAGACGGTGTGGACTCTTATAAGCATACCTTCTTAGAATGTAACTTTCTGCAGTAAAGAATCGAGTCACAGAGAATAAATATGAACCTTGACCAGTATCAGCAAAGATAATAGACTAAGTACGTTTTTTTATACCACCAATATAGCAAACACTGTTGATAACTAGCCAAGGGTAAAAGGACTTTAACAATTTTAAAACGCTCTTTTTGAAGAACCTTATACTGTAGTCTTGCGAAATCCTCAGCAAGGAACAGGGATGAAGATGAAATAAATTATAAGATTGAAAATGAGAGCGACAGTCCATATTGGACACATCTTTAGATCCATACAGTACGCAGATCCGACAGTATACCAAAAAGTGCGTAGTCAGAGGCAAGTCGAAATATTTTTTTGGCACTTGTCCATGTCTTTGATATAGCAGTTAGCACTTTCCATTGGAACACTATCCGATGGCACATGCCTTCGAACTTTTGGGGCATGGCGTTTTCCCCACAATGGTTTCATTCATCGTTTTGAGCTTATGCATCCATGTAATTTTTTCGTGAAGAACTTAACTGATGCACGACCGGGTTCGAACCCAAGATCTTATTTCAGTTTGAAACCTACCTTCCGATTGTGTGTTAACCTTAAATGATTTCAATGGCATAAGCGAAAATACTTCAACGACGTAATTAATTTAGATTTAGGAGATTAATTAATCTCTTGTTGAAATCGTTGAGACGTGTGAGATGAAAATACTATTGTGAACCATGAATGTGCCTGTGGGTTGGAATTTTTGTGACAGATACCCAATTAATTTTAGTGACTCTGCTTCTGATATTAAACGTATTTGATATATCGTTCTTGTAGATTATTATAAAGATAATTTAATTCGCAACCCTTTTAAATTAGAGTGGCTACCTGTCATTGGTGAATGCTCCATTTAAATTATTCCTGCATCAAGGTTTTACCATCGCACCTCGTGACACTGAAAAAGGGCTGATCCACACAAGTTTGATACATGGATCTCTCGTACTTCCCGGTTTAAGGGATCCTTTCTTCCCCATACATTTAAACTGTGGACTAAGCTGCCTTTGGAGATGCTTTCGCTAAACTATAACATGACCAGCAAAAAAACAAACATTCTACCAGGGGTTGCAGATGTCAATAGGCGACGGTAACCGTTTCCCATCAGTATCCCCCTGGGTGGCAGGCGACCGGATTTCGGCCGCTGTCAAATTTGCTTGAGTGGCAGGCGACCGGCATTCGGTCGATCGGTACGCGTCAGTCCGGCATCAGTATTTGTCCAAATATTTTACCATCAAACTGTTGCTGCACTCCTCCAACCTGTTTAGTGCCTTGTTGTTGAAAAGAGACAGGTATTAAAAGTGTTTAGAATGAACGGCCAAAGGAAAAAAGTTTTAAAATTTCATTCTATCTGTGGTCACTTTCGCGGACGGTTTCTCGTGTGAATGTGTGTTTTGTTGCTGGATTTTTGCGAAGTTTAGTGTGTTTTATTGTTGTTGGTGTTTTATTAACGATGAACAGGTAAGTTTTTAATGTTTTTACACTTATTCGTTTTGGTTTTGATAAAGTTTTCATTCAAAATCTTGCTAATTTCATCAGCCACCCATTTTTTTTTCTGCATTGTACTCTGACAAAATACCTTCGTTTTCACGTAAAATCTAATGATTTTTACTAAAAAACTAATTAAATAGGTCAACAATACATATTTTTATGATAATTAGGTGGTATTTTGATAGAATGTAATCACATTTCATCAAAATAGTGAAGTAAATACATGCATTACTCAGTACGCAGTCCGAGAAACTCGGTCAAGGTCAACGTAGCGGCCATTTTAGCCATTTTTTGCGGATATAGATAGAATGGATGTGGCATGTCAGTATGCCATAATATCATTATCATTTCGATTTCAACGTTTCTATTTGTTTTATTTTGTTAATTATGTAAGTAACTAGGTAGGTACGTAATTATAACTTTGGATAGACATGTTCATCCAGATTTACTCTTTTTTTTTTTAAGACATTGTAGGTAGGATACCGATTTCTTTTTTTTTGTAGGTAGACCGCATTGTTAGAGGGCAAAGTAGGTATTTTCTTGGTTTATTTTTACGTGTTGAATGTGTATGGTATATCTACGGCATGTATTATTATTGTTACGAAAAAATTCGACGAAATTATTGAAATGTCACATCCAGTTTTGTAGGTAGATCCTTGGCACTATTATCATGCAAATTTGTTCGTTTTTTAATGTTTTGACCGTTGAATTTTTCAATGTTTTTGTATGGTAATAGGTGATTATTTTATCGCAAATCTATTGTAAATATATTATAGTTTTTGGATACAAATGTTTTTGTCTAACTCATTAAACCTACTTTGTACGACATCACATAAATTGAAAGTGTGTATTTGGTGTTGATTTTCAAGAGGTCTGGTATTTTGTTTACACATCGTAAACAATATGCTTGGGATATGTGATCCTTTGTCTAAATAGAGTTTTTGAACTACTCTTGTGACTAAACCCATAAAACAGGTCACTTGACTTTTATTGAGTTTGTAAACAATCTTGAAATATGACACTCTTGCTCAGCTGTGCGCTAGGGTCGCCGATAACGAACCTTTTTTTGTGATTATTTTACTCGTAAAAAATGTATCGGAAGTTATGCTTTTGTTGATTTTAAAACTTAACGTGGTGTTTTTATTTGTAAATAAAATACTTATTTCATTTAAATTCTTTTTATTTTTTTTAATTTAGGGGTTTTCGCACTTAGAGCGGTAGTTTATCCGTTTACTCAATCTTTGACGTCGTGTAGCGAAGTGTACATTTGTAAACAAGTAATAAATATTGTTCGATTAGTTAGAATATTTCAAGCTGATTTCAAAAAGGTATAATAATACATAGTTACAGTAGTAAATTATAAGACAATCATTAATCATTTAACACGCGGCGCGCCGAGGCCTCTGGACCCGCGAAAAATAAATTGGCCTCTGGCACATCTGCACTTTTTTTCGCGCAATGCTTGCCAACTGAAGGGGTATATCTGTTTGCCTCGATATAACAAAAAAACCCTTGGCACAGATTATAAATTATGGGAACAGAATTACATATAGAGATAAATAACGATCTTCTTGTAATTTTATAGTTTCATCACTTGCATTATTTAAACTGTTACACTACAATTTGATTAGTTACTAATTTTATCAAAAAACACAGGAAGTGGCAATGTTGAGAAGGAGCCAGCTGATGGTATAGGTGCTCAAGGGCAAAATTTGCTCGAGCTGCAAATATTTGATCCAGTTCTGGGAGTTATGGTAGGTGCTTTAGTTGATATACAGAACACAGGAAATTCTAGCGTGGAGTCTGCCGAGGGCTTTCCATCCCAACTATTACATTCATCGAGTTTTTTTTTTACAATATTGGACCCTATTGCAATGTCCGACAGTTCGTCGCAAGGCATACCTGGATGCAAGACGCAAAGAACAGAGGAGGCTGGCAAAAACTATCGGACTGAAGTCAAAGTCAAACTCAAAGTCAAAAGGTTTTTATTCATTGAAATCACAAGGATCATATAGAAACGTCAACTTAAAAACTACGTGAATTTAATCCGATTCCTCGCGCGCGACCAAGCCTAGAAGAATTAAGCAACAAACTCTGCTTAGTTTTTTTTGATGATCCTTCATTCAGCTGTAGTGTGGTGCCAATCGAATAAGGCGAACTCATTTATTTATTTATCTAAAAAAGAATTCTCGTCAGAGATTTAAATAAGGTCAAAAAAATATGATGATAATGATGTCCATTGTTGCTAAGCAGACTAAAGCCCTCAGATTGGTTCTAGTCAATGCCATGAATGGCATCTAATGATATTATCTAGTTCCATACATTTTCAGGTCATAAAATAGCAGCACTACCTATCCATCAGAGGGTATTTCAATCCAGGCTGTAATTAACTCAGCGTTGATACACAACTCAATAATGTTTGGTTAAAGCTTGTTTATAGCAAATATGGAGGAGGCATTATACTAGATAATCGTTTCTATCACTCTCACAAAAAAACAACTGAAATGGATGCATGTCAAAATCTTATCTTACTTCTTACTATCCTACTAATCCTACTACTATTATAAACGCGAAAGTTTGTGAGGATGGATGTTTGTTACTCTTTCACTCAAAAACTACTGAACGGATTTTGATGAAACTTTACAGTAATATAGCTTAGACATCAGGATAACACATAGGCTACTTTTTATCCGGGTACCATGCGGGCGAAGCCGTAGGCAGAAGTTAGTAACCTAAAACCATTGATTCCCCTCCCACAAAAGCGTACTTGTCATATTGCATATCTGTAGTAAATCTCATGAATGAGTTCACATTGTTCGATTGGCACCACTCCAAAGCTGAATGTAGCATCATCAATAAAAAACAAGCAGCGTAGTACTTGGTAGATCGCAACGAATTGGCGTAATTCACCTATTTTTTTAAATTGACGTTGTTTATATGTTGACGTATTTGTAGGATCATAGTGACTTCAATTAATAAAGTTAAATATAGTTAAGGAACCTTATTTCAAACCGGAAGACACAGTGTCCGATGACATTGTCTGTTGGATAGAAAGGGGTCATGATCGTGTGTCGTGACAATTTATGGAGGAGATATGTCTTTTAAAACCTGAGATCAGAGACAAGATTGGTTCTCTTTGGACTAATAAAAGATCGGGTTCCTTCTGATCCTAATGTATGAGTCATATAATTACAACAGCTTAATAAAAATGCATATATAGTTGCTTCAACTTGAATTTTTTTTATTTTTTTTCATAAAAGATTCATTCAAAGTACCTTGTTTTTTGCCTTTCTTTTCTGGCTAGGTTGCGGAAGAACAGGCAGTAATTAAAATTCCAAAGTGATCTTTGTGATTTTAATGTATGAATGAATTTTTACTTTGAGCTTTAACCGATGGCGCGCCAAGTTGTAAGCGTCACTAGTGGTCACCCAATTGTTAATCGTATTGAACTTTTAGTTCTAGAAATGAGCTTACTGCCTCGTCCATCGTTTTTTCATCTCCTGGTAGTGCATTAACGCTGCGTAGTGGAACATTGGGTTGCCAATAATTAGTAAATTAAATGATGCTGCGTCGATGGCGAAATGGATGTGTATCGCTAAGTTGGTACACCCGATTTGGGAACTTAAATGACGCTGGAAAATTTTACTATTTTTATATTAGAGAAACAAATGGCGTGCGATAACAGGATTACACATTCAGCAACGTCTTGGACCGATTATATATTAAAAATGCGGGAAGTCAGGTAGCCCAAAATGATTATGGCCTCTTTGGAAGCCTACGTCTATCAGTGAACTTTGATAGTCATATTCTTCATCATATTTCCACACTAATATCTATCTGTAATAAACATAGGCAAAGACTTAAGCATGTCCAACTGGCAAACTTCAGACAAAAAAAAACTGATGTTACGCTTAAGTTGCCTAATCCCTGATATTTCCTTTCATTTAAGGTTATTGGCCGATAGTATACTTAGTGTGGTGAAACAATGAGGTGGGTCTTACAATGGCTCAATGGTAATGTCAGCCCGAGTACCCATTATTTATTAAATATAATGGCCATGCAAATCGGACTAAACAATCCTGCATTCACAGGTCCGTAATGATAAAATATTAAAGCAACAATGACGATAACGTGGTACTCGGTGCATCAATTACAGGACAATTTATTTCAATACAGTAGCTGTGGTCACAGCGTACAGTGGGTGAAGCTGATTCATTTGAATTTGGTGGCAAAACTGTACATTCATGTATCGTGCATTGCCACCAAATTCACGAGTCTGTAACTCTATTTATTTCGGGATTGTAAAGTTTCGACTTAAAGTGTTGAACCACGATATATTTGTGATAACTTTTTTATTCAGAGTCAGCACACCCTGGTGTTGGTACTCCAACACACCACATACTTGCGGTTTATGTCAAAATTATAAGTTATTTAAGAAAAATCATCTTTTTACGTAGTTACAAAGTTTTAAAGAAAAATCAAGCGATTTTTAAATGAGAACAAAAAACTTTTTTAAAATCCTGTTTATCAAAATCAAACTTAAATATATCTCAATTGATTATATTCCAAATCGTTTGCCCCACAATCTTAATCAAATATTAAGATTTCGAGAAATCCCTAAAATACTTTTGGTCTGAAAACTTAAAACTTGCCCTTCGGTGGAAAGAATCGCTAAAACATAAATTAATTATCTATTTGAACGTTAAACCCGTATAGTTATTGACCATGCCCAATTTTGCCTACCCTTTGATCTGTTAAGAGCGATCAGGAAAGCTCAACTATGACCGTTTAATTCTGTTCACATCGATAAAGTCCTATTCTGTGGTCTACCGGACAAAATATGCCATTTATCTAAATTGAACGCAAACACCATTTCCCACTGCTGTAACTATTAATTCATTAGTACAGAACGCATCTCATTATCAACGAACGGTAGCCTATGTAAATAGTAAAGCAAACTTTAATTCCATTTATTGACGGCTCTGAAACACCAAACACCAATTCACTCGACACAAACTTATTTCGAATAGAATAGAGTCCAAAATTATGATGAGGGAGTTGTATCGGTTGCAGTATATTTGAACTCATCTCAAATAGAGTCCGGATTGTTAAAAGCAGTGTTTAAACGCAGTGTATTGAAAACATCTGAGTCAGTTCATACAAATATTATTTATGTACGGTTTGCAACTAAAAATATTGATAAACTAAACTTGGTAAGTTTCTTTGAGATAATGGTATTTTAATATCACTGATGTCATTCTAAATTATTTATTTTTATTGTTGCCATTTAAATCGTAGTTCTAATTGATTAGTTGTATACTTACCACATATGATGACAATACTGTTACTGTATCAGGTTGTAAAGTTCTAAGTTAAAGTTCTTGTTCCCTCGCGTCTAAATACAAGTTTATACCATGTTATTAAGAGCGAGTAGTCAATGTATCGACTTTACACAGGTTGTTATGGCAAGGTACTTTCACACTTAGGTAAAGCACATGATTTTTTAGAAACACTATAATATAAAAAAAAAACTTCTTAAGTGTAAAATATTTTCTTAAGTGTTTAAAATCTTGTTAATCCTTTTATGCAAATTAATTATTTTGGCTCATTTTATTTGAACAGTTATGAAGAACAATCTTAGAGCTTTATACTGCATACTAGGCCTCCGCAAAGTGTCACAACCTCCATCCACTTTAGACTGTTTCTAGGGTTAATCTCGCTTTTTACATAATAATATCATATCTGTATTTTTAAGAATAAAATTTGTCCTCTGACTTTTCACAACGTTCATAATTCATTTAAGCCTGATGTTTTCCATTGCAAGGCAAAGGCCTCACTATTTCCACTGGTCTCCATATAGCTATTTCTTACACTGCGTCATCGGGTAGATGCTTAGCTCTCAGGAATATAGATTCCTGATTGAAAAATACTCATAGGAGTATGTCATGAATAAAGGCCCGGTCAAACTGACGCGGTGGACATCAAAGGGAATGGTTGTCAAAGTTCGCGGTTGTCTAGTGGTTGTGAATTCATAGATTGCATATTTATTTTCGTATTTTTAAATGTCATCATCATTATTATTATTTATAGTTATTTCTTACATAGAAGAATGTTTGACCGGGCCTTTACTTTCTGACATACATGACAGCTAGATATAGAGTGAAGTTATTCAACTGTTTAATTTATTACCTGTGGTGAGTTTGGGGCACAAATAGACAAATGATGTTTGGTGATTAGTTTTTGTATCGAATTATAACGTTCGGCCTAAACTGATGTGGCCGTTAGTTGATTGAGAAATTATTGAGCAATATTGATGGCCTATATGGTTTTTGTGGTTTTATGATTGGTGGATTAGCTTAGTTTTAGAGTCAAAACTAGCTTAATACGCGCAACTTCGTTTGCGTGGAAGTTCCAAACAATTTCACAAAATGCTGAATCAAAATGTGGGATTTAGGAAACCGTCGCACTATATTAATTTCTCGGAAACTATTCAATTACTAATTGGGAGTGGTACCGTTGGAATGGGGAAGTCCACCCCTTCCACCCTCTATCCTTTTTTATCTTAATTCTTAACTCCCAAGCAAAAGTAGCGTTCGTAAGAAACGCATTTTTTCGTCAATTTACTATGAATGAATGAATGCATGCATGCATGAATGTATGAATGCATGAATGCATGAATGAATGAATGATAGAGGATGGAAGGGGTGGTCTTCTCCATCAGTAATTGAATAATTTCCGGGAAATTATTATCGTGCGACTGCTTTCTGAATCCTACATTTTGAATGAATGAATGAATGAAATAGAAAGTACTTATCGCTTAGAAGCGATTTTTTCCAGATTTTGAAATTCCACTATTCCGAATAAAATTCCGACTAATCCAGATTTTGGATTAGTCGTTTCAGAATTTACATACAAACTTACAAACTACCTCTTTATAATATCCTAAGTATAGATCTCGTGTGTAGGTATAAAGTCGAGAGCCACCTCCATCATCTCCATCCATGTCTTATGTTGGGTAACCTTACGCTGTCTTCCTAATCCTTTTTACAAAAACTATTCAATATCATGATATGACGCTCGTAGGAGTTCGTTGCTGGATAGTTATTCGTGGCACTCTATTGAGGAGTCCCGTGTTCTGAATTTAATGTCTAGCGTTTAACGATTTAAAATTCCACAGTTGAATGAACATGACAATTTATGAAATCAGTACGGTGAATATAACAAAGAGAATGGAATAGCCTTTATACACGTCGTTTTTATGTCACCAGTAATGAGTCGTAATAACTTTAAATGATAGAGTAATAAACGAAACAACAGGTTAGAATGTGAATATGAATATATTAGTCGGGTACGAACTTCCTCTAAAAGTTCTATAAAATAAATATTTGGTTAAGAAAACAACATAATATTTTGCAAATATTTCATAATATTAACAGTAAAAGAAAACATCTCGAAGTAACCGGCGGTGTGCCTTTAAACCAAAGTTCAATGGCGCCATTGTTATTTTAAACGTGAGGCCTCTGACTTCTCTTTACTTGGTATCTTCAAGGATCTGAATACTGAATCTGAGCTATCATGGCGTGATGGACATCAGATCAATCGGGTGGGGGGCCTTCCTGCACTGCGTTGCACCTTTATTCCCATTTATTATTTATTCGAGAATCTTTATTTCCCAGAATGTTGGTCCTGCAAGCTTTATGACCCGTCAAAATCCAAGTCGGTGACTTTAATTCTTGTTCGGATTACCTTGTTTCGGACGAACTATGGTTGATCAAAGTTTCTGACTTTATCACGTAGATTTTCCGAATAATGTTTTTCTCTATAATAAACATCACTCACCTGTGATCATTCTCACTTGCTCAGTATGAACTTATTTATTTGCATTATAGACTATAGCTTGCACGATATTATTCCGAGCTCATACACTTTAACTAACTTTAATGACAAAGCAAAATATCTGATTTGATCGCTCAATGGGTTAATTTATAGGACACTGGTCATTTCACTGTTATTTATAAAACTGTTTGAGTCAATTGAGTGGAAATATGGGATTCTTGTCAATTATAGGTTTGTTTAACTTTTAAAACGATCATATTCATACGAAAAAAATAACTTTCACGTATACTATTAAGTAGTCGACTCTTTAATTGATCGAGCGAGCAAAGCGAGTAAGAAAAATCACATGATAATCACATGGTTCTGTCCATTTGCCTTTTTTCTTCTACAGTGTATCATTAATTAAGCTTACGCGGGCATGGTACATACAACTATATCGGGAAACAAATATTACTTTAAAAGTCCCGTTTTTTGCTATCGTTTTACGAAAATTTACGTCATTAAATAATTGTAAAACCTCGTATTTAAGATTAATTTTCCGGTAATTTGTTATATGTTTCTGAAGTTTCAATTTGTTTTTCACATTGACATGCAGTCAAAGAATGTCAAACAGTCCCAC
This sequence comes from Perizoma affinitatum, assembly GCA_961405105.1. NCBI lineage: Eukaryota > Metazoa > Arthropoda > Insecta > Lepidoptera > Geometridae > Perizoma > Perizoma affinitatum. The sequence continues at coordinate 13,222,020 of OY560194.1, read as the reverse complement.
AAATTCGATGTCAGCATACAAACAAATGTTATGTAGATTTGTTTTTATGCTCGTACCAAACTGACTGTATCAAATGCGCAATGACCTACAAGCGTAGTGTTTATTAACATTGAATGGGCATTTCACGATGGACAAAAGAATTTATAAAACGCGTGCGCACATTGTAAAATGTAAGTACAGTTTTCTTTGAAGGGAATGCGGTTAAAATAATAAAGGATTCGATGAAAAGATGGCTTATCTTGATCTAAAGTTATATAAAGTGGCGCGGCAGGCCAGCTGCGACGGGAAAAATGCAGGATTTATTCCCGATGCGGGACAAATAATTGCATTTTCTGCTGGTATTTTCCTGAGGTAATAGTCATTATCACCAACGCTCACTATAAAGAAAGCCTTTCTTATATGTGTCGTGACAAACGTACACCAAAATATATATATTTCAATAAAACGATATACCTTATAGCTGAATAGCAATATTGTATCTACCAGATAGTATTCGAAATCGCAAATAAACCGTAAGTCAGAATATCGGTCGTCAAAAATTACATTTAGGTCACGACCTAGAGGCATTGTAAATTTAATACAAATTAGTTCAGCCGTTAAGAAGATAATCGACCATGAACATATAAATATACACACTTAGACATTATTAGGATATTATTATATGTATTATAATAATAGGAGAATGGAAAGTAAAACAAGCGTATAAATGTAATCATAGTATCGCACAGTCTTGTCTTGCTCTTTTACCAATGTCTTATATTGTGTATAGGTATGTATAATATTTATTATAGATATAATGTTGTAGTTAATAAAATTTTATTATTATTTTTTGTACACCCCCGCTTATTATCCTCTATCCAAAGGTTGTCTGGAGATTGCTTCTAGACCGCCCGTTGTACCTTAAGAATAAGATTTTGTTTAAGGTGTAAAATAAGGTATTTTAATTCATTAATTCAATACAAAACAGTTAAGCTTCCATTAAGAAGACTTATACCATAGTTAGTGCTTAGTTAAACTCTCATAAAGAACAACAGGCTATGCGGCATTTTAACCGGCTGTAAAAGAGCCTCATTTCTGCAATGCTCTGTGAATTTACTGCAAAGATTATAAAGATCATAAGCTTAAGAGTTAAAAGCATGAAAGATATAGCTCTTTCATACTCTTTCGTGTAGACTTTTTGCTACATTTTTAGAAATTCTCGTGGCATATCTCCCTTGATAGTTATTCATTGGTCGATAAGGTTCACCTCGTTTAACCTGGTTCATAATTCGAATGGCATGGGTTACTTGACTTACTGGTTTACCATTGAGTAATGAAGTAGAAAAAAAACTCGTCCGGGAAAGTACTACCACCTTTTTGCGACCAAGGACTGCTCGCGTTGCTGTGTCCCGGGTAGAATGTTATGGAGGCCGGTGAAATTATAGGTGCATGGCTTTCACTGGTTATGTCTCAGGGTTGGTAATCCCTTGTTAAGCAAGGGATTATAGGTTACGGTAACCGCTTACAAATAGGTGGGCTGTAATTTTCTTTGCCACTTTAATTGTAAATAAAATTAACTGCGTGTTTTCAAAGAGTATGATTAAGACGCCGATCTTTGATCAGATTATTGTGTTTGAAATAATATAATTTAAAGCTTTAGTTTCATTAAAAATAAATAAAGTAATGCTGGACATATTTTCATAAAACGTCATCTAGCTCCAAATTATAAATCGAAAATATCCGACACAAATATTTGCATATTATACAAACATTTGTACCACGGCGGGAATCGAGCCCGCAACCTTCTGCGTCTCAGACGGGCCTTCGCCCACTGCTCACACAGATCGTCAAATATCTGCAGAATGCTGCAGGGGAAATGTTTGCAACATTTCTCCTGCAGCCGGCACACCACCACCGAGGTCGAGGTCCACATATTGTGGTTGTTCTACTCGTATCATTCATCTATTAGATTCACAAGTCTATTGGGTACTTAATTTCCGCAGTCACATAGAGCGATGCAAGAACCCCCGCGAGCTATTGCGCTTTGATCCCGACTCGGCCACTCTCGACTTTTGAAGTCACCAGATTGGTCAGGGGCCAACTTCAAACATGCTACAATCGCGCCTTCTATTACACCGTACAGTAAAATTTTTATTAAAAGCCAGAATTTGTTAACCTTTTGTATATAGAAACCTCCACTGACTTCCCGCAATCTTATTTTACTGTAAGTAAAAGACCTCCCTGAGCGGTTGTAGGTTCTGCGATCTGTGGCCATTGCCACTTGCAAATGCTAAGAGTTATGTCGGTGATAATGTGGTATTATCTAGCCCCAACCTAAGCAGAGCTTGTATTATGGGAACTACATGACTGATATACTACTTATAAACATTTTTTTTGTGAAACGCAATCATTGTTCTTTAACTGGTTTTTTACATCGATGATTTAAATTATAAATCCCGATATTATTATGCTTTATTATTTAACCAACTTTGGGGATAGTAATCTGTGTCAGCGTGGTTCCAAGTGTGTTAAATAGAGAGTCCAAGTTTCCCATTTTTTTTTGGAAATTCATATAAAAATCCTAAAATGTATTCTTAAAGTTATCAAATTAATTTAGGCAATAAATTTGTTAATTTGATTTCTTGTACATATTTTTTTCAACTAGGCTTATGTACCATCTGGGACATTGTTACAGCGTTGCCTGCCAAAATATATAAATACAAAGATAAAAAGACAAATATACCTGTAACATAATATAGGTACTGTCTCGAAAATACTTCGTATTGTTCGCATCGGTGTAACTGCAGCCTCTTCTATTTTTACACCGACAGTCTGAATGGGCCTCAAGTGTAAGGTGCATAAGTCTCAGAGTGAGTTTTTCTAATTAGAATTTTACGCTCTTGAAATGTATTTTTTGTTTGAGACTATTGGATCTTCTCTATTGTTTAGAAGTTTGATTGTATACGTTACGATAACGTCAGATCAATTTAAAGATCATTCGTGAAATCATATTCTTATCAAGATCAAAGTCAGTGAATGGATATCCGGGATGAAGTACTCCGAACGTATGATGGATAGGTTTTTGCCTTCTATCAGAATGGTGCAACAAGTACTGTAGAGTTTTATATGGGTATTTATGACGTTTACCTTTTTTATTATTTTCCCGACGTTTCGGCTGTGTTGCAACAGCCGTGGTCACGGGTTGGTTGGATATAACTATGGGGATATCGTCGAGAAATAAGTAGTAGCTGCATCTACCCTCATTATTCATCTTCAGATTCAGAAAATACCACGTCATATTACGGCACTCTACACTAAACCTAACACTGAATATTCGGACAAAGGCCCGTATAAAACTTATTAGTAAATTTACTCATCGAAAAAAATTACTATTCCAGTGATATTTCGGCCGGTATAGCAACGTGTTTGTATGTATCCATAATATTTAAAATATTACAAATCACGGCCTTCTTGCTTTATAATATTTAACCAAATATATAACGCCGAATTTTTCAAATTCTTGCATTTGATTAGCGCTTTCAAACAAACAAACTATTCAGTTTTATATATTAGTACAGATTACCAAGATGCCCAAGTTAGATAAGTGTCGTTTTCACTTTAAAATTAACAAGCTTTAAAACAAGTATTTTCTCTAAACTAGTGTAATAGGTAACTATTATACCTATTATATATATTTAGAGTACTCTTAAGAGAGCACTTTAAATTCTTGCCCTCACAAACTATTTGTGGTGCTTATCTGAAACTTTGCTAATGTTATCTTCAATGTTTCTAGTACACTTTAAAACGAGTTTTTGTTTTATCTTAAGTTTTAGGTTTCAAAACCTAAAATTTAAGATAAAACTGCTAGTTACAGCACTTTAAGTGATGAGTTTTTGCCCTTCGGATAGATGGAACTATTTATTGAATAAAGTACTGAAGTGACAAAATACAATTTATCAATTAGTATTCATGAAACAATTAGTACACATCTACTTTACTCTGATAATCCTTTCGCCGCTCAATTTCTGAAATGGACAAACTGTACTTAATGTTTGGACGTGATTCTGACTATCCCTTACATGGTATCCTGAAAGAGTTTATATCTGAGGATGTCTATCTTAGGGAATAAATCCGTGAGCGTATTTACATGAAAAGTAGGGTTGACATTTTTTCAATTGCGTCATCATATTTATTAAGTGATACCTGTAACTGAATAAATTCAGTATTAATAATGATAATAATAATAATGCTGGACATTTTCACACAGCATCATCTGACCCCAAAGTAAGCAAAGCTTGTGTTATGAGAACATCATGACTGACCTATATACATTTTGTGAATACATACTTATTATACATAGAAAACACATATTAAAATACAGAGTACTTTAAAAATAAATACTTTTTTATTATCTTGTTATAAAATCAATACAAAATTATAACAGGGCTTTGATCAGGAATAATATTATAATAATTATTTCTGGATGATGTTGTATCATGTAAGTACACCCTTAATATAAAATGTAGCCGATGAAAAAAAAAACTTTAAAATGACAACGGCGCTTGTCGACATTTTTCACAAATTATCATCTAATCCCAAAGTAAGCAGAGCTTGTGTTATGGGAACTACATGACTGATATGCTACTTATATATTTTTTGTAAATAAATACCTACATATTTAACATAGTTTGTGTTAGTGTTGGTGTGTCCTATCATCAACAGTATGTAGAAGTCCAAGGCTGTACATAGGCTCCCATAAAAGCTCATGGTCATAGGCCCCCGTGGCATACAATCTTTGGCCAACTCCAAACACCAACTTCTTGAAAAAAAAAAAATATTATATGCCCATCGGGTGGGGGCTTACACTGCGTCGTTCACTTCGTGGTTTCCGTTCAAGATCCTTTCATCCCCAGCGGTTGAAGAATCTGAAGTGTGTTTTTCTTACCATTTTTCACCAATATCGACTCATACGTCCAAAGATTTTCAAGGCCAGCTAAAAAATAACCCCGCGTACGTCCAAGGTTTGTTTTTGTATTTGAAATAATATGGAGCCGTATGCAATTACGGCTCCATATTATTAATTTTATAATCTTTACACGGTTTAGTAAAGTTTGTATATATGAACTTGTACCAAACGATATCACCCAGCGAACCTCCATTCTTTTTTTTGATTTATATATATAACACATAGAAAGCACCCACACCCAAGACAAATATTCGCGAATCATACAAACATTTGTCCCGCGACGGGAATTGAACCGCAAGCTTCTCCTGCTGGCCACAGAGGTCGTCGTACGGGAGACTAGCCGATCCTTCATTTTGATTTATTATCTGTTACAGTTGAACCTTTTTACATTTGTTCCTATTCTACTATCGGATAGAGATTTAGATGTAATGTCGTTTTAAAATGAATTCTAATTTGCTTTTGTTACGGTTCTGTTGTTTTTTTATGTTAACGGGATTGGTTCGATTTTTTGTAAACTAAAGTCGTTAGTATGAGATGGTACAGTCAGCGACAAGAGTAGATCAACAGTTTGAGTTATTAGATGCTCCTAAAAGGGAACAGTCAAATAGAAATGTTGCTCAATATTTTGGTCACATTTCTAAGTCTAAGGTTCAAGGAAAAAATCAGTTATAAAATCGAATGTGTTTAATATACTTTTGTTGCGAACTGTACTACATAAACATAACTTGTCAATCTAAGTTAACTTTCTTTTCATGTACGCCTTCAAATTTTGGTACAGTTTAAGCATTTCATCTTTCCCATACATTTTTTAACAAGGTCTTGTTAAATTCTCTTTCTAATAGCATGAATGCGGCGTCTGGTTAGCGCACTGCAAATTGCTGAATCAAATTCGATTTTGTTTCTATTTAAAAGTAGGTCAAATTAGCGGACGATGCTAAACGGGCGCAATTTAGGTTCCTTTGTTATAGTAACTGTAACTGCTCTAACTAGCTTCTGTAAAAGTCTTTAAATGGCCAAGTGCGAGAAGAAAGTTGAAAGATCACACAATAAAAAAAAAATTGTCATTGGATCCGGAGGTCGTGGGTTTGGACCCGGTCGTGCACCAATAGATTTTACCACTCGAATGATTTGTGCTTTGACACGCGCTCAAAACGGTGAAGGAAAGCATCGTCAGGAAAACGGCATGCCTTAATTCTAAAAAATTAAAGGACATGTGCCATAAGTTAACGTTCCAATAAACGGGACCCACTAGGATTCCCTGTATCGCGGGTATCAGGAACTACGAGTACTGTGGTAACACAACACCCAAACCCGAGTCGAAGATCTGCAGACATGCAAGCATTTATCCCGAAGCGGGAATCGAACCCTCTTACGTCGCAGATGACTTCTCGCCCAACGCGCCACCGAGGTCATCAACCAAACGGTGAATTTCACCAACACCATAAAGGGTAGTTAGGTTCTAATCAAAACTTTTGACACATGTTTTCTGTCAGCTGTGTCTTAATCCATGGTTACACTTAACAGTCCGTTTATTTTGTTGATGAACTCAGCCTAAGATGACATCACAAACCATGACACACGTTTCCGTCAAGACGCATTCACTAATTGCGCAAAAGGCATGCCATTATATCGACATGCCAGTCCACTAAATGCTGGTTCGTGCGCTTATCAACTAGCTGTTAGCTTATCTGATGAGTTATATAGCTCTTTACAGTTAAACCTGACAGACAGTATTGTTTAAACGAGCATTCTGTTGTTATTTAATGACTCAATAGTGATGATAAAGTTGCACGTTTAAAGTTAAATTAAATTAAATGTATTAACTCAGAAAATATAAGTCAATTTGTCGATTGTCAATGACATAAAGAAAAACAAATAATTCTGGTTATTTTTCACAAAGCATTCATCTAGCCTCAAACTAAGCAGAGGTTTTATTATTTAATTTCGTTTTTTTAGTGTTAAATAATACCTACATAGGAAAGTACATGAACCCAGTTAGGGCGCTGCAACTTTGAATTCGATTGTTGCAAAGTAACTCTTTTCTAAGCTGTGGTTAATACTTGAGTATGGCATCAGACGTACTAAGATTTAATCCAGTTTGAACTGGATTGTCTTTTTTTCATGTCAGAGAAAGAGTTTTTGACATATTAAGGCCCCGACTAACAATCCGAAGGACGTAGGGTAAAACTAGCCTGCTTAGCATGAAGACCCAAGACAACGGTTTTGTTTACCGTCGAGAAGACAAAAAACATTTTGTCCCTCTCTTTTGTTTAACAGAATAGGCGACAGAAACAGTTTTTGTCTTCTCTTTCGTAGACAAAACGTTATCTTGGGTGCTCCTGCTAAGCGGACTGGTCTTACAACAATGGATTTTTCCAATCGATTAATTTACGTTCATTAACACGTGCTTAAAACAGTGAATGAGATCATGGTGACAGTCAGAGACAAGTCCGAATATTATATTGGCACATGCCCCAGTTTGCATAGTAGTTAGCATTCCGCGTGACAGGTTGCCATCGCCGCTTATTGGAACACTTACTGATGTCCACATTGCCTTCTAATTTTTGGTTTTAACGCATGCTAGTTTCCTGACTATGTTTTCTGACACCGTTTTGAATTGGCGCACGACCGGGTTTGAACCTACGACCTTCAGATCGGAAGTCAGTGAACAGCCCACTAGGCTAACAGGGCAGTGTTATTTATAGTTTACCTACGTTACCACTAATTTATGAGCTTAGTCACTAGGTAGGTACATTTCGCCGCCCACTACAGATATTACGTCAGATTTCCTTTCCCAGTTTTATCTTAAAAAAAAATCGAATCTCTCTCATTATAACTTCCTTCTGGCACAACAAGTAAACCACTAAAAATTCCTGTACAGAGAGATAAGATCGCACGAACTATCTAACCTCAGCACCGTTGGTGGCTGCAATCACACCGTAATCTAACATGGACATAAAAAAATGTAACAACTTATCCAGCGCGTTCCATGCAAATTAAGATGTTGCACAATATTAAAGTCGTTTCAATATTTACAACTTCAAATAAAAGGATATCTAATTCGTTTTGTAGTTTTTACACGCGACTACTGAAGCCTGTATGTTATGCGTTTTCATTACGAGTTTCTCTAAAACGGCTTATCTAATCGTAATGCGATATTTTTCAATCGATAGTTGTCTACAAGTTACAAGGGGATGTTTTTCAAGATTTACTCGTCAGGATTTTCAAATGTTGTAAAATATTTTTTTTAAACTTGATCATTCCGAATTATCCCCTCGAATATCCAATAAAAATAGCATCTAGCTTATGGATTAAAGTCAATGTTTTATCTAGAAAAATCATAATTATAAATGGATCAGAAAAACAACCTTTGTTTTATTCTATTTCTGTGTTCACTGCAGGACTAGGCATTCCCAATACATCTGTAAGCTATAATCCAACACTTTAACAGTTAAGTTTTTTTTTATCACAAATTGAAACATTTTTTTTTTAATTTTTACGCGTTAGATGCTTAAACGTTTTTGACAAAAGTTAACAAAACATTTCATATTTTTATAATACATATTTAGCTGAAAACATGTTACAACACGTTACGTAATAACTATGTTAGACCTTTGGTTACACCACTGTGTAACACACACCCGGTTCTTCCGAAACGGTACCTATCCGTCTAATGGTCTCTAATTGTTTAGCTCATATCGTATCAATCTCGAACCGGTATCGTTTCGAGATCGTATCGGATCGATAGTGGCAGACAGGCGTGTGCGCTTCGTTATATTTTCTTGGGTACGTCGAATTTGGTTATCATCTTGTCAGATGTTCAGACGGCTCAGAATAAGCACGAAAAATAACAGTTTTGTCTACGGAAAAGAAGAACATACAAAACGCTTTATGCATCTTTTTCCTCAAACAAAAAAGTATATCAGAATTAATTTTAGTCTTCAAAGTCAAATTCAATAATACGTTTTTGTTCATTGAAATCACGAGAGCTATATCGTTTATTAACTTATTTATAAACTGCGTGAATATATAAAATTTATCCGTACATCTATGTACAAGTAGGTATATACAACAGATACAGATGAAACAGCTAGCTATCTAAAGGCCGTTGCGAACGATCTAGAGATAGCTCAACTGATCCAGATCACTACCAAACGGAAGTGTTCCTAAAATACTGGCCGCATTGCCTCATGAATAGTGAATTTTATAGTAATATTACGCCAATCCCTCGCCCACGACTAAGCCTAGAAGAATCAGGCAGAAAACTCTATTTCGTTTTTTCTTGATGATCCTTCATTCAACATGTGGTGTGAAGTGTGTTCTAAGTGTGATTCCAATCGGAGATTTCATTAAGTAAAGGCTTGTCTGTTGTGATTTGCTATTGGTAGGATACCAAATGAAACCCAAATTCATTTTGAGATTCGATCTGGAAAAACATATTGACAGTTTCGATAAAACCTTTTCGAAATATATCCAACGCAACCGGCTTATCCCGTAGTGTGGTTACACCCGCTTATTCCAAGGCTTCATTATTTGGTCAGACCATTGAATAAATATTAGTACCGGGTCGTAGCGAATGTTTCGGGCCTAAACCGCAAAAGTGAAACATTTATACACGTTTTCGGAAAACAAATAGTCTTTATGATAATTTTCACATAAGAGCGTTTTTTGAGTTGGGAATGTTCTTGTCATTGACATAAACAAAGATGAATCAAGTCGGAGAGAACGTCTCTGGAAATAAATAGTTGGTATGTTTCGTCAATATCAAATCTACGGAAGTTTTAGTTGGAATATGTTGAACAGAGTGTGTTCCAGTTTTGCTAAGAAAAGGTTTTGACAAAAATCTAGTGAATAAGATAGCGACGAGTCACTTGCAAAAACTTGCAAAAAAAAATAGTGCACAAGACATTGAGTACGTTGTTACAAACGTTGTTTGGATAGACATCACACTAGGTATAGCTAAATTAATGGAAATAAACAAAAAAACAGAGTTTGTTCGCTGGTTCTTCTGGGCTTAATCGAGGATTCTTAGGCGAGGAATAATAATGCTGGATATTTTTCACACAGCATCATCTAGACCCAAAGTAACCAGAGCTTGTGTTATGGGAACTACATGACTGATATACTACTTATATACACTTTTTTTGTAACTATATAAATACTATACATGAAAACACCCAGACCCGAGACAAATATTTGATGATCATACAAACATTTGTTTTATTTTTAAAATCCTTGTTCAACAATTCCACCATCAGATTGAGGAGTCTCTGCCGCCTTTTCACTGTAAAACTACCCCACGTTCTCGCTCAGAAACTGCTAGACAAACTTGGCCCGTACATGCATTTTCTTTTGAATGTAAGTTTGCGGGACGTACAGTTTTGCACATTGTAAATAAAACAACACTTATAGATACGCAACTTAAACTTTGTTTATTTTATTTAAAAGCCGGAGAAGTGACATTGCAAAGCCTCGGAATAGAGCTCACTAATCTTTTGTCATTTTTAAAAATAAAAGGGAAAGCACAAAACAACGTGGCTTGCCTCAAGACGTTGATCCTCGGTCTCGTCTTGGTCAATAGTGGCATGTGATACAACAGTGAGGTCACTCATGTATCGAAGCAATGCGAATATCTACGATTGTTTTAATGCATTGGCCTATAAATTAATACAAATCGATCTGACGTGGCATGTTGGGTTATCGTGGACATATGCCCTAGTACCTACATGTGGCGTTATGGCTACATTTCTGTGCAGGAGTTTGTTTGACGTGACAGTATTAACCTACCTTACAATAGGACTGGTGTGGGAGTCTAAACAAATTAATACTTAATTATTATAAAGTGAAAAACATTAAATTTTATTTATTACTAATGATTCGATTAACTTGATGATTTTATTAATTGACCCTTGTTGGCCTAGGCGGCGATACGCCAACTTCTGGTCCGGAAGTCAAACCCGGTCGTGCATCAATGGATTTTTCCGCTTGAAAAATGTATGTGCGCATTAACACGTGCTCAAAACGGCGAAGGAAAATATCGTGAAACCGGCATGCACTAGAACCAAAAATTCGAAGGCATGTGCCAACAGTTAGTGCTTATTTTTTAACAACCAATAAGCGGCGATGGGCTTGCAACCTGTCACATAGAATGCTTACTACTTGCCTCTGACTGCCCCCTACTTGGTATCCTCAAAGATCTACTCACTGAGTATGTATCTGAGGATGTCCACCATGGGGAAGAAAGTCGTGAGCGTGTTTGTTTGTTTTTTTTTGTATTCAATTACTAATTAATTGAATACAAAAGAAGCAAATGTTGGTTTTGAAATAAACAGGTTATTATCATTGTTATACAAGGAGTTTCGGTTCTGTCCTCCTTCACTCATTGTTACTGATTTCTACTTTGTAAATATTATTTCCGATACGTTTCATGTGATTGCAATGAATAATTTCAACTCGTTCGCGACATAATACATATATGAAATTGCAATTTCTGTAACCTACATTTACTTGTTTTTAATGAAATGATGAAACAAGTCGATAGTCTGGTTAAAAAGATTATTCAAAACTTTTCTCCTTGTGAAAGAGTACATCCAGGAAAGAACTCTCACTTCTGGATTCAAAAGAAAATACCGGCAGAGTAGTATCATTAAGGGGAAGGAAAATTACACTCACAATATAAGTTACCTCTTCTTTTTCTTTTTAACCACATTCAACCCTGAAGTTGAAGGTCTCTTTCATATGATTCCATTTTATTCGGTCTTGTGCGGTCTCCATCCATTTCACTCCAGCTGTTCTTCTGATATCGTCGTACCAACGCATTTGTGGTCTGCCCTGTGGGCGTATTTCATCCCATGGTCTCCATTCGGCCAGTACTTTTCACCACGAGCCTTGTTTTCTGGCAACGTGACCAGCCCATTGCCACTTAAGTTTCGCAACGCGTTTGATGACGTCTGTGACTTTAGTCTGTTTCCTAAGCCAGTCGTTCATTTTCCGGTCTCTCAGCGTGATACCTACCTATAAGGGAAGATCCCTTTCTTCTTGCCTTTCTTTTCTGGCTTGGCCGCGGAAGAACAGGCAGTAAATAAAACCGACGTTTCAAAGTGATCCTTGTGATTTTAATGAATTTTGACTTTGACTTTGACTTTGACATTGACTTTTCCTTTCGATTGCTCTCTGGGCCACTCTGAGCTAAAGTAAAGTTACCTAGTAGTACGTATTATATATGTAATAGTAGTTTTTTATGAAATATCAGGATTGCAAGCACAGTTCTACGTAAAACAAAACAAACACGCTCACGACCTTATTCCGTATGGACATCCTTAGATACATACGAAGTGTGTCGATATTTGACAAGATCAAGTAGGGGTAGTCCGAGAAGCGTCTAACCATTGTATTTGGCTGATATTTCCGCGTTTTCAAGTAGTTAGCATTCCACGTGGTTGCAAGCCCATCGCCGCCCACATGCCTCCGAATTTTGGTTCCAGGGCATGCCTGTTTCCTCACGATGTTTATCCCGGGTCTGAGTCTTGTGGTACCATGATGCTCGTAGTATATTGAATCTATATTATATTCGTTTACATTAGTTTGAGCATGAAAATGTTATGTATCTATAAGTAGATACCTACACACTTTTTTGGAAGGAATAGTCGTTTATTTATAGTTTACATCAAAGCAATTATGTTTTCAAGTTCCCATTACTATAGAAAGAGTACTCCTTTAGTTCTAAGCTGAATAAACAATCGACTTTGCCGTGACTCTATGAAAGCATTACGTATTTATAACTCGAAATACTTAATTGTATAACCCCAAGTTCATTAGAAGCTTGGCCGTAACTATCTTGGAGTAAGAATATAGAATACGATGGAAGATGTTACAAAGCCAAAAATAAGGTACACAAACTTACTGCGTAGATCATACATTAAAAGTTTTCGATTTGATGTTTTTATTAGTTTCATCTATCTCGGCACTGTGTGTTGGTCCGATTTGACTTTTTTCATACAAACTTTCACTTTTTATCCTCCATCTGTACTGCTCAAGGGTTGAATTAGGGTGACCATAAATTAACCGGTGACACAACGAAGAAGAGTCATTCAACCAGCTTTTAAGTTATGCAATGTTTTTATTCATACAGTTTTAGCGTATATTATCTAGGGTACAATATTCCACTATAAGAAACGAGAGTTCATACTCGTTTTCACGTACGTTCACACTTACAAATCTGCTCTATAGTTTGCTTAATTATTCTGTTAGAACTTTATGCCTTTTAGCATTACAAAGTTTAAGCACTATGCAGTTATTGGTAAAATAACTTTAAAGTTTTGGTAAAGTTGCATTAATGAACTAATTAATGAGTACAGTTGGTTAGGTTAATAACTTTGTATATTGTTTATTATAATTTATGTGGTTTCTGTCAATAACCTCATAAAGAAAACCGAAAAAAGTATGAAAATAACAAGCAGACATACCCTGCTTCCTGATCCTTCTAAGCATAGTCGCGCGCGAGATGTCATAGTCAGTTTAAAAACTACATTAATTTTAAAGTCGAACGCGAGGAATCGAATTGAATTCACTTAAGCATAAAGCCTAGAATTAAGCCAAGACTAGAAGAATTAGGTGAAAAACTCTGCTTGATTCTGATTGTTGCCATCGATTCGTACCACCAACATCACATTTCAGCGTACCCCATATTGTAATACAATACAACAAAATGACAAACGGTCTACTTCTGCAATCAATCACTTTACCTACTTGTGTTCATTATTAATTATGACTATAGTCCGAGATACATTAGTAATTTATCTTCTGCAGCTGCAAAAAAGTTTCGCCGATTAATAAGTTATTTTCTTCAATAAAACTATGGAGAATCTCTATCACATTAAATGTTTGCACGGTTAGGTTAAAAAATAAACTGAATAAAGGGTTTTTTTTTGTTTATTTTTTTAATTAATAATATTTGCATGCTGTCTTCACTTATTTAATTATAATGGCGCGCGGGTTTTTATTTTTATAACGTAATTTAAATTAGATTTGTTGTATATAATGTTGGAATTAAAATTATCGTGGTTTGGTATCATTTTAGAATATTATTACTACTATACCACGTACTTGGTGCGTGGTCGCGGACGGTGCTCATGAGGAAGGACCTCTAAACGAAACGTCAGCAGGAGAATAGTAAAGTATGTGGTATAGTCGTAATTATATTCTAAAGTATATAATGTTGGCGTTCTTTTAAAGAAAATAAACATAGGAAATAAACTATGTATCACTTAGTTAATTTCTAAAATTGCCTTTACATATTAAAATGTCTTAAAATTGTATTTCTAATAAATGTTTCTTTTTTATTTTCAGGTAAAACCTTGCTTCTAAACGGAAAATATATATCTGGTGAGAAAAAATCTATTCTTATCGAGTTTTTGAGCAACGTAGTTAAATGGGGATACTCCATGGATATATACTACAAACGATACCTTATCTACTAGCTTGTCCACACTATTAACACCTGTAGTTCCAAAGACCCTATGAGAGACCTGAGCGAGGCTACATGCAATTTCACAAATGTGTGTATATCTAAACGGGGCAAACACGAAGAAAAAGATTGAACAGTGTTCGTCCCCAATTGGTGAAGAACTTTGCCCTACTCTCGAACCCTTCTGTATTATTTTCTATGCTAATCCGAGAGGGAAACGTGTCAATAGTATACATTTTGTTTTTAACATAGTGTTAGTATAATTTGTGTTTCTCATTTATACTAGACTGAAACAAGAAGGAACGGGACATAAAATTTGATTTACTTTTCGCATAATATCAGAAAATCAATTTAGGTGGGTAGTGAATCCACCATTTTTTTTGGTAAGACAGTTTTATAACCATTAAGCCATTGAATCCAGTCTCAGCTTGGTCGATGTTCCTGAGATGCTTAAGTTTTTATACCTAATAAAATATTTATTTAGGATATTATTACTATACCACGTATTTTACTATCCTTCCGGTATAGTACGTGATATGGTCGTTATAATATCCTAAAATGATACCTAACTACGACAAATTATATACAATGAATCTTATAAATAAATGAAAAATAAACACCGCCGGTAACGTCACACGTCATATCAGAAAATACGTAACCATCGTAAAATGTTAATGCTCTAAATTTTACGACGTACAATACAATCAGCAATGTGTCGCGAACACGTCGAATCGACGCATGAAATCTGGGAATATTCGTGTTGCATTTCTTTCAAAAATGCAAGGGGAAAATTTTAATAATCTGCTGTCAATAACTTTATTTAAATTGTTTTTACCCGCCATACAAAGAACTGGTACGTGTTTGAGGTACCTAAGAGGATATGCATTTGTTAGATAGATAGATAAATCATTTATTTGCAATTTTTTTTTGTAAGTACTCATTAATGAATGTCCATTATTATGGTTAATAAGCCTAGTAGTAGAAAACTAGTTAATAATAATTATAATTCTGGGCATTTTTCGTACAGCATCATCTAGTCCCAAAGTAAGCAGAGCTTATGTTATGTTACTGATATTTTTGATATGCTACTTATATTTTTTTTGTAAATAAATACATATTCAACATAGTTGGTGTTAGTGTTGGTGTGTTCCATTATTCATCAACAGTATGTAGACGTCCAAGGTTGTACATAGGCCTCCCATAAAAGCCCATAGTCATAGGCCCCCGTGGCATACAATCTTTGTCCACCTCCATACACCAACTTCTTGCAACATAAAATATATTATCTGCCCATCGGGTGGGGGGTCTTACACTGCGTCGTTCGCTTCGTGGTTGCCGTTCAAAATCCTTTCATCCCCAGCGGTTGTCGATTCTGAAGTGTGTTTTTCTTACCATTTTTCCCAATACCATGAGTCGGTATTGGTGACAGGATTTCCAAACTTGGCTAAAAAATAACCCCGCGTACATCCAAAGTCAAAGTCAAAGTCAATAGGTTTTTATCACAAGGATCATATAGAAACTTCAACTTAAAAACTAGGTGAATTTAAAATTTTTAAATGAATTTACGGCGATTCCTCGCGCACGACCAAGCCTAGACCAACCAAGAAGAATCAGGCAACAAACTCTGCTTGGTTATTTTTTTCATCATCCTTCATCCAGCTTTAGTGTGGTGCAAATCGAACAAGGTGAACTAAAGTCTAAAAAGTATCAACCAAAGTTCATAAGACAACACACGATACGCTTTATAATAATAATAATGCTTAACATATTCTTAAAAAAAAATATGTTACCACAGTCCAAGATCGCGAGCCATGTTATCGTAGAAAATTACGGACGCTGAGATACAAGATACAAGGAATCGCTTGTATCTCGATATATATTGTAGCTAAGTCAAAACGAATAATATGGACGAAAAGCTAATTTACTAAGGAATTTATGCTTTAAGACTGTAAATATTAAAAAAAAAACAATTATATGTATTACGGATTTTTATCATGTTTACCTTTTTGATAATTTTCCTGACGTTTCGACTGTATTGAAAAATACCCTGTAAAGAGCCGTAAGCAATTATCTTTACAGGGTTACAGGGTTTATTAAAGTTTGTATAGATAGAACTTGTTCCAAATGATGTCACCCAGTGAACCTCCATTTGTTTAAATCGAAACATTTTCCAGTATAAATATCCTCCTTCCCTTCTAAGATAAAAGCTTCGTCATAGAAAATTAAACTCTTTAGCCGTCTTGTTAGTTTAGGACCCCTGCACACCCGCGATCGATAGTTCTGATTACGTTCGAGTTACCATTGTCAGTCCCCTGATCAGCGGGGAAGGGATAGCTGGTTCAATCTACAGATAGTATAACTACATGTACAATATTTAAGTTCAATTCATTTATAAATTCAGACAATAATAAAGGTCCATTCGTGTTAGTATGACTTAAAATTTGTTTAGTATTGTTACTATTGGATAAGTAAATAAATAAAATGGTGGGTAGTTCTTTTCAAACTTTCACGATTATATAACATTATTATAAGTTTAGCGGATCTTTATATATTAGAACAAACGATGCCACAATTATGTCTACGAATTTTCAATTCTGTGACATGCCATTCGGTTTTATCACGTTCCAAGAGCGCATATTTTGTAAAATATTAGATCTACTTTATGTCTACTTTCAGTACACTTTCGATCGCAATCCATTCTATTTTTAGGAAAAGATTGTCCATTGTTTATGAAAACGATATCGATTTTTACGTTCATCTGATCGAGAGTTTACTTTGGCGATTTTGTAAATACACGAAACGGGCTTCACACGTGAATCAAAGAAAGAATCGTAGATCAAAGAAGAGGATTCAAATGTACTTTTCAAACTTTCGCGATTAGATAACATAATAATAAGTTTAACGGATCTTTATCGCGTTTACATTTTTTATTATTTTACCTTTTTTACGTTCGGGAAAATAATAAAAAAGGTAAACGCGATTTGTATAAATACTTCAAAGACATTTGAATCCTAATTATAAAGTTAACTGGTTTTTATCGCGTTACCTTTTTTATTATTTTACCTTTTTTACGTTCGGGAAAATAATAAAAAAGGTAAACGCGATAAAGACCCGTTAAACTCATAATTAGTATTCAAATGTATTTGTCATTTCTATAGGAATTGAGATAGTGATCCTATGAGAGCTGTGACATTGTCAGCCCCAGATGTAAGAGCCACGAGGGATAGACCTTCATAGCTGGAATTAAGTTATTGTCAAGTTTATTGCTCTAATGTGTGGGGTTAGAACGTTTCCAACTAACGGTTACACGCGTTTATACCTTGTAGACTTTTAGCAATGATAGTTACTTTGAATCGGTATGTATCTTATTATTTGTAGTTTTTTTTGTATGCTACCAAAGTTGAATACTTTTTAAGAGTCAAACAAACAACCGGCCGAAGATTGCTTTTTTTCCAAAGCAAGGAGGCAATCACTCACGGAGGCAATGCTCCCTGAGATATAAAGATTAAAGATCTCTTGTGTCTGTGATTTCACCGGTGACTATACCCATTTAAACCGGAACACAAAAATGAGAAGATTTCTGATTGGCGGCGGAATGGTGGCAGAACGAGCCGTTTCACAGAAGCTCTACTACTCAAAAAAAATCTTGGCTAAGAACGAACATTTTAACAAAATAAAAAATTGTTAAAATGTTCGTTGTTTCACACCTGAGGGAGGACAAGCAGACACTCAGCTCAATAACATCCGTATCTTTATTTATTTTATTTTTATTAAGGCACAAACGGTTTACAATATCAAGATAAATGGTAAAAACTAAGGATTCTTACACCAATTGAGCTGCCGCTAATAGTAAATAAATGAATATACACATATTCAGTTACCTGAATAGCTATTCAACAACTGGTTGTCAACAACAAATCTTGTAAGCATACCGCCCATTCACAAACGTTTCGGTTCAACTTTTATAAAGAGGACGGCGAAGGAATGGAACACTTTATCACCATCTATCTTTCCTGCAAAATACAATCCGGGTCTCTTCAAAGTGATAGTAAAGTATCTTCTAGACCTTGATCCATCGTCGGCCATATTCACTTACCATCGGGTGAGATTATGGCAAATGAAGTTCTATTATTGATTTAAAAAAACGTACGAGGAATAGAACAAGACAAATCTGTCCCTCAGAATCTAGTTTCAAAAGCGAAAAAAGATCTTCTAGGTATCTAGTAACTAAGGCTAGTTATGTACGCGAACTATATAATTATATAATGTCATATAGTTTTCATGGCATGCTGGCTTGTGAGAGTATTTTGAGACTCCAATAACCAGTGAGTTTTGACGACCTCTGTGACGTATGGACGAAGGCCTGCTTAAGTCGCAGAAGGTAGTGGCTTCGATTCCCGTTGCGAGACAAATATTTGTATGATCTGCAAATATTTGTCTAGGGTTTGCGTGTTTTCTATGGAAGTGTAAACTATTTTAAAAAATCCTTTAAAGTAGTATATCAGTTATATAGTTCCCATAAAACAAGCTCTGCTTACATTACTGCTACATAATACTGCGTGATAATGTCCAGCATTTTTTATTTATTTTGTTTCCGGAAATTTAAAAAAGACCTTTTTTCCCCATCTGTTTTTCTCTTTTAAAATATTTGCTGGATACACAAACAAAAAAAAAAAATCGAATAAAGCTATAAAACGTAGTCAGGTTCTACTAGGTTCTCAATAAAACAATTTACGCAGTTTTTCTAAACCTTGACGTGTTTTTATTATCTAATCCAACGCCCCTTAGTGTTTTGTGGCGATCAAACGTATATAAAAACAATCTTTGCATTCCTAAAAACCGTTTGCTAAAAGAACGCATTTCAATCGGATATTCTATTTCAGAAATAAATAATAACAGACAAAAAAAGGGAAATGGAAAACGCATAGAGTTTTGTAAATAATAGACCATACCTAAAAAGCGTATGTAGGCTCTACTAGATTCACAAAAATATTTAGTTCAAAACTAGAACGCTAGTTGCAGCATTTTCGCTTTTTGTAAGCCATTTTGGCCAGCGAGCATTGTAAAGAAATATCGTACACGAGTCTCTCATTTTGCGTTGTATTTCTTTGGTAAATATTGGAACACTGTATGTACCTATGTATACTGTGTATTCTATTCGTTTGCGCCGTGTGTGCCCTAAATACATACCAGATGAAGTTTTTTCTGAAAGTTAACAGTCAGTAAAAATAAACGCAGAAATAAGCAAAGTTTTTTTAAATATTGTATAGTTTTACATTAACTGCCTGTTAGAGTCCATTGCTGGACATAGGAGTCCTTCCCTGAATGCCATGATTTATTTATCCTTATTACTAAAAATCTAAACTAAGAAACGATCAGTAAACATTATAATAAGTTTTAAGTTTTCTTCTTACCGAAATGCAAAAAAAAAACGGTTGACGCTATAAAGACTCGTGTATAAAACTTACAACTGAAAATATTTCTAAACTACAAAGAAACGAAGTCTTAAATTAACGCGATTCGGCTAAGTGCTGGTTAATATACTGGTTTCTGGGCAAAATATGTCTGCGTTTAAAATTCTTATATAAATATTTCAAGTATATTATTAAAAGTAGATAATTATCCATTGAATAAAAACCTATTGAGACCACGGATTTCGTCTCGCTAAGATCCTGACACCCTTCATTCATCTTAGTACAATATTATTATGTCATTTTTATAGTTTTTAGTGGTAGTAGAACTCCTTGTTGAAAGAGTTCGTCTTCGAGAGGAAGTCCAACCACCAAAACTATTTCTGCCGCCAAGCAGTAATCGTCGTATTGCTGTGTTCCGTTTTGAAGGGTGTTGGTGAAATTATAATAATAATAATAATAATAATAATGCTGGACATTTTTCACACAGCATCATCTAGCACCAAACTAAGCAGAGCTTGTATTATGGGAACTACATGACTGATACACTACTTATATACTTTTTTTGTAAATACATACATATTATACATAGAAAACATCCAGATCCCGAGACAAATATTTGTTTATGCAAACATTTATCCCGCGGCGGGAATCAAACCCGCAACATTCTGCATGTCAGGCGGGCCTTCGCCCACTTCGGCACAGAATTCGTCAGCTAACGCATACATTATAATTATAGACACATGAGATTTTTCATCCGTAATGTCCCAGGGTTAGCAATACATCTGGTGACGCAAATATCCATAGGTTACGGTAACCGCTTACCAACAGGTGGGCAGTATGCTTGTTTGCCACTTTAGCTGTATAATAAAAAAAAACAAGATCATTGTTGTTTTAAAAACACGAGTTTTGTTGCCAAATGCCATAAGATTCTCTTTTTTTTTATGAGCTCGGTGTCTTAATCGACACGCGTATGCGTAGTAAACACTTTAGTACAAAGATCTAGCGTTAAAAAAAAATACGGTCACTTTTTAAAGTGCTTATTCAGCACCTGCCCGCGCCTTAACGATTGTACAAATTCAACTTGCCTAGAAATACATGCAAGTCTACGATACATCTACGGCCTGTTTGTATTCCATCTATGTAACGCATACAAAGCGTCTGACGTCAACGCTAAGTTTAAGAAAAAACTAAATTTTATTGAATGAAAAATACGCAGAGTCTTGAGGATACCGCAGAGGCACGTCTTATCATAATTTATATTTGGCACAAGCCCACTTTTTGAATAATAGTCAGCGTTCCACGTGACAAGTTCGCCGAATATTGTAACACTAACCGTTGGCACATGACTTCGAACTGTTAGACGTTCTAGGCCATGCCAGTTTTTTCGCTATATTTTCCAACGCTGTTTTGAGCATATAACAAAAAATATAGTTAATATAGTTCCCAAGTAAGTTCACAGGAGTAGTTGCTTGCATGTAGTTCTACGTGGCATCTGGTTAACCCTTAATCACTCTCTGTCCCCTGTTTATCTATTGGATTATTCAGAGTAATGTATTTTACACTCAACGTATTCTAATGGGCACGGAGTGGTTTTGAAATCATGAGGGAGTTGAGAAATTTAGCTAAATATTGGTCTTGGTCTTCACTTTTCGATGGAGTAGATGTTGAATAAAATGCAACTTAAAAAAACGTGATTAGGCAATGATAATGGCAGAATAGTCAACCAGGGCTGACATATTTGTGTTAGCGTGACAGGAAAACTAAGCGTGAGGTATTTGTCTAGACCCTGGTAATCACCTCTTGATTACCAGGGTCAAGAAAAAAAGACTTGTATTCTGGCAATGTATCGGAAGACGCAGAGTAGGAAGGCTACCACTAGGCTTCTTCAAGAAGGTAATAATGATGATGATGATATATTTTGTTAGAAAACAAAGAGGCAGCAAGCAAAGGAATTAATTTATTTTTGCATTCCTATTTTCCTCATTTATACATAAAAGTGTCAAAGATGTTTTTATTAAGTTGGCAGTAAGTAAACTTTTTGTAGGTACCTACCCAGATGAAAAAACTTTTTCAATCCATCACAAGTCTGAAAGGTTTTTTATAAACTACACTTAACCTAGAAGCTATGACAAATCTAGTTTCAGAATACGATTTCTCAAATCCCAGTCTAGATATTTTTTTGTATTTTTATTTTTTGTTCTCGTCGTAAATCATAAAGTTGGGATTGTTTGTATAAATAGTTGAAGTTATAATTTTTCTACTCAAAAAATACATTGTCAATGGACATAAGGAAATAAAAAAAATATGTATAAATATGTGTACAAGATTTGGTATTCTCTCAAATGAAGTAAACGAATTGAACAAGATTTTTACAAGAGCTACTTTACCGATTTAAATAAGAAAAACATGGGCACCCCGCATTATTACGCCTCAAAGCGTAATCTTATAAAATGAAGACCAACCATCAAGTTTAAACAATTTAACTAAGAGCATATACAAAAAACTTAGCCCGAATTGAGAACCTCCTATTTTTGGAAGTCGGCATAAAAATCGATTCAGACACTAACAATATAAATGTTCTTATTTTTAGGTACAATAAATCTGACAGAATACAGATTCCATAATCTTGAATATAAGGAATGGTTAGGACCAGTAGCGCCATCTAGCGTCATGTTGTTGTTTGCAGAAAATGCAGTGGAGATTCTAGTGATATCTACGAAATAATTTACTACAAAGAACAAACAAAATGCTTTATGTACTTACTTGGATACAAATACAAATAATTGTTTTCACTATAAAATGTTTACAACCATACTGTTTCGCTGGAATCCGAACCAAGTATATTTACGGAGAAAATAAGCGAACAAAAATACTTTATAAAAATAAAACTTTTGTGTAAAAATTTATGAATAAAATATGTGCTGAAAATAATCACTTTCATTAACCTTCTTTCTTTTTTATGAAATTATACTTACTATATTAACACGTCCTATTTTTAGACGAGCACCCATAAATCAAGAAAGCATTATCCATTTAACCCTAAATCTTTCTCATTTGCATTTAACCCGTCACTACCGACCTGTCATCGACTTCCAATACTGACTAAACCGTAAAACTAAAATGTTTAAAAACTCTCTGACGAGTGACACATAGATAAGGACGGTCGACCACCGAAATAGCTCAGAACACATTAACTTTTTGTTCGATTTTCTGCTTAATCCCTTTTTGAACTTTGGCTGTTATTGTCGTAGAATTATCTGTGGTCAGCTATGAGAACGTACTTTAAAGAGATAATGCACGATTGGAAGTTCGTGGATGGAATTCATGTAAAATTTGGGTACCTTCTTACCAAAGTTTATCGACGATTTTTCTGTTGTTTCAGTTCCTACTCTCGGTACCTAGCACTTAATCATGATATAAAAGTATCATAATGGGTATATTATTTTTCTACAGTGACAACAGATAGATAGGTACGTAATTACTTCCTATATACCTTTCCAGTTTCCAATAATTTCCAGATAACCAGATTTCCAGATTGATTTAATAAAAAAATAAAAGAAAGGATGGCTGTGCACAGAGTAAAAATAATGACAGTATATCCTCTTATAAAAAATGAGCATATGAAATACTTACCTATTTTAATAAAATCCGTCGCAGGTACGTATTACTAAAGCAATGTTCAAGATGATTGTACATCGAATGGTTTATTGGGTTTACCACAAAGTTAGGTAGGTATGTAAGTAAGCTTTGTAATTTATTTAGTCTAGAATAATCCTAAGTAGGTAAAAATTCGATTGATTCTTGGTCTACGACCTCTGAGAGCCAGACTCGTGCGAATTTTATGATGAAAATATTAGATTTTTATTGTGGCTATAAAGTGCAGGTAGGTACTGAATTTTAATGAGGGTTCTATGTATTCATCCCTCGTTTCGAAACTTAGCTCCTTTGTACGAGAAGATCACTTTGTAAAGCTTATTGTCAGCCAAAGTTCGAATTCAAGTTTATTTCAATCACATAAAATCGTCTGATGAATGGAAGCTGACTCACAAAGCATCTTATTAAAAAGGATGCAAGTCCGTAGGTAGGTACCTAATCTAAATCATGAATCCATCGAAACAGGACGCAGCGTAACATTACAAATGTATCGGAAATGCCGAAACAACACGGCCACTTAACGCACGGTACCTACTTAGCGTATAAAAAAACAACAACAACAAACGCACACTGAAGTGTTATTTGCGCGGTATTATTAGCTGCAATGCATATAAACAAGGTTACAGCTAAACGTCGCCCCCGGCATATCGATGCGTGGACCGTGCTTTCGTGCTTTCAAAAGCTAACCCGTCCTGCAAGAAAGAGAGGTACGTCCCAGGTCCCAGCACGTGGGAAGCGAATTCCGACCGCACGCACCCCCTCCCGAAACCTCCCCCCCGCGCCCGAGCGCACCGCGCACGCCAGTCGCGCGTCGACCGCCGCACCGGCAACACGGATACTGGACACCGTCGTCCCGGCTACCGCCCTGACATTGTGTACCCGTAGTGTGAACCCAAACGTGATTTGTTTTGAGTGTTACGTCCCTTGTGAGCTGTGAACGCAATGAATAAGTGAATTTTGTGTGCATTATGAGGTCTTACACTGCGTTATGAATGGTCTGGATCGCTGTTTCTTCGATCAACGTAAGTGTTTACGGTATTTAAGTGTTGTGAATTATTGTCCGGGAATGAAATTGGCTAGTCGGTTTTTGCGGTTGGTGAAGGCTGTTACCGCATTTAATGGGACGTGCGTTGGCTGTTTCGATATTTTCAGCGGTGCGATACGCGACGCTAATGTCAATTTATTTTCAGGGGATAATGCGTTTTGCATTACATTTAACCAATTTATCGGTGATTATGTAGATTGGTGATTGTGTTGGAATCCCACTATTTGAGCGTTTCGAAACACGTAATTTTAAACTTCCAACCGCTGATATAACATTCACTTAGAATTTAGAAACTTGACAATACCTAGTATAGTTTTATAATATCTGTTATACCAACCGAATACTTACATGTAGCAATGTCATTTTCATATTATTGTAATGATTGATAACTTTAAGAATTATTAGGTTAAATAAAATGAAACTGCCGAAAATCTTACCAAAAAATACCTAGCTATATCGCACATTGTCACAGAACTTAAATTTGAAAGCACCCGTAAACTTCAACTCGTAAACAATCAAGATAAACACATCGCCGTCTAAAATTGAATTGTTTCTATCTAATAGAATCCGCAGACCGACAATAAACAGAGCCAGTGAACATGACACTTAGTGAGATATCAAAAACAATATCCGACAGAAAACTGTTGGGCTGTTAAAAGGGATTTGAGTGATCGAAAAAAAAAACTATAATCCCGCAATATTTGCGAAATTTAGAACAGATTTTAGTTGACCCATTATATATGTCCTGACAGTTAGAAGCTCAGCCTCAATATGCACTGTTTTGAAATGCTGATTCTAAATTTGCAATAGGTTTAGTGAATTATTGGGTGAGATAGAAAAAAATACAGAATAGCTACCTAGGCCAAGGCCTAACTGTTTAATAAGAACAATATGAACAATATAGGTAGGTACCTAGTTGGGCATTACATCTGACGAAAAACTGGCAGTTCTTTATAAAACCACTAAAATTAATATGCACATATCTGTTAAAATTTGGTATCGTGCAACATTTCCAGATGCTCCTAAAACAAAATTTCGTGCATTCAAATATGTGCTTACATAAATTTGGAATTCTGAGTATATTCCTGTTGGAATATAAACACGTAGATAACACTAATGATCCTTGTGAGTAAACAGCTTCGTTTTATTTTGTTAAGATAACTGCTAACGAGGACTAACTAGGAGCAAACGGTTGAATTGACGATAATTTGTTCTATTAAAGGGCTGGGACTGAGATCGATTTGGTAGGGGTCGAGAAGAGGCGAACTCTGGAACTCTTTGGAAGGGTTACAGACTCTTAAAAAAAAATAAGTATGCCTGGCGGAACACTTATCGAATTATGCACCTACCTCTAAAGTCCTTCAAGATTTTATCCCGTTATGGATATTTGCCCTACTCTGTGATTTTACCCAGCTATAGAGCCCGGTACTATCTGCGGAAAAAATAAACAGATATAGCTTAACATTGTTAATTTAAGGAATCAGGAATACCTTACTTCTAGGGGATCCTTCAATAGGGTT
Organism: Perizoma affinitatum; assembly: GCA_961405105.1. Classification (NCBI taxonomy): domain Eukaryota; kingdom Metazoa; phylum Arthropoda; class Insecta; order Lepidoptera; family Geometridae; genus Perizoma; species Perizoma affinitatum. The sequence goes on along the minus strand of OY560194.1, from coordinate 13,195,976 downwards.
CTGTTGTGGCAGATATGTGAACAGAGTTTAGAAATGTGTGAATTTTAATCTGGCTGCAGAAGGTTATCGATCATTAGAGGCTGTTTTAGCGAACAATTATTTACTAGTTAACTAATGACAACTCCTTGAAGCATTAAGGTGATTAGAAATGACTAATCATAGTAATTTTTTCCTCAAACACGGTAGGGCACATAAACTAATCAAATTAATTAAATCACATAATGATCACAAAGAAACACGTTTTCGACTATAATCCCATTGATCGAGCATACATCTGGAATGCTCAATTCAATTCAATTTATTATATTTTATTCCATTTAGATTATTTATTGTATTGACAATTATTGTACACTTGGAAAATACATTTTAATGTGGTGATGTTATTAATATTAATAATACATTATGCTAATTGTTTTCTTAACGATAACTGACTTCAATACTAAAGAAGACCGGCCATTAAACAAAAAACAAAACAATCTGATTTAAATAAAATGAATGCTATTTTTTTTTTCTACCCTGCTCATATGGTAATGTAGATCTTATAAATTATAATAGATTTATGAGGTTATCAACTAGGTGGTCGTCAGAGGCACGTCCAAACATTATATTTGGCTTTAACCACGTTTTTCATAGTAGCATAGCATTCCGCGTGCCAGGTTGAAAGCCCAACAAAGTTTATTGAAACACTACCAATGACACACGCCTTCGATTTTTTGGTTCAATGAGATAACACATTTTTCGAGTGCAAAATTCATTGGTGCACGTCCTAGTTTCGAACCTACGAACTTTGGATCGCAATTGGCTACTAGACCAACATGGCTCTTGCAATAAGGAGTTAACCCGAAATGTGGTTATCTTATTTTTTATGGTTGAAATGGATAGCCTATAACCAATAAGTATAACCTAACAAATCACGCTCATGTGTCTCCGACACCTTCGTGTTAAACACACATAAATCATGGATGGCAAATAATAGAAAAAAGGTATTTAAATAGTGCGACGGACCACCCGCGAGATCCACCTAACATCATCCAAAGCACGAACCCACATTTTACCATCAAAATACCCAACTGTATTGAGTTTTTTTACTTAATTTACATTTCTCTCATCCTCATTCGTTTTTTGGGGTTCCGTTAGGTTTTTAATAAAACCTTTTTTTAAACTTAACAGACATGTTATGTGTATAACACTATTTACCTAATGTAATGGCAATGTGCCTACTCATTTATTTACAGCTCACTCTTACCTAAACAACCCACTACATCTATACTAATAATAAATCTGTAGAGTTATTTTCTGTTTGAACTAATCTCTAAGTTATGTCCTCCATAAGTGAAAATTTTTCACTTAAAAATAACTTTACAAACTTTGAAAATATATTTTAGATATACACATAAGAATTCGAAGGATCCATCAGAATTCTATAAGTGAAAAGAATAGTACACCTGTCATCTATTCACTCGTCTATTTTTGAATTGAACCCTCCGATTATGTACAGAACTCTAAATTCTCAACTGGTTCGTTTTATTTATAACGTTTTTGTCATTTAAACACAACTGCACTATCATACAGCTATTGTTGTTTCCTATCCTGTTTTTACTATTTAAATGTGATGAGTTTATCGATTACATTGTCCGCTACCGGTTGCAAACTAGTTTCACGTTCATTTCATGTCTCTAGTTTAATATTTTATTCATTGAGCTGATTATACTGGTTTCTTGTTGCATCTTTATAAGTCTCGAGAGCTCGTAACGAAATGTAAGTTCTTGTGCCAGTTTTTTTATCTTCTTTTTAGCCGGGAACTTCCTTATACCTTATCTAGGCTACTTCTGCTGTGATCACGTCGACTTGTCTATCTTGTGCTTAATAGGATTAAAAAATAACTGTATATTCCAACCAAAATGAATGTTTGTTACAAAGTTTCACTTAATTTATTAAAACACGAGAATTAAGCTAGTAGTCTCACAAATAAGTTTAAAATTCCAGCATTCCGAGTTTCAAACCCACTGTTATTTTAAACGACACATGTTACAAAGCAGAATGTTTAACTTTCTGAGTGACTGCAACAGACCTGCACTGAATCTTAACTATTTCCCCCCAAAGTTTCCGGTTAATTTAACCCGAGGTCGACACATGCATCGAAACGCGCAAGAAAGCTAAGGGAACTCCCACGTGGCCTGAACAAACACGAACTTCCCAGAAACACAATGTCATCACAAACAAAAACACGCCCCAATTGCCTACAATATTACATTACGAAACTATTCTTCCATAACTGCCGACGACCCTAGCATTATTCGAATACAATTTGTAATTAAAGGCTCGAGTCGGCTCAAAAAACTCTCAGGTTTAAGAGGCCAATAAAAGAGTTATGGGTAGGTAAACGATCAAACTTAAAACGGTATAAAAGCAATACTTGCGTTCATTGTTTGATGCGTTAACCGCGCTCGTAAAATTTGTACAAATTGGTTTTAAAGGACCCGTTTTTTCGGGTTCCGTGCCGCAGAGAGAAAAACAGAATGCAAGATATGTTTTATCAAATTTTAATGCACCACGGGTAATCGTTTTAAGACGGTGACAGTTATCGCAGTAATCCCGCTGGTTAGAGCTTGGAAATAATAGTCTCGATGCGTTTACTAAATTTAAATTAGGTTGTGTAATAAAATGACCTCAGTGAATGGGGTTATTAACATACAAAACATTACTGAAATTTGACATGTTAGAATTCTATACTAGCATGCTAATGTATATGTCTAATGAACAAGTATGTACATTTATTACTGTAATTGTACCAAACTGTAATCTTGAACAGATCAACTTTATCTTATCTTATAAGCTAGGAAATAATCAGGGAATTTTACATTGAAGTTAGTTTCTACAATAATTGTTGCTTTTCTAATTTATTTTTTACATCATTATGCTAAGTACACCTAATTAAGTTAATATTGTTATTTGACTGACGTGTAAATTGTATTTACCAATAAATTGATTATTCTGATTAAGTGGTTTGTCTAAGGTTTATGTAAAAAACTAAATTAATCAGTAACAAGGTGTTATAGGCATACTGAGATAATTCAACTTAATCGCATACGCTAATATACTTTCAACTCAACAATTAGTTATAACTGATTATGTCAAATAATTAGCGGTTTTATCGCTAAGAAGCGCTATCTATCAGACCACCTAAGGAAAAACTAAATACGGAACCTTAAAGCACATGTGCTATTCGCGCTTAGCTAAATTTATTTGCTCTTATTTATTTGTATTATTGCTCTCACTCGAATCAGATATAAATTCTGCCGCGTGCCATTTTTAGTTGGTTTGCATTTTGTGTCTATTTAGGATTGATTTTCGTTTTATTTAGTCTTTACGGCGACAAAGTTTCGCCATTCGGGAAATACTTTGTTACCTGTGCTATTTTTGGCGACATGCAATTATGCCTATCGAAATACTCTGTTTCCGTTTATTTCCATTGAACATTTCAATCATTGGAATTATTATTGAAAATTTATGATGATGGCCCGGCGGGCGGGTAGCTGCGATGTAAGAGTAGCGGGTTCGATTTCCATTGCGGGACAAATGTTTGCATGTTCGGGTCTGTGTGTGGTGGTACAACGGTACTCGTAATTCCTGATACCCATGAACCAGGAATCCTAGTGTGGGGTCAGGACTATGGTGTCTGTTGGGGCTAGATGATGCTTTGTGTAAATGTCCAGCATTACTTCTTTTTCCTCGATTTACTTTATAGTCATTATCAAATACGGTTTCAGTTAATCATCGTGTGCCATATTACCAAAGCTCCACGGATAATTAAATCATCGGCTAATTAAGTATTGTGTGTCGCTGTGACGCTTATAACTAATAATTATACACCGGGCTCGATCCAAATTATCTACACATATTAAATTGGCTGTTCGTTTGTTTAGAGTCCTAGTTTCCGGGAGTGGATAATCTGACGTACTTTGTTACTTCAAAGCTAGTATAATATTCATACTGCATGTATAACTATTATGTTTCTTCATATAAATTTAAAAAAAATATAGCATTTATAAAAGAAATTATGTTAATACTGTATTTAACAAAAACCATGTCCGGTCCATTGAAGCCGTATGTTCTACGTCAATAGTAATCATTCAAAACATATTTTAATGTAAGGTTGAAACAAACAAAACACGCTCACTACTGTATTCCCTATGATGTACATCCTCATATACATACTCAGTGAGAATAAATGAGGAATAATGAGGATACATGCCCGCGTTTCGCAAGTAGTTAGCATTCCACGTGACAAGTTATTAATAAGTCTTAGTGAAGAATAATAACTTGTTAGTCTAATTCAAGCAGAAATCTAGTGAATAATACCAAAATTTATCAAAAAACTGCCATTTAAAACTGCCTTATCTAAGTCAAACAGCAAGGTAGTAGAATAAGAATTGAAGCAGAAAGGTAATAAAAATTCAAGCAGAAAGCTAGTAGATTAAGAATTCAAGTAGAAAGCTAGTAGATTAAGAATTCAAGTAGAAAGCTAGTAGATTAAGAATTCAAGTAGAAAGCTAGTAGATTAAGAATTCAAGTAGAGAGCTAGTAGATAAAGAATTCAAGACGAAACCTAGTAGATTAAGAATTCAAGAAGAAACCTAGTAGATTAAGAATTCAAGTAGAAAGCTAGTTCATTAAGAAATCAAGTAGAAAGCTAGTAGATTAAGAATTCAAGCAGAAAGCTAGTGGAATAATATAAAATTTTCCAAAAAAAAAACTGATTTTTAAAACTGCCACTCCAGCAGGCATAGCCGGTAGCAAGAACTAGTGATCATTCAGCCTCGGAATTAGGTTACGCATCAATCACTGCGATAGCGTTAATAACGTGCCGCATTATCACGCATCGACTTACGCGTTATGTAAGGGTTGTACCAACTTATGTGCTATTCCTAGTACATAACTATGAACATAGCATTGACCTTACTAAAACAGAGAATGTAAACAGATCGTAAGGGCTGATGCGGCCCATTAGAGTGAACAAGTTAAAAGAAAAACATGTTTTATGAATGGCATAATTTTATGGTTTGAAATCGTTCATCAACGACTTGTTGTTTACTTATAGACAAAAATATCATTTAAGTACTCCTTTACTTTTCTTGACAGTGGCCACGGCTTTTGCAACATAATCGGGAAAATAAAAAAAAGGTAAACGCGATAATGAGCCGTATTATAAAATAGAAAAACATAAATAACTAAACACTCAACATACGCATACATAGTCCTGACCCCACACTAGGATTCCCTGTGTCGTGGGACGTAACGCACTATCGGTGAAGGCACCGACTAAGTTTCGACTCATTCCAGTAGGTTAACTACCAGTAGGTTTTTGGAAGAAAACCTACTGGTAGTTACAGCGAATAGCGCGTTCAAACAATAAATAAATAAATAAATAATGCTGGTCATTTTCCGCACAGCATCATAATTATAGCCCCAAACTAAGCAGATCTTATATTATGGGAACTAAATGACTGTTAAACTATTTTCTTTTTTTTTGTAAATACATACTTGTATTTCATATACATACCATATATAGAAAATACCAAACAAAAAAAAAACTCTTCACCTTTATAATTAGTATAGATTATATTTGCAATATTTTTTCTTACAGTGGCTACGTTTTCTAGACGATTTTCTACATCAGTAAAATGTTAACACCTTTCTAGTTTCACTATTTGGCTTCCTATTGTTCCTAACACCGACTTGCTGTCCCACTCGGTCATCCGATCCTGAACATAATAGAATTCACACAACACGTGTGTTCCTATGAATATATGAATGCATATCGCCCCAGTAGTGTTTTTCAATTTTCCGGTACAACAGTCATGTGTATTGTAATGTCTGTTATTATAGACGAAGCAGACTGATCTAGACATAACTAAGTGGAGGAAAACGAACGAGTCTGGATAGATTTACGTTAGCACCTTTTTTATTCTACACACAAATCCTATCCTATCCTATCCTATCCTACAAATATTATAAACGCGAACGTTCGTGAGGATGGATGTTTGTTACTCTTTCACGAAAAAACCACTGAACGGATTTTGATGAAACTTTACAGCAATATATTTATACATTAGAATAACACATATGCTACTTTTGATCCGGGTACCATGCGGATGAAGCCGTGGGCAGAAGCTAGTTAATAATAATGCTAGACATTTTTCACACAGCATCCACCTAGCCTCAAACTAAGCAGAACTTTTATTATGGGAACTAAGTGACTGATATACTTTTGTAAATACATATACCTATTATACATTACATGACTGTTATACTTATATACATTTTTGTTGTAAATACGTACACATATTATACGTAGCATAGAAATGAACACTCACAAAAAGCAGAGTCATATGACTATTTTACGAGAGTCCGTAGCTTCAACGTCAGAAACTGTATAATTAGGTAGTTCCTTATTGAAATGGCTTTGAGGACAAACAAACACGCTCCAGACTACGATAGACGTCTAGGTGAAGTCTCGTGCTTCCATACCATGTCCAGATGTGTTAGATAATGTAGATTCTTAACAGTACTTACATTATAAAAACAAAACACGCTAGTGGTGTGCTTAATAATGTATCTTTTTATAATAAACTAGCTACTGCCCACGGCTTAGTCCGCGTGGTACCCGGATGAAAAGTAGCTCTTACCGTTAATGCGTTCGTAACAATTAAACGCATTCGCTCGATCGTTTTCCCGTCGACTTCCGTTAAATCATTAAAGATAACGTAAAGATTTATAATAATTATAAATTCATCGTGACTTTCATCTAAATCATTGAAGCAGTTTTATGGAACCGATAAAGACAAAGATTAATAATAACAATAGGACGAAAATGTAATTGATTGATGACCACGGCGAACAGATCTTATGTTAAGCTGCTTAAAATGCTAGATTGCTTAATAATAATCGATGATTTGTGTTCGGTTCAGAGCATTTTTCTTTTGTCGTGTTTGTGTGGGTGGAGATTTGAATTTAATGTGGTGCATTTTTACGTTAACGTTTTATGTGATCAGCTTTTTATCCTACATTTCAACAGATAATTGAAATAAAAAAAAATAAAGAATTATAAACAAGTATAATTCTTTTTAACAAGATCTGTTGAAATGGAACTGAGAAAATTAAGACTTAAGTTAACCAACAAAATAACAGTCGAGTCTAACGATTGGTTATGATTACAGATTCCTATGAAAACGTATGTTAAACTTTGATTAGGACCTAACCACCCGTTATTGTGTTGGTGAACTCGGGCCTTAGTTTGCAATAGATTCGATAAAATATATTTACAGTTTTTTATATATTATGACGTGGCAAACAGACATACAGTCCAACTGATATACAATGGTTACCGTCGCTTCTGACATTTGCAAAACCTGGGGCTTTGCTGATGCGATACTCTGAAGTAATCTTTTTTTTTATACGAATAAGACGTAACCATTTATTTACTAACCACCTAGCTAAGTACCTACATAACTAAACAGCCGGAGTGGATCTCAGTGGAACTTGGACAGTATAAAATAGTTGCATAACCTTGTTTTTTAAACTGGGACCCATAAATTTATATGATAAGTCATTTAAGTATTAACAGAATATCTAATAACTGTTGCTAATGATCTGTAGATTGATAAAATGATGCAGATCGATGGAAGCGTCTCCAAAATGCTGTCTGCATTGCCACGCTGAATGGTAATTCTAAAAACGCATTAAAGTGCCAGGTTTGCGGGGCGACCCATCGTTGTCAATGTCTCGATGTCGAATGACAAAAATAAGTTATATGTAGTAGTATTAGACTTGACAATTACTCGAATAATTAAGGAAAATTATACTAGTCTTTATAAAACAATTATTTGTTCGTAATTTCCTATATAATTTTGAAAGCAAATTTGTAACATGTTGTAACGAATATATGGTGAAATTAATGAAATATAACAGATTAATTAAATAAATAATGCTGATAAATAAACATTTTTCACACAACATTATCTAGCTCGAAACTAAGCAGAGTTTGTGTTATGGGAACTACATGAATGATATACTACTTAAATACATATTTTGTTTTGGAAATACATACATAATGTTATACATGGAAAACAATCAGACCCGAGACATATATTAGCAGATCATGCGACGGGAATCGACCCCGCAACCTTCTGCGTCGCAGGCGGGCCCTCGCCCACTGCGACACAGAGTTTCAATCAATTATTCAAATCAGTTTGCATTCTATAAAATATGCTTTTATCCAGTAGCCTGGACAAAGTAGGTGTTATTGTACATTTTAAACAAAGTTAACCAACTATTCAGTATAATGCAAGTTATGCAACTGTTCAAGATTAAAATATTCAGCATTTTTGATGACCTTTTAAGTTAAAAGTTATACCTACAATTAACTGCAATATGCAATGCTGATGCCCAAAACATCTTCACTTCACTTGCGCCATAAACTTTTTATGGTAATTCAATTCTCAGAGCCCCATTATAACTCGCATCAACAGCCGATAAAGTAGCAGTAAACGCGTTTTTTTTTCCTTACTAGTGTTGTAGGTCAAGACGAAAATATGCCGGAATTATAGTTATCACTTTTTATTTTAGTAACTTAATTCTTGACATCTAAGATTTTAAATTTGCCGGAATTTTAGTTAGGTTCCCCATTTTATTTTAGTTAAAATTCGATTTCTTAGAATTATAAGTGTTATTAATTCATCGAACTTTTTTGTTGTATTATTTATTGGTAAAATTACAATCTGTTTTTTTAACAATAAATTTGAAAGGACTAACTTAATCGTGGTAAGTACTACTTAATGTATAAGGTGATTTTATTACATAAATCTATTGGAAAAAAAGTAGGTAATAACTAAGAAGTTTTTTTATAAAAATAAAAGATTCGTTAAAATATTAGTTGTTTCAAAATTTTTAAAAGCCGGATAATATACTCCCAAATCAGGAACCAGGAAAAGAAATAACATCTTTAGTCTGAGCACACGGCTTCTTTGACGATTATGCTCGGCTATAAGAATGGAATTGGGTAGAGGGAACAAAAAAGGCATTATAAAAATGAATGTGAGCATTCGACACGCGTGCTATGTGCTAGTAGACATGCATGACCCGTAACGCCATCTATTGGAGAGTGGACGCAGATCTGATACAACAACTTTACTTCGTTGACGAAGGATGTAGAAAGGTTTATATTATAAGTAGGTTGTTATCTACTTTCAAATAAATGTAGTAAGTAATATTTTTACCGATTTTTTCACATAAAAAAAAACATTGATTAACGCAATTTTTTTTAAGTACCAAATTTTTTGGTTGTGACGTAAAGTTACCCAGCTTAATTTAATAAATGTATTCATATATTTCGTTTTTTTTTCACATTAAAAAGCATCGATGAACGCATAATATTATTTATTTACGAATTTTTTTGTTGTGACTTTAAGCACTTTAATTTATTTTTTGTTCAAGTCTTCAACGAACGTCATTACGGCACAACCAATTAAAATGAATATGCAGAAATGGAAGCAGTAGTGCGGTCCCTGTGACAATAAAAGAGTCCGTATAGAAAGAGATTGAATGCTCAGGGGTCAGGAGTCGAAGATGTTGAGAGGAACGAGCAGGATGGTCTTGAGGGAAGAGTGAAGAAAAACGTTCCTTGAGTTAGGAGAGAAAGAATTATGGAGGGTATTGTAAAGAAGGCAGATTATGTGATCCGATGAACATAACGGATAAATGACCATTTGCTCAAACTTTTTTCATCTCATGGACCTACACAAACTTTACAATGCATTGATTGGACAATGCTCTCCGCTCCATTAACACTCGAAATCTATTTTTCATGTTCTAAGCTATCGCATACAAAGTAACCTTCGCTTTTCATTCAATGCGAGTCCAACATTACTCTTGGCAAAGCGTGAATACATCTAGCTCACTCCATTGACACTCTTATTATACTGGATATTTTCGATATGTATGTCAAAATAAGTATAGAGTAAAAATATTGAAAATTGATGTTTGATTTACAAATAGATAATTGATGTTTGATTTACAAATAGATAATTGATGTTTTTTTGTTTAGGAAAAAAAGCGATGTTAATACCAGAAATAAAGATAAACTCGCTGTTGCCACTTGTAGACTCCATAAAGTTAGGAAATCGTTTAAAGGTTTTTATAACAAACTCCCAAGAGATATACAAAAGTTGTCTATTAACAAATTTAAAAACGTAATTAAAAAACAACTTTATAAAAAGGCATACTATCTGATTATTTAGATGATCAAAACTCTTAAAATTTAAAATGCTCCAACTCTTTGTTTTGTAAAAGGATCATTAAAAAGAATAACCAGCCTTGTTTTCTTGCCTTTCTTTCCTGGCTTGGTCGCGGAAGAACAGGCAGTAGATAAAACCGACGTTACAAAGTGATCCATGTGATTTTAATGAATAAATGAATTTTGACTTTGACTATTAATATTTATTAATCTCTTGCTAACTCTTCGTCGACAAGAGAATATAAAGTAAATAAATCTAAACAAATGTTTTTATTCTATGACCTGCAAATATTTGCCACGGGTCTGGGTGTTATCTAAAAAGTAAATAAGTAGTATATCAGTCATGTAGTCATGTGTCCGTTAATACAAGATCTGCTTAGTTAATTGCTAGATGATGCTGTGTGAAAAAAAAAGTAAACTGGCTCTTAGTGACTTGAGCTAAGTGACATACCATTACTCTTGATAAGTACCAGCGACGAAAGTTCCGATTCAGACCTTAGGATTATAGAAAGGTACGCTTATTTTGTTAACGCGCGTCGCATTGACTGTCAACGTGGATGGACATAATCCTGCTAGCCTCTATATTAAGACTTGCATCTCAGTAAGTTTTCAATATGTATGACAAAATGACGTTTAAATAATCCGTTCAACTCGGAAGATGAAAAAGCACGCAGTACGTATTTGGAGGATAGTCGTCTGTATTTAAACGTGGCCTAAAAACGTAACATAGCAGTTGAAATATGAATAGTTGTTTTACAGTTTCTTTATTTTTGTGACTCATCTACAATAATAATATTTTTCACACGTAAAGTTTGTAAGTTTGGATGTGGGGTATATCTTCGAAAATAATTATCCGATTTCAAAAACCTACAATGGGCTGTAATTACTGTTAAAATTTAAGTGATTTTCGTGTAGATCAATTGCAACAAAATCGATAAAAAATCGAGCGAATGCGTTTCTTACGAAAGCTGCCTTAACGGTGATATTTACTTATAATCGCCTACTTTTTGTCAGAGCGAGCGAAGCCGTAGGCAATCGCTAGTTTGTAATATTTCTCTAAAATTAATAATTTGAACAGAGACACCAAAATCTTCAGATTTTTTGACCTCACTCAAAGATTTCTTGTGACTCCCATCTTAGTTTATGTACTGACTAGAAGATCACACACTAAAACTGAATAAAGAAAAAAAAAACTGTTTTTTTGGTATAGGTTTCCTGGTGCCTAATCCTAAGGCTTTGGTCGCTAGGAATCTGTGTCAATATACGATTCTAAACGATGTGATTTTTATAAACCCTACTTGATTAACACGACTATGCTATAATAATATATTCATAACTATAAAATAAAGTAAAAAAAAATACTGTTTTTGCAATCGTTACTAGTTCCCAAAGATGTTAAGCTGGGTTCACATTTGTAACTGTCATCCGAAACGGAGATCACATTCGACCACCTCTCTTTAAGGCGAGGGCTCTTTACATAACTCATTCGTATAAGGAATAGAATTGTCACGCAACCATACTTTTTATGACTTTATGTAAGACCCTTTGACCTAAATCGTGTGTGACTCATCCTTAACAGATTGTTGTGGTTTAAAAATTAACCAACATACATTCAACTGTTTTAATAAACGCCTAATAAACGCATAGTATTATTTTGATGTTCAAAATAATATTTCTTAGCGATGAAATACCTCTTTTATAAATGAGTTCATAGTGTTACAACTCTTTGGGGCTGGACTATGTCCAGCAGTGTACTTCTACAGGCTGTTGATGTTGATGACCATGATAAGTGTTGCCAACTCGCGCCCAAACGATACCGTAGGGACGGATGTGTTTTGGTCATTTGTAATTAACTGTTTGATTGACCCTTATGAGATTTATTCAAACCGCTTTTGTGAATAACAAAAGCGGTCACTTGCATTGTAGTAGAGACTGCACACAACTGGTTAGTTTCGTGGGTGGAGTCAGAATAGCGCGTCTGTCAGTCACTGTCACTCTCTACGACACGGCCATTCCTACAATTGAGCATCAATTGAGTTTGCCTTGCCGGTCTTTACTAACTGATCAACTAGGTGAACCTAGTGAACAAGTTGAACCTAGTGAACCAGGTGAACCTAGTGAACCAGGTGAACCAGGTGAACCTAGTGAACCAGGTGTACTGGTGAAATTACGGGCACTTGAGATTCTTCACCCGTTATGTCTCAAGGTCGGCAACGCACTCTGGTGTTTCAAGCGTCCATAGGTTTCGGTAACCGCTTACTAACAGGTGGTCTGTGTTAGTTTCTACATAAAATAAAAATTGTATAGGGCGACACTATTGGTGCTGTAGCTACAGATTTTCGATCCGAAGGTGTGGGTTCGAATTCAGTTGTCCAACAAAGATTTTTTCCCGCGAAAAATGTAATGCTAATTATTATGGGATTTGAAAGACTTCCAAAATGATACAGTTCATTATTTTGCCGGAACTGTGCGAAACCAATATTGGAATAAATAGAGCATGCCCTTGTTAGAGATTGATCAATGTGCGGTTTCAATCGCGACAAAGGGTACAGGGCTGATTGATGCCGACCATTTGCGTCACTTTATCTGCGAATAGATTTAAAGTGTTGGATCTTTAGTTTATTTGTTTTTGTTGTTTTTTTATCTGTGGAATAGTGATTTACTTTTCACAGACATGTTGTCTCCTCAACTGGTTTTTGCATTTTATGGTAGGTAGGTTTTTTATTGATGATTGGATCATTTATCTATACATTTTGTTTTGAGTATTCTTCACCAAAGAATATAGGGCTCTTAATTATATGGTCGTCGTCTCATTGTTCTTCCTACTAACTTTATGAACGTGAAAGTTTGGATGTTTGTAAACTTTCTAAGAATATTCGTAATGGCTTTACTGATTTGGGTGAAATTTTGAGTTTAGCCCTTTATCTGTTACAGATAGGCTTTCATCTTGGATAGACAAGGACGAAAAATAATTTTTAATTTGTTTTAGGTCTCATATTTTTTGATTAATTTGAAAATTCGTATTCATTTTTGGTACTAAGAAATAAAAGACGATGTGTATAGTACAAAATTACCTATTCTAAATCGCGCTGATGCAAGGTTCATTACCTGCGACTACAAATTCATAACCCTTTTAGGTAACATCGGTAAATCAACAGACTACACTAATACGAGTATATTTGTCATAATAGTTATTATATTAAAAATCGGATGGAAGATGATTTTTAATAAATGCTATCTGTTTTTTTTTTCTAAATTTCCTCTTGCTACTGGTCATTGACTTGACAATTTAAGTGACGATTCTTCCCCATGCATTGAAATGAGTTACAATTATAACTACATTACACTCATGAGTTGAATAATGTCAATGAGCGGGAGCCATTATTTTTACTGAGCACGTAAATATAAAAATAATAATGCTGGACATTTTCACACAGCCCCATTTTCATCTAGCCCCAAAGTAAGTTTTAGGAACTACATGACTGATATACTACTTATATACGTTTTTTGTAAATACATACATATTATACATAGAAAACAGACCCAATGTACAAAGGAAGGACTTAAATGCGTTACAGCATTTTCTACCAGTTGTCCTTAACGCTTGGAAATAGAGATTCCAGATACATGAGCTAGATACGTTTATGGCTACGTATCAGTAATACTCTTGGTATTGCTGATGTCAATAAAGGACAGTATTTTAATTTGTTTAAAAATCATCATCCACAGCCTCTTAAAGTCAACTGCTAGATATCCCTAAAAAAAGACTAGACAAATGGTCTTGTGGTAATTCAATCCAATCCCATATTAGATCTTGTAATCTTAAAAGATTACATCTAAATGGCGTTTAAAACATAATATTATGATGTTCCCGAATATTTTTTTCAGTGTGTAAATTGTACAATATTTGCTTAATTCACAGCGAATGAAACTGCCTTTCCATTCATGGCACTGAACATTGGAAATGTCCACTGTCCAGTGTTCAGATAACGAATGATATTTGTACTAAAAATTTGAACTAAATTCGTTGAACCACCGTTTTGGACAAACTGTGATACGTCTCTGTTGTGATAAACGCCGCTGGGCTTTTGGCAAAAACGTTGTTTTAGGTAAAAACAATGTTGCCAACTAAAACATCGTGTTGCCGCGATAAAGTTGTTTAACTTGTGATTTAACAACCTTTAGTGGGTTGTACATATTTCAGTTTTGAATTAAACTGTGTTCAGTAACTTAATTGTTAAAGTCAGTTAAACGCAAATATCAATTTATTGATTAGTTTTATTCAATTGAATTTGAAAGAAATAAAGAAAGTAAATACATACATTAATTTATTGACCAAACAATGTACACAGGAGAGGATAAGACATTATATTATTATTATTAATATTAATACATACATAATAGGCTTGGAAAGGTTCCAAGTATCAAATAATGGTTCTAGTTTAAATATGCTAACTTGGTGCAAGAAACTATAATACCTACATAACATATATGGAAAGGTACCAAGCATCAACAAATTTTATCTCGTCATCAATACATGGTGCATACAAATTTCCAGCACTGTGACTAAATTTCTCCCTATTCAATTTCGTCTTTCCGATGAGTTATTTACGACGTGGACGCCAGTTCTCCAGACGAGGATTAAGCGGTTTCCTGGCACGCACCTGACATGTCACTCTGGAGTACCATGACAGGATCCTAGCGCTCAAGTTTACATGTGAGTACCATGTCACGGAAGTTTGGACGAGTTAGTGACTAACTCGTGTTTAAGTTGTTCAGGATTTTAATCATATATTAAACGAATAATGCCTTTATAATAAGAACGGCGAAGAAATGTAGAAATACAATCTGGGTTTCTTTAAGGTAAGAGTGAATATTTTGTATGCATTGTTAATCTGTATTTGTTCACTTTTGGTAATATATATATAAAAATCTTTATTGCACAAAAAATTAGTACATAGGCGAACTTAATGCTAAAAAGCATTCTCTTCCAGATAACCTTTGTGTATTGTGGAAAAGATGTGTCGGTAGTGCGCAGAAAGGATTAAAACAAAAATATTAAGATGTAGTAATTATGTAATGCAAATCTTGAAATACAACTTATTATAAAGATTATTGATTTTAATATTTAAATGCTAAGGATATAATATATATATATATATATTTAGACCATACTCCATCGTCGGCCATTACCATCATATGAAAAATTTAAGTCAATATTTTTTTTTTTTAAACTCTACACTCCCGTTTACTATGAATCTAAAGAATCTTTGTTATTTATAAAGTGAAGGATTTAATTTAAATCTTGTGAGATTTAAATTAGAAACCACTTTATTCACTACTCGTCTGTAAACCATTTATTTTACACAATATCAAAAAATATGAACACTGCGCCTTTAAGCTCCACAAATGTTAATATAGTTTGATTAAATGCAGAGTGACCAAGAAATACCCGTCAAAAAACTTTATCTCTCAATTCCCATGTGTTTTCCATTAAAAAATGTTTAGAACTCGAAACAAACAGATATAGATCGAGAAACCGTTTAACACATTAGTAATTGATGGCTTTTAAATATCAAATAACTCGCCGGCTGTACTTGTTCCCATTAGAATACTTACCCAATAAACAAACCAATCCAACTATCACACCACTAGAAAGATAAAAGCTTTCCCATCTCTACTAGTGATTCCATGCCAGTAAGATTTTATAATAGTCGGAATATTATGAAAAACAGGATAGTACGTCAATTTTGTTTCTTTATACATATGTATTATTGAATTTTATTAATAAACGGTGATCCATTGGCGAGCTAGTGGTGGAAAGGTCTAGTTAATAGTCTAGATTTATCTGCTCGTGTATTTTATACCGCGGTCTTTGTATTTCTAGCATGCACGTGAGGCTTATGAGCCAATCCGTTGGGCTGTTGTTATGACGGTTTTTAGGTGTAAAATTCGCAGTGCACAGCTTTTGGTCGCCGAAGCGCAGGCGTACCGACAGTGTAGCTAGATATAGGATCAAAGCCTTTAATAAAAATGGCCTGAGTAACGCTTTGGTAGTTGTCACTAAAAAAAGCCGGATAGTTTTATAAAAAAGACGGAACAGGCAACACTTATTACAATTACTATTAGGACTGGTACCGAAATAATCTCAGGCATTAAAATTAACGGCCAAACTGCATACACTTTTACGACCCAATGCCACAGAATAAAAAAAACTAGAACTGACCAATATTTAAGGCTATTAATATTATTGATGGAACAAATTGTAAATCACAAAAGTTGGGTAAATTTAATAATTGACGTTACTGTGGGATTTAAATTAATAAAAGGAATTATGGCTTTGTTTATAATAGGTTTTATAGAAAAGCGAATGTATGCATGTATGTATGAATGCATAAAATAAAAATAAAATAAGTTATTTTGTTTGCGGTGATTATAGAATGTGAAATAATATGAATTTGGTAAATTTTGAACTGGTCAAACAACTGGTTGAACGGAATAAAATTATTGGAACGACCTAGATATGATATGCTCAATAAATACAACCAGAATTGTACAAAATTATTTCAGCAAGAGGACTTTATGAGAGCCGTGCTGACCTGTGGGCTATGTCCCGACTTCCGATCCGAAGGTTCGAACCCCGTCGTGCACAGAAAAGTTTTTCAATTTATGTTCGCCTAACACGTGCTCAAAACGGTGAAGGAAAACATTGTGAGGAAACCGGCCTATCTTAAAAATATTCAAAGACATGTGACATAGGTTTGTATTCCAATGGCCATGCACCATGTCACGTGGTATGTAAAAGGTAGACCAAATATAAAGTTTGAACGTATTGGGTCTTGAGTATTGATTTGAGGTTTGCTATCATGGAATTAACAGTCGTGAGCGTGTTTTTTTACTCGGTTATTTCTTAGTCACCCTGCCTTAGTTAGGTCTGTGGCTTAACTTTGAGATTGAAGTATGACTCTGGAAAATAAATAAATTTTCAACTGTCTTTATTTCTGAAATGACGAGTGATCGATCTTTCAAATACGTCTTTAGCAAAACGTCAATATGGCCATTTTATTTCCTTTGAAGAAAATAAACATCGGGCTAATCGTCCAAAGAGCAATAATATGTATTGTTCACTATAAGAAAAACATATAACTTATCGAAACTTAAAGTACAGTAGGCGGCCTTATCGCTCGCGATCTCTTCCAGACAACCTTTGGATGGAAAGGATTTAATGCGATTGTATTAATTGCGGCTGGGGGTATTCCATACATAATTAATTTGGAAATTTTGTTGTTATAAATAGATACAAATAGGTAATAAATAAAATACATAAAATACCTAGTATAAATAAATATTTTTATTTATGTTGTAAAATGAACGTTTTATAGTCTCATTGTATTAAATTGAATATAAAAGGCATTATAAAGTTACTAGGAAAAGGTATGTTTTACAAATTGCTGGTCAATTTATTTGGTCCGCAGAAAACCCGAAGCTCGTTCAGTCCAGCCCGAGGGCACTGTCCGATCGAAACAAGTCCTCGCCACAAGTGGCCAAGCCGACCGACATACATAGCCCTGTTTTCAGGGCTTATTCCGAATCTGCTATTAAGGCGGGGTTAGCTGAAAAATGTGATCTCTCATTACTGTGTGAAGTAATGTTATAAAATATTTTTATTTTAAAATCGTTTGTCCTGACTAACTGGCTTACTGACTTACTGATCTATTATAGCATAGACAAAACTACTAAGTCTAGAAAGCTGAAATTTAGAAAATAGTTTTATTTAAAACGTTAAGCAAGTGCTAAGAAAGGATTTCATTTTTTTGGTCATGAGCTCCGCACTAGGTGATGGCCCAGATTGAGGATGACAAAAATTTATAAAAAAAAAGAAATATAATGTAAAAATAGGAAAACAAAACATCCTGACTAATATCGAAAAATAATACAACACATTTAAACATAACCTATACCCTATAACATAACCTATAGCAGTTTGTGATACCGGGCTGAAATGATGATGATGATCTGCTTAGACAAAAAATATTTTCTTGATCTTAGTAACTTCAAAGGTATTAAAAAAACTACTTGACTGAATTTATACGACCCATGTTACAATTGCCCCTCGTTTATTTACATAAAATATTCATTGAAATCTTTACAAATTTAAATTGGACTCGACAGTATTGTAAATACTGTCATTGTTAACATTGTTGTCGATAAAAAGTAAAACATCCTAAACCAATCGAGATATTATCAGGAAATAGGAATAGTGAACCAATACCCAGTGTGTAGGTGTTTGGAAACCGGTGGTATTATAGGGATGGTACAAGTCTTAAAAATAAAGCGACAGATATCGAACAAAAAAGCCTAATAAAACAAAAGCTTGTCAATTGTTTTCGTGTCATGTTTCACAGATTTTTTTTTATCGTCGGCTATTAGTGCAAAAAAATATTAGTTAAAGCCTTATCTATATTTTTTTTTATTTCAACAGAGCTTAAGTTTTGCTGATGTCAAAAAGAAACTCTAATATTCCTTACGTCTTAAATTTTATTATTATATTCTAATAACACCAAGGTTGTTTTCATTAAAATTCAACCACGAAACGCCTTAAACGTAATATTTATTTTCTATTTTCTTTTATTGAATTTTCATTACCTCCACAAAAAGTTTATGGCTAATAGTAATCCCAAATAACCTACTAAAACAGTACTTTTTAATCTTTTTTTTTCTAAAATGTTTTAAACCGTTTTTTTAATTAACTTGTAAAATATAGCTGAGATCACTATTTAAGACGATTTTATTAATATGCCATAACAATTTAAATAAATTTATTATTCAAAATAGAAAATAACATAACCATATGGGCTTGCAACCTGTCACGTGGAATGCTTACTACTTACAAAACGCGGGCATATACCAAATGTAATGTTTGGACGTGCCTCTGACTACCCCCTACTTGGTATCCTCAAAGATCTACTCACTGAGTATATATCTGAGGATATCCACCATGGGGAAGACATTCGTGAGCGTGTTTGTTTGTTTTGTTTTTGCTAACAATTTGTACCTACATAATCTCGCTAGACATAAGCAAACGTTGTAAATTTTCAAATAAGAAAGTACATACTGAAGGAAATACTAAAATTGATTTCTCAAGTTCGCGTGTAAAATTTAACCGCCGCTAAGTCTATAACTTGCGCCGTATCGTAAAAGCTTACCGCAGTAAAGTACACAACTTGGTCTCCCGTGTACCGTAAATTTACGATGCACGCGCTCCTAGAATTTCGTTATATGCCCCAGTCGGGTGCGGATTTGGCACCGCGATTTTTACTGAACTCTCAGTAAATATCGAGTTGAGCTGTTTCGCTTAGATTAGGTAGTTAGGGCCGCCCCGCGGCGGCCAGAAAGTGCATGAGCAGAGCCGAACATAGAACCTGCGTATTGGGAGAGGCCTATGTCCAACAGTAGACTGATGTGGCCTGATGTTGATGATGAGATACTTACCTTGAAATTTCTTCAATGCAGCTTAACAGCCCCCGAATTAAACCAATAATGAGGAACGACTCATAAAATGTATGTATTAACAAAAAAAAATGTAAAAAAAAAAAAAAGTATACCAGTCATGTAGTACCCATAATACAAGCTCTGCTTAGTTTGGGGCTAGATGACGCTGTGTGGAAAAATGACCAGCATTATTTATTTATTATTTACATACTTACAGACACACCTAATTATAATACCATTCGAAATTATTGTAACTTAGCTATGTTTGTTACTTACACTTATGTAAATAAATGCCCTTTGCTATTTTGACAGTATTACATGGATAAAACTTTAAAATCTTGAAACGTGTCCCCGTCTTTACTTCTATTGTATACGTATTTTTTTTAATAAGAATATTATAAGATACGGACTAAAAAAATGTATTCTTAAAAAAAATGGAATCTCATTTATATAAGAACAAAATTTAACATAAGATAGAAATATCATAATAGGTAGGTTGTTCAGGTAGATAGAAGGTAGTGTAAGGCGCCCATTTAACAAAATTCTATTTTTAGTTAAGTTTCAAGAGGTCTATAATCTCTATAATCTCTATCTAGATAGTAAGAACCTCCTTAAGTACTTCTGTTTTTACAGGACGAACTTGTCATCCGTGGCATATGAAATAAATATGACCGATGCGAGACTATTTAAAAAAATATATATCATTTTTAAATGTGCTCTTTGTAAAGTTGTCCATCAAAATTCATTTATAATTCATCTAGGCCGTCCCTATTCATTGAAATCAACCCTTTTAATGTCTGAGTGGCCCACAGTTTTCTATTGAAAAAAATACGTGTTATTTTATTCGTATTAAAAGGTTTATGAATATTATATAGCCTGATATACGGTAACAGCTTTTTTTAACCTTGATTAAAACAACTCAAGTCTATACCCTCCTCCAAGTGTTCTCAGTGACCGCTGTCAAGTAGAGTTAGCAAGGAAAATTGCTAATTTTACTGTCACAGTTTGACATTTGCGATAGGTTTTTAGAAGCTTCGACCAAATATCTCAAACTTCAGCTCCTAAACAGATCAGAACTTAAGATCCAGAGTCTGGAGCACCGTCATAAAGTTGCATGACTATCGATATATCACAGACTATATTTCAGGAAATGTGCCCAGAAGCTACATAATAATAATAATATTATTATACTACAATATAATATAATACTATGCTCGTGGAAGGAGATGTTGGAATCGGATTATATTATTATTAAAGTACGTGGTATAGTCGTAATATTATTCTTAACCCATCCGTATCTTGCCAGTTTACCACCCATTAGCACTAAACTTTACGGTTCCATCTGTTATGTTCTAGACCAAGTGTTTTGGTATTATTTTTAGGTAAAAAAAAAAAAAATTATATTAAACGTAATGCATAACTTGTTCAACATCTTATCTGCTTGTGGAAAGCAACTTACTAGAAAAGTTACCTTTCATACCTAATGAACACGTAAATAACAAGTTTCTCATATCGTTACAGCAAACTCTAAATTTAATACGAAACTTCGTTTAATAACGTACTAAGCTCGGTAATAGTGGATTAAGTGGGGATTTAAGTTAGCAGTAACAAAACTTGAACTTGGCTTGGATAATGTTTGCAGGCGTGTGGTTTCACTTTGAAAACTGAGTACGGAACCAAATATTCACTTATGCTCGTGCGCCTTAGAAAGAACCAAAGCGAAGACTTAGGAGTCTCTCAATAACAAAATTTAATTTTATAGAAATATCTCACTGAGACAAAAGTTCATTAATCATTGTTTTAAGTAGGTATAAAAACATATTTGTGTAGGATTAATGGAGATATACTTATTATTAAACACCAAAGAAATGTACAGGGTGAAGAAATAATTGAAATGTAACATTGGGCAACCTTTATAATGTAAGATTGGTACAGTCGGATGCTCGAATTTATATGCACAGTTATACGATATTTGTTTCGGGTGTGGGTGTGGTGGTACTACGCTACTCGTAGTTCCTGATACCCACGATACAGGGAATTCAAGTGTAAGGTCAGGACTAAGTTTGTGTCTGTTGAGTGTTGCCTTGTTAGCAAAGGTTCAGTCACAACTTTATTTTCGGAACAAAAGATTGGGTGCACAATATTTCTTCCGCGAAAATAAATACGCTCTTGGAAATAAAAAGCAATAAACTGGGTGGCGAAAACCTCGAATAATACAGGCTGATTTTTTCCGTCTTCGCGTGTCGTAATGATATCCTCACTCCGCGAATCCCTAGTTCTGCCTACGGCAACATTATAATTTTGAGTCACCCCTAAGGGAGGATTTCACTTTTTATTCGACCGACCGTGACCTAGATTTGATACTTGAAAAGTTTTATTTTTATTTTTTACTAGCGGAACGCCCGCGAAGAGGTTTTTCTTCAGAAACGAACTATCTGCTCAGTTTTTGGTTTTCAATTTTGAAAAACCCTTTTAATGTGAACCCTTGTCTACCCTGATTATTTGAAATACGTTTCAATTGAAATTATTCTACATTATTAATGTTATTACTTATTTACTTCACTTTAAAATAATTAGAATAACTTTAAATCTTGTTTCCTTTCCCTTTAGTAAGAAGTGGGAATAATTTATATATCCCTGAAAGCGATTTATAAATGATTTATACATAGTTCCATCCAGAAAACCCTAAGGATGGAACTATATATAAATATAAACGTTTTTAACTAAATTATATTATGACGGAAGTTATCGTTTTTGAGATTTGTTGAGACACCTATCACCTAGTGTACCTGAGACCACGAAAGCTGCAAAGCCTTCAACAAGTCAGGAATAACATAAATTTATAAAATAGTTTTTCCTGACTGAATGAGCAATGCACAGCCAAAACAAATTAGTCTAGAAAGCTTTATTTTATGACGTAAGTACTAAGAAAGGACTTTTGGAAAATCACTTTAAGGAGGGAAATGGGCCTCCCCATTTCCCTCCTGATAGTGAGAACTTTGTATGATAGTCTTTGTTATTTTAAGTTAGAAACATGAAAATTTTAATCACAGCTACTGAGCATAAAGAAATAATGACGTGTTTCAGGGTATTTGGAATTTTACATTTAAAGTAGGGGGTAGTTTGTATGGGTGTATCGTTTTTTTAAGGTTGAAAATTACAGCTAGTAATGAAATAAAACAACACGATTAATCTGTTTAAGTCTTTAATCTCATTATGTCTGCGATTACCTAAAACATTATATTTACTTTCATAGCAGAACCTATGTTTTTTTTAAACATTAAAATTGCAAACAAGTTTACCACCCACCCATTGTTAAGCGGTTACCGTAACCTATAGACGCTTGCAACATCAGCGGTATCATCAGAGATAATGTTATTTTGATTGCAAAATGCAATTAAGTGAGCTTCATTTTATAACAATCCGTCAATTGTGTAATATGAGTGGTTTTATGGGTTGATTTAATGAGTATAAAAATTATATGGTGTGTTTTCGAAAGGCGTCTTTCCCTGTAAGGACAGATGAATTTAATGATTTATTATCCAATTCATAAGACTTGTATCACAAGGGGGTGTAGGTATTGGCTAATGCCTTGTGACAGATCCTAGGCTGCATTCTATTTGATATATAAATGCGGCCTAGGATTATATAAATCACTTTTTGTGACCGTACTGGAACGGATTTTTCCATACGAACTTCATGTATGTCTGTGTCCTACGGATGGCATTTCGGATAAAAAAATCCAAGTGTATCCCTAGTCTCTGGAGCATCTAAAGGAGCATACCCTCCATATTTCAGGTTTCTAACTTACTTTGGGCTGTGAGTTTTGCCAGTGAGTCAAAATACGATTTTTCATTTCATCACTGATTTAGGTTAACTTTTTAAAAGTAGGTTAACTTTTTTGAAGTCATGGAACAAAGGTTCCATGACTTCAAAAAAGTTAACCTACTTTTCTCTCGGCTCCTCACATCGAAATGTGGTGTTCTGAGTGTCTGCGTATACGTAGCTTGGCATCTCTCTGTGACCTACTTATCAGAAAGGACCCACATTTGTCTTGGTATTTCTGTATCTTCCAGCTTGTTTACATGTTTTTTTGTAACGTAAGAATGTTGCCATAATGTGAAAATGGCTTATAAATTAATAAGTCTTTGGAATTTATAAATGTATTAAAATATCAACATTTAAAATGGGGTAACAATCTGTTACGCGAAATGCTGACTTCTAAACAAAACGTGGGTGAGCCTCAAACTACCCCCTACTTGGTAACTTCATGGATTTACGTACTGATTACTGACTAAGGATCATGGGAGCGTTTTTTTGTAAGAAAAACATTATCTTCACGACTTAATAAACACAATCGTCAGAGATTGAATTTTTATGCTTTTTATTTAAATAGCTTTTATAAATTAAAGCTCAACACTTAGCTTCAAATGTTCGCATCAAAGAAAACGGTTGCTAAAAACCTCTTTCGTTTAGAAAATTTTAGGAAATTTTGCCAATTCGTATTTCACATTCAAACTTCGAACGCCTTGAGAATTCAAATTGTGCATTAGACGCGGCACTCGTTACCCCGTTCGGAGCGGACACACGTACGAAATCGAGGCCTGACCGTCCGAAATCGACGGCTATCCCGAAAGCGTGACTTTTGCCCCCGGAATTGACGCGAGGCACGGGTGCGAGGGGGTATTGATCGCGAAAGCTCGGCCTCGCTTCGGCTGACTTCGGCAAACTTCGAGCGACTTCGGCGTTACTTGGGAGCATGCAGCCGAGGCCGTCTATTTGGTCAGTTGGCGTGTCAACTTTACTGGAAGGAGTTGATTGGAACTTTAATTAGGACAAGGTTACCGACGTGGGCGTAATACAGTTTTCAATGTTTCATGTTCGTTTTAATAAGTTAGTTTCTTGACTCGAGTTCGAAATATGAACGGCTTTCCTTAGTTGCTGTTAATTTTCGTCTGAAGGTTGAGTGAGCACGGGTACACGTATAATAACCTCAAAAATATGAGTACTAGATTGAAATTTCAGGGAAAAGTCAATAGAAAGCTTAACTATTCCATTAAAGTATTTATTCCTAAGAAAGTTTACATAGTTATGAACTTTTCGATGTAAACAAACCGACCCTTTCGGATAAGGTCACCAAGTAACTACCTACTTGCTTAGCTTTAAAGTAAGTTTTGCGTGATTTTAGTTTTCGTTGCTACGATTTTCAACCTCCTCCAAATTTGCAGGACTCGAATGCATCCAGAACTTTGGGAAAATCTAACATAGTCTCGAGTAACGGACAAAGTCGCCGCGGAAGACCAAGAAAATGATGTAGGGGGTAATCTCCGAAACTAATTCCAAAATCAAAAAAATTCAAAAAATATTTCACATATATTTAGTATATGAACCTTCAGGATAGAAACAGGCTGTATATTATCCCTCTAAAATAAAAGGGTTTTTCGTGGAGACCAATTTTGCAATTTAAGTTGACGAAAAATCAGTCGATTGAATGAGTTTCTTACGAACGCTGCCTTGACGGTAAAAGCTACTTTTCATCGGCTTATTTTTATCCTGGTACCACGAAGGCAAATCCGTGGGCAGTGGCTATTATATTATTAAAAATAAAACAGGCCGTGTTTTGTAGTTCATGATTATAATTGAACATTTCTTCGTAAGCGACTTCCCGGAACTTGCTAGAATATTTCCCCCTAAACAAGCACGCGCACCGTAAACAATGCTGAAAGTTATAATCACCGAAATATCTTTCATCAATTCGATTATTTAATGAACGATCATCGGGAAATTCTTCGTCTACGCCTCCGGCCATTGTGCTTAAAAAACATTGAGTAAAAGTAATGGACGGAAGAATTGGGAACTCCTTTTAGGAGTCCTAAGACTTTTAACGAGTCTCATTGAGGCACTTTCAGAACTCTAATAAAAAGATCATAAAAAAGAATTAGCGAAGTTCTTTTAGGGGCAAGCGGTGTATGGATTGGGGTCACAGTGCCGGGCCCACTAATTGTGCGCTAAGCCCCACTTAATATTCCATAAATGCACGATCCGGCCGGCCTCCGGTCGCTGTGAAATCTTTCGATGAAAATAAGGGATGACAACGCGAAATTTATAATTTGTTCAAAAAAGCTTTATATATTATACACTCGTATAATCGATACCGGAAATATCACTATCGATTCAAATTAACTATCACTGTCACTATCGATTCAAATTTATAGTCGGTATGTGTAGTTTTAAGTAAGTTTTTTTTTGTTTCACTTTTTTGTAAACGAGGGACCCGGAACTAACTTTTGCATATTTTGCTATGGGATTGTCTGTGTGAAATATTGCGAATACTTACACAAAATTAATACGTCAAAGTTGTTTGTACTACCCGCCTACTTCACAATTCACCAATAAAGCTCTAAGTTACCGCAGTTACTTAATTTATGACTTGTTTACTCGCAAGTTGGCACACATGCCTTAACTATCAAAACTTTCGTGGAATGGGCCGACAAGTATGGCGATTTTTCATTTCAGATATTATTGAGCGTGCATATGCTATAAATGAATGCTTGAAGCTTTCAGTAAGTAACTACCTATAGACTGTTTACGGAGAAAGACTTATAAAGATTGATCTCTCTTGCATAGAAGTGAAAAGGCTATCATAGATTGCTCTCTCTTGCATGAAAGAAAATAATAACATAGATTGCTCTCTCTTAAATGAAAGTGAAAATACTAACATAGATTGCTCTCTCTTGCATGGAAATGAAAATACTTAATACCAGCATAGTGGTGAGGTCTCAAACATTTGTCCCGTAGCGGGAGTCGAATCCGCCGCCTACTTGCCACTGTGTTCTTAGGTTTTATAATAAGTCAATAATTAGATTTATTAAAAGAAAATCACATTTAATCTCATGATTTTGGTAATAAATCGACGTTTGATCAGTAAGTTTATGCATGTGTTTGATTTTTAGTTTTTTTTTTTACTAAATTTACGTCAATGTCTCGCTTCTATTGGTCAGTGACAATCAAAGACATGCGGAATTTCCCTATTAGTCTTTCTCCGTGAACAGAGTATAGCATACGCTTACCGTCGCGCTGTACTTTTAGAACACCAAGGCTCATTCCTGATGCCTGCCCTAAAACAAAGTTAAAAAGTTGAGTGTCTACATAATTTCACCTGTCATCAATATGAAATTTAGCCACCTTTAAAATGAACACAGCAATGAAAGCATTTCTTACTAAAGTCTAGTTTAAAACTGACGAATAAAAGTAAACAGTGCACGAGTGCAACAAAAAAGAGTTTTTGATTAACAAATTCACTGACCACGAAAAAAAAACGCGTTAAAATTAAAAGTGTCCTATTCCGAGACGGCCATTCGAAACAATACAAACAATCGAAACGATTTTGCGAAAATGGGCCGATTTAATTTTTTCAATTAAGCGAATACAGGCGCGGGTGTATTCTGACCCAGATCCGTGGAAGCACAGAATATATTATAGTAGCTATGACTACATACGATAAGTCACTACAATTAACTTGTCACTGTTATTTTATATTCATTATTCATTTTTTGCCAACATGTACGTGTTATAATTCTGTAGACGACCTCAGTGTGACGGGCGAGTAACCTGCTGCTACGCAAAAGATGCGAGTTCAATTCCCGCTGCGGTACAAATGTTTGCATTTTCTGCTGATATTTGTTCCTGATATTGGTAGATCAATACTCATAGTTCCTGATACCGATGGTACAGGAAATACTAGTGTGGTGTCAGGACTATGTATGTGTCATTTAATAATAATAATGCCACCACCCATTACTACGTACTTTTAGTTCTGTTTTTGTAATTTTCTTGTGGTGTACAATACAGTATTTTCATTATTAAATACACATACCTACCTAGTTCTGGTTTCCTTACCCCTAAGCAGAGACCGCAGGTTTCCACTTCTAATAATCCTCACATCTTATTCTTCATACATGTTTGTCGGCCAAGGGTACTCTTGACCCGTCCATTCTCCTCAATGTCACCGATTTGATCAGAATACTTTAAAAGTTTTCGTCTATAAAACACGTAGCTGTGACGTCAGCAGCTACATTATTAAGCGAAGTTGAAAAACATCGTGGCCGATTCCTCGACCATTTTTTCTAACCTACAGACATATCTTGTAATTATTTATTTAATATTTCCGCACAAACAATGTAGATCTAGGAGGAGTTTATGCTAAAGCATTCTCTACCATTTTCTGGGCGTGCAAAAAGATGGCGTGGCGTGTCCAGTAAAGACTATCAATTACATATTAGGTACTAATGTACCTACACTACAAAACATAGATTTTTATAAATATATATTATAAAATATAAAAATAATATATATACAAAATAATAATTTATAAAAAAAATAATAATAAATAAAACACTTAAATATTAATTAATAATGGCATCAGAGACGGTTGAAGAGACAAAGTAATAAATTAACCTTCCCAAGAAATATTGAACTTTAACTGAACGCAATAAAGCAAATTATTCATCGCTAGGCAATTTAAAGTGACGGATTTATCCGACTAAAACCAGTGCTACCTAGAGCACTGGTTTTAGTCGGATAAATCCCGAATATGCGGCGATGCGTTGCCAAAATGAAAACGTTTTGATTGTTCACCGCAGCGTCACTCGCGTGGAATAATAAAAGAAAACAGAATATGACTTCAAGTTGTTGTTTTTGAACCTTGCTTTCAAATGCCAATGGGCGTTGTAACTGTAACTATACAAAAAGTTTGTGTAGTTACAGAAAAAAAAAGCTGGACATTTTCACACAGCATCATCTAAGCCCAAAGTAAGCATAGCTTGTGTTATGGTTATGACATGACTGATATACTACTTATATTCTTTTATTTGTAAATACATACTTATACCCAGACCGGAGACAAATATATGCAGATTATACAAACATTTGTCCCTCTATGTAAGGCTAATTAGTAATTTAACATCTATCTAATATTATAGAATAAAGTATGGACAAGAATGCTTCCATTAACACGATTCTTAATGTCTCTATTTAAGGGGAAGGTACTTTGTTCCTATGTTCTTTATAGGTAACAGTTTCACTATATAACACTATTTTTTATACTAAACTAACTCAAAAGGTTTTATCTTTTGGAGTATTCTCACTATGCCCTTGTTGGACTAAGAGGAATGACTACTCGAATATCTCAACCATATATTGTATAGACGATATATTATTACGGCTTGCCGCAATTTATCTAAGATTTTGTGGGAAGGCCCCCTCATCCAAAGCAGGACCTTATTTGGCTTGAGACAGTCTCTACTCAGTATGATCTCAGTGAGACACTAAAACAGTGGTTTTAGGACTAGTAAGCGTATTTTCATAATACAGCTCACATAGTAAATTTAGTTGAGTCGAGTAATTTTGGTTTCAGAATTCGGTCCATAGTAAGTATGGCTTCAGAATAAGGCTCATAGTAACGGCGCGGCGGTTCAAAGAAGACTAGATAAACTATGCAAAACGAAATGGAAGCAATAGAGATCGAGAAAACACCTTTAAAGAATAGGGGCATTCTTTCTTATTGGCTATAAAAAAGGTCGAAGACAAACGTCAAATTGGCTCGAAGCCTCTTTGGATCGAACAGTCACAAAGCTGTTTTATAAGGTTGGCGGCGCTGGAGTTTTCAAATAAAACAACATTCGATTTTAGAACGGAACGTTCTTTGTGTTCAACCTAAAGCGGGTTTTAGACAAAACTTTATTTATATATATCTATACTAATATAGCTGAATAACTGCTTTAAATAATAAAAAGAGCTGAAGAGTTTTTTTTTTGAAAAGTTGGATCTTTTTGCATTCGATACGACCCTTAAGTGCCGGGAAAAAAAGTAATAGTGCGGGCTATGCGACGCGTTGGCCTGAGGGGACAGCTAGTACTAATAATAAAGCAAAAGAGTTTGTTTTTTTCGCGCTAATATCTGGAAATACTTGGATTCGAAAAAAAAAAAATTATTAAATTTAAATAGTATTACTTTCTTCGTCTTTTCTCCTGTTTCTTCATGGTCAGTCTGCGTTAGGTCAGCGACTAAGTTATAGTTGCATAGGATGTACTTATAATAATAATAGTTAAGAATAATTAGGCATGTGCCATCGGTTAGTGTTCTCATTCATTCATTCATGTCGTGTCAAAGACTATTTTTTTAATGTTTGAATGAATGAATGCAAACGCTTCTGTGGTAGAAGCTGAAGAAAGCAGAAAACCGTATGTCGGTTTTCCTCAAAACAACAAAAAAATACACACTTTCCTCACGTCATTATAGTGATGTTATTTTCAGCAAGGTAGCTTGTAAAGCGACACAGTGCCCATTGTCGGTGCGGCCCCTAAGCTAATAGTTGTTTAGGACGGAACCCTGGCTTCCTAGTTCTACTGCGTCTTCATAGATGGATTATGAATTATAATTGAGGAAAAATATTGCCAGAGGTGAAATTTTGATGACTCCGATGATATTGTACTGTTTTGTGAATGAGGCAACGAAGTGAATAGTATCGGTTTAATTGTATAAATAAAAACTGTTTTTTTTTTAAATTTACACATCTACTACTACTGGAATTCATACTTCCGTTTTTTTTTCAAGTATGATTATTTACTGTGCTTGAAACGGTGAAGGAAAGCATCGTAAAAGAATCAGCTTGCTCAAGAATCAAAAATTCGAAGGCATCTGCCATCAGTTAGTGTTCCAATAAGCGGCGATGGGCTTGCACTCGAACTAGCAATAGTAGTTAGCATTCTAACTAATATGCAAACCGCGGACCTTTCTCATATATAGACGTGGCGTCTCTGACTACTCCCTATATGGTATGCTCAAAGATCTGCACTGGGCATGAATCTGAAGATCTCCATCATGGAGTATACAGTCGTGAGCGTGTTTATTTTGTTCCTGTACTATTTCTTGAGGACAGAAATCCTATGCAGATTCTTCGAGCGTATTTAACTTCGTGACTAGACAGAAGGGTAAAAAAAATCACCCCTTACTTTATGTGGGGGGATGATCCCTACAAAAAATGTTATCAAGATTTTTTATTTTACCTTATTGTCGGCGTAATTAATATGTATAACCATGCTAAATTACAGCTTTTTAGTACTTAGGGTCTCTGAGCTAAGTCGCGAACAGACAAACAGACGTACGGTAGATAAATTGTAACAAAAAATAAACAGACAAACCAACAAACAATATCTCATAGCAAATGCAAAAACGGACTTCTGTCGTTGCCGGTCAT
Source organism: Perizoma affinitatum (assembly GCA_961405105.1). NCBI lineage: Eukaryota > Metazoa > Arthropoda > Insecta > Lepidoptera > Geometridae > Perizoma > Perizoma affinitatum. The sequence goes on along the minus strand of OY560194.1, from coordinate 13,164,933 downwards.
AAAAGCTGTTTCAGTTTTTGTTCACAATTTCAAACCATTCATACTTGTTGTATCCGAAACCATTACATTTATGAAAAGCATTCAGATAGTTCAAGATATTATATTTTATTAAACCTTGCACTGCTTTCTGATAAATGAGGAGTACTCCCGCACCCAGCGACAAGGAAATTGATATTTCACTCGAATCGTTCTCGCCAGTCTAAAATGACCCAAGCTACATAATCTTATTTCTGCCGTAAAGCTCGCTTTGCTGTGATTTAAGAATATTATATACGACTATACCACGTACTTTACTATTCTCCTGCTGACGTTTCGTTGACCGTTTAGAGGTCCTTCCTCGACGGTCGACGGTCGTGAGACGGGGATGCTTTGCTTAGTTTTGGATTTAAGGGATTTTAAGGTGCCGGTGTGATTACAGGTACATGAGACTTTTCAAACGTTATGTCTCAGGGACAATGCTAAAAATTCTAAAATGATAATCTTTTCGAATGTAATTTTGGTATTTTAAGTGGAATTATGTAATTTATCATTTGTCTTGCTTCTACTGAAATAGTTAGAAAACTATTCACTAGGTCACTGATTATAAAACTTTTAAACAACGAGTATATCGACCAGCCCGCTTAGCACGAGCACCCAAGACAAAGTTTTATCTAAGAGAAAACAAAAACTATATCTATCGCATTTTCTGTCAAACAAAAGAGAAGGACAAAATCATGCTAAGCAGGCTGGTCTACAGACTATGAAGACGCTTTTTCTACTGACTTTGGCATGTAACTCGAATCTCCACATGATACAAACTGATTGAAAGGCGACTCGCAAAGGAGTTGAAATAGCAAATATCGATGAAACGGGTCAATAGACCTGGCTATTTATACGGCCGCTCACTGAAATACCTCTTTGGCTATAACAGCTGGCGATTTGAAAGCTTCTAGCTTAGATTAAAGCTTATTTTAAGCGATGACCTTGGTTGCGCCACTGGCTATTTGGCTATTTTACTGGCGGCAGACACGCAAGATCACCATAATACAACTTTAAAGCATGCAAAATATTGTCTTAAACATTAATGTCTACATATTCTTCTTTCTACTTTCTTCTTTCTTCTTTCTTCTTTCTTCTTTCTTCTTTCTTCGTTCTTCTTTCTTCTTTCTTCTTTCTTCTTTCTTCTTTCTTCTTTCTTCTTTCTTCTTTCTTCTTAAATCTAGTCAAGGTTTAAAATTTAAATAATCATATTTCTTGCGATCCTATCTCAAATGCTGCATAACAATAGTTTGCGTGTTCTAAAGATATTTGTATTAGTCAAATATCTAAAGTCTGGGTGTCTGGGTGTTGTAGTACTATGGTACTCGTAGCTCCTGATATCCATGATACAGGGAATCCTAGCCTAGGTTCAGATCTATGAATGTGTTATTAATATAGCTAAAATAAATAAATAATGCTGGACGTTTTCACACAGCATCATCTAGCCCCAATCTAAGCAGAGCTTGTATTATGGTAACTACATGACTGATATACTACTTATACAAAAAAAAATTCAATACCTTTGTATTATACTTAGGAAAACCCCAGACCTTAGACAAATATTTGCAGATCATACAAGCATTTATCACGCGGCAGAGCAGTTCGTTTTAATCGTATTATATTTTAAAACTGTATCTCTCGGAGATTAAACAATATTTCGCGGTGTCAGTTTCCCAACTTTATCTGTATTAAAGTTCTCTTCGGCTGTTTTTAAAGTTTATTTATCTTGAGTAGAATGTGGATAAAGGTTTTAACATAATATAGGACTGTTTGTTTTATGTTTTGAATCTGGGCGTGTATTTGTTTTGTTTAAATAAAGGAAGGGGTTTATATTTTGCTTTATTCAACATTTATAATTAGTACCCTAAAATAATGTTCTGGTATTTTATAAATAACTAGCTACTGCCCACGGCTTCACGTGGTACACTAATAATATGTAGTCGATGAAAAGTAGCTCTTACGGCAGCGTTCGTAAGAAACAAATTATTCGCTCGATCGTTTTTAGTCGACTTACGTTGCAAACTTGGCCTCCACGAAAAACCATTTTATTTTAACGGGATAATATACAACCTATGCCCACCCTAAACTTCCATATTGGTATTTTTTTTTTAATTGGGAATTTGTTCCAACATCCAAACTTACAAACATTACCTCTATAATATTAGTTTAAATAGATTATGAAAGTAGGTACTCGAGCAAGATAGAATCGAAAAGTAAACATGTTTACGGATTTAATCCCTAACTCCTATTTACACAAGTGAAGTGACGCGGGACCAGAGAACTGGCTCTTACCTGGGCCAACGCATTATCATTATCATTGCCATTCAGTATGACAATGCAGGCAGATTATTGGGGGAACGCTTCCGTCTGTAATAATCTGGATCAGTTGACCTGTCTATAAATCGTACTTAAAAATGTAAGTTTTAAAAAGTAAGAAATGCTTTTTATAAATAATGTATAAAACATTGAATATCAAAACCGACTACGAATAACGGGATATTGATAAAAAGTCCAATATGCAATTTAATCACCCATTTTTTCAGCCATTTCAAGGGGGACCCCCCTTTAAGTATACCCATTAAAAAACGGATAATTATAATTGGTTCACAATCGGCGAAGATATGGCGTAACATACAAAAAAAACTTAAAAACTAATTGAGAAACTTTTTTTTTGAACTCGGTTGATAAAAAACACGCTCACTTCTGTATTATCCATTATGGACATCCTCAGATACATACTCAGTGGGTAGATCTTTGAGGATACTAAGTAGGTAGTATTCAGAGGCGTGTCCAAACATTACATATGGCAAATTACCGTGTTTTTGTAAGTAGTTAACATTCCACGTGACATTGCAATCTGTCATTGAAATTTTCCCATTGTCTCTTATTGGAACACCAACTGATGGCACATGCCTTCAATTTTTCTATGGCATGCCAGTTTGCTCACGATTTTTTCATCATTTTGAACAAGTTAATTCGCACATAAACTTATTCAATGGAAATTAATTTAATTTCATTAATTCTTTTACAATTGTAATATTCGTATTCGAATTTACTTAAAATTATACAATAAAAATAGTGCTAAAATGTCAAAAAGTAAAAATCAAAATAAAATATTATAAATAAAATAATATCATCACATCATCTTAAAAATTCATATATAGTATATTATATGGTGGAATACATCAATTTGAACGTAAAAGCTAATTTTACTAAAATTAATGCACGCTCCTATCATAAAGGTGTTACTGTTACGTGAAGAGCTTATATTAAGCTGGTACATAACACGGCGGTGCAAGTTACGCTTAATAATTTTAGCTTAAAAGCTTCCTCGACTATCGCTAGCGCAAAAGCCTTTAGAACTATGCCCCACTTGCTTTTTAAGCTAATTTTTGGTAACAGCTCAACTTTGCGAGCAAATCCTGTTGGTTCTTAAATTAGATCATGTTGTTTTAAATCAATCTTTTGAAAACTGGTGTTTGGGAAGTGCTTTGGGAATATTGAAGGTTCAGTTCAAATTATTTCAGCAATTTTTTAGATTAACTTTTCTTATACAATGATAGAAATCAATTTGACGACCTCTGTGGCTCACTGGGCGAAAGCTCGCTTGAGACGCAGAAGGTTGCGGGTCGATTCCCGTAACTGGATAACTATTTGTATGATCTGCAAATATTTGTATCGGTTCTGGATGTTTTCTATGTATAATATGTAATTAATTAAAGCTTAATAAGACAAAAAATAAAAGTAGGTACTAGATTTATACTATCAAACCATACCTTTTTAAGTTTTTGTGTGCAAAAAGATAGCGACCGATGTCATGAATCTATTCGGAAATAATCACAGAAAGCTCTCAGACATCACGTATTCTTTAGATAAATCTATCTTGTTTGTCGTTTTTTATACCGATTGAGCAGATTCTGAGAATCCAGGAAATGGTAAAAAAAAAGGTTATCTGTGTCATTCGGGACCTACCTGAGTGGAGACTTGAGATCCAAGGGGATGATTAAACGTATTGTTGACAGTATAAAGATAACAACTTTGTTTTTTTTTTGTAAAGTTTTGTATGACATTGAGATGAAATGCGTGTATATTTTACGATTTACATAATTTTTGTATCAACAACACGTTGATACAAAGGGTCAATTAAGGCAGAAGGCCTAATCGTCGAGAGAAGAGTATAAAGCGTTATTGTGTGTACACGACAGAATTCCGGCGGGCTCCGAACAGCGCAAGAACAATAGGGTCCACTACTAACCTTGCAAGACGGGTTCTGAAGTCCTCCGAGTGTTTAACTGATTTCTTCTATGTGGGCACACACGACACTATTATTAACACAGTGATAATAGGATGGTGATACGATTTTGTAGGGGTTTAACGGATATCTTATGGGACGCGCGATGTTTACGATTCGAGTCTTCATCAAAACTTGTTCGTCGGTAGAAATCGGGCTCTTCGCATCGGTTTTGTGAGTCGGTGTCGAGGGTAGGCTTCTGAACGGTGCCGATCTATTTCTCGGATCGCTACTAGTACCGCCATCTAGCGAAAGCTTTCGTAGACCTTGCAGTCTTTTGCGAACGGCAAGTCACCAAATATTCAATCGAGTACACACAACTTCAAAGGTTTTACATGAAAACGAAACATATCGGCCACCAAAATACGATAGTATTTTCCCGAAGGAAGAACACTTTAATTATTGTGATTGATGATTTGAAATGGGAATGCATATGTATATATATTAGGGGATCGAGTGCTATGATAAATAATATAGAAGCTAACTTAACTATGTATATATATAGAATACTATTATGCAACGGGTAACGAGAACAGTTACGGTTGCTCGATAGGCAAAGGACAGAGTTTGACCAATGGACGCTTCAAAATCTGATTATTGGCCAACCTCACAGAAGCTAAGCGAGTCACCCCATCAGGGCCAGTATGAAGGTTCGTCACACGAGCTAGGGACCATTGTAGTGGAACGCGGTTATCGTCTTTTACGATCACCAATGAGTCCACTTTCAAGGGTTGACTATCTTTCGTCCATTTTGCGCGTTGAGTCAATGAATTTAAATATTCGTTTTTCCACCGCAGCCAAAAGTGCTGGTGAAATGCCTGTAAAAGTTGCCAACGATTTAGTCTACGCGGATTAACTTCTGTTAAGTTTTCCTCTGGCACAGCAGTTAGCGGTTCTAATGTAAGAAAGTGCCCTGGCGTTAAAACATTTAGGTCATTGGGATCTGAACTAATCGGGCACAACGGTCTCGAATTAAGGATGGCTTCGATTTGAGTGAACAAAGTAGTTAGTTCCTCGAATGTGAGAACTTGTTCCCCAACGACACGATACAAATGTGTTTTTGCGGCCTTGATTTGTATCTCCCATACTCCACCGAAATGAGGGCTGGAGGGGGGATTGAACCTGAAGCTTATGCGTTCGCTTTGCGCCGCTTCGCTCATTGCCTTATGAAGCATGTTATTCGCACCTACAAAATTCGTCCCACAGTCAGCATGGATTACATTACATCTGCCGCGTCGAGAAATGAAACGCCTCAAAGCCGCAATGAAAGCGTCAGATGACAAACACGATACAACTTCCAAGTGAACAGCTTTAGTGGTGAAGCAAATGAACAGGCATAGATATGCCTTATCTAATTTTGCTCCGCGATGGTTACCTAGTTTTATGCGAAAGGGACCGCCAAAATCTACCCCCACTACTGAAAACGCCTTGATTTGATTCACTCGATACTTCGGTAAGTCACTCATAAACGGTTGTAACGGCAGGGGACGTGTTTTATAGCAGCGTATGCATTTCGATAACTGATTCCTTATGACGCGTTTTCCAGCTATAATCCAAAATTGTTGCAAGATCAGATACAAGGTCGTGTTTATCCCAGGGTGACAGTGTTTTTTGTGAACACGTTCGATGTAACGAGTTGTCAGCGGGCATTTGCTAGGTAACAAGGCCGGATGCTTATGTTCGTACTCCAAACCGGATCGAGAAATTCTACCCCCTACCCTAAGAATTCCACTTGCATCGATGAACGGGTTAAGCTTACGCAAATACTTAGGCAGGGATCGGCCACCCTGCAATGCGTCGATCTCATCGCGAAACATGCGATTTTGATAAAATTTTATTACGTGACAGAGAGCCTTATGTCTTTCTAAATCAGTTACGACACCGTTGTGGAGATTCGAGAAATCTCTATTTCGAGTGTTAAAGGCAAATCTGTACGCATACGCAAGTACGTTAAGAATTTTATCTAACGAAGAAAACTTCTCAAACAACGTGTCGACGACTGCAGTTGCAACAGGTCTTGGTTCATTTATCAGTACGGTTTTAACCCGCCGCTCAGCTTCGATTACTACGTTTGGTTCGTTCACTACAAGTTTGTGAGGCCATGACTCTAGTGGTTTCAAAAGCCATTCCGGTCCCGACCACCATAATGAGTTGCTGACTAATTCAAATGGAGATTGACCTCTGGAGCAAATGTCTGCAGGGTTATCGGCCGTTGGGACATGACGCCAAACATCTATTGGCACGGTCTCGTGGATGTGGCTTACGCGATTAGCCACGAATGTCACCCATCTTGATGAGTGCGACCGAAGCCAAGACAGAACTACGGTTGAATCTGACCATAAATATGTTGCGTTCACGGGAAGGCGCAGGGCATCATTTACGGTGGCTGTAAGGTCTGCTAGCAAGACCGCGGCGCAAAGCTCTAATCGAGGCAGTGATATTTTTTTTATGGGGGCTACGCGGGCCTTCGCACAGTGGAAGAATATTCGTACAGAATCCGATTTATCTGTGACACGTATGTAAATAACCGCTCCATAAGCGATTTCGGAACTATCGCAAAATCCGTGAAGTTCGTATGAAATGGGTTCATCGGTGGCTATTAACCGAGGAATTTGTAGAGTTTTAAGAGCTGGCAATTGCTGAGTATATTTGTTCCAAGTGTTAACGATTTCAACTGGAGGGTTTTCGTCCCACGTGACACCGATCACCCAGAGTTTTTGAATTATGCATTTTGCTTGGATTGTTAGTGGGGAAAGGAAACCGAGAGGGTCAAAAATTCTGGCGAGTTCACTTAATATCGTCCTTTTGGTGCATGGCTGTTTTAGAGGTTTAACGTTAAAAACGAACGCGTCGCAGGATGGGTCCCATCGAAGCCCGAGGACCTTAAGTGTGGTGTTCTCTGGATCATCAAAACTCACACTTTCCAATAGCCGATGCTCGTTGGGTATATCGGCCAATAATTCGGCTACGTTACTGGCCCACTTACGGAGCTCAAAATGACCACGTTTGAAAAGCTCAATTGTTTGAGATTTAGCCTCTTGGGCGCTTTCTAGCGAGTCGCAACCGCTGACTACGTCATCGACGTAGACGTCAGAGAGTAGAATTCGTTTGGCTAAAGGATAGGCATCGCCTTCATCGTGGGCAAGTTGATGTAAGGTACGACACGCTAAGAAGCTGGCGGCCGAAGTTCCGTATGTTATCGTGTTTAAGGCGTATTCTTGAAGCGGAGCGTCTGGACGGGGTCGCCATAGGATGCGCTGGTAATGGCGGTGCTCAGCCGATACTAGTATTTGGCGGTACATTTGGCGCACGTCAGCCATAAAAACCACTCTGTGTTCCCGAAAATGCAACAAGATGGTAATGATGTCATTTTGTAATTTTGGACCGATTAGTAGACAATCGTTAAGGCTTTTTGAGTGAACGTCCTTTGCCGAGGCGTCAAACACGATTCGAAGCTTCGTGGTGGTACTCTCTGGGCGTAAAATACAATGATGAGGTATAAAGTATTTTCCCAACTCTAACTCCTGCCCAGATACACGTGTCATGTGACCACTTTGCAAATAATCAGCCATGAATTCAACGTATTGGGACCTTAAGTCTGGATCGCGAGATAATCTTCTTTCGATTGCATGAAAACGTCGTAGTGCGATGTCCCGCGAGCCTTCGAAGAGTGGTTCGTATTCGGCCTTGAACGGAAGACGTACACCGTATCGCCCGGATTCGTCACGATAGTGTTCGCTAAGAAACTTTTCTTCGCACATCTGTTCATCAGGAGTAAGCTTCGAAGCTTGGGGTATATTATCGATTTCCCAGAATTTTTGAACAAGAGTTGTTAAGGGGTCCATTTCATAAGGGCTGCACGCACCAATCAGTGACGTATTTATGATCACGGACGTTTTGCCAAGTAATAACCAACCGAACACTGAATTAAGTGCGGGTGGCTGTGAACCATTACCCTTCAATCGACCATGTAAAAGCGATTCAGCGAATACGTCAGCACCTAACAAAATATCTATTGGTGCTGGGATGTCAAAGCCCGGATCCGCAAGAGCTAACGTCTTGATGTGAGCCCAACCGTTGGTGTCTAGTTTCGCGATAGGCTGTTCACTACAAATGTTTGGAATAACGAACATGTTTAGATTGAACAACGTTGAGTCGTGCTTTCCTACATCACAGCGTACAACTCCAGCTATTGAGGTTTCAGATCCACCTAAACCGTTCACAAGTAGTGAGGTGGGACTGGGAAGTAGGTGTAACCGCTCGACGGCTTGCTGGGTTATGAGATTGTTCTGACTTCCCGTGTCAAAGATCGCTCGAAAGGATTGCGAGTAACCGGAAGCATCCTTTACGTGTACAATAGCTGTAGCTAAAAGTACGGTAGGTCTAGCTTGTTCATGGGAGTGACGCGTCAATAATGTTACATTGGCAGGGTCGATGCTTGCATCGCGATCCTTGTGCAATAACGTGTGATGTCTATGCTTGCACTTTTGACAGCTAAAAATGGATTTACAATCCTTGATCTGATGCGAAGATTTTAAGCAGTTAAAGCACCACCTTTTGTCACTAGCTACGGACATGCGCTCAGCAACCTCCATTTTTAAATATAGTTCACACGCCGAGATTGGATGATCACCGGAACAATAGGTGCATTTTGAGAACGGTTTGCTGCCACTCGATATGACTTTATCTAACGCGGAGCCATTATCTTGCGCAGCGACGAGCGTATTGGTGACCTTAGCTTTGTACGAGCCAAAATTATTTTGCATTGATTTAACTGACTGATCCTTATACGGAGTGCTAGGTTGTGCGGGATCGGTAAAATGAGTGTCACGAATGAATGCCTCGCATTTAGAGTGCAAGAATGACCTTAAGTCGTGATAGCTGGGTAATTCGATTTCCGTATGCTTTTCCTCGAAGTCACGCCGAAGTTTGGGATCCAGCTTTGAAAGAATGTGATATGAGAGCACGAAATCCCACTGATCGATAGGCAACTTTAGACGCTTTAGGATTGTTAAGTTTTCATCGAATGCATCTAGCGAGCGACGAAGATCATAGGCACTGTTAAACTTAAAGTTAGTGTTCAAAATGTCTCGCCAACACGTAAATGCAAGATCTCTTTTGTTCTCATATCGCGCGAGAAGTGCTTGATAAGCATCGTTGTAATGTTCGGTGGTAGTAGGGAACGTGCGTATTAAGGCAAGTGCGTCACCCTTTAAAACCGATATTAAATATTGAAATCGTTCAGCATCGCTGAAGTGAGTATTGTGAATTAGGGCATTATATGTCGAGATAAATTCTGGCCATTCTTTTATGTTGCCTGAAAATGTAGGTAGTGCGATTTTAGGTAGCTTCACATGAGTCGCGGTAGTGGCAGGTTGAGAAATAAAATTCGCCGAGTTTGATTCGGACTTGCTAATAATTCTTTGAATACGGATGACCTCAAAATACATAACATCGAAGCGTTTTCCGAGGTTTTCGTCTTCTGCGGAGTCTTCAATTAACTCGAGAATCGAAAAGTGGGCGTCCTCAAAACTACTTGATATTTTTTTTATCTCCTGATGATAGGAAAAGAACAGTTCTACTTGTGAATCATCCTTCAATGCTAAGTTCCCAATTTCGAGTGCCTTTGTTATGCGATTGAATGCCAACGTACGTTTTCTACGTAATGACGGCAAGTCATCCACTGTGTAAGACCATTCGTTGGACTTTGACTTCGATTTTTTCGTCAAACTAAGTTTGCGTTTAGGATAAGACATTTTCAAGGAATACAATTAAGATAAGTATACGATTGGAGAACTAATAAAGTTTTTACTGGTGACAGCTAATCTACGTAACATGTAACGGTTAACAACTTTTACTGCAGGTAGGTACTAGGTGCGTACACAACGTAAGTATTGTGGTGATCGCCTTACTAACTACACCAAACGATGACAATGATAAATACCGAAATAATTGATGAGTTTATTTACCATGGATTTAGTGCAATTGAGCATTTGATTCGGCAGATTGATAATTAGATTAGTACGTCCAGTGTACCTACAGCTGTATGTTTACGATAACGGCAAAATGAACGAAAAATATTCACACAAAAAGAAAGTTTCTGTGCAAACTGCGATGCAAAAATGCGTTAAAAAAAACGAAATACCTACTGAACATAAATAAAAAGGTTTGGAATTAGTGATGTTTATATGATATAATGAGTAGGTAAAATGAGAATTTCCCTGGTTTCGGCACCAATGGTGTATCAACAACACGTTGATACAAAGGGTCAATTAAGGCAGAAGGCCTAATCGTCGAGAGAAGAGTATAAAGCGTTATTGTGTGTACACGACAGAATTCCGGCGGGCTCCGAACAGCGCAAGAACAATAGGGTCCACTACTAACCTTGCAAGACGGGTTCTGAAGTCCTCCGAGTGTTTAACTGATTTCTTCTATGTGGGCACACACGACACTATTATTAACACAGTGATAATAGGATGGTGATACGATTTTGTAGGGGTTTAACGGATATCTTATGGGACGCGCGATGTTTACGATTCGAGTCTTCATCAAAACTTGTTCGTCGGTAGAAATCGGGCTCTTCGCATCGGTTTTGTGAGTCGGTGTCGAGGGTAGGCTTCTGAACGGTGCCGATCTATTTCTCGGATCGCTACTAGTACCGCCATCTAGCGAAAGCTTTCGTAGACCTTGCAGTCTTTTGCGAACGGCAAGTCACCAAATATTCAATCGAGTACACACAACTTCAAAGGTTTTACATGAAAACGAAACAATTTTTGTTCTGTCAAATCAATGTTACGCACGCCCTACAAACATGTCTGCCTTTTCTACCTAGATCTACATCAGACCACAGCATATAAATCACTCCTAAATGCTTTTAATACCTTCACAAATCTTCACGAAACTCCTATAAAAGGCAATCGCGTCACGCCCAAACCCCCGAATCTCTATAAACTTCTGATTACTCATCAAGACTGCATTTAGATGCGTAAATGTTACTTCCTACGCCATTTTTCTCATGGAAACCAAAGAATAATGGTTGACCATTGAATAGCTGGGGGAAGAAAACTATGGTGTAACATCAGTAAATTCACGTTAGGGGAAGAATTTTCTGAATGCAGTATTTAGAGACTTGACTTTAGCTTTGGATGAATGGACCACCCTAGGTATTGTGAGGCTGCAAAAGACATGTCATCTCTAATGTTCTATTCAGTAGTTTTATTACGATTGTACCTTTTTGTGAGTCCCCCTTATCTATGGCAATCGAGGGAGAATATCATTATTTTCTACTTTGACATAAAAGTTATCGTCAGAAACTTTATTGGGAATAGAAAACTGAACAGATCGGAGTTATATTACACTTCCATAACATCGTAGCATGAAATAGAGCAAATAATAAAGACATGACAGACGACCTCTGTGGCGCAGTGTGCAAAAGCCCGTCTGCGACGCAGTAGGTCGCGGTTTCGATTCCTGCTGCGGGACAAATGTTTGTAATGTTCGTCTCGTGTCTGGGTGTTTTCTATGTATAATATGTATGTACTTACATGTAATTCCCATAACACAAGCTCTGCTTAGTTTGGGCTAGATGATGCAGTGTGAGAAATGTCCAGCATTATTTATTTAATATTTATGTGACCTCACAACGCTAAATAAAACAAAAGTGTCGCCCAACATACTCCCGAAAATCCATAAACATACAAACGGACACATAGCTTAAGTCTCAGTCGGAAGATGGCGCACTAAATCACAGGTCGTCTTGACCCATGCATAATTCAGGAGGCTGAAAGCGACACACGACGCACACACATAATTCCTACAAACACCATGGAAGATACCTATAACCCGGCGTACACCCAATTTCATGGTCTACTGCGACCGACCGGCCGATTCAATTTCGGTAAAATTTTATTCGTCCGAATTCGATCGTGCAAGTGAATTTCTATCGATGGCCGCATGCGGTCCCCTGGCGGTTCCTAGTGGCTCTTGGCAAAGGCAAAGGATCTAAATGACCGTTGGCCATTCAGCTATACATTTTTATAGGCAAGTAAACATTGGTTAAGACGTGGAGTGAAAAACGTCTTATATTTCTGATAAGTAAACGAAAGCGAGTGTAATATTTTTGATAGAAACTCTTACATTTATTGTTTATTCGAAACATACAAATACAGGACATGCGAGTAGTAATTAAAAATAAACTTATGGAACAAAGGAAACGTAGAATATAAGTATTTATTTTTAACAATTGTTGACGCTAAACAATAAATTTATAATCCTGTAAGTACTTATATATTATACATTGAAAACACTGAAACCCGAGACTTACAGAAAATTTTACGATTATACAAACCTTTGTCCCGCGGCGGGAAATGAACCAAAAACCTTCTGCGTCTCAGACAGGTCTTTGCCCACTGCACCTCAGATGTCGTCAGAACACACTGAACAAAAAACGAATACGCCACTTAAAATAAAACGGTATTTTAAAAACCAAAGGGTTTGTATCTTTTTGTGTGCATATCAATATGTCTAAGTAGCCAAAATCGCGATACGACTGAATACGTGACGTAATAACCATAAGTGTTTTTTTTTGTCTTAAGAAAGTAAAGTGAGTACCTCTCGGAATGAGCCGAAACTTAGTCCGGTGCCTTCACCGATACGGTACGTGAAAATTCCCGTTTTACATTAAGAAAGTATCGAGTCTCGTTAAAAGTCTCATCAATAACATTTAAATGCAAAATGAAACACTCATTCATCAAAAGATATAAAAAATGCATTACGAGACATCACGCATTCACAAAAAAAAGGGAATTTGAAGGACATCTTGCAGGCTCTAATGGCTGGAACAGATAGGGGAGTCCAGATATACAACGCAATATTCAATTCAAGGTCATAAATCAAACAGGACCCATTAAAATGGGGTGGCGAAAGATCTACATCCAAAAGTTGTCTATGAGAACAGCCAGAAATATTTATTGTATAGGCCATTGTTATAAAGTACTCTGTTTGCTGGGGGTCGGGCGCTGTCGTACGCTCTCAATAGATCCATACATTGCGTATTATTTCATGCATATTATATTTGCACACTCTTTGACATTATTTTTTGTCCTGCTTCAGCTATAAGTACCGGCTTTCCTGATGACAGTTGATCGATTAATCGACGAGTATTTTTTTACACCCAAAAAACACTTACTAGTGTTTAAACAAAAACAAACACGCTCACGACTGTCTTCCCCATGGTGGACATCCTCAGATACATACTCAGTGTGTAGATCTTTGAGAATACCAAGTAGGGAATAGTCAGAGGCACGTGCAAACATTACATTTGGTACATGCCCGCGTTTTGCAGCATTCCACGTGTAAGGTTGCAAGCCCATCGCCGCTTATTGGAACACTAACTGTTGGCACATGCCTTCGAATTTTTGGTTCTAGGCCATGCCGGTTTCCTCACGATGTTTTCCTTCACCGTTTTGAGCACGTGTTAATATGCACATTAATTTTACTAGTGTTTGTTGGGTGTTATTAATCTTATATATTTACTATTCTTATTCTTATTTAATTGGTAAGACTGGTCATTATACATGTTACTAGATTTTTTTTTGTTAAATTAATTGTTTATAAAACCACAACATTGGTAGGTACAATATGTGTATATAATATGTACATACCAATGTTGTGGTATTTTAATATATTCTAACGTGTTCCTATTTTTTTACATAGTAAGATTTCCAAAAAAATGAGACTTCTAAATAAACAAATAAATGTATGCGTTCTTCAAGTCCTTAAGATTGATAGCAGGGATTGTCTTCGTTTTTGAGTTCTTGAATTGGCTAAAGTCACCTTGCATGGGTCATTCTGACCCCGACCAGAATATTAACTACTGTCCTTAAACTGACCATTAATCTTAAACTTTTTACTTATAAATATGCTGAGGTTTTGTACTAAAAGTGATTTGCGATTCAATTTACATTCAAAATATATGGCGCATAAGTTGTGGCGAGTTGGCGAAGGCCCGCCTCAGACGCAGAAGGTTGTGGGTTCGATTCGAGGGTTAAATGTTTGTCTGGATGGTTTTCTTTATATAATATGTATTTACAAAAATAATGCATAATATACGTATATCAATGTATTTCCCATAACACAAGCTCTGCTTACTTCGGGGATAGATGATGCTGTGTGAAAATGTCCAGCATTGTTATTATATTAAGTTTGTTACACCATTTATAAAATACTTTATCGTACACCATAAACATAACAAATAAACAATTTTTTTTAATAAGATTTAATATTCCATATATTTTACTTTTCTGTACGGTAGGTGTATATATTAATTATAAATATATATATTGTACATCGCATTGCACTCTCCTCTTGTATTTAATAATTACGTTAATCGCCAACCATTCTTACAAATGCATACTTTCCGGTCCAGCCCAAGGTTTTCTGGAAGAGATCGCTTTTAAGCGATAAGACCGCCCATTGTTATTTTAATTATTTTAAGTTTCTGTTTATTTTTTTATGTTGTGGTATATAAAAGTTTTTGTTTATTTTTTATCTTGTGGTGTATGAAGTATTTTCATTCATTCATTCTTACAGGCCATGGTCGTGCTTATGCAGTAAATTTTTATTCAATGTTTTGCGTTCGTTTCTCTTCGTTCTTTCTGAAATGCTGCATGTATATAATTAAATAAAATACAATGTGTCATCATCACACAAGTTACCATTAATAATGAACGCAGTAAAATTGTAAAACCAACGTTTCGTTATAAAATGCAAAATTTAATTACGTTAGCTTATTGTATATATAATAGCTTATGGTCTCAGGCATTGTTTAGAAGATTTCTTGTTTAATATACTGTACGGGGCACTGGGCCTTAATCCAAGGGACGCGGGGTCCATGCGACCCCTAAAGGTCATAATTTCATCGGACGACACGGACAGTAAAGGGTTAAACTGTTATTTATAAACCAATTTAAACAGTGGTCTGCATAGATAACGCAATCGCGCGGACATTCAGAACGCCCTCTGGTGAGTTTTTCAAAGCGTGAATTGGTTTAAATCAACTTCTGCATATTAGATTAATTAACGAATGATAAAATGGATAAAGTATTAGAATTTTAAAACTAATTGAAATAGTAAAGTGACGATTTTAATTAATTTTTGATAGGTATTTTAATGAGATTAATATTAATGTTTCAGAGGAAATAATTTAGTTGCCTAGTTTGTTTTTTTGGTTGACTCGAACTCTGTTTTCTAGTATTAATTGAATATTTATACTTTTTTAAATAATACTTTATTTTATAATTTTTCTAATTGTTCAGATAGGATTGTATTACTGTGATATTTTTTTTTAACATTTCGTTTACTCAATTCAAAACAGTAGCTTTACTTATGAAAATACTATTTTGTTGAATATACTCTTTTAATATAATTCTATGATGTTTTTACCATATAAAAAAATATGATCTCTTCACTATTTAAGAAATATAATTTACGTAAGTACCAAAATTTTTTTTTAACATTGCGATTCTTACATTCCAATGTTATTTATAAAATCTCAGGCTATTTTAGGCTGAGCCAGAATTGATCGTGGTCAAACCGTCCCAACCTAATCCTCCATCTAACCGTGAAACCCCGGACAAAATGGTGAAACGTCAAAACTCGTAATGTCACCGATTAGCGGAAATATCCGGACAGGACAAAAAACCTGCCTAAAACCGGTTGGAACCGGTTATCCGGCACTGATGGGAAACATCGCTCATACAAGGGATGATTAAGTGACCAATTTGTCCTGCCCAGTTTAGGGTTTATTGTGTTTAAGTCTATGGACGTCACTTTATAATTATCATGTATTGCGAAGATTTTTCTGATGTTACTGCAAATTTGCGTATGTTGGGGACATAAGGGAAACATAAAATATTTACATCGTCTGTTTTAAAATACCATGTAAATTCAAAGATCTTCATCGATTGATTAATCTTATAAAATAATGATTTCTGCAATAATTACGAGCCGCATGGCCTAGTGGGATGTAACTCGACTTTCGATCCGGAGGCCGTGGGTCGAAACCAATGGATTTTCCTACTCAAAAAAAATATGTACATTAACACTTTCTCAAAACGGCGAAGGAAAACATCGTGAGGAAACCGAGTACCATAAGTTCGAAGGCTTGTGCCATCAGTTCGTTTTCTAATAAGCAGATAGACTTGTCAAGTGGAATGCTTAGTAGTAAGCAAAACGATGGCATGTGCCAAATGTATAATTTGGATGTGCGTCTACTATCCTCAAAGATCAACGCACTGAGTATGAATCTGAGGATGACAGATGTGTGTCTGTCTTTGTTGTTTTAATGACGAATAAAACTCCACGTACCAAAAGAACCTACGTAGAACTCTCGTAGCAATAGCCTACGGCGTAGCAAAAGGTTTACGCACCGCGCGCTAAGACACTTACTTCCGCCGGATGCGTTATCTATACTTTTAAAATAGTTTGTGCTGACTGTCTGACTGACTAAGAAAGGATTTTGGAAATTACTTCAGGGGTGGGGTATGAGTCTTTGTTTTCTGATATTAGAAACATAAAAAAAAATACAGCTACTGAGCATTCATAAATAATGACGGGTTTCAGGATTTTTTTGCATTTTCACATTATAAGGGGTGTAAGTTTGTATTGGTGTATTGGTTATTTTAAACACGACACGAAAGCCACTGGCAACAGCTAGTGATTTCATATTAGTTTACGAAAATGCACCAAACGCAGCATTAAAATCAACAAATTGTTGAAAAACACCATCTTTCTGCACGCCCAGGATGACTGGCAGAAAATTCTTTAGCATTAAGTCCTCCCAGCACTACATTGTTACCGCGGAAGTACACAAAAAATAAAATAAAAACATCTGAAACTCATAAATTTAATATCAGACCCATGCGACTTAAAAGTTGAGACCAACGAGTGAAATCCAAAGACTTAAAACATCAATTTCCCTTCGGGGATGCTAACATCAGAATTCCATTTGGTACAGACACATGCAAGCACGGCGTTATTGCCAAAACGCACTGAACAAGCCGGGCGTCATTAAGTGCCGAACAAACACGGGTATCTAACAAACAAACAGTCAAACACGTTTAATCTACGTGTACACTGCTCCGCATTAACGGCCTTTGATGGCATGATTGAGGGGTATTTTGTTTGGCTTGCGAGTTCGGTTAGCGGTACGTCATTAGATAGATAAAACATACGATTTGTGATACATAATTTATCTTATTAATTAATATATATGTAACTGTCTCACTGACTGACATAATTATAAGCTTTTTTTTTCCGCATTTACCTTTTTTACTATTTTTCCGACGTTTTGACGGAGTTGCAACATTCGTGGTCACGGGATGACTATTGTCAAGAGATAATAAAAAAAAAAAAAAGATTTATACCCGTATAAACTTATAATTATGTAAACTGATTGAAAAAGTTTGAAAAATATTACTGACTGGTAATCGTAAGTCCTGACATTTTGAGGGTATGTTCTTTGGGCGTGTAGGAGAGCATTAAGAAAAAAAACCGAAAACCTCTTCTAGAGGGAGCAGTTGAGAAGACTTTGACTTTGGATCAGATACAGTAGAAGTTATTGTCATGCAATCGGACATAAAAATGATTGATATTTAGGTTATTTTTCCAAATAACAACACATAATAAAATGGATGAAAAGCTAGATGGTCAGTTGTCTTCAAGAAGGAACAATCTTGTTTTCGATCTATAAAAAAAAATATCACACTACAGAACAAAACACCGGATTTTATTTACGACCTATAAAACTTATATAGCTCCTATTTGAAACGAATACAGCCAATACGTAGTGCATAAAGTATGAACCAATAGGTATTTTTACCGATTAAACTAGAAATGACCGGTAAAATCCAGTTATAACTGGTATGTAACTGGATTTATTGCCGTTATAAAAGTTGGCGCGCGGCAGTTTGTGCAAATAATAATGTGCAGGTGAAGCGAGGTTGAAATACGAGTGTATGGCATGTACTATTTCAGTTATATTAAATATTGTTTATTTATTTACGGATAATTAAATAATAATGCTGGACATTTTTCACACAACCTCATCTAGCCTCAAACTAAGCAGAGCTTTTATTATGGGAACTACATGACTGATATTAAACATTTTTTTTTTTTGGGAAAAAAAAATAAACAGAAGAAATCCACTCTAATTTTACAGTTCATTTCTTGCCATCTCTTTCATGCTTGCTAGCAGAAAAAAGAGCGACAGTTTTAAATAAGTTTATTAAGTTAACAACTGGATTGGCGTCTAACTATAGGGAAAACCTGAAGCATTATTATCATCCTAATAGATTACAACTATTTTGTTTTCGGAGCAAAATAACGTAAAAAAAGTAGTCACTTTACTCAATTTGGCCCATCAAACCACGATTGTTCCAGTATAAATTTTAACCACAATATTGCATAGTGCATCCAACGTATATTGGCGTATCGAATTTTAAACACAATATTGTATAGTGCATCCAACGTGTATTGGCTATCGCGCTCGGTTGACGCGCGACATGTAACGGCCCAGTGACCGTACTCGTAGCATAAATCCAATGTGGGACATCAGGATGGCTCCGACGTGTATTTGGGGCATTAACGTGGCGGAAACATGTAAAAAAACCCTTTATTTTAACATAATATATGTGTAGCCCCGGCCTTAAAGTCATCTGTGATATACCAACTAATAACTATTTCTATCTAAAAAAAAACATCGAAATGCGTTATCCATTTTGGCATAAATGTGTAACTAACATGGTATTTTAACATGTTTAATGAAGACTATACCTATTACGTGCGTATATATATTTTATGTGTAAATATATTTTATTTATTAATCTATATTTCCCTTGCTGTCGTTTTGTTAACCTAAGAGCATTCAGTGGTAATTTCAATTATAAACTTTCTTATTAACTATGTACGTAGGATACAAAAGTGTGATCAGGGAGCTGGTTCTTATCTGGGGTCAACGCATTAGCATTACCATTCAGCGTGGCAATGCAGCCATCATTTTGGGAACGCTTCCATCCGGTAGTGATCGAAATTAGTTAACTTATCTAAATATCGTTTTCTGTTTAATCTGTATTTGTTTTACCTTTCTATAGTTGTATAAAGGTTATAGGAATTCTGAGAAAAGTCAGAACAAAATTTTGAAGTGTTTTTGTTTCTAGAACCTCTTAGTCATGATATAACAATTTAAACTCTATACGATGTTCCGCAAAATTTAAGCTTATATTTTAAGATATTTATAAAAATATGACACTCCTAAAAATAACCATACTTCTATGATGTGGGTAAATTATGTTGGCAGTTGGATATTGCTGTTGGCTATTGGCTCAGAGTGGCCATTAATTCTTCATTTATGGCCCTCCGATCGCACATTTCGTGGCCTCATTTACGATTCTGACGATACATTTGTCCTAATGTATCAGAATTGCTCTTTGTCGCAAGAGACTGCAATGCAGTAGTATGAGGGATGGAACCGCTCCTACTGTATTTACGATACATTCCAAGTACAGTGACGGAATACAAAAACAAATCTGGCTGCGATATTGACGTGAGCTGTCTAAACGGTTTGAATTTAATAAAATGTATAGCAGAAATTATAGCTTTCAATTGTTTTACAAAAAAGTCCGCGACATATTAACTTACGTAAATATTTCTGCCATAAGAAATTTTACAAGGTGAATGTTGCATATGATATTGTTTTCAAGTGTTTCCTATGAATTCTTATAAAAACGAATAGTTGAGTCATTATGAAAATTTAATGTAAATAAAGTTTGCCTTTTACAGTATGTCATTTGATGGAGTAGTTTAAGAGATAATGTGAAATGAAGATAAGTATGTATTGCGCCGTTATAGATAATAGTGGTACGGGGAGCGGGGGGCGATGGAGGTGCGAAAAGCACCCATATTATCTACCTAGGTCGGCGCGGGACAAGTCGCGGGCGGAAAGCTAGTAAAAAATATAAACAGTGATTATCTTCACGTATTTTGTAGTCTGTTAAAATTCCAGTCACTTGTTACAGTTTCAAAGTAAACAGCCTTTCTATTCTACGATATTAATGATAGCAAAATGAAGTACTTAAGGAAACACTTCCCCCCCCCCCCCCCACCCCCCCAAACACATTCGAATTTATGAGTAAAAGCAAATAAAGGTAGAAAACGCAAACCAAACGACATCCAAAGTAATTTCAAAAGCCGTCAAAAACCACAGCCAAGACGCTGTAGCGAAAACGGCGTAAAACCACTCCACAAATTCAGCTCAAGACAAACTCCAGACTAACGGCCTTCAACGTATAATTAACCAACCAGAAACGCTTCTAGATCCCTTTGAAAAAGCTCAAAAGATCCTTTACATAATATAGGTCCATGGACCGCCATTCACGACCCGTGATTACGACGGCCGCCTCGACGAACGTTCGTTATTTTTGTGTAGGCAACCGTATGTTACTTAAGCCCGTGACACACATGTAGCTTGCATAAAATCTTGCCAAAACAGACAAGTGCGAGGAAACTTTATACAGGATAGTAGAAAAGTAAATTTTATTTCCTCACTCCCAGAGGTGTTTAAAAATACCCTATGTTTGTTCTGGTGGTACTTACAAGGCTATTATTTACTGAAGTCGGCTTTGAAGTATACTGACCTGGAACTTACTATTGCCGTTTATGTATTTCCTAAGGCTAAATATGAAGTTTTAATGTTCTGGCATAAAATTCTCAAACATAAAGAAAAAACTCGGGTAACATACATTGTATTTTCAGTTACTCTTGTGTATCCGAAAGTACACCATAGATAAATGTGTTTAGTAGTTGAGAACTTGTTTTAACGACAAGACTCTATAGTTAGGGATCACTCGCTGCCGGTGAGTCCATAAAACTCTGTTACTAGTAATATCCAGGTGTATTGAACATCAATAATTCAGATAGTCTGAAACAAGGGCACACCTGCATTTTCAATGTCCAAGTACAGGCAGGTAGGTCTATCTATACCTACATCTATCTATATACTGATTTGATTGTCCCGCATCGGCAGCGAGTCTTGGGCACTAGCATGTGGAACGAAGATCTGCTTTACTAAAGCTGAGCATGCTAGGAGATTGCAAGACTTTTTTCCCCTGTAGGAATGTGGGAACCGTTAACTGGCATATCACGAAGCGTTTCTTTTAACCACCTCGGTGATGCGACGAACGCAAAAGGAAGCAGGTTTGATTTCCTTTGCGGGACAAAAGTTTACATGTTCTGCAGAAATTATCTAGGTCTGGGTATTGTGATACCATGGTACTCGTAGTTCCTTATAACCCCGGTACAAGAAATCGTAATGTGGGACCAACCACTGACACCAAGTCTATGTTTGTTCCTGAAGTATTTATTTATTCACAAATTATTTTATTCCATTAAGATACACACGGTACACTTGGAAAAGTCATCTTTAAATTGTTTTAAAGTTAGATCGATAGAAAAATATTTACTTAGCAATTTAAAACTACTGTACATAGGCGAACTTAATGCTAGATAGCATTCTGTTCCAGCTAGCCTTTGTGTAATATGGTAGTCTTGAATAATAAGAAAATTTATATATTAAAATATAAACACAACTAGGATCGGATAGTGCAATTGCGAGGTAAAAGTAATAGGGTGTGTTTCTGTACTTCTTACGCATCTACTTAACTTAAGTAAGCACAAGTAAGTTTAATAAAATCCATAATAATATAGTAAATGACGTGCCTGTAGGAGCAGTAAGGCATAAGTAGGTATTACTTTGAGACAGATATGCCAGTATCTAGCATGCTGGCCATGTGTATCACGGCCCTTACGGTGCCAGCCTTTATTTGCGGCCAACGCAAGCAAAAGTGCGCCTTATTTTTGTTAGCAAAACTCTGATTATATTAACTATGCTCGAGGTGGAGCTGAGAGCTAAATGTGCACGCGTCTAGACAATAATTCAAAGTATTCTAGCCTTTATTCCGTGGATGCGAGAGATTAGTCGGGTGATTCAACGTCGGTCGGAGCGCTCATGCATTTGTCGCACTATGAATGGCTTGCTTTATATTAGCATGTCAGCGTAAAGAAGTGAATTGGTTAGTAACAGAGATGTTTCAGAAATGCATGTATATTTTACTGCTGACCAGCATATATCATATATCATGGATTCTAGAAACAGCTTATTCATTTACCGCGACGCTAGCACCCATATGCGTTAGGTCAAAGGTTGTTCGTTTCTCTGTAAATGTATTTTGGAAAAATTTAGTGTTTGGTCGTGCCTCTGACTTACCCCTACTTAGTATCCTGAAAGTATACTCACTGAGTAATACCAATTGTAAACTGATTATAGGATTCTTTTTTAAATTAAGGGTAAAATTTTAAAATGTGAAGTTGCAAAAAATTACTTTTTATCAACGTATTGAAGCCCGGGAAGTGAAGAAAGCTTATAAGTTTTCCGAAAAAAAAAAATACGGAGAGTTGAAATATAATAGATAATAGAATGTAAAAATCCACACAACCAGTACAGTGAAAGGATTCACTACTTCTAGCTTTTCACACACTAAATCGGAGTTAAATCCATTGCAGTTTTCCATAAACTAACAAAACAAAAAAATACTTCCACTAATATTGTTGTAAATATTGTAAATTTGGATGTAGGAGGTAATCTTCGAAACAATTCATCCAATTTAAAAAAAATATTTCACCAATATTTAAAATGGACCTTCGGGGTGGACATAGGCTGTATACTACGTCCCCCGTTAAAAAAAAGGGCTTTTCGTGAAGACTAATTATGCACAGTATGTTCTAGCGAAAGCGTTTCTTACGAACGCTTCTTTAACGGTAAAAGCTATTTTATCCGGGTACGTGGGCTAGTATTTAATACATCGTTTCTAAAAACAATGTTATTGGAGGTTTTAGCCGAATCATTTAGTTTGCCTGGGATTTGATTAAGGTTTATTTTCTTTAGTCCTCGCGCTTAGGATTTCTGCTTGTCTGTTGGTATAGGATCGTAGGATTATGTAGATATCGAACTCATGAAAATAACGTTTGTGTAAGAAGAGGAATTAATTTCAGGCATTTATGCTTGGGCCAATCTGAAAACTACCCTACAGTAAGAGAATCTACCCTACAGTAAATCCTAATTCGTAAATCCTATGATGGCGGGTGATTCCAGTGTGCTGTTAATATCGTAATTGTTGTAAATAGACGAATTGATACGTGTGAGATCGTTCTTCGTGGCATGCTTTGGGGGACAACTAGCTGTTGGCTCTTCACATGATTATTGACGATTAATTCGTAAATCAGTCTAAAGAATTTTTAACAGTGTAAAACTTTATTATCTTCATTGATTGATGTTAACAAACCCAAAGCGATTTAAAAAAAAAAACACCCAACAGATTCGTACATAGTCCTGACCTGACCCCGCAATAGGATTCCCTGTATCATAGGTATCAGAAACTACGAGTACTGTGTTACCAGAACAACTAGACCGGGGACAAATCTTCAGAAACGCTAACTGATGGCACATTTCTTAAAATTGGTTTCAGGGCATGCCGGTTTCCATACAAAGTTTTTTTTTTTGCACATATTAATACGCATAAAATCCATAGGTTATAATGATTAGGTAAGAATTGGATAAAGTAAAAACGTGTTGATGAAAGTTCTAAGGTCCCAAGGTCAAGCAGATAGCTAAAGACTTCTTCAGACAAGATTAAGTAAGTACTTTGAAAGTATTAAAGTTTTCCAGATTAGAGCAATTCTATAACGTGATGATATAATTGCAAAACTTTCTTGACGACCGACCTCTGTGGCGCAGTGGGCGAAGGTCCGCCTGAGACGCAGAAGGTTGCGGGTACAATTCCCACCGCGGGACAAATGTTTGTATGATCAGCAAATATTGGTCTCGAGTCTGATACTATGTGTATATAAGTAGTATATAAGTCATGTAGTTCCCATAACACAAGCTCTGCTTACTTTGGGGTTAGATGATGCTGTGTGAAAAATGTGCTGTATTATTTATTTATTAATTTAGTATTTACAATATGAAAGTCAATTTCAATGGGTTTTTTTTATTTAACACGCTTATATATTGACATAAACTAAATAACAAACAAACAATGTAATCAAATCTTGTAATCAATTTTAACCTTCTTCTAATTGTCGTATCGAAATTAAACTTGGTATGTTTATGAAGTTCGGATGCCAATACTATAATTTGGTACCTTGGAGCTGATCTGATGATGGAGCCAGGAGTTGGGTCGAACTCTTCAGTGGCTACTATTAAACCCCTCGAGTTTGGGCTCATATGGTTTTGACGAGTACAATAAATTGGGCTTGGTTTGATAGCATATTTTTTAAAGGTTTTTAAAACTACATAATATCTGTTAGTTGGATGAAATATGGAACAGATATAGTTTAAAACAAACGGGCTATTTTTATTATTCATCCCAAGTCCCAAGGATCATAATTATATAGAAACGTCAACGTAAAAACTTCGTAAATTTGAAATTTCAAAGTAAATTTATGACCAAACCTCGCGCGCGATCAATCCTCGAATCAGGCAACCTCACCACAATGTCGGATGGCTGAAAACATTACCATCAACTGTTCTAAAACTTTGGTTCTCAGCCAATCGCTCAGGGACCGCGGAATCTGTCCCATTATCGCTATAGAACTGTGGAGCTCTGTAATAGGTTGTGGGTGCTACTTGGCGGATCTGCGATCGTGCGTGACGCACCGCGCCGAGGAAAACAATGCTGCCAGCGAAATTACGTGCGGCCGAATGTTTGTACATTAATGGTAAATGTTAACAGTGTTTGAGAGAATCGATAACATGGATGAACGCGTTCACTGATACAGCCATACCTACTTTACAGGTTATTTAAGCTAGATGATCCGAAATTTACAAGGTGATGTCATCTAACAGTTTCGAGTTTTTTCTAAAGGACTCCCCCAATTCCTTTCATCTGCATCTATTCTCGAGTTTAATCATTCAAAATTTAATCTGGGACTATCTTATCTAATTATTCTGATACCGCTGCAGGGTGAACTTTTTTACGGCTTTTTCTACTCATTGCGGTCTTGTGAATACGCAGGCCAAGATACCGAAAATGTGACGAGTTCGTCGCGCCACCTATGCCTGGGCCGACTCCGTGGCCGTGTTACATCCTGTGGGACCCACTCAGTGGTTATTTTGTCCCACAGTTCGCCCTAATGGGCTCTATTTGATGATCCGTCTTGACCGTAAATTAATTTCAATCTAAAGTTACCATTACATTGACAAACCCGAAGTAGAAAACAACTTAAAAACTCAAATTGTTAATCTACTTTTGTCGCGGACTGTATCAGTAGGTATTTTGTAAATCGATGATCATCGCATTCACTAATAAAATCTCATCTATTTTAAAGGCGATTTAAGCGATATCGTCCGAAATTTACGAATCAAACACGAATGTTCTATCATTTTACCAGTTATAGTACAAATTTATATGCGTAAATTTAATATGGAAACCCCACGCTATATATGACAGATGTTTGTATGATCTGCAAATATTTGTCTCTGGTCTGGGTGTTTTCTATGCATGTATGTATTTACAAAAAAAAAAAATAATGTATGTATTTACAAAAAAAAAATGTATACAAGTAGTATATCAGTCATGTGGTTCCCATAACTCAAGCTCTGCTTACTTATGGGCTAGATGATTCTGAGTGAAAAATGTCTAGCATTATATATCTTCTTTCTTTTTCCCTCAATTTTGTGATTTCGATCATGCGGTATAAAATATGCAGTAGCATTGGTATGATAAGGTGTACTGACGCGTGCAAAATATGATCACCTTGCCTGCAGGTCGATTCCCATGGCCACTGCCGCATATTATATGCCAAGAACAGTTTCGGTGAGCGGCGGATTCATGGGAAATGTATGGCAAAGTACGCGTTAATGTACAGATCGCCACCGCACTCTTTTTCACTTGCCAGGTGACGGTGGTGATCAAAGGGGAATGGCTGTCAAAGTTCGCGTGAATAACCCAAGCGTTAGTGGGTAAGGTTGACCGCGCCTTACCCACTAACGCTTGGGATGAGATACTTGGGATACTTGTCGCTAAGTTTTTTTTTTTTTAATAAAGCCATGCCCCATTGTTTTTTTGTTCAAGGTATTATGGTATGAGCTCAAATACCACAATAATACGGGTGCATTGATAGTTGGAGAGGCCTCTTCAATAGCTTTTGTCTCGTAAAATAATGATTCGGAAGACAAGCTCTCTCTAATTGCGTACTTAAAACTTTTTGATTGAAAATGATTTTTTATTATACATTCAGATTGCTTTGATAGATTGGATCAAAAGTGGACTATATATTATTCCAGCCCTTACACACTGTCAAAATGGCTGAATCAGAAAAGGTCACTTATATTGCCAGGCTTTAGTAACGTCAGAGGCGCGGCGGGCGAGGTTGACGCAAGAGGTACGGATTCGATTCCCGCTAGGGACAAATGTTTACGGATACAGATTTTTTCGGTCTGGGTGTTCTGATACCGCGGTACTTTTTATTCCTGACACCCACGATAAAGGGAATCCTAATGTGGTGATCCCACAGTATTATGTACGTGACAGTTATTTTTAAAAGACCTTATGAATTGTATTAACGCGGATTTCTAACGGCCTAGAAAACGGCAGGCTTTTAACTATCTATTGGCCTTAACGTTGATAGATACAAATTTATCTGCACCAGTCACACTATTGAAACATTCGCTACTCATCATCTTTTTGTGAACACAAAAAGGTAACTTTTTGTGTTCAAACTAACACTTTTTGTGAACTACTAACAGAATTCAATAATTCCCAGCCACTAAATTTCCTGTTTCCACTGCGTCGTTCACGGCACATTTACCAATTGGAGAATGCTCGAAACATCACGAATTTCTACAAGCACTAAATTCGAATTCTAATGAAATATTGTTCAGCACGCGACGAAAGCCTCCTGTCATACCACGGTTTCTCGAAACTGCTAGCCACTAGAATCGAATTGTTTTCGACTTATTATAACTCACTGTGCTTATCTAAATACATGTGCAAATCAGCGCTTTACTAGTATAATACGATTGTTATATACATGATATATTGAACATGTTCCCATAACACAAGTTCTGCTTAATTTTGGGTTAGATGTGTGTGTGAAAATGTCTAGCATTATATTTATTACTGGAAGCTAGTCACCAATTTTCCCCTTTCAATAATTGTACGTAATTATAACTGTATTTTACAGGGTAAGGGCAACTCCATGATCGGTCACTATACACTTTTAAGTTCAAACCTGGCCACGAACCTATCGTTAGACCAAAGATCCTAGATTACTTTTGATTTTTTTATGATATTGATTTACACATGTAAGAGACTATGTCTTTATGGGAATAAACGTCTTAACCTAGATTAAGTAAAAATTGTGCGAGCTAAAATACTTAGTATTTAATAACAAGTTTTTTGTTGGGAGAGTAATGCTAACGAATGTTTTTTTCTTCATTATACATTCGTGTCATGAGATGTTGAAGATTTTTAGGGTATGCATATAAAAATACCTTATAATATTCAGTTACATACGTTGTCCTGACCCTACACTAGGATGTGGGGTCAGGTCCCCGCCTGCCCTATGTCGTGGGTAGTCTAGGAGTATCATGGTACCACAGCATGCAAACCCGGAACCAATATCTGCAGTCAAATTTGTTGAATCGAATCTCTTCTACAAAATCGCCGCGCTACTGTTGTTGTCAAAAAGATTTGATTTGTATGTGGTCTGAATTTCGAGTATCCATAGTACCTACTCCGTCTCAAGGGGTAGCGCTGCACGGGGGAGGGGAAGGCGACGTTGCTTCCGGCCGCCTGCCTCACCCGAGTTTTCCTAATGACGCGAATATTTCCCGCCCAACGTTTAATTAACTATCAAAAGAGGGTAGTTTTGAATGGCCTCTTCTGATGCGTCTGATCGACAGCTTGCGGTGAATGTAGGATATGTATAGTGGTCTAATGTACTGCAAAAAAACTTAAAAAATAACAAACACGCTCACGACTGTCTTCCCCATGGTGGACATCCTCAGATACATACTCAGTGAGTAGATCTTTGAGGATACCAAGTAGGGGGTAGTCAGAGGCAAGTCCAAACATTACATTTGGTACATGCCCGCGTTTTGCAAGTAGTAAGCATTCCACGTGACAGGTTGCAAGCCCATCGCCGCTTTTTTTGGTAATTTTCAATCACAATTATTTAGTTCCTACTAGACTTATGAGACATTTCGTAGTAACAGATTTCTATGAAATACCCGTAAGATTCGCCTTATTAACGACAGGTTTTAAATAAATAAATAAACACCTAGCAGACACATACACAGTCCTGATCATATACCCTGTGCCGTGGGAATCAGGAATTACGAGAACACTAAAAGTCTGATAGTTGTATTTTTGATATAAAAACCTGAAAAATATGCTAACATTTCTCCCGAATCGGATTCGAACCTCGTACATCGCAACCGGCTGCTCGCCCGCAGCGCTATCGAAATCGTCAAGGCAACAACAATGTCTCTAGTATTTCACATAACACTAGGCAGTGGTAACCGCTTAACATCTCGTAGATCTGTATCCTGTTAGCCTCCAAATAACAACTTAGATAAAGACTTACAGCGTGCAAGTAAAAATAGAAGAATAAAAAAAACCTTTATCTTTCCAACTCACGAAATTCTATTCTCAACTTCATCCGATTCACTATGTCGCCTAAAAAGCATCCGATTCACTATGTCGCTTAAAAAGCATCCTATTCACTTTGTCGCCTAAAAAGCATCCGATTCACTATGTCGCCTAAAAAGCATCCGATTCACTATGTCGCTTAAAAAGCATCCTATTCACTTTGTCGCCTAAAAAGCATCCGATTCACTATGTCGCCTAAAAAGCATCCGATTCACTATGTCGCTTAAAAAGCATCCTATTCACTTTGTCGCCTAAAAAGCATCCGATTCACTATGTCGCCTAAAAAGCATCCGATTCACTATGTCGCCTAAAAAGCATCCAACAAGCTTTCGTGTTTATATAGCACAGAAAAATATGTTTAGTACTAAATTATCACATAGTCCCGCTTTCAAGACAGAAAGCGTCTATTTTCAATTGTCATCAAACGAAATATCCCGCATCTAAGACGTACATCAATCGTGAGGAATAAAGTTCAAAGGCGGCGCAAATGCGTGAGCTGACCTCTTTCGACCTCTTTACGGCATTTATGAGGTCCTCTAATATGCGTACGTGAGTGTGGCCGCAATATCCGTGATAAAGAACCCACGGGTTCCCTGGTCAAAAATATAAAAGGGCAAAATTAAATTCCCGCGGGCCATAAAGTTTAGAGTTACGTCATTATGGTATGAATTTGGTTACTGGCAAAAGTGGTTTCGCCGTTTGACAGGAGATACTGTTGTAAACGATTTTAAAGGGAATATAGGTCACGGCCTGTTGTTGTTGTAACTGATACTTTAAATATGTACTATACTTTTTAATTTTACACGGTTTTGTATATGTCAGGCCCGATACTAAATCTTGATACTTGAAATTAGTTTAACGATATTTATAGGTGATTCTCGATTGAAATCCTACTGTAACTTTTTTAACGTGGCATTTGAAATTAATTAATCATTAAATAAAATCACAAGGATCACTTTGAAACGTCGGTTTTATCTACTGCCTGTTCCGCGACCAAGCCAGGAAAGAAAGGCAAGAAAATAAGGCTGGTTATTCTTTTTAATGATCCTTTTACAAAACCCGTTTTTTTTTTCACGAGGAACCCACGGATTTCCACTTGCGACGTTCCTGGCATACATTTTGCTTTATCCATCCTCATCGCATTATTCATACAAACTCATCGGTTTAGGCTACTTGACCTTTCCCCAGAACGTCTCCAGTTTGGTCAGAGTACGTTCGACGTGTCCCCCCCCCCCACGTTCCCCTTCAAACAGTTTGAATATAACAGCTCGCCTTGTATACTTGTTTTGTTAATCTTCTTTCCAAAAGTCACCATGACCCCATTACGATTCCCAATTTCGATGAGATTCTGAACCGATAGGTTCGTGACTTAGAATAACACAAAGGCTACTTTTTATCCGGGTAGCACACGGGCGAAGCCGTGGGCATAGGCTAGTCTGTCATAGATACCAATTGCATGTTCCTTCCTGACTTTTGTAATTGTTGACAAATTATTAAGATGGAATTGAAAAGAAAAATATTATAGTTATACACCATTAAATTATATACAACATGACACGTAAATTTGTGTGATGTTGTTACGAAATTTGTAAACATTGTCTTGTACAACAACCGATGTTATTACATGGTTATATAAATTAAATCTGAATTTACAGAAACTCTATGTCTTGAAACTGTCTTAGATATGAACATTTTTTTTTGTAAAAAACGGGGTATTTGCCATAAGACTTGCAAAGTAAAAATACAGATTTATAGTAATAAATAAAATTTGCTATCTTTTCTATAATAATGCTTCATCGGTTAGTATAAGTGACGATGGGCACGTGGAATGCCAAATATAATGTTTTGAAGTGGCTCTGACTATCCCCTAGTTGGTATCCTCACAGATCTGCGTGCCGAGTATGTATCTGAGGATCACCATCAAAGAGATTACAGTTATGAGCGTGTTTGTTTGTTTTTTGCTATCTCCTCCTCTTTTTCTTAGGATAAACAGCAAACTACGACGTAGGAATTAAATTTAGAATAGATGAAAAAACCTTTGTTAACATCTTAACAAAATAAAAATATGTGTTTAAAATTGTAGCTTGCCCAATTCCCTCATGTTTATTAGAAACATCTGGCCCCATTTAAAAGGGACATGTCTAAAAATGTCCTTATTGTCTGCGTGACGTCACGACTTGTTGTTTTGGGACATGAATGGACTCATTCATGATGGTTTTTATTTCTGTCACGCTTCACGTTCCTTTTGTTAGACTATTTAATGTGATAAGGTCCTCGACCTAAGGAATGTTATATATCCAAAGCCCATTATCGGTGCTTGGATACATACTCCTGATTTAAACTGCTTTGCTTTATCTATACTAATATTATAAAGTTTGTAAGTTTGTATTTAGGGGATAATCTCCGAAAGTTCTTATCCGATATCAAAAATTATTTTATGAATATATAGAATGAACTTTCAGGACTTAGGCTGTATATTATCCCGTGAAAATAAAAGTGCTTTTCGTGGAGACCAATTTTGCGATGTATGTCGATGAAAAAACGGTGAAGCGAATCCGTTTCTTACGAAGGCTGCCTTATGAGCTACTTTTAATCCGGGTACCACGCGAACGAACCATAGGCAGTAGCTAGTAACTATATAACTTGACCGTCTTGAAGCTTGAGAGCTTGTTTGAATATGATAGACAAACGCAAACCTTTTTTTTACCCACGACACAAAAGAAGCTTGTATATGTCTGTAAAAAATATCTTATCTAATTAACCGATTATAATGCGTTGTTATGAGTTTTACGATTTAAACGCTATTGTGTAAACCAAGTGGTAAGCTCTTAACCACTTGGTTGGTAACCCACACTTCTCTAGGGGGTGTTGCAATACGTGAGAAATACAGGAGTTTTATTTTGAACCTGTTACGGTTATAACATATTTTTTTACTAAGAACGGATGTTCTTCCTAATTTGAATATGTCAACTCCTAATTTATCATATAAAGAGGTTTTTTTTTGTACCACATTAATTTTATTTTTTTCTTTACAGGTGAGTCGCAACAAAATGGAGATGACTGCAGTTATAGTTATATAAGTGAGTATAATTTAAAATATTATAATAAATTTAAAACACAAAGATTCCGTTAGTCAAGCTCTAACAGTTGGCCACCAAGCCTTACCAACAGATAAACTCATGTACACATTCATATATGAACGGAAAGCTAATTTGATTCCTTAGTTTTTTTTAAATCAAAATAGTTAAGTATAATTTAGAAACATGAAAATTCGACAGCTACTGACCATTATAAGTTTTATAAGTTTTTTGTACTTAAATTGTCATTTTAAGAGGGGTAATTGGGGTGAAAGTTTGTGTGGGAGTATCGGGTTTTTAAAGGTAGGAATGTAAATTCCAATTGTGGATACTGATAAATAAATAATGTACATAGTGTTTTGGGATTTAAGATTTTTACATTTTAAAGGGCGGGGAAATGGGGGTGAAAGTTTGTATGGGAGTATGGATTTTTAATTTTTAAAACACGATTCCATGCGTGCATAGCCGCTGACAACAGCAGTTAGTATGAGGAAGATAATTTATATGCGATAGACGGGAATCCAACCCGCAAGCTTCTGCATCTCAGGCGGGGCTTCGCCTACTGTGCTACAGAGGTCGTCTATTTCAAGGAGGTTGGCTGATTGAAGTCAGCTGCACAATAAGACTCCAATTCTGATGATCCATCACTGCAGATCTTATTTTCCCCCTACTTAGAATTCGAATTAGAACTGACGGACCTTAGTGGCCATTTAGTTCTGAGTATGAACTCAGGACTCAAGACTCTAAGATCAAATAACGTACCCATCATGAAACGATCTCATTTAAATTGCAAATGTCTATACATCGAATTGCAGAACTGGAACATTGGATGATTGAAATGTTTCAATGCTATGAATCAATTATTAGAATATACGAAGTGTGGACACAGGTCTTCTTACCTAAATTATATAGTGGTATCGGGAGGTGTTGATGCTAAGTACTTGAAAATTTACAGTAGTTTGTGTTATCAATAAAATTACATTAAATAAAAGGTCGCTAAAAATAGTGTACCACTAAAAATCAACAGAACTAGTATAAAAAAATTACAAATTCCTGTATTGAGTGTGACTGAACCATAAATATAATATTTCTGTTTAACATAAGTCTTAATTTAATATTGGAGACCTTTCAATCGCATCGGGAACTCAACACTGCGCTCCAAAACTCAGATCAAAAAACTGTGATTACCCGTTCTTAGAAAGATGTGTGGTGGCTCAAAAAACTGCCAAATTGAAGTGGGACTGGGCCAGTTGCCTGTACACATTTGCCGCATACCGGAAGAACTGTGGGCGAAAGCCACAATGAGTTCTAAATGTGCGGCGGCCACGTGAAAGGTCCAGAAGGATATGAACTGGATGCATATCTTGAAAGAGAGGAGGGAGACCTTTGACCTTTGCCCTGCAGTGGGGTAGTACAGGCTCAAAATAAATATAATAATAAATAATTTAATCACACCTTTTTTGTTATCACACCTTTTTAAAGAAAATAGAAATAATGGATTTACTAGTACAGAACAGACTAGACTTCACGGTAATATTATTCGCGGTGTTGAAAATATTCTCGTGAAAATTCTAGAGAATCCGATCAAGACGGTCGAATGCAAAATCAGTATCCATCGCGAGAAACAAAGCGACAACCCTGAAAATCGGCTCCTGCATGCATTAAACTGAGACGAAGCTAGCAAAGATCCTGATGCTAGAGAGGGAGGGAGAGAATGCGGATGGTGGAACGCGTTTGGAATTGTAAATGTGTTCGTCTAGGGCAGTTTTAGATCTCGTTTGCCTTACGAGTTACTTTTCTGGATATTACCTGTGGACTTACGTAAGTGGATCGTTCTTCAGTTTGGACTTTAATGGTTTTATAGTCTGTTCAGGATAATAGGCTTTGCAAGTCACAAGAGGGCTTGACGCATTGCATTTGCGATGTTAAAAGGTTTATTATATGTGATGGCCAATAAAGTGTGTAAAATATCGTCGTCAGATATTCAAATGTCAAATATTAATGCGAACTTTGACTACCATTTCCGTTTGATCGCCACCGCCACCGCAAGCATCAGTTTGTCCGGATTCTTAATCATGATGATAAAGTTTTTTTTTATTTTGTCTGAAATTTCAGCAGTCCTGAGGCGATTTAAACGTCCGAATCTGTACCCATATTCAAATTTTATCGCTCACTTATCTGTAAGTAATTTTTTACAAAAATTCAAAGTCCTACTTATTTCCATTTTCGATTGCAGCGCCCCGACATGTGTTGTTGGACTTATCTCGTACAACCCCAACGTGATATTCTCACAGATCTGCGTGCCTGAGGAGGTGTTTATCAGAACTCGCAGCAAGTTTTTAAAACCGTCACCATTTCACCCGAAATATGCCCATTTCTGGTCAAAAAACAAAATGACAAACAGTCTTGAGTCACCTCCATTTACCGTTTTCCTGCGACCGTCAAATATAGATCGTCGCATAGTAGAGCAAATACCTAATATCCCTTCCATTCTTCTAGATCGATTGTGCTGCGTGTAGGTAAATACGACTCAGTAGGTAGTTCGTTTCAATCGTCATCGATACCCAAACCCAATTACCCGACTACCGTCAGATATTCCGGTCGAGCAGTCACGGTCACCACGAGGTCATGGGTCCCATTATTCCATTATGAATTCGTCACATCACCGAGGCGAATTTTTATGTATTGTCGCCTAAAGACGGCCACGAATTCGTGACAGGATTATATTTTATTATCTATGGACACCAACTCGAGAAAAATGTAGATAGATAGATAGATTAACTCTTTATTGTGCATAACACCAATTTTCAGTCGAATGGATAAAACCGATGTTTCAAAGTGATCCTTGCGATTTTAATGAATCAATGAATTTTGAATTTGACTTTGAGTGCAAACATAAACATAATAAAAGCAAAAAAACCCAAAAGAAACGCACAATGGGCGGTCTTATCGCTGAAAGCGATTTCTTCCAGATAATCATAGGCTGCAGAGAACTATTTAAAAGAATGACGAAAGAAAATAATGTAGATACCTATTGTTTTGTAAAAGGATAATTAAAAAGAATAACCAGCCTTGTTTTCTTGCCTTTCATTCCTGGATTAGTCGCGGAGGAACAGGCAGTAGATAAAACGGACGTTTCAAACTGATCCTTGTGATTTTAATGAATAAATGATTTTGACTATTACTTTGTGATTTGTATACATACATAGATAAAGTTTTAATTTCTACCGCTGATGATTATGCTTTTTACGGTTTGAATGAGGGTGAAATGACAGGTACATTGACTTTTCACCCGTTATGTCTCAGGGTCGGTTCGTTCTCTGCAAGCGAACGCGTTGTTGCAAGCGTCCATAAGTTTCGGTAATCGCTTTCCAACAGGGCGTACGTTTGTTTGCGAGTTTACACGTAAAAACTCACGCCTGTTTCCCGGAGGGGTAGGCAGGGACCACGGATTTTCACTACGATCCTGGCCTCATCACATTATTCATGCATGTTTGCTGGTTTAGGGTAACTTGACTTGACCTTTCTTCTGCCTGACTTTATTTTATAATATAATATGTGTATATTTTATATACACACGCTTATTTATTTTTTAAACTAAACTTCGGTGAACAAAATTTAACACTCACAAACTTTTTGGAGTTATAAATAAGGTATCGTACCTAATTATTTTCTTATTGAAAAATATTCTTGAAAAATTTTTGTTTCTAAGTTTTCATTGGGTAGGTACTAATTATGTTTTTTTTTCTGCCATTATTCACTTTAACGAATTTCAAGTTTGCATACTAGCTTTATAAATATATATTAATAAATAAAAACACCTACTAGTTACATACGTAGTCCTAACCCCACTAGGATTCCCTGTGTCATGGATGTCAGGAACAACTCGTTGAATGAGTCTTGTCTAAGCGAATTAATAATAATAATAATGCTGGTTATTTTTCACACAGCATAATCTAGCCCTAAATTAAGCAGAGCTTGTATTATGGGAACTACATGACTGATATACTATTTATATACATTTATTTTGTAAATACTTTAAGTTCGTATGAATGCTTTTATATCCCTTTAGTTACTATCACAAAGATCCCTTTTTGAACATAAGCTTAGTTGTAGTTTAAAAACGAAATCTAAATAAAAAATAAACGTAATATTATATTAAAAACTCTACTGCGAGCGGCGAACTCTAAAAAAACTCATCGACAAACTTCGTCCATGATAATAAAATTTCAAGAACGCGAAGTCCATACCTTTGAAATATACTTAACTTTGATTACAGCGAGGTAAAAACAATCTACTTTGAATTTCAACGAGTTCGTCCGGATAACTTGATTAATAGCGTTAGTTTGTCCATCCGGAACTCTGCAAGACCAGCAAGAAGGATTTTATTTCGGTTTAATTAATGTTACTTAGAGAATGCATACTGTGGCTTAATCCACTGTTTGACATTTCTCAATGCGCTCACGTTTTTGAGTCTTGTGCTTAAAACGGTGAAGGAAAACATCGTGAGGAAACCAATTGTTCCAAATAATTATGCTAATTAGAGATGGCAGGAGGCAAAAGCTGGAATTAAGGCATGTTTTTTTTTCTTATTTCTCTTTTTTTTCCTATTTTGTTACGATTCTTAATTTGTATAATTTTTCATTGCAGTTGCATCATCGGGGATGATCTTACGGTGAAGGTATAACCACAGACTATACCACCTTACAATGCTTAGAACCCTGTCTCAATTCCTATTGTAATTAAAAATCACCATGTTTCTAGTGCTTTCTTTGCTATATATCTTAACATAGTATCTACCAAAATATATGTAAATACCCTACATTCGCACGGCACTGATAGAACAACCCGAGTATGTATTTAAAGTTAGTTCTGCAATTTTAGTTAAAGGTATTATTGAAAATGTAGATGCATGAAAAAACGTAGAGTTGATTTAATTAATATTGTTATATCTAATATTATAAATGTCAAAAAACTGGTACCAAGAGGAGCTTCAAGTGACGGGAATTTGATGAAGTCAATATGAAATTTAGTCAGCCAAATTTGATTAGAACTGAATTTTAATAAAAACGGGACCAATCTGAAAATACACACTTTCAATTTTTTTTTCAAATCGTTTTTTAAATGACGTACTTCTGAGGTAACTTAAAAAAATACAACCGAATTGAGAACCTCCTCCTTTTTTTTAAGTTGGATAATAAGCAAAAAGGTCAAGAACGTCCTTAAAATATTTTTGTACGTGGCGCGGCGGGTGAGTTGCCAGCTGAGACGCAAGATTCCCGCTGCGGGATTTGGGATTTGTACATGTTTGCATGTACTGCAGGTATTTGTTCCGGGGTTGAGTATTATGGTACCACGGCACTTGCAGTTTCTGATACCCACGACACAGGAAACATAGTGCGAGTTCAGCAAAATGTTCGTGTCCCTTTAGCTTTAAATTTAAAGACTTTTCAAGACCAGAATAAAATGGTACAATAATAAAACAGAAATTCACATAAAACATATAATTATTTCATTTTTTTACGCCTCCTAGCATAGCATGAGTCGTATCCAGTCGGGGCACCTCCACAAAATATGGTATTTCATAACTTCCCGAAAAAATCCCCTGTAATTTAATGCTTCCCCTGAAAAAAATATGTAAAAATATTTGCGTTGAAGGCCACTTTCGGCCTTTCTCTGCCTATTTCGGACGATTCCGGCCGGTTTTGGCCATTACGGCCACATCTTTCGTATCGTTATCTGCCCTTTAAGAATAAATCAGGATATTATTTTTCCCGCAAAGTATTATTCCCCATATCTAATCAGCTAGTGAAGATATATGGATATGGCATTGGGTTCGTATCTATGTGCTATTATACCCGAGCGAGGCTATAGTTCTTTATATGTTTCGAATACAAATCAATTCAATTGAAATATTTCATGCCTACGATTCCCTGAAATTTCTGCTAATAAAAATGTAGAAAGATCTTTGTTCTGATTCCTAAAACATACCTTTACGCCTTTCTCAAATTCCTTTATGCAACCGGGACTGGGTCAGACACGTGCCGGACGATCTTTGAGCCAAAGTTAATACCGATTGGTCTCCACAAATAAGGCGTTCTCGCGGTAGACAACAAAAAAGATGGCGGAAATATCTCGACTCTGTTCTTCTTCTTTTCTTGATTTATGGCTTTTGCAACTTGACATTTGTCACAATTCTGCCAATGTCCGTTTCATCATAGTGTCATAAACTTTTGGAGATTTGAGGTTACAAAAAATATGACCGGTAAAATAAAGAGAGAATTAGCAAGATTTTTTACCTTACAAGATGATTTTACAATAATTTAGTATATTACATAAAGGCAAAAAACTATGTACAAATTAAAAGAGAAACTTATTTTATAGGTAGATATATTTTATGTTATTCATATTTATAAATTTACAAAGAATAAAATTAATTAGAGTGGTAAAAGATAGAAAGTAAAAGATAAAAGACATTTGAAAGATGTAGGACGAGGGACATCAGTAGGAAGAATATCATATAGGGAACATCGAAGTTTGGGACAGCTGAAGAAGATCTCGACTCTCATTTGAGTGAATTTCTTATTTAGCCCACAGTTTTACCTAAACCTGCTATGTAGTAAGTTTACAGGCTAACATTTGTAAAATTGAGACGCGTCAGCTGATTTATACAGATTATAAAAACTGGCATTCATACGAACTTAATTCGCTCTGGCAAGACTCATTCAACGAAGGTTCTTAGCTAGTCACATTCGATCCTACCTTTTATCCATGTACCACGGGCAGAAGCTAGTCGTCCATTGAATGTTTTTTTAATATATACGAAGGAATATTCTACTGTGAAGTAAACAATAATTATCTTTAAACATTGCGGCAACACCGAAAATATCTTGGAAACCGAAGCATTCAAGTTACAAAGGAACACGACACTCGAGTAGACCACAATTTTCCTTCTGGGGAAAATTTTAATCAAGAAATCTTTGTCGTCTGCTTAATCAAAGGAGAACTTGAATAGTTGGCAACACTTGTGATGCTCGCTAAGTGGATTTGATAAGGGCTTCAGCTTTCGTTTAATTTTGTAAGTTGGATTAATTTGTGATGAAGGAGTAGCTATTAAACCACGGTAATTTGTTGAAACTAATTAAATTACAGGGAGAATAGGTTCTGAAATCAGGAACCACGAGTACCGAGGTACCACTACACCCAGACCAGGAACAAATGTCTGCAGAACTTGCAAACATTTATCCCGCATCGGGAATCGAACCCTCTTGCGTCGCAGCTGGCTACCCGCCCGCCGTGCCTCCGAGGTTATTTGATCTATATATTTTTTAATATAACAATGTATTCTAAAAGACAATAATGTACTTACATCGATCATCAGGTCCTTTTCAAAGACACCACCTCAACCTGATATGCTTATCGATGTTTCATCAAAAACCAACCAGTGATACAACGAATGTACCTATGTGCATGTTTATTATTTTTAATATTAATAATAAATAATGCTGGACATTTTTACACAGAATCTAGCCCCAAGGTAAGCTGAGCTTGTGTTATGGGAACTACATGACTGGTATACTACTTATATATATATATATATATTTGTAAATACATACCTATTATACATATCATTGAATTAATTATAAATGTGTCACGGCGATAGTGGCGTTACAGTCGACATTTGTGTAAGCCGCAAATGGACGTGAGCGACCACAAACCACATGTAACGCGATCTATTTCAATCGACTATTTGATACTCGTTGGCGACCGGATTCGAACCCACGACCTTAGGATTAGGTGGACCCGGCTACCACTAAGCCGTTGCACATGTATGTGCTCTAGAAACTGTGTAGGAGAAACGTGAGGCCTGATTGTCCCAATAACCTGTAGACTAAATTAATCTGAGACCCATTCACAGTATTGCCATGTATTTCAATCGACTATTTGATACTTGTTTGCCACCGGATTCGAACCCACGACTTTAGGATAAGGTTGACTCGGCTAACACTAAGCTGATAAGCTGTGGATACCAAGCAGGGGTAGACAAAGACATGTCCTAATTGACGCGTTTTGTTTAGTAGTTAGCATTCCATGTGACTGGTTAGCAGCCTATCACCGGCGCCGCTTAACAGCAACAGAACACAGTAAACTATGCCAAATACCTTAATATCTGGAATAAATATCTGCAGAACATGTTATCCAGCAGTCTTGCGTTGCAACTGGCTGTTCGCCCGCCGCGAAACAGAGTTCGTCAAAATGGCTCACAATTATCAACACAAGATGCCAAGATTTTTACTAAAAGTGATCAATTTGGAATCCAATACGCTTTAGGCATTGACAATAAACTGAGGCAGCTCATTAGATCGATAGCCGTTTGCTTTGGCTCTGCCAACTTCCGAAATAACAGGGCGATTTCAGTCGTGATGCGAATCTTTGCATGCGCAAATAATCTGAATGAGAGATCTTGTTTGTCCGTAAGTGTATGAAAAAGTCACTGCGTAAAAGTAAGATTTGATAACTAGCGTCTTCTAACCCTAGCTTTGCTCTGGTGATTTAAAAAAAACATTCTCACATCCTTCCCCATGATAGATAATCAAATATATACTCAATGAGTAGATCTTTGAAGATACCAAGTAGGGAAGAAGAATCACGGCCAAACATTAATTTGCCTCGTGATAGGTGGAATGGTATCATGGAATGCATAAGCGCTAATCATTAATAATAATATTCTTTGGAAAAATTAGTTTTTTCATTTGATAGCCCAATTTATGAGGAAGGTTATTTTAAATGACTTGACGACATGACATTAAGGAGTCGAGAAAAAGAAGATGCACGGGCGTGCGATGCGACGCGATGGTCCGAGGTCGGCCGTGGCAAGAGTAGTTTTATATATAGTTGTCGTATCTAATATAAATAATATCTTAATCAGAAAAAGTCGCGAACAACACCTAGTTGTCAATGTAACCGGTTACCTACGTAGATTTTGGCGGAATTACGATAGTTCTTTATGAAGATTTATAGTAGAAGTTTTAGATGGAAAACTTTGCAATCCGAAGGTTTCCTATTGGAGTAATATGCCTGTATCAATTGTAGACCTTGTCAGCTGCTTGTTAACAAGAATGTACCTGTATTCTTGATCTATAGAAAATTCTTATTGGATTTTGCCAACGTCTTCGCTAGCTATTTATCGTGAGTACCGTATGGTATCGTGGGTAACGGATTATTTAGATTTATACCAAAAATCTGCAGAACATGCAAACATTCCGTACCTCTTGCGTCTTACCTTAATATTTAGTGTCGTATTGAATTTTTGTCAAAATAAAATATTAATCGAGACGCTAATTGTATGCCGATATTTGTTGACT
This sequence comes from Perizoma affinitatum, assembly GCA_961405105.1. Classification (NCBI taxonomy): domain Eukaryota; kingdom Metazoa; phylum Arthropoda; class Insecta; order Lepidoptera; family Geometridae; genus Perizoma; species Perizoma affinitatum. The sequence goes on along the minus strand of OY560194.1, from coordinate 13,123,418 downwards.
GCTCGAATATAAAGGCGTTTTGAAATAGCAGAAACAATTGTTACAAATGTCCAAAGACAAAGACAAAGCCAAAGACAAAGAAAACTTCAATCGAAACAAATTATTTGAATTAGTTAATTATTCGAGAATGATGGGACTGCATCTTTCTCTGATTCTTTCCGTGCTTATTTCTCTTTGAGAACTGGGGTGATTAAATTATTGGAAATAACATTGTTCCAATGAATTAATTGATGTTCTTGAGAAAATTCAATCTGTCCAAGTGTCCTCATTGCTCACTGGAACAGTGGAATCTCTGATAAGTATTACTGATTCCTGATAAACTAGTTTATGAACCAATCTACCTTAGTACCTACCTGTATTTAAATAAAGCTTTCATTTCAATTCATATTATCATTGCTTTTCTTTTAACAAAACTTTTTTCTGATGGCAGTTTCTTATAAGAAGCCTTCAGACGGCTATCATGATACCTACATCATATATCCTTTTGTGTTTTAAAAAAAATGATATTCTTTCTTCATTTTCATAAGTAGTTTTTTTTTTTAGATTTTTTGTGAATTTAAAAACACAATCTAGGATGTTTTGGCCTTGACTGTATAGTCTTGAGCGTGGCTGATTTCTTTTTTGTTAAGTTTTCATAGCTTTTTATAGAAATAAAGATGTTATCCTTATAATTATATATTTTATATAATAATTGTAAATCAAACTGTTATCCGTCATCCCAAGTCAAGATGGCGGCACATAATTTTGAATTTCGAGCATGACTCGTCGGAAAGAAGGTAATATAGAGCGAATAGGTCCCCAGCGAACAGTTACGGGGGGCAACGAAGCCATCGCATTTCCGTAGCATTTTGATAAGGAGCTTCTTTGTGCGTTAACACTACACACGGCCGTGCGCCTCGGTCCTGGACTATTCGTAATTTTTTTTGTTCTTAGATTGGTAAGTGATTCTTAGTTCTGGTGGACAAAGCGACGTCGGACGTGGATGTTAAATGAAATAAAAAACGGTCCCTCGTCAGGTTTTCCGGTGTAAAATATTAGGTCATGCAAAGCCTATGAAGGCAACATTATCTAGTCGCTACGTCATTGTCACGTCTGTATCATTCGCCTATTTTGTATGTAACCTTTCTTAAAAAAGTAAAAGCCTTACATAAGCTAATAAAAATACTTAAAATTAAATTATTTAAATAAGCTGAAAGATTATTATATTTTTAACTGAAAACCGTTACGAATAAGATGTAAATTAATTAATCTGTGTCGAAACTAAACATCAATCAATCAGCTCTTAATTCAAAATGAGTTTTATCTTACTGATTACATTGACGACTCAAAATAGGACTTAAATAGGACATTTCCAAATACAATTATATTATTTAACTGAAAGTCGTTTTTACCAAGAAACATATTAATGAATAAGCTTTTCGGAATGATTTTTATCTTATCGATTACATTGACTAAAAATACTCAAATAACTTCTGACTCGAGATTGGTCCCGGTCCATGGCACCGAGCCATATGGACGCACCTTACTGTTTTATTGCGTTACGTTGCACTCGAATATTACCGACGTGAGAACGGCTACGAGGTGCGACGCGAAAAATGTTGTTACTTTATTATAATTTTAAACATTGATGCTTTGTAAAACTTAGTTTAACATTTCATCTACAATTTTATTTTTGAATGCCATTCTATCCGAATAAATAGTTAGTTATTATTTCTCTTGGTGTTCCAATAATTAAATACAGTAATTTAATACTAACAGCCTACAGAACTACAGACACATACATATAACTGACCCTCACTAGAATTCCCTGAGTCATGGAATTCTAGTGGAATTCTACCCAGACTCAGAACAAATATCTGCAGAACATGCAAACATATGTTCCGCAGCGGGAATCAAACCCGCATACTTCGGCGTCTCGGGCATGCCATCACCCACTGCGCCACAGAGTTCGTCCTCTGATTGATAAGCAACAAACACATGTAACACGATGCATAATGGCCGCTTTTGTGTCTCATCTCAATACATCGAACATACGGACGTCGTTTTTAAGTGACGAAATAAAGTCATAAAGATAAGTTTACTAAGTTTACTGCGACGTCCCGCCAACTCAGAGATAAACTCCGGTTTATTGTTTTATCCGTAGACAAAAGTTTTTTAGTGTGCTTTTAGTGGCGTGGTGCACTCTCGTTTGATCTAATATTTACGAGGTTTTATATTTGGATAATCTTATTTTAAAGAATCCAAGCGGATAATCGTTATGTTATGTTAAGTATAAAAAAACTGCCGACAGTTAACAACCTATGTTAAACAGTAGATGCTTAACTGTTCGTCTTAATTCGAATTATTTACACTTAAGGCTACTTCAGACATCAAAACTGATGGCAACAAATGGATAAATAAAAAAAAACTGTCGCAAATTAAAAAAAAAACAGTCAAGTCGAATATCAAAATATATTTATTTGGTCAAACACAAAGTAAAAAAACACCAAAAGAGTAATAATCTTGTTCATATTCTTGTCCTTATCCCACATTACGTGGGGTCGGCACAAAACTCCTTCTTCTTCCAGTCTCCTCTATCAGCTGTCATCTTAGTACTCACTCATTTCTTAACCATGTCATCCTTCACTTAAATAGAGCTAATATCCGCAGAATTTAATTCTGACCACACACCAGGATTTCACAGTGGTTTAGGGGTAAGTATGATCGGATATTATTTTAAAAGTAAAACAGTGTAAAACTGCAACGGACGATACAGTTTGTGGGTCACTTTAAAATGGCTGTCCAGTGTGCCAAATAGGTACGAAAACTAAAAATATAGGAGGATAAATAATAATGTTGTTTTAATATCACTGCAACGCCTACACGATATCCGGCCATTATATCGAGAGCCCGCGGTATCGCGCTTCGTTTCAGATCGCGTCTTTTCTGATAGGCCACGTTGAACTGGTTTAAGTTTTTCTTTTATTTTTTGTCGTATTATCACACCACCAACGCTCTCGCCCCCCACTCGGCTAGCGTTATGATATTGACACTTAAGTGTCCGGTCCTATGGGAAGAATACATGGTTTTTTATGGTGGCTAACGTTACTTATCACTTTTTATGGGGACGTGGCAATCGCATTCACTATCTAAATCACTTAATTTCCTGCTTGTTTTCAAGTTTTCAACATGAAAATTTCCATAAAGTGTAAAAGATTTAAAACGTTTGTCGTTTGATTTGCATTCAAAATGCGGCCCACAAAATGGTAAAAGTGGCTGTCCATAAAACCATTGCATAGCTGACGCGTTGCCTTCAATAGAGACAATGTTGAAACGTTTAAAGAGGCTTAAATGTAGTATTACATTTTAAACTTTTAATATTTTTTTTTTTGCTATAATCCAGCCCGCTTAACATGAGCACCCAAGACAACGTTTTGTCTACGAAAGAGAAGACAAAAACTATTTCTGTCGCCTATTCTGTCAAACAAAAAGAAAAGAGAGGGACAATTTTTTTTTGTCTTTTCGGCGGTAAACAAAACCGTTATCTTGGGTCTTCATGCTAAGCAGTCTGATGTAAAATGCTGATATGGCTGACGATGAAGCGTGAGGATCTAGAAGATGCATATCCTCTCCTACTTTGAAGAGATATGTGAGAGAGAGTGTTTTCCATTCCTCAGCCGTTCTCATTATCATGGCGAATGGATGGTTATAAGATACGGATGATACAGAACTGTGTTTGCTAATCCTTAAAAATTCAAAGAGCACCCAAATTTCGAAAATAGATGAATCCACGTGCAGACCTCAAACGAGGCCATCTCAATCCCCAAAACATTTGAAACATGTTACCGTATTTTGGGCGGCGTATAAATCGTTAATGAATGTGGCTTCGGCCAGTTCCGATGATTAATTGACCCGATCTGACCCAACAATTACTCAATTATTTACCTCCGGTGTACAGTTACTGCAACTCAATAGTTCTCCTTTAATTATGATTATTAAGACTTGAATGGAATTTAATTTACTCATGTGTGGGATCGCAGTATTAATTTTCACAAAACCCTCCTTGAATTACATAAGAACATTTTTAATTATATTTAAAGGTACTTTCATCATCAAACGAAAATTTTGTATATTCTATGACACACGCATATTCCTCTATTGGTTCGTGAGTTCCCGTGAGTTCGTTTTTTATTACTATTTTCCTCAAAGCATTTGGTGTGTGATTTATTAAAACAAGCCTAGTTAGTTCATATTGTAAATTCACGATAGTTTTTGGAATAAAAAAGCCTAGTTAGTTAATATAGTTTTTTATTCGCTACATCAGGAGTCCGTATATTTGCCATAAGAGGTATGTTTGTTCGTTTGTTTGTAAGTTACCGTTTATCACCGAAACGGCTCGTCGGATTGTAATGCAGTGTTTTGCAATGGATTTGTATGTCTTCAAGGATGGTTCTTAGATAGCTGTTATCGCTATAAGTCACTAGAAGGCGCATAGGAAGATGAAAAAGGTCGCGAATTTAAAAATAAAATACTTATAGACTGATTACTCTATATAGTTAAAAAATGATTCGCTGTTGTTGGATGGCCTTATCTCTCACAGCGATCTGTTCCAATTAACCTTTGTAATATCATCAATAGGTATGTACGGCTTACGGGTAACGTTCTTTGATCTTTATTGCTGGGTAATAAGGGCCATTTCTATTGTACAACATTGTCAAAGTTTGAAGTACATAACTAAGCTGTTGTGTTTTTGGTGTGCTTTAAAGTATTTTCTATCTATCTATATATTCCTCAAGGTTCGCAGTTAGCTGCATCTCTCCTAAATATGCATCCAAAACACGTGATTATACAGTAGTGAGCGTGCTAGTTTGTGTATTCTTCGCCACGTGGTCGAATGACCTAATTAAAACAAAACGATGTTTCTAATTGCACAACTCCAAATCCAAAATGACTATGGCAATGAGAAATAGGTTAAGAATTTAATTTACAGAGTACATTCTCTCCGGGTTAAAGACAGTAAATCACTTTAAATCCTTTCAGCTTAAAGCTATTTACTAAACCAGCATTTGTTAAGAGGTAGCCAACACGTGTTAATTATTAAACAGTCATTACGTAGCATTAACGGGTTTAATGACTGACACTATCCTTATTTGACAAACTCGGGCGAGCAGCCAGGTGCGACGCAAGAGCTGCGAGTTCGATTCCCGCTGCGGGATTTTTTGCATATTCTGCAGATGGTGGTGGCGGGGATGAACGCCAAGTAGTGACGCTCGTATTACTGTGTTTTGAAGGATGCCGGTGAAATTACAGGTACATGAGACTTTTCACCCGTTATGCTTCAGGTTCGGCAATGTGTGAGTTATACATCTGATGTTGCAAGCATCCATAGGTTACGGTAACCGCTTACCAGCAGGCCCACCTGCTTGTTTTATTAAAATAAACCCAGTTTTGTAGTTCCTCTAACCCACAACATAGTAAATACTTTTGTGAAAGTACGTATGCTTCCGGTTATAATAATAAATAAATAAATAAATAATGCTGGACATTTTTCACAAACATCATCTAGCCCCAAACTAAGCAGAGCTTGTATTATGGGAACTACATGACTACATAATATTAATATCAATTGTAATTTACAAGCAAACTTTAAGGCCAACATTAATAATTCAGAAAGCAAAAAGCAAAAGTAAATACGAATACTCCTAACGGGATTATATCTTGTGAATCAAACAAAAACACGATAGAATCAGATATATCCACTTGACCTGAATCCTCAGATTTCCCCAAACGGTAGTAACGCTGCGCTATAGACCGTCGATCAATATTCCACAGCGTAAATAAATCACTAAGTTTGAGTTCACGGCATTACCGGCTTCGATCTACCCGCAGAGCACCCGCAAATCCTACTTTGATGTGATCATTACAAAGGTGAACTGACGTCTAATTAGTGGTACATGAGCGAGTACCATCGGCTTTCGCTGAGCACTGACTAATCTACTAATTTAACCAGTACTAATAAACGATGACTTAGTAAAACATATGAGTAGATTTGGAATTAGTAGAGCTTATAAGACGGCGCGTTCGGGAAGATACTACGGGCGAGCATTGTCATGTTTCCGTTTGAAGGGTATATGGGACTCGATGTATGTATGAGACTTTTCACCCGTTATGTCTCAGGGTCGGTGACAATGCACGAATGCTTCTGCTGTTGCAAGCGTCCATTGGTTACGGTAACCGCTGCCAATAGGTAGTAAAGTGTCATAAGGTAAAAGCAAAGTGAAACTGCAGCATACGTTTCAACACCGTTTCGACCCCGTTAAGTAGATCACCTGTCTAAACCAAGCTGAATATAGGTCAGTATTGGCAGATTACACATTTAATTCTATCATAATTCTCTCCCAATGACCAATGTTTTTATCTATATTTAATATCTGCAATAGTTTTTCTATCTGTCTCGCCTACACTTTCAATACACATTTTCTGATATTTTATTTATGCAAAGGGCTTTTCGCTGTTGGCTTCGGCCCCAGTAATGCCGTAGAACCAGTTATTGTATGAATGTGTGAAATAAATTATTATTTCACACGTTCATTCAATATTTTAGAATTAGTAACTGGTTCTTATTAAATGATGTTTATTTCAGATAAATAATTTATATTTTTGTGTATGATTATAATAATACATAAATAAATAAAGCTGGACATTTTTCACACAGCATCATCTAGCCCCAAAGTAAGCAGAGCTTGTGTTATGGGAACTACATGACTGATATACTAATTATATACTTTTTTTTTTTTTTTTTGTAAATACATACATATTATACATAGAAAACACCCAGATCCCGAGACAAATATTTGCAGATACAAACATTTGTCCCGCGCGGGAATCGAACCCGCAACCTTCTGCGTCTCAGGCGGGCCTTCGCCCACTGCGCCACAGAGGTCTAACCCCTGTTTCATTGTTGGGCAAAAGTTTCCCCTATTTCCTTTCACGTCACTCGGTCCATTGCCACCGCTAACCAGTTGCCTTTGAATACAACCAGGTGGTCACGCCATCTTTTTCTCGGTCTTCCGCGGTGACGTTGTCCGTTATTAATCATCCACTAGGTTCCAACGATCTGAATGCATTAGCGTCACATGACATGCCCAATTCCACTTTAAGAGAGCAGTCTTAATGCCTACAGCAGTAATGGCAGTTTTCCCCAGTTGTCCCTTACAAAGCTCTATTAATTTCCCGGTTGATAGTTATTTGTAAGACCAGGTACTTGTCTAACAATGTGGTTATCGGCTCCGCTAATAATGAAGTACGCTTCTGATAATTAACCTATCGGATTTATTATTAATTGTGATGGAAACATTAATGGTGACGCGGTATGCCACAGGGCCGGTAAAGGTGAATTAAACTGAAAATAAGCAATACAGAGATGGCGTGTTATACTAATTAAGGGTCTATGGAGTTGAATTTTGCGTGACTACTTTATGACTGGTATAATTTGATTGAGATTGAGACCCAAAATTATGAAATTGAATTTTAGACTCGCTGACCTTTCTGTAAATTAATGTCTTTTTATCTAGGTGAGTACTTAATTCTACTTTTATTATAAATGCGAATGTTTGGATGTCTGTAACGGCTGAACGTGATCTAGAATAAGTTAGTTGCGGCGCCGCATCTCTCCTTATATCTTAGCTTGTAACTTAGTGCCTATTTCTAAGTCTTACTGACCTGAACAGTGTTTGTACCTTTTAATGTCTAAAAGTGCATTATGAAAAGGGTTTTCTCTAATTCGATCTCTCTACATAGGAAGACGAAGATTGCAAGAAAAAAAGCAACGCGGGTCAAGTCACGGGCATTCGACTAGTACCTAACTCAATAAAATATCAGTGTAGATGGGTATTTTTTTGCCCTGACCCAGAAAAATACTCAAAACTCCCCACTGTTTTTGAAATTCCATGTAACAATCGAGTTTTATTTTGATACTCGGCCTACTCGAGTATCAAAATGAAACTCGCCAAAATTCCTATAGTACGAAATCTCACAAAAACCATTTTTGTCCAGTGACACAGTGAATGTTCCGTAGAGTACTAAAGGCCAATAGACGTCTCTCGAGTGGCGTGCCATCACTCGCCGTAGCCCGTTTGACGCCATATGTGACCACCGCACTAGCAAAACGACTCAAAACGCCAGCAACTACAAATAATTTTAAATTGTATGTGTAGGCGTGGAAGGTGCTATTCCGATCGGTAAGGATCGACGAGGGTGGCTGCGCCCGTGTGGGGTGAAGTCCCAGAGGCGACGTTCAGAGCAATGCTCATCATTTCCCCATTGTCTCGTTAGACAAAAATCAAAAACAAACACTAGTCGGGATTTTCGGATCTAAGCTGCGGATGATTCGGTATGATTGTGTTTATCGCATGTGGTCGATTGTGCCGGGGGGATTACCATCAATAAGCTGTCAGCGTATATCGTTAGTTTTGACAACTGTTTTGGGTATTCACTTTTGTTTTTCGGAAGGTTAGATTCCAAAAAGAAACATTATCTAAGAAAAAATGTTTTTATTCCCCAGGATGGACAACCTTAGACATATACTTAGACATGTACTCACTAAGTAGGGGTAGAGACACGTCTAAATATTACATTTGGAACATGCCCGTGTTTTTGCAAGTAGTTAGCATTCCATATGCCTAGCTTAATCCCATCGTCGATTATTAAAATCATTATCGAATTATTTTTTACTATAAACTTGTAGACCCCTCAAGACTTTGTCCACGTTTTTGGCCTTCAAGGGTCGAATTACGGACTCTTGTTTTTTTATGATGTACAATCAAGCATGATCTTGAGTATTGGATATCATGAGAGCACTTAAAAAAAAATTATGACAATTGGTAAATTGAAGGACTTATTACAGACTAAATACCAAAAAGAAACTACCTTCTAAATTTCTGGTCTCTAATTTACGGTTTTTCAGTCACTCAATCAGCCAGGAATGTTCTTTCACACATATAGGATCTATAATAAAAAACTCGGATTGTCATAGTAGTTCGTTCTATCTCTTCAAATTCAATACATATAAATCACCTGCCAACTGCATGTATCTTCGCTGAATACAAATTGCTTGTACAGACTATAAACTGTTTATTCATCGAATACTTTTGGCAAAATATATTTCAATATGTCAGCACCTCTCAAAGGCATTTCACAATATCAGCCGTAACGTCGCCAATGCATTGAATTACTCGAGATTTTCCCATGCTTTGGATAAATGTAATTCTTTGTTCGAAGATTGCGCCTCCCGACTCGACTGAGACGTGACCACAATACCTAAGCTTCCAGTTGTCTTCAGCCTGTGCTTTATGTCCATAATTTATTCCTCGATACGGCAGACGTCAGCGTTTGACAACTATAGCTGCTTGTCATTGTCAAATACTTAAGTAGAGTTACGGCCAGAGGCGTCGCAGTCGCGCCGACAGATTTATTGTTCATTTTCTATTTACAAATTTTCGCTTCCCTAAATATTTTCCGTCTACGCCTACCTTCGCTTTTATACATCTACCGGAAAAGTCGTCGCGAAGATTACCTCGAAGACCTTTCCACTCTCTAGAATTGTCAGCAATTGCGGAGCTCTAAAAAATACACCCCACATTGAAGATTATTTCTAATGCTCAAGCTCGAACGCAATAAACTAGCACGATGATAATAAAAATATTTTCATTTTATCCCTGGTGTTCCCGTTGTAAATTTAAACGTTTCACACGAGCGATTCCCAACCTTACTGCCTTTTATTAATGTCAAGATAGAACGTTTTAATTTTAATAAAACTGAACATCGGCACGCCCGACCTATTTGTCAACCTTCTTTACTTTTGCTGGCATAAAATCATACAGTCACAGTTCGCAACTACAATTCGGCAGGAAAGCGGACTGCCCGTCAAAAGCGTACTTCTAGATACCTCGCCTAAGATATAAATTCGCACGATAAATCCGCATTCGCGTGCGTATGAAATATGAAATTCCCGAAGGAGGCGGCGCTGGATTAAAGCTTTTCTCTTAAAAGTAATAAAGGTCTGTTTTATTTGAACGACGAAGGATTATATTTGGGATTTAGACAGCGAAACACGTAGGTGAACCATCGCTCATGTGACAAATTTCTACGTTTGCCTTAACGCGGGCCATCGTGTTTAGAATATTATATATGGAGAAGGGTCTTAGAGAATCCGTATTGATTTACATATACGAAGAAAAGGGTGTGCGGTGCAAATTAAATGATAGAATTCCACAGGTTCCTTGACTGTTTAAGGGGTTCTGCTAACGGGAATTTGAAATTAATAATTATAGGGGATGGACATTACATTTGGTACATGCCCGCGTCTTGCAAGTAGCAAGTTAGCATACCACGTGACAGGTTGCAAGCACATCGCCGCTTAACTAACTGATGGCAAATGCCTTTTTGGTTCTAGGGCATGCCGGTTTCCTCACGATTGTTTCCTTCACCGTTTTAAACACGTGTGAAAAAATCTACTGGTGCATGACCGGGTTCGAACACACGACCACTGGATCGAAAGTGGAGGTACCGCCCACCAGGTCAACACGGCTCTTACAATTCAATATTCACAAATCGGCCGTCATGTCCTAATCAAGTTGGCACATCCAACCCGTCCACCGAGTCCCGCGTGGAATACGAAATGGTGATTATATATGCGGTTTTTTTTTCGGCTACAATTGTGATAGCAGTTGTCACCCCAAGGGTACAGGTTATACGGTTTCTTTATTTGACTTTGTGCGATTCCAATTGTAGTTCCTTTTCTTAGTAACGAATGTGTAACAATACGTGCAGAAAGAGGATTTATGTGTTTATTCGTCGTATTTTTTTTTCCTCGGGACACATTCGGGGCTCGCTATTATCTTGGGAAGACGTGATTTCACCACGCAAGCAAACTCGCCAATCGTATATTTATGAGTTTACTATTTCGAATTGAATCTTATTGTAATTCTGTTTTGCCGAGTTGTTTCTGCCGGGACACTATTGTTGTTATTTATTATTCTTTGCTATTTTTTTTAATAAAAAAACAGAAGTAACAATCGTGTATACGAACACTTTGCGCTCACGCAAATGTATAATCTTAATGCGTATACAAGCTAACAGGTTGGACTAAATACGGGTTTAAAATAGGATCCTTCATAGTTCCTAATGTAATGAATAAAAGATCACTATAATACAACGGTTTGTTCAATATCTTCCAGTTCTGATAAACAGCTGATCCGTTATAGTCCATAGCTGTCAATTCCATATATTTTTTTGTAATAGTATTTAATGCTTCAGGGCCACAGATAGCATTCTTCATGCAGTATGTAAGAGTCTCTTATATACTATATATATTACTGTATAGACTATATATATAATAGAACATCTAGTTCTAAAACTTTTAATCTTTTATCAAAACTATCCATCTTATTTACAATCACTCGCTAATTGTTACAGGTCAGTAACTCTAACCCTGTCCTTTTCTAACACTAAACAAAGGATAGAGGCAGACACATTTTAACACGATGCTAAAGTGACTAAGTGATTATGAATAAGAGGGTAAGTGTTGCAAAATTATAATAATTTGGGAACCCCCTTAAAGTAGCAGATGATTCATGAATTAATTAATATTATTTGTGGCCGCTCTTGCATAAAACAACTGCGAACTGTAAATGACCGGTCAACATTTATCATCAAGGATGTCCTGGATGGTATCATCACGCTTATCAAACGGGGAGGAAACAGACAATATTTTTATTTATGTTAGTCTAATTCGCCCACGCGAAACAGAAGTCTAGAATATCCACGAATTAGTTTTATTCAGATTTATGCGAAGGACGAACGTTTTAATTGCCGCAGTCAAAATTGCTTATGGACTTACTGTGTTGCTTGTGACTGTGTGTTGTGTACTGTGACACTGTTTGATCGATTCGTTGAATTTCTCTGTGGCAATTATAACCCGGATACATTTTGGAACAGTTATTTCGAGCTGTAAGTATTTTTACTGAAGTTTTTTTATCGGCAGAAAATATTTACGGTATATTGGCTGTTCAAGCCAATACCTACTGGCCGGAAACTTACGATCCTAGCATTTTTTAATAAATGCTAGGATGTTTGTCTTAATACTACTATATACTTTAATTTACTGCTCACGGCTTCGCCCGTGTGGTATCCGGATAAGAAGTAGCCGACGAAAAGTGGATCTTACCATTAAGGCTGCGTTCGTAAGAAACGAATTTCAAAACCGTTTTTTTGTCGCCTTACATAGCAAAATTTGTCTCCACGAAAAGTCCTTTTATTTTAACGAGATAATATACAGTCTATATCCACACAGAATGCCCATTTTAAATATTGGCGCTATTATTTTTTAAATCAGATGTGTAGTTTCAGAGATTACCTCCTACATCCAAACTTGCAATCTTTTTAATATATTTTTATATATATATTATAGTGTATCTCTCAGAACGGCTTATAAAACGAATTGTTATGCGGCTTTTGACAATCAATATATACGAATATGTCTTTAAGTTTAGTTTTTAGATAGGATTTACGACCACACATCACTAGGGGGCGCTTCAGTAGGCAACGGGAAACAAGTCGTGGGTTTTCGAATTTTGTAAAAATTTACTTAAGAATTCCTTCCTCGTTATTTATAACTTTAAATCTTGATTAGACCTTTGTTGCTCCATAATTTCACCTGATAGTAGATGACAGCCACGATAGAGGATGTAGGTCTAGAAGATAACACAGCTTTTGACATCCTGTACCATTTCGAATTAGCATTTTTTCTGCCCGCGTCGGCAGAGGGAGAAAGGAAGACTTGGCAAAAATTCGACCGTAACCAGACTATTGTTCTTTTTGTTTGGACGTACTTTGTCAAGGGTTCCGCTGGCTGTCCTTAATTATAGCATCGGCGCTTCCTGGATATTTGATTAGACCGTATCTCGAGTGGCTCGGCCCGTTTTTGTGAGATAATTTTTTGTGAAGAAGGCTTGAGAGTTTCTCGTGAAATGACATCAATGGGCATGAGTTACTTGGGATTGTTATTTATATCTTGAGTAGGGTTTCCAATCCTACTATATAATATAATATTATATAAATTTATTCATACAACTATGTACAAGTAGGTATATACAAATACAGATGAAACAGACTATCTAAAGACCGTTACAAATGGTCTATAGCTAGCTCAACTGATCCAGATCAATACCAGGCGCAAGCATTCCCAAAATACTGGCCGCATTGCCACGCTGAATGGCAATGCTAATGCGTTGACCTAATATTATATAAGGGACCCGTATACTATATTATGAATAAAATATAGAAGTTGAAACTACATTGTATTTGCAAAAAAATAAAATGAAAGACAGGACACAAGATATTAAATAAGTCATTTACAAAAGCGAGCTTAACCCTGATAAAGTTTTCATCTAGCAAGCCGTTCAAATTTTATGTGTGACCTCTTTGGCACAGTGGGCGAAGGCCCGCCTAAAACGCACAAGGTTGCGGGTTCGATTCCCGCTGCAGGACAAATGTTATCTATGTATCATATGTATGTATTAACAAAAAAAGTAAATAAGTATTATATCAGATTTGTAGTTCCCATAATACAAGCTCTGCTTAGTTTGGGGCTAGAAGATGCTGTGTGAAAAATAGCATTATTTAATTATTTGCTATACATTTCACTTAAAGACTTAGACATACTCATGGACTCAAAACTCTTCTTTGGTGTTCGTATAAACTATATTACCAATAAAGCTTTTAAGATATATGGGCTCGTAATGCGAACCTGCATCCCTCTTAAGAGTCCGGCATCTTAAATCCTCTCGTATAAATATTTAATAAGATCCCAGTTAGAGTATGCCACCTCTGTGTGGAACCCTCACTATGAAAAATACCATGGTTAGCTAGAATACGTTCAACGCAAATTCTTACGATCAATTTATCGCTTTTGTTCATTGAAATCACAAGGATCATATAGAAACGTCAACTTAAAAACTACATGAATTTAAAAATTTTAAAGTGAATTTACGGCGATTCCTCGCGCGCGACCAAGCATAGAAGATTTTTTTTGATGATCCTTCATTCAGCTTTAGTGTGGTGCCAATCAAACAAGGTGAACTCGTATATAGAAAAAAAATACTGGTCAAAGAATTAAATCAAGTCTACAAAGTATCAACCAAAGTTAAAAAAGTAACAAAAAATTTCTAAAGTTAATACCCAAAAACATTATCTTACAATCCTATCATATTACTCGTACCTACTTAGTAAGTACGTATGTACATGTTTTATCAATGACATCAAAAACAATGAAATCGTCTCAAAACATAAGGAGATAATAATAAAACCAGCAAAAGGTCGAATCTTTCAAAAAGCTTACTCGCCTTTTCCCATATTCATTAAGTATTTACCTAGCGGAGATTACATCCAAAATAAATAACAAAGGGAACTGAAGCCACATAGAGAAGGAAAGGGCAGGCGTAATTAGGAATAATAAGGCTTCGACTTGACAAAACGCAAAACGAGAATTCTCATCATGCTGATTCTGTGTGGTTGGAAATGAAATCGAAGAATATCTCAGGGGAAAACATGAACGGAAATAAAAACAGTTTCATATCACTTTGTATGTATCTAACTGAACAGATACTAGAATGGTAGAGATAGACGATACTAGAATGGTAAGAACCATACAGTTCTGTTGATTATTTTAGTTGAGTTTCAGTTCTAGAATCGGAAATTAAAGACCTTTGATTATTAATATTGACAAGTAACAAAACCATATGGTTATTTTGTGATCCTATTTTCGGCTGTACTGTGGTCATTCATATTGTAAAACGGAAATTTCCACGTATCGGTGAAGATACCGACTAAGTTTCGATTCATTCAAAGAGTCTTCAGGGTGAGTCATCGCGCTCTCCCTCCGCGTCGCATCGTGTTCTGTGCTCATTCATTCATGACAATGACTCGTATTTGATTATATTTATTTTGACCAATGTATAGCCACTTGTATAGACTCATCGGTTGCCTTGATGAGCGGTTCCTGAAACTGCCAGAAGGCAGGAGAGCAAATGCGCCATATTTTTTGAGGGTTTCCCGCACTCGCCCTGGACTTGACTTAGCCATATGGGGGATGGTTATTCCCCATATGGCTAAGTTTCTTCTGCAGCGGCCAACTTAAGTGCGAAATCTTCTCAGCCAGCTAGTACCCAAGAGGATCACGTTCTACTGGATCCATAACATCCAGCGGACCGCACTAAGATGCGATCTGTGAAAGAACAAATACCATAGCCATATGGGGGTTGGTTATTCCCCATATGGCTAAGTTTCTTCTGCAGCGGCCAACTTAAGTGCGAAATCTTCTCAGCCAGCTAGTACCCAAGAGGATCACGTTCTACTGGATCTATTACATCCAGCGGATCGCACTAAGATGCGATCTGTGAAAGAACAAATACCATAGCCATATGGGGGATGGTTATTCCCCATATGGCTAAGTTTCTTCTGCAGCGGCCAACTTAAGTGCGAAATCTTCTCAGCCAGCTAGTACCCAAGAGGATCACGTTCTACTGGATCCATAACATCCAGCGGACCGCACTAAGATGCGATCTGTGAAAGAACAAATACCATAGCCATATGGGGGATGGTTATTCCCCATATGGCTAAGTTTCTTCTGCAGCGGCCAACTTAAGTGCGAAATCTTCTCAGCCAGCTAGTACCCAAGAGGATCACGTTCTACTGGATCTATTACATCCAGCGGATCGCACTAAGATGCGATCTGTGAAAGAACAAATACCATAGCCATATGGGGGATGGTTATTCCTCATATGGCTAAGTTTCTTCTGCAGCGGCCAACTTAAGTGCGAAATCTTCTCAGCCAGCTAGTACCCAAGAGGATCACGTTCTACTGGATCCATAACATCCAGCGGATCGCACTAAGATGCGATCTGTGAAAGAACAAATACCATAGCCATATGGGGGATGGTTATTCCCCATATGGCTAAGTTTCTAGTACCCAAGAGGATCACGTTCTGCTGGACCCATAACATCCAGCGGAGGGTATTTGTTCTTTCACAGATCGCATCTTAGTGCGGTGTCAATCGAACAAGATGAGTCACAGCAATGTTCAATTACCCTCATTACTCCATTAATGATTGAAGACACAACTTCCCAAACTGAACACACACATTGGCAATTTGCCGATCAAAGACCGTTTCCATCTCAAGAAACGTTCGTTATGTAACGCAATCCATAACTTTATTCGTAAATGGAAAAAATATTTATGAATAAGCTAAGAAAACAAGATCTTAAGATTTGGGAATATCAACAACTCTCAAATGTGCTTACCGATGTGATTGCGGATAAAAACGATATGAAATATAAATATAGGAATGATTTAAATGTTGTCGATTATTTTCCGAGCATTTCGGTTTGAAGAATTTAACTGCTGATGAAATTACAGGACCATTATATCTCAGGGTCGGTAACGAGCGAGTTTCACCTCTGGTATTGCAAGCGTACATAAGAAAACGCTTACGAACAGGTGGTCCTTATGTTGGTTTGCTTTTAGTTATATGAAAAAACAAGCTAGACATTTCTATAATGAATTTCAAAACTTAATGTTACCAAAGTCTCGAGTAGTTAGCAATCTTCGAACAGTTCGGACATTGCATACTCGATGTTCCACTAATGAGGCAGTAATTTTATTTCCCTCTCGTCCTTTGAGTTGGTCCTCTCAGGCTGTTTGACTTAAATTAAATAAGTTCCTTCTGGTCGTCTCAAGTAGGTAGGCTTTCTTTCCGGTACTTCTATTAACGACCTCGTACGATTAGAAGATTGCTGTATTTCTTCAAAGAAACGACTGTTGTGGAATAAAACATAATTTAGAAGTAGCATTCTAAAAATAATTAAGTTTAATTACTAAAGATCTTCCGAGACACGTTTTTTTTTTTAAATTTAAATACAGCCGTCCTTTTTTATATTTCCATCATCGAGCACCTAGTGAACACAGTTAAATTGGGCATTCCGGCGTTTGTATGAATGTTTCAATATATATGTTTTTTTTTTCGATAATAACTGTCGAACCAATTATTCAATCTTGATGAAACTTTTGAAATTATTGATGAAAACAGAGTTTAAAAAAAACAAATATTTTTGCATTTGATAGCCCAATTCATAAGAAAGGTTATAGGCAATTTAACATCACGCTACGACTGAAAGAAGTGATAGCACGGTCGGGCGATGCGACGCGTTGGGTCGGTCGGGGGCCGTATGCGGCCGGGCCATAGCTAGTACAAATATAATTTTGGAATTCGATATTGAGCATAATAATTAAGGGGGTTTTTAAACTATGGATATTTTAGTAGTCGAATCTTCGCGAGATCTCAGTTGCTACAACTGTCTTATTCAGTATAGTTTACTAATGGACTAATTTTCGACACTCTATGTCGCAGTGGGTGAAGGCACGCCTGAGACGCAGAAAGTTTCGGGTTCGATTCCCGATAAATGTTGGTGATTTCGAGAATAAGTTCCCATAACACAAGCTCTGCTTACTTTGGAGTTAGATGATGCTGTGTGAAAACCGTCCAGAATTATTATTATAAATTTGTTTTCGAAATAAAATATGTTAAAGCAATTATTTTGTGTTAACAGGTCTTGGCCGTCTCCACCCATACGGCGCGGGGAGCGGCAGCGGCTCGAGCAGCGACAGCGGGCGGCGGCGCGCGCGCACGCGTGGTCTCTCTGACTCGCCTACAGCGCCGACAACGCCCACGTCCGCGTCAGACAACGCCTCGGACGCGACCCTCACGGACTCCGAGCTGCCGTTGGCGAGGGACTCAACTCTTCTCGTCCATAACGGTAAGATTCTCAGAAATTCTCTCATGTGCCTGTCCTTGACCTCAGGTTGTTTTGGTGTTTTTAGGATACCGCAACTCAAAAGAAATAAGAAACCCTTATCATTTCGTTATCCGTCTGTCTGACCCTTAGGTATCAAGTTAAAATTAATATCAAATAATTATGTTTGCGGTCCATTGGGGCTGTAAAAAATCGAGCTTCAAACTTCTTATTCAGCTAACGCGACCAAAAAAATACTCCCATTCATATATTAAAACTCGCAAGTAAATTAAAACCTCTACGGTACTTCCCATTGACTTTGAATCATGAAATTAAAAAAAAAATAACGCATGTACTTTTTTTATTACGGGCTTCATACTGTCACTGCATCTTAGGAAACGAGAGCTAGGTAGCTTTGATAGACTGTGTTACTATCGGAAGTGACCCTCAAGACTGGAGAGTTTTGGAGAAAAACTCTCAATGATTATGAAACAGATACAGCGTATCATTTGTAACAACAAGTTTTTTTACCAATTCTGAATTCCAATTCTCCTCCACGTGTATTCCGACAGCCATTGCAGCGCTCCCTACCGAAATGTGGCTATAAAATGTATCTAAAACACTTTAAGAATCACAACGCCATCGCATCTATTAACCGGGCCCTACCCGCCACAAATACCTCTAATAACAAACGAATATCCTATCTTATCCTACTACTATTATAAACGCGAAATTTTGTGATGATGGATGTTTGTTACTCTTTCACGCAAAAACTACTGAACGTATTTTGATTAAACTTCACAGTAATATAGCTTAGACATCAGAATAACATATAAGCTACTTTTTATCCGGGTACCACGCGTGCGAAGCCGTGGGCAGAAGCTAGTAAAACATATTTTCATAAACAACTTTATGTAACATACGTCATGTATGAACTAATGCAATTTGAACTTATAGACCGATGCTTTATTTATGACTCTTGTAAAATACACGAGCGCAGTTGAAAAGGCACGAATACTGACTTTTGAGTCGCAGGATACGCCGTAAAAGTGTTTGCGGGAATGCAAAATGAAGCGTGTGATTGCTTGCGAATCGTATTACGGCGCATGCCCCAGATACACCGATTCCAGACAACTGGATATGAATATTCTATAATATTTTATGAGAAAATACCTGGCCAAGATAACAAAAAATACGCGTAACATACTTAGTCCTGACCCAATACTAGGATTCCCTATATCGTAGGTATGAAGAACGAGTACCGTAATCTAAATAATGGCTAAACTGATTTGTATGGAATTTGGAACAGCTTAAGTTCGATACCTAGAATAGCACATAGGCCGTATGCGTTTTTGCCACTTAGCAGGCAAAAATTAATAATTAGTAAAAAAAACATTTTCAAAAACCAGCTTTTAACCCTGAGTGTAGTAACCATGTCATACTAAAACTTAAAACCAGCTATCATAATTAAATACGTACACAAAATTTCGTGTTCAGAAGAGTTCCTTTATCTGAATGTCCTGGATGTCGATTCAGGTCATGTTTACCATAAAAATGCATTGTCATCGGAACTGAACAAACGTGTAAAATTCAACTACGTAGGTTCAGAGGAAGTGGTCTAAATTCAGCTTGCAAGATTTGACCTAAACAAACAAACTAACATACACACATTACAAGTTAAATAGAAGCTTGTAAATGAAAAAAAAGTCTAGTTTTCGTTTTGACATTTTAGTCCTAGTTTTGACTTCAAGAGTCAGCAACGTGTGATGTCTATGGTATTGCAAGCGTCCATAGACTACGATAACCGCTTACTAACAGATAGGCCGTATGATTTTTTTGCCACTTTGGTGCAGATTCGAATCCGTTCTAGCTACTCTAGGCCGGTTACCGACTTACTGTGCTATCTAGCACAGTAAGTCGGTGACACCGAGGCCTCTCGTCGCTCTCTAATGGATTTTTATCGCGTCCTACTCCCATGAAAATTGAACAGGAAATCCAGCGAAGTCCCGGTTTTAATTTGCCCACCACCGGATTCTATAATCGTCCTAGATTTTCCTTGAAATGCAATTTAATTGGAATTCTCTTCGTGATTTGAATCGATAGTGGTCGTCTGGGTATTATGTCCCGGTGAACGGTTTAGGTCTGACTTATTTTTTAAATACCTCATTTGGCTTACAAAATAACCAAGAAACATGCGAAAGAATAAATAAACTAATTAAATAATGTTGGACATTTTTCACACAGCCCCAAACTAAGCAGAGCTTGTATTATGGGAGCTTGTATCATGACTGATATACTACATATATCCTTTTTTTTGTAAGTACTTACATATTATACATAGAAAACACCCAGACCCGAGACAAACATTACAATTATTTGTCCCGCGGCGGGAATCGAACCCGCTACCTTCTGCGTCTCAAGCGCGCCTTCGCGCACTGCGCCCACTGGTCGTAAAAATATATTTTAGTACTAATTATTTTTATATCAATTCAATAATTTATTCTTCTATTCAATTATTTCTATATTTGAACGCTTAAACTCAAACAGACGGTTTCAACTATGAATAATCCTTTCACCACACATAATCTTTCACCATTAATCACTTGGTATACCTCACTCTGGTCTAATCACTGTCTTTACGCAGGGTGACTAAGGCCTGAGTTCACCGACACAATAACGGGTGGTTACGTCCTAATCAAAGCTTTTTGACACATATTCCGTCTGTCTCACACACATATCAGTCATAATATCTATTCAATGGTTTTACTTGATCGTCCATTTATTTTGTTGGTGAACTCAAGCCTTAGAAAGAGCTGGTAACACGACGAAGATCTCAAAGCCACGTGTAAAGAACGCGATAGCATTAGTTTTGTTTAGTTATCACAAAAGATCATCTGAAAAAGCAAGCTGTTTTTTAAAGCGGTGTTGAAAACAGCATCCCCCTTATAATGCTCTGTTTCATCTAATAAAACAATGTTAACCTCAGCACAAGTGATAATGCGGCCACCATTTTGTTTATCACAGTTTTATCGTTCAAAAGTTTAAAATGAAGTCCCAAAAGCGCAATGTTTTTTATTAATTCATCTATCTATTTCATTTTAAATGAAATGTGTTCGTCGGTTAGAGCAACCGACAGGTTTGGCTTTATTTTGTATTGAAAAATATACCGGAATATGTAACAAAAACTTTGATTCTTTCTCCCATGCAAATTGATCTTTGTTTTCAAACGTAGTGGTTACTTCCTCTATGGTTGTCGAATTGACGTTTCGTTTTTGTCCCATTTAAGAAAAGAACGTCATAATAAAATTGTGCTAAATAGGTACTTTTAATAAACTTTATAGTATGTATAAGGTGTAACGATTCCATATGAAATAGATAATGTTGTATATTTTCCCAAAGCCCTGGTTTCTATGAAGCGGCAGCCATCATTATGATAGCCATAATGAAGCGGTGACTCATAATTTAAAGCTTATGCTAGGGCTTTTTATAACGTGCGTCATATAACGGTCACCGCATCTTAGGAAAGCAGGGCTAGTTACCACGTGTTGCTCGGACAGGCTGTTTGTTTTAAGTTATAACTGGTTTTGTAAATTACTGGACGTTTCCGATCAGACTGTGGTTCGGACCTTAAACTTTCGCACGAAAATTTGGTTTGGTTGTTTACACACAGTTTTTGGGTTCCAATTTAAACTATTGCAGCTTTTATTTACCGTTTAGTGCGACATTCGTTGTCGCGGTCGGAACAGTGACCCTTTGTTTGCGGCTACGAATTTATTCGGGATATGTTTCGGTTTTGGTAAATTCCTGTATAATTTGTCCCGTGTAATGGAAGCGACGTTTTATCTTTAATTTGGGTCGTCCCGTGTCACAGGACCTCATTTCGCATCGTTAATTATTGTAAGCGATGTTCATTCCTTACCACGCATTTCAATTAATTTTTACCTGGATTAAGATTGGAATCAACTGTCAAGGGTAGTCCTTGACAGTTGATCGCTATTTGGCTAATCGCTATTTGGGATTAGGATCGAATTCGTGAAATTTGGTACTCTTGAATACTAGCGCGCGATTGGAATTAGTATTTTCGTGGGATTTTATGGAACTAAGTTTAATCGATTAGGCTATTTTTTGGTAGTTACTTTCTCAAATGACGTTCTCATTCGAGATTGGAGTAGTCTGCGATAGAAATGTCACAGGCTGGATTTAAAAAAAAACGATATTTGATTGGATTAGAATTGGTAGCCCCTCAGGTCTTATGTATAAAAAAACGAACATGGGCACAACTGTGTCGGGGTCCAAATATTATATTAGGCGCATACCCGCGTTTTGCAAGTAGTTACCATTTCTAATATATTGGTTTAGTTTTAAACATTCCTTTGAATATCTTATCTATCAGACTACCCAATTCAAATAAAAAAACTCTAGAATAACAAACGACATAATTAGATCGATCAAAAATAATTTTCCCGGCATCAAAATCCATTTACGATTCCAACTAATGATCCAAAATACCGATCACCGAACGTTTCTACATTTAGAATCATAATTCCTATCACAAATCGTCGAATCGCTATCATAAACTGGCGACAAGTCGTAAAAGGGAATGTGTTAAACAATTTGATATGCGGTAACAACGACGTTTTTATATGGCGATATTTCGGTAGTATCTGTAGGCCCTAAGCTATATACACGTCTCCTTTAATTTACACCATTAAACGCGTGCTTGCGACATCGTCGAGCGATAGATGGCCCAAAACATTCTTTTTTTCATTCCACATCCGTCCCGCTCTACTATTGTCTCAACTACCGCAACAGAAAGAGATAAATAGTCGTGGGATAATCATAATGAAAGCCGGAAATTCGTTAACGAATATGGCAGCGCTTCGTTAAATTTTATGTATGTTTGCTTAATGAATGAATGCCTTTTTAAATTTCCATATGGTGCCGTGCTGTGTTTTATAGTCGAAGACTCGAGACGTAAAACGAACAAAGTAGATCTTACAAAGGATTTTCGAGGTTATAAAAAGGGATACTCCAAGAATATGACGTCATTAGCGTCAACGTCTTGTCTCTTTTCTCTTTTACTATTTTACACCCCGAAATTGCGGAATTAAGGTTCCGTATTCATCCATCAAGGGAATACCGTGAAATTTCGTTCGCTCAAGCCGCCCCTTAATCCTTAAGACGAATATCCGAAACTTACGAACGAAGCGGAATAATCGCATGGTTCGCTCAAAAAGTATAATTCGTCACTTGATCCAACTCGCGCTGCGTGTTACAAATGCTCCCGTCATAGATAATGTGATATACTGTTTTTTTTTTCTGTAAAACTGTGAAGCGAAATCCACCTCATTCTACAAGATCGGTATCTTGTAAGTTATAAATTATCGCAAGAATTTTAAGCTTCTGAAATAGATGAAGCAGCAAAGATAGCCTCCGTCTATCCATATCACCGTCAAAGAGCTTTATCTTTCTCCAATATCGCTGGCTCAGAGAAATAAACGATTAAAAATACCCAGTGGGTCTACAATAGAGTAGATTTTCACAGTACATTGAGCGTAGAATTCGTCTAAATCTCCACTATGGAAGAAATGCTGTAATGCGTAATGAACTAAGCTGGGGTCCTTTGCCGGACGCCGTGACCTCAGCTAGTCAGGAGCGAACGACCAGACTCATTTATATAACTACGGGCTTAGGAGCGAACCTTGCACAGCTACCGTTTATAAATATACGAGAAAAGTAATGTATTTTCAGCTTTTCCTTTGTAGTTTTTGTAATGACATTACCAGTAAATCCGCTTGTAATTTGTAGCGATACATCTATGCTGCAAAACGTACAACAAAGATACAGCCTCTTTAGTCCGGTCGAGAACACAAAGGATTTCCGTATCAGACGGTCGCTCAGTCGACCCAAAAAATACGAGTCTTCAGAGATGCTTTAATACTAATTGAATCATAATTCAGAAGACTTAAAGTTTCTTTTTATGTAAATCCTTTGCCCGCTGAGGACTCAAAGGCCTGAGAAATGAGACCGTAATAATGTTGAGTTGAAACGTCTTCGAACGAAAGAGTTCTCTTAATCTGGATAAATTATGTCTTTTGAATATTCATGCTACTTTTTTTTTCGGGCAGCCTAATACTTGTAGCTTGTTTAATTACTGTTTGAAAACTGATGTAGTGACAAGAATAGAAAAAGGTAGGCAAAAGAGAACTCTGACCAAATTGGAGGTGTTCTGGAGAATTCTCCGGTCAAAAATACCCTAAACCGGCGATCATGCATGAATATTGCGGTTAGAGTGGATGGCCAGGATCGTAGCAAGTGGAAATCCGTGGTCTCTGTATACCCCTCCGGGAAACTGGCGTGAGTTTATATAACTACAAGCCTCTGCCCAAGGCTTCGCTCGCGTTGTACCGGAATAAAAAGTAGCCTATATGTGATTCTGATGTACAAGCTATATTACTGTAAAGTTTCATCATTATACTTTTAAATAGTAGTTTTTGCGTGGAAGAGTAACAAACATCCATCCTCACAAACCTTCGCGTTTATAATATTAGTGGGATGTATATTTTTGTTTGTCCTTACAAAGCAACAACTTACTTATTAACCTTCTGCCTCAAAACAATTTACTCTCAATCTCAACAGACAATTTCCGAAACTGTTCTACAAAAGATATACAATAGTCTCATCCCAAAAGAAAATCGCACCTAGAATCCTATTATTGATCCCTCTTCCAGCATCTTCGGTCTTCCCTCTTCCCAATTTGTGAGTCGCGCGGGCGAGGCGAGCAATTTTCAAAGTTAAATGAAAATATCGTCGGGTTGCGAGTTGCGACTACTGGGAGACGGGCTCCTTCGCCGTGTACCCATCGGATGTCGATAGCAGACTATGCGCTAAAACGTCTTTTGTCTACTGTTTGTATCTGCGAAGCGTTTTAATACCGGTACAGAAAGTTTTGGCTATATATAATTACAAGTTTAACGGGTCTTTATCGCGTTTACCTTATTTATTATATTCCCGACGTTTCGACTGTATTGCAACAGCCGTGGTCACTTGTAATTATGTTATCTAATCGCGAAAGTTTGAAAAGTACTATTTTGGCTATATAGTGAAACACCACGTGACTTCGTTCTAGATCTTTTTTCTTACAAACTTAATTTGTTTTAATTTTAATACTAGCTTCTGCTAGTAGCCTATATTTTATTCTGATGTATAAATATACTGTAAAATTTCATCAAAATACGTTCAGTAGTTTTGCGTGAAAGAGTAAAAAACATCCATCCTCACAAACTTTCGCATTTATAATAGTAGTAAGATAATACTACCAAGGCGGCAAACAAGTATAGATAGATATTTATTTATTATACGGCCCAGCTTTTAGTAAGCTTACTATTTAACCGCAACACCCTCTTAGAAGTGAAGTTTCGGGGAAATAAAGTGGAAAACAAGCATACGCCTCACCTGTTGATAAGCGGTTACCGTAGCCTATGGACGCTTGCAATACCAGAGGTATCACTCACGCGTTGTCCCTGATACATAACTAGTGAAAAGTCTCATGTGCCAGGGATTTCACAGGCGTCCATACCCTTCAAACCGGAACACAGCAATACAATTATTATTGATTGGCTGTAGAAATAGTTCTGTGTTTACCGGTAGATGTAGTTATTCGCAAATTATATATCAAAACGCTTCGGTTCTCTAAAGATCAGTATAGGCATAAATTTTATATTTCAAAATAATTCAAACGTGTATTTCGCAGCGGGCAATTTCCTCTTGCTTTGTTCGAGACAAAAAGTCTTTGTGACCGTTTACCTCTCTAAAACACCTCTCCAGCAAAAAGGTAACAATCGCTAGACTCGCTGCTAACCTGTTTACATCGTTAGCTTTTCATTTTCGCCTTAAAGCCGGGCCATTGTAGCGATGTGGCGCGGACGTCGATACCGGCTGTATTTTATCGTGAGACAAAAGACCAGTTTCCAGCCACTGAATACCAAATAAAATATCTGACGAAATAAACAGATACGAATATTTTGTGGGGTAATTCTGTTGCGGAATAAGGTCAGACGATAACGTACTGCCTTATTCTGATTTTGTGGTTGAAAATATTGGAAAATTTTAAAGTTGTTGATATACATAAAAAAAAAACAATGGACCCATACATAGTCCTGATCCCCATACTAGGATTCCCTGTGTTGTAGGTATCAGGAACTGTGAGTACCGTGATACTAATACTCTGGGTATTAGTACCACCCGGAACAAATATCTGCAGAACATTTGTCCCGCAGCGGGAATCGAACACCTCTTGCGTCGCAGCCGGCTACTTGCAAACCATCGAGGTCAGGAGGATAAAGTCACGCCTGTGTAGGTGGTAGGCAGAGACCACAGATTTCCACTAGCTACGATCCTACCAATGCCACTATTACTGATTGGCGGCAGAAATATATATATTATAACAAAGGAGCACAGTTCCGTGAAATCATTACATTAATATGCTGCCTCTGAAAGATCGTAGAAAAAAATATTCTGAAATCAGAATAAATATTTTGTATGGAATTCTCAAAATATATGTTATTAATTTATTCAGTTATTATGAACCGTGTGAACGTTGCGTAACCTAGTCAAGAGCTTTAAATATAAAAAAATATATACTATATAATATCTGGGTCAACGCATTAGCATTGCCATTCAGTGTAGCAATGCGGCTAGTATTTTGGGAACGCTTCCGCCTGGTAATGATCTGGATCAGTTGAGCTATATATAGATCGTTTGCAACGGTCTTTATATAGCTAGCTGTTTCATCTCTATTTTTTGTATATACCTACTTGTACATAGTTGTATGAATAAATGTATTTTTTTTTTTAATTCTATAAAATATATTATCTGTATTGTAAATTATAACACCAATATACCTACCAGACTATTGTTAAGGACTTAATTAACAGTCGTCTTATCTATCTTATTTTTCCTCTAGCTAAAAGCTGAATATTGAAAACGAATATTGAGCATTAAAATAAATATTAAATAAGAAAATAAGACGCATATTTTTTCATACAGCTCCATGTTGATAAAGTGTTATATATATGTCGACACGATGCACAAAGGGCGGGAAGATTCAAGGTAAAGTGGCAATTTTCTATTGCAATTTTCACATATGTGCTTATTTTGATAGATAAGATAAGTTCTCCCTCGAGATAATTTTCATTGTCGCTACTGAACAGTTGACTGCATGGTAAGTTATTTGATCAGTTACCTTAAAAAAACATTTAAAGACTCAAAAGAGTCTTTCAGAGCTGGCAGCATCGGCAATCTCCCAGGTTGCAGATGTCAATGCCGCTTTCTATCAGGTTGACCTCAAAATAATAATTAAACAAGGTTTTTCATTTTAAATTTTGGATAAAATTCATATTTCACTAACCATAATACCGACAAAATAAACACAAACCAAAATTAATTTAACCTCAAAAACTTGCTTCTGTAGAAAAATTACAAAATGATAACAGGATCGAATCCCGAACACAATGTTATACATCAAGTGAATTTTGAAAAGAAGTTGTTAACAAAAATACGAGGGCGCCTGCGGGGTCCTGATAACACGAGGATCCCGTAAGCACCGGTAGGGTAACAAGAGCCATTCTGCTACGGGACCTCTCAACCAGCGAACCAATCCGCAAAGATTGGTATAACTGTTTGCAAAAAATTCGCATTCCTTGCATTCTGCGCTAAAAGTTGTCCATTCGACAAGAAAAGAAAAGTTGATTGAGAGCCATTCTGCTACGGGACCTCTCAACCAGCGAACCAATCCGCAAAGATAGGTAAAACTGTTCGCAAAAAAAATAGCATTCTGCATTCAAATTTGTCCATTCGACAAGAAAATGTCGATTGATGACCGATTCCCGCTGCTGGACAAATGTTTGCATGTTCTGCAAATATTCGTTCCGGGTCTGGATATTGTGGTAGCACGTTACTATTTACTGGGTATCCTTTTGTGGGGTCAGGACTGTTGGATATATATTATTATTTATACGTATCTAGGTGACATATTAAATAATGAAAAGGACAAAGGTAGGGCGGACTAGCATCATCATACGGCTTCACCCGCGTGGTACCCAAAAAATAAATAGCCTTTGTATTAATTTTTACTTCAAATGTATTATATTTTTGTTCTATGTAAAATAATAAGAATATATTTACAAGAAAAAAAAGTATTGAAGTTGTATAAATGTCATGTAGTTCACATAACACTATATCTGCTTACATTGTGGCTAGATGATGTTGTGTGAAAATGTCAAACTTTATTTGTTTATTTATTATTTAAGGCCACGAACTTAGTCCCGTACTAATAGCTCAAAGTTCGGTCCCGTGGCTTAATTCTCAAAGGGTACACGTGCAAATCGAAGGCGATAGAAGGATTGGATCCAAAACCCGGAGTAACGCAGATTCTAAGAAATCAATAAGCTGGAGTTTTTGATAAATAGCTTATAGTTATGAAAGGGAGAAATATAACTTAATTATAACAAGAATTTGAAGAGATGAAATGTTTCTAAATACAATTTTTTATGTAAAGACTAGCCTCTGCCCACGGCTTGGCCCGCTTGGTAAACTGTCTTCCCTTAGCCTGTTCCAAATTTCAACCGTTATGGAAATCCTTAGCAATAAATATCCAAATTTGATAATTTATAATAGTTGTTGGTATATGTTAGGAATAGGGTAAATTCTAGAATCTTCAGAGGGTGAATTTCTTAAAAGGTGTAGGGTGCACACTAACATGAAGTTTTTAAATTTTGGCGAGATAATCATTTTAAATAAAACCTTTTTTATTATTTAAGGTTAAGGAATAAAATCATTTATTTGTTTGCTAATACTCCCGTTCGAATGAAATTCCTTTCACGATGTCGATTGTATATTTACGAAAATATAATATTACTTTACTCCTAACAAATTCCATTATAACTCTCCGAAACACTTGTATTTTTCCTTTATTTTTCAACTCAAAAGAACACAACGTGGGCCCAAAAATTGAGTTAATCTTATAACTTTGTGTATAAAAAGAACAATGAGAGAGACAAAAGAAAATAAAGAAAATTAAATTAGAACTGGTTCGCGAAAGTTGACAAAATTTTCATTCTGAAAATATGACGAAATCCTGTGTAGTCCATGACATCTTCAACTCGTAATTTGCACGGAGTTGACATTATTAAACTCTGTTTAGCTGAAAAAGATTCATAGAAATATTGAAAACATATTCTTGTACTGTACAAGTACATGATATATCGCTCATAAATCCTACGGCTGAACTATACACAGATAATAGAACACACAGATCGAGAAAAAAGTTCCAATAAAGAATAAATTAAGACACTTTTCTGTTTATCAGCGCCATTTAGTAAGCTTCAGGGAACAACACTGGCTCGCCACAGATAAAAAAGAAAACATTTTGACGACCTCTGCAGCGCGACCGTCGAGTCGCCAGCTGCGATGCAATGGGTTAGAGAATTGAACCCGCACTTCAATACCCGCTGCGGGACATATATTTACATGTAGTTTCTGATACAAACGATACAGGGTGTCTTTTTTATTTTTTTTATTAACAAAGCTACCGCTTCTTTTTAACCTTACCACCTTCTCTCCCCAAAGTAATCTTATTCAATCGAACATTCTAAAGATTTCTCCTGCCCCCAAAAATGCAAAGCTCGACACCTCATGTCACAAAGGACCCCTTCCCACCCTCCATCGCGGATGCATTGCCAAAATACGTCATTACGGCTGCCACATACAATGCGCCCCCATGACTTGCAGAAGCGCGCGTGTTTCTGACAATACATTTGTAACACGGATGCAGACTATGACGCTTTTTAATAAAAATATTTTAACATTATAATGTACATCTTATTATTCGTTCATACATACATACGACCTCTGTGGCGCAGTGGGCGAAGGCCCGCCTGAGACGCAGAAGTTTACGGGTTCGATTCCCACCGCAGGGCAAATATTTGTCTTCGGTCTGGATGTTTACTACGCATGTATTTACAAAAAAAGTAGTATATCAGTCAGGTTGTTTCCATAATACAAGCTCTGCTTAGTTTGGGGCTAAATGGTGCTGTGTGAAAATGTCCAGTATTATTATTATTATTATACATATAGTCACGCTTGTTTCCCGGAGGGACCAAGGAGTTCCACCTGCTACGATCCTGGCATACTTCTTTCGCTTCGTTCATCCTCATCAAATTGTTCATATAAGCTCGGCGGTGTAGTGTACTTCTGAGCTGGCTTTTCTCTAGAATGTCTCCAATTTGGTCAGAGTACGTTCGCCGAGGCCTTCCTCTTCCAACTATCCCGTTCACGCTTTGACATCATTATAATAATAGAGTGAATATCAAAGAATATCTTAGGCGAAGGTACGCCTGAGACGCAGAATTATGATTCGATGAATAAAATTATATATGTTGTATATCAGTCATGTAGTTCCCATAATACAAGCTCTGCTTAGGTTGGGCTATAAGATGCTGTGTGAAAATGTCCAATAATAGTTATTTATTTTACAGTAAATATCAAAAAATATCTTCCAATGTTAAAATAGTGCTGATTATGAGCGTGTTTTTTTTTCATTGACATTATATTCTTCGTTTTTCATAAGATAGTAGTATACTGAATATCAATAAATATATATAAACGTAAAACCGATGTAGTCTATGTGATGATGGTAAAAACAGTTCTGGGCTTGTTTTTTTATCTTTCCCGGATAAATGTTTGTATTTTCTGCAGATATTAATACCAGGTCTGGTTGTTGTGGTACTCGTAGTTCCTGATACCAACGACACAGGGAATTCTAGAACTAGTTACATGTGTATCTTAAGTGTTTATTTATTTAAATGCCACTATCGGTTACTCATCCAAATATTGACCCAGCTCATGTGAACCACTATGTATTGTGAGTATTTATCTCGATAATATTACTCTCAGTTCTATATCCCGTTTTGTTTACCTAAAGTACGTTATTATTTTAAAAATAAGGGGATTAAGATCGCTCTCGATAAACCGATGCTATTAATAAAGGCTTAAAAATAAAGCAAGGAAGTAGTTTTATAAAACTAGATAGATTGTTTTGTATAAGTTTTGAAATGATCGTGGTTTAATATAATTTTAGGATATTATGAAGATTATACCACGTACTTTATTATTTTTCTGCTGACGTTTCGTTGACTGTTTGGAGGTCCTTCTTCATGGACACCGTCCACAACCACGCTCAACGGTGACGAAAGGACAGCAGTAAAATAGTAAAGTATATGGTATCGTCGTAATCCTAATATATTTGCCATGATTTGTTTGTTTAAACGTTTCCCGATATTTCGGCATAGTTGCATGTACCATGATCACGTTTTCAGGGTTCCGTAGTCAACAAGGAACCTTTATATTTTCGCCATATCCGTCTATCTGTCTGCCTGTATGATTCTCCACGGCCTAGCTCAAAGACTCTTAGTACTAGTAGGCTGTAATTTGGCATGGGTAAAAATATTGCGGACGTGTGAAAAACCATTTTTTTGATTCAGGGATCGCTAGAAACGCGCTTGGCAGTTTTTAGTAAAAAAAACAGTAGCTAGTAAGCCAGCATTTCAGTAGCTAGTAAGCAGTACAGATTACTAACCAGCTTTTCCAAGAGTTCTGAGCAAAAAGCGCAGTACGAGCCATAAAGGTGAGCTACACTGAGACTAAAACAAAGCAATATCACAATGTAAGATACTTACCGTCGACTCGGGGGATAATCTCCCACTTGACTTAGATATTTTGATGTTTCAGCAACGAAATTGGTTTTTCCCTTAGCAAAGAAAACCCATTATCGTGGCTCAGGAAGCCGTCTCGTTACCGCGTATCTAATTTAGGATGATCCAGATTTTTGCGTTCTTCGCCCCGAGGTGTGAGATTGACAGCAGAGTAAGTAAGGATTTGTATTGTAATAATGGCTGGCTTATTGTGTGTTGACGCGTGTTAGGTACTCATATAACGCTTAATATTATAGTTGGGAGGATAACACTGACATTATGCGGTAGTATCGGTTGGAGGAATTATGGAGTATAAAGGGTTTAGCGATATAGTGGCGTATGGGTTAATATCACTAGTAGCTTCTGCCCACGGATTCGCTCGTATAGTACCCGGATAAAATGTAGCCTATGTGTTATTCTGCTATATAAGCTATATTACTGACATAGTAAACATATAGCCGGAACCCTTGGTTTGATCACCAGGCTCCACCTACCCGCCTCAAGAGTCGTAGAAGTATTATGAAACTTGCAACTTCTTGCAAGAGTGCAGCGGAAGCAAGATGCGACATGTGGAAAAATAAAATGGCGCACTCTTATGCCCTCTGTGCTCCATCACCTGCACTCGGGAACATCTCATAGAGGCAACCGATGAGTCTATACAAGTGGAAACACATTGGTCAAAACAAATTAAAAAAATGAGTCATTGACACGACATGACTGAATGACTGTAAAGTTTTATCAAAATAAATAGTAGTTTTTGCGTGGAAGAGTAACAAATAGCCATCCTTACTTTTTCGTGTGACGCGCTATTAGTCCTAAAATCCTACACTGTACATTTTGGTAATCTTAATTTTTTTTTTTATTAGATGTGACTATGGACCGAATGGTCCGTGACATGAATGGAAAAGGGGAGACCATTACCTAGCAGTGGGACATTAATGAAAAAAAAAACAGCTGGAACTAAATGTAATTTTTAAACATTGATCCAAAATTTAAAAAATAAAGACTCAGATGGAACTAACTGCCATTTCTAATCATTGATCCAAAATCGAAAGTCTGTTATCGCCACTTTGTAGGATCGTAACTTAAAGCGCTGTTTTGTCAAGCAATAAAAGTTGTCTTCACTTCAACTAACTCAAATTCGATCACGTAGATCGTAACTTATAGAGCCAATCCTGACATTCTCTGCAAAAAATAGTAAATTGAAAACATTTTCGTAGAAATCGTAAAAAATAACACCTTTTCTAAGTCAGCGATACTTTTTCTTATAAAATACATGCTTGCTTACAAAGACGTGCAAACGTCAATTATTTATTTGACTTGTTAAAATGTGAGGAATTATTTTTAGTCTGTGGAAGGCTGATCTTGTCACTAAGTAGATAACACCTATGTATTTCTTTAACTCTATACTATCATTTTATATCATATATTTATTTTGAGAAGAAAATATATATATTGAGAAATAGGCTATTCTCGCGTAGTAGACATTTTGTGAAGTTTCTTCAAATTATAATTCATTTCTGCATTATTAAAATCCTTGATGTGTCCATAGTCCATTGCAGAGCCCGCTAGAGGCTTGTAGTGAAGAAAACCTACTAAAACCCATCTTTGAAATCATACAAATACGATTGCAAATAACCGCATTTTAATCGGATAAGCCGTATCGAAGATAGTAACAAACAAAAATAAAAACGAACAACTTTTTACAGCAAAGCTTATACGGTCGCGGGTAAAAACCAAAGTTCCTATCAACAAAAACAATTACTTTCCCGTCCATTAGTTTGAGTAGATTCCATGTCAACTCTATCCTGATATTTTCTTCACGTGTTTATTTAAGTTGTATTATCGTACCTCTCCTGTGTACACATTGCATTATTTATTGGGAAAAACTTTAGCATTTCCATAGCATATTCGAACAGATGCTTGGAGCACCTGAACATACTGTTAATGTACCGTTTACAGCAAAGTGGACTGTATTATAATACATTATACGGACTAATCCTCTTATTCATAACTTACTTACTCTTACTCGCTAACTTTAGCAGCGTGGTTAAAGTATTCTGCCTCGAACCTTTATTTAGTGTTAGAAAAGGACAGAGTTAGAGTTAGCGAATATTGCAATATATATAAATTATTTAAAAGTGGGCTGTATTGCAAATAAGACTTTTCACCAGTTGCGTTTCATATGTTAATTTTGGTAATAAAATAAATAAATAATGCTGGTCATTTTTCACACAGCATCATCTAGCTCCAAACTAAGCAGAGCTTGTATTATGGGAACTACATGACTGATATACTATTGATATACCTTTTTTGTTATTATATACATAGAAAACACACAGACGCGAGACAAATATTTGCAGATCATATAAATAAACATCAGTCCCGCGGCGGGAATCGCACCTTCTTCGCCACAGAGGTCGTCGCATTAATACTTAGTATTAATCTGTGGCGGAATATGTATTCCGCCACAGATTAGTACTAAGTAGTCATTGTTCGTACGAGAATTACGCATATGTAAACGCGCTATCAGGGACGGCAACGCGCGAGCCGTACATCGTGTTGAAAGCGTAATTCAAAGTCAAAGTCAAAGTCAAAAGATTTTTATTAATTGAAATCACTAGGATCATATAGAAACGCCAACTTAAAAACTACGTTAATTTAAAATTTTAAAGTGAATTTACGGCGATTCTTCGCGCGCGACCAAGCATAGAAGAATCAGGCAATGGCAAGGATCATTAAAAAAAATAACTCTGCTGGGTTATTTTTTGATGATCCTTCATTCAGCTTTAGTGATGTGCCAATCGAACAAGGTACAGATATGAAAAAGTACAGATACGACGTATGCTATATCTAAAAAGTATTTTGTCTTTGAAGTGGATGTTTTTGTTTTGATAGTGTGATCGTCAGCGTATACTACCTACCGTATTTCCTACCGGTATTATGTCTAGAGAGATGTTTTATTCAGAACGTTTAGGAATTAACCGCGGTTATACAGAATGTCTGGGTTGCAAATGTTTGTTTATGAATGGCGATGAGGCAAGGAAAGGAGCTTATTTTTATGCACTTTCAACAACTTCCGGTTCCGCTGGTTGGTACTTGCATAAAGGCTTGCAAACTGGAATGGCGTTTGGCATTGTTTTTTTTTATTCCAAAAACTATCGCGGATTTCTTCATACGTATTGTAAAACGCGAATTCGCCACGTGTGAATACCAAATTGAATTATCTAGTATGTGTGACTCTTTCCTTTATTTAGTACTAGCTTCTGCCCACGGCTTCGCCCGCGTGGTATTAGGACAAAAAGTATATAAACACACAAAACAGATACTTAATATAACTATATTACTGTAAAGTTTCATCAAAATCCGTTCAGTAGTTTTTGCGCGAAAGAGTAACAAACATCCATACTCACAAACTTTCGCGTTTATAATAGTAGTAGGATTTAAAAAGGACATGCTTTGGCAGATCGAAGATGGATGAAATTAAGGAAGATCTTCTATTGAACATCTCTATATAAGTTATTTTTAGATTTTAAACCCTTGATAAATTTTAGATCGTATTCATATTTATTCATACTTTGAGATCACAAAGAACACTTAGTCACGTCAAATCAAAAAAGTAGCCGATTGCATGGTCTTATGGCCATAAAACCTAACTAAGAACCTTCCTTGAAGATCTGATAAGTTGAATGGTAACAGACAAATAATCAAACACACAGACAACCTCTTTTTATCTGTGTGCACCAAAAACCCAGGAATGCTGAGACGGGGACCTATTTGACCCCACGCAACACTAAATTAGATACTTTGTTTGTCTGTTCGTCTCGTTTCGCTTTGTTTTATGTAAGTATCTGTTTTGTGTGTTTATTAATGGGTATTTTGTGTTTAAAGGGGACAAATAAATATATCTTCTTTCTTTCTTTCTTTTACGTCGCGAATAATCCTGCAATTGGTTCAAGCTACTCGACCGAAACACTTGCTCGGTGTGATTCAGCCTTAAGCACCGCTTTGGTTCGCTGTTTCCTTCATAGCCTGGCTCTTCCACCACGTCAGTAGCTATGTATTGAAATTCGATGTTGACGTTATAATATTTAAATAGTTTATCCCGAGGCTGCTGTGAGTTTTACTTTTATATGGAGTTTGTTCAGGGAGGTCAATCTCATTAATAATTTATCTTGCGCTTATTTTCCGTTATTGAACTCTTTGGGGGAGATCTGATGTCTAGCTGTTGACTTCTACAGACTGTTGATGATGATAAATATGATGGTGTAATCATGTGCTAATTAATTTAAGTTTCATACGGGTCTTTATCGCGTTTACCTTTTGCATTATTTTCCCGATGTTTCAACTGTGTTGCAATAGCGTGTCCAGAGCTAGCTCTTATCTGGGTCAACGCATTAGCATTACAATTCAGCGTGGCCATGCAGCTGGCATCTTGGAAACGCTCCCATCGCGGTGTCTAGTAGTGATCTGGATAAGTAGACCTATCTATAGATCGTTTGCGATGGTCTTTAGATAGCTGGCTGTTCATCTATGTTTTTGTATATGTCGTAGCGAAAACGTATAATCTTTTATAAAAAGGCTAGCCGCTTTACAAAACCGCAATGTTTTCTAATCTTGCATATTGTTGTCCAGCCGGATTGTAATTCGAATTTACAATTGTACACCACAATGTTAGAGCGTTTCGCTTTTTCCAATGCGGCCTTTTTATGGAGCGCCATTTTGTAATTTTAGAATAAGCATCTGACTTTCGCGTATTCTATTTACAAAATCATTTAAAAATGTAGCATTTTAGAAAACAGTGCGGATTTGTAAAGCGGCTAGCCGTTATGTAAAACGGCTAAAAAAGCAATAAATCTGCGACATATACACCTACTTGTACATAGTTGTATAGTCGTAATTATATTCTAAAAAAATAACAAACTTGAATAGCTCAGCTAGTTAAAACTATGCTCCGAAATTCTTTGATTGTTGGAGCGTGCAGCTTGTTTGCTTCGCTCGGGAAGCGCTCATTTATTCACGCGCTCCTGCCCTAGTTCCTGGACTTGCACGTTTCAGGATTAGTGCTAATTGAATATGTGATGCTGTGACAGATGAGTGTTGGTAAAGGATCATTTTCATATTTTTACATAATTTGCGTCGTTGTAATAAAATAAGTTAAATCAAGGGTTTATTTTTGTCTATGGCAACCCCCTTGCTTAATCTATATAGCACTGTGTACCAGGAATTGTTATGAAGAAACATTATAAAAATCCATTCTTTCATTCAATGCATCACTGTCTTTTAAAAGAAAAACTTTTTTCTGTACATTCCCTAACAAGAGTTTTCTTCCAGCAAATCTGACGATTTTAATGCGCACTGGGCGAAGGCCTGCCTGAGACGCAGAAAGTTGCGGGTTCGATACCCGCCAAATGTTTGATTGATCTGCAAATATTTGTCTTGGATCTGGTGTTTTTTATGTATAATATGAGTGTATTTAAAAACAAAATATATATATATATTAATAAAAGTTTATCTGTCATGTAGCTCTCATAACACAAGCTCTGATTACTTTGGGGCTAGATGATGCTGTGTGAAAATATCCAGTATTATTTATTTATTTTAATTCATATAACTATGTACAAGTAGGTATATACAAAAAATACAGATAAAACTATCTAAAGCTAGCTATCTAAAGATGGTTGCAAACGATATATATATAGCTCAACTGATTATTTATTTAAATTATTTTCACAATAATACTTATACTTGCGTCAGATCTCCTCTCACTGAACGCTTCTCACATATTTTTGAGCAAAAACGGGTCTACTTTTCTGAATGGGTTTATATTGTAGATACATATGTTAATATTTACAACCCGAATTTTATTATCGTAGAGCCAAAAATATCTTATTTCATACCCATTTTCCCATCTAATGATGTTTGTTATTCACAGAAGAGATTTTAAGCTTTAAATTAATTTGACCATGTTGTTTCAGGTACGTGAATACATTTCTAATCTCCAAAAAGGTGAGTGGAACATTGAATTAATACCCAGAATTAAAATCGATATCCAACTTCGCTAAGCAGAGTGTGACTGTATAAAGAATCTCTCATTAAAAGACTAATCCGATTTTCATCAGGTTTTCCTCAAAAGAGGCAAAGGCTCTGGACGATTGCGATTGAACCTTAGTGTTCGAAAACTCGTCATGTACAATTACAGGGTAGAAAACCTGTATTTTTCATCTTCTACTGTGCCCGTATAATGTTATAGGGTGGGGCAATTCCCCTGCATCTTTCGATGTAAAAAGATCTAGAGTGTTGGTAAATAAGAACCGGTATTTTAGTGTGATTTGTTCATTCGCCTAAAATTTTAGTTTTCTTCTGAAGGAGAAACTGTTTGGTTAAAGATATGGCCCGCCTGAGACGCAGAAGGTTGTAGGTTCGATTCGCGCCGTGGGACAAATGTTTGCATCTAAAAAAATATGCAAAATATTGTTGGGATCTGGGTGTTTTCTATTTATAATATGTATGTATTTACAAAAAAAACATATAAATAGTATATCAGTCATGTAGTTCCCATAACACAAGAACTGCTTACTTTGGGGCTAGATGATGTTGTGTGAAAAATGACCAGCATTATTATTATTATTATGGCTTGGTGAATTGAATATATAAATGAATCCGTGATACGTGTGTGCAGTGTGTCGACGTTTATTAAGTAGAGATCGAACTAATCTAAAGCACAGACTAAAAATACTTTTCTCTAACAACTACCACGCATCAAATCAATTAGGCACAAGGTGAGTCCAAAGTGAGTAGCCCCAAGTAAACCACGCAATAATATCGAAAATCGGATGCCATCAAAAACGTAAACGCACGCGTTATCGAAAATTTAAGTCAAGGACTCGCGCTCTGATTAAAATTTGGATTTCATCTTGTATGATTCGATTCGTATGGGTTCTGTAATTATATGGAAGGAGCTGAAGGATTTCCGCGAAAGCCTTTCTTTTGTTGGGGAATTTGGCGTTTATTTATACATTTTTAGGCTAAAATATCTTGTTTATTTGGAACAAGCTTTTAGATAATTGTCAACATATAAGTTATATCTTCTCTGTATCCATCCTGTTTTATTACCTCACTTATCATCTGAATAAAAATATTGGATTACGACCATAAATAGATAGAACCATTATAATGTGCACATTTCGTACTCCGCATTTACACATTCGTGGTTCGTGCACGAATGTTGATTACTTAGTACTAATCTGTGGCGGAAAATACATTGGTTTTTGTGAGCGTCATTAATTTGTGTTATATATTTCTGTTTTTACTTTTGACATTCTATATTATTGATCTCTTATATTGATTATTTTAATTGTTAGAGTATTTTTAATAGTCTTATTTTAAAGTAGTTTTAAGTCTATGTCTTTAATTAATGTAATTGGCCTTCGGCCGTGTTAATTATTGTAACAATAAATAAATAAATGATTATACCATGACAGATTAGTTATAAGTAGTCATCCATGCGCGAACCGCGATTGTGTAAATGTGGTATTAGTTATAAAAACACCCAACAGTCCTTAACCACACTTGGATGTGACGATCAATATATTCACGTTAACTTTGACAGCCACTTGACAGCCATTTTTTTTTATTGACACCTCCATCTTTTGACCGGGCTCTTAGATCGGACATAGCACTCGGTAACATCCAAGATGGCTGTCGATGATAATAATTATGTTCATCCTAGTTTCTGTCACATTAGTTATTATTTTGTACCGCATATTAGAAGACTTAAAAAATACGCTGAACTTCCAACAAGACAAGTTTAATTAACTAAACGCGATAGGGAAACATAAATAGTGCAGAGTACGCGCTTTGAGCTAATTACTCAAACTTTGTATATTGACTTTAAAGAGATAACTCTGTATAAACTCTGGATAAACAAGGAATTGAGCATGAATAAGTTTGAAAAAAATACAACCCGTTTCAAAAGATAAAGAACCCACCGCAAACGCAAAGCTTCGTAAAGTTGCATGCCTATCGATCTTCTATAGAGTTATTAAATTATTCGCGAAAATGGGTTATTACAGGATGTTAATTCGTAATCTACTTAGTAGCATGCAAAATTGTATCTAGTCACTTGTTTACTTAAGCTATAATATTGACAGCATGAAATGTGCTACATGAGATCCTACCCAGATAGTCAGATAGTCATTTCACATGACACCCCAGATAGTCATTTTTACATAAAGAAATAATAATTAAAAAGCAGCTTATATACTGAAATATATATATGTATGTATACACTGTACTTATAGGTTCGAGTAGACAAACTTGAGATAATAATTTCAGGCTAGTGAATCCATTTCCCAGATGAGCTTTAATTTTTTTCGCCCGTTTTCGCACTTTTTTTAGATATAGCAATTTGCGCTACAGCTAAAAAAAAAATTAAGGAAAATAGATTCAACAGGGAGTACACACATAATATATATATACCGATATAGTTATTTGTCCAACTTGAGTTGGAGATCTCACTCGTTTTACTAGATAAATGAAAATAATTACCCAATTTTAAGGTTGTGTTTGGCTTTTAGCATAAAAAGTAGGAACCATAAAAACGACAAATTGGTAATTCTACTTCCTAAACCAGTTAAAGCCAGTCTAAACCAGACTTAAATTGACAACTGTCCCTACACGTCCCGATTTAACCGTGTTTCTAGTCTCAAACACGTATTTTGCACTTCCCTTTTTAGTTTCTAGCTTAAAGTCGTCAGTAGATGTAATTAGTGCGCTGTCGTCCGCCAGCTGTAGACTGACCGTTTTTAATTTGCTATTTAATTAGATTTTGTAGAGGGCATTAACTGATGGGACTTATCGGTAGCAGGAAATTGATAAGTTTTTGAAGGATTAGTTATGGATACTAAAATAATGAAGCGGAAGAGTTTTTTTTGCGCTTTTCTTTGCAACTGCCAGGCGGAAGGTTATAGGCTATTTTTGCTGTTTGCATGTTTGCCTCGACCTAACATTAAAAAATACCCATTCGTAGTCAAGCCTCCTTTTCACCTGAGGACAATCAGACGCACAGCTCAGTATCATTTGTATCTTATCAGTAAATCACCAATTCGATCTAAGCATTTAGGTTCCACCTATAAAATGAGAACTGACAAGGAATGGAACACTCTACCATCGTCAATGGAACACTCTACCATCGTCAATGGAACACTGTAGAGTAAATAGGTATTATCCTGACCTTCATGCTCCATCGTCAACCATATCATTATTTACCGTCAAGTGAGATTATGACCAACTGAAGGTCTGTTCTTGATTTAAAAAAAGACTCTGAATTCAATCCCATTCCACAGAACAAACTCTTCATCAAGCGGGATGGAAAATGTAAAAATCCATTAAAACAAAGCGACAATCTAGACAAATCTAGTTTCCGCTGCAGTGGTCTAACTTTGCATTAATGATTCATTTGCCGTTTACTCCCATGAATTTCTATCGACTTCGCGACGCGATTTTCTTCCCCTATTTCTGTTTCCGCGTAAGGCGGGATCGGCTCTCCGAATTAGTTGCGCCAGGACGCTCTGTCCAGGGTTGTTCTTTCTTCTATCTGGTCTTTCTTCTAAAGATAGGTAATTCTTGGCCACCACGTTGTAGGGGGGCGGCCTCTACCCCGTTTCTTTTCTGGTAGTTGTATTGCACATACGAAGCGACTTCCGAGGAAAGAGAAATATATAAATATATATTCGTAACCAAATGCCGGTCTTAATATAGATATAGGGAGATTGAAAATGCTTATTTGCCTGAGGCAAGAACATGTACTGGCAATATAATTGTTGATATTTTCTATAATATTTTCCTGTTGATAAGAATTGCGAAATTATATGAAACTTGCTAATATGAGGAAACATTTTGCAAAATAAATGACCACAACAAATATTTTGCTTGCGATCCGAACCCGAGCAACAATTAAATTTTAGATTAAGTGCGCTTTCATGTACTAGAAACGGTAAAGAAAAACATCGAAGGCAAGTTGCCATCTGTTAGTGTTCCAATAAGTGGCGATGGCCTTAACATATCATATAAAATGCTAACCACAATTCAAAAGTATTATAGTTTAGCACAATAAACAGACAACATTAGTCCTTTATGGGGTCCTCATACTAGTGTCCTTACAGTTCATATGTTTCGTCAATTTTAGACACTGAGCGTAAACGCGATTATTCAAATGCACATGTGAAATGTCCAGCATCATAATAGATAAATAATTCAATTTCCCGATGGCTAAAGCGACTATTATGGTCCACGGCTCCTGCTGTAGCGATCGTATCTTAGCTGTCAGCGTTGGCTACTGACGGCGTGGTGTGACTGCTGTGGAGTCGATTTAGGACCTATTTATTTTATTTAATGTAGATGTCGGACTCAGACTGAACTCGGACTGAAGGTCTCTTATACTATTCTGAAGCGGGTCATTTGTACTCGTAAGTTCGATGTAAAACTTTAAAAAAGGACGAGTTTCTCAAGTCGAGGCGAGAGAACTATACATAAAAACTAGTTCCAACTGGCTCGATAGATGGCCTTTTTAACTTGAAAGAAATACAAAACCTATACCCGTATGTTTTTTATCTGAAACACTAAAGATCCCCAAGGTTAGGCGCATAAAATTATGGGATTAGGAGTACAAAAAAAAAATTCCCTCAAGTGTGTAAAGAGACCGAAAATAATGCGGAATAATTGATAATGCTGGAAATTTTCACACAACACCATCTAGCCCCAAACAAAGCAGTGTTTTTTTAGCAAAACAAAAGCTGAAAACAGGTCTGATGTCTTTGAACAAGCTTCATTATAAAAAAGCACTTTCATCTCATCCATTGGTCAACACAATAGTGGTCTCCATACCTCTGTGCTCTACCACAGAACACAGAACAC
Source organism: Perizoma affinitatum (assembly GCA_961405105.1). NCBI lineage: Eukaryota > Metazoa > Arthropoda > Insecta > Lepidoptera > Geometridae > Perizoma > Perizoma affinitatum. The sequence goes on along the minus strand of OY560194.1, from coordinate 13,080,924 downwards.
ATGCCCGTACCTCGCAAGCCAATCAATAGAGACTGCAATTATGTTAATGCATCGCCCTCGGCTGAGACAACCGCACTTCAAATTGTAAACGTATCTGCGTAGCCTATGGATTTTCTGTAAATAGACGCAATGAGCTTTAGAAAGTTGTGGAAAAAAATCACTCAGGATAATTGGCAAAGGTTTTGAAGACCGGAGGTATAGTGGTAAGTGACTCCGAAATATATGTGAAGGTTGTTGGTTTGAATCTCGTGAGGCGCTCGATATATACTCCCTGACAATTAGCAAAAAATGGTTTGGAAACTTGCGTGTGATAGAACCTAATATTCGATCCTTACGGTTGCTAGGGACTTTAAGGTGGAATCTAAATCCAGATTATCATACCAGAAAGAAGCAATACAATTTTCGAATGCAACTGCCGTCGAGGGTGGTCGCGGTCCATGAGAGGTCCGTTCAAACAATATATTTGGCACATGACCGAGTTTTACATGTATTCAGCATTCTACGAGACAGCCCATCGCCGCTTATTGGAACACTTAACTCATCGGTTAGTGTAAAATCGCATATATCTTAGAATTTTCGGTTCTACGGCATGCTGGTTTCCTAATGTGCTTAATTGCACATAATTATTTTAATCGGAAACTCCATTGATGCAAAACAGAGTTCGAAACGATTGGAAGTCGGGCTAACGCCCACTAGTCCAACACGGCTCTCAAACCTAATTTAACTCTAGTAATTGATGTCACAAGCTGATTAAGCTATTCCCTGTATTCAGGTGGCCCAATTCACCTTCAAACGTTCCTAACTAAAGAACAAATCAACTTGACAACCTACCGAATGAATCTACAGCGATCCCAATTCGTAGGTACGAGTAACAGCTGTTGGATAACCTGTGACTTTAAGAACAAGAGCTAGTGAGCAGTTGCTTACGTCATGCAACTGATACACCGTTACACCACAGTGTTACATCGCCTTTGATAACGATGGGGTTTTTACCTGTGACATTAAAAATAGACATAATATAGGCTTGGTGCAAGATTCTTTAGTAAATTAATTAATTAATCTCAGATGGTGCTGTACTGAACCTTACACTGGTTGTATAAAATAACACCAAACAGTCACATCAATAGTCCACAGGATTCTGTGTAGCGTGAGTATCAGGCACTATGAATACCATGGTACCACAATACCCAGACCAAATATCTGCAGAACATGCAAACATTTGTCCCGCACGTCTTTTGTCTCAGTAGGCCGCTCGCCCGCCACGCCACCGAGGTCGTCACGATCACAGAAGAGTGTAATCTATTTCACTTTTCCGTGGTCACAATTGGGTCGATTTTGTAAACTTTTGATTTTTAAATTAAATGATTTTATGATTTTTCATACTTTTTTAATGACAATTGATTCATGTATTCGGTAAAAGTTGTTGTTAAGTACTTGTTCTGACTACATACGTTTCATCAGTATGAGTTAGAAAGCAACGACCGTCTCTTGCCCTAGCAAGGTAGGTGCAAACACACAGGGTTGTCACGTCTCGTTCAATTATCTAATTACTGCACCGTGAGGCGCAGGGCTGTCACACGCCGTCTGTTTGGCCTCGAGTTAGCTTCTTGATTGCGATCGATCAACCGGATAGTTAATTGTAGGCTTAAAATATTTGTCTAGATTTTGTAACAATATTCACTCAAATAAAGCTGAACAAAAATATCACAGTTCATGTGTCTTTAATAAGATACGGTTCTACCGTATGTTCTAATCATGATTGTTAACTTCGTTTTACTAAAATCGGGATGTGTATCATAATTTCTGAGTTTGAATATTTCCTTCTGTTAAGGCATAATTCGTCTGCCAATTGCATCCACACACTTCAGTTCCTCCTGTGATCATGGTATTGGCAACTATGCCGATATATCGGGAAAAATTAAACATACACATTTCTCCCGATATATCGGCATAGTTTCTATAAATAAAAACAATAGATGAATAATTCAGACGTGATCTATACGTTACTATCGAGTCAAAAAGTCCCTGAGTTCACCAACACAGTAACGAGTAGTTACATCCTAATCAAGACATTTTGAGACAAATTTTCATAAGAATCTGTCATAATAATGTATGTGTATACTTGACCGTCCGTTTATTTTGTTGGTGAACTCAAGCCACCTTCTTAGATATTTCTGCAAATTCGGATAGTAATCAGAGTGCAAAATATAATCAGATCAAAGTCTGACAGTGACATCCCTGTGCATCGGACCAATATGGCGGCCAAAACATGGCGGCCAAACATGGCGCACACTGGATTACGCTGTTTGCGTAATTTGTTGAAGCTCTAAGATCGCGACGTTTGTACATGCATAAGTGGGCGAAACAACAGAATTATCATGCAAATTTCTTAAGGGGAAGACTGAATATGAGCTGGTAACCCTTGTCGCAAGGTGGAAAGGTCCAGTTTGGCTCAGATATTTTGGGAACAAAATATCTGAGCCTGTTTCAAGTCACGTCAAGTGTCATTGTCGAAAGAGGGTTGACAATTTCGGATTTTGAATAAAGATGATTTTGAGCTTACAGTTTTTTTTTTATTTGGATTTTTTACTGCTTAATTGCTCTTATGTACGTACGTACATAATGTTAAATGTAAAGGTCTTAATAATACATAAATAGGTAGGTAGGTAAAAAATATTAGGTTAAGATCATTATTTTTTTTTGTCATACATATATTTTGCTAACTGTGTTATGTATATTATCAGTTCTAAACTTCATCTAATTCGGTTAATCCGATAGCGGTAACTAAACTCCAATAACATTTATACATAGATTTATAATATCAAACAAAGCATTATCCGTCTGAAACATGTATTTGAAATACAAAACTTTGGGTAGTTTTAATGGCCTGAAAGAGAGCGATACGGCCCACATTAATGTAGTTCTCTGTACTGCTATTCTTAAGAGTTATGTACCTTCAACAAACAGTTCATATATCTAACACCTGGATGTATTCCTCTATCTTAAACATTTATATACACAACCTGTATAAATCTCTTTCAGTTACCCACAAAACATTTGTTAAAAAAAAACATTACACTTGAGAAAATATTGTTACATCTTAATTAATAACGCTGGCATTTTTTTTCTTATATTACCATTCATCACGATGTAACATCTGTACAACAGTTACTGACTTTTACTAATAAGTCGCTGAGCCATAGTTCTAACCATAAACTACCATAATACTTTAATTTGGAACCATTTTATAATAAAAACTAGGTATCTATTTTTTTTTCAGTTAGAAGTTGGGTAACGTAGGCAAGGTGATGGAACTCTCCTTTTTCTTTTATATGTTTTACAGGAAACAAGGCAGATTCTGACGAATATAAAAGCTTGTAGTATACAGTACGCTTATTCAAAGATGTAGTGTCTGTTTGAGTTTGATATTGATCCATTGCCTTTCTGCAATTTCAAATGACGAAATTGTTAAGAAAATTATAAAACTTTGATAGTGTTCGGCTTGGTGCTGGGTCTTTTTACACCGTGTATAGGTACATCTATTTACCTTTTTGGTGCGAAGACTAGACAATTGCATCAAGAAATTACCACAAAACTAGCCCGTTTACTAATACCATTACAAAACGTTCCGTTTCAAAGACACTTGAACTCATAGACTAACTAATTCGTAAAATAAATAAACTTAACTAATTGAACTAATTGCATACGCAACAATATAATACGTAGTTACCAAAACAGCTTATATTTCATAACAATTACGGAAGAAAGGGGGGCTCTATAACATTATTCTAACACACAAATTAACAACTTCGTGCGTATTCCTTACAAAACACAGGTGCTAACGCGCAACGGAGCATTTCGTTAAAACAAACTTGAAGAGGGGTTCTACTTTACAGTGGAAGAACGTTTTGAATTATTTTTCGCTGAAAACTTCGGCAAGTGTTTTTGGCATCTAAATTAGAAGGGTCTGTTTGATCTGTGGATTTGTGTGAAACAATTTTGATAGTTTTTCTAAGTCACGTTAGGAGTCGAAACTAATAGAGATCTTAGTCAAAACTCTCTGTTTAAAAATAAAACAGAAATAATATAGCATGGAAATTTAAGAAAAATACATTTTTCATGCTATATATTTCATGTTACACAAAAAAAATATAAATAGACACTATAAATACCGAAGATTTTAACAAAAACATAGTGACGAAGAGAAGATTTTTGTACTAATTTGTCCCATCTGTGCCGTGTGGACCAAACAGAGAGCTGAGACGGGACCAGATAATTTCTGCTCAGTACAGTAGTTAGAAGCAGCGCTGATTTTCAGACAGGGTCTAGGAAAGATGACCTCACAAACGCGGAAAACTCCTGGGTTAAATTAAAATGGGTCCCGTTTAAATTGTAATAATCACAAGAATAAACAAAGGAGGAATATACATAAACACAATACATACATAAATTACATTAAATAGAGAAAACAAGAAAAATATATAACTATAGTAGTCTACTGTAGTCTGTGGGCAAACGAATAGTAAATGTGTGTTTAGAAACACGGAACAGAAAATTTAAGTTTGCGTAACTTCCAAACTTCAAATTTAACTTTTCAAGAGTCCTTCAGAGCTGGCGACGCATCTGCAAAACTCCAGGTGTTGTAGATGTCAATAGGCGATGGTAACTGCTTTTCATCAGGTGGGTCGAATGCCTGTTTGCCTGACTCGAAAAAACTTCGAAGATTTACGAGTTCGACTAAATTACAAGCAGGCCGAAGATTGCTATAATTCTTTATTTCGCCGCTTGCTACATTATCCCATTTAGGGACCGATATATTCATACCTGCTCCTACCAGGGCCGAGTAATTGTATAATATTACCATTTAGAATAACCGTGTATCTTTGCAAGAATTAAATTAGGAAGAATAGGGGAGGATGTAATGGCGTAATTCTCATTCGGTAGGGATAGTTGAAATATTTGACGTTTAATTGTGTGGTACCGTCGCTGCGTCGTTTTAATTAAAGTAGTTGACGTTTTGAGTATCACATGAAGAAATGGGATCGAGAGTATGCCAAAGCCAAAGTCTATAGTTCAATTATTCATTGAAATCACATGGATCATATAGAAAAGTCAGGTTAAAAATGACGTGAATTATTATTTTTTAAGTGAATTTACGCCGATCCCTACCGCGACACCAAGCCTACCTATACTAATAATACTAAAGATTTTTTTTATTTTTTTTTTGTGTGAACGCGCTAATCTCTGGAACTATACCAGTTGGATCTACGAACGTTAGGAAACAAAAGATGTAATGGCACGGCCGGGCGATGCGACGCGGTGGGTTGGTGGCACAGCTCTAATTAGTGAATAAAGTCCTGATATCCACGATACAGAGAATCCTAGTGTGGGATCAAGACTATGTATGTGACTGTTGTTCAGCTAACAGTAGAAACTCGGTCATACAAATATGCTTTTAGACCGGGCATAGTTGTTTATCGAGAATTAGGGCGAGTCATATTTTGAGTAAAAGAAGACCCAAAATAACGTAAATAGAACGTAATATGCTGCCAGAATGCTGCTTGACAGGTTTAATCTTTAACTTTATCTTTTAGCTTGTAACTTTCAGAAGGTTGTCTGATAGAGATCGTTGATTAGCAATTCGCGTAAAGACGATATAAGACCGTCCATTGTACAACATTGTCAAAGTTTTATATTACTGATTTAAGTTGAAATATTAGTAAGTTGAGACAAATATTTGTCCAGCGACGGCAATCGGACCCGCAACCTTCTGCGTCTCAGGCGGAACTTCGCCCACTCTAAAAGTGAATAACATGTTTATTTAAGTCCTCAAATAAAGTAAATTATACTTTTTTTATTAATACGTTTTCGACTTGTTAAGCTGCGCGTGTCTGACAATAGTTCCAAGTTTTATTCAGCACTCGACGGAACCATAAAAATGTTATAGTCAACCTGTGTCCTTGAGTTGTAAAACGTATTTCCTATAGAGCGTTAATATTTTCGTTTTATTGCTGAACTGTTTTCTGCTGATTGTGGCGTTTATTTTCCGTAAAATTCTACTTTTAGCGGGGGATTTATGGCTGTATTTCTATAGTAGGTTGGTCCACTATTCCTTTTCTTATTATATATAAAATTATATATGTCGCAGTAACCTATTATTATTATCTAAACTAGATACATGAAAAGCAGGATATCCTTTCGATTAAGCCGATGTTAATTTTCAGGTTCTTATAGAGCCTATACGAGCCTGAAAAGTATCATTTAGAAAATCAATAAAACCATTGTATTTGTAGTACTGACGGACAAAACAGCACAGTTTAAATACATTACCTAACTATTTGGCTTTATTTTACCGTACTACTGTGTACACATAACCTCGGCCTGCCTACATATCTGTTGCTATACCTTAGATACGGTTTTTTTTACCTAAAAACACCATCTATACCTACCATGTGAAAACAATAAAATGAAATAAAAGACAAAAGTCAAAATTAATGTATTCATTAAAATCACAAGGATCACTTTGAATCGTCGTTTTTATCTACTGCCTGTTTCTCCGCGACCAAGCCAGGAAAGAAAGGCAAGAAAACAAGGCTGGTTATTCTTTTTAATTACCCATTTACAAAACAACGAGTTGGAGCATTTTCAATCCCAAGAGTTATTATCATCTAAATAATCAGATATTTTATAGTATGTATTACGTTTTCAAAATTTTTGATTGTCATTTTTTGTACATCTCTTGGGAGTTTGTTATAAAAGCGTACACCTTGCCCTTTAAACCATTTACTAACTTTATGGAGTCTATAAGTGGCAACAGCGAGTTTATCTTTCTGGTATTAACATTGTGATTATCGCTTTCTTAAACAAATTAATATTTTTGTGAACATACATCAGATTTTCATAGATGTATTGAGTATTGTAATGTTTTCATTTCATTTAACGTTTCGAATAAATTATATAGCTAGACTTGTATGGGGTGACGACATACTTGATAATTTAGTCAAACTTCAATCTCGATACAAAAGATTGGAAGCACTGAATGTTAAGTGGCTAATACGCATATGGCCCACCTGCTGGTAAGCGGTTACCGTAACTTATGGACGCTTGCAACACCAGAGGTATCACCCGCGTGTTGCCGACCTTGAGACATTACGGGTGAAAAGTCTAATGCACTTATAATTTCACCGACAGTTATACAAATGTAATTTTCACAAACTTATATTGTGCTTTCTAAATATTCACAAAAAGCAGACACCGTCGAAAGTTTATCATAATAATATGTATTTTATTATATTTCATGAGACTCTGCTCTCATTGCCTGATCAAAAATGTATTCATATTATGGCGAAATTACGTGGGATTAGGAATCTTCACATGAGATTTACGTTAATAAAATGTTTTTTCATCAAATGCCTCTTCGATAAATTATGCTTTTATTAGACAACAAAGCATCTCAATAATGGGCCTTCTATTATATAGCTCAAAGTTCTAGGCTTTTTATTTTTGGCTTTGTTTAATATATATAATTTTACATTTATTCATACAACTATGTACAAGTAGGTATATACAAAAAATACAGAAGAAACAGCTAGCTATTTAAGACCGTTGCAAACGATCTATAGATAGCTCAACTGATCAAGATCACTACCAGGCGGAAGCGTTCCCAAAATACTCGCCGCATCGCCACGCTGAATGGCAATGCTAATGCGTTGACCCCCAGATAAGAGCCAGCTCAGCTATATATATATATATAAATCAATATATACCTTATTACACGAACAATGTATTCTTTCCTTGTAATATCTAATACCAGTTTATGTCATCATCATCATCATCATCATTAGCCCACATTAGTCCACTGCTAAGACATAAGCCTCTCCCAATACGCGCCACTGAGCCCAGTTTATGTAGATCAGAAAAACGAAAAGTCTGTTTATCTGTATTATAATATTAAGTCTTTTTTTAGTTAGTGATATATTATAAAGAGTCTGTTAGGTCAGCCTGATACTTATTGATTAGATAACAATTTATGTTAAACGATACTTAATTTTAACAATGATGAAATCTACTCGTAATTAAAAAATAACAGTCAGTAGAAGGTATATTTTTTTTCGTATGTTTGTATTTTTTTATTTGTGATTTATGACAGGTTGCAAGCCCATCGCCGTTTTCGATCACAGATGAACAATTTCTACCTTGCATTGTACGTAATGACCCCACTTTCCAATCCCGCCAGCAATTTCACCAGATACACGCTGTCAGTCTGCACGACCACTCATCACGAGGCGCTTAGCAGAGAGTCGTGACCACGGATTTTTCAAACTAAAAAACAGTTACTATCCTAGTAGGCAAAGTCTTTATTCGCGCATATGTTTCTGGATCCAGAAATTTATGCGCGAATAAAATGAAAACAAAAAAGACAATTACGCTCACGACTGCGTCCCCCATCACGGACATCCTAAGATACTCAGTGCGTAGATCTTTGTGGATACTAGGGGGCAGTCAGAGGCACGCCCAAACAGCACATGCCCACGTTTTGTAAGTAGTTAGCATTCCACGTGCCAATTGGCAAACACATCGCCGCTTATTGGAACACTAGCTGATGGTTCGCCTTCGAGTTTTTGGTTCAAGAGCATGACGGTTTCCTTACGATGTTTATATAAAAAATATGTTAAATTGAAACTAAAAAAACTGATTACATTAGTATTAATGGAATTCCATCTTATCCTATATGACTAAGTGGGTTTTCCTCTTAAAATATTAAGTGCCTTGTTACCTATTAAATGTGATTTGAAATTTAGGGCCTTTAGATCTTTGAATAGCATATCTGCTTCATTTGTATAATTATTCTGTATACACGAGTAACTTACCCAGATAACATTAGACGTATACATTTTTAATTACTTGCGATCCCTATGTCTGAGTACTTTACTTCGTCTACCTGCGCAATTTAAGTAGGTAAAAATGTTTTAACCTACTTAAATTGCGTTTAAAAAAAAAAGTTATTGTCTACTTTGCGATCTCTGTGTTTGAATACTTTCAATCATTTGCGCAAATGTCACGGCTCGTCAGAAACTTGTAGTTCACGGAGACCACTGTTACTGCGAACTTGAGCTGAGTTATAATCCAATATTAATATCGGCCTTTACTACTACGCCTGACTTGGCTGACGAGCGACCACTTTGCATGATTGCCCGTTTAGTACATTGTCCGTTTGTACTCCGTTCATACAAATGTCAGTCACTGGCCTTTAAGGGCAGGGTAATCAAACTAGAGATTTAAATAAGTTAATGGACTTTTTTACATACAGATTTATTTTTGCAACAGAATATTACGAGACAACTACTTAAATACAATGTCAGTCACCGGCCTTTAAGGGCAGGGTAATCAAACTAGAGATTTAAATAAGTTAATAGACTTTTTTTAGGTACAGATTTATTTTTGCAACAGAATAGTACGAGACAGCTACTTAAATACAGAAAACAAAAACTATCTATGATATTAAACTAGGTTCAAGTAGACTGTTTTTTTATCTGTAGTAAATGTAGAAAACAGAGTTGAAGTCAAAGAAATATAATAAAGAAATGATGCATGCATGTGTTATTCGCCCATTGCGAATGAAAATTAGGTACTGGAAAATCACTATTTTCCAGCAATTTTCTTTCACAGTACTTCTAAAGATTAATTTGCCATTAATAGGATAATCAAAAAAATGCAGTGATAAAACCAAAAAAATATATACTCTCAGTACCATATCAACATATTCGGAATTATAATTTATCCCGTGACAGGAATCGAACCTGCAACCTTCTGCGTCCCAGGTGGAAAGAGTAAAATAATTAAGTGTAGCGAGATCCGAACTACAAAGACGTTTTAAAAAAAAATTTACCCATATTTAGAATTTTCTGTTTATGTGTAAAATAACTTTCAGGTACTTTCAGGGTTGACATAGGCTATATAGTATACGATAAATTAAAAGGGGATTTCGTGAATACCAATTTTGCAAGGTAAGTCGACGAAAAACTGTCGAGCGAATGCGTTTCTTACGAAAGCTATTTTTCATCCGGGTACCGGGTACTATATACAAACAAATTTTGGTTCAATTTCACCGTAGTCACTCCGAAGAGGGCAAGAATACCCGGGTACAAGATGGTCCGGGTTACAACATTGTCCGGGGTAAAGTTCACCCCGAAGTCTTGAACAATGTCTTTATTGTTCTGCATTTGCCCATTATTTTGTTATTAATAGGATAAGGTAACTTGATTATTTCAAGCGTTTTCGCGATGATGCTTAAAATTTTAATGTTCGTTTCTTCGTTCGGCTTTTGTAAATTATTTTGGTCGAATACTCACTTGAACTCTGTTTCAAGTTTCGTAAGTTGTGAAATTTCACGAATTTAATATTGTGTTAATTGTTAATAATCTGCTTTTAGAAGGCTTTTAAGTTTATTACTATTTTTAAACAGAAATTATATAAATAAACGGCCAACAATCATATACAAAGTCCTGAACCAATACTAGGATTCCCTGTGTCATGGGTATCAGGAACTACAAGTACCGTGGTACCAAAACACCCGGATCCGGATCATACACATTTACTATGATTTGTCTCGGGCCTGGTGTTTACTATGTATATAAAATGTATATATTTACAAAAAAAAATAAGTATATCAGTCATGTAGTTTCCATAACACAATCTCTGCTTACATTTGAGCTAGATGATGCTGTGTGAAAATGTCCAGCATTATTATTATAATAATCATATTGAAGTGAGAATACGCGTCTGTTTGATCGGACAGGGCTTTTATTATATGCTGTATACACACAAACTATAACAAAAAGGTTTGTTAAAAAAATCGATAGATAGAACCGTCCCTACCTATCGTCCGGCTACGTTACTTCGACATAGTTGCAAAACTAACAGTAGCGACCCCTAGGGACAGACCTATGTTATCTTTAGTATTGTTCGACTTAGATTAGTTTTGTTCATCTCTTATTATCGGGTAGGTATGTTGTGACGTTGTTGTTTATGTAACGAGGCAGTAGATTCAAGGTTTTACTGTTTTCCTTGGTGTTGGTGTTTTCGTTTGGCAGAAATAGCGAGAATCCATTCCTGGCCTGTTCATATTATGTAGGTGATATGAATTTATGTATGGTCAGTTTACGACAGTGGTCCTATAATTACGAAATAAATAGATAGTTTTTTATTCAATACATACAAATACAGCACAGACAAGTACAAATGTCAAGAAGGACAAACAATTAAAACACACAGTAGAATACAGCGTGAACTATCAACTGTCTCCGTAAAAGTAGAATAGCGTAACAAGATCTTGGTCAAAACAAAGAGATAAAAAAACTGATTTTGACCCCTAAATATTAAAAGAACTCGATGAATTTTAAAAGTTTTATTTTTCAAAATGTTCACTATGTTTTCACAACGATACAAATAGCTGAAGAACATGCAAACATATGATCAGCAGCGGGAATCGAATCCACAACTATAGATTCTTAGCCAGCTGCTCGTCTGCCGCGTCATATATCACTAGTCTCCTATGAGAAAAGGCTTTTACTTTGTAGGTTTAATTTATACCCCGTTATCAAAATTCACAGAAACTGTTTAGGACGTCAAACTAATAAAACACATCCGTTTGTTTGTCTGTACCCAGAGGCACCCTCAAGATTGATTGGAACACCAGATAGGGAAATTTAAGGGTTCTTACTGCAATTTTTAAAATTTATTTGCGTCTACCATGCAAATTATGAAATAAAGACGGAGTTTTTATTTCCTTCCTTTAATCGAATAGGGGAGGTTCAAAACGGGTGGCCACAGTCGTCAACCTTACCTATCGAATACGACGAGTCGTATATGGGGTGAAAGAGGAGTCAAAATAAATAAAACAGATGATTCCTGGACGGAGCATGACTGTCTTTTTTACTTTTTTTTTTCCTTGTATTGAGTTTATACATTTCTTTTGTAAATACATACATACTATACATCGAAAAAATCCAAACCCGAGACAAATATTTGCAAATCATATAAACATTTGTCCCGCGGCGGTAATCGAACCCGCAACTTTTTGCGTCTTAGGCGGGTCTTCGCCCACTGCACCACAGAGGACATTCGAATACCAGCATGAGTTATAATTGTGGTGAAATAGCATACAAAAAAAACTAAAAGTATATTGGGGTATATAGCCGCATGTTTTATTTACGTGCCCTGTTTGTGTCTTATTTCACTTATGACTAATTCTGGTACTCGATGTGTAAGGCTGACCACTGTGGTCTCCCGTTCTATTTGTTAATGCCCTCGTTCTCGGCGGGGAGAGTATGAAACTGTTTACTTTGCGTTTTACGTTTAATGCATGCTAAAGTATGGTATTTCTAATGTCAACGTATTTGTCGCAAGGGCTTTTTATAACTGCGTGTTTTATAATGCGCCATTGATTTGAAACGCATTTTCTGTAACTGTTAATCTTTAAAATTGGTTGGGGTCTCTTTAAACACAGGTTATTTCAACTTAATGATGACTTGTAAGCGAAATAAAATACATATTTTTTTATTAGTCGGTCAGCAATTAATTATTATATTATAATTGCAGACAATTGTTTATATTCTTTAAGTTGTGCCGTAACTTTTTCGCCACGTCATCAGTTGTTTTTGTTATTCTTTGATAGATTAGTCATTAGGTTGAAACATGGTGGCCATGAAAAGCGTATTGGAGGTTCATTTGAAACTGTGCCTTCAAACAGAAACAATCAGTGTCGCTTTTTAGAATCATTTCATGCTCAGAAATTTCCATCACCAAATCCAGTTATAAAGAACACTCAATCCGCTCATAAAGCAGACAATATAGAGCTGTAAAATTGACTTTGTGTTTGGTAAATGGATGGTAATATACTTAAAAGTTTAGTTGAAGCTTTGTGTCAACTTTTCACAGCGTGACACTAAAAAGCTTTCAATAGAAAGGCCCGATAGAATTGACGAGCTGGAGAGGAACGTGGAGGTTGATGAAAGGATGAAACGTAATTTGATCATTGAAATTCCTCTTGTGACAACTTTGCAAACTTATTAATCCAATGCTTAAGTATTTTTTTTAAGTTATGTCGTAGTAAACAGCCTTAAGTCTCACCTTATAAAAAGTAGTTACCGTCGCCTATCGATATCTGCAAACGTGGAGTATAGTTGAAGCGTAGCTTGCTCTTTAAAAAAAAACATCATTTTTAGTCCGCCTGTATGATGTACATTGACTCAACCATCACATATCTGACACCTGAATCGACCACTACCTAAAACGAACGAACGAACAAACATGCCACCATCCTGGTTAAAGACCAAGCGTATGGTGACCAAGAAATAGCCGTTTACACGACGATAAGAAGAAAAACTCATCTTGTCAAATGCAAATAATAAACAGGAGAAGTTCTTGGGGTCGCAAAAGATCCAAAACGTCCCCGCTAAAGAAAATCTTAAACACAGCATCAATGTTCGTCCATCGATCGGAGACAGGGGTTGTACCTACCTCAATATTTAAATCGGGAATCAAATAAAATTGTAAATTCTACAAGCGCACTGCCGACCCTCAGATCCGTTACGGCCGCGAGACGCATGGCGTAATACATTGACGTTCTTGAATGACAAATGCCGATGGCTTTTTTGACTAGCCAAGCGTTCTATTTACGACATTCCGGGAAGCTGGGTTGCGAATTCGAATGAGGGCCAGAGACTGTTTGTTTTCTGGAAGGAATCATAATAGTTTTTGTAGACATTAATAATGAGATATGGCCGTTACGAATTTGTTCTATACAACCTCCATCTTCCGGCTGTACCCTCTAAGGAGAAATGTCTCTCTAGTGCACTCCGACCAAACATGCTCTCCGAATTTCAGGTCTCGAGACGTTGTGTTTACTGTCGGTCTGTCAGTCATGTGTATTTTTTATATAGGTATTTAATTTTATAAGTTTAATACTCATGTTCATAGACAAAGCCTTACTTTGTCAATTTCTAATGCTTTTATATTATATTTTCTTAACTTCAATTCTATTTTTTTACTTTAAAGGTTTTGCACTGTAATAATTTGTACTATCAAGCCTCTAGGAATGCATTTTTGTTAAGACTGGAAATTTATGTTTGGATAACACTGTGGGCTAATGCTTGGTGGGTTTTATATTTAAGTTATACACCCATATCTAAGACTAGCAGTGCCACGTCCGTCCTCAACCCCCAGCCCATCGCGTCGCATCGCCCGACCGTACTAATACTTCTTTTTCTCGGCTCCTAAGGGTCCTAGCGTGATTTTAAATAACTTTAATCTTCCTCATGAATTGGTCTGTCATTTTTTTTTAATCCGACTGGTAGTTTCAGAGATTGGTGCGTTGAAACAAAAAAAAACTCTTTACCTTTATTCTTAGTATAGATTTTATATCTAATAATAGTTTGTTGTCCATGAAAAAATTAAATAATAAATACATAAACAATTAATAAAATCTGTGTTACAAATTAGCAATTTCAAGTTTCTGTTTTTTTTAAGTGGGATTTTAGCCATCCTTTTACATATTATACAAAAGTTATTAGTATATTTATGATAGCTCTGTCCATAATTCTAATCACAATGATCCGATCCACCCTCTCAAAATCATTATTCCTTTTTTCAATATGCCGTGCAGCAAATATTACCTAAACCACCCCTTAACTAAACGAAGAATCAATTTCAATATAATCGTGGATTATTTTTTTCAATCAAGGGTATCATTAATTTTAATAGATATAGGGGGTTACAAAACAAGAAAGTTCAATGCACTATTGATTGAATAAAATATTTTTTTAAAGGATTCTTTCACATAATTATATGTTATGAAATATATTTTATTGTCTGTGAAAACTAGGTTTATAAAGTGTTGCCATGTTGATAGTATTATAATTTTTTTTTACCAAAGGGTGTACAAACTGTTTAAATCTAAGGAGAAACAAAAACATGGCGTCTTCTGAATTAAAATTAGAACTCTTGAAGTAACGTTTTGAAATTGACTTTACAGTTCAATATAGGTACTAATAAAATCCTCGCCTGTTTACCAAAGGATTATATAGATACATAAAACTTGTCAGACATTGACTAATTTTTTTTTTTTTGTTTCAGGTAAGGAAATTTTACATGTTCCTGCATTTTGAAGGCACATTAACTATGGTGGCTTCAATTTAACAGTAAGTTTTTTAATAGTTTTCACTTGAAATCGCTGTCCGTTTTTTTTCTTCGAATTCATGTTATATAAAAATAGCTTCTGCCCACGGCTTCGCCCGCGCGGTACCCGCTTAAAAAGTAGCCTATATGTTATTGTGATGTATAAGCTATATTACTGTAAAGTTTCATCAAAATCCGTTCAGTAGTCTTTGAGTGAAAGAGTAACAATCATCCTCACAAACTTTCGCGTTTATAATAATAGTATGTTAACACGCTTCTACCACCGCCAATTCCTTACAAAAAAGCTTGAAAATATGTAACTCTTTCAAAGAAATACAAAGCAATCGTTGATAAATGATTAGGATGACCGATGAGGTTCTTTATATTTATTATTAAATGTTTACAACAAAAGTGGTTGTAGTATAGACGTAACTAGTCACGAAGCAGACTAGGAATGGGGTTACAACAATGGTTTACAACAATAGTTGCGGGTTTACAACAAGAGTTGTTGGTTTACACAAATAGTTGCTGGTTTACAACAAGAGTGATGTTAGTAGTTAGTCATATGGACGTAACCTTAGTCTGCTTTTAGGATCTGATTAGGGCTCCCAAATGTAACAAAGTACGACGGAGTTTTAATACTTTTCGACAAAACTTTTTAACAAACAAATGAAAGGTAAATGAGATTCTTAAAAAGTGATAAAGCCCCATGAAGCCTTCCGTAACTCTAATAACTTCCCTCCAGGCATTCGGAAAACACTTTCTACGCATTCGCACTAACTACAAAAAATTGGTGTAAATTGGTTAATGCAGGGGGCATTAACCAATTTACACCCCTCTCACCAAGGGTTATAAATTTCACGAAACCGACCATCTACGTCCGCATCTACCTGCTTTTAAAGGGGAACTACTGGTTATATGGAAGTTATGGCCGGGGCATGATTGGACTTGATTTTTATAGAGCCTTTACTTTTTAAAATTAATGCTTGTTTTAACAAATATGGTGTTGTCACGCTTTTTTCGGCGTTTTATATTCGTCCTGTCCTACTACTATTATAAACTCGAAAGTTTGTGAGGATGGATGTTTGTTACTCTTTCACGCAAAAACTACTGAACGGTTTTTGATGAAACTTAACAATAATATATACCCTTGGTGAGAGGGGTGTAAATTGGTTAATGTTTTGGCTTTACTCACGATTTTATCTCGATATGAAACTTAAGCAAAGCTCTCAATTTCCCATTGCATTTCTAACTCCTGATTTTATTTAGAGATACAACAACACTATAACTAAACTTCACAAAATAATGCACACATAGATACATAGTTTCCGATAAGGCAACATACGCCGATAGTTGGCGATAGTGTCTACTTCCGGCATACCGTCTTGGCACGGCCGGAAGTGCCTTTGTCTGACGGATTTTAGGGTAGGATACGGTAGGATAAGCCGCACAATTTTCAACCTTGTTGATGGGTCGTTATTTGTTAGAAGGCTTTCTTGGGCTCATCAGAAGTAGATAAAGTTTAAATTTCCAGTATTTAAGTGACAAGAAATTATTTACGTACATTTTTGTTAGCTAGTCAGCCACGTAACAATTTGCAATGCATATAGAAACACTAAAAGATGATGAAAGTTTAGCTACAAAAAAACAAATTTTTAACGAGTCCTGAATGTTTTTTGTGGTGACTCTACACAGTGTGATAAAAATAGTAACTGTATTGGCCTAGTGGATGATATATCAAAAACATAATATTTACACATAAAGTATAAACACATGATGATGATGATGGCCTCCACGACGTTTTCGTCTACGGCGAACCTTATAAGAACCAGATAGCAGTTTTATAGATCGTGCAATATATAACTAACTGAAAACAGGATATTTACGATATTTGGCACAGTTTTGCATGTACCATGATCACGGTAGGACTCTTTGGAGTTTTTGGATGTTACTGGCAAACGAATCTACAATCTTTCTTTATCTTTTATCACACACAATTTACATAACAATTTTTTGAAATAAACAATTAAAATAGACCATCTGGCAGTAATTTCCTACTCATCTTTACTATTCGTTCAATGTATTCGTTATTATTTCTCAAAATGAATCCGTAATCAAAACTTTAACTGCCTGCTAATTGATAATCAACGGTTGCTCACAGAACTCATCTCGCTGGTACTCGGTTTGATACCCGGATCTGGATGCGAATTATTATGATAATTTTGAGATGAGACACTGAAAACGGGATAAAGGAAGGTTGGGATTTAAAGTTGGATTGCACAAATTAGAGATCTAGAATGGCGTTAGAATCTTTCTGTCTACATAATGTTTATAGACTTGCCTATTATGTATTCAAATTATAATACCTAACTCTATATAAATGAGACTTTTAACCCGTTAAAATATTGTGGGAGAAACTACTATATTTTATTTGCTAAAAAAATTCTTCGTTTCCAAAAAACGGAACGCAGTATCCCTTTCTGAACGAAATTGAAAGGTTGCCGCAATAGAGCTATTAGACAATTTGCGAATATAGTATATTACATATAAAATTAATAAATGTCCAGCATTATTTATTTATTTATTACATATTTTTTTCTCCATCTGTTATTTTTGGCAGGTAAATAAAATTGAAAATACTATATTTGATAGCAAAAAAGTTGATAACCCCAATCATAATAAAAGTACAATGAAGGAACCATGGTTGCTCCTTGATAGATCATGTTTGCTTCCACCTGTGTTTACCCTCCCTCCCACCCCTCCCCCCACCTCTGTCAATTCAATACGAGAATCCAATTTCTTTTACGCTACAACTTGGCTCATTTTGTTTCGAATCGAAAGTTGAGGATATGAGCATTTCTATTGAGTCGCATGCGAGTGACAGCCCTTGGGCTATTATTGGGCCCGTCCCTTGATTATTGAGTGAAATGAATGTAGGATGTCTATGTAAAGGGACTTAGGGATGGCAGTTTGCTGGAAATTAAAGTTATCTAGATTATTTTTAGTGTTAACTTATAGCTTTCGCAGGCACCCGAATTGCATGGAATGTAACACCTATTTTTTTTTTGTTTGTATCCCCTATTCGAAATCTGTAAACAAAATACCTGGTAAAAATCACTGGTTTAAATGAAAAATCTTCTAATGTGAGGATTTTGTCACTGACTCGTCGATAGATTGGTGGTATTAAGTAAATTAATGTTTCTTATTACGTATTCTGTGGCGCGTAGGTTGGTGGCTGGCTGCTAAACAAGAGGTTTGGGTTCAATTATCCCTGCAGATTTTTTTTCTGCATATTCTGTAGATATTATTTTCGGGTCTGGATGTCGTGGCACAACGGTACTAATAGTTCTTGATACCCACGTCAAAGGGATTCCTAGTGGAGCCAGAACTATATGTAGGTTTCTGATGGCTGTTTATTTATTTTGAAAAAAACCCACTGTATTCTATAACGTGTATTATTAAAGTAAATAAAATAAATAATGCTGGACATTTTTCACACAGCATCATCTAGCCCCAAACTAAGCAGAGCTTGTATTATGGGAACTACATGACTGATATATTTTTTTTTATTTTTTTTGTAAATACATACATATTATACATAGAAAACACCCAGACCCGAGACAAACATTACAAACATTTGAATCGAACCCGCAACCTTCTGCGTAAAGTATTTTATTAACTTCTGAAATTAAATATTTTTACTATCTGTGAAAACTAGGTTTGCCATGTTGATACTAGCTAGTTTCTAGCAAAGGGTGTACAAAGACTCTTTAATAAAAACTCAAATACGAAACAGACTTGTTAAGAGCCTAAGGCGTCCTGAGGGTGCCGGTAAAACTTTTTTCCTCTTTCTTTTATTTTATTTCAAAGCTATTGCCAACCCTAGATTTATGCTGAGTTGCAAATTTGAATACGTATAGGTATTTTAAGCATTAAAGGGATTGTAAAGAAATGAGTTAGGGGATTGATGCATGTACTTTGTCAATTCGATTCCCAAGGCCCAAGAAAGCTGAGCATTCGACGTAGCGAGTCAATTCATACTAAAATTAGGTTGTTTTTATTGGAACACCATTTTGAATAAGGACCGTGAACTGCCAGACACATGAAAACTGCCGATGATTGAAAAGTAATAAATTTTTAGAATATTAATAATATATTTTTTTATTTCACAGTTGATAATATTTTTATCACCATACATAATTAAAATATATATCTATGTGTATTGTATACGGTATGCATATCAGGAGAAGTCTAAAAATAACTCGAGTGGAGAAAAAAAGAGTGATATTATATGAATGTTAATGGAAAAAGAAGCAGAGGTTGGCCGAAGAAAAGACGGATGGATTGTGTGAAACATGAAAGAAGTGAGAACTGAGATGACGGCTGATAGAGGAGGGTGGAAGAAGAACTAGTTGTGAAGACCTCAAATGATTTGTTACATATATTATGTTATATGAATAAGAGTAGTAGAACTACTGTGGAAGGGGTCGTCTAGGGAAGTGCTACCACCATGCCTATTTCTGCCGTGAAGCAGTTCTCATTGCTGTGTTCCAGTTTTAAGCGTATGGTCGTCAGTGAAGTTACAGGCTTATGAGATCTTTCATCTTGATATCTCAGGGAGTGTTACCTCTGGTATTGCAAACGTACATAGACTACGGAGACCGCTTACCACCAGGTGGGCCGTTAGTTTGTATGCCTCTTTAGTAACAGAAAAAATAGTGTCATTTTGAAATAAGCCCCACTATTTGCGGACCTGCAGTCCAATATACTAACCCTTCCATACGATGTTTGCGAGTACGTTCTATATGGACAAAAGAGCAAACGTCGTAGAGCAAATACAATAGGTTAGATTACGGGATATCCGGTGGAACATTCGGCCAAAAACATCGTGTTTGTAAACAAAGTGTGTTTTGATGTTTTTCATCTATTTTAGGATATTATTACGTCTATAATACGTACTTTATTATTCTACTGGTAACGTTTCGTTGTCCGTTTATAGGGACTTTCTTATGAGCACTGAATGCGGGACAAATGTTTGTATGTCCTTCAGATATTTGTTCGTGGTGGTGGTGTGGTACCAAGGTATTGCGGATACAACACCCAGACCACGAACAAATAACATGCAAATATTTGTCCTGCATTCAGTTTCTGATTTATTACCGTCGATCGTGGTCGCGGACGGTGCTCATGAGGAATCCTGATATACACGTTACAGGGAATCCTAGTATGGGGTCAGGACTATGTATTTATGACAAATGTCTGAACATTATTATAATGATACCGGTCAGAAATGACGAAACTAAGCTTCTAGGCATGGTCGCGGGCGAGAAACGGAATATAATATAAATTCAGTTGATTTTTATGATACTCGTGATTTCAATGAATAAAAACCTATTTTTGATACTAGGGATCAAAATACTAGGGTTCCGTTTTTGCAGTTTAGCTAGGGAATCTAAAAAATAAATTCAAACTAAAACACAAAGTTTATAACACATAAATAAAATGTTGAATAAAAGAAGTATCTCTGAACCGAGCTCAGCAGTTAATTTAGTTAAAACTTGCCTGTAGTTTTTCGTTTAAAGTTTCATTTAAAGTTTAAAATTGTAAATATTTACATGGATTCCACCACGCGTAAAAGTGGACCATAATTTGTTTGCGTAAAAATATTAGCTTTTGCACATGGCTTCGCTCTCGTGCTGGAAACTCTGATAAAAAATCTAATCTAGTCTTTATATAGTTTGATAACATCTTTATACAATTAGATCAATTTCTGCCGTATGTAACAAAATCCCTGTCTGATTTAGTCCTTTTATTTAAGTGTTTATATTTTTTAAACTTGCATTGGATTATGTCTCGCACTTTCTGGATTTTGTCACGGTCTATGTGCAGTTAAGTCATTATTTTTTCTTTATTTTCAACTTTCAGCAATTTCGCGAAAGCCTCGGGTGTGTTCGACAGTCTAAGCATAGAATAAATAATAGTCACTAAGGTCTGAAAGGAGCTAACGCCCCTATAGGAGAAGGGGGATCCTGTCCAATACACGTACCCCGACCATTCGTCTAACGAGTCACTTGCCGGGAAAAACTGGTTTAAACTGGATTTTAAACTACCCGTCTATCTGGGATTTATTTTTCTCTAATACCTTGCAGGGCGCGCTTTATCCGTTTGTCTCAGGCAGCCTCGGCTGAAAACAATTTACAGTCTGAACCTTCTGTGAAATAAGAAATATGAATTCGGGTCTCTCTTTGAGATAAGACAAACTTTTCAGAAATATATTTTAAAATATAAAAAACTCAGTTACAAGATGTTTATCGCCTCTGAACAAAAACCAATCCCCAATTCATTAGCTTTTTAAAAGACAAATTATATAAAATGGTTCAACAAGAAAATAAAAACAGAAAAAGAAACGGTCGTAAAAGAACACTAATAAACTGGTTAAACTTTTTCCCGCGCACTTATCAAAACAAGACGCCATTTTATCCTGATAACGAGAAAGAATTCAAATGAATCTCGCCTGATAGAAATCAAAATGGCGGTCCTCATGCTAAAGTTAAAACACAATTAAGTGCACAAAACAAAAGAATAGAAACAACATTGAATAAAATATAAAGAATTGAATTATATTTTCCAAAGAAAGTTCTAATTTGATTTCGGGTTTTATCGCAAATAAATTATATCGTGTAGCCAAGGCAATAAAAGTTATAAATAATATTATAAACTTAACTGTGAGATGTTGATTTTGTCTGAGATCACAACTCTTCAATGAGCTAGTCTTTAAGACCAGCTTCTGTCCTGTGGACGGCATGGTATGGTAGGATTTTTTTTAATTGTAGGAACATTACAAACCTACTTCCAAATGTAATTGAATTGGGTTCAGCCGCGTCACTACATTTTTATTAACGCAAACATTTATCCAGCTCTATGTAGGATTTGTTTTTATATAGATTTTTGTAGAAAATAATGTCAATGCATGATTATGAAAACGAATAAATTAGATTAAATTAATTTATTTCACGCAGCTAGTAAACAGTAGTTATAACTTATGTTTAAATTAGTTGATAATATGGTGACGTTAAACAATAATAACTTTCAAGAAGATTTAAATGTATCTGTTTATAAAAAGCAAAGGGCAGATAGCACAAAAATAAAATTAGAGAAAAAGAGATTTGGAAAAGCAAAGTTTTGCGGCGACAATGAGCGACAAACACATTGCTTGAAAAGTGCGGGAACTTTTGCAGTTCTCTTTAAGAGGGATGTTTTGAGACAAGGGAAATCTCTTAAAAAGAACCATAGTTTGGCATGTGCCTTTTCTCAGGCCTTTTGATGTTAGACGTTACAAGCAACGTAGACACTGTTTATTTATAAAGCTGATATGCGTAACCTCGGATAAGCCTACCTACCTACTATAAGCTACCTGATATTTGAGAAACAAAAATGAAAGATAATGCTAGGCTATATCATAATTCCGGAAAAAATATTAAAAGTCCATATCAGAATGAATTTCAAACTGAATACAAAAAAAATGAACAACATTCTTGAAATATTGTTAAACTGGGTCGAGACTAAAGTGTATGCTGACAATGACAAACTGTAAAAAAATCTATGAAATTTGAATGAATGTTTTACAAATACGTCCCTGCCGTATTTTCAGCTTCGTTAGTTTTTTTTAAATCATATACAAAAGTATTTTCGAGTGTTTGCTTATTTTAATTTATTAAGCTAGAATTCGTTGTAATTACTAACATAACGAGTTCACATAAATGTTTTTTTTTATTCGCACAACTTTTTAATTCACAAAATGTTAGGTTCTTTCTGACACTAAAAGAATATCAGGCTTATCAAACGTCATATTACGGACTCACAGTTTTTTTCTTGAAAGTTTATTGTCTAATAATTTTGTATTGTTCGAGCTTACTTGGAGAGTTCTCACGAAATAGGGTTCGTTTATTTGACCTGTCTTAAAAAACATATTCACCCTTTGACTTTCACATGCAAGGTTGGTGTGACTTTCGCGTCTTAAAAGATAACTTGAATATGGCAGAAGTAAGTTATTTTAATTATATAAATCTAGGTCTACTTCGTAACGAGAAAAAAAACATAACAGTTTAAAATATTGTGTTCATGAAAGTGAATAATTGACTTGTTATTTTATGTAATCTTGACTTATAAAATAAACTTAAATCAAGATGGCCAAAGATTTCATTACGATGTTTGAAAATATATTATATGCTTCTGCCCACGGCTTCTCCCGCGTGGTACCCGGATAAAAAGTATCCTATGTGTTATTCTGATGTATAAGCTATATTAATGTAAAGTTTCATCAAAATCCGTGCAGAGTAGTTTTTGCGTGATAAAGTAACAAACATCCATCCTCACAAACTTTCTCATATAATTATAATAGTAGTAAGAAATAAATTTAAAATTTGATTGATATTTGATCCGATGTTGTTCACAGTTCCTTGTGTGGGGTAAGGACGATGTTTGAAATAAAACCAAAATACTGAATAAACCGAATTTAGTTCAATAGAAACAAAAGTAGAGTATGCGTTTTGCTAGACGGATCTTTCTAATGTTGATCTCTGGAGCCTCTTACGGAAAAACAGTTTCCATCAGAGAAATACCATGGACTATGACCTGCTCAACATAATAAATAAATAATGCTGGACATTTTCACACAGCATCATCTAGCCCCAAAGTAAACAGAGCTTGTGTTATGGATGACTTATATATTACAAATATACGTTTTTTTTGTAAATACATAAATATTATACATAGAAAACACCCAGACCCGAGACAAATATTCGCAGATACAAACATTTGTCCCGCGGAGGGAATCGAACCCACAACCTTCTGCGTCTCAAGCAAGCCTTCGCCCACTGCGCCACAGAGGTCGTCAAAATAAAATTCGACATATTCGTATGACACTTCATAGTTTTTCCAAATTGGTGCTGTGTAGCTGTGTGCTTTCAAAAGGAATTCCTTTGTTTTTCAAAACGTATTTATTTCCAGCGATGTTCGCATTTTCGAACGCTCTTCCGTTTTTTGCGAGGGCTCTGTTGTAGGTTTTGAAAACTGTCAGCTTTTGTTAAGGGGTACTATAATGCTGGTCCGGTACGTTACATGATAAAAGAGAGATTGAATTAGCTAGTTACGTTTGGTACATACATACGTTCTTATTATACGCGTAACAATCATAATGATTGTACCTAGGCTAGGCATGTCTTTAAGTAAAAAAAGGCATAAAATAAAGTATTATTTATTTTATGCCTTTTAATTCAGCCCATAGATTGCTGCGGAGAGACAATCTTGATAACACAATATGTAAATGGTTCAACATTTCAATCTTTCACATGATTGTAAAATACTGTATTGATGAAGATGAGATGTGGGATCTATAAAATATAAAGCTTTAAGCTAAAATAGTATCCTCTATAGAACGGCATTTGTTAGGAAATGTGTCAGCTAAAATTTTATTAATTCAACATTCATCAGACATTTCAATTTGGGATAGGGTCCTAAATTTACATGTCTGGGAATCATAGAATATCTCGAGACAAGCATTGGGCAGTTTTATTTGAATTAAAGGGAAACTTGCATCATCTTTGGTAGATGATGCAAGTTTCAGCGCCCAAAAATGTGTGCATCCAACGTTTCCGCTACCAGTCCTTTGTTTTGTTCCTTTAGAAGTTCCCAAGTGTTGTTTTCAAACTTCGCCGATACCACGTCGGAGGTAAAAGAATTTCCCATTAAGCGTACACTTCCGAGCAACGCAATAGTAACCGTTACTGACGCACGATAGTTTTTTTTCCTCTTTTGTAATTCGAATTTGAATTTACTTTTTTAATTCGATTCCAACTAGCCAGAGGCAGCTATGGACCGAATGACATGGAAGAAAACAGGGGAGCATTGGGACATTTGAGGTTAATAAAAAATCGAACTTGTACTATTTATGTAACGAATTGTAAACGTTCCGGGCTTTAATAAAGTTTCTATGTTTAGTCTTTCCTTATGCTCTACATCTAGCAGGTGTCAGACAAGACATAATAAATAACACCGAATAGTATCCTATTCGAATATTATATCGTGATCTGAACCACTATGCTGAGTTACAAATACGTTAAAAAAATGTCGAAACGGTCAATGGTTTAAACTCAGCATAAATACTCTACTACTGTTGTTAGTAGTAGAGCTCCTTCTAAAAGAGCTTGTCCGGAAATGAACTAACACCATTTCTACCGTCAAGCAGTAATGCTCGCATTGCTGTGTTCTGGTTTGAAGGGTATGGGTTTTATGAAATAATAGGCACATGAGTTATTTTACCATTATATCTCAGGGTCGGCAACGCGCAAGTAATATCTTTGGTGTTGCAAGCGTCCATAGTTTACGGTAACCACTTAACAGGTGCCATTGCCACTTGAGTTGTATAAATTAAAAACTGAATACTATTAAGCTTTATAGCCGAGCGTCAGTGATGTCCACAATCATAACGCTCGTAAGTACAAACAAACAAAAACAAACACGCTCACGACTGTCTTCCTCATGGTGGACATCCTCAGGTACATAATCAGTGAGTAGATCTTTGAGGATACCAAGTATGGGGTAGTCAGAGGAACGTCCAAACATTAAATTTGGTACATGCCCGCGTTTTGCAAGTAGTAAGCATTCCACGTGACAGGTTGCAAGCCCATCGCCGCTTATTGGAACACAAACTGTTAGCACATGTCTTCGAATTTTTGGTTCTAGGGCATGCCGGTTTCCTCACGATGTTATCTTCACGCTCGTAAGTGTACCTTAAAAAAGGACAACGGATCAAATTGGTTTCTGTAAACAATTCCTTTTGCTTCAATTCTCTTATTGGTTTTATTTGGCGCGTGTGTCACATTCCCGAGGAAAGTTTAAAGAAGTTTTTCTTTGTGATTTCAGGTTGTTTTCTGAAGGTATGTTTTGTGTTGATCGGGCTTGCTTTGTTGGAACTATTTTCATTATGTATTGTGACTTTTACCTTCTTTGACTTTTTTATAGATCTACCAATAGTGCCTGCTACAGTTTTACCGAAAGTTGCAAATCCCACTACAAAGTAGTGGGATTTGCAACTTTTTATGAAAACTTATGTAATTTTTTTGCAATAAGGCAGACCAAATGTTTTATCTACTTTTGGACGACCAACAGTAATACAAAAGGTCAACCTGTGTTGTATTTTTCGGTAAAACTGTAGCAGGCACTATTGGTATTTTTATGTTATGAGTATTTTCGATGCGTCAGTACTTACTTGGACTTGGCCGAATTTATTATGTAATAGCATCTAATTACTCAATCTTCAAGGCATAATACCTCAATGGAGTGAATTGAATCAGTTCTTTTGAATTGATCTTTTGAATGGTTGATGAGTTTGGTCAATTTACACCATTGTGAATGTTTCGGGAACCCATTTGTCAGTAAAAGAAAGTTACCTTCCTTTGTGTACCAAAGGTATCAATGCTGGTCATTGGTCTCTGATAGAAAATAGTCCAAATTAAACTGTTGCATAGTCCGACGGGAGCTTATATAGAGTACCTAATTAGTTATCCATATTCCTACTTGTATACCACTTAAAAGCATAGCCTGTAAGCGCTAGAAATTTTAGAGTTGTAACCATCGTTATTTCCGATAGTGTCGAGGTAAAGAGTATATAGACAGTAGACCTCAGTGTCTCAGTATGACACACCTCAAATTATAAACTTCTTAGTTATTTACATGTTTTCTAATATCATCAATAGTCTATAAAAGACCATTTAGTTTAAAATAAGTGTTAAACAGATTTTTTTTATCTTAGAAATTTGTCTAATACTATGCCTAAGCACACTTAAAGGTTGCAAAATTTCATGAGAGCGAACGGTAAAATAAATAATCGTATCATTACCCAACATCAAAATAAAGTCACTTTTCATTTGCAACGCTCAGAAACGACCATTAACCCCAAAAATTTAAGGGTTAAATAAATCACCTGTTCATGCGGGGTCGTATGTACCCCTTTAATTACACAACAACAGCTATCTAATACAGAGCACTTTTAATTGAGGCACAGTTTTAACCGGACACGTCAGCGAAAGTTATAATTAACGACTGTCCAATTTTACCCCAAATTTAAGGTTTGACGGGGTTCGAAAGTACCCCAGATACGCAACGTCCGCTTCAGATTGTCTGTATTATTAATTATCTTGAAAGTAAAAGATAATCTCCGGCTTAGGTAGTAGCTGATTAACGAATGAGAGATTATGATGGCTTTATGAGTACCCTATTGCAATCAAAGTCAAAATAATTCATTAAAGTCATTTATTCATTAAAATCACGTCGGTTTTATCTACTGCCTGTTTCTCCACGACCAAGCCAGGAAAGAAAGGCAAGAAAACAAGGCTGGTTATTCTTTTTAATGATCCTCTTACAAAACAACGAGTTGGAGCATTTTCAACCCCAAGAGTTTTTATTTTATAGTGCGCCTTTTTAAAAAGTTTTTTTTTAATTACGTTTTTAACGATAACTTATCAATGTGAGGGCCCCATTGAAGCTTATTATCTAGGGAATCATACATTTATTAATACAACATATACAAGGTACCTACAAAAAATACAGATGAAACAGCTAGAGCTATCTAAAGACGACCATCGTTGCAAACGATCTATAGATAGGTCAACTGATCGAAATCACTACTATATGAAAGCGTTTCCAAAATGGTGGCTGCATCGCCACGCTGAATAGCAATGCTAATGCGTTGACCCAGATAAGAGCCAGCTCTCTGGTCTCGCGTCGCTTCGTCAGCCAGAAATAATTTTGAACGGATGTGTCCCGGTTAGTTTAATATAGTTTTATACTGCTCTCCAAATTAAAGTATGAAAGTATGTAGCTTATTTTAAAACAACGCCAAACTGATTATTATAAACATGTCGAGGCCAGATTAAACTGTAAGTTAAGATACACATAACACTGAAATTATTATTTAAATTGCACCACCAACTGTTGGAAGTTATTAAATTAAGGCTAAGTTCATTCACATTCTCCTTATTTAAATCTAAAACAGCTGTTCTGAATTATCTTAGTGTCTGAAAGTTGAATTTGTGAAACTTGCTTTAGTTGAGCGATTTATAAATTTTGTTTAACGCTTTTAATGCTTACTGTCTACAAGGTGTTGCCTGTTTAAAAAATCTTATTTAACTCCAAGCTCGGCGTCTAATAAAATGCAAGGCTTAAAATCCGTTGTAGGTATACCGCGCCATTTCCAACTGCGTTAAAAAATACTCCGTAAAATCACAATATTTTTTTGTTATTTGACAAGCAGCTTATGTCATTGAGAATTTTTTTACATTTCTGGGCTAACAAAAAGAAGCCCAATCCTTCTGTACAGCGCCATCTCTGTGTGTGGCTTTGAACTGCAATGACACAGACCAATAAAAAAACTTCCGAGACAGTCGACATAGTTCAACTGGACCAATGAACGACGTAAATTCATTGCAAATATATTATTCATCTAACGATACGTTATTAATCACAGTCACAGTCACAGCTTAACTGCCATGTGACGGAACAAAAACTTGCATTATGCTTTGAAATGTTAAAAGCAATTAAAGGCCCAGCGCTCAACCTAAGTGCCTTTACAACTCGGACAAGCCATTTGTCACCTCGTGGGCCATCTAAGCAAACGGCCGGTCCAACAGGCCCCGAAGGCCACTTACGAGACATGCAAATCACAGTGCAACAATTCTTTCTGACCCCTTAGGGCCATAAAACACGGTAAATTAACCGACTATAAATTAGGCACCCCCTTAGCTGTTACACAGAATAAAATAACAAGCGGTCTATGAATGTGGCGCATGCGAGTAGGTTTGGAACTTATTTATAGTCCGGACAACAGCTGGAGATTATAGATTCTCGAATGGCAACTCTATTGAAGACGATACAGTGTATAGCTGAATGGATGGATGACATCTTAAAGATTGCAGGGAGACGATGGATGGAGGTGAATCTAGACGTTTGTCATGTCACTTTAGGGAGGCATATGTCTAACAGTGGACTTTTGCATGTATAGATATACCTATATACCTACATAATAGCCAATTATGTAGGTGTATTATACACTAACCATCAAACGCAGCGTTCGTTGGTGAAGGTAGATATCAAAGAAAAACGCCGTCATGAAATGTGTATACTTATATCAATTTATTTATTTTTTGTATTTTTTGCTGTAAAGGCCAGGTCACACTTACGAATTGGCGGTTGCGATCAGAGGGCAATGTTTGTCAAGTTGTTTTTCAAAGTTCGCGTCAATGTTCGCCACCGCCACCGTCGACGTGACCGCGCCAGTTTGCGCGGGCCTTTATATTTTAACTTTTGTCAATCCAACGATTTGACAGCTCGATTCCATTTCTCAGAAATTACGCAAATGCCGAGAGAATCTTGTTCGTCTTCATTTATTTTTAGATGTGAAATAATAAAATATATCTGTATATGAATTACTCTCAGCTTAGTTATTAAGATCAAAAAAAGTGCAAGCTGATCAGGTCTAGACAAATATCTCACTCTTAGTTTCCCTTTATTGCAAATGCGTCAAGGTAAAACTTGACAGAAGGTCACGTGTCATCTCAAAAGCTTATCTAATTCCCATATAATACAATCTTACCGCAGGCGTTAACGTCAAGAGAAAGTGTTTTTGTCTAAGGGGGACTGAAGTGACAAATTCGGTTGTGGCTTGCTTGTGGCGATGCATAAATCTTCGGAACATATTTAAAGTGTTGGTTCATTAGAAAACCCATCTAGAAGCTGAGGAAGTAATTAGGAAATCTATTTATAAAACAAACATATTTCAAATTAGGTAGGGATCCCCATTACTCGTTGGACCGATGACATATTAAAGATTGCGGGATTTTTGTGGATATTTTACCCAACATTCCTTAGATCTGTATTGAGTACGTGGATCTGTGAGGCTAAAAGACTTAATACTGGATTTTTTTCACACATCATCATCTAGCCCCAAACTAAGCAGAGCTTGTATTATGGGAACTACATAACTGATATACTACTTGTATACTTTTTTTGTAAATACATACATATTATACATAGAAAATACCCAGACCCTAAACAAAAGTTTGCAGAATACATAACTGATATACTACTTGTATACTTTTTTTGTAAATACATACATATTATACATAGAAAATACCCAGACCCTAAACAAAAGTTTGCAGAATTATAAATGTTGCAATACAGTTGAAACGTCGGGAATATAATAAAAAAAGGTAAACGCGATAAAGACCCGTTAAACTTATAATTATGTTATATAAATATTTGCAGTCACACAAACATTTGTCCCGCGGTGGGAATCGAACCCGCAGCCTTCTGCGTCTAAGGCGGGCTTCGCCCACTCCGCCACAGAGGTCGTCACGTGGGGGTAATCTTCAACATCGACGTTTGGAACAAAGCTGGGGGCAGAAGCTAGTTTATCTTGATAAAGATAATATTTTTATCCATTTATACGAGTGCCGAGTTATTTTTCGAGTAATAAATAATTTTAATGACTTGAAAAACTTTGTAGTACCGCCATTGGTTGCACCTGTGCCGTAGTTTAGTTTATTATTTACTAGTTTCCGCTCGCGGCTTCGCCTGCGTGGTACCTGAATAAAAAGTAGCCTTTGTGTTATTCTGATGTATAAGCTATATACTTAGTGTCATCAAAATCCGTTCAGTAGTTTCTGCGTGAAAGAGTAACAACCATCCATCCTCACATATTTTCGCGTTTATAATAGTAGTAGGATTTACTTATTTTATTCCACAAAAATATGCTATGCAGCACATTCTACTAGAGGTTGGATTGCTATAAGTAAATTACAAAATTAACTATAACAATAATATATCACCTATGACGGCCTCTGTGGCGCAGTCCCGCCTGAGACGTAGAAGGTTGCGGGTTCGATTTCCGCCGCGAGACAAATGTTTGTCTCGGGTTTGGATGATTTATATATATATATAATGTATGTATTTACAAAAAAATGCAGATATATAAGTAGTATATCAGTCATGTAGTTCCCATAATACAAGCTATGCTTACGTTGGGGCTAGATGATGCTGTGTGAAAAATTACCGGAATTATTTATTTATATACCACCAAAAATAACACGCTCACGACTTTATTTCTCACTCAGTCGTGAGCGTCCGTAAAGAAATTGAGGGTTTTCTGTGGCAAGTCGAAACATTCATCCTATCCTATTATATTAATATTATAAATGTGAAAGTTTGGATGTTTGTCGCAAATAATCTTCACAACGTTATTTTTTTTACATGCCCACATATTTATTGCGCAGTAGTTAAACATTCCACGTAACAGGATTCATGCCTGACGACGTTTCACGTTTTGAATCATTCTATCTAACGACATTTTGCTTATGTATCTAAAGCCACAGTCAAAGCCAATTATTCTTCGGTTTAGTTGAGACACTTACCAGACCACCTAATGCTAAAGACTGTTAATCTGTTTCGCTTGCTCCCATAAACAAAGCTATGCGCCCGAGCGGGACAGAAGGGTGCAGGCCATCTTGCGGTGTTCCTTGATTTATCATACCACAAACTAGGCATCTTCAGTATTCACAGACTAAATAGAAGTTGCCTAGAAGTTCAATGCCAAGATATTTGTATATACTTCACCCCATATAAATATTTGTATATATGTATTTCGATCGCTTGTGTCGTCTCTAAGTTTTGCTGTTTTGGATTTCTTCAGATAAAAATGCTTGTGGTTTGATGCTAAATATCTCCATATCTGAATCGATATAGATTGTGATCGGAAATAACACAAGCTACTTTATATTCGGGTACAACATGGGCAAAGCCGCTAGGCTCATGCTAGTCTTAAAAAAATTAAACGCTGTTTATTTCCCAAACTTCGTTATTTTACAATTTATCTGTATTTTTATTCATTTTCCTCTTTATAGAATCGAACTTATTTTATTACAAGAGATCGCTTCTAAGCGATAATACCGCCCGTTGTACTTTCTTTAGAAAAATATTTTGTTATTATGTTATTTGTTTAAGGTACAATAAAGTATTTTCATTTATTAATTAATTCATACAAGTAAATATATAAATTCACAGACAGATACATACATAGTGCTGACTCCGCACCAGGATTCCCTATGTCATGGGAACAGGAACTACGAACACCGTGGTACCAGGTACTTCAGTCCCAAACCCAGTCGTAATACCTAAACCTGGAACGAAGATCTACAGAACATGCAAGCGTTTGTCCCGCAGCGGGAATCAAACCTGCACCTCTTATTTAACAGGCGGGTCTTACTCCGTAACTCACCCGCTGTTTCATTAATTTATATTGTGTCTTTCTTGAGTATAGACTTTCTGCAAGCCAAGCCTAGCCATAATAGAACCCAACATCATGGCGATTAAGCTCATTTTACATCAAAAGCCAATTTAAGTGACACATGTCTACCAAAACTAGACACCCCCCGTATTTATTGCCACAATAACCCCATTAATTCAGTCTTGGAGTGACTTTGAACTTCGAGTGTGGGTTCTAATCCCGGGGCCGTTTATACCCCCGCACATAATGGAGGGTCGTGGAGGGTTAGGAATTGTTTTATTGTGCGCTAGATTGTAGATTGCTGTAATGTCCAAGATCCCTGGGGGGTTGTAGATTTTTAGTTTCGTGCCGTTAGTTTTTATGCCTCTAGTTTATTGGTGCGCATTTCTAACAAATTAGGTATTCCGTCTTTTGATTCCATTTTATCCTGTCCATCCAAAGGTTGTCTGGAAGAGATCGCTTTAAGCGATAAGACCGCCCATTGTACCTCTTATATTCTTTTTTTTTAATTCCTGTGTTTTTGTATTTTACTTTGGCGTGCAATAAATAGTTTATATATCTATGTATTATTATTGTACCACGTTCACGTACTTTACTATTCTACTGCTGACGTTTCGTTGACCATTCCGTGGTTTTTCCTCTTGAGCACTGATCGCGACCATGGAACCATGGTCGACGGAGACTGAAGTGATGACCTCTAAACGGTCAACGAAACGTCAACAGGAGAATAGTAAAGTACGTGGCATAGTCGTAATAATATTCTAAAATTATATACTACTTATAATTTATTTTTCTGTAAAACATATAATAGATACAATAATAATTGCATTATTGCTCCAACTCGTTATTTTGTAAAAGGATCATTAAAAAGAATAACCAGCCTTGTTTTCTTGCCTTTCTTTCCTGGCTTGGTCGCGGAGGACCAGGCAGTAGACAAAACGGACGTTTCAAAGTGAATTTAATGAGTAAACGAATTTTGACTTTGACTTTGACTATTACTTACCCTCAGCTAAGGTCTTTGGCGTACCGTAAAAAATATATTTTGTAATACTTAAAAATCTATTCTCATAGTTTTTATTTTAAATCTAATCGCAGACAAAATTAACCGTTTGATATTATCACGTGAAAAATGTTTTCGTTTACACAGTCGACGTACAGAACCAACGTGACAAGTAGAGTAAACATTAATAAAAACGCCGGCGATCAATCGCCGCGCCTGACCGGTCACTTATCTAATCAATCCCAAATCTAAACGAATCAGTGGCCACTGCGTTTAGTAGCTGGCATGCCACTCTGATTAACTTACAGAATAAACTGTTATTTAACGGACTTAGTTAAGGTTAATTATTTGTTTTATTCCTTCCACTAACTAAAAGGAGCTTATCAGTCATATTTTTTTATCCAATTGAGACATACGTAGTCCTGATTCTAGGATTCCCTGTATCGTAGTCACATTGTACATATTCGAACTTAATGCTAGATATCATTCTCTTCCAGCTAACCTTAGTGCAATTAGGAAATCTATCTAGCGAGTATCTGATTTTGAGTTCTTCTGCTGGTACCTACTTATTTTTTTATAGTGGCTTTACATATAACAAAAGATGTGCTTGCAATAGTAAATTTAGTTCGCCTTTCAAAAGGCTATATTAATATATTTTTTGTTAAGTGAAACCACCGACGTTGGTAACTCTTATTGTTTCTGTGTAAGTTTATTTTGTGCCGCACCTATCCATTAAGAAGCGACTAGTTAGAAGATTATTTATTAGAGCGACGTTCGTTTCCTGAAGCCGCGGATGTGAACGCAGCCTTATTCAATTTGATTCATTGCACTAATGCGATTTGGTCACGCGAATGACCGACCGAAAAATTCGACGCACCCGAAGGATTTGTGATAGGGTGGTACTAGACGGGCGACTTTTTGTCGCTTGCGGTTGAGCAACTCGATTAAAAATGGTTTAATTTAGCGCGAGCTTATTTTATTACCTTTTCTGTTGCAACAGAACTTGAAGTAATTCAGAACTTGAATAACTAATAGAGGCAGTTCGAGATGAATCGTCTTTGCATTATGTAAAGGAGGCTTTATGTCCCAGGATTATGATGATTAACTTGCGATTCGTGTCTATATCAATATATTCACGTACTTGATGTGTTTATTATATTCCTTCTTTATTTTTATATATAGTCTGTATTTTTATACATAGTATATTATTCTTAGACGCAGCAAACTCTAATAAAACTTTACCACTTCCTTCAAATATCTCACGTCTGCAACTGCCCACTGAACTACCTATTTGCAAACGTTTCCTTCGTAGAATTCGATCTCACGACGTCTTGACCTGTCCTATTTTTTAGGTCGTGCCTTTTCTAATACTTTTCATAGGGTCGCGATATATCGAAAATGATATAACATTTAATTTGACGGCATTCAATTGCTAAGACTATTAAATTGCTAAGGCTGACATTTCAAAAAGGTTCTTTGTTTATTTTGGTTAAGATAACATACTCGTATTAGGTTCCTATTTAAAATATAAAGATAAAATTAAATTTAAAGATATAAAGGTAAAGTTTGGATGTAGAATGTTTTCTTCACTACTCATCCGACTTCATAAATTATTTTAACAATATAATACAATTAATATATATTTCATAGAACATGCAATTTTTGGGTGGACGTAGGCTGTACATTATCCCGTTAAAATATAACGTATTTTTTTTTAACGGTCGAGCGAATATGTTTGTTACGAATGCTGTTTTATCCGGTTAACACGGGGTCAAAGTCGTGTGCAGTACCTAGTACAAAAATAAATTTAAAGGAATTGTATTAAATTATAAACTTGTATTTGAAAAATATTACAAGTCACATTTAAAATCTATGATTGGAACTCAATTTAGATCGAAATCAGCCCTTTAACTGTGAAACGTAATCCTCTAACCAATTAGATTCGATTTTACGGTGAGCGCGCGTAAATGTTGTCAAATTAAATCCAATATGGCGGTCAAAACACTGTTAGTAGGGTGCTACAAAAGAGTGTCTTCTTTCGATTAAAGTATCTAAGGACTTTATCAAAAAGTTTTGAGCTTCTAATTTTCTATTCACTTAGTTTAGTAAGTTGCTAAATTATTTAATTTCTTGGAGTACTGTTAAAATTCTGTGGAAATTTACAAGCTGTAGATTTTTGTTTCAAATCATTCAGGTTACCTACATTACTTAAAAAGTTATGGTGGTATGCAACGTGTGTGTTCAATGTGTCGAGGATGGAGCAATATCGAACAAAAGCAGTGGAAAGCTGACCCCACCATCATGTGGGATAAATAGCTTGGAAGAGAAAGAGATAATAGTCTCTTTCTCTTCTAGTAATAGAGACATACAAATTTCACTGTGCTAGAATTGTCGGGAAAAAATCTTTCCGTTGTCTCCCGATGGGGCCGAAGACTGGGAGACAACGGGAATAACCCAAAATATCTGATGCTCGCATCACTATCATATTCATCATCGCAGAAGGTTGCGGGTTCGATTCCCGCCGCTGGACAAATGTTTGTATGATATGCAAATATTTTTCTCGGGTCTGAGTGTATAATATGTATGTATATAGAAAAAAAAAGTATATAATTAGTATGTCAGACATGTAGTTCCCATAAGACAAGCTCTGCTTAGGTTAGGGCTAGATGATGCTGTGTTAAAAATGGCCAGTATCTTTTATTTATATTTATTTAGCAAGAAAGCTGACCCCACCTCTATGTGGGATAAATAGCTTGTAAGAGAGATAGTGAGAGATAATAGACTACCTACAAATATCACTGTCCTAAAAAAATATAGTAAAAATTTGCTCACATAACTATCACACTAGGACAATACATTTTTCAAATATTCGGAATGTACTAAAATTAACTAAAACAGAGTGAATAGGCATTCCAAAGCGTCCCTGTCCTTTGGTTTTAGGTTAATACGCCTGTATTTGGGTCAACGAGATAAGAATATTTATTTTATGTGGAATCCCTCCATAGAAAAAACCTTTTTGCTTTATTAATTTTAGAGTCGAGATTTATACGGCGATAGATTTTATTTTTATGTCCATTTTAGTAAAACATGAGAATGATAATAAATTGTTATCGCTCTAACTAAAAGTTCCTTTATTCGATATCAAAAAATTTTGATCGAGTTCTACTCAGTCTTATAAAAAAGTATAATTTATATACTCTTAATATTACCACGAAGGTATCCAATTATGTTTAAAATTTCGCGTTTGTTGAACATAGATTTAAACACTTTTAAACGGATAAATCTCATTTTTTTATTTCAAATATTTCAGTCTCTATTATATTGTGAGTGATTGTTTTTAGGTTGGTACCTTTTTAGGACCAGTAAGGCCACATGGAACACACAATACAGCGACAAATTTATTCGCTTCGCAAATTTTCGTCTATCTACGGAAATTGGAAACTGAGGGCCTTAAAAACTCTAAGCACTTCTACCATATTATACTGAATAACTAAAACTAAGTGAAAGTTTTTCACACAGCATCATCTAGCCCCAAACTAAGCAGAGCTTGTATTATGGGAAATACATGACAGATATAATACTTATATATTTTTTTGTAAATACATACATAGAAAACGCCTAGACTGAGAAATATTTGCAGATCATACAAACATTTGTCCAGCGGCGGGAATCGAACCTGCGTCTCAGGTAGGCCTTCGCCCACTGCGCCACAGAAGTCGTCAAATATTTAAAAACAATATCGGTTAGGAAAACTAGCAATCACAATTTCAATTGGAAATCTCAGTGTTTTCGTAACTAGACAACAAGTTACCGAGAAAGTGGCAACTGAAAAAGACGAGCGGTCTTCATTTCGCCGGTTTAATTTCAGTGAAACCTTTGACAACCTTAAATATGGACTTTATTGCTTTCGTAATAAAGATTTAAGAGATGTTACAAAATAGGTTTTCGAGCTGGCACTGGCGTTAAGGACGCATTTACATAAAAACCAGGATTCCGGCGCTTACAAACTCGCGCTTAATATAATTTACTATTGCCATTTTGTGAGTGTAATTATAGGGCTGATAGTATCTAGAATATTTTATCTAGATATCGTGTGGATATCTAGATAAAATATTCTTTATAATAGATATACGAAAATCGTAAATCTATCAAGTCTATCAAGTATTATCCAGTGTAATGCAAATCTATAAGCATCAACGAATCGCCTATGGGAGTATGTCAGCTACTTTCTGGGCGACAGGCGGCAGGCGGCAGGCAATCTGTTTTGTAAGTTATTTGTGTGAATGTGCCCTTAATCCGGGGGTGAAAGAGGGACAAGACAAACAGACGCTTTTGTGAGTGCAGTTGGAAATAGGTCAATGTACTGACAGGATATTACGAAGCCGCGGTGTCAGACGCATCCGAACTGCAGGCCAAATGAGAAATTGTAGAATAACAACGCTAGTCATTTTGCTTTTGAATACCAGAATTGCGCTTCGTTTGCACAGTTACTGATAAGTTTGGAAGTACGGGAAGTTTTATCACAAGACGCGAAATTAAGCAGAGAATAAAAAATACAGGAACGTGAGACTTTTCATCTGTTATGTCTAAGTCTGCAACGCGCGAGTGATACCTCTGCATTACCTGCCTGCTTAGAATGAAGACCCAAGACAACGGTTTTGTCTATGGTCGAGGAGACAAAAAATATTTTGTCCCTCTCTTTTGTTTGATAGAATAGGCGACAGAAATAGTTTTTGTCTTCTCTTTCGTAGACAAAACGTTGTCTCGGGTGGTCATTCTAAGCGGGCTGGTGTCGTGTATACTCAGCAGTAGATGAAGTCAGGATATGGATGATGATGATGAAGAAAAAAAAACAAAAGTTAGGTTGATACAGAGATATATATTGGTATACTTTTAATTGTCCATAACAACAAAATGCACAATGGGCGGTCTTATCGCTAAAAGCTAGCTTAATTTGACATTTGACACTTTTTGTCTTACGTTTGAAATCAATGGATCCTATGGTGGAGTCTGGTAGTGAATGCATCATACATAATGCATAACTGTTGTTTTTTTTTATATCATCAAATTCTACAGGTATAAAAAAGTATATAAAAATATAATAAACATATAATTCTGTATATTTTTCACACAACATCATCCAGCTCCAAACTAAGCAGTTATATTGTATTAACTAACTTATATTATGGGAACTACATGATTGATATACTTATTTTTTGTAAATACATAAGTACATATTATACATAGAAAACACCCAGACTCGAAATAAATATTTGCAACCTTCTACGCCACAGAGTTTGATAATATTTTTTTTCAGACATTAAAATCTTTTGCAAGAGCAAGATAATTTTATAGTGATCATTGTATATCTACCTTTTTATAACTTTGAAATCATTTTGATTCAATGAGAAAGTTGTATCACAATAATTTGTACTTACCAATGTATTTTTCTTCTTTTCGTTAGCTAGGAGTAAAAATAATTTATCGTCCTGATGGTAATCCTTCCAAGCCATTCATTTGGACAGTCGCGTGCGAATTTACAAACTGAACCGTCTGAAGGAAATGTTGCGATATGTATGAAAATTAATATCGTGCATGACTGTACACGCAGGACTATTAGATGCTTCATCGGGGGCTGGATATTAAAATAATTTCATATTAGTAGCAGAAAAAAGGACCAGAGGCCAGCACGCCTCTGACTTCCGAGCCGGAGATCGTGAGTTTGGTCCCTGCAACAAAATATTTCCTGCTCGAAAAATGTATGTGCGTGCTCAATATGGTGAAGGAAAACATCGCGAGAAACAACCGACATGCTTTAGAATAAAAAAAATCGAAAGCATATACCATTAGTTAGTGTTCTAGTAAGTGGCGATGTTGTGACGTGCCTCTAAATACCCCCTACTTGGTCTCCTTAAAGATCTAAGCACTGATTAATCTGCAGTCGTGAGCGTGTTTGTTTTGTTATACTACTATACTTAATCTATTTCATTGTTTACAACACATTAATTTACTAATTACCTATACTTACATAACAGAATTAACTAATATACTTCAAAATGTCAAACTAAATATCAATTAGGAAATTAAAAATGAATACTAGAGACCTTAGCTTAACCATTGTATCTAGGACATTAAGCATGAATAAAATGAAATGAAATGTCAGCGTTAAAATAACAAATTAATTACTATCATTTTTGTATCTCGTCTTCCCACCAGATTGAAAAAATAAATATTTTCCAATAAGGTGACAATCTTCAAAGAATATCCCAGGAGGCAGTATTCGATGGAATCAATGAAAACGCCCACTATCATTGAGAGGCTTAATCAGCTGAATAAAACTTGTTATTTTACGGGTCCGTTCCTTATGATAAGAATCACAGAGACCCTGAAGTGCTTTATCAATGTACCACGGAACTACAGACTGGAAAGAAACAGCTGGGTCACTTCACCAACGTCATTCGTGTGGCGCTTTTGTTTACGCGCGCAGTCCTCCATTCTAATCTTATCATTCAACCGGCTTAGCACGATATCACTTGACTAATGCGATGTGTTTCTTGCACCCAATTGCGCTTAACTAAATTTCAATTAATTATATTCGAGGAATGAATTAATGAAACTAAATACTTAATTTTAAACTTTAAATAAAATGTAACAAACTAAACAAAACTTATATGATGAGCAGTCAGTGCAAGACAAGGCGAGAAGTTTGCGGGTAAAGGTTGCGTAGGAGTCCTAGGAATCAGGGAATGTGGTTCAGATAGCCCGGTGGAAAATCTTCCTCTTTGCAAATGGAGGACGCACCACCAATCGTGTTCTCTATAATAAAGTCCTTTTAAAATAAGTAATAACCTATATTATAGGTAACTTGTATTTTTACTTTTAAAAGTGCGTTTCATAATGCTTTCAAAAAAGGTCCGTGCTCAGCATAATTTTGCAGACAACTGCATCGCTGTTTGATTATAAAGATGTGCCTTCAACTTAGAGCAACTGGACGTTTTGGCAATATATCGTTTTAGAAACTAGGTGTTTAAAAACTGGTCATTTCCCCATTTTCGATTGAACTAGCTGTTCCACCTCCAACTGTGACACAGTACCACGGCAACACTTCAGTAGAAACAAAAGCAGTTAAACGCGATTTATATTCACGTGTTGTTTAGAAATTTACTTTAATGTACGCACGCTTTGCTATTAATCTTAGGCCTCTTCTTGCGGCTTGCTTAAATGGATTAGGTTAGAACACAATGGGTGAAGGGTTTCTTCACGATGTTTTCCGTCTCCATGTTATGTCGTATAACATAAATACGAAGGCATGTGCCATAGGTTAGTATTCTAATAAGTGGTGATGGGCTTGCAACCTGTCTTATGGAATGCTAACTACTATGCGAAACGCGGGTACTTGTCAAAAACAATGTTTAGACGTGCCTATGACCCTACTTGATAATCTTATTTTCCTACTGAGTGATTTAACGTTGACCTGGATATAACAGTCGTGAGCGTGTTTTTTTATCTGATCTATATTCACAATTTTTCAGCACACGTTCTGAATATCTTTGTTTAAAGTTCAAAGCAACGAAAGTTGTTGACAATCCGTAAATAAGCCATCCAGCTCTTTCAATTCAAAAAGTTCTTGTTGTATCCCAGTCCCAATAAAATGCTGACATTTTCCCCGGGTGTTTACGCGCACTCTGATTAGCGAGGGAAGTCGGGCGCGCACGCCTGTAATCCATACAATACT
This sequence comes from Perizoma affinitatum, assembly GCA_961405105.1. Classification (NCBI taxonomy): domain Eukaryota; kingdom Metazoa; phylum Arthropoda; class Insecta; order Lepidoptera; family Geometridae; genus Perizoma; species Perizoma affinitatum. The sequence goes on along the minus strand of OY560194.1, from coordinate 13,039,674 downwards.
TTTTGCGTGAGCTAAAGATTAATGTATCACCGTTTTGCCCCAGTTTATTCCGATTCAGTCCTAAGTTAGCAGAGCTTAGCGATTTAGAGCGAATATGACTTTGTTAAAAATGTCAAAGATAGACAAGGTTCTTACGATACAGGATATTCTAGTGTAAAAGCTTATAGCAGAACGTGTCCGATTCGGTAGAGTATGTTCGCCGAGGTACCTTTGGTGTTTCATACTCACCTTATACATAGGTAGGGTACGTCACGTATGGGTACGTGGTTCGTCGATAGAAACTGTATTTTTGTCGTAGATCTTTTCTATTTTACCTACGAAACTGGGCGTCGTTACATCGGTTTGGGGGTAACATGTTGTTTGTTTGCCTGTAAGCATATCTCTCCAAAACAGCTCAACCGATGGTTATATGTTTTTTGCAACATATTTGTTAAACTAAAATGATTCTTTGAGGTTTTTACGTCACAAGTCACCGCCGTTCGTGGCAGACAACGGAATACACGCTGGAGTTTTATTTCTGACCTGTTCTATAATTTATTCAACACGAAAAAAACAAAAGCAGTTTTGTTGGTTTTTCTTAGTTGAGGTGTGTTTTCATTGTCCGCATTACGTTGTGACTTGGACCGCAGCACGCAAGAAGACGTCTACCAAAATTAATTGCAGTGCTTATGTCGCGATGTCGCTGGCACAGCCCCCAGCGATTTGCTTTGAAAAATCATCTCTCATTGTATTTTACGGCACACTGAATCCAACCACCACACTAGTTCTTTCACCATTAGATCCTTAAGTCCTTTAGGTATCTCAACATTGTCAAATTTCCGACCTTACGTAATTTGAGTAAGAAAGATGAAAAGACCTTTTTTTCACAGCAAATGCTGAGTTGGAGGAATTTGCATTGTTGCATATTGGTAGGTATCGGGAGATACATAAATAGTTGTATTGTTAGTATTTAGGTATTGTTTGTGTAAATCCCGTGTGTGTATTGTCTGTTTGTTTTATATTTTGCAACGTTTGCAAATAAATGTGTTTTCTTTCTTTCTTTCCTTATTGTGCATAACGCCATTTTACAGTTCTAAAAACACAATAACATAACTAAAATAAAACCATGGTCGGTCTTATCGATGAATGCGATTCCTTCCAGACAACATTAGAATGTCTTAATTGTAAATTAATCAGGATGATTTTAGAAGAATCTAGAAAACAACAAAACCACCAGTAATGGGCAGTCTTATCGCTGATATGCGATTTCTTACAGACAACATTTAGATAACCTTATTTAATTATTATTATTCTGATCGCCATTATGGATATTCTCAGATAAATAATCAGGACGTTGGGCAGAGGCAATTCTAAACATTATAATCAGTTACATGAGCACTAAGCAAAGGCATGTGCCATCGTACAATTGGTACTTCCATAAGCATCAATTGCTACCATTCGTATTACCATAAGCAAGGTCTCTTTAAAGGCCAGGTTCCACCATAAAAACTCAATATGAGAATATAATATCATTACATCACACATCGTCTAAAAAGCATTCAAACAGTTTAATGGGGTCGAAACTTCCAAGGGTCAGCAATAAAGAAGATTAAAACTATAGAGACCCCCATTACAGTGCCGATGGTTACGGAAGTGCACTATATCACTGGTATTTAGGGGCACCTAAGCCTACTGCCCACTGTAGCATACCTAAAACGTGTTTTCAAGAACGCGCTATCGTTTTCGCGATTTTGGATGCTGGCAATCAAAATACGTTTATGACGTTAGACACTCTGTTGAACCAAGTTTTTTTAAGGAGTTTTTTTTTATTCCGGGGCTGTAATTTTTATGTGTATTGTATGTCGATTAATCTGTGATGTGTTATTGAATGTTTTTCTTTGTGGTATAATCCTGGTTGGCCCATGAAAATAATTTCCTAATCTGATTTGTAGAAATAACTTGTGCGTCAAATTATTATGTGGATTATATTTTCTCTTAGTTAATTAATTTAATAGAGCTTTTTAATTAATTGATAAATTATAATGGGCTTTGGTATACTTAGGATCATTTTGTTGGTCAACAAAATAACTTTGCGTAGTTTTGGCCATAGTGGACAACGCTGGTCCGCTGGTAATTAATTGGCAAGTAATTGACGACCTCAAATGTGCGATGGGCAAATAGCCGGCTCTTAGAGAATCCTAGTGTGGGGTCAGGACTAGGTATTAATAGAGTTCGGTGTGTGTTTTTACACCCAATTATTCAAAAAGATCTGACAAGTGACGCTATTTCAATTAAAATATAATCGTGTTAATTGTTTTACGTTCTCTTTTCCACTCATTGGTTTTCTTGATTTTTATACGGTCTCTTCAAGTCTATGCATCTACGCTACAGTGGAAAGTTGGCCTAAATAGACGACTCACTCCGAAGACGTCAAACGAAACGAACAAGCGATATTGAATCTAAAACCTGCCCCTAAAAGCCCATTTTCTATTCGTTCTCCTGTCGAATAAACGTAAGGCATAAACCCTTTGAAATAGAGCTTTTCTTCTTTTGGTGGTGTGTGGAAGAGTCGGGCCTGATTTAGGGGCAAAAGGGGCAATTACCCCCCTCATCGGTTTGTGGAGCACACATGACCTGAAAGGTCAGCCCTCCACTATGGCGCCATCTGTTACCCAATTCTGGGTTCATAATTTTTGTTGGCGGGATAAGGATTGAAAATCCATTTATTTTATATTTTTTGATAGTTGATTGCTATAAGGTAGCCTTTAAAACTTTAGACTCGATTAATAGCTGCGTTCCTATTAAAGGAAAAGTTTCGCTTACGTTTGGTAGTGATCGGAATCAGTTGGCGTATCTATAGATCGTTTTCAACAGTCTTTAGATAGTAGCTGTTTCATATGTATTTACATCGTTGTACATCGTTGTATGAATTAATGTATTTCATATTTTCACTACAAAATTTATTATTGGATCATTAGATTATCAATATGAAATGCATATAATAAAAATATAAACAAATTCTCAAGCGGAATAAACTGTTATTTTAAGATTTACTGTACTTTTTTATTTCAAATTTATTTTAAGAGAGCACATCTAAATCATCTCCTGTTGGCAAACCTTCTCGTTTTTGAAGTCGGTTTAAGAATATGGTGACGATAAAGCCGGTCTAACTCCATCTCTGGCAAAATAAATAGGCAGCGTCCACCAATCTCTCCCTTATAAATCCATTGTGAATTTCAATCTAGATTTATTTAAATAGCAAACCTTTGATTGCGACGCTGCATAAGCTTGTTATAACATTACCATTTCAAAATACACTTCGTCACATCCATAATATTACGAAGCTAGAGTCCAATATTGAAAAGTTAAGGGTGAAATTATATTTGTTTGGCGAATAACCCTTTCTCTCTAATAAGAGGATGAAAGGTTTTGAATGATTGCTGTTTCTTTTTTTCATTTCAGTGGTTCGAGCGGCGTTTGATATGTTAATTCGGTAATAGGATGAGATGGGTGGGCGTGTGTGTGCATTTTTGTGGTCCATTTTCATGTTTTTATTGATTTAGGATGTGTTAGAGCACTTTTGTGAGTATAGAATTGAAACTATCGTGGTTTGGTATAATTTTAGGATATAAAACGACTATAACAAGTTCTATATTTTCTTGCTGACGACGTTTCGTTGACTGTTTAGAGTTCCTTGATCATGAGTACCGTCAGCGAACAGTCGAGTGTCATTCCGCTGTCAAGCGTGGTCGCGGACGGTGCTCGTGAAAAAGGATCTTTAAACAGACCGAAACATTTACCTGCACTAATGAGTACATTTTTTTTTTTTTTGCTTGAATATAGGTAGTTACAATAATTGTAATTATATCCGAGTATATCCATCGTGTCGTCTATTAACTGAAAGAGTAGTAAAATGTAATTTCTACTATAGCTATATAAATATTAGCTGCAGGATAATAAACACTCAACAGTCACATACATAGTTCTGACTCCACTAGGACACTAGGATACCCTGTGTCGTGAGTTTCAGAAACTGCGAGTACCATGGTACTACAAACCCGGACCCGAAACAAATAACTGCAGAAATTGCAATCATTGGACCCGCATCGGGACTCTGCGGGCGAGTAGCCGTCTAAGACGCAGCGGGACAAACGTTTGCATCTCCAGCAGATATTTGTTCCGGTGGGAGTTTCAGAAACTGCGAGTACCATGATACTCGTAGTTTCTGAAACTGCACTGGTATCCTACTGTGAGGTCATAAATATATGTGACTATTGGGTATATATAATTATTTTTATGTTTTTCCTTAGCTTCTGAAATGTATATACCAGTAGCTTTTAGATACAACTGAATCAGGTAGAACCAAATCAAAACACGCACTTTATCTAATTACCCCAAACAAACACATCTCAATAGGAAACGCAAACTGACGTCAAAATTAGAAGTTGCCTGCCCGAAAAAATAAACAAAGGCCAACGTTTTAATTGTTAATTGAATTAAATTCGAAAATCAACTTAGGAGACTCCAGGGCTCCACTCTGCACAAATTTGGCGGTCGCTAATGACCTCACAAGAAGGGAGAAGAGGGGGGTTGCAAAAGCCCTCAAAAGTCGGACAGGATTTTTTTGATTAACCGAAATTTACGATATAACCGTAATTAATGTAGCCCGTGTTACGTGATGTAATTCTCCGGGAATCTTGGGAGTGATTCGGTATTTTCCCCCGTAAAAATGATGAAGGCTTGAATTTTAATGAAATACAGTCGGATACAAAAGTATCTTGTATTTTTGTAATATAACTTTTTAGTAGGAGTAAAACTGCAAGTTCGGAGTGTTGGCATTACAAAACTCGTTAATCAAGTGCTGGCAACTCATCGGAAAACCGGAAATTATTCAAAAACTTACTCGTCGATATCTCGCATAATTTTATATCTGAAATGCTCAGTATATTAAAATCAACCGAGGGATTGGAAGAAATTTCCATCCGCGTCTTAATAAGTATGCCCGAATATTCTAGATATCAGCAAACTGTTCGGATAGCCTGGCTTCTTAATGAAATTTTCGGATTACGACTTGGCAAATCGTCTGTCTCTGTCTAGCCGCCCACCTAGTGTATTCCGTCTCTTTCATCATGTAAAGGTGCAGTTCTGAGTTTTATGCGAAATTTATTCATAACTGTGTAATTTATCCGCGCGAAGTAAAACGCTTGGTAATGTAAGCGAGGGGTACCGTTTCGTCTATTATTATTCGCCAGTTCAGCTTTAATCTCGGGTATTCTCGTGACTTATCATTTTGTGTAAATAGGAGGAAATTTAAAATGGCTACCATTACAAAATGGCTACTATTACAAAATGGCTCCTATTAGAATGGTTCGTATTACGGAAGTAACGGTTTCGAGGATACGCTGTGTGAGTAAATGCAGGACTTTATTTTTGGCTAGTTTGAAATTGTTTGAAACGCTCTCAGCTACTGGAATTTTTTGGTAGAATATTTCGGCTGGAGTTTAACCACGTTTTCCGTCCAGTTTGTGCGAGGATTTTTTTTCCGGCAACATTGTGATATGCCTCTTTTGCGTCCTACTAATATTATAAACGCGAAAGTTTGTGAGGATGGATGTTTGTTACTCTTTCACGCAATAACTACTGAACAGATTTTGATTAAACTTTACAGTAATATAGCTTATACATCAGAATAACACATAGGCTACTTTTTATCCGGGTACCACGCGGGCGAAGCCGTAGGCAGAAGCTAGTATTATAAACGTTCATTGTGGAAACAAAGCTGAGTGTTCAAAACGCGAGCTGGAAAGCGTTTGCAAGCAGACCATTATATTATTACGCTGCGGTAAACCTGTAAGGCGTGAACGCTTTGAGCATTACGGGAGGATGTCTGCCGAAGAATCTTTCATAGGCAACCGTCTATGAATATAATGATCTGAATCTCACTCTCTCTGAAACAGCTCGCTGGAAGGTTGGTGCTCTTTTGTGGCGGAAGTCGCAGAAGCAGTTGCTGGAATTATTTAGATTGTCTAAACCGCAGTATTGTAGTGATACTTTAGCTGGTATTTTTCGTTAAATAAATAGTTTTTTTGGCCTGGAAATACGTACAGACTTTGCGTGTGTTGGTTATTGTGTACATTTCGGTAGAATTCTTTGATACTTCTATTTTATTCTACTCTAGTTAGATTCACATCTCTTAAGCACATTTTACTGTTCGATGAATGAGCAAGGAATGTTTCGTTGTTTATGATAATAACATCACAAGTAATTTACTTCAGGTACTATGAAGGCACCGCCTGTTTCGACTCTTTTCGAGAGCCTTCATTGGTTTTCTCGTCTTGTATTACTGGCTACTGGATGCATGCGTTTTGGCAGCAAGTAAAACACAAACAGAGTAATCGTTCAGTACTCCATAAAATTGTGATACACACGAAATCTGATAACAACTGAAGATTTATATCACTTAACATGCTGAAGCTAAAACTTAATAACTTTATACGACCATTAAAACAACCTCAATAATTATAAAGAACTTGCCGTGACTTGATGTGGTAAAATGGCATTCTAATTAAAACGTTTTCGACCTAACGAGATCCAACAAAATATAACAATGTATGGATATTATAAGGTTTTCTAGGGCACATATATAACTTTATAACGCCCCGTGTTTTTTGCTCACCTTTTTTAGTACACCCCTACATACCCAAAGGAAGGACTTAGGGCTTAGGCTGTGCGTTGATTGTCAATCAGTGAGACAGTCAGTATTGCATAACGATTTTACATGTATTGGTTAATCATAATATAATAATAATAAATACGTTGTTTTTTTTTCATACAACTATCAATTAATGATTGATAGATGAAGTTTCATGGACTCTCGGAATGAGTCGAAACTTATTCGGTGTCTCCACCTATAGTACCTAAACGGTTCGTGAAAATTACCGTTTTACAGTGTTTTAAAAGTTTTTGCGCCATGTTTGTACAAAAAAATGACTAAACAAATAAAAATTATTTAATGACGTGCCCACCGCATATTTCAGATTAACTAGCGATAAAATTACTAGAACTATTTTAAGCTATTTGACCTCGCTTGGTGATTAACTTTTGAAGTTAACACCTAATTTGTGTATGACTTAACTTAAAGAATGAAACTTTTTGAAATTCATTATTCATTTAACTTGTAAGTCGAGGAAAAACATTGGAACAAAAAAGTTATAAACGTATTTTTACATAGTCATATTTATATTGTTTTAAGAACTAAGGTATAAGGTATAAAACGTATCGACCTACCTTGGAACTGTAAATAAATTGAACATTCTCACTTTTCTATATGATTTTCCCGCGTGAACAAAACATATTATTTGGTCAATATTAAGCTCTAAGTTTCTCATATTTTCGTTAAGATTAAATCACGTAAAATTATAATAGATAATTGTATATATCATTGTAATAGAAATATGTAAAATGTTTTCTATTAGAATTATGTTGAATCGTTTTAAGAAAATTGTTTAACCTAATAATACGCAAAATCAAATCTTACTCGAGCTAACCGTAATCATATTACTCGAATGTTAGCTTTAGTCCACAAACTCTGTATAATCTGTGGAGTTATTGCATACACTTTAAGTTTTCGAGATTTCATCTGTTTAATTGTTTAAATTGTTACGTTTCTAGTTCGAATAAGTTTAATTCGAGTTTAGGTGAAATCACTATGAAGTGCTGTAACATTGACGAGATCATTTTAAATCTGGGTCATGTTCTATTTGACACTAGAAGTAGCTAAATAATAAATTAAGACCCGACACAGGATTCCCTGTGTCATGCATACTAAGGTACTACGAGTACCGTAGTACCACAAATATCTCCAGAACATGCAAATATTTTGTCCCGCGACAGGAATCAAACCGCGTCTCTTGCGCAGCCGCTTACCCGCTCGCCACGCCACTGAGGGTGTCCAACTAATCCAACTATTCTATCCTTATATTATTAAACTAACTACTAATTAGTAACTACTAGTTTAGTCATATACAGTAATTTAAATGCCGACGGCTGTCCTAAAATATATAAAAAAATTGAGCGTAAGTTCTCTGTCGATTTAGTGAATTCTGTAAGTTTGTTTTCCGTTTTGACGGCTATATCACAGAGTACGTGGCACTCGTAATGATCGCGGGGAAACATCGGTATCCGTACATAATCCGTTTAACCTCGCGGCAGCACCTCGAGCGAGAGTGGCGAAGCTAACAGCGTTTATTCACAAGAAACACACTTTATTTACCTACTATTTTTATAAAATTATTTTAAGTATGGATGTATGGTGAAATTAGTACACCTCTTCTAAATTTGAGAATTGAATTGTATGGCCAGGAAGGGCTGTTACTGAATGTTACCAATTTATTCCATCTTTGTACACACAGTAAGACAATAAACGATTATTCTATGCTATTCTATTGAATTCGATTCAGTCGTTGCGAAGATTATATACTACAAACGTCCATACAACATCAAAACAAAACATTTATTGATTTATGTAAAGGAAAAAATACGTATATCGATAATTTGTAGTTTTACCGTGACTTAAATGTATAAGTATTGGCGATTTTTTTCTTCATTTACAATATTTATCTTTCATTCCTAATAATCTTTTCGTCAGACCAATGTTTAGTGCTTTCATAGTTTACGAACTCTAATAATGCTAATTATTGTGATAAAATACAAGCTTGTACGGAAGCCTCGGTGCACGAGTTAGACTCGCACTTGTCCGGTTTTTTATTAATGCAACAACATTACTTTGATAATGACAGAGACAGAGTTATTCGTAAATCACTTAACACCACTCGGACCCTACTTGTAATATTGATGGGTTAAAAAGTACCTAAGAAAATTCTCATTCGGTGTACGTACAGTGAATTGGCAGTGAAAATGGCCGCTTATCGCTTTCTCCGCTGACTGTAACACCACTCTCCACTAGCCGGCCACGTACGACACCACGAAGAATATAAACGAAACCCGGTGGTGAGCTAACAAGCTGAAATTCTATTAGAAATTAGTTAATGTCTTGCCTCCATAGACTTTAAATATCTGCAACCCGCTCGCAATGTGGTAATACAAAACAAACAAACAAACATGCACACGACTATCTTCCCCATGGTGGATATCCTTAGATACATACTCAGTGAGTAGATCTTTGAGAATACCAAGTAGGGGGTAGTCAGAGGCAAAACATTACATTTGGTACATGCCCGCGTTTTGCACGTAGTTAGCATACCACGTGACAGGTTGCAAGCCCATCGCCGCTTATTGGAACACTAACTGTTGGCACATGCCTTCGAATTTTTGGTTCTAGCATGCCGGTTTCCTCACGATGTTTTCCTACACCGAAACATAATTATTATAATAATATAGAGCGGAAACTATGCTCCAAGGAAGTGACAATAATATTTTCTAGATTTGAACGATGGACGTGAAGAACGGGGAGAATGAGAGTAAAAAAAGCCGATTTAGATTTAAAAAAAAATATCATGTTATGTCCTAGCTTATATCTTTAAATTCACTGTGTAAATATCAGATTAATTGAAACTTTGTTACTATAATCGTTACTGAGATAATAATATGATGCAATGTCTCCCCTCTAAATTATAACCTAGAATCTCAATTGTCATAATCTCGTTAGTCTTAGAATTAAAAAAACACTAACGTTCTACCTCTTATTTGTTTGCATAAATAGCTAGCTAATTACTCATTTGAGTGATTGGCCCGAGGCTAAAATTAATGAAATAAATAGATCTATTTTACCCAGATCATCCTCCAAAACCGTATAAAGAAACAAAGGTTCTTATCGAATACGGCTTACGCGTATAAACAAAATATCTCTCAAATGTATTCCTTCTATGGAAAGTGTTTGTAAAAATTTCGATTGACTTTTATCCCGACCTCCCCTTAACCCCCGTTCGGTATAAGTGTTTTCTTTGTGGAGCCAACAGTACCCTTTAACGTGTTTATCCTTTTTGGTCGAAGCTCCCCTTTCCGATGGTACGTAATTTCGCCTCTGTTTTCATTTTGTGAGTGTTACATTCGCTTATATAATGTTATTGGTTTATTTTCTTGCGATGGGATACTTTAGTGTCTGGGAAGCACAGATGTTTTTCTAACAATGTTGTCAGAATTTGGGAGTTAATCATAGTTTTTGCTAGTGGAAAAGTATGTAATATAAATTATTAATTTATCACGAGATTTTGTTTCTGGAAAACAATAGCAGTGACGTTTATTAAAAAAAAAAAACAAAAAAATATATATTTGTGTTACCTATTAGATATATACTCCATCCTTCGTAAATGAAATTGGATGTAGGTAAACATCTAAAACTAGAAAGTTATGTAAACGCTTCAATATACAGGGTGAGTTTTTTAGTTTGCTTAACACTTTGGGCCTTCGTACCTTCTGTTTTGTCATCCACAATAATAATATTGTTGAGAAAATAAAAACTATTTTTTAATAGGTGTTCCGACAATATTAGACATATTTATCTATTATATATATATGATTGTTATAAGAAAGAACGAAAGAAAGAAAAAAAACATTTATTTATCACGCCACAATAACACAAATTTTGTAAGTTATATTTTGAAAAAAATATAATAATAGGTAGCAATATCTAAATATGTTAGAATAGTCTACTTATAATTATATCTGAAACTGAAATGCCCTCTTCCTTATCCATCCACCTAGACAGATAAATAAATACAAAAAACAAACACGCTCACGACTGTTTTCCCCATGGTGGACATCCTCAGATACATACTCAGTGAGTAGATCTTTGAGGATACCAAGTAGGGGGTAGTCAGAGGCACGTCCAAACATTACATTTGGTACATGCCCGCGTTTTGCAAGTAGTAAGCATTCCACGTGACAGGATAAATAAATACCTAGAAAATAAATAAGCTGTTAAAAAACTATTGCTTATTTAATTATATTATAAAAGATTAGATTTTAGCCTCAGAGGCCCTCGAAAAGAATCTAACATGTATATAACTATATATTTTTTTAATTATATTGCCATATATTGCCATTTTTAATGGCTTACATTAAAAATGCTCCTGATATAATGGACACCTCCATAATATTTTTATTGTCACTTAGAATTTACCACCTAATTTACATAGGTGCCCGTATTTCAGCCTAATTTAAAGCGCGGCGCACACTTCGCGAAGCATCGGCCTACGGTTTAATCCGTGAGTTATAACTAGTATACAACATTAACCAAATTAACGGCCACTCTCCTCTCATTTACAACCAAATGGCTCGTTTGAACTAATATATCGCCCTCATCAGCTTTTTATTAATGAATTTTTAATAAATTAATTTATCGTATAATTAAAATGCTAATTAGTAGTCATTGGTGCGTATGAATTAAACATATTTTAAATTACTTACTCGTATCTACTGATGTTTTAATTGTGCTTAAGGTGCTATGTTGTGCAGAGCTTTGTCTATGTTTCGGTTCTTAAATAAGCAATAAGCTTGATTTATAAATATTCCTGTGACGGATAAAACTGTAAAATATAAAATGCGCTTGTAAAAAAAGTTTGTTGAAAATAATGTAAGAAATGCGTATGCATTTACGAAAACATAAATCGCCTGAGATGCTGAAGGTTGCGGGTTCGAATCCCGCCGCGGAAAAAATGTTTGTGTATGCAAATATTTGTCTCGGGTCTGGGTGTTTTCCATGTACCTACTCGTATAATATGTATTGCCAAGTCTAGATGATGCTGAGTGAAAATGTCCAGCATTACTTATCTATTTATTTATTATAAATATATTGTCATATTCTTCTATATATATTCTTCATATTCCTCTCGATTCAACACCATTTTGGTTGATCGAATACAAACACGCTAGTGTGCGTAGTCCCTTATAAAAACATTGCCACCTAAGAGGTCGTTCGGTGCACTTTTAACGGTCTAAGCAAAGAATAACACGTCCATTGATGCATGAACTCTTAAAGAAATATGTGTTTGCCAACAAGTCGATCGGTGTTTGCGGCGTAAAATTTTATGTGCGTTTTAAGCTTCATAGCTTTATTAATAAGATTGTTTTTTACCTGCGACGTAAGGAGCCTGTATATGCGTTTGCCGTAAAAGGTTGTTGGTTTGTATAGTACCATTTAAAAATAGCTAAGTAGGTTAATTATATACTAGGTTCGCTCGCGTGATACCCAGTTATAAAAAGCTTAAATAAATGTGTTATTTAAAATAATTGATTACACCAATTTCGTCCAAATCCAAATTTCGTCGGTTCAGCCTTAGCTACAGAAATCCAAACTTTCCCATTTATGTTTTAGGACTTATTTCTTTAAAAATAAGTAAGTAGTTCATATTACATAAAATAAACACTCGACAATACTTTAATAAATATATGTATATAAATACACTTTTACTAAACGAATCCAGTCTTATTTTGTCGATCAAATAGAAACATGTTTTCGTTCGCATGAAATACTAATCCCCAAATGCCAACTGGATTTAATAATGTTAAAATCCTTGTAAGCTTTTCGTAATAGCCAGCGAAATTATTATTCTTTGCTTTTCTAATGCAATCAAAATTTAAAACTATACTCCCGAGCAAAATAATAGTGCGCGTCAGTAAAAGCGACGGTTTATTTCGCGTCACGCTGAAAAACGTTGCAAACTTGACTTCGATATCGTCCGCGGCTCAGAAATTAGGGATAATAAAAAAAATTAAAACTCAAAACCTTAATAACAGTTTCATAATAAATATTATTCCTATTCCGATTTGGATTAGTGAAACAGTAATGACACTTTTTTTTTGGCTTGACTCCATTGTAGAATTGAAAAGATCGTTGTTTGGTATAACTTTTGCATACGACTTACGTAGTAAGCTCCTGCTGACTTTTCATAACACTTGGATACGACTTTATTACGTTATAAGCTCCTGCTGACTTTTCGTAGATAATGTTAGATAAGGGTTAGAGATAACTCATATACCCCGTTTGCTACCACGCTCGGCGGTAAAGAGACGGGAAATTTTAGATCTGATGAGCGTGGTCGAAGCCGTCATCAAGATAATAGTACAGTGCATAGCATAGTCGTTGTATATCCTAAATTGACTCCATTTATAATGAATAGCTGAACGCGTCCGTGCCGTTAACAATCGCGTTGCTCGGAAGTATATCTCAAGGTTGTTTCGTATAACCTTAAATTTTCTCAACTTTAAGAGGTTTCGCTTGCATGCAAACATTTTTACGACGAGGGTTAGATTTTGATTTGTATTTGACTGGTTAAATAAAAATCACCATTTTATGTTTATTTTTTTTTGTAGAATATAACTTACTTAATACTTTTAAATAAATAGGAAGGAAATATAAGCATAGGCCTTGGAAACATAAGGGACTTCCTACAAAAAAAATCTTGGATTCTATTTGGGTGATGTTTTCGCAAACTGCCGACTGTGAAGAAAAACTGTTACGATTGATCCGACGGTGGACTAAACTGGTAACTATCTAATTATTATGTTTAAGCATTTAATTATTATCTGTGCACTTTTCTCATAAAAAATCTTCTTTGTTTCAGGTAAAAAACGTTAGTTTCACAACACCAATTGCGTAAGTCTGAAATCCGATTCCTGTCTTGCCAAACTTGAAAAACGTTTTCTATTTTCGACTGAAATTACAACATAACCCACCAGAAACAGTCCCTATCTTAAGCCCAAGACATTGCCTAGACAATTATTACCCAGAACAGATGTTATCCGAGTTCCGTACAAGGGTCCAGCATACCCACTACCCGGGTAAAACCATCCTGGTAAAATTATTTGGCATTTAGTACTTGAGTTAGGTACTTTGTTATCTACCTTATTTTGTATGTCTATTAAGTAGGGATGGGCATATAGTTACGTTGTAAAACGTTCTTATGTACTATAGTATATATATATATATATATGTACAGCCTTTGCCCACGGCTTTGCCTGCGTGATACCCGGTTAAAAAGTAGCCTGTAGTATGTAGTATTCTGATGTATAAGCTATATTACTGTAAAGTTTCATCAAATACCGTTCAGTAGTTTTTTGCGGGTAAGAGTAACAAACATCCATTCTTACAAACTTTCTCACAAAATATATATCTGTTTATAACATATATATATTAACTTATAAAGAGACAAAATCTTACGGCCTACCTGGTGGTGGTGGTAAGCGGTTACCGTAGCCTATGGACGCTTGCAATACCAGAGGTATCACTCACGCGTTGCCTCCCTGAGATATTAAGATGACAGATCTCATGTGCCTGTAATTTCACCGGCAACCATCACCTTCAAACTGGAACACAGCAATGAGAACATTACTTCTTAGCGGCAGAAATAGGCATGGTGGTAGCACTACCCCGGACGAACCCTTTCACAGAAGCTCTTAAATAATCTGAATAAAAGATTTTATCATTAAGTAAATTACCAAAATACAGTCCAGACTTTGTCACAGAAACGTGGATACAACACTTGTACGTAATTATCAAGTTTTCAACTCAATCAGTCCTTTAATATTTGCACAGAACGAAAGTAATCTCGTTAAACGGTTTTCGTCGAAGTTTTGAAAACATACAGGCGGGTATATTGATTCGTGATGTCTAAGACAAGTCTACACTTCTGTAATTTCATCGGACATGCCTCCGTGACATGTGACGGAGAATGTCACGGTAGTCGCCGCGTTGGCATTACGTCCGCGTGACACACTTGTGACTTTGTTGTACCGACGTTTCAAAGTGATCCTTGTGATTTTAATGAATAAATGAATTTTGACTTTGACTCTGTCTCTGACTTTGTTATCTGCCACGGCCACGGGTAATTGTACATCGAAATGTCACAAATGTGGACCTGTCATTATATTTAATTATGTCTTAAGCCACGTGTTACCCGGATAAAAAGTACCCGATGCGATATTCGTTGTCACGAACTATATACATTTTAACCGGTTAACAGCATTTGGGCAGTATCCTTATATGTTTTTATGGTATAAAAAAATACATTCAAATCCAGCCCTTATCAGTAGTGCAGTGATAGTAGCTTTGGCAAGTATCCATAGGTTACGGTAACCGCCTACCATCTGATGGACCGTATATGCATGTTTGCCGCTTTAGTTGTTTAAAAAAAAACTACGCTTCGTAAACTGACGGTAAGAGAACATCTAATGGCTAACCCGACTTTTGGTCGTGGGTTCGAATCCCGTGGCACATTGGTGTATCCATGAGGTTAATGGTTACGTGAGCGTCCGTAACCCCGCCCCGCACATTCCACTCTAGAACATTATGGTTTATTGACGTCACAAAGAACCGATCTCTAAAGCCGTGTATTAATCCACCAATTAAAACTTTGATTACAAAATAACCTTCTCAAAATAACTTGGTAACATTTTTAATCAAGGTTTTCTTAGTATCGCCATCGACCTCGGTGAAAGACGCGCTGAATTCTCTAACCACAGTGGCTCTTTCGAAATTATAAATAAATAAATAATGCTGGACAATTTTCACACAGCATCATCTAGCCCCAAACTAAGCAGATCTTGTATTATGGGAACTACATGACTGATATACTACTTAAATACTTTTTTTTTAAATACATACATATTAGACATAGAAAACATTACAAACATTTGTCCCGCAGCGGGAATCGAACCCGCAACCTTCTGCGTCTCAGGCGGGCCTTCGCCCACTGGGCCACAGAGGTCGCAAGGCATTGAAAAACATGCCTTCCAAAGCAGGGTAACTAGAAACGCACCAATAAAAGTAGTAATGGCGTCGATCGTTAAATAGCGGTGAACCAGATTTCAAAGTTACTAATTTATTCATATAACTCAACAAGTAGGTATATACAAAAAATACAGATGAAACAGCTATCTAAAGACAGTTGAAAACGATCTATAGATAGGTCAACTGATCCAGTTCACTGCTAGACGGAAGCGATCCCGAAATGCTGGCTGCATTGCCACGCTGAATGGCAATGCTAAAGTGTTGACCCAGATAAGAGCCTACTCTCTGATCACAGTCAAGTCGGTTAATATTTAATGAATTCAAATACATTATTATAATAAATAAAGACTTTGGTGGCGCAGCGGGCCCGTAGCCGGCTAAGGCGCAAGATGTGCAGGCTTGATTCCCGCTGCGAGACAAAAGTTTACTATTATTGGCTTCTTTATCTGCCATATTTATAAATAACCTCGCAAAAATTAATTTATGCTTACTCATAAATCTCTCCGTTCCATTTCATCGTACATAAACTTGAAAAAATCCCCTGATAGGTAAACATATCGAACACTCATTCATTTCATATTTCGACACTTTAAATTCTAAATATAGAACATGGATACAGTTGACAACAAAAGTCTCCGCACTATTTTTTGTCGTACGCACTTTAATGCTTTCACAGTTTCTTACAATAATTCAATGCCAAGGGTAAATTCAGTGCCACAGGGTACGTTCCTAACAGGGTGCAGTGTGAATATGAACGAGGTCACTTTATTTGATTAGCAGAACACACAAAACGTTAAAAGCATCGTAATGCCCTGAAAAAAAATCTTAATTTAGTTATAAAGCGTTTTCTAGTCGACTGTACAGTATGGATGAGGTATGCATGTGTGTGTGAGTTGGCTCCGAATTTTTCAGTCGGCGCCTCCTCGACTTTGCCACGACGCTCATTTGCTAAAACACCCCCCTGTATACAGGATGCGTAGAGCTACGTATGCTTAGAGATGGCAGGTAATTATCATTATTCAAATAATGCTAATAAATTAGTATAAATTTTAATCTGCGTACTACAGAAATTTTGAAGCTATTCACTATGTCCATTTCAATATAAACAAAACAAACAAAATACAAACAAACACGCTCACGACTGTCTTACCCATGGTGGACATCCTCAGATACATACTCAGTGAGTAGATCTTTGAGAATACCATGTAGGGGGTAGTCAGAGGCACGTCCAAAAATATAAGCGCGTACAAAAGGAACCGTTAAACTACATATATGGCATGGGCCATATATTATAATTACGAATAAACTATGTACATAATCAATAAAAAAAAACAATAGGAACTATCCTAACGGCGAAATATCGAAAGACTAATCAACTTGAGTAACCAGTGTTTCAGTATTTGACGTTCTAAATTGCGATATAGAACCATTTTTTGGTTCACCATGCAAACATATCGGGATAAATCTTTCATAGCTCTATATCGTCTCTGTGATGAATGCACCAAGTTTGTTCGTGTCAAGCCTCGAAAAAAAAAATTGCGAACGCCACCGTAACGGAAATAAGCGACCCGCGCCCTGCTCTCTGATTGGCAGTAGGGCCGCGACGATCGACTTTTGGAAATAGAACGTCACTCATGTTTTAAATTATATTCCGTTTTCTTCAGAACGAAGAGAAAACGGTGTCGTAGTATCCACGCACTTGTGAATACTATCTATTTTAACAAATTCTAAATAATAAAACAGTCTCCACTGAATGAGCGATAGTGACAACACAGTCAGTTGTAGCTTCTAATAATGGTTGCGAAATTTTTTTTTTACTGGATAGCACTGAATGCAATTGTCTGTCAGGTTCATTCAATCGATTGGATCGTCAGCAGCTTCTAATTGTTTTTTTGAGCTGCAGGTAAGGGCGTCTAGCTGGTGCTATTTACCCTAGTTTCTTATCTGGTCGCGTAAACTTTTAGATAACAGGGAAATGCCCAGATGCCTTCCTGGCTTCATGTGGGACATTTGTGTGTGGATGTTGTGTTAGACTCATGTCCCAGGCTCATTGTAACTAATAATGACATATCACATTTCGATGAGATATATAATATCACGTGCCACAGACCATAAAAAAATAATCACATATTACATTTTTCAAGCCAAACACGTGAACATATCAGTCATAAAAAATAACGGTCCTGCATCGATAATATAAAACTATCGATACCAGTAATGTAGAAATATCGATAAAGCGCATCACTGGCTTACGGGAATTGGAAAATACGAAGCGAACAAGTTTACGGGCTGTCGAGCTGTTTCCCTTTTATTTTTTATTTATTTATAACTTTTTTTCAAGTAAAATGACCTTCATCCGTCGTAAAAAAAAAACATTTTGTCTTTTTTTTATTATTAAGTTGATTATGTTTTGCTTTATTTATGCGTACTATTTGTTAATAGATCTGGAGGTTTTAAAATACTGTGAACTTAATTATTCCCATTATGGCCTTTGCCACTTAACAACACGAAAAAAATTGTTTAGTTTGAAGATGTTGAAAACAAACCTCATAACCAATTATGTTTCTTACAAAATTAAATTATATATGTTCTAGTGATTTTTAAATGAGAACAAAAAAAATATTTAGAAATTTGTACAAAAGATTATATGAAAAATATACTCCCCCCATTTGACGTGTCATGTACAAATGAGCCCATAAACTTTACAGCCCACTCTACATCTTTGACTCGCCATAAATAGACCGGCGACAATTCATAGCGACATAAAATCGCATCGGTAGGCTTCAATCCAACAGCATTTACGATTTGAGGGCCAAGTTTAACACCCTGTATATACTAAAGCCAGAGGCGTCGCTAGGATAGAGCTGTACTCAAAGAAAAACATTTATTTAAGGTTTTAATAAATAAATAATGCTGGACATTTTCACACAACACCATCTAGCCCCAAAGTAAGCAGAGTCTCATGGGAACAACATGACTGATATACTAATTTATATATATACTACTTATTATAGATTTATGAAATAAAATTCTTTTAAATTTACGACAATATGTAGTTAGTCGTACTTTATTTTTTTATATGATAACCAGCCACTTAAGTTTCCATTATGCAATATAAGGTTGCCAAATTTATTTTGCCCATAGTTTTTGGACGAAGTACACATATAATAAGGTAAATAATGACCGTATTGGAAATAAATAAATGAAAGCCATTTTATTAGTTGTACTGACAAGAATACTATATCTTAAATCAAATAAACCCGAATAAAATTAAAAATAAATGCCTGTATTTATTAACATATTTGTTTTTTTCCGCGTAATTATTGTATGGGTTAAAATTGTTGACGGGACGGGCATTACAACAATTATTTCAAACTTTGACCGATCTATTCGCTTTTTAAATTTCGGCCTGGCTCCAGACCTGTTTTATACAGGGTGATAGCACTATAAAAACGCGTAATATCGGTAAACGGTTAACTCCGCATTAAAGTGGGTATTTCACATCAAAGTGGGAATTACTACGGAATTGTTCTTACTGGACTTTCAGAGGCTTCATTTTGTCTTCAGCTGAAATAATTTCCCAGTTCTTAATTAAAAGTACTGCAATAATAATTGCCTAACCTGGTATCGCTAACAACAGAGATGCTGTGAAAATTATGAAATAATTCAAGGAAAGTTTATGCAGACAACTCCAGAATATAAAACACCAGCTATACCCGTTTATAGGCCCTAGATGAAAACTTTTTTTTCCAAAGGATGTTTAATCTATGACTGTCTTAGTATGAGTCCTGCTATTGGAAAAATAGTACTACTAAGAATATTTCCTAGCTTCTAGAAACCCTTGACCTTAGTGGCGCGGCGGGCAAGCAGCCGGCTGTGAAACAAGAGGTCGATTTAAAAAATAATGTTCTGTAGATGTTTGTTCCGGGTCTGGGTGTTTTTGTACCACGGTACTCATAGTTCCTGACACCCACGACACAGGGTTATGTTAACTTCAAATTAAATCGAAATATATCAACTTTAATTCAAAATCGGGATTTTGGTTTTTTATAGTTTTTTTTTAATATTCAGGTTTCTTTATTTGGTACCATCTGATCGAAAAAAACAGTTTGAACGTCCTGTTTCTAAATTTTTGGGATCATTCTTATTTTACCCTGTATATGATAACGATATAATTATTTTCAAGAAGTTCAACAATTTCATTCAGTTATGGACAGAAGTTTTCAGGCTATTGTTTCAAAAACGAATGCCAGAACAAAACACGAAAATACATTTTGTGTAGGTTATATTTTTACGTTACACTACTATGAAAAATACTAACCACAATAGCCTAGGGATGTCATAAAATGTTTGAGTCCAAAAATAAAACAAACAAAGCATATTCCGTTATAAAGAAAACACGAGTCAATCGCGACCTCGAGGCCACTCAGCGGATTACAGTACGCAACAAATTTGCCTCTCATGAATATCAACGGAAAGTTGCCAACTCGAATTTACAACATTATTCAATTTGTCGTTACGCTAAAAAGCAAGAAAGAGTTGTGGACCTGTGTATTTTTCAAACAAATCCCTGAAGTTTGAGCGGAACGGATCCGCCCGCCTTTTCCCACTATCTGCATTGCAAATGGGGATGTGATGACGTCACGGAACTAAAAGTACGGCCACACTTCAGATTAAACTTCCCCGGCAGGTACTTGCCAGAAACAAAAACGTCACAATTATGATAATTCGGCGGCATCTCCGCGCGGATTGAATTTGCATGGCTATCCGTTGCTGTGTCAACTGAGCCACCGTACCCGATGAATAATGCAGCATTACCTAGCTGATTAACATATTTATTAATAAAATAAATATCAACGGACGACGACACGGCGCGCTCGCGAGTCGCTAAAAACTTCCCATTCGTAGCAAAACTCTGTAACTCAGATATAGATAAAAGACGTGGACGCCGGTAGGGCATCCACGTATGACGACAGCGGCGCAGTGGGCGAAAGCCTTCCTGAGACGAAGAAGGTTCGATTCCCGCCGCGGGATGAATGTTTGTACATGCAAATATTTGTTGCGGGTCTGGGTGTTTATTATGTATAATTTTACAAAAAAATACGAATATAAGTAGTTTATCAGTCGTGTAGTCTGCTTACTCAGCATACTTTGGGGCTAGATGATGTTGTGTGAAAAATGACCAGCATTATTATTTTTATTTTCTTCATCGTTATCGTATTCTTCATTACTGAAGATCGTGCTTGTCCTGAAAAGCTATTGTCGATCGGAATCAATGAAAAAATGGCCCTAAAAACATTAACCTCAGCGGGAATCGAATCTGCGACCTTCCGCTTGGTACGTGAGTGCTTTATCCATCGACCAAGAAACAAAAGCTCGACAGCTAGTGTTTAATGAATGGGAGCGACGTAGACGTTCCATCGTCATTGTTGACACTCCGCCGAGGAACTTGTTCGGCTTAGCAAGGAATTGTTAACAGAAACGGAGTAATGTATGGCATTCATTATATAAATTGAGTTAGTGCGGTGCGAACACGTTGTTCATTTCGTTAATGTGTACAGAGTTAAACGCAAATATCTACCGGGTATGTGCACACGGGTGCACCAAATTATTCTAATGCTTTGAATGAAAATTATATGCTGTAGGTACTAGCTTCTGCCTACGGCTTCGCCCGCGTTGTACCCGGATAAAACGCCTATGTGTTATTCTGATGTATAAGCTATATTACTGTAAAGTTTCATAAAAATCGGTTCAGTAGTTTTTGCGTGAAAGAGTAACAAACATCCATCCTCACAAACTTTCGCGTAGTAAGATTGAAATTTGGTCGTCAATTCGTATATAATTTTCCTTCTCTGTCTTCTTATTTCGTTCTCTACCACCGTTAACGCCTTTTACTCTGGAATGGTAAAAGGTGAGTCACGGTGGTCAACATCAGAGTCAAAACACATCCTTTTGACCTTACGTGTTAGGAAAAGTATGCTTCAAATGAAAACATAATTATCATTAACGTTGGTATAATATATTAAATTACTCCAAAATAGCATTACAAACAATTCGAAGCTGAAATATGGCATCATTTTAAATTAATCTCTTGAATTTCCCCCGAGTAAAACCGACAAAACGTGCAAAAAATGGCGATGTTCACACGAGGATAGTAATATATGACGGTAAACCAATCTCGTCTAGCGCTGTTTTATTGTCGGGTTATACTTGAGTATATATTTATACCGCTACCAGACGACGCAGTGTAAGAAAGCCCCGGAAGATGGCGTTGGCGATCAAGGAGAAAAGTTGTCAATGTGGGCCTTTATACAACTCCGCTTTCTTCATCTGCCCATCACATATCATATAATTGACGACATCTGTAGCGCAGTGGGCGAAGGCCCGCCTGAGACGCAGAAGGTTGCGGGTTCGATTCCCGTCGCGGGACAAATGTTTGTATCTGCGAATATTTGTCTCGAGTCTGGGTGTTTTCTATGTATAATGTGTATGTATTTACAAAAAAAAATGTATGTAAGTAGTCTATCAGTCTTGTAGTTCCCATAATACAAGCTCTGCTTAATTTGGGGCTAGATGACGCTGTGTGAAAATGTCCAGCTTTATATTTATATTATTTATATAATTACGTTACGCATCTTCGCTCTAGTTAATTTAGTCCCTAAGCTCTTAGCATCCCTGTCCACTACTAGATTCAGTCACTACACCACTGGCTCCAGTCACTGAACCAGTGCAAACGTGAATACCGCGCAAAAAACGCCGATTCCCACGGGCCGAGTGCATTCGTCGTGATATTTCACATAACTGAATTAAATACGTGGGCTGCAGGTGAATCAGGGGGAACGGTCACTTCGACCCTTGGAACGAGGGGCGATGTTCATTTTTTATTGCTCTGCAATGTACACTACGGGAATTTGTAGAAACAATCACGTGTCAGGAATGAAAGGGGCTGAAACATAAGTTGTTAAAAGATCATTTTTATTGGTATACTTTTTGCTGTCTCAGATGAGACGTGCTGAGCCCTGCCAACATCAGTCACATGAACCTATTTAGTAATCAGGACTACTAACTTTCAACCTGGTTCAAAATTACATCAGCAAGATGCCTTTGGTGCACGAACACTGACTGATCGAATTTCAGGTGCAATGTTCAAAACTTGAAAATGGAACTTTTAGGTCAAGGAGATGTTTTGCGAAGGTCACCTGACTTCTATATTATTAACAAAGATTTTGAAGTACCAATACCTAGTTAACATTTTCAAGGTCACTCCGCGAATTCAAATCGGAAAATATATAAGCGTTAACGATGTGCAATGGACATACTTGACGAATTGATTTTTTATAGTTGGACTAGTGGAAGGCCTCGCGTTAATTTTTCTCCTTGTCTACTCAGTTTATCTAAGGGATTAGATTTCGGCAAATCCTGTCTTATGCACCCATTAACACCAATAGGTCCTCTAAATATTAGGTGCTCGTAAACGGGCAATTTCTTCCTGCATTTGCAAAGCACAAAAAAAAAACAGATATACTATCATAGAAGGAAACAGACACTTCGACAATTCATTATGAATGTGGAGAGACCGTTTAAGCGCCTTCAGACATACGGCGATCAACTTACTAGCAAATGGTATGCGCTCGTCAATGTAGACCCCTTCAGACACGCGCCAGTTAGCGCCTTTAGTACTGACTGATTGATAATCATTGCAAAACGCGTTGATTATCAGTGAGTCATGCAACCATTTAGATATTTCGTAGGCATTCGCACCCTGTATAAACTATCACACCACCTGTAGTCCTCTGGGTGATTCGGCGAACGTGGCAGAGCAAGGTTTATCAGCGGCTCAGTTGTTTGTTTTTGCTACTTACAACCTCTGCGCGCTGAATCCTAAAAAGATACAGCCGTGATGTGAATATTGTTACCTGTATTGTACGACTGGTTTGCGAATGTGAGGTAAGCGTCTTGTTCTTGGAATTTAAAACGATGTTTACATGTGAGGTAACAAAACATTATTGTCCGTTTTATTTGCTGGAGCAAGTATCCGCTCTTTACGCTAGAAGCTTGCTTTTTGCCGCAGTCTGATACATCTTAAGTTCATAAGACAACTGTAAGATTAAATTCGAGATAAATGATCCATTGTGATTCCAATTTATCAAAGTCAATAGCTTGAGTTTGACTAAGCATAGAAACGTACGAACAAACGAATGTATAAAAACCTCAAACAAGATGGTATAAACACAATAGTGCCATATTCAAGTAAGCATACAAAAAAAATAACATTAAGTCCCTCCCTTAAGTCGTAGTGTAAATGACACTACGTAAAAAACAAACACATATACAGGGTTCTTTACATCGCGGGTAAAAAGCAAATTTAAACGAAGGGTTCTGACATAACATGCAAGCTACACAATTAGAAGTGAGATGACGGTAGTTTCTAGTAAGTTGAATTATGCAAACATTTCCCGCGCATTAACTGACGCGGCCGCGCACAGATTAAATATTGACACCTTGTTTCGTCATTCTGTGGAGTTAACTACGAGGACGATGTGCTCGAACGTTGGGCCTTGTCGATTTGTCGATTCGGTTTGAAATATACATGAATTATATATTATACATATACATTTTTTATGTATACACTAGCTGTACATTTGGTGAAAATATGAAAAAAAAACCCCCTCCTATTCTAAAGTTTGTTGATAAATAAATAAAAGTCTTCGAAGATAACTGATACCGATGAGATCATTATTGTGGAATTGCGACTTATTTAACAACACATAATTGAGTTCAACCTAATACTAATTGAATTGAGTTCAAATAATCTCTATCCTAAGTAATATTGCTCAGTTCCAAATGACGCAGCTTTTGCAGTGGACTGGAAGTAAGTAGTGATGTGAAATGGAGTGTTTCATCGACAACAGCTGTTATTAAATGAAATGTCACAACACTATTCTTTGAGATCTTCTATAAATTATATGAATGTTTTTTTTATTATATTTCGACATTTGAAATGTGAACGAAATTAACCATATAAAATACTAACTTCTGCTCACGGCTTCGCCCGCGTGGTAAGATAAAAAGTAACCTATGTGTTATTCTAACGTATAAACTATATTACTCTAAATTTTCATCAAAATCCGTTCAGTAGTTTTTCCGTGAAAGAGTAAGAAACATTCTCACAAACTTTCGCGTTTATAATAGTAGTAAGATAGGATATGATAGGACTAAAACCCTACATTCAGATACATGTAACTAAGTTTTCTATACGTAATAAAGTTAGCCATCGTTAAATGAATATGTTTGCCCTATTTTGGCAAAGGCCTCTTCCCTCTGCTTCGACGAGCGATACCACTTACAAACTTTTATAAAAAAACTAGCTTTACTGTGAAGTTAACTTGTGAAAATCAATAATTGGCTATTAATAACGTTGGCAACAAACCGATCGATTTACGATTGGAACTAGGCTCTGTGTTGCAGTAGTTTGTAGAACTAATGATAGCTTATTCGAACGATTCTTTTGTGTAATCATTTCTCTACAGAAGCTCACACATACATACAAAAGGTCATCTGAGGTTATCGCAGGCATATCAGATGGTATTTGCTAAGTTACAAAGTGGTGACAGTATGGACAAGATTTCCATAAAAACTTACACCGATTCGACAAGTCTGTCCAGGTTGTCTAGACGAATACCTTACGCTTAGTTTTACGCTGACGCAAATTTGTCAAGGTAAAACTTGGCAGCTGTCACGTGACATTTCTACAGCTAATGTCATTTCCATACAATTCAATACGCAGGCGTTAAAGACAACAGGAAGTGGTATTTGTGTATACACCCAGGTCGCGGGTTCGATTCCTGCCGAGGTTGAATCTTTGGGATGATTATAATACATTTGTATAATGTAACTTTAGTTATTAAACGGGCTTGGAAAACTGCAAAGTTTCCCCTGTAGGTGGAGCCTTGGCGATTTGAGTCGAAACATTCCAAAGAATTTCCACCAGGTTGGTCGCTCGTACCAAGTAGGAGGTCGCGGATTTGAGTCCCACTGAGGACATCGGGATATTATAAAATCTTATAAGTTTTTAACGTATTTGGAACTTAGCATAGACCCTCTGCCCGGCGAAATTCTATACTTTCTTTTATCTTCTTATTAAATTCATAATACCTTCAAATGTTTCTAAATTCATAAAACACATAAAAACATCAACAAAATACGCAAAATTAGCCTAATTTAATGAACGCGAAGTGAAAAATATAATAAATAAAATTACTTACGTCAACGAGACGTGCCTACGTTTTAACCTAATTCGGAGCTAATGCTGTGGAATCATTTCTAAATTGAACTGAGTACTTTGGCATTTTTAGAAATAACTTGTCAGTTGTATCTACTTCAATCAAGAAACAAAGAGTGTTTTACGATACAAAAAAAAAACAAACACGCTCACGACTTTATTCTCCATGACGGGTAATAGTAAAATACTCTACTTGCGGATGGGCTTGCATGTCACGTGGAATGCTAGCTACTTGCAATAACACCGACATGTGCCAAATGTAGTGTTTGTACGTGCATCTGACTACCCCCTACTTGGTATCCTCCAAGATCTATGCACTGGGGTATATATCTGAGGATTTCCATCATGTTTTTTTTTTGTTTTAATCTTTCCTAGAATAACACGTGGGTAAATTTTTCCCGGTTACCGGAGTTTTTAAATATTTCAAACCGTAGGTGTAATCTTCAGTTTTGCAAACTACCCCGATCCGCGGGGTAAACGCACCGATATCCCCCGTAAATCTCAGTTTATTTAAAGTATAGCTGTCTTGTGCACACTGCCCGCATCAGGCACTCCCTGATGCCTGTGTCACTTAAAGATATATATTTAGGTTGCATTTAAACTTCACATTTGCAATCTAGAACCTTCGCTGTAGATTAGAGCGCCATCTTTGAGTTTTTATATGTTAGCACGTAGCTAGTAATTCGTGACTGTTCGTTCTGCGTCTATAGATAGAGAGATTTTCGACACACACAGATACAGCCAATTAGTAGAAATGACAAGAAAACAAAAAAACATTACAGTACAATAAAATACAAAAGGTGTTAAATAGTTATAGTAGGCAGTAAATATAATAATGTAATGTAACTGAATTGGTAATTAATGTTTCTTTCGTAAACAAAAATGGTTGTCTTGGTTTTTTCTACCAATTAACCCGTTTTACAGCAAATAACAAACTATGCGTTTACTCTTAGTTTGTAAACGTTAATTGGTAACAAAAACTCACACTAAGCCACCTACCGGTTGACGCAGTGAAACTTCTGTACGTCAGTAGGTAAATAGAAGCTATTGCTTAATCTGCGCCTAGTAGTTTGTATAAAGAAATGTGACGACCATAAATTCTCCGCTAGGAGGCTCTGTAACTGGAAACGTTAATTGGTAAAAAAACTCACACTAAGCCACCTGCCGGTTGACGCAGTGAAACTTCAGTACGTCAGTAGGTAAATAGGAGCTATTGCTTAATCTGCGCCTAGTAGTTTGTATAAAGAAATGTGACGACCATAAATTCTCCGCTAGGAGGCTCTGTAACTGGAAACGTTAATTGGTAAAAAAAACTCACACTAAGCCACCTGCCGGTTGTCGCAGTGAAACTTCAGTACGTCAGTAGGTAAATAGGAGCTATTGCTTAATCTGCGCCTAGTAGTTTGTATAAAGAAATGTGACGACCATAAATTCTCCGCTAGGAGGCTCTGTAACTGGAAACGTTAATTGGTAAAAAAAACTCACACTAAGCCACCTGCCGGTTGTCGCAGTGAAACTTCAGTACGTCAGTAGGTAAATAGGAGCTATTGCTTAATCTGCGCCTAGTAGTTTGTATAAAGAAATGTGACGTCTTTAAACTCTCCGCTAGGAGGCTCTGTAACTGGAAACGTTAATTGGTAAAAAAAACTCACACTAAGCCACCTGCCGGTTGTCGCAGTGAAACTTCAGTACGTCAGTAGGTAAATAGGAGTTATTTCTTATTCTGCGGCCCCGCCGTACACTTTCCGTTTTATTCGTCTGAAACTTCCACGGTGTTCCGTCTCTGAGTGGCTCGTTAAGGCACCTTTGTACGGGTGAATTTCAAAGGTAAATAACTTGAATTCAACACGATTGGCCCTGATTATTTGTATTGTAAATTAGATGGCGCGTGAAATGGGGAAAACGGTGAGTTTTTGCCTGAGCGCTCTTTGGGGGCAAGCGAACTGTATCCGATGATCTGGTTTTGCATTCTTTTACTATATTTTTAGTTAAAACATTCTCGGCTTTCCTTAGATCTTAATTTTTTTACCTACCGTACTACCAGTGAAGGCACCGACTAAGTTTCGACGCATTCCGAGTTTTCATCTAACTTAAAAGGTGTATTTTCGTAAAATATACACCTTGCTTAAAACCATATCTGAAAGAGATCGCTTCCAGCGATGAACCTCCAATTCCAAACAACACCTACATTATAAGTACCTATTTCACGTTGTGACCACAATAAAAATAATTTTATGTTTATCGCTTCAACAACCAGAAAATACATACGACAAGTTCAACCATTTGCGAAATTAGGTACACAAGAAATCAATCGCAAAAGAGTCCAATGAAAGAAAATCTCGTGAAAATCGAAGCTTGCAGTCGTACAGAGAATAAAAGATATAATGAAATCCAGCGTTGGATGTACAGTCGTGCGCAAAATCACAAAGAGGGTACAAGCGAGCACATTCGGTAATTGCAAGCCCGGCCACCGACTGGCCCAGTTCCACAAAAGGCAGTAATGCATTCGCGAAATTCTGACACGATTCTGTATCAATAGTGATGTGCTCGCGTTTGGAATATCGATAGAATTTGCTGATACCTTTTAGATGTTCTCTTTTCTTCAGATTGATGTTGACAGCCGCTGCAGCTTTGTTTCTCTCACTGAGTTTTATGCTCTTTTGTTGAATATAGTGTGTCAATGAAGCATCCCAATGGGCATACAAATACTTCATTTTATTTTATAATCATCATCACATCATCGACATCATCTGCCTTTTAAAAAATAAAACCAAGTTCTCTACAAGGTTAGAGTGAAGCGGCCATCTTCTAGACCTTCATGTTCCATCATCGGCCATATCATCACTTACCATCAGGTGAGATTATGGCCTAATGAAGGTATATTTTTGTTAAAAAAAACTGTATTATTCAATTCTTATTGGTATCTTGGACGCATTTGCTTTGTCAAACGGTGGCATGTAGGTTCTGTTTATCGATATCGATATAACTATTCGTAGTTCTTAGTGACGCTATAATGACGTGAAGAATGACAGTTACGTGCGCGATTCGCGGTTGGTCAAACGGATGCAAACTTTTTCATGCATGCAGGCTACAACTTAAAATTTCAGTGGAAACTACTGCTTCACGTTGTGGTATTTTAGTTGTGGTTTCCCTAGAACTAACATGTATAACTCACGTAAATTGTATTTGATACTTTTCAGTTTACATTGTTTTTAAATTCAACTTAACTCCGAATAGAAATATAATATTCCGATGTTATTTATCACAGAAGATCTTCATTTATTTGTAATCTTGCCAGTATTTAAGTTAATTAGCTACAAATATAATAACTGCTAACTACTCAGTTTATAAGAGCTTGCCAACTCACTGTTTGATGAGGTTCTGAGATTAACAATATTAACACGGCTGCTTCCTTGATAATAAGTCAAACACTGTATGAATTGAGTTTAAGTACCCCACTTCCTCTTCATTATTTAAAACAAATTCAAAAGGGCCCATTTTCATCATCATCAAGATGATGCTATTAAGATTAAAGATGATGATGATGGATGTATTTTAACATGCATCATCGTCATCAATAATAGCCTGTAGAAGACCACTGCTGGACGTAAGCCTACCCTAAAGAGTGCGATGACGAACGATCTTGGGGCGCCTGCATTCACTCACTTAACGCATCCCTTAAGATGTCATCGGTCCCATTCTTATCCTTCAAATAGGATAATATAACAAAATTATGTATATAAATAGTTCGAGACTACGCCATGATTGTTTCATAAATAAACCACTTCTCAAACCGCAATAGCATTGCAGTAATAAAACAAAGACACGACCGTCGACTCCGAAAAGTCCAATAAATATTACCGAACGGAACACTGATCGTTCGCGGTAAAATGTCACTCGCCCCCGTTACCTTGCATTATGGATTCCATAAACAATGTTCTACAGGAATAGAACGTATCCAGTAAATACAAGGAGTTCGGTAACGTAGTATCGGCTCCCTTGTCTCCTCAATAATGCATCGACAGATCGATAACTTATAGAACGTTGCGGCGCAACACTATTCGATATTGTTTGCATGAACGTCATTTTATAAAGATTTTATGCTAACTGCACGTCTTCCTTGAATGCTACTTAAATGTTTTTATAAAAGATTTTCCTGGACTTGTTCTTTGCTTGACAAATTTAACGTCCTATTATAGACTAAGCATTCTAGCTTCCTAATAGAGCGTAGGCAGGGTAAGTGCATCGCATCTTGCCCTAAACCAGTTTGATCGTAGTAGGTACTGAACGCCGAGCTATATGTCCCGTACATCCGATATACCAAAGCAATTAGTGGTCATTCCATTGTTCAATTTGACTTATTAGGGCGGTCTGTGCCCCCGTAATTGGAATTATTGGCTAGAGCCTACAGGCCAGAATGAACGCTTTGTAATCAGAGGTAGCTAATCTTATAATTCACTGCACAATCTGCAAGTTTAAAGATCAACAGCCTATAAGATATTATTATTAAGTTAACAAAACAAACTGATACTCTTCTAGAGTTACAAAAAACTGGTACTCTTCTAGAATAACAAGATAGGAAAGTTTAAAATGCTGTTTTCTCTACAAGCTATGTACAAACTTTGATTGTATGTATGTAGAACTAAGTCTTTGATCTGAGACTACTTTCAGATTTTTTGAATCAAACTCTATGTATATGTCGTGGTCCTGGACTGATTTAGAGGATATAAACATTATTGTGTGATAATTTAGATTTACGTTAATTTTATACGAAACCATTTTCAAAATGCACAGCTTTTAAGTTTTCATATATTTCTTTCATTCAACATTATTTTGTAATTCAAGATATATTCGAAAATAAATTTTATATTTGGATAGTATTCAAAACATTAAGTCTTAATAAACACCCAACAGACTCACACTATTCCCTGTGTCGTGGGTGTCAGGAACTACAAATAACGTAATACCATAACGCCCTGAACCGATCAATTTACTATAGAATATTAGATCAGACTTCCTTTACAAAGAACTGGAATGGAAACGAATAGTTTCTACAAGAAAATTATACACCTTCGACAGTCGACGCCTTTAAAAAACTCTAACACGGAAATACCATTTTTAGTTGGAATCCCATCAACATTGATTTCATTTTCAATATCGCTGTATAAATCTAAATTACCAATTCTATCATCGGCCATAAAAAAGTTTTAAGATACCTATTTCTACCCCACGGCGTATCAAACGAGCGCCTCACCTATTAGATAGCTTGGTAGGGTGCAAGGGCTTGCGCGATTCGTGCCTGGCACTGAAAAACACCTGTAATAGCCTTTTGTTATTTAAAACGAGGAGTGAAGAGGTATAAAGCGGTTTTAATTAATGTACAGGCAATAATTGGTACGTTTACCCGAGCACAGGATGTTAACACCTGGTTACGCATTTATTTATGGATCAAAGCGTTATAATTTCTTACGAATTAAATGAAATCTAGACACTTCGCTAAAACGTAATTTAGCCATCTTCGCGATTTACACGAAATAAATCCTACTACTATTATAAACGCGAAAGTTTATGAGGATGTTTGTTACTCTTTCACGCAAAAACTATTGAACGGATTTTGATGAAACTTTACAATACATAGAAATAACACAAAGGCTACTTTTTATCCGGGTACCACGCGGGCAAAGCCGTGGACAGAGGCTTAAAAAATGCAAATGATTTACTTTTTTTGAAAATAGAACATTATTCCTTAAAAAACAAAGTTTTTTTGAATCTAGAATTTCAAGTCATACCGCAGATATTTCAGTTTAAAGTGGCCAGTTCGGCGGCAAAACAACAATTTCATAGACAACCTTATGTGAACTTCTTTGAACTTAATCATCCCTATTCACTCTAGTTTTCCTAATCCGATATGACTTTAAATAGATCCTGGCTAGAATGAAGTTCTTTCCCTCATAAAACTGTACTTCCATCAGGCGGTGACTGTACAAAACGCACGTCGTTTATACCACGCAAACACACTTTAGAACCATTAATGAAAAGCAGATATTGACAGGGTTTTTTCCATTTATCTTTACCACCCCTTAATTTAACTTGAACCCTCTGAGATGCAAGTCATCGTTTTTGGGACTTGATACATCTTACATTAACAACTTAATATCTGTATTTGATAATAAAACTTTGGCTTATTTTGAGCTTTGGCTGGAATCCGTTTTCAGAAAAGATTTATGGTATTACTTTAGGAACTTGAAAGAAGAAATCTAAAAGTTTATGGTTGATAGTACCAAGTCATTAGGTAGGTATGTTTGATAATTCGCACGAGGAAACTCCTAATATAATGATCATCATTTTCTTGGTTGCTATATATGTATAGTCGTATCTTGAATTCTAAATCCCTAACTTTGTCACACGTCTATCACTTTCGAATGTCGCCAATCAAATGTACATTTCAATGGGAGCGGCCCAGGTGCGTGCGGTCTGTCTGGGGGAGGAGGGCGTTCGATATTTGAATAAATTCCGCGGGAAATCGCAACGAGTAGGCCTGCATTTCCATGTCAAACGAACCCGTGTGGGGAGCTAGTGAATTTTTAACGATGCATAGTTTGTTCGCACTGGTTGACTTTGGTTGTCTTGTCTGAAAAAAGTTGTTTCAATCTGTGTTCGTTCGTAATTTAGTGCAATCCGTTGATCGAATTTTGTTATGTCGACATTTCAAAGCTTTGAGTTGGTTATTCAGTGGAACTTCCCAAAAGAGGAAAGCATTTACGCTAAACAGCTAAAATAGGCAAAATAATTATATGAACCGCGAAAATTCCAATAAATAAAATGGTTGATTAAAGTCCCATCAATTTGGGATACCTTCACGTCCATTTTAAAAAGGGGGGAAGCGGCTTATCTCCGCATTAATTCCGGAATTCCAGAATAATTACTCGTTCAAAGGTAACGCTGAAGACGCATTTCTAACAGACTTGTAAGGCCCGACATTTTGTGAATACAAAACGCTTACGAAACTGAACTCTCTTCTATCCTCGCTCAAGTTGAGTTTCGAATGCTGAGCAGAATTGCTTAGATAAGTCTCAGGGATAAGCCGATTTCAAAAGGAACACGTGATTTGATGCTGATTGCGTTCTATCGACCCCTGTTCGCTTCGCAATCATATTTTAATATTGTGAATGAATTCGCTGGATTAAATTTATTCGTATATTGTAACCGCGATGAAATTCCGGTGGGAATCATGAGATTCCTATCTTAAAAAGTACGTGGCTAAATCCTACAGAATATCTTCAGTACAATATAATAATAAAATATTGCAACTATTATATACATTTTAAATAAATATGGTAAGATACCTATGTATCACATACCGCATACCATATTTATATAAATACATGTATTTTTTACAAACCTACAAATATTCTAGGAGTAGCTGTGCATAATTATGCTCAAATAAAAATATTACTTTACTATTCCCTTTTCTTTGTTAACGTACAGATTGTTTTACCTAAACATAAGCACGAGCTGTAGAATATATCTAGATCTTTTCAAGCCATTGCGCTAGCTAGCTTCAAAATGGCCAAGATGGCCGTAGATAGTCCCTATAAAAAATTTCACCCTTGTCGTAAATAATATTGCGCGATATTGAGTGACGCTTACGACTGCCTCTTTCTCAAGGGCCAGATAAGCCCCTCATTAAGGGAAATATCTAATTTACCTGCCAAGTGGAGGTTACTATGAAAAATCCAAGAAAAACGGCGCTCCACTTTGAAGCAATAACGTCAAGCCCAAGGTGGCAGAGTTGGCGATTATCTCTGCCACTCTAAAAAGTTATCTGACCCTATTGTGAAACTAACGTTATAGTTGAAAATAAAGGAATAGTTTTACTTCCACAATCAAGATACATCAAGATAAATCAAAGAAGGCAAGATTAAACCGTTGTTTTTTTATTATTTTCTAGAAAGTCTTAAAACGCACTCAAATTCAAAAATGCATAATCGTTAATTCCATAACCGACAGAATATGGTGCGACACTGTCTCCTGCGTTATGTTTCTTCTGCAAATATTCTTGTCGAATTTGTGCGATATTTATTAAGGAACAAAAATATGATATAACAGGATATAGCTTTAACGGGATATAAATCTAGGAACATAAATTTTAAAACATATGTAACCTTATTTGTAAATACTTAATGCGCAACTCGAAATATATTTCTGTTGCTGATAACTAAAATTATTACACAATCTGTCCGACCCATTCTCGCTTTTACTTATGGCTTGGACCATAGACCATTACCAGTGTGATTAAGGTACCGGCTCTTGTGTTATATTCAAGGGTCTCAAGATTCGTTAATTACTGGCAACATTAAAATTAACTACCTTTCTTGGGATAATACAACAATTTCCATGAAAAATTATACCGAAGAATTTGCATTGTGCCAGATTTTTTTTTGAAAATACCATCATAAACAAATATTCTTATCCATGCTTTAGTGGTATTGGGTACTTACATAATTACTTATAAATGTTTTAAGCAGTTTTTTTTTAATAACTACAGTGATTTTCCTTATATTGGATTTAAAATGATACATACAGAAAGAGACAAAACATTGTTTTAGTTAATCAACTCTTTAATAAACCTTTATAAGAAAATAAGTCTTTATTTTAATACAAACCTACTTTAAAAGTAAGAAAGCTTTTATTGATTAAAGCTTTAATATTTAAGTTGTATGAATTGGGCGCCCTAAAATAGGTACTTTAATTTTTTTTTAAGTCATTCTTACACTCCATGTTTATGGAAAACATGAACGCTAAGAGAAAATAAAAATCATTTCACAAAGATTAGCTGGAAGAATATCTAACTTATCTGTAAAGCCTAAACCTAAGTTTGTGCCTTTATAGATATATAAATAATTATTTATTGCATACACCAGGATTTAAAAAACACTTTTCAAAGAATGTTAAAACTAGGTTGTGGTGACTTTATAGTATTATAATATATTTTGTTATACGTAATAGCATGTTATATATAATCTGTTATATATGAATATATTCATTCTTTATTACCACTTCTTAAAATTGAGAAATAAAAAAAAAAAAAAAATTATTTGCTTTTTTATGTTTGTCGATTACTCCGTTATGCTTCGTAATATTTCAATGTTTTTTTATAGTGTCCTTTGCTGTCCCCGGTGTGATCCCATTTTTTACCATTGAACAGACGATCAGTAACAGTTTACCCAAAAACTTAAAAAAATACTCGCGAATTTGACGATAACTACATAATTATGTGGATGATTTTATTTATATTCAACAAATTGCTGTAAATTGTAGACCAGTATTTTTGTAGGTGCTATATTTTTTCTATCACTTTCGGTAAAGAAAAGCCTAAGTACGAACCTGCATTAATTTAGTCCCATAACTCATCGTCTGAAACACCAAATACTGCATTCATAGTAAAACCGCAGCTGTTCTGACACTCCACCGGGCCGTAACACAAATTCAAGACTTTTAAAAAGTCAGCATCATAGATCATCAAAAACAAACACATTATGGCGATGTAATGTTTGTTTAACATTATCTAAGTATTTAATATTAGCCACATGACGCGAACTCAAGATTTTAAACTTTTAAAAACCTTAATATGTATTATTCATATTTATAATATTATAAAAACAGGGCATGTAACTTTTATACAGTTACCTTGTAAGTACGATTGTGAAATATTCCATTACAATCAGTTAGGTTACGACGTTTTGAAATTACCATAACCCCAAATACAAGCAAGTTTGTATTTCCCCGTCCCTGACTCGGCCCTGACGTGTGTAAATCGGTCCGTGTCGCAAGTCGCGGGTCATTTATCTCTGTCGGCGCGGTGTGGCGCAGGCCTTACATTAGGCCGCTGATAGCGCGGGGTTAAGTGAAACGTCTGAGGCGAAATCCGCTTGAAAAACATCAGCATTTCGCTTTTTGAGTGTAGGAGCTAAAAGGTTTCCGACTTTCGTTTTATTGGTTCTTACTTTTAAAATTCTAATAGAAATCTAGCATGGAACTTCATCAATTCCCCTTCATGTAGTTTGATGTAGGATACATCAAACTGTCATGTCCCATTGATTAAAATTCAATAATGAAAATGATGGTCACCATTACCTAAACCTGACTGACAGAATTCTGGATAACCAAAAAGCACAAGCGACACGTAAAAACGTGGTACTTTATGGGATAATTTAAAGATGATATGAAGACTGCATTCTTGGAATTCTGATCTTAATTAGACGATTAGCGAGAGTATGCTTGGGTGGTTCGATACATTGATAAATTTACAAAGTAACAGATTATAACCATTTTTTACGTCTAATAACAGTTTCCAAAAACGCTTCCGAAGCGATTACTTAAAAAATCATGCAAATTCAAAGGAATCATAATGAATCGTCTCGTGGTCTCTTATACCTCAAATTAATATGCTAATACTTCGCCTCTTGGGCAGCGCAAATCTATCAACTTAATTTTTTTTTCTAATTTAACTCGGCCTTTCTTAACGTAGTTCCGTCTCTTATTATGTACGGAGGGAGAAAGGGAGAGACGGTATTGCTAATATATTTATAGCCGCCGCGTAATACAATCAAGAAACTTGAGATCGCTGCTAAATACGGAATGTTTCCAGGAAACTTAAACCTTCATTTCAAAGTATATTGTATTTGCTTAAAAATGTAGATCGCGAATAAACAAAAACCAAATTACATACATCCAAACAAACATACTATACTCGTATATCAGAATATTTATTTGCACGAATGTAGGTCAGCTAATACATGATGTTAATTTTTTTTTAAGGACCTTATACATATGTTCTACCATCCATATTGTGTGCAAATTTCAATAGGTCAATAGGTTCAAAATTATTAGGTACAATAATTTTTAATGATCATATAATTAGAAGGTGGCCTTAAATGTTTGATCATAAATCTCACCTGATGGTAAATGATGTAAACCCTTGAAAAAATACCACGGAACAGCTTACTTTTTTTCGAAACAATCTATTTAAGGTTTCACAATTATTTCGAGCAGCGAAGACCGAGGACGTTTCAGAAGACCAAGACACGTTTTTGGTGATCCTAATAACCCCACCAGCACCGCTAACGCGATGGTAAAATCTCCACAGAGACTACACCAACCCCGCCGGCAAGTCGACAATTTCCACTTCCGCCTACACACGGTACTGATATGTGCCAGACGATTCTCTTATATTCCTATTCCTATGCTAGGGGGATAGCTTTAGCCTAAGTCGAGGTCTGTATATGTAGCCCTTGTGATAGATATATAGTTTTTTGTTCAACAAATACGGACACAGCACAGACAAGTACAAATGACAAGAAAGTAAAACAATGAAAAAACACAGTAAATTACAGTAGAATACAATACGTGGGTGCTTACCAGTGCTAACTAGGGCAGTCTATGCTGCAGTGGTAAATATGGATTGAAAAGGTCTTATCCTTATTGCTAGTTGTCCCATCATAACTTTAACAGGCTGAGTGTCTTCTGCGATCGCCGTTGTCAGGTGATGTTGACCAAGCCCATCTACTGGCCTACTGCATTAAAGTATCAGAAAAAAATATGTTTTAATTCGAGTATTTATACCCATACCGGTATTGCTTGCCCGAAAAGTCAAATCGAAAAAACAATCAAATACCATCTTATTACACACCATTAAAATATCCTTGGCGTAATTGGCCCGGTGCCGATGGCTTATCACATAAAAATAATTACTACAACGAAAAAGCTTGCAATCGTGTCTGAGTTAACCCGTTCCCCGGCGGCCGTCTCGACCGACCGCGTATTTGGTAGTGGCCATTTCTGTCCCGCCCGATAAGGCAGCTGGTCTTACAGACCCTTATAAGGAACAGAGAGTTGCATTCTGTATTGGACCCGATTCAAGGGGGTCCTAGTAAATGGTATGTGACTGCCATAGGCCGTATTGGGCCACGAATGACATGTGAGAACGGTTTAGAAAACGATATTGTTGATTGGGTCTAGAATAGAAATAAACGGTACTTTGGTGCGTGAGGTATTTTATCTTTTTATTTTGCTTATTTTGTGTTCAAGTTACTTATAGGCAACACGTTTTCAGAAATATTTGAATTGTTGAATATTAGATTCATCTGTAATAGCAGAAGACTGTAGTAACAAACGCAGACTATAGTAACTATTTTTGAATTTTATACAGATCTTGTAATTTATTAATTTATATGTGACACTATATATTTCTTGGGTTCTGGAGCTAAATGGCGGAAACGGAAACCTTATTGTTTTGTCATGTCCTGGCTGGCTGTCAGTCCGTCGATATGTCACACCCAAATTTCTTATGATACGTTCTTATAGAAAATAAAATATAGGAGTAATTTTTTCACACCCACCCCCATGTATTTTCACTTTACAAGGGGAAAGGTAGGATCTTTTTTTATTTTTTAGTTCGGTGTATCAATGAATAGGAAAATGTCTCTGAAAATCAATTTGAGCTTTCCTTAACCATTTACGATTTTTAACCCTCTTCCAGCAAATATAAGGCTTCAAAGTAGCTGAAATTGGTTTCTATTCTAACCTTTTAACCTTGAGTCCTAGAAGAGACCAACATGTCGATAGGAACTGCCAGCGAAAATGTGTTTAACGGATTTCCAATGATCACTTTGTAGTTACGACGCATTTTTAGGACCTTAACATATCATCTCTTGACAAGTCTTGGGCATCTTTATTTACAACACCTCAAAAAAGTTGGAGGCTTTCAATTCATGGGCAATTCTCGAGTATAATTTTTAAGTTCTTGATCTGCATGAATAGTTGAACAGAAGAAAAAAATACTTCGCAAATCTAGTGTAAATATATTATAAAAAAAAACACTATTGCTAAATATCATATCATTATGGCACATCCCCGCGTCATTCAGATCTAGAAGTAGATAGCGTCACTGTCATCATTTACGAGTAACGGTGAATCTATATTTTCTACAACTCTATAAATTTGATAGCAGGGCTCGTTCACATAAAATAGCAGGCAGCCGGAGCTTGTTTTCGAACTGTGGCTTTCCTTGATCTTATTGGTCCAGCCAGCTTAGTAGAGCACCCAAAACAACGTTTTGTCTATGTAAGAGAAGACAAAAACTATTTCTGTCGCATATTCGGTCAAACAAAAGAGAGAGACAAAATATTTTTTGTCTTCTCGACGGTAGACAAAACCGTTGTCTTGGGACTTCATGCTAAGCAGGCTGTAGAGCCTTCAGTCGCTCTTAAATTGGTATTTGGTCTAAATCAATTAACATTTAGGCGTTTAGCACTAATCCTCATCGCATGGTCCTCAAAATTAAGGATCGTGACTCATTCCCTGGGAAAAAAAAAATACAATTTATGTGACATCGAGCTCTGTCGCCAGCGCGCTTCGTGGCTTCGTGGAGTTTTCGTCGTATCCTGATCAAAGGGTTGTCAAAGTCAAAATCTTAGTCTAGCTTAGGTATCTGAAGCTTACAATATCAATACGTATCCATTTCATAATTAATTTCATTAATTTTATATTTTGTAAAACGTATAAACCCAATGTTATGTTATTTACACGCGTCTAATGCCAGTGGATGTTCCATATGATGGCTGGCGCAACTCACGTACCAGTCACGTATGGAAGTTCCATTTTAACACAGGCAGCAGAAGTCGTCTGTCACAGAGTTTGCAATCGGCAACCCCTTCTTCAAATGTTTTCCCTCAGTTAAGGTCACGCCGATTTAGCTTTGAAAGGATATTACGTTTCTAGATTACGATCACTGAACCCTTCTGGATTAGTTGAGTGCTCCTTTGGAAGAAGTCTATTGTTATGGGTTACTGGGCCAGACTGCTGACATGTCTGACATTAAAGGTCAAGGCGAAAACTAATATGATTAAATTGTGTAAAGCCCAGCGAGGGTACATCGTATTACTTTGCGAAGATTCTAGATTCAGAGAATGGTTTATTCGTCTAATTTATATAACGAGGTATAGATATATAAGGCGCTTGGATACCTACACCTATTACGTAGTACAATGCCACGCATTACGTGTTTATACTTAATAATTAATAAGTAATGTCCATCATAAGGTAGTCTGGAAGAGGTCGCTTCTAAGCGATAAGACAGCCGATTGTACCTTCTTAAGAATAAGATTTTGTTTATTGTGTTATTTGTTTAAGGTGTAAAGTATTTTAATTCATTCGTAATGCTAGTAATTTAATACACAGCATCATCCAATAATATAATAATAATGAAGGCTGTAAAAAAATTATTACCAGCTTTATCAGCTTTTCAAGCTTTGGTCTTTGAGCCTTTTCCAAACTCTGTTTTGCTCGCCTATATACATATCCTATATGTAAGATTTGTTGTAGTATTCTATTCTATTGTATGTACATAAAGCAATGAAAACCAGCGCTGCATCGCTACTAGATTCGGTGCAGCTTATGCTGAGATCGGAGACCATTTGACCTCACACAACACAGCAAAATTGTTAATTTATGATTTTAATTTGTTCTATGCTCGTTGTAAATGTATTTTTGTTGTGTTGTCTCTATGGGGGCAATAATTTACTTTCAGTCTTTCTTTTTATTATACCTTTTTTAAATTTTATAAAATGTAGCTTAAGAGCGTATATCCTACCTGATTTAAAGTGGTTACCGTCGCCTCTTGACATCTGCAACAATACTTTTCAAACTTTCACGATTATATAACATTGCCTGCTCTGAAGGAATCTTTTTTTTATACGTCTCTTGTTATCGATTAGCGTTCTAGTTAACTATTACGTCTTATTCTTGAAAATTAAGCAATATTGACCAATTTACCAAAGGGCTTTAATACTCGGGACATTTTTTTTTTGGCTACGTTAATCGTGCCGTTATCCGCCGGCCGCATGGCACGTGCGACAGATCACGATCGCACCGCACGGCCGCACGACACGATTGTCGCTTTTTGTCGCGTTACTTATTTATAGCTGTCGTGAGTGGCCTAGACCGGGTCTGATGAAAGAGATTCCGGAAAAAAACCGTTTATCATTATTTCTTTTGTGAAAGGATGGGCCCTCACCAGTCGTGGAGAGTATTGAATTACACGTTTTTATATATCATATGATAAGTTTATTACAATTATCAAGTATAAACTACTATTTTAAAATTTTATGACAGCCAAGACCACAGACTAGTTAGGCATGCTATGGTACAGATAACCGATATATACCTACAAGTGTTCATAAATTATGTAGGTAGGTACTTATACCAATATTTAAATGGACTCTGTATTTATAGATAAGCTTTCATTTTAAGTGTTAATTTATGTGTACAATAAATAACTTTTTATGAATGGTATTTCATTCAAAACAAAAATATTTACAAATGGTTTAGGTTGACCGGTAAAAGCAATTTTTCTAAAGATATTTCTGCAGCGTTTTATCTTAGCCAAGATAAAGTAAACTCATTAAACGTAACAAAAGCCATATAACATCGTTTTAGGTGTGTTCCACACCTTAAATAGATTTAGTTATTTTTTTTATAGAGAATACACTAATACTTAAAATATACGTACAACTTGCCATTGTTAGTCTTATTGGTTTTTCATTGACCTTGTTTTATAAAATCGCAGAATAAATGTATTTTTATGAATGGTATTTTTTGACACGCATTTTTATCCAAGTGCTTTGCGTTTGTAAATTAAAAGATAATATATTTATGCACAACATAGTTGAAATATCATCTAATTTGTTTGTATCTAAGTTTTGGATATAAAATTTTTACCTCATCTTAATAACAAAGTTATTTTTTTCGTAAAAATACAAACAAAGCTTTAACACGATTTTAACTATGCAGCTAGATAACCAGGGTGGTGAAATAATTCATGTGGAAGTACTTTTCCCGCACATTTAATTTGAGAAAACTTGCAAGGTGTTTGCCTTCGTCATGTCGTTTCCGATACTTTTCTATAGGGATATTGTATTTGAAATGTTTATCAATTCCTTAAAAATATACCATTATTAAACTAGTTCCTTTTCTTCATTTGAAGTAAATTTGATTTAATAAAACTTGATGAAGCTGCGACTTTGTAAAAATGTAATTACTGGAATAATTCCGTATATAAAAACATCAACACGATCGATGCAGATAGCTCGCAATCTGCATACGAATCAGCCATTCAAAAATACAGGTATATTATGTTTTTTCAGGCCACACATTTGTTCACATTTTATTGATGCAAAAATCGTTTTGCTAAATGCCAATTACGTTCTGAATATCAAAACCTGGGAAATGCTGGATGGAATTTAAGTTTTTATTGGAGAACTATTAAAAAATATGTATCCCTGTTGAATTTGGAACATCGGTATACCCAATCTGGAACTAGCACGATCCTGTTGAAAAATATTTATGTTATACTTGCATTAATTTCACATAAACTTATATTGCCATCTGATTCATCGCCCTTGCAGACAGATATGCCTGTCAATTTGACTTTCAGCAAGATTTGCAGCACATGTACGAGAAAGTCGCCTTGATCCCGGTATGTAGGGGATACAGTGAGTCTGACATTGGAGTTTGGAGTAGGTATGCACTAGCCGTTGGTCCGGGGTCGTTCCAACACCTAGCAGGTACGATAGTCAAGTAAATAACTTGGTGTGTCACGCAAACGTGTCTCGTGTCTCGTGTCTCGTCAAAAGTACTTGCGTCAGTCAGAAAAGCAAAATCTCTCAACATTACAGCGTCAATACAATAAAAATATGAATATCGAAATGACAAATTCCATCTACGCAGCCTGGAGGGCACTTCCTGTGGAGCGGGAAATTTACTTTGCAAATAATAACGCGAAAAAATATATATCCCACATCAATACTGAGCCTGTATCACTGTCTATCGACTTGCTGTGTCATATGAATAATATCGCGCTTGGCTTTTAAGTTATGTTCAAAATTTTTAACTATCAAATCTAAATACTCCAGGCCAACCAACATACACTTTTTTCTACCACTAACGAATACGACCTACCTACGTATAAGCGGTTACTGTAACCTATGGACGCTTGCAAGACCAGAGGTGTCATTCGCGCGTTGTCGACCCTGAGATATAGCAGGTGAAAAGTCTTTTGTGCCTGTAAATACACTGGCAGCCATACTCTTCAAACTGGAACATAGCAATGCGAGCATAACTGCTTGGCTGCAGAAATAGGTATGATGGCAGAACTTCATCGGACGAGCTCTTCTCGTCCGAAATAGGTATGATGGCAGAACTTCATCGGACGAGCTCTTCACGAGTTCTACTACTATTAGTCCTGACCCCTTGAATTCCGTGTAATGGGAATCAGGAACGAGGAGTATCATACCACAACACCCAGACCCTGGTCCTAAAACCATGGTGCGTATACTCGTTCGCACTGAAGTCAAAAAAGAGACTTCTGCTCGTATGCATTAACCTTTAACGAAGATTTAGACAGGCGTTTCTCCTGGTCATTTTATACGATTTGATGCCTAAGATTATTTGTAGGTGCCGTAGAATCCTTTCAGCTCACTACATCCAACTACACTAATTATAAACAGTCAAGATTGTAAGTTTGGATGTAGGAGGTAGAGCATTTCGTGGAGACCAATTTCACAAAAATGCGGTCGAGAAAAGCTATGTTTCGGCTTATTTTATTATCAGGGAACAAGGACAAAGCCGTGGTCAGAATATAATTGGGTCGATTGAAATCTTGGGTGGCGAAAAATCGCCGTGAATTCATCTTTCTATGGTAGGGGAGGGGTGGCATGAAAGGGACACGTATTGAAAGGGACAAAATCAAATTACCGGTAATTAAAAACGATTTCGAGTCAAAAATATTTTTTTCCTATGGCAGCCTTGATGCAAGTTCGTACGCGGCTAACTTCATACTCCTGTAATTTCAAACATGGCGGATATGTGTGAGTGTTGTTAATGGCATTGAATAGTATTTTTTCTATTAAAATTGTGAAAAGTTTTATCAAGTGCTGCGAGTTACTTAATTATGTGTAAATCACTGTTTAAAATAGGCTGGATATCCACAGACACAAGAACATAAGGTGAGTGAACTTTAATTTAATATTGTAGATTTTGTGGTTATTTTTTAAATTTTTGTATGATATTTATGAAAGGGACACGACAAACGGCTATGAATGGGACGTCCCCTTCATAACTGTCTCTTTCAAGCCTGCTATTTTGCACTAGGCTTGTAATATTTTTTTAACTTATTTTTCAGATTAAAAATGCCACCTAAGAAGAAAACGCGTATTGATGCACACAAAATTGAAGAGCTGCCTTTTAATGAAGTATTACAAAAAGGCCATTCTGTGAAATCGGCTGCGAAGATAGTTAATGTAAACAAATCCCATTTGCATAGATTGATCGCAAAAGCTAAAGCTTCTGAATGTACTTAATTTGTTTATCAACCAAACATTGGCAATAAAAAGTTTTCACGGTAGACCAAGAATGTTCTCTGGCAGATTACTTAAAGACCTCCGCAAAAATGTGCCATGGCTTATCTAAGTTTATGGAGACTGTTGTTAATTCTATTAAAAAAAACAATTATTATTTTAATAAATGATATATAAAATTGTTGATTTGTCTTTAATTTTATATAAGTGTTAAATTTCTTGTTAATTATAAGGAAACTGATTATAAGTGTCTTAAGAAAAGCTATTAATAATTTTTAAGTTCATATTATCAGAGAAAAGCATTTTAATATTGTTGATTTCTATTAAAGTTACATAAAAGTGTTTATTATATTAGTCTTTAAGATGACGTTAATTAGACGTTAAGA
Source organism: Perizoma affinitatum (assembly GCA_961405105.1). NCBI lineage: Eukaryota > Metazoa > Arthropoda > Insecta > Lepidoptera > Geometridae > Perizoma > Perizoma affinitatum. The sequence goes on along the minus strand of OY560194.1, from coordinate 12,994,863 downwards.
TTTAATAATGACAATAGTTTCAGTCACTTTAAAATTTGATTTATAACATATCTAAGTAATTATTGTACACATATTTCCTTGAAATTAGGCACTGTCCCTTTCAGAAATTACTGCGTCCCTTTCAATACAGTCCATTTATGAAAGGGACAAAATACAAAATTTTTAAAGATGCGTAAATATATAACTAAGAATTGATTAATGTCAATTATTGCATTTCATTTCAATTATTTAATAATAAACGCTTCCTATTCGACTCCAATCTGTTCCAAATATTTTCTCAATCATTTACTAGGACCTCAAATTCAAAAATGTCCCTTTCATGCCACCTCTCCCCTAATTACATGATTTTTTATGATATAATATTTTTTTTGTGTTTTTGTAGTGAAACTTCTGAACGTTCTAAGTATTCTCGCTTCTGTGCTCACACGTGGGGTGAAGTGTTTATTATTTCATTGTGTATGGTGGATGGACGAGTATCCCTCAGATATGAGGGGAGGCGCGAATATTTCCTTAGAAAAAATGTCTTCGCCTTATAATAATAGTATAGAGTGTGTGTGCTTTGAAAATATTTTATAATGGACCTATTTATGGGTGATGGCGTATTCAGAAAATGTGTTGTGTTATGGTTTACGTTATTTTTAGCGCAGTTTTGGAGTAACATCCGGAGGAGGGTACCGTATTCAAAGGTTATCTGAGTATATTAAAAGTACCTTTATATGTCTCTTATTTATTAAGTTTATAATATATTACTGCACACGGCTTCGCTCGCTCTTACCGTAAACGCAGCGTTCGTAGGAAAAGCATTCGCTCAATCGTTTTTCCGTCGACTAACATTCCGACATTGGTCCCCACGAAAAGCCCTTTTATTTCAACGAGATAATATACAGACTATATCCACCCTAAAAGTCCATTTTAAAAATTAATGTTTTTTTTTTCTTCAATTTTTTTAAATGATTGCTGGAGGTAATCTCCGAAACTATAAGATTTATAGTTTCCTCCCGCATCCTAATTTACAAATTTTACCTCTGCGAAAAACGCATTTTTTTTGTTTTTTTTTTAATAGCTAGAAATAGGTACGTTACCTACGAATAGCATTACTGTTGTGTTGCAATTAAAGGTAGGTATTTGATAAAACGATAAACGAACTTTATTTCCAATAAAGTGGAATAAGTATACTTAAATTACATAGCAATTGTCAGCTAAGGTACCACTATAGGAAGTTTACATTACAGGAATAGCCGTACAGAATATTTACCGCATATTTAGTAAAACGACGATATGGATTCCGAGAATTTTAGCCATTTAGAGCACATTATTAGGTATTTTGTGCGGTAACAAATTAATTTCACCAATTACAAATATCCTTATAATTTATTTAAATTAAACATAATCATAATTTGAGTTCTGTTAACCTGAATTTTTGAGAGTTGGGACTGTAAATGCTGTGTGGATGGATGAAGGGAATTTATGCAAGTGCATACTCTATCGCAAAATTGGAGTGGAAGTGTTTCGGTCACTTTATAAAGAGTATAAAATTAAAATGGAAATGAAATCTTCCTCAAGCTCTTAAACCTTTCGGTAGAACCTTTCATTTCGAAGTTGAAAGTACAACTTTAAAGCGACAGTGCGTTTTATAATTAACACCCAACATACACATATATAGTCTTGACCCTGCACTAGGATTCGCTGAGTCATGGGTATCAGGTACTATGAGTACCGTAATACCACTACACCCAGAACCGGAACAAATATCGAAAGAATCTGTCTTTGTGGAGAAGAAAAGCACACGATCGCATCGCGAATTATGCTGGAATCTGAGAGAGGCCTTCTAAAATATTAAGGATACTGATATTGAAAATTTTATTCGCGCTTCGTTGCAGGCGGCTTTTTCTCGATAAATATGAATAAGGAGTCTTCAAGACCAAAGTAAAAGTATCTTCTACGCAAGGCTAAGGCAACAAAAGGATAAAGTATCTTCTACACAAGCGTGCTACATCCTCGACCACATCGACACATTCCTTGACTGGAATGTGTCGACGCTTGCCTGAAAACCCTAACTTTCGCAAAATCTGGAGCCACAAAAAACTTAGGCCTTGTTTATGCAGAGAGCCGTTAGCTCTCCAAAAACTCCTACGACTTGACCATATGGTTTTACTCGAAGAAAATTATATCAGTTGCTTACTATAATTTAATTCAAGTTTGTTTTTGCAAACACTGCGTCCATCATTTTTGCTCCAGTTTTCCCAACTTTATAACAAAGGAAGTATACATTAATATTGACACTCGCACTTGAAACGTAGCGGTTATATTTCTAGGTATATTTGTACAAACTTTTATGGACAAGCATGGGAACCACTGATAAAACAGTCGTGAACAAAACAGTTAATGCCCGTGCTATTTACTTATTTTGCTCGACTCCTAAGTGTCATAGTGTGATGTTAAATGGCCTATAACCTTTACCATGAATTGGGTTATCAAATGCAAAAAGAATTATTCAAATCCAAAGGGTAGTCACAGAGATTAGCGCGTTTAAACAAAAAAAAACAATTCTTCAGCTTTATAATTAGTATAGAAGATTTGATATACGTATTGTTTTTCTTTCATGTTATTTACATACTAACAGACTATTACATAGTCCTGACCCTACACTAGGATTACCTGTATCGTAGGTATCAGGAACTACGAGTACCATGGTATCACAACACCCAGACCCGAAACAAATATCTGCAAAACATGCAAACATTTGTCCAGCAGCGGGAATCGAACACGAACCTCGTCGAATCTATTAATACGACCGTTTGATGTTGCTAATTGTTACTGATAATCTTTTAAGATGTGAATTTATTTAGATTTATTGATAACAAAATAGGTTTATTTTTACCCAGGAATCACAAAATCAAATCCATTGGTAGAAACAATTTTATAAATGTAGATTTTTGTGCGAGTTGGATTGAGAATAATGTTTTTTTTAATAAATTTAATTTAAATAGCGATCAAATTAAAAAAAACCTCCACCTTTTCTGTGCTACATACGAACCGATCAAAGTTCGCTGCCATTGAAAATTAAAGGTCAGTAATGTATTTCTTGGGCGAATGTACGTTTATGGAACATGTGCCAGAGGTGCTAAATGATACAAAATGTCAGGCCCTCGGACAGGCCCGTCCAATTAGCACGTGTCCAACGCGAGCGGTTGCCATGGCAACGCTGTTCCACACAACCACACAACGTTAAACAAACTAATTGGCTATCGCTTCTGTCGGTGACTTTACCCCGCTTTTATGAATGTAAAACGTTGAATGATCAAATTGAAGTTAATTGATGAATGAAAATTTAATAGTGAACTATTAAGGTTGAAAATCGTTGTTTATTACAAGTAGTTGTTCTGGGACACTCCTTAAATTGGGTCAATTGCAAATTATTGTACTATCGAACAGCCGAGAAGGAAATAAAAATAATTATTGTATGTAGGGCAATCGAAAACGTTATCGAACTGTAAAAAATAAAAATAAAAAAAACAAACACGCTCACAACTCTTATCCCCATGATAGACATACTCAGTCGTAGATCTTTAAGGATACCAAGTAGGCAGTAGTTAGGCACGCCCAAACATTACAATTGGCACATACCCACGTTTGCAAGGAATTCCACGTGCAAGCCCGCGCTTATTGGAACACTAAACTCATGGCGCATGTATTTGATTCTGTAAAAACAATTTACGTCAAAAATTGCTAGTGGTTACCGTAACCTATTTACGCTTGCAACACCAGATGTATCACACGTGCGTTGCCGACTCTGAGATAAAACAGGTGAAAAGACTCTATGCCTGTGATTTCACCGGCATCCATGCTCTCCACACCGGAATACGGCAATGCGAACATTGCTGCTTGGCGGCAGAAATACGTATTATTAGAACTTCCCCGGACTTCCTTATTTCACAAGGACTACTATTTATGTAAGAACTATAGGAATATTCGTACTAACTCTATTTTTAATTGTTATAGGTATGCTGAGATCCACATACGACCGGCCAGACCACGAACGTAAGTACTTAAATCTTAGCTTATCACTTGTGTATGCCACTGTCCCACTTAGTTTTGGAAGTGGCAACTGAATCATACACAAAACCTTTACATAGTTCCGTTCTGACGTCCTAGACATCATTTTTTCCATTCTGTGAGCGTCGTATTGAGAATTCATCACTCGTTTACGGGAGCTAGTCTCAGTTATACCTACTAAAGATTCTCGATAGCATTTCCCAATAGTTTGAATTGTCGAACAGAGATCGAGTTCAATGGTGTTTATTTGCTTGTGATAGACGATTTTTTAGAGAAATCATTTTATTGCTGAATAACTTATCATTCGCTTTTATGAAATTCCTAACTGGAATGGCAAACTGATCCATTTGAGCTCGTTATTTTACCGTAAGCCTTCAGGAGTCATGATACCCAACTTCTGTTTTACCTTTAAATAGGTAGATCAACACTTTCTTGTGCGTAATACTATTTATAGTACAACTTATAAACTCATCTAAAACCCACAATAAACAAAATAAATTCACAATGAGCTTTCTTAACTCTAAAATAAGATAACTTGAATTAAAACGTTTTCGCATTGATATTAAAACGAAATAAAGTCATTTTATTTTCATTTATAATATAACTGTACATGTGCCTTCAGTATTTGGATTACACCCAGTATATTATAAGGATATCGATGTCGTTTCGCTTGCTCTGTAAATTGAGTCTTATATTAGAAAAGTATAGAGCGGACTTTATTTAGCTTACTTTTAATATTGGCATCTATTACCGCTGGATAATTAAAAACAGTGACATGGTTTACGATAATAAATAAATAAATAATTATTTATTATAGTCAACTGTGTGATAAGGGAACTGATACACTACTTTATCCTTTTATTTGTAAATACTTACATATTATACATAATAAACACCCAGACCCGAGACAAACATTAGCTAATCGTACAAACGTTTGTCCTGCAGCGGGAATCGAACCCACAACCTTCTGCGTCTCAATCGCGCCTTCGCCCACTGCGCCATAAATGTCGTATAGTACAGAATTGCTTTAATAATAGTGAGATCGTAAACCACTGGTAGGGGCATACAAATAATTGCGTACAGCCCGAACGCGCTGACCACTATTCATCAAATAAATCAACTGAATTTGCATTGCATGTTGTGTTGGTGTATTTTGTGAAAAACGCCTGTTTTATCCGTAATAAACTGCGCGAAAAGCCTTAATCGAAACGTATACATACAGAAATGCTTTTGTGCATTGGTAAATAAATGCTATTCACTGTTTCGTATGTACTGCAGTATTTTATGGGTAGCCTCATGTACATAATTCCTGGGCATTATTATAGTGACCCCGTATTCGTTCAGATTTTAATGTGAACCTAAATTGTTGATAAAATGTAAAGATAATTTATCTTTACAAACAATTTAGGCGAAAAGGTAGATAAATAGATATATTCTGTATTGCACATACAAATAAATGTACAAAAAAAGAAATCCTACCTACTAGGTTAAGACAGAATCATAAATAGATCTTACAATAGACAGATTATTTATTGAATGCTTGATGACGGTTTAAGCGACCTTGATACAATGCGAAATCAGTTCTGTTTTTTTTTATCTGAGGATCTCCATCATGGGGATTACAGGAGCGTGTCTGTTTGTGTGTTAAGATGTTTCAGACTTTCCGAGCAAACTTTCACTAATAAAAACAGCTATTTATTCAGACATACTTACTAAATTATTTAGCCATACACTGAGCTCCCTAAGCAAAAAGTTCACGTTGCTTAACTTTCCCCGGGAGCTTTCACTGTTCACGAAATGTCCTTTCGATCTTAAAATCTAAGAGGTAGACTCGATTTTGCTGTGTTGGCATCAATTGGGTATTTTCTCGCGTATTCTAGTATGGAAGTGATTGACAGAACAATAGCTATAGTTAGGGCCTGTTATGGAGTGAAATAATACCTAGTTTCAACTAAAATGTAAGTAAAAGTCATGTATTTCTTAAGTCTATTCGTACACAAACTCATAATAGAAAATCAACGTATAATATATTCTAATATAATATTCTACTAATTATAATACCATAATATATGCTTGTTTATTTTCAACCAATTTATTTTTAATTAATTTAGCAGATTTTTTACCTTATTTCCTTGGCACCAACTGCCTCACTTTTGAAAACCTTAAAATTGGCCTTAAAGTTAAACGACAAAATTTTAGCTATAAAGGCTTATACTCTGAATAACCAGATTCTTAGGATAAATGACCGTTACTCATATTGCCTGATTCTGAAAATAATTACTTACGAAATAAAAACTGCAGAAATGCTATTCACGAATATTATTTCCATAATTTCGAGTATCAATGGAAGAACGGAAAAAACTAATAGGTCAAAGTCAATAAGGTGATAATCCTTGTGATATCGAAACGCCAACTTATACGTGAAATTCAATTTTTTTAAGTAATTCACACTCATTCTTTGCGCGACCAATCCTAGAAGATTCAGACAACAAACTCTGTCCTGTTTATTTTAGTTTGATTATCCTTCATTCAGCTGTTTTGGTACAATCGGACAAGCACATTTGTCTTAGAAAAAAAAGCCTAAAAATCTATATGCCTACCTAACCTATTGCTAAAAATATGTTACTACAGACATTTAATTTGACAAGTCGAAAGTAATTTGATACATGATTGTTTAACGATTCTGTAGCTACCCTAACATTATAGCATCATCCCATTTTAATTGAAAGCTAATTTAATTTCCCTTCGAAAACTATTTACCGAATGCGCAAACTTCTAGTTTGAGCCAACATCGATTCCGCCTAACTGCTAGTGCTCGCTGGGTGGTAAGAGCTGTTGGTCTCAAACATCGTACGCTTAAGCTAAAGCTTGGATAAAGCTATGTGTATAATTATTTCATTATATAGTAAACAGCCAAGAGGCGCAAACAAATAAATAAATAATGCTGGACAGTTTTTCACACAGCATCATCTATCCCCAAACTAAGCAGAGCTTGTATTATGGGAACTACATGACTGATATACTATTTATATACTTTAGTAACTATATATTACACATAGAAAACACACAGACCGAGACAAACATTAGGATCGTACAAACATTTGTCCCGCAGCGGGAATCAAACCTGCAACCTTCTGCGTATCAGGCGGGCTTTCGCCCACTGCGCCACAGGTAGTAAAACATAATCCTGCCTCAGACTAAGATTTCCTGTGTCGTGGGTATCAGGAACTACGAGAACATGCAAGAATTTGTCTCGCGGTTGGTATCAAACCGCGCCACCGAGATTGACAGTGCTGGTCTAATAATTGGAGATTAAAAATATATTTTGTAACTTGAAATTAGTATTACAAGTATGTTAATATTATATATTCGTTTACATAAAACTCTCAGAACAGACAACTGCCTGAGAAATAGAGGGAAGTGAGGATATTAGTTGCAACCGAATCTTTATCATGACATAATTATCATTACCAAAATAGGAATAAAAATTTAATTTGGACCTATATTTTTGAGAATCAACTGAAAATAAACACTACAGTAACACTGAAATAACTATAACGACAACCCAATGGGTAAAATGTCCTGCTTTCTAAAATAAGTGAAGGTAAAAACAGACGATTATAACTGTGATATTATACACAATACACTCGGCATGGATGAATCTAGTGCGGTGCTCGGCAAGAATCTGCCGAATTGCTCGCTCATTACACCTTGTTCATAACCAGTGTGGGTAGGGATGGGACATGTGCCGCTTTTTTTATAATTAAAAGATTCATAATGATTCGATGCATTCTTTTGATACCTACAGGTTTGCTTAAACTTAACAATATAGCTCCCAACCTATTTAATGTTATGTAACTTGTAATTTTGAACAAAGTATATCTGATTTTGATTTTTGATGAAGATACCTTTAGCTCTGTTCATATCACTCGCTCATTTTATTCGCGACGAAAGGAGTCCGTTTACCTGTTTTTGGTAATAGATTGTTTGGTATAATATCTACCCGTAAATCCGTTTTGTGTTTCTTGCAATTTTCTTTCATAAATTTCGGAGTAGTCAAATATTTTTTTTGGTATCGGAGTGAGCTAGCCCGGAACATCCCTATTTTCGAGCGATTGTTTACTAGTTAGATAGTTGGTGATTTTCGAGACAAGTTCTAGCAGAGCTTGATAACTGACGGGAAGTTTGCGTGAACGAGTTTCCACTCGGGAGTATTCCCCTAAACGGTAATATTAGAATATTGTAACGGTAGATGCAGATTCGCGGAACTCCAAGTACATTTGTGAAATAGCGGCCATTTTTGATCCTAGCATTGTAATAACAAAATATGGGATTATAGGCTATTAAAATATCACGTGATTAAGTCAACAAGCCACTTGTTACAGTAGTACAGGTATTTGTCAAATGTATGATATATTTGTGTGTCCACATGTAAATCTAAGGGTATGGTTATCGTGGTACCACAGTACTCGTAGTTCCTGATACCCATAACACAGGGAATCCAAGTGTGGAGACAGGACTATGTAATTATGTATGTATATTGGGTGTTATTTTTAATTTATAGAAATCAACAAATTATTCTAGTTATGTTATAGTTCATAGTCTATTGGTTTTGTTAAGTAAAATGATAAAAAACCTACCGACTAAAATATTCCATACTAGCCTCTGCCCACGGCTTCGCCTTCGCGGTACCCGGATAAAAAGTAGCCGATGAAATGTAGCGTTCGTATAAAACGCATTCTTCGACTTACGTCGCAAAATTGGTGACATGAAAGTCCCTTTTATTTTAACGGCATAATATATAGCTTATGCCTACATTGAAAGTCTAAATATTGGTTTAATAATGTTAAAGATCGGATGAGTACTTTCAGAGATTACCCCCTAGTACATACAAATTTTACCTTTAGTATATTGGTAAAGAAGTCCCCGATTTCATTATTGATGTGAAATGTTGTAACATTTTCTTTTTCTAAAAGGTATGATGTACAAAGAGTATGAATTCTACATTCATACTCTATGTACATCATACCTTCTCTCTATATATCTTTTATGAAAATTCACAAAGGATTTAGAATATCTCGGGGACTCCGCTCACAATACCTGTCGATGCAGCGATCCCTGAGCAATCATGTGATTAATAGTACCAATTTTCCTATTATTTATTTTCCCTTAGAACGTATTGGAGTTTTAAATGGTTTGGAAAATCACTCTTATAAAAGAGATTTCTATCGAATACATTACAAAAACAACCTATAGTACTTCGATAAAAGTTACGCTCTTCGGAAATGTTCGTCTTATTAAAAGAAAAAGGAAAATATTTTAGCTTTACAAAATGATCGCAAACTTTTTGTAACGTCTATTAGCTACTATAAGCTTAGATTGGAATCTAGTTAGATGGATACAAGCGGTCGAATTCACAGAATATCCTGCATCGAGGGTGCGTTTATTAGTCAGAAGCGTCGGATAAGCTCGTCTATCTACAGATACCTCACCAGCAAATTCCTTGTCTACTACAGTTACTCGCTGAAATAACTCAAATCGCAACAAAATTAGAGTAATTCTTCCGCCGCAGTATCTTTCACAATAACAATACAAAAGCTCATTCGCAGAGTCATTTTTTTAAAATACCTTTTTACAAATGAAAAAGAGCACTCCTCGCAAACGACTACCTGAAACACTTTCAAGTTTAACGAAGGACAGTGTCGTTAAGAGGCGCGATTTAACGGAAAATAACGGAAAAACTTCGTTATCAACGTAACGATCGGGCGTTATTCAAGGGGAGGCGTAACTAAACTGCTCGCGACTGTAATCGGACTAGCATTTGTTTTGAGAAATGAGGCGCGAAGTAATACGATTTCCTTATAGAGTTTATAATTGTATTACTTAAAGTACTATTTTTTGCCTGATTCTGCTAGGCTTGGTCGCGCGCGAATAGTCGTGCAATTAATTTTATTTAGCATTTTTTCCAGCTAACCTTTTAATAAAGCGGAATACATATAAGGTATGTTATTTTAATCTCACATCAAAGATTGCAAAATTTGATAAACGGAAAATGTCTTTTCGCCGTACAAACGCTTGCCCCATTTATTTTTGCATACTACAAATACTAACATTTCTACGAATAAGGCCGTTTCTTAACGTTCACAAATCGATAGGAGCAGTGAATTTGCATTTTTTCATCGCTTACATTGGCGACACTTGACACGAAAGGCTTTGTGCCGGCGACAATGGAACGTGAATCTACGTTTTGTAGTTCCGTTTTGTAGCCGCGTGAAAAATTACTCTGTTATAAACGGGCGTTATCCCAAATTGGGCCCTTGATGTATTTCTATAGATGAGTTTGCTGTTTGATACTTAGATAAAGAATACTTCAGATAGGTGATTTAAAGTGAAAAAATCTAAAGTAGAAAGATAATAAATAATGCTAAACATTTTTCACACAGCATCATCTAGACGACCTCTGTGGTGCAGTGGGCGTAGGCCCGCCTGAGACGCATTGCGGGTTCGATTCCTGCTGCGAGAAAAATGTTTGTATAATCTGCAAATATTTGTCTCGGGTCTGGGTGTTCTACAAATAATATGTATGTGTAACAGTCATGTAGTTCCCATAATACAAACTCTGCTTAGTTTGAGGCTAGATGATGCTGTGTGAAACTGTCCTGCATTATTTAATAATTTTTATTATTTAATCTAAGCAGAGCTTGTATTACATGATTGATACACATTTTTTTTTTTTAAATACATACATGAGAAAAGACATTATAGATGAATGGAAGAAGATTCACGAGTATGCAAGTCGAGTGTGAAAGGGATAGTTGGAAGGCCTCGGCGTACGTACTCTAACCAAATTGGAGTTCTGGAGAAAGGCCTAATCTGAAGAGCTTGTATGTGGAGGAGGTATGCCAGGATCGTAGCAATTGGTTCGTGGTCACTGCCTACCCCTCCGGGACACAAGCGTGAACTTATATGTGTGTGTGAATAAATGGTCTGACTCAGCGCATTTATTGTTTTTTTTTCTAATTGTGATAAGTTAATTGAAAGGTTCTTAGAATGGGTTTTGCTGAAGGACCATGAACATAATTCACGGCTGTTAACATAATTCTGTGAAAATTACAGAAAAAATGTATAAAATATTATTTAACTGTAATTAATCATACTGGCTTTTTAAAATGTTGTTTCGTTAAGAAGAAAGAAAATACATTTTAATATTTGAGAAGATATATGTAGTAATTAACATAAATAATACGAGTATATCGGTCCTACCGTAATAGGTAGAAGGTACAAAATTACTAGAAGTATTTTATATTAATTTGTTTTATCTCCTTTTGTGTATGATCTAAACATTATGTTTAAAAGTCCGTTAAATAAATGAAAAAAACACACTGTAACTCTGTGAAATCAGTGTTTCTCTAAATGTATGACGAAGATTCAAACGTCAGTCTTTGGTGGTGGTATTATTGGTTCCTGAAAATTCTGCGCTCGGCTAGCTTTCTAGGGGCGTTGTATTTAACGTCCATTACATTGTCGCAAAAATTTAAGGAAATTATACATTTCGTATGCAAATTGCAATTTACCAAGACTTTTCATTTCCGAACGAACGTATAATTATCTTGACGCGAAAATGAACTTTAGATAGTGACACGTTGATTGCTTTTTGACGTTCACTTGTATGAGGTACTTATGAGTCGTTAGTTTATAGTGCCTACAATGTAGAACAATGCCATGTTTTGATTGGTTTTCTGATGTTGTAAATTACAGTCCATTTCGTTGTAAGTCTAAGAAAGGATAAGATTCTGTGAACTACCAACAAATCTTTTTCCACAATACACAAAGGTTATCTGGAAGACAATGCATTTTAGCATTAAGTTCGCCTACGTAATACTATTTTATGCAATGAAGAACTGTCTATCTATCTATCTAAAGCGTACAGACATTCTCAAGAACATTAAAAATGTGCCATTGTGCCTAATCTTACTTTAAAACAAAACAAACACGATCACAACTATATCTGTGGGCACCCTCAGATTCAATCTCAGTGCGTAGATTTTTTGATGATACCAAGTAGGGACTAGTCAGAGGCATGTCCAAACATTATTTTTAACACATAGCCGCATTTCACGTGATAAGAAATCAAGGCAAGCCCATCGCCGTTTATTAGAACACTGACTGATTGCGCTTGCCTTCTCATTATTGGTTCTAGGGCATGCCAGTTTTCTCGCGATGTTTTCGCTCGACAGTTTGAACAAATACATATATATTTCGAGTTGACCCACGACCTCCGGATCGGGAATAGGGGTACCGCCCACTAGGCCAACACGACTATACTTGTGTTTACCTAACAGAATTATAACAATCATAACGATTTGCTACAACTAATCCCATATATATTTTCCAATAGAAATTATTTGCAGATAACTCCGCCGATTGGCAATCAGTTAAGTTCCCAGAGGAGCGTGGGTTTGCTTGGACTACCTCGTTTAAACATTAACGTAACAAACTGTGCCAGAGCAAAAATCTACGATGCTCGATTTAAGAACCCCAGTCAATTTAGATCCGTGGATACTTGTATTGATCCGGCGCAAGTTATGGACTGCAAGCTGGCCAGAGTACTACCTCAAGGGTAGTCGGCTGAGACGCAAGAGATGTCCGCTGCGGACGCAACATGAACATGTTCTGCAGATGTTTGTTCTGCTGCGGAACACATGTGTGCATAATTTTTACTAAAAAACGGGATATTTACCATGATTTGTGAGTTTGAATGTTTTAGTAAAATTTTTGTTTATAACCATTTTCAATAGTTGTAAATGTGTGCATGTTCTGCAAATATTTGTTCCGGGTCTGGGTGTTGTGGTACCATGGTAGTCGTAGTTCCTGATTCCCACGATATAGGAGTTATAAAATTTAGCGTTCTCTTAATGGTCTATTGTACTTCTGATGAAAGATTTTGTGCAATAAGCTTTTATGACGTTATGAAAATGTTTAGGGTATTACTACCATGGCGTTAAATCTTAAATTGAGCAATGGTGGACATGTGACAACTATAACGTCCAGAGCTGGACACCCCTACTTGGTAATCTCACGGATCTGCTTACTGAGTACCTATAAATCCACAAGCTTGTAAATCATGTGAATTAAATTAGAGTTATTTTTTTACAAACTTTACCATTGACCAATAATAACATTTCCTCTGTCTTCAATCAAACAGCCGCTTGCCTCTTTCACGGTATGCGTCCGCACCTCCCCTTCGCCCCGCGTTCGCGCCATTTTTCGCTCCAAGATATTATTATGACCGCCTGAGGAGCAGTTTTCCGTACGCCCACTTATAATTTGCGGGTGTTCGGTATCTGCAATCCTCGCCGGAATATGGATATTACCGGTTCTATCCGGCTAAACGTATTTTATAACCGACCCTTATTGATATTTTTTTAGGATTCCCAATATTGAGGAATCGCGTTTTTGCGCGAGGATCGGGCGTAAATAATCTAGTAGATCTAGATGAGTGGCCGCTGTTTATATTGAAAAAAATATATATTGTTGGACCTTATTCGGCCGATATGAAACTTGAAAAATTGGTTTATTCATATTCCCAATCATCAAACTCATCAGAATTTCATTAAGTCATCGGAAATCTTCGCAATTTAGGAAAAAGTCGCATCCCGAAACAATTTAGCGAAGTTCGGCGTTCCGACGGCAAATAGAGAAGTATTTTAAAATATACATCGAGTGAAAAAAATGTCGTCGAAAGTTTATTGTAGGGAATGAGGAATAGGAGTTTATCTTCCGACTGGGGTACGGGCGGTGACCAACTTTGCCGGAACTTGGAAACAATATTATCATTCCCACTGTATCCAAGTAAATATCTCTCCCTATTCATGTAATTACAATTTTATTCCGAAAATAAATTAGTTTTTTGAAAACTGTATAATATAAGTAGACTAAATTTACGATACAAGAACCGAAAACAGTTTTATCATGAATATACCTTCATTTGGCATGATCCCACCTAATGGTAAGTGATGATACCTATTCAATCATATTTTTAAGAGACCAAGATTGATTTTTAGGAAATATAGACTATGGTAGTTTTATTCCATTCCTTCGCCGTACAAACAAAGAGAATACAAATAATAATACGAAGCCCAGTTAAACAAACTTGAGCGCCTTCAAAATCTTTGTATCCGATTCATATTTGGCCTACGTAAGTATGATCATATCTCAGTATTTCGCGCAAAACTCAAGTGGCTTCCCATCCGCCTTCGCCGGAATGCACATATTCTTTCCCTTCTTTATAGTGTTCTTTTTAATCCTTCCTCACCATCTTATCTGAAGGAGCGTTTTGAATTTTTACACTACGCCCATGACCGAAACCTTCGCTCCTCCGAAACTCTACAACTTCATACTCCTGTCCATAGTTCACAATTTTATAGTAATTCCTTTACGGTGCAAGCTGTACGACTATGGAACGCCTTACCTCTTTCTATTAGAACATCAAAATCTCACGCTATATTTAAAGTAATGGTATACAACCATTTCCTTTCCATGTCTCAGAGTTGCTAGTTAATCGTTACATAATTATTATCTCACACTATTATTATTTGTATGTATATTATATAGGATATTTAAATACATATTTAAAGTTATGTAGGTATTTATTATTATTATATTTTAATATAGGTTTACTTGTACACCGCCGTCTTTTGATTCCATTTTATCCTGTCCATCCAAAGGTTGTCTGGAAGAGATCGCTTTAAGCGATAAGACCGCCCATTGTACCTCTTATATTCTTTTTTTTTTAATTCGTGTGTTTTTGTACTTTACTTTGGTGTGCAATAAAGAGTTTATCTATCTATCTATCTAAGATGGTAAATGTATGCAAAACAACATTGTATGAGGAATAAGTAGTAGTAATTTTTACTCATAATAACCATTTATTTTTATAACAGCCGCCGTCTCTTTCTAATACTATATAATACCATCTCTTTTCTCTTTCTACGAAATAATAATAATAAATAATTCCGGCACTAAATGTTAGCTGTAGGTATAAAGTTTTTATTGTATTTGAAAAATTGGCGAATCGTGAGCACACTTTGCGCTACGTGTGGTTCCGTACAAAGTTTAATATTTAGGTGTTGTGTAGTTTCAACACCTGATATTTATCACGTAGGTAGTGATAAACATACACCGTTTTAAAGAAATTACGGAAAAATATTTTTTAAGATGCTTTCAGTTGTATAAGAATAAATAGAATAATTTAATAATAGAAGTAGTAATAGGTACTTAAATCAATAACAATACAATTTGTTCATCTCATATGTCTGAAAAGGCATGTCTGTACCAACATTGTGTTCAGCTCAGCATGTGTAAAAGTAAAAAGGCTGTTTCGGTAAATAACTGTAACAGCAGATTACTAAATAGTAAATTTTGTTTTCTTAAAAACCTTTAACTCAAAAAATATCAGTGAATAGATATATATATTATTTATATCTATTCACTGATATTTTATATTTACCAATCCTATCCTAATAGAATACGAAAAATGTGAATAGGTATTGAGTTTTTTACGGCTGAACTGATTTCGGTGAAATTTTATATTTAAGATATCGATACTCTACCTTTATCCAGATGCTACGCGGGTGGAACTAGTCATATTAGTAAGCACCTTTTTTATACAGTTTTAAAACTTTTTATACGGATCTTCAAAGCAGTTGACATAATATGCGCTCTCCCTGAAACCGGGAGTTTTTAAGGGGTAACTTTATTTAACGTTCCTTTTAATTGTTTCAATTAACTTAGTTACATCGCACAAGTTTTTATATCACTTGCAATATATTAGACAACTTTGTAGTGGATACATTTTAATTCTAAGAGTCCACATTGTCTTTTTTGGTTTGGAAGCGTTTATACGATATTATGGTCTAGAAACGAGCACAAACAAGAAACACTATAATTGTGCACATTTATACAATCAAATTTTTATATATATTCCCTGTTAGACCATAGCTAATCAAAGAAAAGCTGGTATTAAACAGTCCAAAAAATACCAGCGCTTGAGCCGCAGAAGTCGACGTTGCGGGTTCGATTCCCACTGTGGGACAAATGTTTGTACGATTAGCTAATGTTTGTCTCGGGTCTGGGTGTTTTCTATGTATAATATGTAGGTATTTACAAAAAAAAATATGTAAGTAGTATATAAGTCATGTAGTTCCCATAATACAAGCTCTGCTTAGTTTGGGGCTAGATGATGCTGTGTGAAAAATCTCCGGAATTATTTTATTTATTTATTTTAAATTTCAAATCAGTTGTGTAATAGTTGGATTTATTGCTGAAAGCGTTCTCTTCAAAGCATATTTCGTATGGTATAAATCTAGAAGAAAAAATAAAGGACGGAGTATCGCCTTGTAAAGAAATAACAGCGCTTTAATAATTATGTCACTGTTTCGAATTAACTATAATATTGACTCGTTGCAAAACCATCCAATTGATTTATAATCCCTATACTAAATTCTTAGCAAATTTAATACGACATCGCTACTAATGATGCGATGTCTTGTTCAAAGGTTGAGCCACTTTGAGCCATGGTAATGAGCCTCTATACAATCTCGCGGTTTCATTTGAAACTCGTAAACTTATTGAGCTCTCGTTGGATAGTTTACTAGTTTTCTAAGCAATATTATTTGAAGTTTTCTCATCATGAATTCAAAGATTTCAAACTGATTTTAATAGATCTATTGGGTAGGATATTGTGATCAGAGATTTGGAAAACTGGTCGTTTAAGGCAGCATTGTAGATTTCTTGAAACATTATATTTATGACATAAAATAACATGGACTAGGTCAAGGCCCAATCGAGAGTCTAGACATAGTCCGTAAAATACAATCATAACTTTGTCTACTTAAAAATCAAATTTAAACGAAGAAATAACGTTGAAACGATAATTACTTTTAACAATCATTTTAACGAAATGTAATGGACAACGAATATAATTGGACAATCGATATAATTGGACAATCGGTGGCAGATAATAGGGTGTCGAAGTTTTATTTCCCAATATTTTCATTCAATTTCAAAGTTTTCACTTCGGTCCGTTTTAAAGACGGTCGACCCGTCTTTTGAACACCGCCTTTTAGGAATGTTGAAAGTAAATAAAATCGTGCATCGATGTGTCTAGGATATTGTCTATTGTAACTACATCTGTATTTATATCAAGTACTTAAAAAAATTACAAAAATGATTTTTTTCACAAATCTTTGTTTTAACACTGCCTCACACATTTCTGAGAAATAGGTCCCAGTTCATAAAATGCGAAGTTTTTCACTAATTAAGTGTTATAACAATCAACCCGCGGCGGCGTGAGAGCCTCAGATTATTTCTATTCGTTAATAAAATTCAGAAGAAAAGCTCATTATTCTTAATGTTTACTAGTTATTTTTCGTGGTTCAGCTTAAATCTTATTTCCATGGAACCAAAAATGAAAAAGAGCTCTGAACTAATTCATTAGACTTGAATGGTAAGCTTTATATGATCTTTTTTTTTATTAAACTTCACCTCTATATTCTCAAACAATATCTAACACTTGAGATTAAATTAAAATCAATTAGGTACTGCAGGATATTCTGTGTGCTTTCATTACTCGTAATAAATTAATCTCGCCAATTATACCTTATAACGATCCGTAAACTAA
Source organism: Perizoma affinitatum (assembly GCA_961405105.1). Taxonomy (NCBI): domain Eukaryota; kingdom Metazoa; phylum Arthropoda; class Insecta; order Lepidoptera; family Geometridae; genus Perizoma; species Perizoma affinitatum. The sequence goes on along the minus strand of OY560194.1, from coordinate 12,977,126 downwards.
AATTAACGAAAAAGGTCACTTTGTCAGTTACCACTCAAGGGTGTTCGTTTAACCCTCAAACAAACGAATTTCATAATTACGACACTTAACAGAAAACTGTCCTTCCAATCGGACGTCAATTTTCACCCTTTTTAATAAACTGCCACTTCGCATCACCTCGATTCGTTGCCTACAAACAAGATACATTCAAGCAGACTCGACATTAATATGCGACTTATTGTCGCGTCTGGAAAATGGCCGACCAAATTTGGTGTGAACACGATTATCGAATAATGACAGCTCAAATGCAAAACGTATGATTTATGTGCGAAACAGAAAATAGTACTTTGAACGGGTTGCCCGTTTACAAAAAATATATGATGAAACTTAGTAGCCCTTGTAGAAAAACAGCTATGTAGGTTTTGTAGGCCTTTTTTTGTTAGCACCGTCGACGACATATCCTAAAATGATACCAAACCACGATAATTTCAATGCCTCGTAAAGTCGTCAACCATAATTATGATTTATGAGTTTTAACACTCTTTCGTTTCTAATAAATATTCAGTTGCTATCAGAAATTGTTTGTTCTGATTGTGCAACTTTAAACAAAGTCGCGCCTTAAAACATTTAGCACCTTGAAAAAAAGTAGTATCTTCATTATTGTGGAACTGGAGACAAAGTCGCGTCTTCAATATCGCACTCAATAATGCGTTTCTAGCTGCAAGGGGACAAACGGACACCAAACAAAGTGTTCTTCATAATTGCGTCAATTTGCCGCGAGCACAGCCGCCGCTGATGACGTCACAAATACATTTTATACCGCACGGGACTTTGCGACATTCATAATTAACACCAGCCAGGACCACTGCCGTTTACCTTATGTGTTACATAGAGGGATGTGAATAATTACCAGACCGAATTAAATGCTGTGTTCGTCGTAATTATACGATTCTAACTTAGATTTAACAAATATATTTATTTACCAAAAAGTGTTACTGATTTTTCTGGTGATACAAAATACACAGAAAATAATATATAAGTTTGACCTATCTATACATTGTTTGCAATGGCGGCCTTTAGCTAGTTTCATCAGTATTCTATACAAGTATATTTCTACTTGTACATAGTTATTTATTTATTTATCTTATAGGTCGCGGGAAGTGAATGTAGGTGACCCAGAATCTCGTCATTGACTCTTTAGGTGAGGCTTATGAGGCTTAAGTGGACTTCACAAACTGTTTATAAAGAGTTTCGCTAGATCCTTTCCGTAAGCCCGAAACGATCAAACTTCAATACTAACTATCCATCACTCTATGCTTCTGATTTTTTGTCCCTCTCACACTCTTCATTCATATCCCTTGTCCCCTTTATCCCTTGTATTTTTTTTATATCACAAGGTGGTAAACAAGCATTCGGCGCACCTGTTAGTAAGCGGTTACTAAGGTAACCGCTATGGTAAGCTAAGGTCTGTGGACGCTTGCAATACCAGAGGCATAAAATGCGTGTTGCCAACTCTTAAATATTAAAAATGCCTTTTTTAAGAACCTAGTCCTTTACCCCGGTCCGTAGACTACGGTCCGTTCCACGAGTTTCAACTACAGAACTCTGTCACTGCCCGTTCCCGTCCCGGCACCTGTAATCGTCCCCGTCTCGGCCACAATTAACGTCGGCTCTAGTTTTCTTCTCCGTGGAAATAATTGCGATTGAGTTGAATTTCGCTATCTGACGCCGTCGCCATTAATTGGTGCTTAAATAGAGAATTCATTTCCCGACAACATCCCGCTGATGGGAATTTTCCCATTTTTGTGTTTCAGTTTCATTTTAATTGTGTTGGGTTTTTAAGCGTAGGCTTTTTGTAATTTGTTTGGTGCTCTGTTGCGCTGTGTCTTCTGTTTTTACCCGACGACTGTCTTGTTTTTAGAGCTGTACTTTATTTTGCAAAAAACATGCCTGATGTGATGAGAGTGAATAAAACAAAAGAGATTTATGTCAGTAGTATAGTAGGCATCCGTGATCTCTGCCTGCTCCACTGGAAAATAGGTATGAGTTTATGTATGTTATGTATTTATTATATATAAGTAATTGTCAACACATTTTCAATACAATTACTGCATAAATCGGAACGTTCCTGACCAAACAATATCGTGACGGTAGTAATATTTTTTTTTAAATATGTCGAGACATCTGTCATCCAGTCTACCTGCGACTTTAAAAGCTGTAAAGCCTTTGAAACGTCAGGAATAACGAAGAAATAAAAAAACGCTATTAATCCGTGTTTCATTCATAACCGTATTTTATTATTACAAATAATCTCAAAATGTATATTATTTGTTAATCAACTATTAACGTTGATTACCAGATCAACAGCGTTGACTTATAATTTAGGAAAAAAACATGTGTTTTAAGTAAAAGGCCAATAACAGACCCCATTGCCCCATTTTTATAAATAATGTATTAGGTTCTTGAGGTAAGAGTGAGTTACAATTAAATAATGTAGGCAAATTTCCATCAGATGAAGTATATATCCATACACTTTCATATGTTCTTTCAGCATAAACGCAGTGCTACAATGTAAAGATTTGCATATTTTATTCCGCGTCAGAGCCTACATATAAATATTGACGCCAATTGTACATAACAATTCCACCGGCAACACGCGGCAACTGATCGCCAAAACGCAGCACTAAATTTTGAACGCATCGTTAACCTCGCTTTCTATGGAATGGGTGCGTTCGTTTCAAATATATTTAATATTTTAGTGGCGCCATCTGTGCCCAGTTTCACGGGATTATTTAAGAGGCGCGTGATATTTTGAAGAAAGAATTAACTGACTGTTTTGGAGATGTTGACCTACCCTCTTATTCATAATGCTTTAGCAGGTCGCCCTGTCCTTTTCTAACATTAAACATAGGATAGAGACAAATCCCTAATGTTCGTGAGTGATTATGGATAAGGATTAAGGTCTGGTCAAACTGATGCGGTGGCAGTGGCGGTGGCGATCAATGCGTTCACGCTTTATTTAACTTTAAAAACTATTTCCATTTGATCTTTGAGCTAATCTGAAATATCTACGGCCCCCGACGTTAACTATGTCGTTAACGTCTCGCTGCCGATTGCCAACGTTTGCCACTCCTCGGCCACCATTCAGTCGTTGTCCTGCTCCACCTATGTCCCGCCCAACTCCATTGCAGTTCCATAATCCTAAAGCAAAAACTAAGCGTAGTAAGTGTAATTTTTTTTCCTCTTGTCGAACTCATTCACTATTTATTTTTTGTAGACTGTTATTGATAATAATAACACTTTAGAAATGTTATTTCCAAGTGTGTAATAATTATAATATAATAAATAATAATAATAAAGCAGGTCATTTTTCACACTGCATCATCTAGCCCCATAGTAAGCAGAGCTTGTGTTATGGGAACTACATGACTGATATACTACTTATATACTTTTTTTTTTTTGTTGTAAATACATACATATTATACATAGAAAACATCCAGATCCCGAGACAAATATATGCATATGCAAACATTTGTCACGCGGCGGGAATCGAACCCGCAACCTTCTGCGTCTCAGGCGGGCCTTCGCCCACTGCGCCACAGAGGTCGTCTTAGTGGGAGATAAAATATATTGTATTGTAATTTTCTGCCTTGGGATCGCTCTCTTTGTGTCTGATAGCATCTTGTCACAATATTACCTGCATAAAGTAGCAGCAGTTGTATAAAATCTAAATAAATATATAAACCACCGCATCATCATAAAACATCCCATCACCGTCGTAAAGCAAACTTTAAAAATGCACTCTGCCTCGTAAACCAGCTGTAACGTGTAATAACTTGCTACGAAGTTGCTACGTAGTTGCTACGGTGCTACGTTACTACGGCTACTGGCTACGCCGTAGCACTTGAGGCTTTGGCTCTGTAATGTACCTACTTAATTGTTGCTCACTCTTAACTCAACAAAACTTCTAAATTATTTATAAAATTGAGGTTATTTTTCAAAGACATGTTTCAGCCTATACGTCAATACTGCTGGTTACTGGTGGTTTATGTATAAACAATTATACGTTGTAAACAAATATACATTTAAACTGAAAATTATACTTTTATTTATTCATTTTATTTTTACCCGCGAATTAACGAGCCTTTATATGCATTTGCCGTAAGTGTTTGTACGTATGGGTGTTTACAGTTATTTCCAAAATCCGCATTCTGATCGGATAACGATCGGAATGCGGATTTTGCCATCGCTTTTTATGAATTCAAAGGTGGTTTTTTGAATGAATTTACTGCAGAAATTAGTGTACAATTGAGGACGGCAACACACGTCAGGAGTTTTATAATTTTGAAATAGAAATCGTTTGCAAAAATTCGCATTACGATAGCCTAGCCTAAGTACAATAATTAGTAGGTATAATAAAAAGACATCTGTATGTTAGTAAAAAGGTCGAGGATTAAGCCACTCTGTTTTTCAGCCAAACCTACTGATGAAGCTGCTGTGTAGATAGTTTGAGAGATAGATAGTAACAGACAGACAAACTTAAACGACTTCCAGCAAACGCATATACGAGATCCTTACGTCGCATATAAAAACATTATTAATTACAATTCAGCGACACCACGCATAATGCAAAGTGCACAAAATTATTTCCACCACAATGGTCCCGCTCGCCGCAACGAAAAGTAATAAACTAACTTCTCATATTCTCTACCCTAATCCTTCCGGAATAAAGCTCTTAAGTGCTGGCTAGCAAGTAAACACAGTATTATCTTGACACGAGAATAATAGAGCTAGAATTTAGAAGTCGGCCTGAAATTGTCGACTGAAATAGCTGGAATGTCGTAAACTGCAGTACAATAGAATTATATAAGGATGAAGTGGCAAATACGACGTCTCTTCAGTTAAATAACTTGTATATTATGGTATTCTTATCTTGAAACGCATAAATTCAAGTAATACTATAATCTAATTATAAATATATATCTAAACTATCGACTAGGTACAACTTAAGTATTAGAAATTGATTTAATTATACAACAGGGCCTTCCTGACATAGATAACGTATGGCCATAGATAATGACGATTACAGGCATACTGATAGATCATCGTCTCAAACTCATCGTCAGGCATGCTGTTGAAGTTTTTAAAACTTAGGTTCTTTTATATGAGTCTATAGAGAATAGAAGTCGAGTTTAAATATATATATATTAATAAGTATATAAAGTAAGATTAGAGCGTTTAAACAAAAAAACAAACACTTTAGTTTTATTATTAGTAGAGATTGTACGATTTCTTGTCTATTATTTTATCTTTTCTGCTTACTTTGGGGCTAGATAATGCTGTGTGAAAAATGTCCAGCATTATATTATATTTATTTATTTACTTTTCTTACTAAATATTGGTTAGTTCCAAAATCAATCAAATCAAATTATAATTAAAAGAATTGAAAAACATTAATTTGCCACAAGACCCAACAATCAACAAATAGTCTACTTATAAGTAGACTATTTGTTGATTGTTGGTTCTTGTTGTGCAAAATAAAACTAATTAATGTCTGAATCCCATAATAATCCAAACTAAATACGGTCATTATTAATTAAATTAATTTAAGATATTATTGTAAAAGTATTATACGATTTCGTGCTATTATTTTTGTTGGTAAACTCTACACCTCAAAATCAATAGTAATAAAAGTATCCCACCAAATACAGTCATCAATAATTAAATTCATTTAATGATGCTTGTCTCCAAATAATTACAATTGGGCTCTGAGCCAATTAATGCATATTTAAAAACCCGTACGGATACGGCAGCAAGTTGTGTTAAATAATTCAACACACACCACGAATAAACAGATACGGAATACGTTCTGTAAACGATAAATAATTCCCGAACTGAATTTCCATTCTAAAACTGGACTCTGCATAGTTCCTAACAATTCCGATTTCCAGTTTAATCTATAATAATAGAGGCTAATTTTAAGATACTTCAAGCGAGATCAAGTTTGAAACTTCAACTTAATTTTGAGAGGGAATTCTGCCACTTCAACTGCAGCCATCCTATCAATAACGTTTTTGTATTCCACACTTTCAATTAGAAAAGCGAAGATGTTCCCATCTCTAGGCTGATAGAAGGCAATCCGTCAATAACCTCATTAAAATGTTACGTATGATCCGCGAGAACGGAACGATCCTATTGCAACAGACAGCATTTTTCCATTCGTTTCCCTTCAAACTCGGTCGAACCTGCCATTCCGCGTTTTTATACGAACGGAACGTGTTTGATGGCGCTTTTAAAGTTCTAAAACTAGACCGGATTAAACCAGTTTTGTTTGAGACCGGCAATAAAGCAGGCGCGGGTTAATTTTGGCCGTTTGGCATCTGAAGTGACGTTAAAAACTAAACCAATATAGTTGTTAAAGTGCTCCGGGAGGGTTATGTAAGGGTACGTGACCGGGACATATTTGGCAACCGGCCGCCGCCATGGTTTAAGAAGCCAGCAAGAGTACTAGCTTCATGTTTAAATAAGATTTTCGTGAAAAAGTTTAGCTATAATTTGTTTCAAGACCGCCATTTATTTTTGTACAACACTAAACCCTGTACATACACTATATGTAAGTTACTGTCAAATACTAAAACACTACTCAAGTTTTAAGAAGAGTTGGAAATAGATGGCGCTGTATGTTAAAAAAATGTATTTTTCTTATTAAACGATCAGAAGGGTTTCCTTATGGCGTGGCAAAAAAATACTGTTTGACGGCAGAAAAGGATAAGGTGGAAGCACTATCTTCCCCGGACGAACTATTTTACAAAGGAATCCTACTCCTAAAAATTAAGTACTCTCAGTAGGTTAGTAAGTATAGGAAAATTCACACCAATCCCCTTTTAATATTTACTTCAGACATTATTTAACAAGTACATTATAATCTCTATGAAATACAATCAATTTCCAATGCTCTAATTTCATCCATATTTCATAAAAGTCTAGTGCCAACTCCAACTTAATAATTTCCTCTCAATATTATCAAATTAAAAAGCCTAACACCTAGTTTAACCTGAGTCTGAACGAATCGAATTCGATTTGAAATTGTTTTCGCAATCGAGGCTGGCGCGCTTCCCGACTACGTGGCCCGACTACTGATCCGACCCGACTTATCAGGGTACTGGACAGGCTAAGTGCCGAAATCAGGAGAGGGGCTGGTGGGGCAACATTTTAAAATTTTTTTTTACTTTTTTATTGGCGAAGGAAAACATAGTGAGGAAACCGAATAAGCAAGATATAATTACTACCAATTACTAAGTACTTATAATAAAACAAACAATTTACCTACCGAATCGCTGCACCCATGGGAATGAGGATTTGTTCCGTAGTGCGGCAATTTGGTAGGTCAGTAGAGTATTCCTACCAAATATAATGTATGGACGTACTTCTGACCACCCCATTCTTGGTATCCTCAAAGATAGAAAGCTGGGAATGCTACTACTACCCAAAAAAAAAAGGGTCTATACCGAGTATACTCATAATGCTTAGTCATGCCTCTGACTATCTCTGACAGATCTGCGTACTTACTATAGATTATGATTATGTTTAACATATATATTATAGCCGTAAGCCCCCCCCCCCCCCTACCGTCCTAGCCACAGCTACTTCAAGCATCTATGCCCCTCTTCTATTCCCCCCTGGTGACGTATCTGGCAAGCCAAGTCCGGCGTAGCACGAAGCCATGCAGAAGAAGCGTGAGCCAACTTTGCGAAATATCACCAGTTTTTTTCGATTTAATTTCTTTCCGATGGCGCTTAATAGGCAGTTCAGGGTGAATTATGTAGAGAAATAAATGGCTAGTTTCGTGTGCGAGCGCTTTAAGTAGACCATGCTATTCATGGATAAAACCATAGTGATTTCAACGCCTTTATTTTGTTCCTATAAAACATATTCCGTGGATAACGTCGCGGTAGTGATACGAATTATAATTCGTTAAACATACGAATGAACGGGCAATAAGGTCACATCCATGGTATCGCGACGCACAAATTGAGAAACGTACAGTCTTGAAAGGAGATCTCTCCACTTGAGTCTAGGGTCGATCCCTTTGCGAATTTTACCTACTGCCAGACTATAGACAAAGCTGTACTGATTCGATTTAGTTACGAACGAACGGGATCTTCTTTGATGTGTCGAATGAAAGGCACCGATCCGTCTGTAATACACTTAGCCGGGCCATTTCAGCCTCCCTGTTCCCCGGACGAGCGGGGAAAGCCCCCAGGATGCACTCGTACCCATTTTCAATAAGATTTTCATTAAGCGTTGAAAAGTTTTTAATGAGCACGGATTTGGTACAACCCTTGCGGAGTGCTGGCGGTATATTTGCCTGTATTGCCTCTTTTGCTTTCGTTAATCTTTTCGAGAGTTTAGGAGGAATTGATTTTTTGATTACCTTTCTTTAGCCGTGTAAGTATTTGTGTTCAGACTGGTGCTTGGAGTTTTAGTTGTTACTTAGCAACATTTTTTAAACGTAAAGCTAAATGTAAAGTACTAGGCTTAAAAGCTGAGTATGCAGGAACTTGGAACCTTCCTGTCGTGGAAAGTACCAAGGTCGTGGGTTCGAACACGGTCGGCACCAATAGAATTTTACTTACACTCCAGAAACGTTCTTGCGCAACATATACGCCGCCTAATTAGTTAATTAAATCAATGACTGTTTTATTCTTTGATGAATAAATGTATTTCCTGTCTTTCAACTTATTCTCACAATTCAAGTCTGATGAAAACTACTCTACAAATACCAAGAAATAAATCGACGTTTAATATTAAAATTCCGAGTAAAACCGTTAACTTATGTAATGTTGCTTCCTTCACGGCTATGAAAATGTAACTACCTACCTGTAGTTCAGGAAAACAAATCGAAGTGCGGAAATTACTATAAGTAGCAGAAAATAAGCTTAAACTAATCCAGACGCGACCCACTGATGCGACTTTTTGTCGCGGCTCGTCCAATCTATGTTGAACGCTGTAAATGTGCCTACTATGGACATTTACATTTACAGATTGTCATGATATCTCTTGTAAGTTACAGAAATAAACTAGAAGGAACTATAAACACATTTTCCATTGTGAACGAAATGGAAATTTAATGGAATGGCAGTATAGCCGGTGTGTCAAATTGGTTAAGAGTGTTGTCTTTTGAGTTGATAAAAAATCTTCAAAGATAAGATTTATTGAGGAAAAGATTAATAAATTATATAAAAGTATTGAGTACAGTAAAAAATAAAGGAGGTAGCAGATTTAACATAAGAACACATTTTAAGCTACCTAAAATATAGAAGGAGTTTATTGTCTGCTTCCCAACCAGACAACGGCCGATAAGATATCTTGTAAAGTTTTTGAGAATTCCACTAAAAGCCGCGACTATAAGTCGCGTTCGTTATTCTTACCATGGGCAAGCAAATAGGGCCACATCTGATAACCGTTCGGTAGCTTTCTTCGGTTCACGCCACTTGATTGATGCCTTCATCGTGCAGTAGGATTACGCGCCGCTCAAGGAAACAGTTTATTTTGCTTTTTAATTAAATTTTGCACTTACTAGCCTGATTAATGTTTAGGTTGAGGTGCCTCGCTAGTTTTAACGACATCGGTTTCTAAAATGTATCTGGTGCTCAATTTCAATTCCGCCCAAAAATTCTGACAGTAAAGTACAACTAGCCTGTACCTGCAAACGAACGATTTGAATAAGTTTATCATGATTATTCTTAGCTGATAGATGTCCGAATCAAGAGTCGGCCATTCCTATTTTAGTATCTAGGCAAGCCTAGGTACTGGAATGGTCAGTCTACCATTAATTCTAAAACAAATCCTTTGAACGGGTAACGAACATTTCCGTTCGTCCCCATGACGGATTTTTTATATAGAAATCTGATAAGCACTACGTAGCAAAAAACGTATCTATAAAAAGTTATTGGTAAATAGGGTAATTTCAACCAATTTAATATAAAAAACCACGAACAATAGACACTTCGTGCAACTTTATTGGCCTTTGGTTTTGGTTTTTATGAGATTTCTTTGAATAAATAATGCTGGACATTTTCACACAGCATCGTCTAGCCCCAAACAAAACATAGCTTGTATTACGGAAACTAAATGATTGATAATATACTTATATACATCTTTTTTTGTAAATACATAAATATTATACATAGAAAACATCAGAGATTGTTATTATTTACAAAACGTCCAGATGGAGCAGTCATCAAAGACCGGATTTACATTATTAATACAGAGAATAAATTATTTAACAGTGTTTCTTTTGACCGAAAAACAAAAATAACTGCCTCCAAGCAGAGTTTCATCAAACCACAATCCACGTCTTGAAGCTTATCAGAATAATCCGAGCCCGAGATCGCTTCAAATGAGCCGCACTAATAAAGCGTAAAATCTAGCGAAAACATTTTGCCAAGACGTAAAAAGCAAAGAAACCAGATACGGTGTTTTACTTCAAACTGGACGCATTCACACAGAAAGCCGGTTCCGAACGACGAGCACATTGGACCTAAGCAATCAACTGGATCAGAGTCAATAGGTGAACTCACAAGAATTTAGAAATGTCTACTTTAAATTACGTGATTTTGTTTTTTAAATTAAGTGAATTTAAGCTAAGTTTCCTGAAAAAATCCCCTTGTTATAGTTGCCTAAGCTCGCCTTTTTGCATGTCCTGTAAGTATGTTTTTTAGTCTGTGTTCTATGTACAAAAATAGTGATATAAATATATTTATTGCAAAAATTGGTTCAATACAAGATACTAAAATTTAATTTTGTGTCCATTATGTACTTTATAACATGCAAAATTAGATCCAGGCACTAATTTAAGCTACTTAAAGCTAAAAAATTATAGGTCCGCGCATTCAGAGAGATCAACGGCGGCAGCCTGCTTTCTACAATATGGCTTTCTAAAAGGGTGGCTCCTTCCGCCTCTCCACTCCCCCCTTCCCATACTACCCTTCGGAAGCACAGTCTGGGTATAGGCCGACTATTTCCTTCAGACTAGGGATATCAGACATGCCACGGTAATGTACTAGTCAAATGTATGAACTAAAGAGCTTCCTTTAAATTTTTGTTCATTTTAAAAGGAATCTCATTAAGCCATTGGTGACGGTCAATGTCCCGCAACGGGCTATAGAAAGAGCTATGTTCGGAGTTTCACTACGTGATAAAGTCTGAAACGAGGAAGTCCGTACAGAATCTAAAGTCACCGACATAGCTCCTAAATGGCAATGGGCAGGCCATATAGCTCGCTGAATCAACTACCGCTGGGGATGAAATATCTTGAAAAGTGACTACGAACCTGATGACGCGAGTAGGAAGCCCATCCTCACCCGACTAACCGATGACATCTCAAAGGTTGAAGGTAGTCGATAGATAGAGGTCGTTCGTCATGGCACTCTTTGGGATACTCTTACGTCAGTGTGTCACGGTGATTTTGGGTCTAAGTTCGATATAAAGGACATTCGTCATGCACTTACGCATTCGCTCGACCATTTTTTTCGTCGAGTTACGTTTGCAAATAGATCTCCACGAAAAGTGTTTTATTTTAACAGGATAATTTAAAATCTATGTCCACCCTGAAAGTCCATTCTAAATTGGTGAAAGAATTTTTGAAATCGGATGGGGGTAATCACCCCTTTATACACACTTACAAACTTTATTTCTTTGTAATACAGTATAGATGTTTATGTGAGGAATAAGTGTTGATTTTTATGTTCCTGTGTGTCCTTCAATAATGTGGATCGTAAAAGATGTAGCAACTTAGGTTTATTAAGAATCTGTTATGCTACATGTATCATTAAAAAATAACTTTAAAACTTCTGCGCCTTTCTCAGAACCACCATTTGACTACCTGCCTGCTTAGCATGAGGACCCAAGACAACGGCTCTGTCGACCAAGGAAACAAAACGTATTCTGTCCCTCTCTTTTGTTTGACGAAATTGACGACAGAAATAGTTTTTGTTTTCTCTTACGTAGACATCGTTTTGTCATGGGTGCTCATGCAAAACGACCTGGTCATATCACTGATATACCGTAGCGTGGTTAAGAAAGAACCTTTGATACGAAGAAGATTTTACAGGCGAAGTATTATCCGAATCGACTTTCCCAGCGCCATTGCTCCCCCCACTATTCTAGCCTTCCCCACAGTGTTGTCTATATTGGCCGCAAAGCAATAATGCTCGCATTACTATGTTCCGGTCGGCTGGGCGAGAAAAGCGTTATCGTTGGCGTTAAAGACTCTCTATACAACGTCGGAGGATATACAAGTAATTTTTATAATGGATATTAAGGGGAAGCGCTTGTATTTTTTGTAAGTAGAAAACGGTCGTCTTATATTGCAAATTGGGACTGATTTCCCTAAATTCTAACATTCACAAGACTTTCATGATTTCAGAGAATCGTTTTGTTCGTCTAAGCCACTTTGCGTAACTTTGTGACTCAAGGATAAGTACGAATACTTAATACTTGAATACTTTAACATTATGTAAGTATTGCAAGTATCAATATTGATATTGGATCTGAGTGTTTGCTATGAAATTAAAAAAAAAATATTACAAAAAAGTAAGTAGTATATTAGTTATGAAGATAGTTCTCATAATACAAACTAAATAAATAATGCTGGACATTTACACACAGCGTCATCTTGCCGAAAACTAAACAAAGCTTGTATTATGGGAACTACATGACTGATATACTACTTATATACATTTTTTTGTATATACATACATATTATACATTGAAAACACCCAGGTCTGCTTAGTTTGGGGCTAGATGATGCTGTGTGAACAATGTCCAACATTATTTATTCATTTATTTAATTAAAAAATGCAACCCAATTAAATCTTAAAACCCAAGATTTAAAGTCAGATAAAAAAGATAAACGCGATAAAAAACCGTATTAAACTAACCTACAATTAAGATTTCAAGATATATCAATGTCACTGTTATTTGACATTTGATGAATTTGTGCTTGCACCTGAGACCACAAAGTTTGAATTCGGAATCCGAGTTCCCCAAACAAATATTCAAGCATTGGCAAAGTAAAGCACGTCCATTCATCCAGCTCGACGACCCGTGGTTTCCTATCGCAGACTAATCGGTCACTTCCTACTCCTGCCTACCACAGATCCGCAAGCCCGAGGAAATAAAGTACTTGTGAATAAGCTACTCATTACTTATTTACGAGCAAAAAGTGAAAACAGCTTTGAGTTGTAAAGTAAACTGCGGTGTTCTTTCGCAAGAACTTTTTACTATGACTGTAAAGTCAAAGTAGACTATTTATGGCCATCACTAAAGGCTTTAAAATTGTTTATTTATCATATTATTATTATATTTATATTATTTATAAACAGTGTTTTGTTTTCTACTTTTGAACTTGAAATAAGCGTTTGCAGTATTTTGATATTACTTCGCAAGAGAAAGGTATCGAACGGTACAAAGCGAAATTAATAAAACGTTACGAATCCTCACCATTTTCATTTTCTAAACAGGTGAAAATTGTAACGCCATTTTAACGAGTTAAATCTCATTCTCTATTAAGAGCTGACAATAATTAACAACACTTGGAGTTGAGATCAATTTTGTTGCATTCCAATTATTGTCGGGTCTTTGGGGGTTCGAGGGCGAAGCCCGACCTCCTTAATTGCAGCGGCTTCGTGATGCGGCAAATTAAGCTCTCACTACCAAGATGGAATTACATTTTAGCAGCAAATATTGAAAACGCTGAAATTGATTCATGAAATTAAGATTTTGTTACAATTTAATTAGGTACACGAAAGTGAAATTGAATAAAAAATATATAGTGAGTGGCAGAATGATTACGGTACGCCATGCAATTATAAAGTTACGTAGTCGATGGTCTAATGGGCGGGAATATTTGACAGACGTCATTTTTTTTTTAAATTGCGCCATTGTTTTTGCTTGCGATGGTGATAATGAAACGCTGCTAATTTCATGAAAAGTGAGATATTGAAGCAATTTCTGCGCAAAAACGATTAAACGTAAACAATAAACAATGATTTTAGTGTCCATTTACATTATTGTGCTTTGAGGCGAGACTTACGTATAATGGACACGTTGGTCCCATGGGCCATGGCCATCCTTGTGAAACTAACCATAGCGATATACGTTTAGTGATGTAATGGCTGTTGATAAATTACATTTCACATTTGATTTTTGAACGAGGTCAGGACTATTTATAAATAATAAATAAATAAACCGGCAACCGAAACATATTTAGATATTTATTATTTATACATAGTCCTGACCCCACTAGGATTCCATGTGTTGTGTACCATGGTAACGCAACACCGAAACAAATATCTGCAGAACATCATTTGTCCCGCAGCGAGAATCGAACCCGCTTAAAACGTACACGCTTTAGAATGCGTTTTTGCATTTAATAATCACAATGGTGTGTATTTTTAATCTTTTATTAGCGAGAAAGTCAAAAGTAATAAGGTAATGTTGCCTTTGTTTACTGCTATCTTAGCTGTTCAAGTTTCGATACTCACAGGTCAAAGTATTTTGAGTTTCAAATTACGGTATCTTAGGACTGTTTGACACCGGCCGTCCCTCAAACTTCAAATTTGAGTTCAAATAGGAGTTTAGCACTTTGCTTTTAATGTCAACAAACTGGAAACTTTGAGACGCCGATATAAAGTTAACAAAACGACGCGTAAAATAACATTTTCGTAAACAAACTCGTTGCTTAAGTATAGATAAAATGGAAGCTTACGATGTCGGCAAGAAATTAAGCGGTTGAGCGGGCTTGGTTGATCCTGGAAACTTCATGTTCGCTGTTATCAAATGGGCCAATGGACAATTATTATGATTTTAATCTCATTTTTGCAGAAAAAAAATAAAAAACTGAAATTTTCTTCACAAACCATCAAAGGTTTTGTATATGTATATCCATATTTTTATCAGAAAGTAGAAAACTTCATTCATTTTAATATGTAAATACAATTAATCAACCCTAATTAAATTATAGTTTCTTATATTTGTGTTTATTTAGTTACTTTAATCAAAACGGTTACATACAGCAATAACATTAATTAAAGATGAACAACAGTCAAATTAATTCAATAAATTAAAAAGAGACAATCTTATTGAGTAAGATGACAAAAATACAATAAAATAACAGTAAGTGACTAGATGTACAACTATGAATCACGCTTACAGAATATCAAACATTCTGCAAAAAAATTAATCCATATCCGAGAACAATTTTTTTTTTTTAATGTTGCCAAATCCGTTGCTATATATAACTCACAGCACAAAACCCTACATACTGTATAGCTTAGTAGGTATACTAGGCTTCTACGTCACGGCAATACAAACTCAGGCAATAATTTACCCCTTTTACTGCACCCTCGTCGGACCCCGATTAAGCCGAATATTACCTTGCACCTAAGTTACGTTAAGTGTTTTCCCAACTGGGCTTACCTTTATTGTTCAGTGAAAAATGTTCAGCGCCCTGGATTAAGCTTAACTTTTATGCTTAAAAAGATGTGAAATAACATTTTAGGCTGAGGCCTGCCACATTTTGCCTGTAAAATATGTACTCATAACTGTTATGCTGAAGTATTGTGCAAAATTTTAGAACAGAGGGAAAATACTTAAATCAATCTATTCCCAAATAGAGTTAAAAGAATGTATTTTAGTTTAACCAGCGCAACCATATACTGAGATATATCCATATATCCTTTTACTGTGATTAAGTTAAAAATAAGGTTCCGACCGAATTAGCTCCAATTGGGATAGACCTGTTCATTTTCGTTTTAGCGGGTGAATTACTCATGAATTTTTGCGAAGGCTTTAAAGGAGAAGGTTTAAGCGGCGAACGACGCGCCTGTAGCGTTGGCGTAGGCGATTATCGCGATTTCTAGCGCTGATGCCTGTGATATTTTCTTGGCGTTTTGTTTTTAGCGGAAAATTAGGGGTTACAATCTTTGACATTTAAAATGTTGTGTTTGTAAATATCCTGAGTGATACAAGCTGTTTCATCTGTATTTTTTGTATATACCTACTTGTACATAGTTGTATGAATAAATGTATTAACCTATATTACATATACATATTGCTCAAAACGGTGAAAGAAAACATCGTGAGGAAACCGGCATGTACTGAAATCAAACATTCGAAGGCATGTGCCAACAGTTAGTGTTTCAATAAGCGTAGATGAGCTTGTAACCTGTCACGTGGAAAGCTAACTATTTGCTAAACGCGGGCATGTGCCAAAAGTAATGTTTAGACGAGTCTCAGACTACCCCCTACTCCCCCCTCAAATATCTACTCCCTGAGTATCTGAGGATGTCCATCGTGTGAGGAATACAGTAGTGTTGGTTTGTTTGTATCTCAATATCTATGGTGACCACACACGTCCTTTCTCATAGAAACAAGGATGCTGCTAGCAGCCTAGGTCCAGGTCTATTATTTGACAAACACATTTCCTCTATTCACTTCGCTAAGTGTGCAAACTCAACCACTTTTCAGTTTAAATTATCAGCCAGGTGCTAATAGTCACATCCAAACTGAACTTTCCTTGTTTCTGTCGGTGCTATCGTGAAGATATATTTCGTATTTACCCTCCTAAGTTGATGATGTGAACAATAGTCCTACATCAAGCAGGCATTAACACACATTGTGCTCTAACGAGCGTAGCACTGATATGATAACAGAGAGTTTCCACTCGATTGTCAAAGGGCGTATATTTTATCTGACTCAGCGGCAATTGATATGGGCGAGGTCGCTACTGTTGTTAGCTTGTTGCTTAGGGGATTTGCACAAAGATGATGAATACTCGATAAAAAAAAACATTTACCAGATGAAGATTAAAATTTATTCAATTACATATGGTTTTTATTGATTTTTTTATTTTTATTGAATAAAAATAAAACAAATAAATATCAACCTTGTTGCAGGTTGATATTTGTTAGACATTAAACGCACGGAGAGATAAATATTTATATCAAAAATATTAACAATTGCAGGATGCTGATTGACCAAATTCCGATATCCAATCGAAGATAAATCGATATACAATAAAAAAACAATCCCTACTTGGAAGTTTTGTTTGTTATTAATTATGTTTTTATTATTTGAATTATGTGGATTAATTTAAATCGTAATTTTCGTAATTTTTTATTTGTCATACAAATCGAACTCATATTTTGACAAAAACTTAAATTAGGTTTCTAATTAGACTTGATTTATTCGTTTATGATATGATTCCTATATTCGTCTAGATAAGACTATGGTCAGAGTTTTGAGGGAAACTCAACCAGGATAAAACGAAGTCTTAATAAAAAAACAATTAAAAAATATCACCAAAAAGTGGCACAGAGTCTTGACTTACTTTTAATTCTTATTTAGGAACAATTATAAAATTTAAGATAGTAGTAGTAACTTAATGTAGGAACCAATATCTTAATCATGTACTTTTTGTAGTTCTTACATAAATACCTATTTAGACTGTTCAAAATTACTTTAGGCAGTAGGCTTCGACTTTTTACAACCAACTCAATACGCTCTACTAAAAATAACAGCAAAACTCGCACTAAGCCCGTATAACGCTCACGATTTTTTCGGCAGTTTCGGTGTATCTACAACTTACGGATTTAGTATTCTTTCCGCGCTTCTTATTTTGCTGTTTTTCGTGAGAAATAACCTAATACTTGGAATCTTCTGATAAAATTACTAATAAAGCAGAAAAGGGTAACTAAGGTACAACGCCCAAAACCTGGACAAATACTTGCAAATCATTCAAACACCTTGATTCGGAGGTATCGTTTGGAGAAAAGCTATCATTGCATTCTTTGAAACCAATATGTGAGCTCTGTCTCGTGGTTACTCTCCTGTGGTTGCGGGCTGATAAGAAAACGTTTCAGTGTGCCCAAAGCTTTATGTGGCAGAAGCCGCGGTCTTCGTCGAAATTAGTAAAGTTTACGCCGTCATTATTGGCGTGCCTGACAAAGGCACGAACGCTTGCCTTTGTAGCTTTGTCGTTTAATTGCGCCTACCACTTAGAACTCTGAATGCCAATGTTCGATTGGAAAGTTGTTTTATGAGACAGACCTCCTGAATGAGAAGTCTTCTAAGAAAAGTGAAATCTTTACGAATCAATCGGTGCTACATTGACCCTAGGAGTAATGTTTACGATTATATCTGAACACAAAAACCTTTAGTTTATTTTCGTGATTGTTAACTAAACGATATGGTGACAAATTAGGTGTGGCGCGTACAAACAAAGGATCTAATAGGAAAACTTAAAGTTAGACAGTTACTCTATAATTATCCCAGCCAATAGGGGTTAGAGTGACCGACCGAATTAACTCGGACACATCCGGAACTTGGGCAACACTAGTTAACCCTCCGGCGCTGTTGAAGGTTGACTTTCAAACGACTGCACTTTAGCCAACTTCGAATGAACATCGTCAAAATTCGTAGCGAGCACAAATTTTGTAACCGCAAATTACGTCTTTGAACGTCCGAAGTGCAGCGGAAATAGCCGAAGTCGCTTCGTTAGAGGTCAGATTGGACCCATTGTAGTCGGGCGTAATCGCCGTCGGACAATGGCCGGTGATGCGACGTAATTGTGGCTAAATAGTCAGTGTTGAATCACACTCGCTCGGATCGGGCGTTTTAAACGCGTTTTACAAATCGCAGTTTTTGAGTGGTACCATGAAATGTTTAACGTGTTGATTATTGTCACCCAAATGAACCGTTCCACTGTGAACGCAGATTTAATTCCGTCTACAATCGCTTTATACCGTCGTAATTTTCGCACGATTTATTTTATACGCGAGTTCATTTACAGTCGAGTTTGTTGCCCAATTTTTCTACGATAACAAAAAAAATTGTTAGAAAAACTGTTATTTGTATTCTAATAACGAGTTCCAGCTGACAGGCGTTGGCGCATGCAAAGCCGCTAATTGAAACTATAAATAAAAACCTTTAGCAATTCTCCCACCTCAATTTTCATTTCAAT
The DNA here is from genome assembly GCA_961405105.1 of Perizoma affinitatum. Lineage (NCBI taxonomy): Eukaryota > Metazoa > Arthropoda > Insecta > Lepidoptera > Geometridae > Perizoma > Perizoma affinitatum. Next base: position 12,958,120 of record OY560194.1, on the reverse strand, counting down.
GTTTTTGTTTTAAGCATGCAATCGACGTAAGAAACCATTTCTCAAGATTGACTTAATGTAAGCCAGCATCTCTTTGCTTCACTTCCGTTAAATTCTAAACAATAGACAAATAAGACACATGTGTCGTGAAACTATGCCCGCAGCGTGAGAGTGAATACTCCGCGAAACACGAGTGCGTTGCGAGCTTTCGCTTGCTCTACGATACAGTTTCGGCAACAACACGGCAATGTACTTAAAACAACCTAAAAAGTTACTCCAAAGTTATTTCCACTAGAAATCGCATAGTAACATCCCTGTATACGCTCTCCCCACTGCCTCGGCAGGGGTAAGGGGTGCGCTCGCGATAACCGCTTTTTATACGCATAATGCTCGGGATCTCTTGCTAAGCTGATAGAATTGTGGTGGAATCAGCAGGCCTTTTGAAGTTCTATTAAATTGTAACACTCGCGAGTTCGCGCCAGCGCGTCCGTGAAATTGTGGCTTTATTGAAATAGCTTCAAATTATATATCAGTCATGTAGTTCCCATAATACAAGCTTTGATGATGTGTGAATGTCCAGCATTATTTATTTATTTACTTATATTATTATAAACTTCGCTTACGTGTGAGGGTTCTTTCAATTATTAAATAATTAATATACTTTATGCGCTTTTTAATCATAGGAATTATACCTAGATCTATTATCTATATTATACAGCAATAGGATCAAAGTGGTTCTGTTTATTGTACGTGCTTTCGATAGCAACAATCAATATTGTAAGTTTATTTATAGTACAAACAATAGTACATCGTATGGCACTTGAAATGCATATCCGTTGTGTGTTCAATGAAATTGTAAACAAACAGACGAACACATCAGGTTACACGCGTTAGACTGATAAAGTGTTAGCTCATTAACATAATACGATAATAATTACTCATTTGAGTAAATATACTTAATTAGAGGCTAAGCTGATGACAGGGAGGTCTAATTAAATAATGTACTTAAAGTTTATAAGTTTTTAGTAGGGGGTAATCTCTGAAACTATTCAACCGATTTAAAAAAATATTTCGCCAATATTTAGAATGTACTTTCAGGGTAGGCATAGGCAACGGAATATTATATATAGCTATATAGTATCCCGTTAAAACAAAAAATAAAGCTTTTCGTGGAGACCAATTACGTTGCAAATCGAGGTAAAATGGTCGAGCGAATGCGTTTCTTACGAACGCTACTTTTCATCAACCACTTTTCAAGGTACCACGTGGGCGAAGCCGTGGTCTAGATATACTTCCATGTAATTTGTAATGTATTTACTAAGCCACATTATATTGTTTTTTTTTTATATAAAGCAAGTAAATTTTCCAGTTTCTAGTAAATATTACAACATATGTGCGCGAATAAAACTCGTAAGTTCGGTCCGAATTTAACCGACCGAATTTAATTAACCCATGTCGTTTGCCTTGCTTCCCAAAACGATACACAAAAAGGTACGTAGCTCATCACGGAGGCATAATTTGGGCTGAGAGGATAGGTTCCTACCTAATGTACGATAAGCAGAACATGGTGTTTCAACGAGGTGCTATCTTATAGAATAGAATACAAAGTGTTTTATTTTACACAATTACAGAGCACAGAAATAACAGGTACAAAATAAATAAATGAAATAGACACTTTGTAATAAGATTTTTACAAAAACACAGATACAAAAACCAAGATTTTTGGAGCAATTATTCATATCTGTGCCGTGTGGGACTAACATGTCTTGTCTCAGCTTAGCGTTGCTCCCGCAAGTGAGAAGCAACGCTGTATTTTCATTATCTTCTAAGTAAATTATGCCTCCGTGATCAAACATTTTGATGCTTGACGATCGTCTCGCTGAGATCGTAATGGGCCTACTGAAGAAGCTCTGAAGTTAGTTAATTGATGTTTCCAAATTTGACATCAAATGGTTGTGATCGTATCTGAGCTTGTCATTTCTAATACGCAAGTACGGAGATTGCTTTTGATTAGTGATCAATATTTTAATAATAATAAATAATGCTGGCATTTTCACACAGCATTATCTAGCCTCAAACTAAGCTTGTGTTATGGGAATTACATGACTGATATTACTACTTATATTCATTTTTTTTATACATATTATACAATGAAAACACCCAGACTCGAGACCAATATTTGCAGATGATACCAACATGATAAAAACTATTCAATTTACGTGCAAGATTCTTGTGTTAACATTATTGGCGGCTGAAAAGACTTTAAATCGAAAAAAAACAAACTCGCTCACGACTGTAATCCTCAAGATATCGATCCTCAGATCCTACTCACTACATGAATCTGTGAGATACGAAGGGGGTAGTCAGAGACACGTCACAGCATTATTTGACACATGTCCGCGTTTTGTATAGTAGTTAGCATTCCACGTGACAGTTCGAAAGCCCATGATCGCACATACCAGAAACGTGTTAAGCATAATTGAAAAATGCATTGTTTGCACGAGACCGGGTTCATACCCCTCACGATTGTCAGATCAGAAGGCGAAATAAATTCTTAAATCGAAATGTAGTAAATTACGTCATCTTAAGCCTAACAAAGTAACACGCCTACGCGATCCAGCCATACAAATGGAGGTATTACCGCAAATCTACAACAAGTGACAAATCCCACTATAAATGTATCCAGTATCGTAGGAACTAGTTAACGCACAGTGGGCACCGTCCGTACACATTAGTGGTCGCAGGCTATAATTTATTTGCCGGAGTAAATAGGATTAGCAGAACGCCGGGCGCCGCACAGTGGGTCATTTTTTGCGGTGCGGACAAAGCGCCACAGGCAGCCGGCCCACTGTGTGAACTTTTACAATATTCCAGCGGACCTGTGCGATATCGATTTATTTTTCCTATCATACGGGAACCGGTAAATTATGCTCTTGTTGAGAATTTTCCCCTTTGCTGCTGCCAAACTTTATACAGAACGGTTCGCACTAGGTAATGTTTGTTTTCGAAAGTTTCAGTATCAAGAATTTATATCTTCGTTCGTCGCTACGGCTACATGTGACAGGTGACAATATTGGATAGATATTGTGTTACGGTAAAGTAATCCGCGTCCTACCCCAGTTTATCTGAGTTCCCGGACAAATAAAAATACTTATCACGTAAGACCAACCCGCTGGCCGGGAAATCGTGGCAAAGGTAATCAGATGTCGCGACCAATCAACGCGTCACACCGGATCGCCATTAGATTTGACCGGTACACCGACGCGACTCGCGGACAAATCACTCGAGCAAAACAAACCCGGAACACTGTCTACGTGAGCAGTTTAGAGTTAAAAACACAAAGCTAAACGAGAGCGTCAAATACGTGATAACATTATCCGGGTGAAAAATGTATCGATAGGTACAAGTGGTGAATCTCGAGAGGGCCACATGCGAATAAATAAACCGTGGGGAGCGGCGCGAACTTGCCAAAAACCCTATTTACTGTGGCGCCGCGCGCGAATATAAAATATTGATCTCAACGGAAATTTATGAAAACATAAAAATGCGGAGGTGCGAATGCCGCCCCTGATGGAATACTACTCTTGTAGGCCCGCCGCGGCCGCTGTCTTCGAGACATTAATCCCGCTCGAGTAACGGCACTCTTCATACGTAAAGATTACCCAAATTATTCTGGGAAAGGATTTCTGGATTTCTCTCTCGATTCTGCAGCGTGCAGGAATTCAATTCGGATCACTTAAATCATTCGTCATAGAAGTTCATAATGGCGATTCGTTCAGAGAAAATTTTGCAAATGAAATTCCGAGAGCGAAGGATCTTGTCCGCCGGGAACCCTCTCCACACCCGGTTATTGCCCATTTTTTATATGGAAAAGTCCATTTTAATCCACGCAGCGGCGCGCGGTCGTAACTCTCGCCTTTATTTAGTCACTAGATTACGTTTAACAAGCCCGCGTTATTTCTGCTTCCTTCCGCTAGAAATGAGTCGATTGCGCTTTTAATTTGTTTCCAAAAATGGGGTATGTGGCCGAATTTGGCTAGCAGCCATGTCAGACAGATTTGGAAATGAGCGATTTCACACTTCACACTTCAAGCGGTAATAGATTTACCGTGTGATTACCAACTCTAGATAAGAGCATATGTGTCTAGGGGCGCGGCGCCAGCCTAAGCTCACTACTGGCCTGGACTTCATACAACGGAATGGAAATTTCAAATCATTGTAAACCGGTTGGTTCGAAATGTTGCACTTTGAAAAATAAAAATCATTGGATGCCACTATAGGCACAGTCAAATATTGTATCCAACTATTTGCAAACGTATTTTGGTAACATTTTAATTGGTTTGTACCAGTTTTTACAATGTATCGCATCACTAAATCTGCGTCCGATGCAACTGCGCTTGGCTGTCAACTTGACGTGATAGATGACGTCATTAATACTCCGTGATCGAAACAAAACGACCCCATTAGTGCTCCGACCATATGAGGAGCTCCAGCTAAATCTCAGCATGAGACATCGGCATAATAAAGCAGATACACAAATCGTCGACACAATCTGAAGGAAAATGAGATAGAACACATCAATCGTTTACGCGTTTGCATCAAAATGTACGGAATCGGGCAGCGTACCACTGGGCGAATAGCAACATGACACATTCCCGATGTAACCCTCATAAAAACCTCGATAAAATATGGAGAGAAACTGCGAGTGGAGGGAAACTATTACTGCGGGTCGTAGAAGGGATGGATTCGGGGTCATCGCATTGTGTCATCTCCCATATCGAAGGGCATCGTTCGTCAATGTAACATTCGGACCCGTTAGGCCCATAAGATGGATGAGCCTTTGGAAAGGCCGTTGCTTCATGTTTACAAAATGTGAACGGTCTCGCTACAGCCGTTTACATTACGTTAATGGATTTTAAATTTTGAAATATTGTTCTTTATTTCAAATGTAAGTATTCATCATAAACTGCCATTAAAATACCAATTGATTAAGTCCAATACAAATGCTCTGAACTATTCACATCACATCTGTTTGGTAAGAGCGCTTTCAATAAATTTAATTCACGCGAAATCTCTTAAATTAAGCTTTTTGCGATAGGGCATGTGGTTGTGTAATAATTGTGTGTATAAATCAAAATGACATGCGTTTAATCGCGGCCTTCTAGGGAACCCTCGAGCCGCATCCGGTAGGGTTCCGCGCGCTTTTGTAGAAAAAAAACTGTAAGAATAGCGACCCTTGCTAATGCACAGGCTATATCTATTTGGGTATAAAGGGCCGTAAGTGTGCTTGACCTCTGTAGGTAGAAGGAACGAGACGATGTTTGTATGTTTAGAGAATCTCTCGTGTAATGCTGACGCGGTATTAGGTTATTTTTCACCGAAAATGTTACACTTGACCCCTTTCGAATGAGAATATTTTTTGTAAACCGTTATCAGAAAACGTTTCCGTATATATTTCAAGAAATGCTTAATTTAAAATTAAATGTTTCAAGTGTCTTCTTAAATGAAGTTAAATATACCTAAAAAATATCAAGAATACACTCTACTCTACGCAAACCCTACGCAGAAATTGAATCAAGGAGTTGAGCTCATTTGCATAAAATCAGCGGGATTCGTATCAGTGGCAATTAATCAAACCCCAAGCCAGCGATCCGTATAAAAACAAAAACGCGATATGACAGCGGGAGCACCTGTCAACGTCACGTCAAATCCCTCCGCGGCCGCCATTTTATATCGGAATGCAAATAACCTCACAAATCGGGGGTGTAACGCGATCCGTCCCGGGGCACCGGAACAGCTGATTTATTTCATACGCGATATGGTTTTACCGCAATTGAGAGCCCTTGGCTTAACCGCGTTCAGATACGCTTCAAGATACCTATCGGTCGCAACACGTGACGTCAGCAATTTTTCACGTTTTTATGCAACTGAAGGGTCCGCCCCAATTACGCAAAGAAAATTCACGTTTTTACACGCAGCAGTATAATAGCGACACTTGTCTGTAGGCGCGTGGATGGGCCACTCAGTCGGTGTCGAATGCCACTCAGGATTCAAGATGGCGGGCGCTGCAGCGCGAGTTGACAAATGCACATCGGGCGCGTTGCGTCGCGTCTGTCATTTGTTTGTATTTCAAAAGAGTCAGTAATTAGCCCATGATGACTGCCAGATTGAGTCAACGCAACGCGATGGGAGTCGGGACACCAGAAATACTGCTAGGGCCCTTTTTATGCTTTGAGTCAGAACTCTTAATTTATAGAGATTTAGCGTTTAGTATTTAAAATTATGTAGCATAAAAAGGCACGTCCTTAATATGAATATTATACTGAGTATATATATATTTTACTCATGTTATTCTTTTTAATATGTTTTAAGGTTCATTCCACTGCTGGGCAAAGGCCTCCTCCTTCTTCCATTCTTTCTTATTAATTGTCAGTTAGTTTTTCACACATTATGTGTGTTGGTGAATAAATAAATAAATTAAATAAATAATGCTGGACATTTTTCACACAGCATTATCTAGCCCCAAAGTAAGCAGAGCTTGTGTTATGGGAACTGCATGACTGATAGACTACTTATATACATGAAAACACCAAGACCCGAGACAAATTTGACTAATAATAATAGTTTATATAATTAATAGAATTTCAGTGTTCTGTTGCCGTAAATTCGTATTGCACGGGCATCACTGATCTAACGTGATTTTCTCATCGACTCGGGCGGGGATTATCACGAGTAGTTATCTAGGTAAGAAACGTCCATCACTGGCGTAATTTGGATATATGCGAATCCCCTCTGGCCTGATGTAATCGGGCGAGCTCAATGACCCGCGAGGGGCGCGGGGGACACGGGGTGGTCGCATCATCAATCTCTATCAGGGCATCGCCGTCGGCGGCGGTTCGCAGCATTTCCGCTGAAAAAAACCGGCGACGAAAAATATGACCGCTTTCGTGTGGACGTGTGACATCGTGTCGCGCCGCATAATCCTCCGGCATACGTCTTCTTGGGGGGATGACCTTTTGTGACGACGTTCGCGTTACTACCAGCTAACAGTAGCTGGAATCACGGGGAACAGCTGTGTATTTGAAGAAAAGCGAGGCGACGAAAGCTCGCGTTATCACGCCGCCAATAATTCCTCGACATAATTATAATTACCGCGATTTGTCCGCTTTTCATTAGGAACAGCGACACAGTCTCACGGAGCAATTACACAAAACATCAATTCCCGACGCCGAATCTCATTTGTGAATCGTTCATTAGCGGAAAGGGGAGGAATGGAAACTTTTGACAAAAGTTAAGACGTAAACGCCAAATGAATCTGCATTATTTGCCTCCCCACTCCGCGAGATAAGACAATTAAATAACTATCTCGGACCATTTATCTGTAGATGTTTTGTTTTGTTTGTTTCTATTAGGGGTAATTAATGCTTGTGGAATAGGCCGAAGGTTAATGAAGTCGGTTATCGGACATCAGACGGACTGGCTCGCAGGCATCGGGCATCAGCCCAAGGGTCGCCCGCTCGTCCCCATTGTGCGCGAGTAATAGACATTCTTCCCAAGTCTAGATTCGCTCATGCATAATAGATAAAGAAAACTAGACACTTCGGTAGTAAGTAAGCTCTTTGTAACGAGGTATGGCAGCAAAGTCTGGGTCTGCTATATGAATTACCAGTACTTGATTCAATATAAATGATATTTCCTAAAATCTGAATCTACATGTTGTTGAAGTATTTTATTTTCTAAATTAAGCTTAAATCGGGGGAAACTTTTACTGTTAATTCCGTGATTGACGGCATTCACTCGGAACCTACCTCAACCCCCGATCCGATTCGTTACACACCTTACGCGATGGTGCACGCGCTTTTTCATCCCACCTCAAGTAATAACGCGAAGAATTTCCCAATTTCAACACCCCATGCCCGATGACACCTATGAATCTAAGTCGCACTTCGTAAACCCCGGAATCCATCGACGAGAATCCGTCACCTCGGTAACTGCATTCTTCAGTAGACAGCTAATTTGGCCCCCCATTTACGTGTAAGTAGAGCATCGATCACGACGTCTCGGCATTTCTTCCAATTTACCGAGCACCCGTCTATCGGAAGATTCAATGAATGATAACGAGCCTAATAAATACGAAGTCGGCTCACCAAATGGCTGTAATTAATTTAATGGATTTAGACAAAGAAATATGTACAATGAGATAGTGAGATTGATGGCGAAAGTGCCGCGTTGTTTTGACCATTAGCTATTGTGTTGAATTGTTGGGTGACAATATTTGCGACAACAATATCTATGCAACTGCATTGATGATGATTTATTTCCTTGTAGAGTTACTAAGATGGTAATGGGTACCATTATTAGAAACAACTACGTAACGAGAGTTCAAATCAATGCGTCAAGCTCCTCCCGCAAGCAGGGGGTATCGTGTTTCGACGAGGCGGCGGCCGGCTAGCGTTGCCTCTGTGGTCCGCTTTATTTTTCTCCATTTACTTGTAAACACTAATGAAGCCGCCTCTAACGAGCTTTAACGTTGCACTTTCCGTTTATTATCCAGTCTGTCTGTAATCTAACATCCGTAACCAGGACTCGGGACAAAGCGAACTCACTTTTCAATTTGTTTATTTTATTCAAATCCTGATACAAGTTTGAGTGCAGCTCTAGAACTGCTCGAAATTGACGAACGGATGAACTATTTGCGAATTTAGCAATTTTGTTAGGTAAATTTATGTGCGCTGAAACATTAATAAACTTTTGTACCTACTAAGTGCTGTGAGATATCACTGTCCTTTTTGTTTGCGTAGACAATGCATTACCATAACGGACCATAAAAGGCATCGCCTACAGTCGTTGGGACCCGAGGAAGGGTTCCGTCTACCGCTTATATCTCAGAATCAGCGCAACATAAATTAGCGGACAGCTCGCGTGACGTACCGACTTACGTCTCCTTATCGCGGCCAGGAAACCCGACAAACTGTATGTCACGCACTAAAAAGTCTACCATAAACCTCCTTTAGAAAAGCTCACTTTCCCCTGGCATAGGTTACTCGAACAACTGTACGTGATTCCAAATCCAACTCTATTTGTAGAGCTGCACGGTCTAAATCCAGACTCGGACAAAGCGATAGTCGACAACAAATAAGGTAACATTACCAGTATGTCAACATAAATAAAGCTGAGTGTCCTTTAACGAAGCAGACGTCGACGTCGGGACACTAATAAAGACCGTCCGAGACGCTTTGGACTTTAAGCAAAGTGGCGTAGGATCGAGAACGAAGCGGCAACCGAAGGGGTAGTAAATGAAGGTTCGCATTTAGCGGTCGTAGTGGTAGTGATACCTATGGGTGGACTTCCTTTGTCTGATAATCTTATCAGACAGCCGAGTCTTGACATGATACATGGGCCGGGCAACACGCTAGCAACTAACACTCGCCCTACACTGACGTGCAACACCTCATATAATCTGACACACGAGACTACAGACAGCTTCATGCAATCTGCCGCTTACAAACTTTATGCCAATTGGAGCTCGGCAAGGTAATCGATCAATTTTAATAGAATGAATCCGTCTATATAACGGATAAGCCTGAATATATATGGCATTGGGAGTCGGCCAACCGTGAGCCATCGATTAAAATGTACGCATAATGTCATTACGCGAGCCCATTTCACTTGTAACCGGGAGATAGCGGCCTTCCTTTCGAGCCTTGAATTTCGTTAATGCTCTTTGAATTTTTCGATAATACCCCCGAAACCTTCCGTTCGAGAAAATGTATAGGAAATTATAAGAAGGCCCTCCCGCCTGGTCGGGGCCGAGCGCGGAGTTGGAGCGAGCTCATTCAACATCGAGTAGTTTTATTTTATGGAGCTCATAATGGAAGGGAGACAGCGCCGAGCCGAGCATCAGAATGTAAGGTCTACAAAAGCTCTGCTCCGATCCGCTCGCAATCGCAAAACTTTGAATACACCTCTTTCGACTATCGAAAAGTTCCCGATAATGGATTTGTTCGAGGACTCGATTGTTCTGCGATGAATGGGTACTAATTAAAACGAAGTCACGACGCCGGACCAACTTCCCGATTGTTTCCCAACTATAAATCGCAGCGGTGCTCTCTCATATAAATATTGTACGGGATTCCATAATCGGCGAACTTCGGTGCTAAATTTAAAATCGAAATTGGGGAATCGGCAGCCGGAATGTACGACTGTGTAAGTGTTTTGCGCACAACTATAATACCGCACGGATGATGTACGACACCGCGATATTAATCAGGATAAATAGGTACTCGCATGGGCGTTCCGGATTCTAGTTCGAATCAAGATTAAGGGGTAAATTCTAAATTGCTTCTGGAACATTCGCGTAACGAGCTTAAGATTGTGGGCACGTGTTACCACCGCGTCTCCAACGCCAGAGATTGGGCAAATATGTCTCGTTGCTATGGGTGTGCGTCCCACGCGCGACTCACTAGGTGCCTCGCGTCGCATACATCAACGTCGGCCTCATGAAACTACCTGGGACAAGATATAGCGCTTGACAGCTCGCTCTTGCCGCAGACATTTGCCACAAATGCCTCTCTACCTTTATAAAGTCGTCCCTAACGTATTTTATTTGTGGTAAACGGAATCCGCATTAACATTAGGTTATTTATCTTATTAGTAGCAACAGACACGGAATTAACCTCGAGAGCTTATGGCGAAAGCTTCGACTTACACTATTATCCATCGCTTCTTTTTCCGTTCCCAATAAGAAATCACGTTTGATCGGGCCCGAGCTTGGCCACCAATGAGCCGAAACACACCCCCTTTATCTTCCAATAAGTAAGTAGGTAAGCTTTGGTTTCCCGGGAAATGTGGATTCTAAACGAGAAGTACGAGATCGGATGCCAGATGGCTGGAAAAGTATAAAACTAAACGAACCGGAATATGGATAGTGTCTATCTTAATATATTTCTGTTTTATGCATAGTAAACAGTACGAGATAGCAGAACACAACGTCGAAAACTCTGCAAAAAGTTCGAGTAAACAAATGTAAAAATCCGATCGTTGTAATTTGGAGGGAAAAAAGTGAGTTTGTTCCGGTGCGCAGCGACAAATCCCTGGGTGGCGTTCAAAATCGCGTGCCTTTTTTTAAAGTTGAGACGATTCACGTAACGAGTGTCGAATTCTGGACCCCATGGGCCTTCCGGAGACGGAGTGGCCCCGGAGGTGGCTCGGTAATTACCCACCATTACAGACAAAGGACGACTGCTCCGATTACCATAATTCCCAGTCCCGAGAGCAGGATATAAATGGCCCACATTTTGTAGTAGCACGACGACTGACGTGTGTATTAATGACTACGCTTGTCCTCTTAAATTAGGCGAGGGATTTGGTGATTCAGTTTTTCATTGGCGGCTCCCGAGTCACGCTACTTTAAACCGAGCAGATATCCTTTGACATCGGATAGTTTCAAATAAATTGTTTCAAGTTACATTACTTTACTTTACTTTTCTTTTTTAAGTTGTAGTTTTGAAGGGTTTGGAGTTACTTCTGGCTTTTGTTTCAAGATAAATAAGTCATAAGAGCTTAAAAAAAAGACTTTTCAAATATTTTCTGAACTTTGAACATTTTTTATGATAATGTTGTTATATATGTATGTATATATAGGTTCCTATCAAACATTTTCCATGAAGGCAACCATTGTGTATGTTCCTGAATATTTACAAATATTCGGGCTCCCCTATATCAATTTCTAAAAACAGATGAATAATTTCTCCACACCAGCTTCACGGTACAGGTAGTGAAACGCTCGAATAAATTCATTAATCTCTAATTACTGGGAGTAGAATGGTTCTCAAAGGGCGCGACCACAAAGGGCCTGACGATATTATCGGCAATTTCGCCATTTTCTTTCGTGAGCGCGTGGAGGGGAGTAGATTCGATGGCGAAAAAAAAACAACACAAAAACCCTTTTAAAATTAATTGAGTTTTCTTGCGGCTACATCGGGTGGTACAATAAATTAATTAACGCTTCGAGAAATCCTGAAAATTTGTCGAGGATCAAAAGTTGTTATAAGGCCCGATAAGAGCCGGGGGAGGACTGATAATACTTCGATTTTCCATTAGGTTATATTAGCGGGAGAAGCGCACCCCGCGGTTTGAGCGATGGCCGCGATCTAATATATTTCCTTTATAAGAAACTACCGAAACACGCGATCTTTGATCCATTTGCATGGCCGCCCCACTTGGCTATTTGTTTACGGCTATTATGGCAGCCAATATTCGGTCTTAATTGAATTTCAACTTGTAAATTTTCGTGGATAGAATTAATTAAATTTTTCCCTGTTCTAATGCTCGTCGAGAACGCGGCCGTGGACTGATTAATTTCGTAAAAGCCTTTAACTTAGCAAATAATGCTTTGATAACAATTTATAGACTGTTAGCTTCGTACTTGGTTTAGTTAATTTTGGCTTAAAAGCTCCGTCAGGTGAAATCAAGCGATTCCAATTTCAATCGTTAGCCAATCACATTGAACTCGATCAAACATTTTCAGGCATATAATTTGAGCTTCCAACTTTTATTCTATAAAGACTTTATTCATTTATGGAGTATATTATTTAGGTTTAATTTTGTAAAAACGGAAGTACCGTACTATTATTACCGTTGATGAAGACTCAGAATGGATCGCTGAAAAAAAATCGATCTAATTGACGATTATTGTTGGATTTTACAAAATTTTACAATATATTTTGTGCTAAGCTTAGATATCTGTTGTCATCAGGTTGTCTGCTGGAAGGATCCCGTCTTCCGCCCGATGTGCCTCCGCGGAACCCCACCATGTCTCGGCTGAACGGCCGTATCACAGGCAACCCCGCCGACCTGGGCGACTTTGAGCCCTCGTGCCTTGTGCGCACCCCGTCTGGCAACTTCTACGTGCCTTCAGGTGAATGTTAGACCTTTTTCATATTTTAATAGTTGATGTAGTTTAATAGTTGATGTAGGAAAACATTGGAGTGTGTCGGACTGAAGATCAGCAGAACGAAAACTGGACATCTGTTCTGCGATTTCGGTGGTCGCTTCGATTTCACTCCTATTGCCTAATATGGTTCATTAATCCAGAACGATGGCGAGATAGACATAAGAAATAGAATAAATGCGGGATGGATGAAATGGCGACAGGTTACAGGAACTAAATGTGATCTACGAATGCCCCTTAGACTCAAGGAAAAAAATTACATAACGATCATAAGACCGTATCGTACTGTATGGATCGGAGTGTTGGGCTACCAAAGGAAAGAAGACTGCACGCTGCTAAGATGTTAATGTTGAGATGGATGTGTGGAGTCACTAGAAAGGAAAGTTTGAAAGTAGCACCCGTGACGGAAAAGTTGAGGAATAGGTTAGCGTGGTATGGGCACGTCATGAGGAGGGAAAATGTCACATTACGAAAAGAGTGTTAAATATGAATGTGGATGGAAATAAAAGCAGAGGTAGAAACATTATGAAATGTATTCTGATACACATCATTATTCAGTCGGCGTACCGCTAAAGAGTCATACCAGCTGCGGTAAGAAATTTAGAGTGTATCTGTTGGGATTCCAACCTCAATAAAAGAATAATTATGCCTCGACCTGGTCTGACTCTAACGAAATAAAAAAAAATAAGCTATTACCATGATAGAAATCAGAATCCAATCATTATGAGACTATGAGTATTATTTTTAATAGGTCTTCCACAACCAGGCTCACATTTTTTTTAACTAAGGCTAGCAACCTTTCAGCAATGGAGTAGCAGATGTCAACGACGTATGATAATTGCCTCCATAACATAAAAAAACTCTTTTCTATTTCAGGGGACATCCAAAAAAATCCATCCATGGACTACAAGTCAAACTCCTCGTGCAGTAGTCCGGGCAAGGACAAGAGTACGTTAGAAAGGATGGACCGCGGCGAAAGGTCGCACCCCACCTTCGGCGTCCCTGTTCCGGTCCTCCCAGTGAGGAACAACCTCCGGTCTTCGCACTTCCCTCCCACGGCCTCGAGGTTTCACTTCAGGAAAGGGTTGTCTTCAAGGTGTTCATGGAAGTGCACCGCCATAGTCTTCATATTACTCTTTGTTCTTCTATTAGCGATTGCGTCTTATATGTCAGGTAAGTTGGATTTTGTTATAGCACTTGTTTTTGCTGTTGTTATAGCTATAGCTACGATTGGAAAACCAAAAATTGGCTGTTCAATGAGGTAGTCGGCAAGAAGTTACAAATTTTTCATGTAAATACACCCTAAAACGAATATATTTTATTAAATTTAGAATCGAAACGTTTTAGCCTTTCTCAAAAGATTTATAAATTCTGATTCTCCAAAACGTGATCGTGAAATTATTTCTGTCTGGACCAATGAAGTCTCGAGACGATCATAATTAATTTGTTTGTTTTAACTTCAAGTTAGACAGATACAAATTCCCAAAAGGATCGTTAGGCTCGACTAGTCAACGAATCCGTTTTAAACTAGAACAAATTTGAATATTTTCATCAATCTTTAAATTTGTTGTATTTGGTATTTGAATTTATTTAATTTAATTAGTACGGTTTACACCAATAACATTTATATTAAAAGTGAAGATATACTGTTGTAAATGTACTATAATAATTTATCGTTATTTTTTTTTATTGTTCACAGCGTCATATTTCGTCAACTGGTCATATCAAAACTCAAAAGCGTGTACAGTACTAGTGGGAGAGTCAACGGAATTGTTTCCAGCATCCAAAGCGACGACTCTCGAGTCGAACAAGTCGCTAGCGAAACCCCACCAGAGCTCGCTATCCACCGCCACAGGTAACAACGAGACCCACTCGCGTCCACGTAGGAGTGTAGACGTAGATGGGCATGCTTCTGTACCTCCTGTTCTTATCTCTTCTTTGGAACCTGTCACTGTAGATAAAATGCATGAAATCACTACGCCTTCTATCGATGTTAGCTTAGCGCATGGTGTGGAGTCTGCTTCTGGAGTCAACGAAGAGGGTTCTAATGCTTCTGTGATTCGTGATGTCAATGTGTCTAATACTGGTGATCTAACAAAGCTTAAGAGCACAACACCCAAGAATACATTTGTGGAAACAACAGTTGTGACGACTGAAACTGAAGAAGTTCCAAAAATAACAACTACTTCCAAAACAAGTTCAATAACTGACAATATTGTAACAACTGAAAATACTAATAATATGCCACATGTGGACGAACCACTTGAAGTACGTGACGTTGTTAAAGAGACTGTCGAAAAGGAAAAAGATAACATCGCTTATGATCCTGAAGATATGCAAGGCGATGCTTTTCCATCGATTTATTCGTATGGCGCACAAAAGCTTCAGTATTTAAAACTACTAACAAGGCTGAATCAAGTAAATGAAGAACTTCACATTAATCTAAAAGATACCGAGGTACCTGACAGTAACCTCAATAAATTTAAATATGAGAGTGAAAAGAGCACAACCAAAGTTCATGCAACTATCGCACCCCCATTCCTAACTACTGAATCAATCACAACTACGAAAATACCAATAACAAATCGACCCCATGAGCCTCTAACATTTATCACAACAAATCAATTTATCGCACAGACTGAGCAAACTGTGACTACAACACCGACACCGATTGTCACTAATAATAACCTAGCGAACAATACTACTGAAGAAGCAACAACAAAGAAGACAACTGTAGTTGTTGATGAAAACACTGTAAATGTACCTGAAATGAAAACCATTGAACCAAATAACCCTAAACACGTTTTGATTAACCTTACTATATCATCTGATGACGCTGAAAATTCAGCTTATAAACCAATATATTCATTAACTTTAACAGTACCCACGTTAGGTGATACGAATGAATTTCCAACTGTCAAAATAACTCCAATGGACGCCGAGCCTACTCAACCTTCGAACTTCAACAAGCCAGTTACTCTAGAAGGAACAACAAAGACGAACAAAGAAACGAATACAGAAGAATGGGGAGGAACTTGCGAATGTGCTTGTCCTATTTGTAATAGCAATTCAACAGATGATTTTTATGATGACTACACAGAAAACCGTGCACCAACTGAATCTGATTTTACTATCGATGCGTCTATAACAGACTCAGCAGCAGTAACAACTGGATATAGCACAGAAATGTCACCTGAAACTGAAATAACGTCAACAACTGAGATAATATCATCGACAACTAACGAAATATCTTCAACAACTGATGATATAACATCAACTACTGATTTCTCAACTGAGACAGATACTGAAGTTCCATCTACGACAGAAAAGGCATGCGTTTGCCCAAAGATTGATCCTCCACCGATTCTTATATTGGAAGGTGAGGTCGATTTGAATACGATCAGTGATAACTTACTAACCGTCACGACAACCATCAACGGATAGGGTTCCGTGTTCCGTATTCTACTGAACTTCCTACCTAACTTACTAATTTGCATGCCCATTTAACCGGGGAAAATCTTTCGGTGGGGTCTTTTCAATTGCATGTGCTTTAGGGAACATTGTCGTGAAGTATTTAGAATTTCATTCGTTTCAAGCTTTGTAGTTTTACAATGCCAAATGTTGTTTAGTTTTCAGTTTAGAACTATACATTTTCATCCATTTTGCGAATACTGTTTCATCACATTATTGCATGTTGAATTTATTAAACTATTAATGAGAGTACTACATTAACTTTAATTTTGTAGGTGCCCGAACATTCCCCGCCCAGTCGTTTCCCCCTGACGGAACGACGTTCAAACAAATTACTTTAGGTGAAAAATTATCAAAAGAAATCCCTCCATATAGTTATTGGAACATGCAGTTCTATCAATCTCAGGCGACGTACGTGAAATTCGACTACATGATCCCTAGAGGAGCCTCGATAGGGGTATATGCAAGGCGGAACGCTCTACCTACCCACACACAGTACCACTTCTTGGAAGTCTTGAGTGGATTTAAAGCGAGAACTACCAGGGCCTCACACGTAAGTTTCAGTTGACTATAGTTGAATTAATTTATATATTTATAATATTGACCAGAATACTCAGTTAGGTTCAGAACGTTTCTTTGGACAAGGAAGTTTGCAAAGATTGTAATCTGTTTTTAAAAAAAACATATCTTTTATTATTTCAATAAAGAACGTGTCCAATAATCAAATTTGCAGCCATCCGTGAAGAAAGAAGTCACTCACTACATGGAACAAGGTCACTGGTTCCTTTCCGTCTATAACGACGACGGCGATCCGCAAGAGATCACTTTCATAGCCATGGTAGCAGAGGAGATGACGCACAACTGTCCGAATGGCTGTTCTGGCAAAGGAGAATGTCTGATGGGTCATTGCCAGTGCCAACCCGGCTTTGGAGGCGATGATTGTAGTAAAAGTAAGTAAATCTTGGAGTATCACAAGGTTCACTTTTGGATACCGTCTTACCTACAATAAAATCAAAAGCCGAAGTTAACTTTCCCAATCTAAAACGATAGCTGTTAATGTTTATTCAATGTTTTTTTTAAGGCGTTTGTCCAGTCCTCTGCAGCCAACGAGGCGAATACATTAACGGCGAATGCCAATGCAACCCCGGGTGGAAAGGCAAAGAGTGTTCTCTTCGCCACGATGAATGTGAAGTCCCTGACTGCAACGGTCATGGTCACTGCGTGAACGGAAAATGCTCTTGTGTTCGCGGTTACAAGGGAAAATTCTGTGCTGACGTTGACTGCCCGCACCCAACTTGCTCCAGCCATGGATTCTGCATCGAAGGAACTTGTGTTTGCAAGAAGGGATGGAAGGGGTTGGACTGTGCGACGATGGACAAGGATGCGCTACAGTGTCTCCCGGATTGCTCCGGACATGGCACGTTCGATGTTGATACGCAGACTTGTAGCTGTCACGCTAGGTGGTCGGGAGAGGACTGTTCCAAGGGTAAGGTTTTTTTACTTTGTGAAGTCCATGAAATCAGTCACTGCATTGAACCTCGCCAAAGTTTTGATTTTGTCGTTTTTACCTATCATTTAAGGAACGGAAACGTAGTTTAAGAACACCGACTACCATCATTGACATAGCCACAAAAAATATCCCTCTGACATTGCTTACACTCACATCACGGATGCAGAAGTTAGATAATGTGGTCTACTTGAAACATAGTATGACGAACTCCTCTTCATCCACAGAGGTTTGCGACCTGGACTGTGGGCCGCATGGGCGCTGTGTTGGTTCGGCTTGCGTGTGTTCTCCGGGTTGGAGCGGCACCGCATGTGGCACCAGACTGTGCGATGCGCGCTGTGCCGAGCACGGCCAGTGTAAGAATGGAACCTGTCTCTGCGTGTCTGGGTGGAACGGCAAACACTGCACTCTGGAAGGTAACTTTTCGCTTTTACTATATTAACTCCTTTGTCATTCCTTATTCTCTATAGCTTGAGGGTACTTTACCCTATACTGGAGGGTGAGTTTAGTTCGGTTTGTTTCTCTGCCACTCGGTTATGTATCTTAACATATGTCAATATTCTAATTTCTAGGTTGTCCTCGAGCTTGCGCTGGGCATGGTAGCTGTCGGGTTGCTAACGACGGCCGCTGGGAATGCAAGTGCTTCGACGGATGGGATGGACCGGATTGCACCACGCTCAAGGAACAGATCTGTGATGACGCTAAGGATAATGATAAAGGTAAGCTTTTAGATAATCGTAATTTTAGTGATGAGTGTTAACTGAATAGGATGAAAAGAATTGTAACAAAGTTAGTTAACGATGGTTTTTCCACACATGATTTAAAATATTAGTGGTGGATAAGTTAAATGAGCATGTTATTTTAAAAGCTACTGCTAAAGAATATGACTAGTAAGGTATTTTCCATTATAAATATAAGTGTTGCTAACCAATACATTTGCATCATCAACAGACGGCTTAGTAGACTGCGAAGATCCAGAATGCTGCCAAAACGCCGCGTGTAAAGGCAGCCAGCTCTGCGTCTCCTCTCCCAAACCCATAGACATCCTCCTCCGTAAACAACCCCCTGCGATTACCGCTTCCTTCTTCGAACGGATGAAATTCCTTATCGATGAGGGTAGTCTTCAGAACTACGCTAAACAGGAAACCTTCAATGAAAGGTGGGTTTTGATGTTCGGTGTTATGTGTTCTATACAGATTGATTGTACACGATTCTTGAGATTTATAAATGTGGATTTACATACGAAGATGGTATAAATTAAAACAACAGATTTGTCTTCTTTCTCATAATTCAAGTTTTTATTCTTGAACACAATATTAATTGTGCAATAAATGTAAATTAATGTAAAAGTATTCAGTTACCTAATTGAAGAATTTAGATCTAACGAATCGTGTACCAATTTGAATATAATCTACAAGTGAAATATTAACAATATCTGTTATATTAATATGCAATGTTGTGCCCCAGTCAATCCTAATGTTTTATTTAATGGAATTTGTAACACGTTGCTTTTTCTTATTTTCTTACACTTACAAATTATCAAAGAAACGATTGGCACTTGCATGTTCTGATTTAACATGGCTGTTGTCGTTTCTTCCTTCTAAATTGATAATACTAAAGATATTTACTCATTATGTGTCATTTCTCTCGGTTTCTTAATGCTGCGCAGTATGTTTTGGAACCACTTCAACACGAGGTAAGACTTGTGATGCGGAGTCATGTGTTGGCCCCTTTAGTATATGTTCCTTGGTTTTAGAGTTACTGCATTATGTATACTAATAATTGGCATTTATTATATTTTGTGTGTGTGCATGTTGTTTGTCATTAGTGTGTTCGTTACCTACTATTGTGTCCTGTGAAATTGTGTTCGCTTTTTATCTATAATGTGTATATATATCATGTATACGTCCACCATCATACGCAGGTAGATCAGAATCGAAGGTATTCTTCGGATGTAGTATTGGATTTGGGTGATTGAAGTAGATTCAAAATTAGTACACCATACGTACATTAGCAGTTTTAGCAGTCCATTAGTTTCCTCTTTCAATCCAAAATATAATTTCTTCACTACTGTAACAAAAAACGGTCTCACTGTGGCTGTCAATCACTAAAAAATAGTTTAGAAACCTTTTACAGTTGCCCACCTTTCCGATGACTATGAATGTCCATCGGATTAAACTTTAACTTTGAATAGTTCATTATTAAATAGCACTGTAACTTTTTGATCAACAAAAACATACTCAGATCCATTATCACCGTCTTCCTTCAAGGTACCTGAATTACAATCATCATCATCATTTTCAGCCGTTCAGCCGTTATTCGCGGTCGCGTGGTAACGTCCCTTGGCTCAGGGTTAGTTGGAGTCAGGGTCTCTACATCGACTCCTCTGGAAGGGTTCACGCTGACGAGGGAAGATGGATGGTTTGACCTGCTGGTGAATGGTGGAGGGGCTGTGACGTTACATTTCGGAAGAGCGCCATTCAAGAGATCCTCGCAAGTTGTCTTCGTTCCATGGAACGAGGTAAGTTTTACCTTCTTGGTATATTATATTATTAACAAATTTTTGTCTCGGGTCTGGGTATTTTCTAAATATAATATGTATGTATTTGCATAAAAAAACATAATAATAAGCTCTTCTTAGTTTGGGATAAATGATTCTGTGTGAAAAATGACCAGAATTATTTATTTATTTGTTCTTCAAAAGTAATTAAAAACAAAATCCAGGTATCCAAAAAACTACAGTGTTAACTATGAAATGACCTCTACTAGTTTTTGTGATAGTGACACTCGTTCTGTGAAAGATTCCTTTGCAAAAATGAAAAATGAGTTAGCAAAATGGTCAAATCTCATGGCATGTGATGATTGAATTGAAATTGTCATGGTTTGGTATCGTGATCCTGACTCATAAGCGTCATCCGCGACCACGCTCGACAGTCTTCATACGGGACGGTTTCTAAACGGTCAACGAAACGTTAGTAGGAGAATATTATACACTTTTCGATGAATGTGATTGCAGACCTTCGTCATATATTACCAACTCCTCTTATCCTCTTATCTTACCAACCTTGTAGAACTTCCAAAGTTCAATTATAACAAGTCGGTAAGTTTGCAACTTTGCCATGTTCTCGTTACCTACATGTAAATAAGTTAACGTGTACTCCGAATCCTGCTACAAGCTAGTTAGGAAGGAACCTAGCCTTCGAAGCATTTAGGGCCTCCAGCACTTATCACATCCTCAATAAACAAATAAAATCAAAATATCTTTATATGGAACGGCGGCTACATATGATTGAAAACAATTAATTATATATTGTAAAAACGGTGAAGGCAAGGCACCGACTAAGTTTTGACTCATTCCGAGAGTCTTCATCAGACCGATAGTGCGGTACGTGAAAAATCCCGTTTTTACAATATGAATAATCAAATTCACGATAGTTTTTGGAATAAAAATGAATTAATTACATGTGATTGAAAATAATTAATAAAGACGATATTCGCAGAGGTAAAAATACTGTGTCGCAAGCATCAAAGCCCTTCTATCTTACAAGGTTCCAAAAAAACAGATAAACGAAAAATAAAACAATATGAAAAAATAGCTATAGTATAGTTTAGAGATAGAGGTAACATCAACAGAAAAATGATAGATCCTTTTGGATTAAAACTAAATTGGCAACTAATTGGTGGCCCATGTGTTATAGATTTATGTCCGTGTGCATTATCGTTAAAAAGCTTAAGCGAAGACATGTAAATGACATTACATATCAACTTAGGAGCTTTCAACGTTTAGTGCAAAAGGATTCAGAGACGCGACCAAAAATATATGGCACATATCCACGTTTTGCCTTGCAGTTAACATTTCTACGTGACATGTTGCACGCCCATCGCAATTATGTCTGATTTGTGAAAATTACCTCTTCTATCGACCTCTTTTACTTTAACCTATTCTTATGAGAGGTCGATGGAAACGTTCGACTCCATTATAATTTGTGAAGTAGTTGTTAGGCGTAAATAATATAGACTACAAAATATGTTTCTGTGGCGTTTTGATACAAATTCCCACACGCCCACTTCAGAGGTTTAAATTAGTGTCTGAAGGTCCTACGACGCTAAGTAACCACTGCTACGACTGCCTACGCCGTTAATAACGAAACGACTTCACTAAACTTCATATGAAGCAATTTAAAGTTTTTCGCGAACCGAGACATGCGAACCGGCGATTAAAGTGGCATTACGCTTTTTACGAGTCAATTATTCCGTTTTAAAACTATATTTCCCGCTGATTTAGGTAAAGTCAGCAACGAAAGTAGATTTACAGTTTCGATTTTTAAACCTTAGAAAAATCGGGAACATTTGTAAACTAAATTTAAACCTTAAAAAAATATAAAGTTCCAAATATTGGGCTTAATTTGCAGATTCGCTTTGATTCTTTACTATTCGCTATCTAAAGCTACTATTATCTTGTTACATTAATAAATAAAAGCTCAACAGACGTATACATAGTCCGGATCCCACAGGATTCCCTGTGTCATGGGTGTCAGGAACTAAACGTACCACAATACCCAGACCCGAAACAAATATCTGCAGAACACACACACATTTGTAATGAAAAAGAACATCTTAAAACTAAAATTGTAAATATACTTTTCTAGCTGACTATACTCAATGAGACATTTTTAATACCTGGCCACAGAATAAATGGCACTAACTAGAAGGCTTGCTCTATCAAGCCTCGAAGAAATCACGTGACGTGAGATTCGTCACTTAAGTGGCACTAAAATGCTGGATAAGATTACGCTTTTAACGGTCTTATAAAGACCCGAGCTAATGTACTTCTACTGGCTATTCGATGTTATGGTATTTATTATCCAAATAAACTCTAAAAGCTATGTTGGTTGATGAAATTGAGCATAGGTTTCACGATAAGTATTTATGAAGTATTCAAACCAAATCCCAGGCATTAGGTGTTGTTTGTGAAAGCACCTATAGTACAAAACTAAGCTACTTGTTTTGGTACGAACTCATTCCGACTTCATAAAACATTAAACCATATTAACCATATCAAGTTTTTACTATATGAATTTTTGCATATAGTATTGCAAATATTTGCAGATATAGTAAGTATATCTGCAAATATTTGGTCCTTTGGTGGCATGATGGCCTTCTCAGAACTGCTGAGTGTAATTCAATTTATATACAAGTATGTTCGATGGCCTTGCAACCTGTCACGTGGAATGCTTACTACTTGCAAAACGCGGGCATGTATCAAATGTAATGTTTGGACGTGCCTCTGACTACCCCCTACTTGGTATCCTCAAAGATCTACTCACTGAGTATGTATCTGAGGATGTCCACCATGGGGAATACAGTCGTGAGCGTGTTTCTTTTTTTTTTTTTTCTTTTTATGTTCAAATACTCCGTGGGAATCAAACCCGCATCTTCGTCTGTAATGCGTCGATCATTCCGCCATGAATCGAGTGACGCTGAGACACATTGGAATTTTCTATTACAAATATTTTATGCCTTGTAGTGGGTACTATGGTTGTTGGGTGTTTTGTTTACAATTTCTCATTTTATTTACAGGTGGTAATAATAGACGAGGTGCTGATGACGACAGCGGACGAGAAGCTCGGCATGGGACCGCCTCAGGCTTGCCTCGCCCATGACTACGACGCCATGAAGCCAGTCGTTCTGGCCACGTGGAAACATGGATTCCAGGGCGCCTGTCCTGATAAGAGCGCTATTTTGGCTGAATCTCAGGTGCGTACTTTGTACAATGCTTCATTTAATAGCCAAAAAATTGGTTCTCAATTGCCACTATGAACCGGACAACAGAAGGGCGGCCACCACTCTATTGACCGATGACATTTTTGCGGATAGCCCGTGGATGGAGGTGACCCAAGAACGTTTTTCATGGTAATTTCTAATAATTTTAGAAATTACCATGAAAAACGCCTATGAAAATTGTAACATCATACTTACCTATATTCGTGCAAATAAATGTTCTGATTTCTTTAGCGGAGGTTTGTCTAAAATACCTTAGATAATCTTGATGTATGAAAACCATATGGAGCTCCCGTGTTTTTGTCCACGTTTTTTTTTTCACTCGCAAACTTCATATTCCAGCAGGGAATATGCCTTTTTTAGTGAATCTTCCTGAGTGTTCCTTTGACATACCCTTTAAGGACTTAATTGATTGTCAGTTAATGATACCTGCGTAGGCCAGAATTGCCAGATTATTTATTTAATTTTATTTAAATAAAATTAAGGTCTACGTAGACTACGTAATTTTGTACTGCGCAATCTATCGTAACCCAAGATAAAATGCTAACCCTGCGTCACGCTAGGAGGCCTAGTCGGTTACGCAACAATTTTATATGTATTTATTCTCCCTTCACAGGTGGTCCAGGAAAGCCTTCAAATCCCCGGAACTGGTCTAAACCTGGTCTACCACAGTTCCCGAGCAGCCGGCTACCTATCCACCATCCAACTGCAGCTAACCCCCGAAAAAGTACCACCAACATTGGCACTCATACACTTACGCATCACCATTGAGGGCATCCTGTTTGAAAAGACCTTCGAGGCCGATCCAGTGATCAAATTCACGTATCCGTGGAACAGACTAAACGTGTACAGGCAAAGAGTATATGGGGTCACCACAGCGCTGGTGAAAGTTGGCTATCAGTACACGGATTGCAAGGACATTATATGGAATGTGCAGACGACGAAACTGAGTGGGCATGACATGAGCATTTCTGATGTGGGTGGATGGAATCTGGATATACATCACCGATACAACTTCCATGAAGGTAATTAAAGACTGTCAGATTACTGTGTTTCGAAGGAAATGGGTACCGGTGAAATCATAGGCTTAAAAAATCATAACTTTGTCTTCGGGGCAGGCAACGCATCAGCTATGTCCCTGGTGTTGTAGATCTCAATAGGCGACTGTAACCGCTTACGATGGTAAATGGATGGGTCTTATGCTGGTTTGTCTCGAAAGTACAAGTATGCTGGCTAAAGGCTGGTCTCCATTAAAAACTCAAAACCATTGAGTCTAAAAGCACCACCGGTTTTTCACAACCTTCGATGACGATTTCAGCTGTCCATCGGCATTCGGCATGCTAAGCGAATTCGTTAGCACACCGAATGCCCAATAAATCAAACGCACAAAATGGAAATATAAAAAAACTTCACTCCAAAAGACCAAAGACCAACTCTACAACTGCTCTTAATGTGTTCCAGGAATTCTTCAAAAGGGTGATGGCGCGAATATCTATTTGAAGCACAAACCTAGACTGATAATTACCGCGATGGGAGATGGAAGACAACGAGAACTGGAGTGTGGCACTGAATGCTTTGGTAAGTGACGATTGTGAACAACCTCCTCTGGTGTTGCATGCGTACATAGGTTATGGTCACCACTTACGTTGGTGAGTGGTTACCAGGTGGACCACTTTAGTTATATAAAAAAAACAGATGCCGGTAAGAAAACTACCGGAGTACGTTGTCACGTGGCGTTTGTTTCTCCAGGTACGAAAAAGTCAAACAAACAACACGTGTGTCACTATGCGCCCGTTCTTCTATTCTATTCTTATCGAAACGGACTGGTACTGACCAAAACGGCCCGTCTATTTAAGCAATCAACCACTAGACCAAGACTTATCAAGATCGTACTGTAATCAACCAGTGTGGACTGACGATGATGTCTGGTGTCTAGACCACCCAAAAGCAGATGATAAACTTTTGCTACGGCGTATCAATGTTTTTGCTATAGTGTAGCGCTTGTGCTACGAATGCTCTCAACTTATTTATATTCCCCTTCCAGGTACAGCCAGCAAGCAGCGCCTGCTAGCGCCGGTAGCGTTGACAGCCGCGCCTGATGGTTCCATCTTCGTTGGAGACTTCAATCTTGTACGGAAGATCAGTACGGACGGCACTGTGCGGACCGTGGTCAAACTGAAGTAAGTATTCATGATTTTTAAAAGCCTATGTCTGCCGATTACCAATATTTCTATGAAATTCAATTCCAAATTTCTAACGTCTTTCTGGGATTTAAATTATACAATCTAAGACCGCTGGAAAATAAATGGTGGCGATGGGTTTGCAACCGGTCACGCGGATTGCTAACTGCTTTAGGTACTGAGTATATAATCTATATTGTGGAATACAGTTAGGAGCATGTTTTTTTTTTACAATGAGTGCTACAAACTGCATTCATGTAATTAAGTCGCGATCGGCGGAAGATAACTAACAGTTTATAAAAACTTCGTGATTCAACTTAATACATATATTATGTAAACAAATAAAAATAAAGTAGAATAAAAATGCTGTGTGCACAAAAGCCAATGACCCAGCTTTCTAATCTAAGGGTTCACACGCCTTTAGATTGCGCCAGCTAAATGGGCTACCTCTGCACGCAAGCCTTTCTGACGTTATAATTTATCGTACTTATTCGCAATTTACATACTAAAACCTATTTCTATTTCAGTGCCACTCGAGTATCGTATCGCTACCACATGGCACTCTCACCCCTCGACGGGACGCTGTACATCTCCGACCCGGAATCCCACCAGATCATCAAAGTACGCAACACGGATGACTTCAGCGATCCCGAACACAACTGGGAGACCATCGTTGGTTCAGGCGAGAGATGCCTGCCGGGAGACGAGGCCCATTGCGGTGATGGGGCTCTGGCTCGAGACGCGAAACTCGCCTACCCCAAAGGAGTGGCAGTTTCAAGCGATAACGTCGTATACTTTGCTGATGGCACTAACATCCGGATGGTGGATCGAGATGGTATAATAACGACGGTTATCGGCAACCATATGCATAGAGCGCATTGGAAACCTATACCTTGCGAAGGCACCCTTAGCGTTGAGGAGGTACATTTACGATGGCCGACAGAACTAGCCATCAATCCCTTGGATAACAGTCTCCATATCATTGATGATCACATGATCCTGCAAATGGCTCCCGATGGAAGAGTCAAGGTCATCGCTG
The DNA here is from genome assembly GCA_961405105.1 of Perizoma affinitatum. Taxonomy (NCBI): domain Eukaryota; kingdom Metazoa; phylum Arthropoda; class Insecta; order Lepidoptera; family Geometridae; genus Perizoma; species Perizoma affinitatum. The sequence goes on along the minus strand of OY560194.1, from coordinate 12,931,211 downwards.
GAAGACCACTACACTGCCCGTCTCCGCTAACAGGGTACGATATGGAATTGGCCACATATGCAACTCTAGTCATGCCTCAAAGCATTGCGTTCGGAGCAGCTGGTGACTTGTATGTGGCTGAGAGCGACTCCCAGAGGATAAATAGAGTCAGATTGATCACTACCGATGGAAAGATTTCTCTATACGCCGGAGCAGAATCGAAATGCAACTGCTTAGAGCGAGGATGCGATTGCTTCGAAGCAGACCACTTCTTAGCTTCTAACTCGAAATTCAATACTATATCAGCGGTCATCGTCAGCCCAGATGGCATAGTCCATATTGCCGATCAAGCTAATTACAGAATCAGATCAGTCATGGCAAGTATACCTGATGCAAGCGGGGCTAGAGAATATACTATCTATTCACCTGATACGCAAGAAACGTATATCTTCAATAGATTCGGCCAACACGTAATGACTAAGAATATTCTGACTGGAGAAAACAATTACGTATTCACTTATACCGTCAACACGAGCAATGGGAAACTCAGTACAGTAACTGACGCTGCAGGCAACAAAGTGTTCCTACTCCGTGATTATTCCAGCTTGGTCAACTCGATTGAAAACACCAAAGGCCAGAAATGTAGGCTCAAAATGTCCAGAATGAAGATGCTGCAGGAATTGAGAACTCCGGATAACTTCAATATGACCTTCGACTACCACGGAACAACCGGCCTATTGAAAGCAAAATATGACAGCACAGGCAGAAGTTATATCTACAAGTATGATGAGTTCGGAAGGCTTACATCAGCAGTTACGCCTACAGGAAGAATTATAACACTTACATTTGATCTCAGTGTCAAAGGTGCTACAGTAAAAGTCAGCGAAAACAACAGAAAACCGATTTCAATTTTGATAAAGGGATCTTCAGTAATCACCAAAGTAGGAGAGGCCGAAAAGAAAACTATTATCTCGACCGATGGAAGCATTTCGTCAAGCATGCCTTGGGGACATATTATTTCGACTGATACAGTTCCATACACGATCCTATCCGAAATCGACCCCATCTTGGGAGAAAGCTACCCCGTTCCAGCAAAGCAGAGAACTGAAGTCGGCGGAGATTTGGCGAACCGATTCGAATGGAGATATTTCCTACGAAGACTGTTATCGAACAAAGGAAAGAGCAGCAAAGCGGTTGCCCAGATCGGTCGCAAACTACGAGTCAACGGCGAGAATCTTCTTACACTGGAATACGATAGGGATACGTCAACAGTCGCTGTGTTTATGGACGACAAAGTCGAACTTTTGAACGTCACCTACGATAGAACAGCCAGGCCTGTCAAATGGGGACCAAGAAACGACATATTCGCCGAAGTTGAGCTCGAATACGATAGATTCAACCGACTGACTCGATGGAGTTGGGGAGATTTGAACGAAACCTACGGATTTGATAGAGCGGGCAGATTGCACGAGATAAGATACGGAGATGGTTCGTCCCTGGCTTATTCCTTCAGGGATATGTTTACTAGTCTACCATTAAAGGTTACCACACCAAGAGGCAGTGACTATCTTTTAGATTACGATGATTCTGGCGCTCTACAAAACCTAACGACCCCACGAGGTCATATCCACACATTTGCTCTGATGACTTCACTTGGTTACTTCAAGTATCAGTACTTCTCGCCAATGAACCGTCATCCTTACGAGATCTTATACAACGATGATGGCCATATTCTAGCAAAGATCTTCCCGCATCAATCTGGCAAAATACTGTACGTTTACGACAGCACCGGTAAACTAGAAACTATTTTAGCTGGAGCGTCTGCTATCCGGTACGCTTACCACGAAAACACTCACCTTGTTAAGAACGTTGAAGTAACAGACCCCGATTATGAACTAAAGCAGGATTACAAGTATCACGCTGGTATTCTGAAAGACGAGAAGATGAAATTCAATTCCAAGAGTGGTCTGAACAACGCCCACTGCAAGTACCAGTACGATGGCAACGCGCGACTTTCGACAATTGACGTGAACATCAATAGCAAGGAAATGCCGCAACTCCGCCTCAAATACAACCAGAACCTTGGAATCCTAGAAGCTGTCAGCGATCTGAGGATCTACAGAAACACCTTTAACCGTTCTGTGATGCAAGACACCAGCAAACAATATTTCACGATTATAGACTACGATGACCATGGAAGGATAAAGACAGTGCTCATTAACATCAAAGCTTTTGACGTATTCAGACTAGAGCTTGAATATGACGTCAGGAACAGGATAAAGTCTAAGCGCATGATGATCGGAGATACATCATCAATTGCACGCATCAGTTACAACTACGACGGTCATTTGATGGAGGTCATCGGATCTGAAGATGATTGGAAGTACAATTATGATGAGAACGGTAATGTTATTGGAGTCATCGAACAAGGAGAGAAGAGATACCTCGGCTATGACATTGGAGACAGAGTTGTTCAATACGGCGAATTGGAATTCAGTAGCTACGACGGCAGAGGTTTCGTGATCCGTCGAGGGGAGCAAAAGTACAGATATAACTCCCGAGGCCAGTTTGTTCATGCATTTGAGCGAGACAAGTTCCAAATGTGGTATTTCTACGACGATAGGAGTAGATTGGTCGCGTGGAAGGATGACAAAGGAAACGTGACTCAGTTCTTCTACACCAACCCTCAAACGCCAAACCTGATAACCCACATGCACCACACAAAGACTGAAAAGACTGTTCGCTTCCTATACGACCAGAGAGATTTCCTAACTTGCATTGAAACAGAAGACCAACGATTCTATGTCGCGACAGACCACAACGGCTCGCCTTTAGTAGTTTTCGATGTCAACGGTGAAATCATCAAAGAAATCAAGCGCAGTCCTTTCGGAAAGATCATCAAAGATACGAACTCTGGCTTCTATGTCCCTGTGGATTTCCACGGCGGTATATTAGATTACAATACGAACCTTATCTACTTGGAAAACAGATTATTTGACCCTGTAGTAGGCCAATGGATGACGCCAAGCTGGGAGCATCTCGCGACCAAACTCAGCTTGCCAACAGACATTTTTATCTATCGATTCAAAAACAATGATCCGGTCAACCGTAACCAGAATGTGCCATACATGACCAGTTTGGGCAGCTGGCTACAACTGTACGGATACGATACGGATAAGATGATGGGCTCCAAATACATAACGGATATGATATTCCAGCCCAAGACGTCGGTGACTACGACTCAGTTGGCGCCTGACTTTGGTGTCATGTCTGGACTGCACTGCATTATTGAAAAGGTAAGTTAGTGTTTCCACGTTGTCTGCCTATTCTGCTACCCCCAGGGGTCCAGAAGTCTGGCAATATTTAATAACAATAGTGAATGATACATAATCGTTTGGCTGATGGCAAATGCCTTCGAGTTCTTGGTTTCCTAACACACTGGTCTTTTGACTGGACATTTCCCCCATTGTTGCTCATAAACGGTGGTATAATTGGTGCTACCGAATCAAAACTTCGAAACTTAAGCAAAGACTGAGTTGATTTTCACTGCTTGATTCCCAACCAATCAAAAATAAAGATGTCTAGATGATAGTTGCAATTTTTCCATAGGTTAACGACAAACTCTCCGACATAGACTTCGTCCCAACGCCTCTCCTCAAGATGGAACCTATCACCCGAAACCTGCTTCCGCGAGTGTCTTACAAACGCGGTGTCTTCGGCGAGGGCGTCCTGATCTCCCGTGTCGACGGCAAAGCCTTCATCAGCGTCGCAGACGGCGCTAACAGTGTCGTCGAAGACGTCATAACAACTGTCTTCAATAACTCTTACTTCCTGGATGTTCACTTTAGTATCCATGATCAAGATGTTTTCTACTTTGTCAAGGATAATACCTTGAAGATTCGGGATGATATGGAGGAATTGAGGAGATTGTCCGGGAAGTTCAACGTTTCGCAAGATGAGACGAACGATCAGGGTTCTGAGGTAATTTTTTAATTTTGTTACTTAAATCGTTTATACATTTTTTGTCCTTGATTTACTCAGTTCCAAGTCATTTCGTAAATCTCCCAACATAAGTTCTCATCTGATTTTCGTTTTCTTTGCAGCACTTGTTGGCATTATTCTTAGCTGGTTTCTAAATATTCCTTTTGTTCTGTTACAGGTCCGAGTGCACGCAGTGGGTCAGGGATCAGCGCAGGCCGTCATCGTCCTCCGTTACGGCGTCGATCCGGCTCAGGAGCGTGTAAAACTCCTGAAACACGCTCACAAACGCGCTGCAGCTAGAGCTTGGGAAAGAGAAAAGGCTTTAGTCGCTGCCGGCTGGGAGGGCAGAGGATCTTGGACAGAGGAGGAGAAAGAGGAACTTATATCACATGGGATTGTCGACGGATGGGCCGCAAAAGACGTCCATTCGGTTTCGAAGTACCCGCAGCTAGCCGACGATCCAGCAAACATAGTGTTCGTACGCGACGGCCGAAGAAAACGGAGAAAGAGCGGCCGCGCCCGTCACCGCTCGTGACTCTCTAAACGTGCCATTACGACGCCATCTTGAATTTTAGCAAATGGCGGTTACGTTCGAAAATTATTTTTTATAGGACTGAGATTTCGACGGCTCTTGTGATCGGTATTTCTAAGTTTTTCTATGACTGAAATGCGAAAGGTTAGAGTAAGGAATTGACGGACAAAAATGAAGTTGTGAACCTTAGATCGCTTTTTTCGTACTTAGGCGGTTATATGCCCTTTTCCAGCTTATTTTTAGCTACGCATGATCTTCTTTCTTTCTACATTGGACTTAAATGAATCTCGATTCTCACGACAGGGTAACGAGTCGTAAAGTGAAGCTTAATAATAAATAATAATATAAACCGAGCATAATAATGAACAAAATGGAACCAAAATACTCAATGCGATCACAATTATATTTTGATTCTCAATTTGATATTATTTTTAATTAACTTTTTACTATATTTAATCCTATAATATCCTTACTATACATCACTTAGAAATTGTATGAGTTATCATCACCCAACATGTGTATTCCTATCACGTTTTAGCCAAATATTTCGTTTTATCCATAATTTAGGTATTTGTAAATAATGAAAGTAATGATATTTTGATTATGTAGTGTTCCTTTTAACGTTAGACCTAAGGTCTTTTTACTTCGCAATACTATTATACCTTGTAAGCAATAATTTTATATTGTTTTATATCCTTAGATTCTTCCCATTGTTATTCGTGTATTGAGTAGATTGTTTTTTTAAGCGCCAGAGTCCTATTTAGAGATATGATAACCCCGTAAAGTTGCGGCCACGTAACATAGGGCCACGCCACACTAGGCGTAATCTTACTAGATCACGCTCAGTGTGGCGCGGTACATAGAACAAAGTTATACAAGAAACGTCTATACGTACTTCTGCATGTGTTGTGCAATAATCGAACTTTAGGTAATCGATTAGGTGAACTTTTCGCTGAATTATCTTATCTATGTTTTCTAGAGACTGAATGTATCTGTGTATGTCCCTTGCGTACTAAGGTAACTGGCATTCTAATTCTGAATCTCAAATATCCCGTTTCAGATGAGAATAGGAGTGTCAAGGCGCCATTTTGTATCGCTCTCTCCTTTCCACTTTAAGCGTTAGAATGAGAGAAGAAAACAAAATGGCGACATGGCACCCCTATTCAGAAACGAGGTACCTACCTACAACAAAATCAAATAATTTTCTTGAACAATCAAAATTTTACAGTCAACAGTATACGCAGTTACTGCTTTGTATTGTGTAAGTTATTTCCGTATGATAAATCAGCGAGAAGCGATTGTAATTTAATAAAAAGTAGATATTTTATAGTATATGTCCATGAATGTGTATCATTTAAATTGTGGTGTCTAATTCTGTGTTAGAGGTACTAATTTAAAGATAGTTGACTGAGTGACAGGTGATAGGCGGATGATATTTTTTACTAAAATGAAGTATAGAGAAGGGAAATTTTAAACAATGGAAGCTCCACGGGTCCGCCCGCGCGTTGGCCCTTGAAGGTGATATTTTTGCAAAATGTGACTAAACGAAGCAATACATGTAATTTAATACGTCTTATCCTTATTTAGTAATCATAAGGTATATTTTAATTTAAAATTAATATAATAATATATATCTATTGTGAATGTAGTTTATGATTTCGCGGTGATATCTAGAGCGGTATAATTATCTTTTTTAATGATGTATAAAGAATTCTAATTTGTAAATAGGTACTTAATGATGTAATCTGTAAAAAAATATTGTACATATCTTTACGCTTGAATTATTTATAATGTAAACCGATAAGGTATTAGAGTAATAATGTAAAGGGAAGTAGGGGAATTCTGTAACTACCCTCAACAGTCATGAACACCAAACGGTGGGTAGTTGTCGATTAGCTCGCCATAGTAACGGCCACTTATCATCCTTAGCCTTACTTATATCTGAAAAAGTTTAAAATATTGCCATCCCTTACCAAATAGTAACAGATGGCAAATTTTAAGTTATGTTTTTTTATAAGTAAGGCCACTTATCCATAGACTATCAGCTTCTAGACTTTTTAGGGGCTATGTCGCGTTCTTCACAAAAGCATTTATATAGTAACTGATTTCCTCTGTATGCATTTAATTTATTTGTGTAGATACGGTGGTTAGACACAACTCGCAATAGATTCGGATGAGTGCGTGCTATGTGGCCGATTGTAAGCATGTACAATAATGAAATATAGAAAGTATTCTATTGGAATATGTAATAAAAACATTAAAATCATGATTTAGTTTCATTTATCACTCCCTGATATCAGTAACCGGCTATTTTAAAGAAGTACTTGAATTTAAACCTATTAGGGGTTACTAGTTTTCGTATCCCTTCGTGTTTTGTAAAACTCGCATATTTGTTGTGGACAGGCAGTATAGATGTATTAGGTAGGTAATTTCTATAGATTTCAGTGTCAGTTTTCTTCGAAACAATACCTTCATAGATCCGTCGCCGTCGCTTAGTACTGAATGAACTAAGTAGGTACCTCAGGTGGTCAGGCGGCCGAATATTATTTAAAAGCTCAGAATGAATGAAAGGTTTTTTAATCACAGACATTTAGTCCTTCAAAGTCACATACATGGCGCTGCAAATAATAATACTCGAGGTTAGCAAGTTTCAATGAAAATAAATCCTTTTATTTACAAACAACACGAAACTATTAATAATGACAATCCCTGACAGGGTAAGAAAGCCTCTTATACAAAAAAATATGTAAAACTATTGATATAACTAGTGATATGTCATATTACAATTGACAAGATAATATTTTTATTAATAATTACATCAAAAACACATATCAGAAAAAATATATTTACTTAAAAAGCTTATAATTTTTCACCAATTCATAAACAACATTGTCGAATTTTACGAACATAAAGTATAAAATTTATAAAAATAACCTTTTCTTAATGGCCAAATCTATAATATGCATAAACAATAAAACATTAACTAAATTATAATAAATCATTCAAAACTATAAATTCGTTGATAAATGGCATCAATGTACATAATCATAAATAAACAATAAATTTTTATTGCTTTTTTTTAATGGTTCTCGTCAATCTTGGATATTTCTGACTATCATTATGTTTTTTTACATGTATGAATGTGAGTCTGTCTGGAGGACTTTTACGTCGAACTTAAAGACGTTATGAGGGGTATTATTAGACGCGTCGTGATCCGACTTAAGAGCGACCAGCGATGATGTAGTGTTATTCTTGACATGACCATATGTTTTTTACAAATGGCCGCCGCCAGCTCTGAATGACACTGTTGCAGTGGTATTTTAAGAAATGTCATGCGATTTCAAATATGTGATAGAGCTAATCCAAGGGAACTTCAGTAAGGCATTTCAGTTTTTGGAGTTGAGTACTTGTTAAACATAACTATAAAAAGTTTGAAATTGGACGGATGTATAAAAAAGTTAAATGAAGATAATCGTGTATAAAAAATATTATTTAAAAGTTAAATGAGACATGTAACTAAATCTTCATGATCTTTAATTTTAGGTTATCGCGATTAGATTATGAATTAAAAACTTTTAACACATTAATCGCGTTGTTTGCAGCTGCATACAACTGTATTTGAAACGTCTGGAATAACAATTAAATAAAACAACGCATTCATTAATCCCGTTAAAAGTGTTCTAATGAAAACACTCAAACATTCATACTTAAGTCTTAAGTGCAGTCTCTAAAGTAAAGTACAAAAGACAGACGTAAATTCACTGATACTTTAAGAATGGCTACAAAATACTCGAATCATCCACCCACTATGGCGAGTGTGAATATAATTTAGTGTAGAAAGTGCGTCGAACTTTATGTTTCTAAATATCAACACACTAATAACTCTTTTAAAGAATAGCATCGTATTTTAACAGATATCATATTTTTTGACAAGTAAAAAGGTATAAAAATACTTTCAACTCTACTTACTAGATTAGATTAAAGGAATCTCTACTCTGACTATCGTGTCTACGGTCCACTTCTGTTTATCTATGGTTGTCTCACAACTAAATGCTTTCCCGTCCTCGCTCCAGCGCGCATAATTTCCTGATCGTCTTTCATATCTTTGTCTATGTTCCACTTCTGACTTTCTATGGTTGTCTACTAATAACTAAATACTTTCAACGTCCTCGATCGGATCGGTGACTTCATTGCGCATAGGCCTACTTGTCCTTTATATCTTTGTCTATGGTCCACTTCTGACTATCTACGGTAATCTACTAATAACTAAATACTTTCAACGTCCTATTTGTCTTTTATATCTTTGACTATGTTCCACTTCTGACAATCTATGCTTTGTTAATAACTAAAAACTTTCCCCGTCCTCCACCGGGCCCGTGACTCTGGCGCGCATAGAGTCCCACTGGTCCATCATCTCCTTGTCTATATTGTCTATGGTCCACTTCTGATTGGCGCTAGTTGTGCACTTGTTGATAAAGATGGCGCGAGTCGCGGGGTTAAACTCAACACAATCGTCGCTATGTCCGTGTTTTATCTGTTTTGATTCCTGTAAATTACATTGATATAAATGAATGTTCGTTACGGGAGAAATGTTGACATGCACTGCAAACATTCGTGACATGATTTGTGATCTGGGTGTTGGTTAATTTGAATTTAGAATTCCCAGTCAAAACGCAGCTATTTCAGTTCGAAGTGGCCAGACAATTTAGTAGCAGAGCTCCTTGTGAAAGAGTTCGTCCGGGGAATGACTACCACCATACCTATTTCTGCCGCCGAGCAGTAATGCTCGCATTGCTGTTCCGGTTTGAAGGGCAAGGGTGCCGGTGAAGTTACAGGCACATGAGACTTTTCATCCATGTATCAGGGTCGGCAACGTGCGAGTGGTTATCGCTTACCAACAGGAGCCACTATGCTTGTTTACCGCTTTAGTAGTATAAATAAAACACAATAGTGGGACTTACCGTAAGATACCTCCACATCTGGTTGCCACCTCCAAGATGGCAGGAGTAGAGGCGAATCGGACTCTTTGGCGCCGAATCGGGGAGGTCCCAGCACATGTTTCTGCTTTTAGATCTGAAACGTTAAAATACGATTGTTATTATGATAGCAATATTTTTTTTACAAAACTTTTTTGGTGTTTCACCAAGAAGGTTTAAGTCAGATATTTGAAAAAATATTCTTCCATTCGATATTTTATATGTAAATTGAATGATAGATTTGTTTTGTTTTTTTTTTATTATTATTATTTCTTCTGTGTGTGTAGGGTAGGTATATGCAGAGAGCAACAGGCATGGCTGTTGCTCTCACTGCATATAAAATGCATCTTAATACCTACTTGTTAATTAGTATAAGAATATTGTGATTTCTCAGTAAGCGCTTATGTTGTAAATCTTTTTGAGAAATAAATGATCTTAAACCGTAATTCTTAAGGAAGGTTATTAATAGGTTATTTTACATCAAGCTACGACCCTAAGGTGGCGTGGCGCAGCTAGTAATAATCAACATATTAAATTTTATTATTAAATAAACTAACTTGATATCCTTGTGCCAGGAGAGCACAAACTCCACTTCTCCCCTGTCGGAACAAAGCCCTATCCTCAACTCGTCCATTTGCTCGCCGTTGTGAGCGTCGATGCAGAACTTCTGGTTGACAACCGGACGAAGCTGTCAACAAAAGGAATTTATATTAATAATAATAATAAATCAGGCAATACAGTATAGCATATGGGCTATTACAGGGCCCACAGCATAAATACCTTAAAACAAAAATACATATAATTATATAAAAAACATAACTTATTTATTTTATTTCAATATTTTTATAAGACTACCCTAATGTTATGTTTGTGGCTTTTTGTATGCGATAACGATTACAGAACTACGAAAACAAATTACATTTATTTTTCTTCTAATATTTAAAAATTTTTGTTATTATTACGGCCTTTCCAAATTTAGGGTACTTTTTGAATGCTAATGTTATTTTACATAACCGTAGTTACCGTAGTTATTCATAAAAATGCTATGAGAAAAATGTGTTTTTTTTTATATGCTGTTGGATTACCCTGATAAAGTAATATAAAAAATAAAATAAAATGCGATGTGCGGCGACGGAAACATATAGGTACGTTGAATAAAAAAATAATATTTTGGACAGGAGAATGAACTCACACGTCCTTCAGCAAACGCCCTTGGTTCCACCGGCGGGTATTTTGCGGTCAAATCAAACGCAATCTGAAATCAGAAAAAAAAACGCTTTAATGAAAAAAGACTAGTTCGGCAACCAATACACAACCTCGAAATCGCACAACAAGCTATAGAGAGAGCTACGCTCTTAGTTCCAAAGCTTGTGTAGGATCGCGGGACTCTCAAGAAAATTACCTTTTCTTATAAGTTAGACATTTTTGTTGAAACAAACAGCCAACAACCGTTTTACGAAAATCTGTTATTCTAGATAAATAAGTAAATACCCTACTTTGCTTGTAAATTCATCAATAATTAACATTTTAATAGCCCAATAATTTGTGGGCTATTAAAATGTAAAATCTTATAAAATCAGATTTCCTAGTTTCATTTAAATCTCGCTGAATTCAGTCGTTTGTTTTGTAAATACGTACATATTATACATAGAAAACACCCAGAACCGACAAGATATTTTGTTTGGTACTTGATATCTTCGCCAATTGTTAACTGATTTTGATTATTATTTTGTTGTTGTATAGAGAATGATCACGAAGTGGTACCACAAAAGTTTTAATCCTGAGGGACTGCTACTTTTCCCGTATAACTCAAAAAAAACATCACCATCTTATGGAATCACGACTAGCCGAACATTTTTGTGGGCTATTTTACTTTTGTTTTTTAATCGAAAGAGTGTCACTCCGAGTGAGCAAATTAACGTTGTAGCGACATCTCTCGCCACATGATTGAGCTAAGTTACATCGCAACAACAGTCAATACACAGATGTCATTGCATTGGAGTGTCTAGATCGCGCAAGCGAAGTTTCATTCAACTTTAACTTAAATAATACCTCCGACAAACAACTGTCGGTCCTAGGACCCCAGGGAAGTGGATCAGATGGATCAGCTCGGTGGAAGATATTTCCCACAGCAAATAGAGGACACAATACCAACTGTGTTCTGCATAACGTAAACACATTCATGTTTTTATACATTTCATGTTTTATAATTATTAGCTTTAGGGTTTGCGATGAGCTATGAAAAGATGGATGGATTGTGTGATGTATGACATGTTTAAGAAAGGAGTGAGTACTGAGATGACAGCTTATAGAGGAGAGTGGAAGAATAAAACATGTTGTGCCGACCCCACGTCATGTCGAATAAGGATGACGATGATGGTTTGTGATGAGGTTTGCGAGAATAAGTCTTTAGTTGTACGAGAGAACTTCAAATAAAGAGGCTTCAAAAAAACTTTAAAGATAATTAAATGGTTAGTGGTATGAGCAAGCGATGTCTCGAACATCACGAACATTGATCGCGAACTGTTTAGAATTTAGATGGAATCAGCGAATGCGCAAAATCTCGCAATGCAAAATTGCATAATCGCTGTGTGTTCCGTATCACTGAATCGGAACAGAGATCGTGTTGTCTTATTTAATTAAGTGAACTGTTTATTAAGTATTTTTATAGATTACTTACCCGAGTTATGAACCATTTGAAACTCTTGCATTTAAGCTTCTCCCTGAGGGCTTTCTGTTCGGATATGTCACCGGTGTCGATGTCCCTGTAATGCGGCCGTCGGTTGTAAAGATGCTGTGCGTATTCATCCATCCACACTTCAGCTACTCTTCTATAGTTCTGTTCATGAAACAACTCAATACTCAATACATTAATTGCTTTCACATTGTGGCTGGGTACATATGTTTATAGGTATCTACATTAATCCTGTCTAAGGGCAAATAGATAGACAGACCGAGGTTTTACGTAAACCAACTAGTACTATAAAAGTTAAGTAGGAAGAAAGTCAATACTGAATACATTTAATGTTTTCACATTGTGAGTAGGTACATAGATGTATCTCACATGAATCCTGTATAAGGGTATAGCAAATAGTTAGGCAGACCGAGGTTTTGCGTAAACCAACTAGTACTATAAAAGTTAAGTAGGAAGAAATTCAATACTGAATACATTTAATGTTTTCACATTGTGAGTAGGTACATAGATGTATCTCACATGAATCCTGTATAATGGTATAGCAAATAGTTAGGCAGACCGAGGTTTTGCGTAAACCAACTAGTACTATAAAAGTTAAGTAGAAAAAAAGTCAATACTGAATACATTTAATGTGTTCACATTGTGAGTAGGTACATAGATGTATCTCACATCAATCCTGTCTAAGGGTATATCAAATAGTTAGGTAGACCGAGGTTTTGCGTAAACCAACTAGTACTATAAAATAAAGTTAAGTAGGAAAAAAGTAAATACTCGCGATACATTTATCGTGGTAGTTACATGGATGATGTAGTGAGAAATCGAAAGAACTGGAGGAGGCCTATATGTCACAAGGACACGCGAAAGCAGTAGAGATGTCTTACAAAATAGAAATAGAAACGCTGTAAAAGCAGTAGAGAAAGACTTACAAATGGAATAATAATGATAAATAATAAATAAATGGGAATAATAATTTGAAGGTTTACAAATGAAAAAAGAAAGGCTGCTAAAGCAGTAGAGAAGGCTTACAAAATAGAAATAGAAACGCTGTAAAAGCAGTAGAGAAAGACTTACAAATGGAATAATAATGATAAATAATAAATAAATGGGAATAATAATTTGAAGGTTTACAAATGAAAAAAGAAAGGCTGCTAAAGCAGTAGAGATGGCTTACAAAATAGAAATAGAAAGGCTGCGAAAGCAGTAGAGATGGCTTACAAAATAGAAATAAAAACGCTGTAAAAGCAGTAGAGAAAGACTTACAAATGGAATAATGATGATAAATAATAAATAAATGGGAATAATAATTTGAAGGTTTACAAATGAAAAAAGAAAGGCTGCTAAAGCAGTAGAGAAGGCTTACAAGATAGAAATAGAAAATTACCTTGCCCACAAAATCGCCATGGCCCGGGTTCGGGAAGGGTGCGAACTTGCGGTAAATGTGACCCACGCGAGAGCAAGGGGCGTCCAGCATTCGACCACCGCACTGCCATATCTGAAATTAAGAAGAACAATTAAGGTTTTGTTATATTAGTGGTATTTTAAAGTATAATAATATTTAGTTAAAGAAGAGTAGTAGAGCTTCTGTGTCTCGTCCGGTGCAGACATAGCTATGCCTATGTCTGCCGCTTAATAATAATGTTGTTATAGGTCATGAACTATACATGTTCCAAGTTTTATCTGAATCGGTCCAGCCGTTATGTATACTGTTAGCAAGAAACATTCAAACATCCAAACACCCTTTTTTCGAGCTAGACACTAATAAGTATGATTCAATTACGATGAAGTTTTAGTGGCTAGTACGACAAAAACGTGTTTAATAGCTAAAGCGTTATAGTTTTTTTTTAATCTCATTTCTCGAGATGAGATCACTATTTAATAGATCATCATCAGCCTGTACAAGGCTGCACCCACGCTGCTTCGTCCGGTTCGTGAGAACCTTTCTTCGCAAGCGGGTGTCGGTTCTGCGAGTCACATGGCCTGCCTATTGCCACGATAACTTATTCTTCTACGAATTACCTCGTTTCTGATTTTATCAGCCGGCTTCAAAAAAGCAGGTAGTTCTCAATTCGTCTGTATGTTACGCGATATCTTCGCCAATTGTGAACAGATTCTAATGATTATATTTTTATGGAGGGACGTTCAGGTTCCTCAAGGATAGTCCCATATATTTTTAATTTGAAAAAATACCATCTCATATAATAGGATGTTCTTCTAGGTTATTTAAAAAAAAAGGGATGCGATTTCATATTGAACTCTTTATCAACTCCCCGTCATTTGAAGTCGAAGTTTAATTTTCTTAAAAAAAATATAGCTATCACGTATTGAAATCCCGAGCAGAGGTATCTCTGCACATTTTATAGGTAAACGCAAAATCCATAAGAAAAAACAAGTCGTCATAAATTCACTTCAACATTTTCAATTCACCTAGTTTTTAAGCTGACGTTTCTATATAATCCTTGTGATGTCAATTAATAAAAACCTTTATGACTTTATGATTACCTTAAAACTGAGTTCATACTGCTCCCCTCCCCAGATATCCAAGCCAGGGTCGTAACCACCAAGCTCCCAGAAGAACACTCTCGAAATCGCGAATAGACCGCCCGCCATTACGGGACTCCTGAAAATATAAAATAAAAATAATAATCCTGGACATTTTTCACACAGCATCATCTAGCCCCAAACTAAGCAGAGCTTGTATTATGGGAACTACATGACTGATATACTACTTATATATTTTTTTTTTTGAAAATACGTATATACACGAGACAAATATTTGCATGTCATACAAACATTTGTCCCGCGGCGGGAATCGAACCGTATAGTTAATTATAACTATACTAAAAGGTGTCTCTTAGAATGTTGAAATACGTACTCGAATGGTTCCGGCATATTCTCCTCGTCTTTCGGCAAGACGGGCAGTCGTTTGTAGAAGAACTCCCAGTCGAAGGCGCCCCTCGCGCCCTCGTCCTGTGCGCGGTATTCGAACGTGTCGTACGCGACCACGTCTATGAATGGACACATCACCGTGCGATAGTCCAGTGCTATTGGCTCTGTGAATAAAAATCGATAACATAATAATAATAATATAATGTCCGAAAGAGATCGAAAATAAATACATACACAGACCTAGCAGCGGTGGCAGCCAGTTGAGATTGGTAGTATAAAGAACAAAAAATACATACACAGATCTAAAATTGGTAGTTTAAGGAAAAATAAATACACACAGAGACCTAGCAGCGGTGGCAGCCAGTTGGCATTGTTAGTATAAGGAACAAAAAATACATACACAGACCTAACATTGGTAGTTTAAGGAAAAATAAATACACACACAGACCTAGCTGAGGTGGCCGCCAGTTGACATTGATAGTTTAAGGAACAAAAAATACATACACAGATCTAATATTGGTAGTTTAAGGAAAAATAAATACATACACAGACCTAGCAGGGGTGGCAGCCAATTGGCATTGATAGTTTAAGGAACAAAAAATACATACACAGATCTAATATTGGTAGTTTAAGGAAAAATAAATACATACACAGACCTAGCAGGGGTGGCAGCCAATTGGCATTGATAGTTTAAGGAACAAAAAATACATACACAGACCTAACATTGGTAGTTTAAGGAAAAATAAATACATACACAGACCTAGCAGAGGTGGCAGCCAGTTGACATTGGCCTCGGTGTGCGAGTCGAGGAAGATGAGGACGTCCCCAGTGGCCTGCCTAGCCCCCGCGAGCCGCGCCGTGATCAGCCCCGACCGCTCCCGCAGCCTGATCACGCGGACCTTCGGCATGAACGCCACTAGGTACTGGTCGAGCTTGCTTTTCAGGAAGTCTGGCAAACATATGGATCAGTATAAGTAGATTGAATAACTCGCGCAAACACAGGGAATTCTAGGAATTCAAATTTTCATGGTTTAGTAACATTTTAGAATATTATTACGACTATACCACGTACTAAAGTACGTTTAGAGGTCCTTCCTCATGAGCACCGTCCGCGACCACGCTAAGAATAGTAAAGTAGGTGGTATAGTCGTAATAATATTCTAATATGTGTAATATTTATTAAATAATAATTATCTTTATATATACTACTAATAAAGCCGAAGAGTTTGTTTATTTTTTGTTTGAACGCGCTAATGTCTGGAACTAATAATCAGATTTACAAAAAGTAGTTTTAGTTTTTCACGAGGAAGTTAGGCTACGACTGTGTCACGACCGACCTCGTCCCCCGACTCACCGCGTCGCATCGCCCTCCCGCGCTATTTCTTGTTTATATTTAGCGTTCTTTCTTACATTTTTTATTTTTGCTCGGCCTAAGGCTCTTATCGTGATCTTAAATAACCTTCCTCAAAAATTCTGCTATCAAATGAAAAACTAAATTTTCAAATCCGACTGGCAGTTAAAGAGATTAGCGCGTTCAAACAAAAACAAACAAACAAACTCTTCAGTTTATTACTAGCATAGTTTATTTATTCAGACCATGACATTGAACTAATTATTTATTCTAAGAATATAACAGATGCATGTAAAGCAAACTAAACAGTCGGTCTCTTTCAAAGATTCGTTTCAAAGGCGTTAAGGTGCACGGCAAGGTTGCAAGTACAAGCGATTAGTGACACATTCTGTGTGCCTGCTTTTATTAAGGGTAACAATGGTCTGCCAACGTGTTATGACAGCTGGTTGAGAAAACTAAGTACCTAGATATAATCTTATTACTATTATAAACTCGAAAGTTTGTGATGACGTATATGTATATTTAATAAAAACTACTGATTGGATTTTGGTGGAACTTTACAGTTCCATAGATACATCAGAATACCACATAGGCTACTTTTTATCCGGGTACAACGCGAGCGAAGCCGTGGGCAAAGGCTAGTATATAAATAACACGCAAAAGACAGATACATAGTCCTGACCCAACACTAGGTTTTCTGTGTCGTGGCGAATCTTAGTGTCCCTATGCAAGTATGTACTGCCAAGACATTTTTCACACATCATCTAGCCCCAAAGAAAGCAGAACTTGTGTTATGGGAACTACATGACCGATATACTACTTATATATATATATTTTTGTAAATACTTACATATTATACTTAGAAAACACCCATACCCGAGACAAATATTTGCAGATCACACAAACATTAGTTCCGCGGCGGGAATCGTACCCGCAACCATCTGCGTCTCAGGCGGGCCTTCGCCCACTGCGCCACGAGATCGACGTATTTGATTAGTTTTGCGACTACACTATTGCATGTAATAATTATGAATTTATTTCAAAATGGCAAACAAACTCACCTTTAGTGCTGGCATCATCAACCAGCAAAATCTCCTTGATAAGATGTCCCGGCGAACGGTACAGCACTGAGAAAGCGGTCCGGAGTAAAGTGCTCCAATGCTCATTGTGGAAGGGTACCACCACACTGACAGTCGGCAGAGACTCGACGTACAGCTTCTTCTTGCAGCCCGGATGCCGTATGTCCGGTATCGAGCGGTTCAGCGGTATCTTGTCGCTTAGCGCGCCGTTGAAACCGTTGACGGCGTATAGTTCCTCTTCTAGTTTCGCTTCGCTATCCGGCATGTGGGCAGGCAAGCCTTGCTCGCCAGTACCTGTGACAAATACCCTTTATAAGACAGAAATACTTTCAATAAAGGAGGATGTTCTCAATTCGTCTGTTGTTTTTTTTTTGTATGAACGTTACGCGATATCTATTTTTTAATATACTTAGAGGTGGTCCCATAAAATGTCTCTTTATCAACTTCCCTTTCTTTGAAGTTGGTTTTTACTTTTTAAGGAATATATTATAAAGAGCAGTGTTGATCCAGTGAGCGGTACACCGACTTCCGATCGGACAGTCTTGAATTCAAAGCCCGGACGTGCACCAATGGATTTTTCAAGCAAAAAAAAATAGGCAGTTCCAGAGATTAGCGTGTTCAAACAAACAAACTCTTCAGCTTTATATATATGTATAGAGTCAAGATTATTTTGTAATCAGAAACTATGTAACTCACCCACGCGTTTCCTCTCATTGTATATCTGATTGTAGTTGTGCCAGTCTATTTTCTGAAATCGGAAGAAATTATGAATTTGGGGGATGAAGGACTGTATAAGTATAAGGTACCTAACCTAACATATAATTTGAATATTTACCCAGATACACAAGGTACACAACGTTTCTACACAAGACTGGCTCAGGTACTTTTATCCTTGTGGAGGCACTTTGGAAGCCTCCACAAGGCTTCAGTAAATTCCAATTCCTATGAATTTTGGCACAGCACTTGGCGAGAACATCTCACAGCACATCAATACATGGCAGTCAAAATGGCGTTAACTTTTATCCACGGGATAATAATGAAAAATGCGACCTTTTGAGTGTAGGTGCACAAGCTAACCGCCGAGGAATAATTGACCGCATAGTGCGGAGGTGACACCGCCGTGAGATGGCGGGTCGGGGACATCAATCCAACGTTTCAAAGCGCCGGTACGTAGTACAAAAAATGGGTGACAAGCTTTGTCCCGCAGCAGGAATCAGACCCGAAGTCTTGCAGCGGGTCGAGGTCGTCATATTCACATAACATCTGATGTACCTAGCTTAGGTAATTTAAAATTCCAGTTAGGCTTATCTTAAATATTTAAGACTGTAATAAAGTGCCTAGGTGATGTAATCTAATTTGGATAAGAATGATAGAGCCTTACTAATGATAACTTAATAATATTGTGAACTGCTGTTGGCGTTAACAACAGTGGAAAGATTGAATTGTATGGAAATGACCTTAGCTGTGGAAATGTCAAGTGACTCCTGCCACACCTATTATTACCTACCATTTGTCAGTTACACCTTGACAAATTTGCGTTAGCATAAAAAGGAAAACTGAGTGTGAGGTATTTGTCTAGACCCCTGGGTGCTAGACAAATACCACTTTCTGTTGGCATTAACGCCTGTGGAAAGATTGAATTGTATGGAAATGACATGTGAATCCTGCCAAGTTACTCCTTGACAAATTTGCTTGCATATGGTTTTGGATTTTATCACATAGTGAACCTCCAGATATATAGTGTCCCCTAATTTATTTAGTGTATGTTACCAACTATGGTAAGCACACTAAATAAATTAGGGGACTAACTTGTAAGTCCTGATATCCTTGACACAGGGAATCCTAGTATGTAAATTATTTACAAATTATTTAAAAGCAACTTATATCATTGTCATTGTCACACACCCAAATATGATTATTTCCATGCTTCTCTCAAACCATCCATAGCCCGCAACAATCTCAAGGTAAGTACTTAATAAAGCTACAAAAAAATATTAAAGAGAAAATTTCAAACCTTTAAACTGCTGGGAACAAAATATTCCTTGAACTCCTGTAACTCATTTTGTGATTGGAAGGCCTCCTGAATCAAGTTATCCTCAGGCAAGTTTATGTCGTGGAGTGTCTTAATTAAGTACAGTAAAACCACGATGATTGTGAGCATCAGAAGGTTCCGGAGACGCAGGAGACGGGACACGTAGCGCCTCATCCTGCGGATAGGGAAAAACCTGTGAATATTCACAGTTTATAGTTATTATTACTGCACAAAAACATATGAGCATACATGTGTCTTGTTTAGAAAATGTCACTGGTTCTTTAAAGCTGAATACTCGGACCATAGTGGCTAGACTTACTTTCTCTTCATAGCAAAGCTCAGATTACGAAGAAGAGTGCAAAAACCTGATTACTAAACAAGTAATAGGTCCGTATCGAAGGCGCAACTATAATTTTATTATATTGTAGGCAAATAATTAGTTATTTTAACTTGTTTACGATCGCACGACAATCACCAAGTTAGTCATAACGAAGAATAACTAAACACAATATCTCAACACAATGAAGGTGGCCCATAAATAATAAAAACATTACAAAACACAGTGTAAAGTCGACAATTACCTGTTGTTATTTACACCTGTGTACACAGAATTCGCAACAAGACATAGATAGGCACGTAGGTAGTTAATTTATTATAAAAAAATCAGACAGACACACATTACAGATAAATAGATTTACATGTTTTCTGAAAGAAATACTAGAAAATAGTTCTCAAAACCTGGTTGCTGTCGCGGCTTTGGGAGACAGTATTGTACGTTCGTGGAATGCACAACCATGGAAAGCACATCTATTTCCACATAATTATGAGGAAATTGTAGAGCATGTTACTGAAGCCAGAAATCTTCGGTTGACAATGAGTGTCGAGAATAGTGGTTCGTAATACGGGGCGTATATTCCGGGGGTGTGCACAATTGTCATGCGTCTAATTTGTACAAGGAGCGTATTGTCGTGCAATACGCTCCTTGTACAAACTAGACACATGGAAAGCACACCCTAATAATTCAAACAAAATTGTTTGTAATACTGGCAATTTCCCCATCAACTCTAATAATAAGTGAAGTGTTTCGAAGCATCTCCAGTTTCTGCCTAGTACCTTTAATAATTAATTTCATTTTTTTTGGGTTGATGACCAATGAGTTATTC
Organism: Perizoma affinitatum; assembly: GCA_961405105.1. Taxonomy (NCBI): domain Eukaryota; kingdom Metazoa; phylum Arthropoda; class Insecta; order Lepidoptera; family Geometridae; genus Perizoma; species Perizoma affinitatum. The sequence goes on along the minus strand of OY560194.1, from coordinate 12,910,537 downwards.
TTTGATCAAATGAATATTTCTACTAAATCGTAATTTTGTGCTGATTACACTCTAAAATACATTAGTTCTATTCAAAATTTAGTTTAATTGAACGAAATACAGTCCTAATAACAGTACTACATTTTGATCTGTGTATTATACATATTATGTTCAGCATCACATGTCTATTTACATACTATACCATGGTGATCTACAAGTAAAATAGAACTATGTGTATTAATAATGTAAAATGGTCCTTCAGTGGAATTTGTTCGCGCATCTATTTTTGATCTTAGACCTGTCGACAGGCTCAGGTATTATAATACTAGTACCTACTAGTATTATAATATCTGTGCCAGTCGTATTGTATGGATTACCATGGTGTTGGCCTACCAAAGAGATTGATGAAAGAAGAGTGCACTCAACTGAGATGCGAATGTTGAGACGGATGTGTTACTAGAATGGACAAAATAATGAATTTGTAGGTATATCAGGGGAAGTTTGAAAGTACCTAGAGCCCGTGACGGAAAAGTTGAGCAGTAATGGTTATGGTAAGGTTAACATGGTATACACGTCATGAGGAGGGAAGAATGTCTAATTACGAAAAGTGTAATAAATATGAATGTGGGTGGAAATAAAAGCAGAAGTAGGCCAAAGAACAGAGGCGCGATTCTGGGATTTGCAACATGCTAAAACCGTGACCGTATCGATCATTTTGAACCGTTTTCCAGCACGTATTTACCAATTCCGATCTTGGGTAACATGTTGCAACGACAAATACGGACGGTATTTGAATTTTTCAAATACCGTCCGTATTTGAAACATTCGAGACGTTTGGGAAAATCTTTTCTAATGTTTTTAACGGTTTTTTTTAGAAATTCCGATCTCGAGTGCTAAAACTGACAGCTTAACGCATGGAATTTGTAGAAATTCGTCAGACGTTCACAGTTTCGTATCTCGGCAACAATTTTGTAGGAGAGACTGCCTGTCGACCTAGCAAATAGATCATTTTCTTGTGGATATCGTAGTTCTTTTTGTTTCGAAAATGTCATCAAGATATTTTCTAGCATGGATATGGAGACAAGAAGATGAACGGGCTCGTGATGGGTACCGTTAAGTAAAAGAAATGAAAGCCAATTTACGGGAGTTCTTCAACCCTGTCGAGGATCACCTATTGCGTAAATATCAGAGATTTTTTCACCGGAATAACCCTAGAAGTATTAATGCATTTTACTTACAGTTCCTTAAATTCCACCATCGTTTCGAATTGCGATGGACTCGTACGCATTATTTTTTCTTGTTCTACTCAAAAATTAAATATTTAAATAAACCGTCCGTAGGGGAATCCCTATTTTGACAGAATGACAATGACACTGACAAATTCAAGTAACAAATTCCATAGAGATCTGAAGTTTTTTAATTTTAAATTCAAGTCGTCAACCTTCTAAAAATGACTTTTACACAATTTTCCTAATACGTCATCGAGGGCTCGTTAACCCGTTTTGCACATTTACATGCAAGTAAAAATCAAGTGACTCGTAAAACATCAAGCCGAATAATTCGGTCAACGTTGGCTCGTCCATGGTTTTACGCAGAAAATGGTAAAACTTAGAATTGGGGTACAGAAAAATGGATTGTATGAAGGATGTCATGGTTAAGAAAAGAGTGAGTACTGAGATAATGGCTGATAGAGGAGAGTGGAAGAAGAAACCATTTTGTGCCTACCCCACGTAATGTGGGATAAGGACAAGAAGATGATGATTCTATGACAGCACCACCCCATTGATATGATCTTGTTGAATCATGAATGTGGCGAGAGATGTCGCTTTAGATTCAAACGACTGGCGGTATGGCGGGCGGGTGTATGGTGTGAAAGTATCATTATTACTCCTACAAAAAATAATACTTTGAACGCATCCGAAATTTCTCGATCACTCGCTTTCCTTGACAAGTTGACAACTGTTTGTTTTTGATTGGTTGAAAATTTTCAGGAAAATTAAAAATCATTCCTTGAAGTGAGGTTGTGGTCCGAATTTTTGCACAGTTCTTGTGATTTTGGTAGAGGGGAAGAAGTTAATATCGTGTAAATTTAGCAAGGTAAGTAGCTGCTATCACTCCTTTCTTTAAAGGGAAACTACTTTATTTCAATCATGTATCCCGTAATGAGGATGTCCGCTATCCGGTGACCGCAGCGCAGCCCCTCAATATTCAATAGCACCGACCGAACCCCAATCTGAATATACATACTGTCACTTCTTTATATAATTAAATTAACATAAATAAAGTATGTATACGTAGTGGGAGCGTGCCACGAAGTTTATTACATATCTTCATTGTTTCGAGTAAGAAGCTCGTCGATTTTTTTCAGATGGCTCCATTTAGGAGTAAATTTCTGTTCGGGTGTTTATTAGTGGTATTGAGTGCCGCCGTGCTGGTGAATGCTGAACAATCTGATGATGAAGTCACAGTAGAGGTTAGTATCTACTTACCGAATTCCTGAGTCAATACTGTTATCTAAACAGGATGACCTACATTTCACTGCCTTTATCTTCAAGATTTTTTTCTTTTCAGTTTTATATAATTCCTGCTAATGTAATTATGTGAAAGTATGGATGTTTGTTGATAATAATCTATAATACAGGCTGAACCTATCTGAATAAAAAAAAATAATGAACATTTTTACCCCAGCATCATCTAGCCCCAAAGTAAGCAAGTTGTGTTATGGGAACTACATGAGTGATATACTACTTATGTATTTTTTTTTAATTCATACATTTTATGCATAATATGTATTCTGAATTAAAAAAAATACAATACACCCAGACCCCAAGACAAATATTTGTAGATCATACAAACATTTGTCCCATAGCAGGAATATAACCAGCAACTTTCTGTGTCTCAGGCTAGTCTTCACCCTGGCCACAAAGGTTGTCAAACTTTGAAATAGGTTTAGTTTGTGACCTAGATGGCACATCTACTTTTATCTAGGTACACCAAGAGAATCTTACATAAACTCCTAATATTATAAATGGAAAAGGATGTTGCTGATAATCTCCCTTATGTTTAAAGCAATTTGAATGAAATTTGGAACAGTTATAGTTTGTGACAAAGAAGAATTTATAGGTTACTTTTTCAGGTACATGGTTAGTATCCATGGGCGAAGCTGTGGGCAGAGACTAGTTAGACAAATTAAATAGTATAGTCAACAACTCAGATAGGTTCGGAGATACTGAAACATTGCTGTCATCAACACAAATTCCTCTGCTATTCTGCAAGAAGTTGGGGGCATTTTAGAAGGGGAACAGTGTGTAATACACCCCAATGCAGGACATCAGTGCAGATTTTGGATCCACATATAGAATTGGTTCATTGAATTTCTACCAGGTCTCCAATTTTAATCTCTTAACTTTCTATTTTATCAGGTGGAAGAAGAGATTGAAGAGTATAGCAGCCCAGAAATCCCAAATAGAGTATATTTCGCTGAACATTTTGATGATGCAACAGCTTTTGGAAAGAGATGGGTGAAATCTGAAGCTAAGAAACAAGATGTTGATGAAAACATTGCTAAGTATGATGGGAAATGGGAGGTAAGGATTGTAATCGCAATGAAGCTTAATCAGTGCCAACTTGGAACTGATACCTCTAGTAATTGCCTACCAACAGTTGTGCCGAAAGCTAGTTTTGCCATTTAGTTGTCTAAAAATAGAAATGAGATTAATGTTAAGTCTTAGTTTGTAAGAACATTATTTCTCAAACACACTGTACAAAGTATAAACATATTATGTATGTAGATACATATAAAATATTTCATTGCACACTAAATATTTCAGCAATAAATATATAAATAATAGCTAATTAGCTATCTCTACCAGACAACCCTTGGATGGAATGGACTGTACGAAAGATTACAAGGGGTTTTAAGTGGTGTACCACCACCATACTATGAAAACACTATATTATTATTTTACCTTCAAAATTACTTCATACACAGCATAAAACCTACATATTTCATATCTATGAAAATATGACTGATATTGTTAGAGTTCTCACATGCATAATTATTGAATTAATTTGTAAGAATAACTTATAATAATGACCTTCATGGTCATGATCTTAGACTCTATGACAAGTTTTAAGATATAATATTAAGTTTTTTTTTTTAATTATTTGGGTTTTTGAGTTCTGAAGCCAGCTCTGCATGGCCTTATAATTTCATCATTTCTGTCTGCATGTCACATGCTGATTTCCTAGCTCAGTTTGCAAAAAAACATGTCATGTCTAGTTTAATTCATAATACCTACCATCCAACATTACCATTTTTTTATATTAAAAGTTTGCAGAACATGCAAAGATTTGTTCCACAGCAGGAATCGAACCCCCATCTCTTGTGCCTCAGCCGGCTGCTTGCCCGCTGCATCACTGAGGTTATCTATTATTAATACTAGACAACCTCAGTGAAGTAAACACTTAAGTGTATTAACTCACTATTCTTTAAAAAACATCTTAACCCATTACTTATAAAGATTTAAGTTTGGCTAAACAGTGATTTGGATTCTTCCATTGAATTTGAAATTACACATACCAGAAAGAGACTTAATCAACTGTTAAACAAGCTTTATAAGTAAGACCCCTTAATGTAGTTGTGTTATATAAGTTAATGTTGTTACAGCTGAAAACCCCTGCTAGGAAGATATTCAAGAATGACCTCGGCTTGGTGTTGACTACGGAAGCCAAGCATGCTGCCATATCGGCTCTCTTGGACAAACCTTTTGAGTTCAAGGACAAGCCCTTTGTCGTCCAGTATGAAGTTACTATGCAGGTAAAGAAACTTTTTAATGTTCTCATTCTTAGGAACACCGGCTTGCCTCAGCTATAGTGTGCAGTCAGCTATAGTGTGTGTCAATCAAACAATAATGTGTGAAGTGTTTAAGACACTTGATGATAATGAAAGCCACATACTATTATATACATCATTCAGATATTTTTTTTCCACTCCGCTATACCTGGGAATCCACTGGTTCTGGATATATTGAAGCTCAAAGTCTTCTTTTTTCTTTACGGAAATAAATTCATTCCTAGTAACTTTGGCCCAAACAAAAACAATCATTAACAAAATTTAGAGAATTTTGTTAATGAATGTTAAGATTAATGATTAACAATATGCGTAGATCTCGGCTTGGTGATTTACCTTTTACGCTCTATATATCTGAGGATGTCCATCGTAGGGAATACAGTCGTGAGCGTGTTGTTTTTTGTTTTAATGAGCCTTAGCCATAGTGGGGCATTGGTATTCCTTCCTATTCCCGTCTCCTAAGGCTAAATAAGGTCGATTGTATATCAGTTTGTCATGCTATAATGTTACATTATTTAGATTAAAATCGATTTCGAATCCTACCTCCTGCTAATATTATAAACGCGAAAGTTTTGAGGATGGATGTTTGTTACTCTTTCACGCAATAACTACTGAACGGATTTTGATTAAACTTTACAGTTATATAGCCTATGTGTGAATAACACATAGGCTACTTTTTATCCGGGTACCTCGCGGACGAAGCCGTGGGCTTGTTAATTATATATAACAGTAAGATTTATTTTAGAAGATTTGATGTAAATTACATAAATTATACCTAGCTCTCTGCATTCATATCACCATTGATTTATGTTTAAAACGCCATTTGATTGTTCTTATCGCAAACTAGTACTTTTAAAGGTACTTTCACTGGAACGAATAGTTTCCGCACTATTAATTTACTTAAAACAATGTGTATCAATGTTTTTATTTTCGTACCAAGTCAAGGATAGTGACTTAATGGTAGCTGACAACTTGTTATGGAGTTTTTAGGCTAGCCGACTAAATTATGGTTGAGGAAAGTATTTTATACCACTTAAGTGGCAATATACCACCTTTACATCACTTTAACATCTTTAATACACATTAGGCCGTATACCATATACGGCCTAATGTTGCCCGCGACTCAACGATCAAAATGTTTACCTCATAGTTACCATGTAAATTGGTTAATGACTCATAAGCTGATTTGAAAATTCATAATAAATGTTTGTGAAAACCTGACCATGAACCGATCACTAGACATGGAAATTGGATTATGGATTTCATTAGAATCCAATAATTGACTGATGCAATGTGTGACGCAAGATTCTTTGGGAAGCCATAAAAGAAAAATAGTTTACAGACACAGATGTTTTACACAGAAATCCTAGACTTCCTTCCTTTTCTACTTTTATGAAATTATCTTCAAGTCAAAAGTCATTCATTAAAATCACATGGATCACTTTGAAATGTCGGTTTTATCTACTGCCTGTTCCTCCGCGACTAAGCCAGGAAAGAATGGCAAGAAAACAAAGCTGGTTATTAATTTTTTACAAAACAATATAATAACAAAAACAAATTATCGAGTTGGAGAATTTTCAATCCCAAGAGTTTTATAATCTAAATAATCAGATATTTCAGGCAACACAGTACAAATGTAGGTTCCATGTATGACGAATACCTTAAAATTAAATTATTTAAAATTTATTAAAAAAAACGTATTTATCTTTTTATTTAATTGGCGGTACTACCCGACTTCCGATCCGGAGGTCGTGGGTTCGAACAACAATCTTGGGTCGTGCCATCAATGGTTTTTTCCACTCGAAATTGTATGTGCGCATTAACACGTACTCAAAACGGCAAAGGAAAACATCGTGAGAAAACCGGCATGCCCTAGAACATAAATTGGAAAGCATGTGCCATCAGTTAGTTTGTTTGTCCTGAAGTAGCTTACAAATAAATGACCGATGCCATGAAAACTGACATAAAAAGCTTTAAGTTCCAAAAATACATGTACCTACTGCAAAATAATGTGCACATCAGAGTTCGATATGTTGACTTGGCGTTCGTCCAGGAATGATGCAGAAAAACACTTCTCATCCTGCGCGCTTTAAAAGCATGTTTATGCATTTGTTTACGTCAATATCATTATTAGCAACAGCCTGTAAAAGTTCACTGTTGGATCTTTATTTATTTATTTATTTACACTTCCGCACAAACATGCCCTTGTTTTGCATAGCATCGCCGCTTATTTGAACGCTAACCAACGTCACATGCCTTCTAACTTTTGTGGCATGCCGCCAGATTCAACGCTATGTTTTCTTAATTTTGTAAGTCTTTATTGAACAAAACACCTTTCATATTTAAGGATATTATTACGACTATACCTTGTGATTTACTATTCTCCTCCAAACGGTCAATGAAACGTCAGCAGGAGAATAGAAATGTGCATAGTACAGTCGTTATAATATCCTAAAATGGTACCAACCTACAATAATTTCAACCTTATTATGTATATAGGACAGATTGAATTTTCAAACCTAATTATTCATATATATTTTTCATTCTCAAATGTACATCAGCTTAGGTCTTACATCAAAGAAGCTGTAGGGAAGTACATGAACCCTGTCAGGGCGCTGCAAGTTTCAGTCAATAGTTATTTAAAATGAGATAATAATATTAATAAAATCTTAATCATAAATGTCAATTATTACATAAAAATTAAATTTAGAAAAATATATATTATTCCTATCCTATCCTTCCTACTAATATTATAAATGCGAAAGTTTGTGAGGATGAATGTTTGTTACTCTTCCACACAAAACTACTGAACGGATTTTCATAAAACTTTACAGTAAATAGCTTATACATCAGAATCACACATAGGCCACTTATTATCCGGTTTCTACGCGGGCGAAGCCGTGGGCAGAAGCTAGTTAATATTATAAATGCGAAAGTTTGTGAGGATGGATGTTTGTTACTCTTTCACGCAAAAACTACTGAACGGATTTTCATAAAACTTTACTGTAAAATAGCTTATACATCAGAATAACACATAGGCTACTTTTTATCCGGTTTCTACGCGGGTGAAGCCGTGGGCATAAGATAGTACTTCGTAAATTGATCTTAAATAATGTCAGATGCAGATAATAATGTAAGAATAACATTTGCAGGAGGGTCAGAATTGCGGCGGCGCTTACATAAAGCTGCTGTCCCGCGGTGCTAACACGAAGGCGGACCTCCGCCAGTTCCACGATCAGACCGCGTACACCATCATGTTCGGACCGGACAAATGCGGGAACGACAACAAGTTGCACTTCATCTTCAGGCACAAGAACCCCAAGAACGGTACCATCGAGGAGAAGCACAGCAAGAAACCGACGTATGTTAAATTTCACAAGAAAACTTGAATCATGGCCAACAGCACTCACGATGAAGTCACCTTTCATACAAGAAACAAAACTAAATCAAAATCGGTTGATCCATTTCGGAGCTACGATACCATAGACAGACGCACAGATACACAGACCAAGGTGTCTAGACAAGCACCTCATGCTTACTTTTCCTATCACGCTAACGCAAATTTGTCATGGTAAGACTTGGCAGCCTTTACCAAGCTTTACCAAGTGTGTATTGTGTTTGTGTATTGGCTGACAAATACCAAATTAGCGTTAACGCTTGGGAAATATTTAATTGTCTGTAAATGACATTCGCTGCGGGAATGTCACGTGACTGCTGCCAACTTTTCCCTTGACAAATTAGCGTTAGCATGAAAGAAACTAAGCTTCAAGTATTTGTCTTGACCCCTGACCTCTGATACATTGTTATCAGAAACTATGAATACCGCGGTACCACAACACCCGGCCCTGGAACAAATACCTTTAGGACATACATACATTTTTTCTCGCAGCGGGAACTGAACCCTCTCGCGTCGCATTTGGCTAGCGTATACAGAGTTTGTTAAATGATTTCAGGCAACGCCTAGAGGATATCTACAAGGACAAACAGCCGCATCTGTACACGCTGATCATCCGTCCGGACAACACGTTCAGCGTGCTGGTGGACAACAAGGAGTTCAATTCCGGCTCGCTGCTGGAGGACTTCACGCCCGCCGTCAACCCGCCGGAGGAGGTCGACGATCCGAACGACAGGAAGCCCGAAGAATGGGATGAGAGGGAGAAGGTATGTTTTGTCAAGTCAATGTTATGTGAGTGGACTCACTTTTCCGCATTTTGACTGTAAGATGGTCCATTGTGTGTGGAAGCCTGGCTAGATGAATAGCCAGCCTAGCTTCGCCCAGAAACACAGAAGCTTCCTGGGATCTTCGCATGTTATGGACTCCCTTTTCCGCATTCGGACTCTTAGTTGGTCCATTACCCGTGGAAGCCTGGCTAGATGGATAGCCAGCCTAGCTCTGCTCAGAAGCACAGAAGCTTCCTGGGATTTTCGCAGGCTTCACGGAGTGACCTCAGGTTGTGGATTTGTTCGCGTTGAGTTTCGACGCCCACACATTCCTGGATTACGTGGACTGCTGATTGTTCTTCAGCAACCCTCTGAAGAGTGGGGTGTCGGTAGCTCCGATGTTGTAGAGATGCTTGTTTAAGCGGCAATGTCCAGTGAGTGTGCCCGCGATGGTTCTATTTCTGTTCTCGTGGTGTTGGCGTCGATTCTCTTGTACACGAACTGAATTTAAAATTTCGCTCTCTTTTACTGATATTGCACGAACGAAAGAGGTGCAAGAATTTTACTCCTGTAAAATTTATGTTCCCTTCAGATCGTGGACCCCGCGGCGAGCAAGCCCGAGGACTGGGACGAGGACGCGCCCGCTCAGATCATAGACCCCAACGCAGTCAAACCCACGGGCTGGCTCGATGACGAACCTGAAACCATACCCGGTAACTATCATACTGTTCTATTAACTTTCATTTACGTGATTACTAGCCTCTACCCACACTATCATACTGTTCTATTAACTTTCATTTACGTGATCACTAGCCTCTACACACACTATCAGACTGTTTTATTATCTTTCATTTACGTAATCACTAGCCCCTACCCACGGCTTCGCCCGTTTGGTACCCGGATAAAAAGTAGCCTATATTACTGTAAAGTTGCATCATAATTCGTTCAGTAGTTTTTGCGTGAAAGAGTAACAAACATCTATCCGTCCTCACATACTTTCGCGTTTATAATAGTATGAGGATAATATCACAATTTTGTTATACAGCTCAAATCAGATCAAATGCAGTCATAAGCGTTACTTATATATGGCTTTAATATCAGTACTTAGTGATAAAAGGTTGTTTTTTTCACGATTTTGCTAGTTAGGTATGTCCATACCTTTTATTCATAATCAATTAATCAGCGTGATAAAAGTTGTCTGCATTTATCATTTGTTTAGTGTTAGAAAATACAGGATTTAGAATAAGAATAATCGACCTGCCAGAGTAAGCTGGTGAGTATGAATAAGAGGGCTAGTGTTTCATATTTAAATATATATCAATAAAAAAATTAATGCTCGATATTTTCACACTAATCTAGTCCCAAACTAATAGAGCTTGTATTATGGGAACTACATGACTGATATAGCTACTACCTACATATTTTTTTTTTGTAAATACATTTGTTTTAAACACCGAGATCCGAGACAAATATTTTCAGATCAAACAAACATTTGTCCCGCGGCGAGAATCGAACCTTGGATGATGGTTATTAACGTCGATTCTCTTGTACACTTGTAATTAAGCTTAACGTTTATTTTACTAACAGTTACAAAAGAAAGAGATAGCAACAATGTTAATGCTGCAAATAAGTTAAATTCAAGTTTTCCACATACATTTAGATGTGATTTCAAAACACGATGTATATTAGTATTGTATGTAGTTTCCATTACACAAGCTCTGCATAGTTTGGGGCTAGATGATGCCGTGTGAAAAAATTCAGCATAATTTATATATTATTATTATTATAATCGTGCGGATAACAGTCATGAGCGTGTTTCTTTCCCGCAGACCCCGAGGCCAAGAAGCCTGAGGACTGGGATGTGGATATGGACGGTGAATGGGAAGCCCCCCTCATCGACAATCCAGTGTGTGCGACCGTACCCGGCTGCGGACCTTGGAGCCCACCCACCATACCCAACCCCAACTACAAGGTACTTGTGCAATCCGGTCACGATGAAAGACTAATAGGGGAATAAAGACACGGAGAGCACCGATGGTGTAGTGGCTGGATGTTCCGACTTCCTAACAGACAGAGTTCAATCGTATTGTTTCACGAAATAAATGTGGATGATGCTCTCGAACGGTGAAGGAAAATATCCTAGAAACCGGCAGGTCCTAAAACCAAAAATTCGAAGACTTGAAACGAGCCTCTTAAAAAGCGTACTTCTTTCCAACATTGGTCACTAGACTCTTTACAGGGCCATCATATTTCAAACCTGGTTTCTTAATTTTAATAACTTATATTTTATATACCAAAGTCCATCCATCGATCTATCGATACCATTATAAATGTGAATCGAGAAGTTTTTTCCCGTTGTCCCCCGATGGGGCCGAAGATCGGAGGACGACGGGAATAACTCAATGTAATGTAGTTTGCAATTTATATATAATGTTTTAATTTGATCAGATCAAATAAATGTTTAAGATAGTTAAACGTTCGTAATTTTATTTTATTTAACGTATTTTGTTGGCACAGGGCATTTGGCGCGCGCCTCTGATCACGAATCCTAACTACAAGGGCAAGTGGACCGCGCGAAGAATACCCAATCCGGACTACTTCAAGGATGAACAGCCCTTCAAGATGACGCCCATCGTAAGTTTAAGTAAAATTCTTATTACTATAATATGTATGTATTAACAAAACAAAAAATATAATAAGTAATAAATATTGTATCTTAAATAATATTCATAATCAAAAAAATATTTATCTTTTGACATGTTACACGTACTTAGATTCGTAAACAAAATTACAAAAGTACTTAAGGTAGGTTACAAATCGGAAATCAAAACTAAAAATTAGTTATTCGTCTCATTCTAGAAATTAAGTGTAAAAAAAAAAAAAAAATTTATTTTCGGAAAACCGTAGCCAATAGTAGGTCTTCACTGATAGCACCAGACTAGGATATTAAAATGTGAACACAAAGCTTTTTCCTACACGTATCTACCTGCATTACCTATGTTACCGTTTACGTTGTATTAAAATTAAAACGTTGATTGTTTGTTCCAGCACGCGATCGGCTTCGAGCTATGGTCGATGTCGCCTCAGCTGTTATTTGACAACCTGATTGTAACGGACGATGTCCAAGTCGCGGAGGTGTGGGCCGCGAACACGTTCAAACTGAAACGGGCCAAGATGTCCCGGGACTCGGTGAGTCTTCCCGATTCACATGAGCGCCCAAGACAAACGGTTTTGTCCACGAAAGAGAAGTCAAACTATTTCTGTCAAATATCATCCCGATTCACATCAGCCCGTTTAGCATGAGCGCCCAAGACAAAGGTTTTGTCTACGGAAGAGAAGATGTAAACTATTTCTGTCGCCTATTCTGTTAAAGAAGTCATATAATGTTATTTGTCTTCTCGGCGGTAGAAAAAAACGTTGTCTTGGGTATTCATGCTAAGTAGGTAGAATGAGGTTCTTTAAAAAAGCGTTTTGAAACTTATGAAGAGTCGGCAACGCGCGTTTGTGGCCTCTACGAATGAAACAAAAACTATTTCTGAAGCTTATTCTGTTGAAGAGGAGAGAGAGGGACGGAATGTTTTTTGGTCTTCTCGGCGGTTGACAAAAACGTTGTCTTGGGACGTATGATTGTTTACCGAAATATTGGTATTAGTATTTATTATGTAATACGGGAATTTTTCATATACCGTACTATCGGGTGGAAGCACCGACCAAGTTTCGACTCATTCCGAGAGTCTGTGTCAGGTACGTGAATAATTCCCGTTTTATGATATGAATGATTTGGTTCACGATATAATTTTTACTAAATCTGGGATATTTACCATTGAGACCCTGAAAAAACTTAGTGACCAATCAGTGGTGCAAAACCAGTGTTGTGAAAGAATTCATGCAACGGCTTGTCCTAGCACGTTAAATGTTAGGACATCAAATTTTCGGTGCTAGGACATGTCTGTTTCCTCACAATGTTTTCCTTCACCGTTCATAGCAAAAGCATTACACACATACAATATTTGACTAGAAAAATTGGTGCACGTTGCGATTCGAACCCACGACTCTGGTCCTAAGAGCATCCTCAATAATATTGCAATGCAAATAATTTCCAAGACATAAGCTTCCTGTCATCATCATCTTCTTGTCCTTATCCCACATGACGTGGGGTCGGCACAACATGTTTTCTTCTTCCACTCTCCTCTATCATCTCAGTACTCACTCCTTTCTTAACCATGTCATCCTTCACACAATCCATCCATCTTTTCTTTGGCATACCTCTGCTTATATTTCCATCAACATTCATATTTAACACTCTTTTCGTAATGTGACATTCTTCCCTCCTCATGACGTGCCCATACCATGCTAACCTTACCATAACCATTACTCCTCAACATTTACTTTCAAACATCCCCTGATATACTCATTCCTTATTATGTCCATTCTAGTAACATAAACTTCCTATCACAGAATAAAATAAAACATTGCGTCTCCGTTCACAAATCCCAAAAACTACAAGGGCCAGGTGGAAGTAACGTTAATTATGGTGATGTTAGAAAACGTGGTGGGGCAAAGTACTGCGCGCCACTAACTACAATCCCGGATACTGGGCGATGTACGCGGTGTATTGCGCTATACCCATCTGCGTTTACATCGCGCTGCTCGTCAGGCGCGCGAGAGAGGTCTCTGCTAGCTAATGCTGGACGAACATTTTACAGCTTTAATGTAAAAAATCCTTTTGAAACCCACTACAGCCTGCTTAGCAAAACACCCAAGACAAGGGTTTTGTTTACCGCCGAGAAGACAAAAAATATTTTGTCCCTCTCTTCTGTTTGACGGAAAAGGCGACAGAAATAGTTTTTGTCTTCTGTTTTGTAGACAAAACGTTGTATTGGGTGATCATGTTAAGGGGGCTGGAAATAATATCCCTTAAAGAGTGCTAAGATGAATAATCTTTGATTACCTTCATCGATGTTCATCGCTATAAAACTCGCAGTAGTAAAATTGTAAATTGTAAGCTAGCATAAAGACAAATAAGTCTTTATGAGAATCTTGTGGACTGTGTGCTGTGTTTTTTATAGCTAAAGTAAAGATTTATAAGGGAGTTTAGGTTTGACACTGAACTAACCCTAAGTTACGATCTGTGCGGGTCCCGTACCAAATAGAAATCTAGGTTAGTTTATGGTAGATATTAGTTTTGAGCTTTGAGAACTATTTGGACTGTAATAAGTATTGCTTGCATATAAATCCAAAAAAAGGAGATTGATGTTTCTTTTGTTGCTGTATAGAGAATGATCCCGAAGAGGTCCCATAAAAGTTTTATATCTGAGGGATTGTTACTTGCCCGTAAAACTATCAAAAAACATCATCATCATATGGATAAATTTCTTGTGGGCTATTTTACTCCGTGACGAAGTCGGTTTTTTCGGAGATTTAATGTCCTATATTATATTTAACTAACTAGCTTCAGCCCACGGCTTCGCCCGCGTGGTACCCGGATATAAAGTAGCCTATGTGTTATTCTGATGTAATAAGCTATGTTACTGTAAAGTTTCATCACAATCTGTTCAGTAGTTTTTGCGTGAAAGAGTAACTTAACACACATCCATACTCACAAACTTTCGCGTTTATAATAGTAGTAGGATAAGTATATTGATAGTTGGCTATGAGTGCGAGTGCGTGGTGGCTAGAGATTTGCAGTAGCGGCTATATTCCAGGAATCGGTAATTGAACGCGCGTTGCAGTTTGCGGGAGACAATCCCTGGATGTATGCGGTGGTCATATTTGGAACGTTCATCGTGGTCGGGATAGTGGCCTATCTGTGCTGCGGACCTAAATCGGTGAGTTTATCAAATACAATTATTTATTATGAAAATAAAAAAAAAACACAGTTCAAATCTAACTCTGCAAATATTTGTCTGGGATCTGGGTGTTTTCTGATAAATGTATGTGTTTACAAAAGTATTTGAGTAGTATATCAGTGGGTATTTACCTACTGTTTATGTGTCCTGGAACACATCCAATGTACCAGTAGCAAAACCTACCTACCTACCTAACTGAGTTTATAAGGATTTCAACTTTATACCTAACTACCTACCTTGATATTCAATGCCTTATACCACCTAGACTACGAGAGAGACTAGCCACCCACAACACAGGGAATCCTAGTGTGGACACTAGTAAACCTAACTTGTTTGGCGGTGGGTAATGAAAACTGTTTTGTACTACCTACTAACATAGGCACTAGGTACCTATATTAAATGTTGCATTGAGCTGTTTCCGTAACTTAGTTGGTAATTAAGCACCTGTGTAATAGTATGTTAGATCAAATAAACAAATTGTATTATTATTATTATATTATGTTTACTTTGGGGTTAGATGATGCTGTGTGAAATGTGCATAATTATAAATAATAAATTAAAAAAAAATTTAGCCCCTGTTTCGCACGAGTCATCCAAATTTTCGAGATTTCCGGTGGATATCCCAAAAAAATATTTCATACAAATCTTTTCCTGGCAACAATTACGAATGCAACTTAAAAAAATCAACCAAATCACTATAATACAGCCACTAAAATACATCACTAATCACAATATATTTTAAACAGGATAGCATCGGCGAGTCTAAGAAAACGGATGCCGTAGCTGAGGATGATCCGCACGAGTCCGATCCGGAGTCGGACAGCCGCACGAGCGACGCCGAGCCGGAGCCCCGCGACAGCCCGAAGCCGCGCAGCAAGACCGACCTCGAGGGACCCACCGCAGAGACGCAGACAGAGAGCGATACTGCCGAGGTAACGCATCTCATAGATATACTCTTTGATATATCTAAAAAAAAAAAAACATTCAACGCATATAAATCAAAACTCGGACAATTTATTATTAATAAAAAAAAGCATTAACAAGTATATACTTGTTTACCTTTAATCCCTCCAATTTAAACTACTAGAGTGACCTACTTTTGTTGTTTATGATATGTAAGTCACTATGTATTTGGCAATAAAAGTCCTAAACTTAAGTTGTAATAACCTCTATATCTGTGGTCAAGTTGCTATCTATCTATAATATATCTTTCTATTAACAAAAATGATTATTGTTTTAGGCTGAGCCGGCCGTGGACACGGAGGGCGCTGGCGACGGACAGAGGAAGCGGAAATCCCGCAAGGAGTGAGCGAGACAGCGCGACACGTGTGAGCGGTGCAGGTATACTCGCACATTTACGAGTATCGGGCGGAGATGCTGTTTATTTAGTTGTAGCTATTTACACAGTTCAAAGGTTCATGCACGAGTGGTTACCGGCTGCCGATGTAGGGCATGCTATTCGCGAGTACTCGTGTATTTGTAGGTCTTATCAAAGGCAAAGTCAATAGGTTTTTATTCATTGAGATGACGGGGATCATAGAGAAAAGTCAGTTTAAAAACTACGTGAATTTTAAATTAATATTATTTTTTAAATTGAATGTGAATTCAATTTGAAATTGCTGAAAGGATCAGGCAACAAACTCGGCTTGGTTTTTTTTCTATGATCCTTCATTCATAACAAAACTTTTTTTTGAATTTTGGTAAGTATCTTATATAACTGCATTCGGGTTAGTACGTAGTAACGCGGGCATGTGCCTAATACGATGTTTGGACGTGCCTTCGACTACCCCCTAATTGGTATACTCGAAGAGTGGAGTTTTTTTTTTTAAATCAAGTACAAATTTTCTTGCATTGTATCTAATATTATTGTTTTGAAAAAACCGTTAACGTGAATCATTCGTGCTTGGATCTAAGTGGATTGCTTGCTTTGTATAAAAAATACGAAAGTAAATTACGTTTTTAAACAGCAGTGTTAAAAATTACCGTTCAGCAAAAACACATGACTGAAAATTTGAGATTGCTGTCAGAAATGTATTTTACGAACAAAATAATAATATTTACTATACAAAACCGACATAATATATTTCTATAGTGTGTAAACTTGTAGTCCAAAGTATTTTTAATAATACATTATTTTTTCATTATTCGCTACAGTTATGTTAATGATTTTCATAAATTAATCATTGTCTCATTAAAATCTGCACCAAAGATTTTTTATGTCATTGACTAACTTTTGAACAAACTGTTTAAAATATGATTTGTTACTAAGTACCTACTAATGTTTAAAAGCAGCCATTTAAAGTGAGTTTTAACAAAATTTTCAAATAATTGAAGATCTCTTAAAGGCTATTTCTCAACACTGGCCTTTTGCCATTTAAAACGTTATATTCCCCAGCGGTGGTCTACTCTGCCAGCTATATGGCCTGTCCATTGCCAAATAGTTATTGCGGAACTAGTATTATAGCTTTGCACGATGGGCCATTAGTGTCATTTTCAATTAATCAAAGTTTAGTTTTCGTAAAATTTTTCTTCGAGGCAGACTTTTCACATTTCAAGATTTCACACCACCTAACGGCAAAGTGAAGCATCGTCCAAGCTATCTGTGCTTGGGAATTTCGATGTTGACTACAATATAAGGGCGATATGTCATTAAAGGTTCGGTGACGCGCTTATGATGCCTCTGGTGTTGCAAGCGTCCATAGGTTACGGTAACCGCTTACCAACAGGTGGGACGTATACTTTGTTTAACACCATAGTGGTATTCAAATATATACTCCAATCAAATGTCGAGAAAATAAATGGAGACGTACTTTAGGCACATTTTTACGGGTCGGCATACTTTAGGTGCTTCACTTTCGAAGTTAGGCGGCGCGGAGTCGATATTTTTTTGTGTCGCATCCGTGGTATGGACAGTATAGGAATGGACTTCGTTGTTTTTTTTTTACTTTTTTGTTAAACAATTTATGACTATAAATATTTTATGTGTAAGCGATTGTAAGATATTAATATTGATTTCTTCTCATAAGTAATTTGCATTTTACCTAATTTTCAATAAAATTACTATAATATAACGCATGACTATTATGGTGTTGATAATTCTGTGTGTTCAAAAGATTTTATTATAGTTGCGGCCTTACTTATAAACGTTATTTAAAATTAAGCATTTATTAAATCGTTTGATGAGAAAAAACCGGTATTATATAACTTTCTTATAAGTAGTTCGTTTTAAATAACGTTTATTAGTAAGGTCGCTAGGTGTTACTTGGACCATAACTGTGTGTAGTACTTAACGTCATATTATATCGCATTTATAAGCTTCATGTACAAGAGTACAATATATTTACCCTTTTCACATATTAGATAAATGATTTTAGTTTGAATACCTACGTTTCGTTTACATAGTTGAAGATGGTATGTGAAATTTAGTTCAAGATAATTTCGATGTGACCTTGTGGTGCTTACCTTATGGTATTTTGTGACGTTACACAAACGTGGAAAACGTTGGAATACATTTAGTATTCCAAGTGTCGATGATCTTTGGTAAATACAAACTTGTTCTGCCAACGGTATATTTATGTATTGAGCGCGTTTCGGGTCGCTAAAAACGGAGACATTTTAATTCAAACAAGTATCGAATCGAATATAATTTCTGTTCTATAACATTTAATGATGGCTATTTGAAGTATTTTTGTATAGTTGGGTAGTCTAGTGCAGATTGAAATTACTTTGCACCTTGAAAACACTATTAGTTATTCAAAAATCTATTAAAAGATAGACAATATAGAATTATTTGAAGAAAACAAAATGGCTGCTCTATTCAGTAAAGCTTCATTTCAAGGCATGTATGTTGAATAGTAAGTTAAAATTGATATAAAAGATGCTAAAATATTATTACTTTTATGTACACCCTCGCCTGTCCTACAATCCTCTCCATCCGAAGGTTGTTTGGAAGAGATTGCCCATCGTACTTTGATAAGAATAATATTTTATTAATTGTTTCTGATGTGCATAAAAGTATTTTAAGTATCTAATTATGCAAGTATTGTAAAGGGGATATGTTAAGCAGAATACTAGTGTTAGCGCCACAAGGAGACATCTCTAACGGCTGTAGACCGGCAGCTGATAATAATACTTATAATTATCTCGAAGCGTTCGATCTAAGTGTGTTATAGATAGTAACGTGGACTGTAATTTGTAATAAAGTAAATTATTTGTAACGTTTCGTTATTATTTTAGAAGTAAACCTGCGATGAATGTCGATGAGAAATATATTTGCAAAGTAATACATCATTTATGCATGATTAGCATAAATAACTGGGGGTTTCGTAGTTACTAAAATAAGAAAATAATCTGCGAAAATAGTTTTTGATTTTTTAAAGGGGATGTTCTGCAACGCGTGTGTGGCTCCACCAACAGTTGGGCCGTATGATTGATTGCCACCTTCGTGGTATCCTATCCTACTACTATTATAAACGCGAAAGTCTGTGAGGATGGATGTATGTTTGTTACTCTTTCACGCAAAAACAACTGAACGGATCAAAATCCGTTCAGTAATATAGCTTATACATCAGATAAACACATACTTTTTATCCGGGTATAAGCGGGCGAAGCCGTGGGCAGAGGCTAGTGTTATGCAAAAACAAAGTCCATTATTCGGACAGCGAAATGTTATATTGACTACATAGTGTATGTCATCGATAAACAAGTATTTTGAACGAACTGATAAAAGCTTGTTGTTTGAACTCTGATATCATCAATCACTTAAAATTACCTACAAAGTTACTCTGTTTCTTAATGGTTCATAAATACAGTTTAAAATGAACAAAGTAGCAAAAAAAATAATAGACGTGTATGGGTAGTGCCAATGAACTTATGTACGCAAAACTTTGAATTTTACGAGCTATTATTAAATGGCTCATCATAGGCCCAATGCGAATAGTAATCGTCTCGGGCCTTGAATTTGCCGAGTATATTGTAAGAAGTACAGTCGGCGACTGAAGTAGCTTATAATCCACTTTCTCGTAGGATTTGTCAGATGATTTAATTGAAGATCTAAGGAGACGTTTTATTTCACTCGTAATAATTATAATGCTGAATATTTTCACACAGCATCTCTAGAAGCAGAGCTTGTGTTATGGGAACTACATGACTGATATACTACTTATACACATCTTTGTATGATTGCAAATATTTGCAGATCATATAAACATTTGTCCCGCGGAAACGCATCCTTCGGTGTCTCAGGCAGGCCTTCGCACTGCACAAACATTTACTTTATATAGTAAACCTACTTTTGCCGCGGACTGTATCCAGTGGAAACAGTAACATTATTATATTTCTTCAATTACGGAACCCTACTCACCTCACGTCAGATAAGCGGCGTTTCACCGCGCATCAGTCTGCGTGTAGCGGTCAGTGCCGCGTCGTCGTTCAGTGTACCATCATTTCTCCGAGTTATATGTATATACGGCTATTATTTAACTTTTGCGATTTTTCTGTCTGAACAGAAAACGGAACGGACTGACTGAAAAAAACAAGATTTTTATATATCCCGATAATATCAACTTTAATCTCGAACCCGCGACATCGGTTATTGTGAGTTGACAATAAAAACTTATTCAAATAATTAGTTGGATCAAAAATTTCCAAATATTGGTTGGGTCCTTATCGTGTTTGTAGATACAGAATCGAGTGCTTTTTTTTCAATAAAATAGTAACTATAATATGGTTCATGGTTCTTTAGGTGAGATACTCCTATGCCAAATATTATAGTACCTACATAAGCGGTTTGTGTTTTGTGCAAACGCACTGTTGTCGCGATGTGGTTGCTGTGTTTATGTACTGGTTTTATGTTGAGCGATGCTGCTAGGCCGAATGTGGTGCTGTTTTTAGCTGATGATTTGGTGAGTACTTAAGTAACTATATGTTTAAATGCGATATTTAAAAATGTATTCTGATACTATTTTGTATTTACAGCAACTACAAAGTAGTATCAGATTTAACATAAGAAATCTAATCTGAAGCTTATTATACAGATGCAGATTGTTTTAAAAGAGGTTTAAGTAATATTTTGAAAACAAATGATGGACGAATAACAGTAAGTACCTAAGAGTTTTGTGTTCCAATTTCCTCTTCATTGAAATTTAAGAAAATATTCAAATTCAGCGAGTTACAAATACATAGTTATTATGGTAATTTTATCTTTTGCATTAACATTAACTGACTTGAAGCAGAAGTTTAAAATTCGATAGAATGTCCATTGAATTCGATAGTGCATAGAATATCAATTTGTTAAGATTCTATGAATACCTAAGTAGTACAGAATTTTTCGAGACGCAATGCGCCGTTTCACATTAGACTAGTTTGAGTTCGGTTATTTACCTACTTCTAGTAAACATTTACCGAAGCTAAAAGGTTTTGACGGTAGGTAACCATAAATCGTTCCTGTGACTTTTAGAAAACAAACACGCCCACGTAAAAATTTTCCATACTGAACATCCTCAGATCTTTGAGGTTCAGTAGGTGTTAGTCAGAGGCACGTCCATATTTCGGCACATGCTCACGTTTAGCCTACTTAGCATTCTGAGTTGCAAGACACTGACCTATGACACATGCATTTGTTTTTTTTAAATTTTTGACAACGTTGTGCGCATATAAATTATTTGAGTGGAAAAATAGTTTCTATGTTTCCCAGGGTTGGAACGACGTCGGCTTCCACGGTTCCAATGCAATATCCACGCCCAATATAGATGCGCTTGCTTACTCTGGAATAGCGCTTCAAAACTACTATGTTACTCCGATATGCACGCCGTCTCGCGCCGCGCTTATGACAGGCAAATATCCTATTCACACTGGTAAGGCACAACTTCTACTGCTAAATCGAGATAGCGAGATGGAGCCGCTGCATGCAAAATATGTTCAATGTTAAATTAATGTTAAGTAATCGTTTTGAATGATTTCAAGAATGATATAAATCTTACTACGAAAGTTTGTGAGGATGGATGGATGTTAGTTGCTATTTCACGTAAAAACTACTGAACGGAATTTGATTAAACTTTACAGTAACTAATATAGCTTACACATCAGAATAGCACATATGCTACTTTTTATCCGGGTACCACGCGGGCGAAGCCGTAGGCAGAGGCTAGTAATACATAAATAAAAAAAACCAACTCTCGCAGAAATAGTGATGACCATACACTAGGACTACCTGTGTCGTGGGTACCAAGAACTACGAGTACCATGGTACCACAAAAATATATGACACAATACGATCATTAAATTAATGTTAATTCAAAATATAGCAGTTAATATTAAAGTCGTTATCACCATAAACAACTCAATTTGGACATCGAATAAGAAGAGAACTAATACTTTTTAACTTTTGTACACAAGTCAATAAAATACAGTATGATAGAATTCTAATAAGTATGAAGGATTTTTTTCTGCGTCTCATCTGAAGCTGCAAGTTGTACTTGCTTGCAGGCATGCAGCATGGCACGATATACGGCATGGAGCCGCGTGGACTGCCTCTCACCGAAAAAATCCTACCACAATACCTCAAGGAGCTGGGCTATAGGACACATCTCGTCGGAAAATGGCATCTTGGCTCGTACAAGAAGGAATATTTGCCGATGAACAGAGGGTAATGATCGTTCTTAATTGGTTTCCCTGCAAAATGCCGCGGCTGAATTCGCTCCTCGCATCTGCGGCTTTAACATGGAATCAATTCGTTTTATAATTTATATTGATATTTCAAAAAATGATGTCTTCAATATTTTAATTTTAGGACATATGCGATTTTCTGTCACCGTTGGAGACCACATACATTTTTAAACTGGAAAATAATTGCGGTGGTATTCGAACTCACGACATTTCGTACTCAAGCCACTACACTACACGCGCTTTTAACAATAATTGAGTATATTTTGACCTTCTACCGTAGTATAAAATCATGATTATTCCAGGTTTGATAGCCACACTGGGTTCTGGACCGGCAAAATTGACATGTATGATCATACTTCGATGGAGCACGGCTCTTGGGGATTCGACTTCAGAAGAGGTAAAAATGTATTCCACAAAATCAAACACGCTCGCAACTTTAATGGAAATCCTCAGATCCATACTCAGTAAGCTGATTTGTGATCAAGCATAAAATATCATTATTATCTCATGTATGGGAGTTTACTATGTATGTATTTACAAAACAAGTGTATCTAAGTAGTTTATCAGTTATGTAGTTCCCATAATACAAGCCCTGCTTAGATGATGCTGTAAAAAAGTTTGAGTTTTGGATAAAACGCAACGCGGTCAAAGTCGTGGGGCATTCCAATAGTTCTAAAAACTGTTTTTAACGTCGTCTTGCCCCAAACTAAGCATAGCTTGCCATAGTACAACTACATAACTGATCTCAGGCGGGCCTTCGCCCATTACGCCACAAACGTCGTTACTAATTTTTATCCGAATCTCACGGTCTACTTATTTTAAAGGCCTATTTTTTCCAGGCTTTGAAGTGGCACATGACCTCTTCGGGAAATACGCTACTGATGTTTATACAGATGAAGCTGTCAAGGTAAAGTAGAAAACCAAATACAAACACGCTCACGACTGTATTTCTCATGATGGACAAGACATTGTTTCACAGACATCCTCTGATTCTCAGTACGTGATATGTAAGTAAGGTTACCAATAAAAGGGTAGTCAGAGGCAAGTTCAAATATAATTTTGGCATGTGCCCACGTTTTAACAAGTACTTAACGTGGCAGGTTGCAAGCTCATTGCCGCTGTTTGGCGATTGCACATATGCCTTTGAATTTTTGGTTAAATTTTGGGCTGAGACGAAGAAGGCAAGGTTCCCTCACGATGTTTTCCTTCACCGTTTAGGAGCACCACTGCCCACGACTAAAAAGACATGGATAAAAAGTAGTCTACTTATATAAAATCACAAATTTCCAAATTTCATCCGAATCGGTCAAGCCGTTATGAAAATTATTACAAACATCCGAACGTGATGGAATACTCGTCAAATTTATTTTTTCGCCCAAGGCTATACATAGTCCTGAACCTATACATTTGGATTCTCTGTGTCGAGGGTATCAGTATCCATAGCGGGAATCGAACCCGCATCTCTTGCGTCGCAGCTGGTTACTCGCCCGCCGCGCCACTAAGATCATAAATTTTTTTTAGTATTATGTGTTATTTTACCAGAAGGTCACGAACTGATCCTATTCTACTGTAGGGTTACGCTCCCACATCGCACCATAGATAAGTACTAGTATAACTCTAAATAATAAAACTGTGCTCACTCATGTTTGGCGGACAGTCTTCAACTGGCGCTCAATTAAATCGCACGCACTTGACCGGCCTCGTAGTTTACTTTTACACGTACCTCTGATACCTCTATCCTTACCTCCGGCCTAACTAAACCAATAACTTGGTAGTTCAGGCAAATAGGTAGGTAGGCTTAGAGTCACGAGAGACAATTGATCCTCTTAATCACCTAAGCGGTAAATAGACTCAAAACTACTAAAGTGTCAAACAAACTAACTTCCCACCTAGTGGTAAGCGGTTATCGTAGCCTATGGACGCTTGCGATACCAGAGGTATCACTCACGCGTTGACTTCCTGAGATATCCACATGAAAGATCTCATGTGCCTGTTACCACCGGCAACCATAAACCTTCAAACCTGTAGGTATACATCAATGAGAACATTACTGTTTGGCGGCAGAAATAGGTGGGTATCACTACCCCGGACGAGCCCTTTCACAGAAGCCCTACTTTTGGAAGCATTTCATCCAAATCCAGGCTTTACAAAGATTATTAGCAACAAACATCTAAACATGATGGAAAACACGGAGTTTTTTGTTTTCCAGGTAATCAGGAATCACAACGCGTCCGAACCTCTCTTTCTGATGGTGGCCCACTCCGCCGTCCACAGCGGGAACCCGTACGAATTCATACGTGCGCCCGATAAGGAGATCGAAAAGTTCCCTCACATCAATAACACGCAGCGCCAAAAGTTTGCTGGTAAGATACAGTTTTGACGTCCTTCTCAGATTGTGCGTGAACGTTGCTTGTAAATTGCTTGTGTGTTACAACACACAACAATTCTCGTTGGGAAGTATTGGCAGAACAGCGGCCAGAGTGGAGAGGATTAGTGCAGAAAAATATCTACAATTTTGAAGATGAACGAAGGCCCGAATCGAGATCTAAAACGCGACCAGCTCAAAAAAACCGCCTTCAAATATTAATTAAGTATAATTATGTCAACGCTGTACTGACATGAACGTTTAAAGCCAGAATTGGTTATACATTGTATTAGCCATCTCCGGATACACCAAACACAAACAACACAGCAGAAACAAGATCGCAGTAGCCGAAATCGGCCTGGAAGATCATCATAACACACAAGTTTGAATAGTTCACTGCACCACACACACACGTCTGAACGTTCACTGTATCACACACAACATTCAAAATTAATATATATCTGTTACTAATATTCCAAATTCTTATTCGAATGAATTGCGGTGTTTTTTTTTAATTAATGTTACCTAATTATTATGGGTTAGTTTATTTTAACTAAAAATATGCACAGCTACTTTTGAAAAAGGTACCTATTATCAAAGGGTAGGTCTTAGGTTGCCACAAGTCATTAGATGGAGCTGTAATATAATCCATCAGTACTATGCAAAAAACGTTGGTGGTTTTAAAAATACCAAAAAATAATTTCTTTTAACAGCTGTTCTATCAAAAATGGACGACTCAATCGGGCAAGTGGTCGAAGCTTTACATTCAAACGGACAACTTGAAAATTCTATACTGATCTTCAGTACTGATAATGGAGGCGCAGCGGCTGGTTTCAATGATAATGCCGCTTCTAACTTTCCTTTGAAGGGGGTAAGTCAAGCTTGTAATCTTTAACTTCATCCTAACATTGATCCACTGATAGTGTGACATAGCATTGGCAAGACGCAGCCTACTTCCTACCAAACAGATGGCGCTTTATCGAATGAAATTATGAAATATCTGTATGTCGAAACTGTCCGAATCGTGCAAGCGAAGTGTTCTGGGAGTTTGTGCTCGTGTAAACCTACAATCATGGTCTCTGCTTAAAACTTGTCATATAAGCACAATAAATTGATCTAGTTTCCTTTTAACCAGTTCAAAGACCAGTTCAAAACAACTTACTATAAAATAGAATATCACCAATTACACCGTGTAATTTGCATGTGGACTGTGGAGTGGCTTGAGGTCGTGTGAATGTATGCTAATGTTTTATGTTTGTAGGTGATTAAATGTCCAATTAAATTATCAGATAATATACTTAACTCTCACGGAGTACATACGCTTTTGTAAAAAACCACGCTCGCGACTAATGAACATGGTGGACATCCTCAGATCTAATACACAATCCGTGAGGTTATCTAGTAGGCATGTCCAAACATTATTATTGGAATTCCGTGTGACAGGTTGCAAGCCCAGTGCCAATTAATAGGAACACTAAAAGATGGAATATGAACTACATTTTATAAATTTACTGAACACGCAACCCATCGCGTTTTTTGAACGATCATACCAAAACAAAATCACAACCATTAAACGTTCCGTCCGAACGGACTTGCTATTGACAGACTGAGAGTTTTTTGTCAAAGAATGAATAAAAATGCTCTTTGGTAAACGACAAAAAATTAAAAATAAACAAAAACTTGACATAACTAAAAGTACAATGCGTGGTCTTATCGCTCAAAAGCGATAAGAGTCTGTCTTTCAGACAATATTTAGATGGATAGGAATCCATAAGACCGTAAAAATGGTTGGCAGTGTAGGGACGTTATAATTCATAAAATTCTCTTTTTTATAAATTATAACAAAAGTACAATGCGTGATCTTATCGCTCAAAAGCGATAAGAGTCTGTCTTTTAGACAATATTTAGATGGATAGGAATCCATAAGACCGTAAAAATGGTTGGCAGTGTAGGGACGTTATAATTCATAAAATTCTCTTTTTTATAAATTATAACACAGTGCAACGTTTTTGGCTGTGGTTTTGGTTTGGTATTAACATTCAAAATAGAAAATATCTCGATTGTTTCTCAGGTGAAGAACACGCTATGGGAAGGCGGTGTCCGCGGCGCAGGATTACTTTGGAGTCCACTTTTAGCGCAAAAGTCTCGCGTTGCCACACAAATCCTGCACATCACTGATTGGCTGCCCACAATCCTAGGCGCAGTTGGGGCTGACACCAGGTAACTAAAGTAGGTACTTATGTATACCGTATATATATTCCGCAATGACACAGGAAATTCTTGATTTTTAGAGTGTTTAGGGAGATTTTTGAATTTATTCAAAAAATATTTTTATCATTCACGCTTATGCAAATTTGTCAAGGAAAAACACTGTCCGGTGCAGCGGCTGATTCGGCCGAGGATCTCAAAAGGCGCAAATATAGAAGTCTCGACAGAGCTTACTTATTTGAGCCTTTTGGGGTTGAGACTCTGGGTCCGTGGGGAACCGGGGCCCTTCGCGTTTTCAAAATTCTTTCAGGGCGACTGGTCGAAGCGACATGTGACAAGAGAGCTGGCTCTTATCTGGGTCAACGCATTAGCATTGCCATTCAGCGTGGCAATGCGGCCAGTATTTTGGGAACGCTTCCGCCTGGTAGTGATCTGGATCAGTTGAGCTATCTATAGATCGTTTGCAACGGTTTTTAGATAGCTAGCTGTTTCATCTGTATTTTTTGTATATACTTACTTGTACATAGTTGTATGAATAAATGCTTAAAATTGAGGTCAGGTCAGCCATGCGACTGACAATGTTGTTGACCCACCACGCTGTAAGACGACCCAGATCTTTCGGCTTTCATGTAAAGGCTTTCATATATTTCCAGCATATTGGGAGAACTGGATGGCGTGAATCAATGGGAATCTTTATCGAAGGATCTCCCTTCGCTGAGAAACTTTACCGTTCACAATATAGATGATATCTGGGGAAGTGCGGCCATTACTAGTGGCAAATGGAAATTATTAAAAGGTAAATAGCAACAGTGCTAAAATGAAAGTAAAGGAATGCGTTTCGGAAATCTTCGAAAATCCCATTCCATGCATGCATTTCTGAATTGTACCAACTTAAACTGCACGCTATCACCATGGGAGCTTTTTTTGGTACAATATGAATGTGCATATAGGGTTTTAAACGCCCTCAGTTTCCCAATTCTGAAGCTATAGACGAAGATTTCTGAAGGGCATAACTTTTTTCTTAAAACTATCTTAGTATATTTTGTTTACGTAAAAGTGAAAAAGCAACATTAAATTTAAATATATCCCAAAAATTTTATTCAGCGAGATTTGAACACGCATCTTCGCCTCTAATCGCCAATGAATCAAGTGACGCTAAGTCGAATTTTTGGGATAAATTTAGATCTAGGTATTATTCGGTAGGTATTAGGTTGTCAGGTACCTACTGTATGTTTTTATCGCTGTTTATGTGTTATATAAGTCAGTGTCTAGATTATACTCGCAAACTGGCAATTTGGACCTGATAGAACTAATTTATAGGGGCATAGCAATGTCCAAAACATCAAACCAAATCTTGAAAATGATTTTGGGTGAAAAGTGCTGCAAATACAGTTATTACACTTTTTGAGTTTTAGAAGTATTTAAATTCGATCAACAAACGGTATTGGTCAATTCAGTTAAATCCTAGCTTTATTAAAATAATGTTCATATCTTTAATTAGTATAGTAGTGTATCTACCTATCCTATTTTCAGGATCAAACTACAACGGTGCATGGGATAACTGGTACGGACCGAGTGAACGTGAAAGGACTTACAACTTGGACTCCGTGTACGCAGAACGAGCCGGCAAGACTATAGATAAATTGGCTCTTATGCCGAACAAAAACAAAATCAATGAGATCAGGTAATTTTAGGCTCTATTTTCTTAGTCATTATCATCGTCAATAGCCTGTAGAAGGCCACTGCTGTACATAGGCCTCCCCAAAGAGTGCCATAGTGAACTAGAGGGAATCCGTTAGGTTAGTCGAGAGAGGTTTAAATAATTGTCCTGTTAAGGAGGCGTGACAATTATCTAAAAATATTTTTATTTATGAATTTTTAATATAAATCTTTTATGTGGGCTCGTCATTATGACTTTCATATAATCGTATCTTCAGATCCTAGAAACGCCTATTTCTATTAGTTTAGCTTTCGAATTTTGGTCTATGCATTTCTTAGAATTTGTATGGAAACTTAAAAACATTACCATCAAAATATGTACTTTATCAAATTAGGTACTGTAAAATCTGGTTTTTGATTTGGTAACTTTTTTGATCAACGTATTTGCTTATTTTCAGAGAATCAGTTACAATAAAATGCAGCAACAGCAATAAGACCGCGTGCGACGCGCTACTGACGCCATGCCTGTTCGATATCGAAGCTGACCCCTGCGAGTACAATAACTTGGCTGATTCGTAAGTTTACATTATAACTCCTTTAACGGAGGCCTATGGGGTGAGCCGGTCGCGGAGGTGACGAACGCTCGCGTGAACATTGCATGCTCGCTCTGGGCCGACTGTTGCTAGGCTGTTGCTCGTCGCGATGCGCAGGCTAGCGCCGGTTTTGTCGAAGAGAGCCGAGCGTAGCCGATGCGACGGACTACCGAGGGCAGCCGAATAAAAACGAATTGCTACACTCCTTAGTTTACATTAGTTTGTAATGTTTAGGAAAAGTTTGTATACTCTTACTACGTGCTAACGCCTGGTTTACACGAAGCCACATATAGCTGATAAATTACACAACTCATTAGCTATCCCGAAAACTGTTGATTAGCTAAATACTGCTTTGACTCTCTTAAATAAATATTTTTATGTAAGGTCTGACTGCTTACTTACACGTGAAACAGAAAAGCTGTTAAGTAGCGCGTAACTTAACAACTGTTCTGTCTGGCTTCATGTAAACCAGGCGTTAGTGCCGCGTATAGTACAAACTATTCCACCAAACATTCACATTTTCGAATTTTTCAGGGGATGAGGGACCCACGACACGGAATCACAGTGTGGGATCGGGACTTTGTATGCGACTGTTACGTTTTATTTATTCATATATAAAGCTTCTTCAGAACTAACTGACTATACAACTTAACGAAATAACCTTCAGTTCTTTGCACGTTATTATTGTTCAGAGAACCAGCTGTACTCCAAGAAATGCTCTCGGAATTGGCGCGAGTGAGTGCCACTGCCCTTCCGCCGAACAATCAACCGGATGACCTCAAAGGAGACCCTAAGTACTGGGGCCGACTGTACACTAACTTCGCAGATTACAAAACGTAAGATTTGCCAAAAGCTTTGAATGCGTTAGTAACTATATAGATACAACTCGGAACACAGGATTCCGAGCGCTTTTGGTGGCAAGAACACCACACAAAAGCTCGGGCCTGTTGAGAATATTGGACTCGCCATAAAAATATATAATAATGCTATGGAAAGCCGTGTTGGCCTAGTGGGCGATACCCCGACTTCTGATCCGGAGGTCGTGGGTTCGAATCAGGTTCGTGCACCAATGGATTTTTCCACTTTCTCAAGTATTTTTCAAGTATTGTAAGAGATTTCTCAAGTAAAGATTGCGCTCGCGCAAAATGGCCGCCGCCGCCGTTCGGCTTTTCAAAAAGACGGGAAAATAGTTCCCATTTGTGCGGGTGTGTATTTTCTTGTAAATACATACATATTATATATAGAAAACACCCTATACAAAAATATTATAAAAAACTAAATATTATATATTGAATAGATAAATATTTGTAGAACATACTAAATTTGTCCCGAGGTGGGAATCGAACCCATAACCTTTTGCGTCTCGACGGGCTTTAGCGCCACATAGGTCGTCGAGTGTCTGTTGATATAATCCGTAGGTAGTATAATGTTCCACTGTAAGACACTGCGCATCGAAACCGCACCCCACCGATAGTAACTGTGCCTATTCTATTTTCTACCTGCGTATTTTTCACCCGGAGCCCGTACCTATATGCGTTTGCCGTAAGAGGTTGTTTGTTTGTAAGTTTGTGTTTTACATCTCAGAAACGGCTGAAAGCCTATCGAAAAGGGGGTTATTGTAACCGATTTGTTCAAGGATTTAGTTTTTTATCGCCACAAATCGCTAGGGGGCGCTGCAATAGACGATGTGTTAAAATTTGTTGCGCATACCAGCGCTGCCGGTAGTTGGCCTGAATAAGCGGTAGTTTCCCCGGCTGGAGTCGACCTCTGTGATTGGTCAGTTTCGCTCGTTGGTAGCGGTTCAGCCAATCGCCGTACGAACCGTAGATTACCGTTGAATTCAAAGTTGGAAAGCGCAAATGGGAATAATAGACAAAACCCACAGCATATAACCTGGTTACGATTTTTAGATCTATGTATTCTAGTACGTTTGAGGATATTGTAAATAAAAAAAAAAACAGTTTATTTTAATCATCTTTTCAAATCACATTTACGCTTATTTACTAAACGAAGCTAACTATAATTTTCTTTTTCAGGTTATAGAAAAGGTGATATTAAGATTCAATACAATAAAAATATCTTACGGCAAAATCCAAAAACTATTTTTTGAACAAGTTCATAGAATATAAGAAATTGAGAAACAATTTTAAGAAATAAAATGTTTTTGAAATTAACAAACATCGCTAATTTTGAGATTTAAGACTTTTCGAAGTCTTCGAAATTTTCTGGTGTTTCTAAAATCGATTTTGTTTAGTTACGCCCCGTAGCTTTAACCCTCTTTGTCCTGACACCGGTCCGTAAATTATCTTCACCAGCCTTCCTTTTGCCTTTCTTTCCGATCATCTGCATATCTTTGACCGGGTTGTGGTTGCCACTAAGCGGCATCTCATCTTCGGGTTGTTGGTTGGAAAGTACGGCTTCCTTGTATTGCTTGAGAGTCGCGTCTTCCATTGCGGAGTCTTGGGCCGGTGGCTCGATGATTTTGCCTGGTAATTAATCGTAATATTCGGTTATTCTAGTTAGGACTGATTCTAGGAGACAGGACGATCTAACTAAACGTTAGACATATCTTGTCTCTCGGTTTTACCTCAAAAGTGACATAAAGGTTGGGGTGTGTAGGGGGGAGCGTGTGTTTGTCTGTTACAATTTGTTTTTTACAGGGGGTCCTAGTGTGGAGCCAGGACTATGTGCCTGTTGTATATATGATTTATCGGATTTCAATGCGGTTTTCGCAATCTTGTATGTCTTCAAGGGTGGTTCCTTAGATAGGTATTAACACCACAAATCACTAGGGGCGCCTGCAATCAATTTTAGAAATTTACTTTGGGGTTTTTAATGTTTTTCATCGATAATGCAGGTAGTCGTGGACAAGGTCATATAATTGAAATTATCGTGGTTTGGTATCATTATAGCATATTAATACAACTATAGCACGTACCTCCTTCACTATTCTCCTGATGACGATTCGTTGACCTTTTAGAAACGTCAGCAGTAGAATTGTAAAATACGTAAATACGACTATACGTCGTAATAATATCTGATAAAGTGATAATGTATGTCACAATTTTAGTTTAACGCGGGTACCTTTAGATATCCAGATATGGGTAAATAATCATAATAAGCAAGACTCATAAATAGTCTGGATCCCACAAATGAACTCCCTATGTCGTGGGTAACGGAACAAATATAGGCAGAACATATAAGCATTTTCCCGCAACGATATGTTTGCGATTTTAATTAATTAGTTTTTAATTCTACACATGTATCCTGTTTGCAAAATTAACTTCATTCTAATAATGTTGGTAATTTTTCACACAGCATCATATAGCCCGAAACTAATAATACATGGATTTGTTCCCCAGCGGGAATTGAAGCTGCATTTCTTGCGTCGCAGCTGGTCTATGATTCCAATGATTAATCATACCTAGAGTGGTAGCATTCTGCAGTTTCATTTTCTCAATAGATCCTAGCACGTCACCCACTGGGTCGGAATGGACGGGGCTGTCTTGAGACAGGGACTCCGCGAGCAAACGGGACACGAAGCTGTCCTCGTCTTTGAAATATCGCATCATAACAGAGTTCAGCTGATCCGGAATTATCTTCCGTGGCGACATTATACTGTAAGAAAAGTTAATTTTGTAAGTAATTATCACTGTAACAATTTATATTACCCCAAAAATTCAACTTCCGCGGGTCTAGAGTCCGCGACCTCCCTATTGGTAGGGGGCTATACTAACTAAGCCAAGAGATCATTACTAGCCTACCCCCCATTAAAATAATCTTTTTGACTCCGAAAAATCGATTATTTGATTAATCGATCTCGGATCGCCATCCCTACTCTAAACGGATAACGAAACGTCAGCAGAAGAATAAGTACCTATGGTCGTAATAATATTCTAAAATTAATTGTATTATGTCTGGTTAATAACATACTCATTATCCGTATTTTCAATGACGCCATAAGACTGAAGCAGCTTTTAGATGAAAAAAGCTGCTGAGCTCGACTTCGTTCACTTCAAATATGCAAAACTTGTTTATCTATACTAATACATATTATAGCTGACGAAAACTCTTCAAAAACTCTTACTCTCCAAAAAAACAAACGTTTGTTTTTGTTTGTACGCGCTAATCTCTGGAACTAGCCACGGATTTAAAAAAAAAATTTTTGAATTTGATAGCCCAATTCATGAGAAAGGTTATATTCTATTATAGGCTTTTACATCAAGATATGATCCTTAGAAGCCGAAAAAATTGTAATTGTGCGGGCGGTCGTGGCACAGCTAGTTAGTATCGGGTATTTGTGGTTATTAACATACTCATTATCCGTGTCTTCAATGACGCCATGAGACTGCAACAGCTTGATAAGTTTGACCGCGTTCACGTCGGAGAGGCGGAACTTGTTCATGAGTGCAATCACACCGACCGCCGGCAGTTTCAAGCACCACACCAATGTGCGCCGCAGAATCGCAATACACTGGAAATAAATACACAGGATTATGTAAAAGTTGGTGCACACTTACATAAACATAGTACTGATCTACTCTAGAATTCTGTGTGTCGTAGGTATGAGGAACTACGTGGGTATCAGGATCAGAAACTAGTAGACTGTGATATAAAGCCGTGACAAGTCTCTGTCGAGAACTGTCTATACTAGAATGCCTATGATAGTAGACTGTAGTAGTAGTGTGTACTAGAGAGAGACCACACCTCTCGTTTCTTGTGAGTGAGCTCGGCTACCCTCGCGTCTGTGGGCTCGCGCGTCGGGTCCGCGTCGGAGCAGCGCGTGCAGCAGTGCCGCGCGAGCCCGCTCGCAGCGCCGCGCAGACCGAAGCAGGCCGCGTGCTGCGCCGTGCCGCAGTAACTGCCGACAACGGGTTACAAAGTTATAATCAACGTGTCGCTGTAACTGCCGACAACGGGTTACAAACTTAATCAACGTGTCGCTGTAACTGCCGACAACGGGTTTCAACGTAATATTCAACGTGCCGCAGTAACTGCCGTCAACGGGTTTCAACGTTATATTCAACGTGCCGCAGTAACTGCCATGCAGCAACGGGTTACGACGTTACATTCAACGTGGCGCAGTAACTGCCGACAACGAGTTACAAAGTTACATTTAACGTTGTAACGTTGTAACTATGGATCTTCAAAGTGTAGGAAGTTGAAATACACTCACTGACAAGTTAGCAGCATCAGTCCATCGTCGTCGTCCATGTCGCACGCGCACCGCACAGGCGGCGCGATGCTCCCTGATTCGCTTCTATGCTCATTGATACCTAAAATGTATTACGAAGTGAGTTGAATGGTAATTTGGGGAAATTACCTGTGATACTATTAAATTTGGAACAGGTAGTTTTGACCCCGAATATTACAAAGAATAACACGTAAAGTATACGTACACAGCATGAGTTTTGAATTTGGAACATATATCACGCCGGCAATGTTCGCGTGTTCTTTTTTTAAATGTATCTAATGACAACATTTCTACGCATGTTTAAGAAAATATTTTTCTTTGTTAATTTTTTTGACTGTTGCCTACAACTGCTTTCAATCCACGGCCAGGCAGTCAAACCTGTTCTTAATATTTTGGTCAAACCAATTGAAAAAAAAGTGTGAACTAAATATTTTGGTAGTGATTTGCATCGTAAAAGTAAACGTGATTTATACGTTTACTTTTGCTACAGTTTAAAAAACATGTAACTACCTAGTATCCCTAACTAGTCTGTGCATTGGACATTAAAATATTAAACAGAAAAACTATGTAGGTAATCCAAAACATAAAATACCAGCAACTTAGTAAAAAGCTTGCGAAAAGTCAGTGGATGGAGGTGGTCCAAGATCGTTCGTCATGGCAATCTTAGGGGAGGCCTATTTTCAGCATTGGACTTCTACGGCTTTCGATAATAATGAGAGAAGAATCTTAATAATTAAGTTAACTTACTGTCAAAATCATCAACTTCATTTGGTGTCATCATCGGTACATTTTGGGACGGCTGGAAAAGTTAAATAACGATTTAAAAGGATTTTTATAAAATTAAAATAAGTTAAATTATTGTGGTTTTGGTATCAATTTAGAATGTCATTTTGACTGTTCCATGTACTTTACTATTCTCGTGCTGACGTTTCGTTGACCGTTTAGAGACGTCAATGAAACGTCAGCAGGATAATTTATTCATACAACTATGTACAAGTAGGTATATACAAAAATACAGATGAAACAGCTAGCTATCTAAAGACCGATGCAAACGATCTATAGTTAGCTCAACTGATCCAGATCTCTACCAAACGGAAGCGTTCCCAAAAAAATACATATTAATTTATATACAAAAAAAACCGACTGACACATACGTAGTCCTGACCCCACACTAGGATTCCCTGTATCGTGGGTAACAGGAACTAAGAGTTCTTTGGTACCACAACACCAAGACCCGAAACAAATATCTGCAGAACATGCAAACATTTGTACCGCAGCGGGAATCGAACGCACACCTCTTGCGTCTCATCCGTCTACACGGCCGAAGCGCCAACAACGTCATCAATTAATAAGAATAGCTTAGGAGTTACCTCTGCGTCACGGCTGGAATACATTTCGCGAATGTAGGAGGAAGCGACGAGACGATGGAAGGGAGTTTGCACGTAGCCCAGCTTTATGGTGCCGTTCGCCGTGCCCTCCAGGTGGTCGCTGGTTTCCGTGTTGGACAGGAATCCGGGAGGCTGGTACCCGTTTGGGGCAGCTAGCAACAACAATTTGATATGACTATTTTATAATGAACTAAATTGAACAGATTGCTGTCAGCAATAAGACCGTCCTTTGTAGGACGTTTAGCAACATAATATTATCGTAGTGATGAGATCGCTAAAGACCACCCAATGTACAACTTTGTCAAAATGTGTATAGTTCTGAGCTGATGTATCATTTGGTGTGAAGTTCAGTAGTTTTTGCGTGAAAGAGTAACAAACATACATCCTGACAAACTTTCGCGTTTAAAATAGAAGAAGCATTAGGATGTATAATATCTATCTATAACTAACTTTAAGTACTAGGTTACAAAAATGGTTGCCTGGAAGAAATCGCGAATGCTAGCTAGTACGCAAAGCGTATGCATACTTAGGTACTAGTATTATAATATCTTTGTCATAGGTATGCTTAATATAATGACTACCCCGCCCGACTGCTTAGTAATATAAT
Source organism: Perizoma affinitatum (assembly GCA_961405105.1). Taxonomy (NCBI): domain Eukaryota; kingdom Metazoa; phylum Arthropoda; class Insecta; order Lepidoptera; family Geometridae; genus Perizoma; species Perizoma affinitatum. The sequence goes on along the minus strand of OY560194.1, from coordinate 12,874,017 downwards.
GAATGCCCCGCCCGACTATAGATTTGAGGACGTCTATCATAGATTTGAGGTTTACAGTGAGGTTTCGTTCGGATACAAAGAAATCATTTATATTACATGTTTATTTGATAATTTCATGGTGTTCCTTTATTTTGATATACCAAAATAAAAGAATACCATGGTATGCCCAAAAAATAAAGGAAAGTCTCCAGTGAGTTTAACTTCCTAACTTCAATATTTAAAGTAGGTACATTGTCCTCCTTATAACATCCATATAAGTCGCAGGACACCCTGGATAACGGCTTTTATCTAGATATGTCCAGATAAAATGTATCAAGTACCTCACGCTCAGTTTTCCTTTCACGCTAACGCAAAATTGTCAAGGAAAAACTTGACAGAAGTCACGTGACTTCCACATCTAATGACACTACCATACAATTAAAACTTTCCACAGGCGTTAACGCCAACAAAAAGTCTAGACACCCAGGATGCGAGACGCACAGGACAGAGGTGGCAAAAGAGCAAGGAGGCCTATACCCAGCATTTGGTGATTCTGGTCTGATATGATGATGATGTTTATGAGATGACTTGTTTTATCCTGCGCAATAAAGCATTTTCTATCTATCTATCAATGGTGATACAAGCGAGTCATCCGTAGGCCAAATGAGTAAACTCCATCGTACTATGGTTAAAAACATCAAGATTCGAATTAGGGACCTCAAATCGGAGAACGCAGTGTAAGAAGACCCCCCCACCCGATGGACCGATGACATCTTAAAGGCTGTAGGAGGTCGGTGGATAATGGCCCGAGATCGTTCGTCATGGCACTCTTTGGCGGAACCCTACGACTGCTTTGGAACTGTTGACTACCACAGGCTGATGTTGATGATGAAGCTACCAAGGAGTTCATTATTTATTTATTTGTGCCTTAAATTACAGTTTCACTCCAACTAAATCTACACAATAATTATGTTTTAAAGTTCACCCCACTGCTGGGCAAAGGTCTCCCTCTTCTTCCATTCTTTATGGAAGATGTATTTGCTGTCTGAAACCGCAGTACGCCTTCATAAGCATACATCTCATCCCACCATCTTGTATTGGGTCTGCCTCTTCTTTTAGTATCTCTTGGGCACCATTGCTGGCTCTTGCCTGATCTGTTAAATTCCGCTTTTCTGTTTTCACTACTCTCACTTCTTCTTTAAATCAGCAATCACATAACGAGTTCCTTACCTTCATTATAATAGAGCCTCAAGCTGATATCGTACATCGGCGGCAGTTGGTTCTGGCAATTCTGCATCATCACCAGACACGAGCGTATCATCTGAAGCGTCCGCTCCCTTACGCTGTCGAAAGTGAACTGAGCTGTTTGGTGTGCGCTGTCACGTTTCTTGGAGGTCACGCCCATGGTGACCCCTTCGTCCGTGTACGAATACTCGAACATATGGTATTCCACTAAATTGTCCGCGTGACACTCCCCTTCGTAGAAGCATAGCGCTAGTTTGTGAAGCTGAAATTTTAACATAAATTTCGTCTAAAGCAATTCAGCGACGGAGAGGTATTCGCAAGTTGTTATTGTATCCGTCTGCACTGAAGTGATATAAGCAGAGACTTCAATAATAATGCTGGACATTTTTCACACATCATCTTGCTTAGCCCAAACTAAGCAAAGCTTGTATTATGAGAACTACATGACTGATATAAGTACAAATATATATACACAATTACAGAAAACACCATCGCCCGAGTCAAAAATTTGCATATTATACAAACATTTGTCCCGCGGCGGGAATGGAACCCACAACCTTCTGCGTTTTAAGCGGGCCTTCACCCACTGCGCCATAGTGGATTCACCATGTATGATTTAATTATAATATTTACCTACTGATTCGCTATTAGGACGACTTATAGTATAATTATAATAATAATTAGATAGGTAGAATTCGATGTAATTCTACTTACATATCGTTTTTCAAAAGCTTCAAATGCGCACGAGAGGGATGTGGCCACGAACTGTGCGAGTTCATCTCGGCAATTCTTCTTTAGAATCCTCATATGGATTCCTCCAAAGTTTTCAATGCTGTAGCTCTCTTCGGGGAACACGTTTTTCAAGTATGTAATCGTACTCACGGCGACAGTTGTTAGTTGTTTCATAAATGTTACTGAGCTTGTATACGTTTCAGTTGCTTGTACCGGAAATATTTTAACCCATTCCGCCTTGGCCTGAAATCCACAACCCATATTATTCTTATTATATATGTCGCTTACTATATATGCACCTACTATTATTAATGTGTTTTTACTTGCCTGAGTAGTTTTCGCTGTTGTTAGTGACATTATACTTTATTACTTATTATTTGTTACCGTCACGTAGTACGCTTCAAAGAAATATTTTTTGAAACTATTTTTTACTCAAACACAGTGTATTTTCCCGCCAATTAACTATGAAAGAAAAGTTAGATAGATAAAATTGTGGAATACCATAGACAACATTGTTGTCACAACAATGGTGTGAGATCCTATGGCGTCTAATCCTTTTCCGAGTTATTTGGGTCGAAAACATGGATTATTGCGGGAGCTCCATGGCAATGAAAACTCATTACAGGAATCTTAAAAAATAGCTGGTTGAATTTTGACCATATTATTTTACTTTTCGCTGTTGACATCGAAAATTCAAACAAATGAAGGAAATGTCAGCGAGTGTTTCAAAATAATTTTGAATGTGTAATTTATAGAACCAATATTTTTCGAAAACCATTTCAAAATGCTGTGCCCTGAAGGTGCGCAATTTGAGACCAATATAGACGATAAAGAAGATGACGAAATTTGTGGCAGAACACCCAAAAAGGTACCGAATGAAGGACACGGTGGAGTAGACATGAGTTCATTTAAAAATTTGAAAACTTGGAAAAAGTCTATATCTAACTTTTTTCGGAACCAGCTCCGTTCAACTAAATCAAACGATGTAAGTACTGAGATCCTTTGACTGAATCCAGCTGTAGTTGGATAAAGAAACAAGTAACTAAACCACACAATGGTATTTTTTCAGGGGGATGCCCCCTCAGGGAGCAAAGATAACTTTGAAGAAAAGGAATTGAGTCCGGAGCAGAAGTGGCAATCACTAGGAAAAATCTTTAGGCGCCAAAGTTTTGCTGAACACTGGCCCAAGTCATCGAATCACCAGGAAGAGACTTCATCTCAAAACAAACGTTTGGCCGTGCGAAAAGTTATTTCCAGTTATTTTGGAAAAACTCAAAAAACACCATCTGCTGCCACGAATGAGGAATAAACCATTATATTTTGATTAACTGCTAGTAATAGTTTCTTTCCTTTGGTACCTTAGTAATATTATAACTGATTGGGTGGGTAAATTTTACCTTTCGCAGACCTATGCAGGTCAGCTAACAAGGACCGTTGCAAATGAGCTTTAGAATCTACTATTATATCCTTAATTTCAACTGCTTCGCTGGGTGTGATATGTAATAAGTTCATAGAGCTATGGTTATTAAATGGATGGATGGAAACACTCGTTTTGTGATATTTTAACGATAAAGTGTCACTCTCGTGTGATATGTAATAAGTTCATAGAGCTATGGTTATTAAATGGATGGATGGAAACACTCGTTTTGTGATATTTTAACGATAAAGTGTCACTCTCGTGTGAAGAGCCGTAGGTATACGTACTGACCATTTTGAACAACTACAGCCCGACAAGAAACCATAGACATTTTTTTTGTCATATTTGTAAATTTTAGGCATTGACAGCAAGAAAACTAGGGAATCTGACAATTCTGACATTTTGTTTGCTGGAATCCGGAGATGACTGCTTTGTGCAAAAAGAGCTTTAGTTTTACAAGTTTTGTCCAAATTAATGGCTTTCTATTTTAGTGACCACAACAATAGTTTATTAATTTATTTTCCATCTAAACCTTTCAATGGTTTTTTTTTAATATTGTAATAGTATACGCCCTTGAAAACCGTGTAAAATTTGCATAGCAACAGTGTTTAGATCCGTATTACTTGTGTTTCAACGAGTTTGGGCTAATGTTCACTGAACAAGTGCCTTTGTAAGGTGAGTAAATAGATCCTTGTATCAGTTAACGCTCCTAGTTAGATACTTTACCAGTTGAAAACATTATAATAAGTTCACCTTTGTTTGCAAGGTAAGTAGGTATTGAAGTAGGGAAGTTTCAACCTTCAAAGATACCTAGATAGACTTTATGTACAGCTAATAGTTACGTGTTTTATGAGAGTGCATACATTACTGATGGGTTCTAAATTGATTTCACCTTATCTGATGATGACAATGTGGTGTTATATTCATTATTTTATAACTTTTATCATAATAAATATTAGATGTCTGTGCGTTTCTTGGGAACCAGGAGCATAATCAACAAGTTAAACAACACTGGGTTTACCACTGGCGGCTGATCTACATGTCTTATGGAAATAATAAATAAATAATGCTGGACAGTTTCACACATCATCATCTAACCCCAAACTAAGCAGAGCTTGTATTTTATGGGAACATCTGATAAACTTATATATATTTTTTCTGTAAATTTATATATATTATATGTAAGCCCGAGAGCTCAATAAGCTTGAGCGTCTCTAAAATGTCTGCATCAGGTTTATTTTTGGATAACGTAAATATGATCAGGTTTCGGAATTTAGCTCAAAGCTCAAGTGGTTCTCTATTCGTCTTCGCCGGAATACTCACATCCTGTCCCTCCTATACAACATCCTCCAAAATCCCTTTACTCCCTTCTATTTAAAAGAGTGATTTCAGTTTCTTCACAGCTCCCGTGTCCTTCGATCATCATTAAACCTCTTACTGGAAACTCCTGCACACAGCACTAGGTTTTATGATAAGTCCTTTACGACTCAGGCAGTGCACCTTTGGAACATGTTGTCTCGATAAGGAAGGCCCAGTCTCTAGCCATATTCAAAACTTGTGTGAAGCTGTTTTATCTGACAGGAACATCATAGTCTCCCACAGTCTTGTCTTGCTTTTTTTTCCGAAGTCTTATAATGTGTTTATGTATTTATATATGTATGTGTGTGTGTGTGTATATATATATATATATATATAGTAAATCTGTAGGTAAGTATTTTAACATATTTATTATCAATATAATGTTATAGTTATTATTCCTTTATTATTATTTTTTTTGTACACCTTACCACTCTCACAATCTCTTATTATCCTCTCCATCCAAAGGTTGTCTGGAAGAGATCGCTTCTAAGCGATAAGACCGCCCATTGTACCTTTTTAATAAGATTTTGTTTACTATGTTATTTGTTTAAGATGTACAATATAGTATTTTCATTCATTCATTCAAATATTTGCAGATCATACAAACATTTGTCCCGCGGCGGGAATCGAACCGGCAACCTGCTGCGTCGCCGGCAGGTCTGAGCACCACAGAGGTAATTTTTCTGCTTTTTTAAGAACTTCCGTCAATTTTAGACAATGTCAGTTTTATTGTATTCTCGTAGACTACATCAAACATTTTCATGAACCAGCTTGTATATGGAGCGGTAGAGCATAATAACTGCGCTTAAGGTTTACGCAGCTAACATGCCCTGAAAAAGGCCCATATAGGGTTGGTAGAAAAATAAAAATTTCTAAGCTATTCATACTCTCCCTCATCAATGCACTCCGGACGTAATGCTGTGTGATATTTATCACAAAGTTAAAATTCATTTATTCATTAAAATCACAAGGATCACTTTGAAATGTTGGTTTTATCTACTGCCGGTTTTAGGTTTTAGCATTATCATTACGTCCAGTATTATTATTAAGGTTTGTTCATATCAACCAGCAAATAGTGTAACACCATGAACAAGTTTTTTTTTTTTCTGAAGACAATCTCTTCAGAAAAATAATGTATAAAGTGATATCCAATTTTGTTTTTAGTCAGTTACAAAACAAACAAATTGCCTTCCTGATGTTAAGCATTAACATCAATAACAATTTAATTACTGCATTAATGCCATTGCATTGCATCTAACACAATGAGACATTTATGGTAAAAAGTCTCAAGTGCCTATAATAACAGAAAATGTTATCAGTATATTATGCCTAAATTTTAACTGCTTTATAAGTTAAAAAGCACAGGCTTAATAGGGTGAGTGTGATGGGACAATTCCCTTTGGGTATGGAATTCTTAAAACAGATGTATATCTAGTCCAATAATGGTATTAAACATAATTATTTGTTAAGGAAATAAATAAGTAAATGTGAATTTTGTGAAGGTCCAATGGATCACCAAATTACCAAATTATTTTATGAAGTGAGAGTAAAAACAAAATGTTTTGTTTCTTAAGGTTCATTATTTTAAGGATTTGGTTGGATCCTCTAATGTGATACATTATCTTTATCTTGGTGTTCTGGAATAACTAAATTAATGCTTGGGGTTTCTGAATTAATAGATTTATGAATCATGGACAAAGTGTAGATGCAGTGTGCGGCTGTCTGAATTCATCAGCTGTGTTCTCTTGGATAATGTTTTTTGTTGAGAATACACACTGTATTTTTTTTTTTTTAATTATGCTGGAAATTTTTTACTCAGTATCATCTAGCCCCAAAATAGGCAGAGCTTGTATTATGGGAACTACATGACTGATATACTACTTAAATACTTTTTTTTGTAAATACATACATATTATACATAGAAAACACCCAGACCCGAGACAAATATTTGCGGATACAAACATTTGTCCCGCGGCGGGAATCGAACCCGCAACCTTCTGCGCCTCAAGTGAATTGAAATGAAAGAGAATTCTATTCATTCAGAAAGACAATAATTACTTTGAACTGTAATTTGCTCTCAAATATTTTTAAAGAAATGTATCTTTTCCACAAGATAATACTACTCAATTTACCAAATAATTATCTTTTCAGATGTTTGGTGAGAATGTGTGGCAGGACATCGAAGACAGAAGAAAATTAATTTAAACTAAGCAATAGATAACGTAAGTGTAACTAGGTGGTGCTTTTAGTAGTAAGATGATCACAAGAAGATGGTTTCATCCTTCCCTCACGGGAATAGATGCAGAGAAATTATTACTTGGTCGTGGACAGGATGGTTGTTTCCTAGCGCGGCCCAGCATGAGCAATAAAGGAGACTTCACTCTCTCCGTGCGAAGAGGCACTGAAGTCACGCACATCAAGATACAAAACAATGGCGAATACTTGGATTTGTATGGAGGGGAGAAATTCGCAACACTCTCTGAGCTCGTTCAATTCTACATTGAAAATCAATGTCAGCTGCGCGAGAAAAACGGCAACATCATCCGGCTAAAAATTCCTCTTAACTGTGACGATCCAACAACCGAACGGTGGTATCACGGGCAGCTCACAGCGAAAGAGGCAGAGAAAATGATGTTTGAGAACGGAAAAAACGGCTCGTTTTTAGTCCGGGAATCCCAACGCCAGCCTGGGGATTTCGTTCTATCTGTGCGCACGCGCGACCGAGTCACCCACGTCATTATCCGACGAAAGGACGATAAGTATGACGTCGGCGGCGGCGAACAGTTCCAAGACCTCGTATCCCTTATTGACCACTACAGAAACTTCCCCATGGTCGAAACTACGGGCGAAGTATTGCGGCTTATTCAGCCATTCAATGCAACCCGTATCCAAGTCCGACATTTCCATAGACGTGTCAAACAACTACAAAAGGAGAATGAAGGCCCAATTGAAAGCATGGCTTATAAACAAGGCTTTTGGGAAGAGTTCGAAACACTACAAATGATGGAAAACTTACAGCTCTTTGACAGAATGGAGGGTTCCAAACCAGAAAACATTCGGAAGAACAGGTACAAGAATATCATACCGTTCGACCACACGCGCATCATTCTCCGAGACGTCCCGTCTGACGCGCCTCCTGGCTCCGACTACATCAACGCAAATTACATTCGCTGCGACAGCATCGATACCGGCGACGACGAAAACGGTTCACCGCCTAAACGAGACACTAAAAAAGACAAGCCTTGGTCAAACCATACCTTTGTTGTTACCGAGGAGACCGTCGAAAATAACGGCACGCAAAAGCTATTGCCCACTTTTGAACCTAGCGTACTCCGCTCCAACCCAAACTACGTAAACACCACGATACCGAAATCTGCTGAAGAAACTGACGACGTCACAGAACACGTTTACAACAAAGTGTACATCGCTACCCAAGGCTGTCTCACGAACACCATCTACCAGTTCTGGTCCATGATATGGCAGGAGAACGTCTGCATCATAATTATGACGACGAAAGAGATCGAGCGCGGAAAAGTCAAATGCGAGCGGTACTGGCCCGACCTTAATAAAACTGACGTGGTCAAGAAGTACACTATCTTCAATGAGTCAGAATCGTCTACTCCAGATTATACGCTAAGACGTTTCTTGGTCACGAAAAAAGACGAGCCCAGCGCGAAGCGTACAATATACCATTTTCATTTTACTGCGTGGCCGGACCACGGTGTTCCTTCCGAACCAGGCCGCGTGCTCAATATACTCCTAGACGTGAACTATCGGCTACAGCAGATAATGACGGGCGCTACACCGCCTCCGCAAGCCGTCGTCTGCGTACACTGCTCTGCTGGTATCGGCCGCACCGGGACTTTCATAGTCATCGACATGATTCTCGATCAGATAAGAAAAGAAGGATTCGACTGCGAAATCGACATACACCGCACGGTACAGATGGTCAGAGATCATAGATCCGGTATGGTGCAAAATGAAGCCCAGTATAAGTTTATTTACATGGCGGTTTTAGAGTTTATTGAAACGGAAAAACAGAGGGTGGGCCTCGGTTCAGAGCCAAGCCAAGATTCGCCGCGAGTCCGGTCCCACCCGATGCCATTTTTATGAAGCGTAACACCAAACTACGCCATCTTCTTAAAAAAATGTACCTAGTTGTGAACGAGATCCCTAACTACATGCTAATTTTGTTTTAAAAGTTGACTAAGTATCCATTTCTTATGAAAAAGCTATAGATTTTATAAAAATAACTCTTTTTATTAGATGTAGTAATTTGAGGCCTTAGGCCACTATTATAAATTATCTTCTGTTCTGATCTACCTGTTGTATTGTATCCAACTACACTGTCTATCCAATTCATTTAAAATGGGGCTAAGTGTCTTTGTAAATTTTGAATTTTATGATTGACTAACCATAATAACTCTGGGCTGACGGTTTTGCAGATAAGCTAAGTTTATTATTGCAACAAAGAGGCCTCCATCACAAAAACAATTGATCATCTTTCCTTGTTTCTAGGAAACAATCGTTTTAAATTATGATTAGTAATTCTGTGCATAGGGAAGTTTGAAAAATTTATCTACCTACCTAATTGTGTTTGTGGGTCTAAATTTGATGAAGAGGTTGACTTATAAGAGCTGGCATCATCAATGCTTCTCTACTTAAATATTGCCGTCAAATATTTTTTCGTGTATTAATATTATAAGTAACTTATGATATTAATAATGACGAACTTTTAACTATAATATGGACAAAATCACTAGTTTTTTTAGAAATGGTAGACCTAACTTAACTACAATGATGTTTGAACTATAACAAAATATCTATAACTATGTGAAACATTACGGCGACCTGATTAGTAACTAATGATTGCTTTAATATATACTACAACAAAAAGTCGAGTGTATGACTTCGACGTGATCTCGAATTGGATTTAAAAATTAAATGAAAAACATTTAGCACCACATAAAAAACACATTTAGCATGAATATTATTTTAATTATGTGATCAAAGTTCAATAAAATCAAATTTCTGATCAGTTCAATTAATTAAAAAAGCGTTTGAAAATTTATGAATATTTTTATTTTTCAAACACTATCAGAATTTATTTATTTGACTTCTTGTATCCATATTCCATACCTAAATTGGAAATAAACAATTTATGAAAAGGCAATTAACAGAACTTAATGAGATTGACAAAGATATTTTGTGGAATGATTTTTACTGTTGTTTTTATTTGCTCTTAACAAATTACAGAGCAATGTGTTTCTATTTAATGTTTTATGAATTTATAGTGTTTATTGTTTCTTGTCAAATGTGAATTGGAGGTGCTTTTTATTATGACGATTTATTTGAGATGGTGCGATATTTCTATGATTTGTTTATATGTTTAAGTGATACAAAAATGTGTAATAATGTACTTTGTACTATTAAGGTTTGTCAGGCAGTGAATAATGTATTTATATTTATAATGTTTTTTCCTGTTACAATATTTCGAGGCCTTGTTTGTAAGTATCAAACATAATTATAATACAGCTTCAAATATCACAAAATGTAAACCTCACTGCTTGATCAACCTTATGTTGTTGGCATTTTATTTAAAACAATTTATTCCAATTTTTAAAGCTGAGTTGAAAGTAATCACACTAAAATAAAATAAAAATATTATTATCTCATAAAGATAGGTATATGTTGTGTTAAATTAATATAAATAATGAAAAAAAAAACGTGATATTGTATTATTGACCGTATCACCTACTAGTGTGCAAACACTGGTAGGTTCTTGACACAGTTTTGCAACAATTTTACATCTTGGATTTGTTTAAAACTAGATAGATGGGTATATTACTGGTGGCATGTTCATCACTCTAATAACCTCTTAAATTAGGTAGGTACCTATCTGACCTAGATATTTCTTGTCTGGCTACAATATTGCCTATAAAGTGGAAGTCCAAGCCACATAACACTCTCTTTAAAGTAGTATACTTTTGATGTTAATCATCATTATTTGCTTGTAGCTCCTCAATTCCATCACTCTCAGTGACGAGAGCTCTCTCCAGAATGACGCGGCCTTCTTTGTATCTGAAACCAAACATTTAAGTAAAGTATTGGTTACAGTATCTGCGTACCAAGTGTATGGTGCATCATCTCCTACTTATATAAAGTGGATTGGTATATATATTAAGTATTTTTTTTCACTGCCACATAGGTTTCTTAAAGTAAGTATAGATCCTTAACTATTTGAGGTGAAAAACGAATGAAAAGAAATCCTGTTTTCTGAGAGACTGGTGCCTGAGAAAGGTATTGAAAAAACCTGTAATTACAGGTCACCAGTGCTCCCACTCCACGGATTTAACCTTCATCATATAATGAGGGACAGAGAAATGCCTAAGAAAAGATGATCCATCACTATATATATCGGCGCAAAGGCGTTATTCTGCTTCTACAATGAGTCATCGGCGCAGGACCACGAGTTACTTAACGAATCATCACATAGATTGTTAAATTACAGTGTAAAATCATTAATTAATGGCTTATTATTATTTGATTGTTGTAATCAAATAATAATCAGGTAATTACGTAATCAAGTTGTTATTTTGACCCTGTTTACCTTCAAAACCATTTTAAAACTTAAATGATTAATGTTTGCAAGTAGTTTTAACTTGTTCGAGTCTGTGTTTTTGCATAAATACCGGCAACGGACCGAGTACGATTCATTCTCGCTCGAGCCGTTGGACCGTACAGACCTTGAAAGCCTCTGTACAACCAAGAATAAATTAGAATAACATCTCCTGGAGTTTACTTTCGTCATCAACTATGGGCGACTAGAATGCTGGTGATGATAGTGACGTTGGCATTGCTGACGTCACTTTTTAAAGACCACCTTGGAACTTCTGTTCCGTCATATATAATGCACACAAGAGATACAAGTAGTTAAGTATGAAGAGCCTGATTCGTTGGTTGGTATGTTGACTAGTAGCATTTGTATAACAATGTGTTGAGGATTATGTTTGTTATGAGGATAAGAGGTTTTCCGTCTCTTGGAAGGGTGAGGGTTTTTAACCATTTAGCTACTACTGCTTTACACTTGCATCTGGGCAAGGGGTAAATGGATAAGATGGTGTTAAGCTTGTTGTAGATGTATGAACCCAGGAAGCAGTGAAACATGTGAGAGAGACTAGTTTGAAATGATTGAGATGGACAGACAGTACCTTTTCGTCGCTTGTTCTTTACTAATAGCTGGTCAAATGTAAGTTGGGAATGCTTTTTAAGAACAATTTGGAGAATGAAGTATTGTCTGACTGTGAGAAAGTCCCATTCTCTGTAAAGACGCGTGGTTGGAAATCGGAAAGGAAGTCCCGCGCTTACTTTCAAAATGGCTCCCTGGGCGAGTACGAGAAGTTAGCCCCGCACTTTTGCGTTTCCTCAATTCTGATACTTGTGCTGAATTGTTCTAGGTTTGTTCTATACTGTTCGTTTTTTTTTCTAGAGTAAAAATTACAGCTGAAAAACGAAAATAGCGGCTTTAGAACTTGGCCCCGCACTTTTGCATTTTCCAAGTTTTGACAGTTGTGCTGTATTGTTCTGCATTGTTCCAAAGTAAAACCGTTCTAAGATGAAAATTGACGAAGAAAATCGAAAATAACAGGTTTCCATCCGCTACCTACTACATTTCGACTTATGATTAGGTATTGGTGTTTTTTTTTCATTGTTCTGGTGTTGTGCTGTATTGTTCTAGCTTAGTTATAAACTGTTCTACAGTAATACATAAGTGCTAATTTAGCACGAAAAACTTAAAAAAAACTACCAAAATAGCGGCTTTACAACTTGGCCCGGAATAGCGCCCGGAACTACCAAAATAGCGGATGGAAACCAGCTATATAGCTGGTCAACTAGATTCCAACCAGTTTTTTTAGATTTAGATTTTAAGAGAAAGTGTGGGACCAGGTTCCAAAACCGGTTTTTTCGTTTTTCAGCTGTAATTTTCACTTTAAAGAAAAAATATTTTGGAACAATTCAGCACAAGTATCAGAATTCAGGAAACGCAAAAGTGTGGGGCTATGTTCTCGTACTCTCCCTGGGCCCTTTCCAGGTCCATGAGATTGGATTTTTCAGCACTCCCCACAATTATAGAAAAAGATAATGGTGGAAGAAGATTTGATTTCAAAGCGAAAGCTATGTAACAGGTCTTGGTAGCATTCAGCATCAGCACATTGTTTCTGAGACATGAACATACCCTATTTACACCATTCTGAGCACTATCATATATCTCCCTCCAGCTGTCTCCATTAAAGAAAAGAGCTGTGTCATCAGCGAAGGTTAAAAATAAGAGTAAGCAATTCAGCATCATATGGTTTTAGCTTAGATCAGGTCTCTGAGCTCACTAGGAATGACCATTCGGTCTTTGACAGGGAATGAAACAGCCTCTGAATACTCCCTAGGTAGAGGCTTCAGCAGCTTCAGAGGCTGCTACTAAGCTAGGATACTAATCCTCAAGGATTTACACTGAGTATTTATCTGATAATGTCCATCATAGGTATACAGTGGTGATTGTGTTTGGTTGTAAAACAGATAATATTTAAGTTAAAATAACCAGTAAGATGAAAAAAAGACAGCAATATTTTTTTGAAAGAAGTAAGAAATTTAACTACCTACCTCTGATTGTCCTCCGTAGCAAACTCATACACCCAGCCAAGCTTAGTGCTGCAGTTTTTGCAGGACACATCACGCACCATGTGCCTGCCTGTCAGCATCACTCGATCCTGGACTTCAGAATACACTAGGTTCACAACCTTGTGGAATAGAAATGCGCGACCTGGATTACAGAGAATGATAATTATAACAGTGCCATCAGTCCGGCAGTTTGCACCTGTTCTGGTAAGAATAAGGGAGGATGGTTTGAATTCAATGCAAGTGTCATTTTCTACAGCAAAGTAACCTGAGACCCACCATAGTTTCATCTTCATCTCTTTGTTCTACCTCCTGCACTTAGGAGTTGGAACCTTACCGTGATAGCATAATGTTTGCTAGAGTAGCAAATGGGTGTTGAATAATTTCCTGCCTGTTCTAGCCATGTTGCAGAGTTTGGGATAAGGAATAGAGAGTTATGTATAATTAGCTATTGTTGTAATGTAAATAGATGTTTCCATAACTGGCAGTTTTATATAATGCTCACACCTAGTATGTTGCCCTGTTTTGCATCAGTTGCACAGGTAAGAAAGGCATATCTGGCACAATGTTTAAAATGGACTGCCTCTGTTGGTGTCCTAAGAAATGTAAATTTGTCAAAGCAACTGGACAATAGTTAGATAGTTTTGAATTTGAAAATCTCTGGATAACTTATTTTACACACTCTTTGACCCATGGAAGCGCTTTTTGTGAAATGCTGCAGGCAAGATACACCACAGTCATATAAACATACTCTTTAAATTAACTCTACGGGATGTTTAACCTAGCAAAGGAAAAGTTATTTAGCTAAGATAAAGAAAAAGTTTATGAACCAGTAGCTCCCGTAAATCTGGTACTGATGAGCTCCGAACGGTTGGTAGTTTTGAGTTTGAAAATCTCTGGATAACTTATTTTACACACTCTGACGCATGGAAGCGCTATTTGTGAAATGCTGCAGGCAAGATACACCACAGTCATATAAATATACTCTTTGAATTAACTCTACGGGATGTTTAACCTAGCAAAGGAAAAGTTATTTAGGTGTTCAGCTAAGATAAAAAGTTTACGAACCAGTAGCTCCCGTGAATCTGGTACTGATGAGCTCCGAACGGTTGGTAAGGTTGACGTCACAGGATGCACAAGAGAATAAACGTGTACCACCAATGTGGTCGAGGAATATTTTCCCCATTTCCTTAAATTTTCTTTGTTTTCAAACAATACAAGCTACAAATATGTTAGGTGAATTGCATTGTTTTGTTGAAAAATCAGCTGACTGATAATTTGTCAGTGACAGTGACAACTAACAAGCATTGTATTGAATTTCCCGTGGATGGGAAAACGTAGATCTATGAAGTTAGAACGATTATTAGTCATACATAACCAAGAAATGAAGTGAAGTCTAGGACTTTTAAGCCGGGAAAATTTAAAAATAGTTTTGTATGGCGTTTTGAATTCTGTAATTCTGTTGAGTTAATATTATAATTCCGGAATTTTGAACAACAGAAAAATAATTTATTATCTCTTACTTACCTAGCTAGTTTGGGTAGTTTTTCACAATCAATCACATTACTTGAAGAGTGTTTATCAGTTGCCAGAGCAACTGTGTCATTTTTACTCGTGAACAATGAATTTCCTAAAAATAGTAAACACAGTTGCTTCTGTTATTTACTTTTTACAAAATTGAAATAGATTCATTCGCTGGGTATGGAAGGTTTGAAAGACGATGCTATTCACCAAACTGCAATTAAATTAGCTGAAGAAATTAAAAATCTATCAATATACAAATCTTTTTACAGTGATGTTCAGGCAAGTACCTACCTACCGAATACTTTGCAGAAATTCATGACTCTAGTGCCTGTGATGATGTTCGATGATGATTGTATCACTTTCCTCGATAGATCAATATTTTATTTATTTATTCAGAATAACATCATTACATGATTTTTTTAACCCTAAATCTATGATTTAAGTAAGTAAGTATATAATATCAGATAGGTAAACTAATCTAAACAATTAAATTGTTAATAAATAGTTTACCTACTAACATTTACTTCCTCTGTTAGAAATTAGTATCTTCGCCTAATGTAAAGAAGGAGGACTTCAAACAAACACTACAGCAAGCAATGAAGGAAAAGGGCTTGGACACAAAATTAAGAAACACAGTTTTCCACTGGGTCCGGACACAAAGTAAACAAAATGTACGAAATGTATTCTTTCAATTTATATTAAGTTCTTCACAAAGCCTATAATAGTCCTTATAACATTGAACTAATTAAGGCAGGTAGGTATTTCATATTTCATCTATTCATGCTCCTACCAGTAGATTAAGAAAGTGTTAAATTCTTTTTTATGATCGTGGCTAGCTTGTTCTTAAAGATCAACTTACGTAGTTGACCCTCCTACCGCCATTTAAAGCAACTTTACGCACGGTGAACATTACATGGTGAATTATGGCATGGATGGATACAACAGAGACTCGGTGCTTAAGAAGGCACAGCCGATCCCGGTTATAAACTCCACTTTGGTTAAAATCAATACCTATAGCTCAATTGCTTCGGAACATAATCCTACCTAATTTTAAACTGGTACAATCAGACACAAAAGTAGCTTAATAATTTAATCATGTTCTTGTTCTTTGGGTTTAATTATGAAATGGCAACTTTACATTGCATATAGTTGAGACCCTAGGCGGATCTTCAAATCTAGTAATCGGTTATCTTACAGAAACTAGATCCACTAACATCATTGCTCAAAGCCAGCGCACAATGGGAGAAAAGAATACACAAATCGTTAAATTCAATGTGCTCTGATCTCGAAACGTCTCTCGCAAAAATCAGATTACTGAGCGAACAAGAGGAGCTTGCAGATAAGTGGAATGAACTAAGCACCTACAATCTAGGTACGTATCTAACATATTAACACATTTAATATTCACATAGGTACACTTAGGTATAGTCCTGACCTCACATTAAGTATAGTCCTGACCTAATTCCCTATGCCGTGGGTACAGGAAGTACGAGTGCCGGGGTACAAGAATATCCAAACCCGGAACAAATATCTGCCGAATATGCAAACATTGTCTCGCAGCGAGAATCGAGTCTTTTGCATCTCAGCCGGCGCCGTGTCATCTAAGTCCTCGAAACACTAGGTTCCTACCAACACCTATGTAGGTACAGATCCCAAAGCATTATTTATCCTGCGGGAATGAAACCCTCAGATCTCGTCCCTAACGAGTACCACGGAAAATGTAAAAACGTACAATTTGTCCAATTGGTTGATGAACGTTTATTTTCAGATTTATCAAAATACAGGCCTGTTTACGCGCCGAAAGACTTTTTAGAAGTTTTATTAACGTTATCCGGTTACGTGCCGTACACAAGAGAGTAAGTATACTTACATATTTAATCTACCCCCAAAGCTGAAGACTATAAATAATTATTAATTAGCAAATATTTTTTCAGGGACGAACCTAAATGGGAATTTGCACATTTACCACTTCAAGTAAAAACCTTGGACCAATTAGTAAGTTAAAGCAAAAGTTATATTTCTGATACTGCTCTTAGGGTGTCTAAACTCACTGCGTTTCGTTACTGGCAACGCATGGCTTGAGCATAATATTTTAAGTATTCTTACTGCGTATCGTAACACCAATTTATTCACTTGGGTGATCAGATTTTTGGTGGAATGAAATTTTTCGATGAAATTAATTCAAAAGTTTAGTAATTTTAATAAAAAAAAGTGTCTAAGAATGGCCGTCATATGCAAGCAGCTAATGGGCAGGTATATAATATTCTAGTAATTTTACAACCTAGCCCATGTTAGGCTAATTAGGAACATTGACCTAGTTTTATCGAATAAATTATAGCTAAGAATGTGTCCGTCAACACGTTTATTACTGTCTCTATTTAAGAGAAAGACAGGTATGTAATAATGTAATGTTCTGTAGCGGAAAGTATACCCAGAATGGAGCAGCGGTGAGCCGCTCCTCGGCGTGAACCCGTCCCTGGGAGGCTCCGCCGGTTCGCTGGAGGGGGAGCGGGCGGCGCTGGGCACGCGCGTGGCGGCGCTGGGCTACGCGCCCGTCGCGCAGGAGTTCCTCAAGCGCGGCAGCCCGCAGGCTCTGCGCGCCGCGCTGTGGTCGCAGGTGCTCGGCTCGCAGATAGAGACGCAGGTCCTTAGTTCTCCCTTTCACACAGATATTAGAGTAGCGAGGCAGAGCTGGCGGCACTTTTGTGACAGTTAGTACAGTGGGCAAGTGTAGCGTCTTTTGAGGCCGTGCGGGCAGTTCTAGGACCATTGTGACGGTGCTCGGCAATGCGCCCACCGCATCACTCTGTGGCCGTAGGTAGAGACGCAACTCAAAACAAAAAAGGAAGTGTGAGCAAAGCGAGTCACTCTAATTAGGGGGATTTGGAGAGTACCAACCAATTACTTACCCACTGGCGAGCAAAGTGCGTTACATAAGGTTAGCAATCGAACTACGAGCCAAGGAGCATTGCGTGTGTCTTTAAAAAAATACTATCATTAAGACTTTCCTGTTCCTCTTTCGTACTTTTTTCTTCGATGCATATACCTTCTGACTTAGCAGTGCGTTCTTTTTTACTATGTGGGTTCTAGAAAACAGCATACTTCAACCAGCTAAAGAAGAGCGTCCTAGAAGTAGACCTGATGATAGACAAGCTGATATTCAAAGACGTGCAGCTCACAGCCTCCAACGATGACCAATATTTCGTCTTCGAAGATTTATTGTACCAGGTAATGTCTTTAGAGCTAAAATTCAGTTTTGGCAATTTCCATTTAATTTTATATTAGCGTCAGCCCACGACTTCGCTTGCATGGTAAAAATTTGCCTGTGTTTTAGGTTATAAATTATACCCATTCCTAATTTCATCCAAATCAATCAGACATTATGAAAATTATTAGTAAACTGCCACATCTTGAGTCAGCTAAGAGTGAGAAAATTTCATTCATATAAAAACAATATAATGTTTTGACTATGGAACGATTTAACGCTTTCCTAACTTTAAATTGTGACATAAGGTGGGACAGTACAGTACAAAGAGTATGCCTATCTAACTATCTAAAACAAACGTATTGGTAGAATGCACATGTTGAGCGAAGCCATAGCTGAAACGAAACTAATAAAAACCGTTTAACATGTTTTTAAAAATCGTTAACAGTTTACAGGTTGTACAGTCAGCGACAAAGTAGATTAACAATTTGAGTACGTAATGTTTATTTTCTTCGTGTCGATAGAGGAAATGTAACATTACACTAATAGGCCAAGCTGGAATTTCAAATGTAGCTTGATAATTTAAACCAAGTATGGATTCCAGAAATATTTGATTAGATAATAAAAATGTAATCGAGATCGTGGGTTCGAACCAGGTCGTGTACCAATTAATTTTTAAACTCTATAAAATGATGTGCGCATTAACACGTGCTCAAAACGGTGAAGGAAAACATCGTGAGGAAACCGACATACAATACAACAATAAATTCGAAGGCATGTGCCATCAGTTAGTGTTCCAATAACCGGCGATTTATCACTTCTACGGGCTTGCATCTATCACTTTGAATACTAACTACATACTTGCAGAACGTTACTACAATTCCATAATTAAAATACTAACGTCATTAAATTCAATAATGTCATCATCATTTATTCATGTCCCGATTCAATAGGCTTTCTGGGTTGAAAGGGATGATTCCATAATAATTTAATGAAAAATATCACTCTAAAGGTGAGAAAAGGGAGAGAAATTTTATCAATTTACCGTTTTTATTTCTGCTGACAAAAAAAAATTTTATAATTACAGGTGATGCTATGCTTTTCCCGCGACTGCGAGATCCTGCAACAACTTAAGGATAGTATCGGGAACCCGCTCACGGTCACGATTAAGGGCAAGCACACATCAGCGGAAAGCACCACCGTATTCCCGCCCAGCGGAGTCATACCCTTTCACGGATTCACTATGTATGGTGAGGATTTGAACACAATGTTTTTCTTCAACGATAAAGGAAAACATGTGCGCAATGTTCTCAGTACTGCGCACATAATTCTTTCGCGTCTAAAACTCGTATCATCAAGACTATTAGAAGCCTAAAGACATAGAGCGAAGTCCACTCCCACTCCCATCCGCCAATTTAAGCATCCTAAAATGAATCGCAAAATTGCTGCAGCAATTCGAGCAAGGAATAATTTTACCATGTATCACAACATCAGCTGCTGTTTGTCGGAGATATTATATAATGTTCAGGTTGCGTTAAAACTTCGCTTACGCTACTTAGACATTCCAATGGCTATCTCTGTGTTGTTTGTGGTAGCTCTTCATATACGAGTATCAGTAGTTCGTTGCTCTACGTTGATGTTCAATCATGTGGCGAGAGATGATACTACTCATATTATTAACTTAGCTAATCCTCAATAGGTGGCGTTATTCTTGATTTTTAAAAGTGCTGTTTTATTTTAGCGACGCCGTTCTGCTATCTGTACGACGACCCAGTTCAACTTTACTACACATTCAGAGCGTTCTACATCAGATACTGGCATCGGTTGCACTACATATCAACGCATCCGCAGGTGATAAATATTTTTTAAAGGAATTAAAAATAATAATTACTAAAAACTCGGATGTTAAGTAATGCTAGTTCACGAACTTATCAAATTTAAAAACTTATCAAATTTAATCAAATATCTAAACATTCGCATTTATTTATGAATAATGAACCGGCGCTGAACAATCTCGTGAATTTTAATTGTACGAAAGCCATACGTCCAAACGCACAAAAATATAACATACAAACTTCATACTACGTATTTACCTACTTCGAAAGTTTCTATAAAACATTGGCACAGATATTATAATATTGGTTAGTTAATTGTAGCAGGCCTACCGCCAATCACAACATATTGGGTTGGCTAATAGAAAATGCTTTAGCATTAAGTCCGCCTACTGTTAACGTTTTAATTAAAATGTGCAATGAAGAGTTAATAAATAAATAAATTTCTTTCATAGAATGTGTTTAAAGAATTACTTCGAGGTTGCGTGGTGGCGAGTAGTCAGCTGTGACACAAGAGGTGCTGGTTCGATTCCCGCTGCGGGTGCAATGTTTGCATGTTCTGCAAATATTTGTTTCGCGCCTGAGTGAAGGCTGGTATTTTCTGATACCCACGACACGGGGAATCCTAGAGCGAGGGCAGGACTATGGGATGGTGTTTAATATTATGTATTACATATATTTATCATCATCGATAGATGGCGTTACTTGTATTTTCTGTTTCAGGGTATAGTTTCACTGTGCCTTTTGTACGAACGGCTCCTAGAAGCGAACGAGCCTTTACTATGGATTCATTTTAGGAATATCAATATAAATCCGTAAGTTTCAGCCTACCCTCATAAGAAACATAGGTACAAGTCCACGCTTCACTCATTCATTTTAACACTTGGCTACGTCAATTAAAACTATTACAAAACTTACACTTAGTGTTTTTAGAAGGGGCTAGAAACAGGCAAGTAAAATACTAGTAGTTAGTAATGTTCATAATATCATGAATTATGCAAAATTTTAAACTATTTTATGCATTTCATGTATTGCTGCACCTGTACTATCTATACTACCTATTTGTACTATATATACTATCTATTTGTTGCAACTATATTGTTGCATTTCATGTATTTCTGCATGCGTGCGACTGATATACTACTTATATACTTTTTTTTTAATACATACATATTATACATAGAAAACACTCAGACCTGAGAAAAACATTTGCAGAACATTAAATATATTGTAAGAAAAAGTATAAAACACTTGTGAAAACAACGAAAAGTGATCTTATCTTCCGTAGTAGGTATGAATAAATAGTACAGATATGTTTACTAAAAAACGGGATATTTACCATGATTTGTGAGTTTGAATGTATATATCCCGTTTTTTTAGTAAACATTTTGTTCATAACTATGATAGTTTCAAAAGTTACATAGTACAGATATGTTTGTTTCAGCGTGCGAGTGGTGTTTAAGTGGCTGATGCGCGCCTTCAGCGGGCACCTGCCGCCGGACCAGCTGCTGCTGCTGTGGGACGCCATCCTCGGATACGACTGCCTCGAGATCCTGCCCCTGCTGGCGCTGGCAATACTCAGCTTCAGGAAGGAAAACATATTTCAGGTAACTAGCTCTTCATCGCATTATACTTTGAAGGATAGTCATACATTTTTTTGTATCAAAGTCATGTCGAAATTCATTTATTCACAAGGATCACTTTGTAACGTCGGTTTTATCTACTGCCTGTTCCTCCACGATCAAGCCAGGAAAGGCATACAACAAGGCTGGTTATTCTTTTAAATTATCCTTTTACAAAACAACGAGTTGGAGCATTTTCAATCCCAAGAGTTTTTATTATCTAAATAATCAGATATTATATATATTTTATAAAGTGTTTTAATTACGTTTTTACCATTTTTTTATTGTAAATTTTTGTATATCTCTTGGGATTTTGTTATAAAAAGCATACACCTTGCCCTAAAAACGATACAAAAAAAAAATATGTTTGTAGTTTATCAGTCATGGAGTCTGGAGCCCCAGAGTAACAGTATGGTTACTCTGGGGCTCGATGATGCTGTGTGAAAAATGTCCAGCATTATTATTATTCTGATAGACAGCCCATTTTTTCCCGTACGAAAATAATGAGTGTTAGATTTTTTTCTATATGATGTCTTATTTGCCAAATCATGGTGGTTTTTTACTTTGAGTTATATATCAAGCTTTGCTTAGTTTGGGGCTTGATGATGCTGTGTGAAATATTACCAGCATTATTATTATTATTATTATTTTGAGATACTATGCAGTATCAATTCCTAAGCAGTAATCTAAGGAATTGATTCTTGTGATTTACCTTTCGATCGGTGTAATAAAAACAATGTTTTTTTCTCTTTAAGCGGGTTTAAGAACCCGCAAAAAAGTTATTGTAAAAACAAAAAAAAAACTGTTTCCAGGTGAACACCATTCAAAATGTGGACGCAGTGCTGGCGGACCTGTCGACGATATCCGTAATACCGCTGCTACAGCTGTCGCTGCTGAAGCCGTGACTGCTGTCTGCAGCCGTGACTGCTGTTTGCAGCTGTGACTGCTGTTTTCAGCCATAAGCCCAAGTCTGCTGTTGGCAGCAGTGACTGCTGTTTACAGCTGTGATTGCTGTTTACAGCCATAAGCCCATGTCTGCTGTTTGCAGCCGTGATTGCTGTTTACAGCCATAAGCCCATGTCTGCTGTTTGCAGCCGTGACTGCTGTTTACAGCTGTGATTGCTGTTTACAGCCATAAGCCCTTGACTGCTTTTTGCAGCCGTGACTGCTATTGCAGCCTAGTCTGTCGTAGAAGCGTGCTTAACTTGCGTTTAGAGGCGGGTCAATATTCTCTTAGCCAAAACCTATGCATAATCATTTAGTTTTAACGGCTACTGATCCTGACCCGGTATTTTTTAGCACTACCATTCCTAGCCTTCTCCGGACAAATCAGAGTCTCGTCCTATTTTCTGATATTGATATGAAACAAGAGTTCCAACATTTTAATAGGTATTCTTAAATCGAATTGTAATAGCTAATGTTTATGTTTTGACTAGAGTCTATAAAGTTATCTAGGTACTTTTTGCCTTTCAACATTGAATTGTAATGAATATTGCTCGCCTGCTAAATAACACGCTTAAGTTTTACGGATACTGTTTTGCGTTAAGAAAAATATTGTTTTTTGTATTTTTTTAGTTTTTTTTAATGGACTGTGCTGTCATGTTGTTTGATAATACTTGTTCAAGACCTTCATTGTTTTTGTATAGTGTTTTATAATTTTGTAGGCAACATGTAATTTCAAATTGAAAAAAAGAGTACAAATCTGTTATTATGATTTTTATGTTTCATTTAAACCTACCTTTTATAACTAAAACGGGTGTTACTAGAATGTTATCACGACTCAACCTGCGCCAACGTCAAGTCCCCGACAGAGAAACCACAGATACACCTGTTGGCCCATCATAACTTTTGCACTATCTCGCAGCCCCAGTGACACTGACCAAAGCCCATCTGCGACACTGCAGCGTTAAATTACATAAAAAAAAGAACAGGGCTCATTCCGTTCTTGGCTTTTGAATGCGACAGACGTTTCGTGGTGTTTTCACGTAATTCCGATTAATGTCGTTATTTTGGTTAAACTCATTAAAATAATTCAATGTTGGTGGGTTTTTAAAAGGATGGAAACACTTTTTTAAATCCTAATTCCAAGCTGCAGCACGTGTTTCTAAGCTAAGAACTCAAAAAGATAAAATATGATTTCAATATACATTTATTGTACTTTCCTACAAACAACACACCAGTTGCCCTCTTCATAAAAATTACTGTCTATTTCAAAGCCAACTTCCCTGCACAAATCATCCAATTCCCCTTCTTCGAACACATGATAGAACCTTAGCAGTGTTTCGGTATTATCTAACTTATTACTTTTTGTCAGCTTATTGTCCCTATTCGAAGACTTGATACCACCTTTTGACAATATATCTGTTTTAGACATGTTACCATCACTTTTCGACACCTCTTTATTATTTTTCGACACATCTTCATCACTTTTTGACACCTTATCATTACTTTTTGACACTTTATCATCACTTTTCGACATCTTACCATCAGTTTTTGATATTTTATCATCACTTTTCGTTACCTTAGTCCTCATCTTCAACTTCCACGGAACAAGCAAGTCTTTATGTAGGAACTGCGTCCTATTCTCATGTATGTGTAGATTGACGCCGTTCACACTGACTTGTGCGTTCTCGGTGGCGACTTTGTTTTTGCTCAAGTAGTTGGATCGTGATTGGTCCTTCGCCCACACCGTGATGAGGGCTTTGCCTGAAGGTCTGAGTAAACGGTGGATAGTGGATATCGCTTGGAGCCTTCTAGCCTGTAATAAAAAAAAAAACATGTTCACGACTGTATTCGGACCGGCGGGAGGGGGTGACTGGCCATATTGTATGTACACTTTTTTTACAAATACAAAATTGTATGTGCCTAAATGTTTTTTTATAATCAGGTAACAAAAAAACATACAGTCGAATTGAGAACCACGTCCTTTTTTGAAGTCAGTTAATAAGGAATACAAAATAGCCTGAGTAACATCGAAGAGTTAAACATTCTGCGGCTATGACGTATTGGTTACCTTAATACTCATGTGGTGTATAACAGCGATGCATATAACGACGTCTGCGCATGCGTCCTTGATGCCCGCGTTGAGTACGTCGAGGCGCACGCAGTCCGCGGCGCGGATGCCGCGAGTGTGCGCCGCGCATTCAGAGAGTAGACCGCTGCTGCGCTCGCCGGCTATCTGAAAATAGTCAGTTCAAAAATCATTTATTTATTCAAATCACAAGGATCACTTTGAATTGAAACGGCCATAGGCCAAACTAAAAGAAAAATAGTACAAAATCCGTTAGTATTGCAAAGATATAGTGATATAGATATAATATTTATAATAAATTACCTTATTAATTTAGAGCACTAGATGAATTCAACCTCAAAATGGCCGCGACAGATATTTTTAAACCATAGATGAATATTTTAATTCATATTTTAATTGGAATTTAATTTAATTCTATAATTTTTTAGAACTATTTAATTTTATATTGTACTTCATGACATTTTATATATCAATTTAATGTAATATAAATTTTCTCTGAGTAGGTAAGTATCATTGAACTCGACAAGTTTAGTCGAGTTCAGTGATACCTAATGAAGTCGCCTAAGAACAATGTACCTGTATTCAAGCAAATAAAGTTTTCATTCATTCAACGTTAACTTTAGCCACTGCCTGGTCCTCCGCGCAACCAAGCTAAAAAAAAGACAAAAAAGTATGTGAAGAAAGTATTTAACTTAGAATTTCGAATCGCGCTGTTACTTCTTTTGCTCGGCTCCTAAGGGTCGTAGTGTGATGTTAAATAGCCTATAACCTTCCTCAAGCATTGGGCTATCAAATGCAAAAAGTATTTTCAAATCCAACAATTATTAATTTTAAAAATCTTTTTAAAATAAAGCTTTTTGTATTCTTCTAATCAATTTTTCATTTGATAAATGAGGTGCATGAAAAATAATTAGTCCGCCATCATTGGCAGTCCGCCATATTGGATTTAGAATGATGTCACTTAAGCTGCGTTGTCATCCAAACCAAACGCGTATGCAAAATTTCAGCGCAATCGATTAAAGTTGAGAAAAAATTACTGATATTGACGATTCAAATTCAGTTGCAAGATTTGTCCCACACATACTAATGAACAAGGCAAGTTAAATAAAAGCTTGATTTGAAACCTGTAGTATATCATCTCTCGTCAGTACGTTCTTCCCGTTCCCGGCCCCGAGGTCGAGCACTACAGTCCCCGGCGCGACGTCTCGCACAAACTGCACGACGCGCGGCCACGGCGTGTGCCGCGTACTGCTGAAGTGACCCGCGATTTGCTCGTAAACCTGCAATCACATTGTACTTTAAACTTTAATAACACGGTAAAAAAATATATAAATAAGTTTATACTGAGAAAACTCGATTTTTACTCTTGAAAAGACTTTTCTATGGTTCCACTTTAGGTAACACTTAACCTTATGATTACGAGTTATAATTTTTGAAATGAACATAAATTTATGCTGCCTTTTGTGTCAAAACAAGGGTCTTAACGCCTTGTTTTGACACAAGTAAGCACAATTTATTTGTAGGTGTGGGTTCGAACCCGGCCTCGTGAATGAATTTTTGCAAAAACTATGTGCGAATTAAAACGTGCACAAAATTGTGAAGGAACTGACCGTGGATAAACATTATAAAACACTAACCTGATGTACGTGCAATTCCTCTAAAGCGGACGCCACACTATCATCCATCTCAATCTGCTGAGCCGGCTCGGAGTCACACAGGGCCTTGAACCTGCACTCACATGCTCCTCTTCTGGTCCACCTGATATTATTAATATATATACTTATGAAGCTGAAGAGTTTATTTCTTTGTTTTTTTCTACAAACTTACTCTTACACTCACAAACATTAAACTAACTACACTTTATATATATTATTAACATTTACTATAAATAGCTTTGCCTACATTTAACGATATAAACATTACTTGTTTTCTTAAACCAAATTTCAATTAGGAACATGATGATAGCACTGGGTGCTGGTTTTTGCTTTTAAGCGACTGCGCCACAGTTTATATATATATTTTTTTATTTGAACGCTCCAGTCTTTTTAACTACCAGTACAATTTGAAAAATTCATTTGATAGCCCAATTCATGAAGGCATTGAACATATGACGCTATGACCCTTAGGAGCCGAGCAAAAGAAGTAATAACTGGGACGGGCGGTGCGACGCAAAGGGCAGACGCGGGTGGGCGATTGGTCGGTCGGGGGCACAACTAGTAATAATAATGCTGGTCATTTTTCACACAGCATCATATAGCCCCAAACTAAGACCTTGTAGGTACTATTGTAAAAGCATAACTGATATACTAATGCTTATAAGCGATAACACCGCCCATTGTACCTTTGTCTTAATGTGTTATTGTTTTCTTTGTTTATATCATAAGGTGTACAATAAAGTATTTTTATTCATTCATACTACTTATACATATTTTTTTGTAAATACATACATATTATATATGTAGAAAACACCCAGGCCCGAGATAAATATTTGCGAGATAATACCTAGCCGACGTTATGTATTAATTCTAAGGGCCTCGTAAATTCTTTACTGTACTTTGATGGCAAACCAATTAATATTATAATTATTAGTGACAATATGCTATTACCTGAATGTGAGGGATATCCTAGTTTCCCTCTGTCTTGTCTCGTCGGTGATGACTCTTATGGGCTTCTGATTGTCTCCGATTTGGTGTTTGATTACAGGATCAGTGGTGCGATTTTGTATGCCATGTAGCCAGTCATACCTGAATATTACAAAGTATTGTAAACCAGCTGTAGGATGTAAATTTTGTATGCAATGTAGCCGGTAATACCTGAATATTACAAACTATTGTATAAATTATTCATTTATGTATATAGTTTATTTCTATGTTAGTAGCTAGTTATTTAATTTGTTTTTATTTCTCTTCTTTTGGTAATTCTTCAAACGCACTACCGCCCCACTCTTCTTTACACAAAGGTTAGCTGGAAGAAAATGCTAATTAGCATTAAATTCGCCAATGTGTTTTATCTTGTGCAATAAAACATTTTCTATCTATCTATTGTAAACAATCTGCAGGATCAAATTGTTTTATTTTTACTATCTGTGACAGGGCAGCCCACCGCCCGCGCTATTACTTATTTTTATCGGCTCGTAGTGTGAGACCTTACTCATGAAATGGGCTATCATATGCAATAATATGTTTTCAAATACGACCGGTACTTCCAGACATTAGCGCGTTCAAACAAACACACCTCTTCAGCTTTATTATAAGTATTCTTTATTCTTTATATATTAGGTTCACGTTTTTTTGGAACTTGTAGATTTTAGATGCCCCCTTGTACAAAAACCAATTTCTGTTGGCTTTAAAGCCTGCGGTAAGGTTCAGTTGTTTGGAAATGACATTTAGCTATTGAGATGTCACGTGACTGCTTCAGAGTGTTTCCTTGACAAAACCAACAACACAGGGAATCTTATTGCGGGTGCTAGTAAATATAACTCGTTTAGCGTTTGGGTGATGAAAACAGTTTTGTACCTACTAACATACTACCTACTTATTAACTGTTGTATTAGTTTCGATACTTAGTTGGTAAATAAGCACTTGTGTATTTTAGACCAAATAAAGTATTATTATTTATTTCAAAATAAGGGATTATTATTATTATTAAAAATCGCATTCAACTTCTTGTCCTTCCACATTAAGTGGGGTCGGCACAACATATTTTCTTCTTCCACTCTCCTCTATCAGCCGTCATCTCAGTACTCACTCCTTTCTTAACCATGTCATCCTTCACACAATCCATCCATATTTTCTTTGGCCTACCTCTGCTTTTATTTCCATCCACATTCATATTTAACAATGTGACATTCTTCGCTCCTCATGCCCATACCACGCTAACCTCAACATTTCCGTCACGGGAAAGTTACTTTCAAACTGCTTCTGATATACTCATTCCTTATTTTGTCCATTCTAGTAACTTCACACATCTTTCATCCCATTAAAAATAGAAACGATTAAAATCGGTCCACAATTGGCAAAGATATCGCGTAACATACACACCAACAAATAAATAGTATTTTCTTCCAGTTGATATTTACCTGGCTTCATCCTGCATAATAAGCATCGATCTAGCGGGCAATACAATTGGAACACTCATTCCAGCACGGTGCTTCCAATCCATGACCACTGAGGAACCGAGAGACAGAGACAGTATAGTGCTGCCAAACGGGCTATGTCTATCAACATGAGACGGTATTCCTGGAAATAAGTGGTAAGTCTGGTAAATACAATGACAAAAATACATAAATAAGTACCAATTTGAGTGTTTTTATTACAAGCTTTTATGTAACTTTCAATGTTTGCATGTTAGTTTGTTTGTTTAAGTCAAATCTTGCAAGTTGAATTAGAACCGCTTCTTCTTATCCTATGGAGTTGAATTGTTATGTTGGTACAGTTCCGATGACAATGCATTTTTATGGTAAGCATGACCTGGGGGTGTAGACAAATACCACTTTCTGTTGGCGTTAACGCCTGCGGAAAGAATAAACTGTATGGGAATCAGATAAGGTGTGGAAATTTCATGTGACAGCTGCCAAGTTTTACCTTGACAAATTTGCGTTAGTGTTAGGTTATTGTCTAGACACCCTGAATCGACATCCGGATTAGCCCATGGGTGCTGAACTCAGGGTTAAAAGCTTGTTTTTAAAAATGTTTTTTTACTATTACTTTTCATCATCATCATTATTTCAGCTTGGAATCATAGTGGTATAGAACTCGCATCCCAGTATGCCATGCCACTTCTTCAACTTTTATTATTACCACTTTATTTTTGATTAAATAATCCTGCTAAAATAAAATCTTTACTACAGAGCCCAAGCATGGTGCATTCATTCTTTTTGCTTTTAACTATCAATTCACGAGTAATTATAGGCCATATTTTAACATCACGCTACAACCTTAGGAGCCGAGCAAGAGAAGTAGTAGTACGGGCCGGCAATGCGACGCATTGGGTCGGTTGGGGGCCAAGGGTGGCCGTGGAAAAGCTAGTTCTAGTATAATATGGAGGTAGGTTAAAGTTCCCCAACAGAGCTAGGATGAACATTATTTTTATTATCATGCAAGTTAACAATGTTTTAGAAAATGTTCTTACCATGTCCAGGGCTATATTTATTCACAGTCAACTGATCGGGCCGTCCCAAACTAAACCCTTGCTCCTCCAATCTCTTCCAAAGTATGTCACATTCAAGAGGTATCTTCTCTGATAAGGGTCTATCCAGGTCCACGTCATTACTACCGTACCGGAATTCATATCCATAGTGTTTTACTTGACGGTTCTTTAGATTGCTGGCCTCTTCCGTCCAATCAAAGAGGTGCATGAATAATATCTCTTCTTCTGATGTTATGAAATTGTTGAGAATAGTAAGCCCGTTTGGGTCCTCGTATGAGCATATGACTTCAGTGTCTGGAACTGAAAATTACAAAGAATCATGTAATTGTGTAATGTTTAGAATCTTCCCAATGAGAAATGATACTAGTGATTTCAACTAATAAAAACCTATTTACTTTGAGTTTAATAAAAGAGGTACTTAATCATGTGTCTGAAAGTCACTTGGTGTTAACATAGTTACAATCAATATGGCCACAGAATACAGGCTTGTGTTGTTCATTTGATTTTGAAAACATTTGAAACATTTTCAGATGTATATAGCCTCAGTCTATGTATATAATATACTCATTAGGTTGATCCATGAGGGTACCAAGTTGAGGATGTGACATGTCAACATTTTGCATAGTAGTTAGTATCACACATGACAGGTAGCGAATCAAGACTTCAAGGGTCTTTTAAAATAAACAACTATGTATATACTAAAAAATACAGATGAAACCGCTATCAAAAGGCCATTGCAATGGTCTATCTTATCACTATCTAAAGAACATTTTTTTCTTTTGTTAACCTAATTACAAATAGTGGATCTGTTAAAAAGTGTCAAATTAAGTTGGAGACTTGTTCAGGAATATGTTCATATTATGGAATTAAAATTACCGTGGTTTGGTATCATTTTAGAATATAATTATGACTATACCACATACTTTACTCTAAACGGTCAACGAAACGTCAGCAGGAGAATAGTAAAGTATGTGGTATAGTCGTAATTATATTCTAATATGTTCATATTGTTTGAATAGGGTTTTGGTATGGTTCACGTTTTATGGCTTGTTTCTAGTGCAATAATGATAAGGAACTATTAACCATCAGATAAAAGGAAAACCTACATTCTTACCATTCTCAACAAAGTTCAAATACAATGGTGTTCCATCCTTGCCTACTTTGGCTTTGCCATGGCATGCATTAAAGAAGGACACAGCATTTTCAGTACTTCCAAATACAAGGAAGGAATGAGATTCTGCTTTTTCAGATATGAATTTAGTTTGCATTTCCAAGAAATTCTCCCGGATGAGATTGTCTATGTCATCCCTCTCAAGTCCTGTGGCACGCCCGGCATTGCAGAGCACTATATTCTAATTGAAAAAACAATTATTGTATAAACACTTTATTTTATAAAGAGTTTACTTACATGTACCTAGTTACCCATTTATTTTTGCTAACTGACATTTTGTCAAAACTTGCATACATAAATTGTCTGCTTTGTCAAATTATACTAAAATAATTATGCACTGTGTAAATTGTCCACCATTAGGTGCTGATAAACTATACTCTAAAATGTTACCTAAGTACATGACAATCCTTAAAGTTTTATACTAGCACTATACTATGAGGATATACTATACTAGGAGGTAAAGTAGTTACCATAACTTACTCACTTGCCTACCATATATTTTTTTAAGCGAGTATATGGTTACTACTCGTAAATTACTTTTAACATATTACTTACTTCATAAACAAAAACTAAAAAACAAATACACTCACAATAGATACTCAGTAAATAAATAATTTATTCATTTCTCATTTCTAGTTGTAATTTAACACTTGTTTCTGCTTTTTAAGTTAAGTATGCTTCTGTTTTTTTAGTAGTAAAGATTGCAGTAGTAGTGAAAGTAGTTTAGTTTCTATTAATTAGTTTTTAAATAATGCTGGATGTTTTTTTCACATAGCATCATCTAGCCCCAAACTAAGCAGAACCTGTATTATGGGAACTACATGACTCATAAACTACTTATATACTTTTTTTGTAAATACATACATATTATACATGGAAAACACAAGTTTGCATACTTAGTTACTTAAATTAGTTTTAGTAGTAGGTATTATAAGTGTAACCTGTGTCGGGCATATTATAATTATGACCAACATTATTATAAATAAATAAGATGTTAATCTTATTCATAATTAAAGTAGGTAACCTACCGGTCCAGGAGTTTCAGTACAAACAATGCCTTTGGAGCTCTGTAGACGTGCGGCAAAACGTTTTCTTTTGCGTTCTGTTTTTCTTTCTGCATCGGCATCCATTTCTCTTGCTTTTAGTAGCGAACTTTGACTACTTAGCGAAGTTGGATTGTTTGTTTTGTAGGTGTAGGACATGAGGATTGATTGATTTGATGATGGCCGAGGCTATTTCTACACCTCCGAATTGGAATTCGCTCTCTCCCTCTCAACGTAATCCACAGATTAAAATTTATTTGCTCCACAAACGTTGGAAATGTGAAATGCTATAGAAGTTGAAGTTGATGTAACAGTCAAAAAGACAAATGTCAAAATATTCGAACGAAAAAGTCTGTGGAACGAGACGAAAACATGATTATTTCTTTCTGTTTAGCGTTTGGATTTGATAAATGTTCAGACAAGATTGAAATTAATCTGTTTTACTGAATAAAACTTGTTGAAATTAAAGAGATTTTCAATCACAAACGAAGACAAATGAATACTCAAACGGTGAATTTATTACCATTGATATTAAAGTGTATTTATTATCTTTTAGACTGTTATCTACAACTTTGTTTCACCATTTCAGGGAACAGGAAGGAAGAAAAGAAGGCATGTTATCTGCATGGCTTCAGACTTCTTCTATCCAAACACAGGGGGTGTTGAAGAGCACATCTACAATCTGTCTCAGTGCCTGATAAAACGAGGACACAAAGTGATTGTCATAACTCACTCTTACGGCCAACGAGTCGGTATTCGTTATCTCACCTCAGGACTGAAAGTGTACTACCTACCAATCAGGGTATTTTATTCCCAATGTGTTCTTCCTACCATGATTTGTAACATAGCTATAATTCGATACATTCTATTACGAGAACGCATAAAAATTGTCCATGGACACTCAGCTTTCAGTGTTTTATGTCATGAAGTTTCAGTTATAGGAAAATTACTAGGTCTTAAAACTGTGTTCACAGATCACAGCCTATTTGGCTTTGCTGACACATCAGCAGTCCTAACAAACAAATACCTTCAAATGTGCCTTTCCGTATGTGATCACTGCATCTGTGTATCACATACAGGGAAGGAAAACACTATCCTGAGAGCAAAGGTCAAAGCTCATAAAGTTTCTGTTATTCCAAACGCCGTAGATGCTTATAGCTTCACTCCAGACCCCAGCAAAAGAGATCCTGATGTGATAACAATAGTTATTGTATCCCGACTGGTGTACAGGAAAGGAGTTGATTTAATGGCTGCAGTTATAGCAGAAATGTGTCCAAGATACCCAATGCTCAGGTTCATAATTGCTGGAGATGGCCCAAAAATGTGGCTCTTACAAGAAGTGAGAGAGAAATTTGGTTTACAAGACTGTGTTACACTGCTAGGTAGTCTCAAACATTCCGAGGTTAGAAATGTTCTGGTGAAAGGTGATATATTCCTAAACACAAGCTTGACAGAAGCTTATTGCATGGCCATAGTAGAAGCAGCATCTTGTGGCTTGAAAGTTGTATCCACAAAAGTAGGTGGTATACCTGAGGTCTTGCCAGAAAGCATGATATACCTCACAGAGCCTAATGTTGCCAGTTTGTTAATAGGAATAGAAAAAGCAATGTATGATATTAAACAGGGCAACGCCCTATGCCCATTTCAATGTAATCTTATGGTTAGAAAAATGTACAACTGGATGGATATCACAAGAAGGACAGAAATCATTTACAATAAAATAATTAAAAATGAATATATGTGTTTAGGTGAACAGTTACGTAGCTACCTAAACTGTGGTGTTTGGCCGTTTCTTTTAGTTATAAGTTTAATGTATTTGTTACTGCAATTGTGTGAGAAAATACATAAACGAAAACACATTGATTATGCTAAGGATTTGAAATTATAGGTGAAACTTAATTTAAAAATAGTGTAATAATTTTTTAAATTATTTATGTTTCAAGGCTAGATGTTACCAAAGTATAAGTACAAAGATTTCATTTTGGAATGATATTTTAATACTATAGAAAGACTCCTAACTTGTATTCTGCTAGTTAGCCTTATAACATTATGAACACAAATATAATTACAATAATAAATAAATAACATTTTCCATTACATACAGTTGCTATTTATATTCAGTATTAACACTGCAGAACAGTTTTATATTTTATTATTTTCTACTTTAAAAAATAATGTGATTATTCAAACATCAAGACTGCTAACATTTTATAAGTATCAATCTAGGTGGAGTAACAATAATAATTAATTAATTTTTTTCTTCATTTTTTTCATGCTCTGTGAACAAAGAAAAATTAAGTATTATTTTATTTATCTATAAGAAAAACCTTGTTAGTGAAATAAACATTTGTAAATTGGACTGGAAATTAATTTTATCTAAACACATATTCCATATTATTATATTATATAAAGCTAAACTACCACTGACTCACTGACTGACTCACTGACATAGTTGTTCTCCCACTTGCGCTCGTGGGAGGGGTGACCGTTTGGTGGGATCGTATAGTAGGTGTTCCAGTGAGTAGAGGAAAAATCCGAAAATCCCCCTTTTCACCCCCCTTCCACCCCCTCCAGAATTGAACATTGAAATCTTCCCGACGAGGGTATTATTTTGCACCGGATTCGTATAGAGGGTGATTCATTTGATACAAATTTATTTTCCTTCCCCCCCTTTCCCCCCCTTTTTCATCCCCCTTCCATCGGGATCTCCGTAATGCGCAAAAAATGCGGTGATTGCTTTATGGGATCGTATAGTGAATGATTGACAGTATAAAAATTTACCCTTTCCACCCCCCCTTTTCACCAAATTTCACCCCCCCTCTAATCTCATCTCTAAAACGCGACAAAATTGCGGTGATTGCGCTATGGGATCATAAAGAGGATAATAAACAATTAAAAATTTGACCCCCCCCAGCCCTTTTTTACCCCCCTTTCTCGCTCCATGCACAGAAATCTTTGAAATGCGTTGATATTGGGGTGATTGCTCTACGGGATCGTATAGAGAATGATTAACAATTAAAAAAATTACCCTCTCCGCCCCCCCTTTTTACCTAATTTCACCCCCCCCTCTTAACTGATCTCTCAAACCCGTCAAAATTGCGGTGATTACTCTATGGGATTGTGTTGAGGATAATTGACAATTAAAATATTAACCCCCCCTTACCCCTTTTTACCCCCCTCCCCCCCCAATCCCATAGTATCTTCAAAACTTGCATAAAGAGTGGTGATTGCATGGTGGGATCGTATAGAGGTGTTCCACGACATTATTAAACTTGGACCCCCCTCTTGAAATCAGCCCCCCATGCGCCCCCTTCCCATCGTATATTTGTAACTTGCAAAAAGTGCGGCCATTGCATGGTGGGATCGTATACAGGCGTTCCACGACATTTTTAAACCGGGACCCCCCTCTTGAAATCCGCCCCCCCTGCACCCCCCTTCCCATGTTATCTTTGAAAGTTGCAAAAAGTGCGGTGATTGCATGCTGGGATCGTATAGAGGTGTGCCATGACATTATTAAACCTGGACCCCCTCTTGAAATCAGCCCCCCCTGCACCCCCCTTCCCATTATATCTTCGAAAATTGCATTAAGTGCGGCGATTGCATAGTGGGACCGTATAGAGGTTTTCCACGACATGAATAAAACGGAACCCCCCTCTTAAAATAAGCCCCCCCTTCTTATTGAATCTACGAAACTTGCAAAAGGAGTGGTGATTGCATGGTGGGATTGTATAGAGGTGTTCCATGACATTATTAAACCTGGACCCCCTCTTGAAATCAGCCCCCCCTGCACCCCCCTACCCATCGTATCTTCGAAACTTGAAGTAGGGGTGGTGATTGCATGGTGGGATCGTATAGAAGTGATCCACGACATTATTAAACTTGGACCCCCCTCTTTAAATCAGCCCCCCCTGCAAGCCCCTTCCCATGTTAGAGTTAGAGTTTTACCTAGACCTAGATTTAGACCTTGACCGTGACTTTGACCGTGACCTTGACCTTGATTTTTTATTTTTATTTTTATTTTTATTTTTATTTTTATTTTTATTTTTATTTTTATTTTTATTTTTATTTTTATTTTTATTTTTATTTTTACTTTGGGCGGTGATAGCATGGTTGGATCGTATAGAGGTGTTCCAGGACTTTATTAAACCGGAACCCCCCTCTTGAAATCAGTCCCCCCTGCACCCTCCTTCCCATTGTTTATTCGAAACTTGCATAAAGTGCGGCCATTGCATAGTGGGATCGTATAGAGGTTTTCCACAACATTATTAAACCGGAACCCCCCTCTTGAAATCAGCCCTCTTCCCATCGTTAATTCGAAAGTTGCAAAAGGGGCGGTGATTCCATGGTTGGATCGTATAGAGGTGTTCCACGACAATATTTAACCTGCAACCCCCGCTTGAAATCAGCCCCCCCTGCACCCCCCATCCCAATGTTTCTTAGAAACTTGCAAAAGGGGCGGTGATTGCATGGTGGGATCGTATAGAGGTGTTCCAGGACATTATTTTACCTGCACCCCCCTCTTGAAATCAGCCCCCCTGCACGCCCCTTATCATTGTTTCTTCGAAACTTGAAGTAGGGGTGGTGATTTCATGCTGGGATCGTATAGAGGTGTTCCATCACATTTTTAAACCTGGACCCCCCTCTTGAAATAAGCCCCTCCTGCACCCCCCTTCTCATCGTATCTTCGAAACTTGAAGTAGGGGTGGTGGTTACATGGTGGGATCGTATAGACGTGTTCCGCGACATTATTAAACCGGGACCCCCCTCTTGAAAACAGCCCCCCCTGCACCTCCCTTCCCATCGTATCTTCGAAACTTGAAGTAGAGGTGGTGGTTACATGGTGGGATCGTATAGAGGTGTTACACGAAATTATTAAACCGGGACCCCCCTCTTGAAATCAGGCCCCCCTTTTCGCCCCTTCCCATCGTATCTTCGAAACTTGCATAAAGTGCGGCAATTGCATAGTCGGACCGTATAGAGATGTTCCATAACATAATTAAACCTGGACCCCCCTATTGAAATCAGCCCCCCCTGTACTCCCCTACCAATCGTATATAAGTAACTTGCAAAAAGTGCGGCCATTGCATAGCAGGATCGTATAGAGGTTTACCACAACATTTTTAAACCTGGCCCCCCACTTGAAATCAACCCCCCCTGCACCCCCCTGCTAATCGTATCTTCGAAACTTGCAGTAGGGGTGGTGATTGCAAGGTGGGATTGTATAGAGGTAATCCATGACATTATTAAACCTTGACCCCCCTCTTGAAATCAGCCCCCCCTGCACCCCCTCTCCTATTGTTTCTTTAAAACTTGCAAAAGGGGCGGCGATTGCATAGTGGCATCGTATATAGGGTGTTCCATGACGTTTTTAAACTTGCAAACCTTTTTAAAAACACCCCCAGGACCAAACATAAACCGCGAGCTGCGTGCAGCTCGCGCACCGAGCGACCTCTAGTTATATTATATAAAGCTAAACTACCACTGACTCACTGACTGACTCACTGACATAGTTGTTCTCCCACTTGCGCTCGTGGGAGGGGTGACCGTTTGGTGGGATCGTATAGTAGGTGTTCCAGTGAGTAGAGGAAAAATCCGAAAATCCCCCTTTTCACCCCCCTTCCACCCCCTCCAGAATTGAACATTGAAATCTTCCCGACGAGGGTATTATTTTGCACCGGATTCGTATAGAGGGTGATTCATTTGATACAAATTTATTTTCCTTCCCCCCCTTTCCCCCCCTTTTTCATCCCCCTTCCATCGGGATCTCCGTAATGCGCAAAAAATGCGGTTATGGCTCTATGGGATCGTATAGTGAATGATTGACAGTATAAAAATTTACCCTTTCCACCCCCCCTTTTCACCAAATTTCACCCCCCCTCTAATCTCATCTCTAAAACGCGACAAAATTGCGGTGATTGCGCTATGGGATCATAAAGAGGATAATAAACAATTAAAAATTTGACCCCCCCCAGCCCTTTTTTACCCCCCCTTTCTCGTTCCATGCACAGAAATCTTTGAAATGCGTTGATATTGGGGTGATTGCTCTACGGGATCGTATAGAGAATGATTAACATTTAAAAAAATCACGCTTTCCTCCCCCCCTTTTTACCTAATTTCACCCCCCTCTTAACCGATCTCTCAAACGCGTCAAAATTGCGGTGATTACTCTATGGGATTGTGTTGAGGATAATTGGCATTTAAAATATTAACCCCCCCCTTACCCCTTTTTACCCCCCTTCACCCCGAATCCCATAGTATCTTCAAAACTTGCATAAAGAGTGGTGATTGCATGGTGGGATCGTATAGAGGTGTTCCACGACATAATTAAACTCGGACCCCCCTCTTGAATTCAGCCCCCCCTGCACTCTCCTTCCCATCGTATATTCGTAACTTGCAAAAAGTGCGGCCATTGCATTGTGGGATCGTATAGAGGTGTTCCATGACATGAATAAACCTGGACCCCCCTATTGAAATCAGCCCCCCCTTGCACCCCCCTTCCCATCGTATCTTCGAAATTTGAAGAAGGGGTGGTGATTGCATGGTGGGATCGTATAGAGGTGTTCCATGACATTATTGAACTTGGACCCCCCTCTTGAAATCAGCCCCCCCTGCACTCTCCTTCCCATCGTATATTCGTAACTTGCAAAAAGTGCGGCCATTGCATTGTGGGATCGTATAGAGGTGTTCCATGACATGAATAAACCTGGACCCCCCTATTGAAATCAGCCCCCCCTTGCACCCCCCTTCCCATCGTATCTTCGAAATTTGAAGAAGGGGTGGTGATTGCATGGTGGGATCGTATAGAGGT
Organism: Perizoma affinitatum; assembly: GCA_961405105.1. Classification (NCBI taxonomy): domain Eukaryota; kingdom Metazoa; phylum Arthropoda; class Insecta; order Lepidoptera; family Geometridae; genus Perizoma; species Perizoma affinitatum. The sequence goes on along the minus strand of OY560194.1, from coordinate 12,835,231 downwards.
GTTCCATGACATTATTGAACTTGGACCCCCCTCTTGAAATCAGCCCCCCCTGCACTCTCCTTCCCATCGTATATTCGTAACTTGCAAAAAGTGCGGCCATTGCATTGTGGGATCGTATAGAGGTGTTCCATGACATGAATAAACCTGGACCCCCCTATTGAAATCAGCCCCCCCTTGCACCCCCCTTCCCATCGTATCTTCGAAATTTGAAGAAGGGGTGGTGATTGCATGGTGGGATCGTATAGAGGTGTTCCATGACATTATTGAACTTGGACCCCCCTCTTGAAATCAGCCCCCCCTGCACTCTCCTTCCCATCGTATATTCGTAACTTGCAAAAAGTGCGGCCATTGCATTGTGGGATCGTATAGAGGTGTTCCATGACATGAATAAACCTGGACCCCCCTATTGAAATCAGCCCCCCCTTGCACCCCCCTTCCCATCGTATCTTCGAAATTTGAAGAAGGGGTGGTGATTGCATGGTGGGATCGTATAGAGGTGTTCCATGACATTATTGAACTTGGACCCCCCTCTTGAAATCAGCCCCCCCTGCACTCTCCTTCCCATCGTATATTCGTAACTTGCAAAAAGTGCGGCCATTGCATTGTAGGATCGTATAGAGGTGTTCCATGACATGAATAAACCTGGACCCCCCTATTGAAATCAGCCCCCCCTTGCACCCCCCTTCCCATCGTATCTTCGAAATTTGAAGAAGGGGTGGTGATTGCATGGTGGGATCGTATAGAGGTGTTCCATGACATTATTGAACTTGGACCCCCCTCTTGAAATCAGCCCCCCCTGCACTCTCCTTCCCATCGTATATTCGTAACTTGCAAAAAGTGCGGCCATTGCATTGTGGGATCGTATAGAGGTGTTCCATGACATGAATAAACCTGGACCCCTTTCTTGAAATCAGCCCCCCCTGCACCCCCCTACCCATCGTATCTTCGAAACTTGAAGTAGGGGTGGTGATTGCATGGTGGGATCGTATAGAGGTGTTCCATGACTTTATTAAACTTGGACCCCCTCTTGAAATCAGCTTTTACTTTTACTTTTACTTTTACTTTTACTTTTACTTTTACTTTGAATCTACGAAACTTGCAAGAGGTGATGATTGTATGGAGGGATCGTATTAAGGTGTTCCATGATATTATTAAACCTGGATCCCACTCTTGAAAACAATTCCCCCAACAATTCCCATTATATCTTCGAAAATTGCAAAAAGTGCGGTGATTGCAAGCTGGGATTGTATAGAGATGTTCCAAGACATTTATTAAACTTGGCCCCCCTCTTGAATTCAACCCCCCCTGAATCCCCCTCCCATCGTATCATCGAAACTTGAAGTAGAGATGGTGATTACATGGTGGGATCGTATAGAGGTGTTCCATGACATTACATAACCTGCACTCCCCTCTTTAAATCAGCCCCCCCTGCACCCCCTCTCCCATTGTATCTTCGAAACATGCAAAAAGTGCGGTGATTGCATAGTGGGATCGTATAGAGGTGTTCCATAACATTAATAAACCTTCACCCCGCTCTTGAAATCAGCCCCCCCTGCATCCCCCTTCCCATCGTATCTTCGAAAGTTGCAAAAGGAGTGGTGATTGCATGCTGGGATTCGTATAGAGGTTTTCTATGACATTATTAAACCTGGACCCCCTCTTGAAATATGCCCCCCCTGCACACCCCTTCCCATCGTATCTTCGAAACTTGAAGAATTGGCGGTGATTGCATTGTGGGAACGTATAGAGTTGTTCCATAACATTATTTAACCTGAACCCCCTCTTGAAATCAGCCCCCCCTGCACCCCCCCTCCTATTGTTTCTTCAAAATTTGCAAAAGGGGCGGCGATTGCATAGCAGCATCGTATATAGGGTGTTCCATGACATTTATAAACCTGGACCCCCCTCTTGCAATCAGCCCCCCCTGCACCCCCCTTCCCATCGTATCTTCGAAACATGCAAAAAGTGCGGTGATTGCAAGCTGGGATTGTATAGAGATGTTCCAAGACATTTATTAAACTTGGCCCCCCTCTTGAATTCAGCCCCCCCTGAATCCCCCTTCCCATCGTATCTTCGAAACATGCAAAAAGTGCGGTGATTGCATAGTGGGATCGTATAGATGTGTTCCATAAAATTATTAAACCTTCACCCCCCTCTTGAAATCAGCCCCCCCCCTGCATCCCCCTTCCCATCGTATCTTCGAAACTTGAAGAATGGGCGGTGATTGCATGGTGGGATCGTATAGAGGTGTTCCATGACATTATTAAACCGGGACCCCCCTCTTGAAATCAGCCCCCCCTGCACCCCCTTCCCATCGTATCTTCGAAACTTGAAGTAGGGGTGGTGATTACATGGTAGGATCGTATAGACTTGTTTCACGACATTATTAAACCGGGACCCCCCTCTTGAAATCAGCCCCCCCTGCACCCCCTTCCCATCGTATCTTCGAAACTTGAAGTAGAGGTGGTGATTACATGGTGGGATCGTATAGAGGTGTTCCATGACATTATTAAACCGGAACCCCCCTCTTGAAATCAGTCCCCCCTGCACCCCCCTTCCCATTGTATATTCGTAACTTGAAGAATGGGCGGTGATTGCATGGTGGGATCGTATAGAGGTGTTCCACAACATTATTTAACCTTTAACCCCCTCTTGAAATCAGCCCCCCTTCACCCCCCTTTCCATCGTATTTTCGAAAATTGCAAAAAGTGCGGCGATTGCATCGTGGGATCGTATAGAGGAGTTCCATGACATTATCAAACCTGGACCCCCTTCTTGAAATCAGCCCCCCCTGCACCCCCCTTCCCATCGTATCTTCGTAACTTGAAGTAGGGGTTGTGATTGCATGGTGGTATCGTATAGAGGTGTTCCACAACATTATTTAACCTTCACCCCCCTCTTGAAATCAGCCCCCCCTGCACCCCCCTTCCCATTGAATCTACGAAACTTGTAAAAGGGGTGGTGATTGCATAGTGGCATTGTATATAGGGTTTTCCATGACGTTTTACAACTTGCACACCCTTTGAATAATACCCCCCAGGACCAAACATAAACCGCGAGCTGCGTGCAGCTCGCGCACCGAGCGACCTCTAGTTATATTATATAAAGCTAAACTACCACTCACTCACTCACTCACTCATTGACATAGTTGTTCTCCCACTTGCGCTCGTGGGAGGGGTAACCGTTTGGTGGGATCGTATAGTAGGTGTTCCAGTGAGTAGAGGAAAAATCCGAAAACCCCCCTTTTCACCCCCCTTCCACCCCCCCCAGAAATGAACATTGAAATGTTCCCGACGAGGTTATGTTTTTACACCGGATTCGTATATAGGGTGATTCATTTGATACAAATTTATTTTCCCTCCCCCTTTCCCCCCTCTTTCATCCCCCCTCCTTCGGGATCTCCGTAATGCGCAAAAAATGCGGTGATTGCTCTATGTGATCGTATAGTGAATGATTAACAGTTCAAAAAATTTGCCCCTCCACCCCCCCTTTTCACCCAATTTCACCCCCCCTCTAATCTCATCTCTAAAACGCGACAAAATTGCGGTGATTGCGCTATGGGATCATAAAGAGGATAATAAACAATTAAAAATTTGACCCCCCCCAGCCCTTTTTTACCCCCCTTTCTCGCTCCATGCACAGAAATCTTTGAAATGCGTTGATATTGGGGTGATTGCTCTACGGGATCGTATAGAGAATGATTAACAATTAAAAAAATTACCCTCTCCGCCCCCCCTTTTTACCTAATTTCACCCCCCCCTCTTAACTGATCTCTCAAACCCGTCAAAATTGCGGTGATTACTCTATGGGATTGTGTTGAGGATAATTGACAATTAAAATATTAACCCCCCCTTACCCCTTTTTACCCCCCTCCCCCCCAATCCCATAGTATCTTCAAAACTTGCATAAAGAGTGGTGATTGCATGGTGGGATCGTATAGAGGTGTTCCACGACATTATTAAACTTGGACCCCCCTCTTGAAATCAGCCCCCCATGCGCCCCCTTCCCATCGTATATTTGTAACTTGCAAAAAGTGCGGCCATTGCATGGTGGGATCGTATACAGGCGTTCCACGACATTATTAAACTTGGACCCCCCTCTTGAAATCAGCCCCCCCTGCGGCCCCCTTCCCATCGTATATTTGTAACTTACAAAAAGTGCGGCCATTGTATGCTGGGATCGTATAGAGGTGTTCCATGACATTATTAAACTTGGACCCCCCTCTTGAAATGAGCCCCCCCTGGAACCCCTTCACATCGTATCTTCGATACTTGAAGTAGGGGTTGTGATTGCATAGTGGGATCGTATAGAGGTGTTCCACGACATGATTAAACTTGGACCCCCCTCTTGAAATCAGCCCCCCCTGCGGCCCCCTTCCCATCGTATATTTATAACTTACAAAAAGTGCGGCCATTGTATGCTGGGATCGTATAGAGGTGTTCCATGACATTATTAAACTTGGACCCCCCTCTTGAAATTAGCCCCCCCTGGACCCCCCTTCACATCGTATCTTCGATACTTGAAGTAGGGGTTGTGATTGCATAGTGGGATCGTATAGAGGTGTTCCACGACATGATTAAACTTGGACCCCCCTCTTGAAATTAGCCCCCCCTGGACCCCCCTTCACATCGTATCTTCGATACTTGAAGTAGGGGTTGTGATTGCATAGTGGGATCGTATAGAGGTGTTCCACGACATGATTAAACTTGGACCCCCCTCTTGAAATCAGCCCCCCCTGGACCCCCCTTCACATCGTATCTTCGATACTTGAAGTAGGGGTTGTGATTGCATAGTGGGATCGTATAGAGGTGTTCCACGACATGATTAAACTTGGACCCCCCTCTTGAAATCAGCCCCCCCTGCGGCCCCCTTACCATCGTATATTTGTAACTTGCAAAAAGTGCGGCCATTGTATGCTGGGATCGTATAGAGGTGTTCCATGACATTATTAAACTTGGACCCCCCCTTGAAATTAGCCCCCCCTGTACCCCCCTTCACATCGTATCTTCGATACTTGAAGTAGGGGTTGTGATTGCATAGTGTGATCGTATAGAGGTGTTCCACGACATTATTAAACTTGGACCCCCCTCTTGAAATCATCCCCCCCTGCACCCCCCTTACCATTATATCTTCGAAAATTACAAAAAGTGCGGTGATTGCATGGTGGGATCGTAAAGAGGTTTTCCATGAAATTATTAAACCTGGTCCCCCTTCTTGAAATCAGGCCCCTTGCGCCCCCCTTCCCATCGTATCTTCGAAACTTGAGGTAGGGGTGGTGATTGCATGGTGGGATCGTATAGAGGTGTTCCATGACATTATTAAACCTGGACCCCCCTCTTGATTTCAGCCCCGTCCCCTACGCCCCCCTTCCCAATGTTTCTTAAAAACTTGCACAAGGGGCGGTGGTTGCATGGTGGGATAACAAAGAGGTGTTCCACGACTTTATTTAATTTGCGCCCCCCTCTAAAAATATGCCCCCCCTGCAGCCCCCCTTTCCGTTGTGTCTTCAAAATTTTTAAAAGGGGCAGTGATTGAATGTTGGGATCGTATAGAGGTGTTCCATGACATTATAAAACCTGAACCCCCCTCTTGAAATCTGCCCCCCTGCACTCCCCTTCCCATTGCATCTTCGAAACTTGCTTAAAGTGTGGTTATTGCATAGTGGGATCGTTTAGAGTTATTCCATGACATTATTAAACCTGAACCCCCCTCTTGAAATCAGCCCCCCTGCACCCCCCTTCCCATTATAATTTCGAAAAAACAGTGCGACGATTGCATGCTGGGATCGTATAGAGGTGTTCCATGATATTATTAAACTTGGACCCCCCTCTTGAAATCAGCCCCCCTGCGCGCCCCTTCCCATGGTATCCTCGAAAGTTGCAAAAGGGGCGGTGATTGCAAGGTTGGATCGTATAGAGGTGTTCCACGACATTATTAATTCTGGACCCCCCTCTTGAAATCAGCCCCCCTGTACCCCCCTTTCCATCGTATCTTCGAAACTTGAAGTAGGGGTAGTGATTGCATGATAGGATCTTGTTGAGGTAATCCACGACATTATAAAACCGGAACCCCCCTCTTGAAATCACCCTCCCCCTGCACGCCCCTTCCCATGGTATCTTCGAAAGTTGCAAAAGGGGTGGTGATTGCATGGTTGGATCGTATAGAGGTGTTCCACGACAATATTTAACCTGCACCCCCCTCTTGAAATCAGGCCCCCTGCGCCCCCCTTCCCATCGTATCTTCGAAACTTGAAGAAGGGGTGGTGATTGCATGGTGGGATCGTATAGAGGTGTTCCACGACATTATTAAACCGGGACCCCCCCTCTTGAAATCAGCCCCCCCTGCACCCCCTCTTCCCATTATATCTTCGAAAATTGCAAAAAGTTCGGTGATTGCATGCTGGGATCGTATAGAGGTTTCCACGACAATATTAAACTGGGACCCCCCTCTTGAAATCAGCCCCCCCTGCACCCCCTTTCCCATAGTATCTTCGAAACTGGCATAAAGTGCGGCGATTGCATAGTGGGATCGTATTGAGGTTTTCCACGACGTGAATAAACCGGAACCCCCCTGTTAAAATAAGCCCCCCCTACAACCCCCTTCCCATTGAAACTACGAAACTTGCAAAAGGAGTGGTGATTGCATGGTGGGATTGTATAGAGGTAATCCACGATATTATTAAACCTGCACCCGCCTCTTGAAATCAGCCCCCCCTGCACGCCCCTTCCCATGGTATCTTCGAAAGTTGCAAAAGGGGTGGTGATTGCATGGTTGGATCGTATAGAGGTGTTCCACGACAATATTTAACCTGCACCCCCCTCTTGAAATCAGGCCCCCTGCGCCCACCTTCCCATCGTATCTTCGAAACTTGAAGTAGGGGTGGTGATTGCATGGTGGGATCGTATAGAGGTGTTCCACGACATTATTAAACCGGGACCCCCCTTCTTGAAATCAGCCCCCCCTGCACTACCCTTCCCATAATATTTTCGTAACTTGCAAAAAGTGCGGCTATTGCATAGTGGGATCGTATAGAGTTTTTCCACAACATTAATAAACTAGAACCCCCCTCTTGAATACATGCCCTCCTGCACCCCCCCTCCCATTATATCTTTAAAAATTGCAAAAAGTGCGGTAATTGATTGCTGGGATCGTATAGAGGTGTTCCACGACATTATTTAACCTTCACCCCCCTTTGAAATCAGCCCCCCTGCACCCCCCCACTGTTTTATCTTTGAAACTTGCAAAAGGGGCAGCGATTGCATAGTGGCATCGTATATAGGGTGTTCCATGACGTTTTTAAACTTGCAAACCTTTTTAACAACACCCCCCAGGACCAAACCTAAACCGCGAGCTGCGTGCAGCTCGCGCACCGAGCGACCTCTTGAAATCAGACCCCCTGCACGCCCCTTCCCATGGTATCTTCGAAAGTTGCAAAAGGGGCGGTGATTGCATGGTTGGATCGTATAGAGATGTTCCACGACATTATTTAACCTGCACCCCCTTTTGAAATCAGCCCCCCCTGCACGCACCTTCCCATAGTATCTTCGAAAGTTGTGAAAGGGGCGGTGATTGCATGGTTGGATCGTATAGAGGTGTTCCACGACATTATTTAACCTGCACCGCCCCTCTTGAAATCAGACCCCCTGCACGCCCCTTCCCATGGTATCTTCAAAAGTTGCAAAAGGGGCGGAGATTGCATGGTTGGACCGTATAGAGGTGTACCACGACATTATTTAACCTGCACCCCCCTCTTGAAATCTGCCCCCCCTGCACGCCCCTTCCCATGGTATCTTCGAAATTTGCAAACTGGGCAGCGATTGCATAGAGGCATCGTATATAGGATGTTCCATGACGTTTTACAACTTGCACACCCTTTGAATAACACCCCCCAGGACCAAACATGAACCGCGAGCTGCGTGCAGCTCGCGCACCGAGCGACCTCTAGTTATATTATATAAAGCTAAACTACCACTCACTCACTCACTCATTGACATAGTTGTTCTCCCACTTGCGCTCGTGGGAGGGGTGAACGTTTGGTGGGATCGTATAGAGGGTGTTCCAGTGAGTAGAGGAAAAATCCGAAAACCCCCCTTTTACTCCCCCCTCCTCCCCCTCCCACTTCTATCTCCGAAACCCATCACAATTGTCTATAGGGAGCTATTCGGTATCGTATAGGTAATGAAAAATAAAAAAAAAATTGCCCCCTCCACCCCTTTTTTACCCCCCCTTTCTCGCCCCATGCACAGGAATCTTCGAAATGCGTTAAAGTTAGGGTGATTGATCTACGGGATCGTATAGAGAATGATTAACAGTTAAAAAAATTACCCCCTCCAACCCCCCTTTTCACCAAATTTCACCCCCCCTCTAATCTCATCTCTAATACGCGACAAAATTGCGGTGATTGCGCTACGGGATCGTAAAGAGGATAATAAACAATTAAAAATTTGACCCCCCCACCTCTTTTTTACCCCCCCTTTCTCGCTCCATGCACAGAAATCTTTGAAATGCGTTGATATTGGGGTGATTGCTCTACGGGATCGTATAGAAAATAATTAACAATTAAAAAAATTACGCCCGCCTCCCCCCCTTTTTACCCAATTTCACCCCCCCCCTCTAATCCGATCTCTCGAACGCGACAAAGTTGCGGTGATTGCTCTATGGGATCGTATAGTGAATGCTTGGTAGTTAAAAAAATTACCACCTCCACCCCCCCTTTTCACCAAATTTCACCCCCCCCTCAAATCTCATCTCTAAAACGGGACAAAATTGCGGTGATTGCTCTATGGGATTGTGTTGAGGATAATTGACAATTAAAATATTACCCCCCCTTACCCCTTTTTACCCCCCCTTTCTCGCTACATGCAAAAAAATCTTTGAAATGCGTTGATATTGGGGTGATTGCTCTACGGGATCGTATAGAAAATGATTAACAATTAAAAAAATTATCCCCTTCTCCACCCCTTTTTACCAAATTTCACACCCCCTCTTAACCGATGTCTCAAACGCGTCAAAATTGCGGTGATTACTCTATGGGATTGTGTTGAGGGTAACTGACAATTAAAATATTAACACCCCTTTCCCCTTTTTACTCCTCTTCACCCCCTTTCCCATAGTATCTTCGAAACTTGCATAAAGAGTAGTGATTGCATAGTGGGATCGTATAGAGGTGTCCCACGACATTATTAAACTTGGACCCCCCTCTTGAAATCAGCCCCCCCTGCGCCCCCCTTCCCATCGTATCTTCGAAACTTGAAGTAGGGGTTGTGATTGCATAGTGGGATCGTATAGAGATGTTCCACGACATTATTAAACTTGGACCCCCCTCTTGAAATCAGCCCCCCCTGCACCCCCCTTCCCATTATATCTTCGAAAATTACAAAAAGTGCGGTGATTGCATTCTGGGATCGTAAAGGTGTTTCATGAAATTATTAAACTTGGACCCCCCTCTTGAAATTAGCCCACCCTGCACCCCCCTTCCCATGGTATTTTCGAAACTTGCAAAAAGTGCGGCCATAGCATAGTGGGATCGTATAGAGGTTTACCACTACATTATTAAACTGGAACCCCCCTCTTGAAATCAGCCCCCCCTGAACTTCCCTTCCCATCGTATATAAGTAACTTGCCAAAAGTGCGGTGATTCCATGCTGGGATCGTATAGAGGTGTTCCACGACATTATTAAACCGGAACCCCCCTCTTAAAATAGCCCCCCCCTACACCCCTTCGCATTGTATTTTCGAAACTTGCAAAAAGTGCGGCCATTGCATAGTGGGATCGTATAGAGGTTTTCCACAACATTATTAAACCGGAACCCTCCTCTTGAAATCAGCCCCCCCTGCAACCCCCCTTCCCATGTTATCTTTGAAAGTTGCAAAAGGGGCGGTGATTGCATGATGGGACCGTATAGATGTGTTCCATGACATTATTAAACCTGAACCCCCCTCTTGAAATCAGCCCCCCCTGCACACCCCTTCCCATTGTATTAACGAAACTTGCAAAAAGTGCGACCATTGCATAGTGGGATCGTATAGAGGTTTTCCACAACATTTTTAAACCGGATCCCCCCTCTTGAAATCATCCCCCCCTGCATCCCCCTTCCCATTATATCTTCGAAAATTGCAAAAAGTGCGGTGATTTCATGCTGGGATCGTATAGACGTTTTCCACAACATTATTAAACCGGAACCCCCCTCTTAAAATAAGCCCCCCTACACCCCTTCGCATCGTATTTTCGAAACTTGCAAAAAGTGCGGCCATTGCATAGTGGGATCGTATAGAGGTTTTCCACAACATTATTAAACCGGAACCCTCCTCTTGAAATCAGCCCCCCCTGCAACCCCCCTTCCCATGTTATCTATGAAAGTTGCAAAAGGGGCGGTGATTGCATGATGGGACCGTATAGATGTGTTCCATGACATTATTAAACCTGGACCCCCCTCTTGAAATCAGCCCCCCCTGCACACCCCTTCCCATAGTATTAACGAAACTTGCAAAAAGTGCGACCATTGCATAGTGGGATCGTATAGAGGTTTACCACAACATTATTAAACCGGAACCCCCTCTTGAAATCAGCCCCCCCTGCACCCCCCTTATCATTATATCTTCGAAAATTGCAAAATGTGCGGTGATTGCATGCTGGGATCGTATGGAGGTGTTCCATGACTTCGAAACATGCAAAAATTGCGGTGATTGCATAGTGGGATAGTATAGAGTTGTTCCATAACATTATTTAACCTGAACCCCCTCTTGAAATCAGCCCCCCCTGCACCCCCCCTCCTATTGTTTCTTTTAAATTTGCAAAAGGGGCGGCGATTGCATAGCGGCATCGTATATAGGGTGTTCCATGACATTAATAAACCTGGACCCCCCTCTTGCAATCAGCCCCCCCTGCACCCCCCTTCCCATCGTATCTTCGAAACATGCAAAAAGTGCGGTGATTGCATAGTGGGATCGTATAGAGGTGTTCCATAACATTATTTAACCTGACTCCCCTCTTGAAATCAGCCCCCCCTGCACCCCCCTTCCCATCGTATCTTCGAAACTTGAAGAATGGGCGGTGATTGCATGGTGGGATCGTATAGAGGTGTTCCATGACATTATTTAACCTTCACTCCCCTCTTGAAATCAGCCCCCCATTCACCCCCCTTCCCATTGAATCTACGAAACTTGCAAAAGGAGTGGTGATTGCATGCTGGGATCGTATAGAGGTTTTCCATGACATTATTAAACCTGGACCCCCCTCTTGCAATCAGCCCCCCCTGCACCCCCCTTCCCATCGTACCTTCGAAACATGCAAAAAGTGCGGTAATTGCATAGTGGGATCGTATAGAGGTGTTCCATAACATTATTAAACCTTCACCCCCCTCTTGAAATCAGCCCCCCCTGCACCCCCCCTCCTTTTGTTTCTTCAAAATTTGCAAAAGGGGCGGCGATTGCATAGCGGCATCGTATATAGGGTGTTCCATGACATTAATAAACCTGGACCCCCCTCTTGCAATCAGCCCCCCCTGCACCCCCCTTCCCATCGTATCTTCGAAACATGCAAAAATTGCGGTGATTGCATAGTGGGATCGTATAGAGTTGTTCCATAACATTATTTAACCTGAACCCCCTCTTGAAATCAGCCCCCCCTACACCCCCCCTCCTATTGTTTCTTCTAAATTTGCAAAAGGGGCGGCAATGGAATAGCGGCATCGTATATAGGGTGTTCCATGACATTAATAAACCTGGACCCCCCTCTTGCAATCAGCCCCCCCTGCACCCCCCTGCTCATCGTATCTTCGAAACTTGAATAAGGGGTGGTGATTGCATGGTGGGATCGTATAGAGGTGTTTTACTACATTATTAAACCGGGACCCCCTTCTTGAAATCAGCCCCCCCTGCACCCCCTTCCCATGGTATCTTCGAAAGTTGCAAAAAGTGCGGCCATTGCATGGTGGGATCGTATAGAGGTTTTCCACAACATTATTAAACCGGAACCCCCCTTCACCCTTTTTCACCCCCCCTTCACCCCCTTTCCCATAGTATCTTTGAAACTTGCAAAAGGGGCTGTGATTGCATGGTGGTATCGCATAGAGGTGTGCCACAACTTTATTTAACCTGCACCCCTCTCTTGAAATCAGCCCCCCCTTGCACCCCCCTCCTATTGTTTCTTCAAAACTAGCAAATGGGGCGGCGATTGCATAGTGGCATCGTATATAGGGTGTTCCATGACGTTTTTAAACTTGCAAACCTTTTTAAAAACACCCCCCAGGACCAAACATAAACCGCGAGCTGCGTGCAGCTCGCGCACCGAGCGACCTCTAGTTATATTATATAAAGCTTAACTACCACTGACTCACTCACTCACTGACATAGTTGTTCTCCCACTTGCGCTCGTGGGAGGGGTGACCTTTTGCTGGGATCGTATAGAGGGTGTTCCAGTGAGTAGAGGAAAAATCCGAAAACCCCCCTTTTCCTCCCCCCTCCCCCCCCCCCCCCCTCCCACATCTATCTCCGAAACCCTTCACAATTGTCTATAGGGAGCTATTCGGTATCGTATAGGTAATGTTAAACAAAAAAAAAAATACCCCCTCCCCCCTTTTTTACCCCCCCTTTCTCGCCCCCTGCACAGGTATCTCTGAAATGCGTTAAAATTAGGGTGATTGATCTACGGGATCGTATAGAGAATGATTAACAGTTAAAAAAATTACCCCCTCCTCCCCCCCCTTTTACCCACATTCACCCCCCCTCTAACCAGATCTCGCAAACTCGACACATTTGTGGTGATTTCTCTATGGGATTGTAAAGAGGATAATTAACAGTTAATAAAATTACCCCTCCACCCCCCCTTTTTACCTCATTTCACCCCCCCTCTTATTCGATCTCTCAAACGCGTCAAAATTGCTGTGATTGCTCTATGGGATCTTAAAGAGGATTAAAAACAATAAAAAATTTGAACCCCCCTCCCCAACATTTTACCCCCTTTTCACCCCCCCACTTAACCGATCTCTCAAACGCGACAAAATTGTGGTGATTGTTCTATAGGATCGTATAGTGAATGATTGGTAGTTAAAAAAATTACCCCGTCCTCCCCCCCTTATGACCTAATTTCACCCCCCCTCTAATCCGATCTCTCAAACGCGTCAAAATTGCGGTGATTGCTCTATGGGATCGTGTTTAGGATAATTGAAAATTAAAATATTGACCTCCCCTTCCCCCTTTTTCACCCCCCTTCACCCCCTTTCAAAAAGTATCTTCGAAACTTGCAAAAGGGGCGGTGATTGCATGGTGGTATCGCATAGAGGTGTGCCACGACTTTATTTAACATTCACCCCACTCTTGAAATCAGCCCCCCATGCACGCCCCTTCCCAAAATATCTTCGAAAGTTACAAAAGGGGAGGTGATTGCATGGTTGGATCGTATAGAGCTGATCCACGACATTATTTAACCTTTATCCCCTCCTGAAATCAGCCCCCCCCCCCCAGCACCCCCCTTCCCATCGTATTTTCGAAACTTGCAAAAAGTGCGGCCATTGCATGGTGGGATCGTATAGAGGTGTTCCACGACATAATACATTTACTTTTACTTTTACTTTTACTTTTACTTGCCCCTTTTTACCCCCCTTGCTTAAAGTGTGGTTATTGCATAAAGGGATCCTATAGAGTTGTTCCATGACATTATTAAAACTGAACCCCCCTGCACCCCCCTTCCCATTATATCTTCGAAAATTGCAATAGGGGCGGTGATTGCATGCTGGGATCGTATAGAGGTGTTCCATGACATTATTAAACCTGGACCCACCTCTTGAAATCAGCCCCCCCCCTGCACGCCCCTTCCCATGTTAGAGTTAGAGTTGGTTTACTTTTACTTTTACTTTAACTTTTAATTTTACTTTTACTTTTACTTTTCATTTTGCAAAAGGGGCGGTGATTGCATGCTAGGATCGTATAGAGGTGTTCCATGACACTATTAAACCTGGACCCCCCTCTAAGAATTAGCCCCCCCTGCACCCCCCTTCTCATTATATCTTCGAAACTTGCTTAAAGTGCGGCAATTGCATAGTGGGACCGTAAAGAGGTTTTCCACGACATTATTTAACCTGCACCCCCCTCTTGAAAGTAGCCCCCCCAGCACCCCCCTTCCCATCGTATTTTCGAAATTTGAAGTATGGGTGGTGATTGCATGGCGGATCGTATAGAGGTGTTCCACGACATTATTAAACCGGGACCCCCCTCTTGAAATCAGCCCCCCCTGCACCCCTCTTCCCACTATATCTTCGAAAATTGCTAAAAGTGCGGTGATTGCATGCTGGGATCGTATAGAGGTGTTCCATGACATTATTAAACTTGGACCCCCTTTCGAAATCAGCCCCCCCTGCACCCCCCTTCCCATCGTATCTTCGAAACTTGAAGTAGGGCTGGTGATTGCATGGTGGGTTCGTATAGAGATGTTCCACAATATTATTAAACCGGAACCCCCTTCTTGAAATCAGCCCCCCCTGCACTCCCCTTCCCATCGTATCTTCGAAAGTTACAAAAGGGGCAGCGATTGCATAGTGGCATCGTATATAGGGTGTTCCATGACGTTTTTAAACTTGCAAACCTTTTGAAAGACACCCCCCAGGACCAAACATAAACCGCGAGCTGCGTGCAGCTCGCGCACCGAGCGACCTCTAGTATGTATATATGAGTATATATAATACAGATATTTCTTTGAGATATCAAAAAAATCTGTAAGAACACACGTCATCGATTTTGATCAAAATAAAAACTGCGGCGGGCGATTAGGCGACGCAAGAGATGCAGGTTCGATTCCCGCTTCGAGACAAATATTTGCATGTTCAGTAGATGTTTGCTTCTGGTCTGGGTGTTGTGGTACCACGGTACTCGTAGTATATCCTAGTGTGGATATACTACGAGTCAGAGTCAGAACTATGTTAAAAAAATACCCCACCCCTATAAAATTTAGCTACCCCCAGCTGTGGGCAGACGAGGTTACGTACACTTTAGCTTGTCTCGGGGGATGTTGCGGGCGCACTCCGGACTGTTTCAGCTGCAGCACGATGGAACGGAGACGCGCCACGTCGCGCCCGCGCCTCGGCCCGAAGTCGCAGAGAGACGCGACTCGCGCCCACTCGTTGCCCTCCTCGACCGAGTCTTCAGAGCCCTTCGCCAGGGCGCGCTCAGCGTTCCTGCTCCACAAGTTAACAATGAGTTAAGAGGGGCTGAGAAATATCGTTTACCTACCCTCAGTACCCCATAAAATTATTGAAAGGTGTGTGCAGTGCAGATAAAGCCCTGCGCGCGTTTCAATGTGTCACAATGAATTAGAAGGACATATAAATATTTTGTACCTCTTAAAATGACACTGCACTGAAATGTGTGTACCGAATTGCATTTGATAGTGCGGATGTTTGTTGTGAACCCACCTTTAGCGAGACACAGTAAATCGTTAAGTTTTTATGTCATAGTTTAGAAAGGCCCTAGCTCAATGGAAGTCTATCATAATCATTTAATCTGCGATTTTATGTCATCCTATGAACTTTTGTTAAATTCATAGGATGACATAAAATAACAGACGCCGGGCGTTGCTACAACTGCGTTGTCCGTTATATGTACCTAAATTAATGTATTTTATTTTTATTTCCGTATTAGATGACAGATGGTAAAACTATACATATATAAACATAATATAAATTTAAATATGTTTTTCTGTATTAGGTACAATTGCACAATGAGAATGTATGAGGAACATCAATTATTCGATGTAGCGTGTTTATGAAGTAAATAAAGTGACCTACTCAGCTGATAAGATTTTATGAGGGATTTTACCGTTGATAGCAATTACTTTAAACACACATAATCATAGATTAGAAAAAAAGGAGTACAACCACCAACTTCAAAAGTGAAACACCCAAACGCTCATAAAATAGCCGCCATTGCATGACATGACGACGGAATTTTAACGCACTCAGCACGGCCAATACTTTACGTTGTGTTTATAAATGTGTTTTAAATAATAACAATAATTTGATGCCTCAATATAAATATTAGTATGAGTATAAATTTAGGGTCACCAATGAAAATGTGTCAAGGGTTGTGTCACACACATGGTGTGACACAACCCTTGACACATTACTGATTTATCCACTTTTTAAACCATTTTTCCAGCAAGATATTTTAGAAACAAAAAGCTTAAGTCACCAATCCAATTTGTTAGTACTCAATCTATGTACCAAAAATACTCACTTAGCTGACTCCCTGACAGCATTGAAAAGAAAACAAAGCACATTAGGTAATAAAATAAATAAATAAACCGTCACACAAGGATTCACTGTGTCGTAGGTATCAGGAACTAAGAGTACCATGCATATCTGCGAATACCTGCCGAACATGCAAACATATTGTAATGTGGGGTAAGGACCAATATAATGTCAGTAGGGTGTTTTATTTTACATTCTGCACTATAGGCGCAAATTACTGAATATTTGGTTATGAAAGTCTTTGTCTAAAGTTAGTGCAATCGCAGTAGAGTAATCGCCCGCTTAGCATGAGCACACAAGACAATGTTTTGTCTAAGAAAGAGAAGACAAAAAACTATTTGTCGCCTATTCTGTCAAACAAAAGAGAGGGACAAAATATTGTTTTTTTCTTCATGCTAAGCAGGCAGCAACCAGGTACTATTCTACTAAAGCACTACTAATCACATTGCGGCCGGTCAGTCATTCTAATGTTCACTAATCTGAACCAACAAGTTCACTCTGCACTGAATTTAATGAATTGTTACTTCGACTAACTGAAGTTTGGTAACAGCATCATCATTATCAACAGCCTGTCGAAGTCCATTCATTTTTGGTCTACCTCCATACACCGAGTTTCCGCAACCTGATGTCAGTTCATCGAGTGGGGGGCCTACACTGCGCTATCGGTTCGTAGTCACCATTTAAGAACCTTGGCCATCAGTTCATGGTAACATTCTTCAATGATAAATAACAGGGAATATTTTGCCAGCCCACAGATCTATACAACAATGAACTCGATTCTCTAGTACACGAACTAAACTTAATTTAAACTTTCGCTCTGTTTTACTGATAGTGCACGCAAGAAAGAGATGGCGAAAATTTTACTCCTGTCAAATAAATGTTTATGTGACGCTCTTCATCATGTTTATATTCAGCATATTACGAAGTCACGACTTAATATGTATGGAAAACTTATACTTATCTGACTATTTTGAAGCACTAAAATTGTTGCCATCTCTTTCTTTTGTTACTGTTAGTAAAAGTGAGTGATAGCTAAAATTTAGTTTAGTTGGTGTACAAGAGAATCGACGCCAATATATAGATATTTTAGATAATAGGATCTAAAGAAAGCTATAAATAAAATATTAAAGGTAAAAATTGCCATACATTCTATGGAGGAGGCCTATTCAGTAGAGGAATCCTGCCAGCTGATGATGATAATGAGATGAAGGAGTATTTACCACGGAAGTGCTCACGGCAAAGCATGCTTAGCCATTCTTAACAGATCAGCTAGGCAAGCAACATTAAGCATCAACATTTTAATGGATGCCCATTCATGGCATTTTAGAACAGAGTGTGGCCATGCTTAAGATATCAGTCTCGGCTACAATTTTCGCTAGACATGTCAAAGGCAGCCAAAAAATTTACACAACAGAATTTATCACTAACTCATGCAAAGTTTTTTTTTATGGAGAATGAGTCAGAATACCTATATTTATACCTATAAATATAGGTATGTAATGTAAAGTTATGAAAGGAAAATATATAATTTAAACAATACCTGTTAGCAGCTTTAGTTTTAGATATCTGTTCCTCATGTGTCTTGTACCAATCTTCCAGTTCCTTTTTAGCTACCTTCAGCATCTCCTCCTTCTTCCTCTCTTCTTCAGCATCTGATAAACAGTTTATGTTCTAAAATAACTTCTATAGCTGAGAAGAATGAAAGAAGATTCACAAAATTTGTGTACAAAGTGTGGGTTAGTTGGAAGGGGAAGACCTCGGCAAAAGTACTCTGAATTGGAGACATTCTGGAGAAAGGCCAAAGTCAAATAGGTATTTATAATACATTGAATAAACGAGGATCTTGAATATTGATTCTATAGGGACAGTATCATTGGCAAGTGATAATTTGCAGTAGTTTTTACAGAATTTATGTTTGCAAGAATCTTCAGTTATATAGCTGTTTCATCTGTATTTTTTGTATATACCTACTTGTACATAGAGCTGTATGAATAAATGTATTTAATGGAACCTAAATATCTGCAGATATGTTCCAGGTCTGAGTGTTGTGGTATTCATAGTTCCTGATAGCCAAGACACAGGGAATCCTAGCATGGGTCAGGACTATGTAAGTAATTTTAATTACTTATCTATAACATAAAGCATGATATATTATGTCTGTTGGGTGTTTTACCTTTCTCTTCTAATCTTTTCTTCTGTTCCTCTCTCCAGATTTTGATCTTCTCTGGTTCCTCACGCTCCTGTCTGAACACGCTCGGTTGAGGCAGGTCATCATCCAGCAGATCGTTCGAGTCAAAGGCTGAGGCACTTGGGACTTCTAATGGAAAACAATATTTGTTACAAACATTGTGTAAACAAGGTTCTAGATAGTTAAAAAGGACAGATAAGTGCGGGCGAGAATTTCGCCCTTAGGTAATGTACACACATGATTTTTTACAGTATGGAACATACTGTTTTGTTCCGTACTGCAAAAAATCTTAATAGTGCATGTCAGTGCAGATAAATAATTTAGAAAGATATTTTCTCAAAAAAAATTAAGGTACTTAGTTCATATAAGTTGTGTGAATAATTGAGAGCCATTTCAACTGGTTTTATTTGGTAGGTAGGTAGGAAGGACATAACTTTAAATTTGTAGGTAAATTATTGATTAAATGAGTCATCTCCGTCAACGCGTTTGGGCGTCTCATCTAGCACAGATTAGTAAGGAATACTATAATCTAGTAAGGGTGTAAAATTTTGTTAAATTATTGATTTTTTTCACTACTTGGCCGGTGGCCAATTAGAAATAAGCGTGATAAGAATCAATCAAACTATATATCGAAGATTAATACGTACCAACGAAATCATTACCAACGAAATCATCAACTAGTCCGTTGGTAGATGAGACGACAGGGGGCGGAGCACTGGTTTCTAACTCATCTTCAAGTCCTGCCAGATTGTTCTGTTCTCGCGCGAGGAACTCCGCTGCAGGGTCCACATCCGGCTGCACGAAATCGTCTCCGAAACCGTCCATGATTGTAAAATTAAAGTTTATTTTTACAAGAACAACAAAAGACGAAAGCAATAACTACGTCAAAAACCACAGACTAGACTTCACTTCACTTCTTGATTCTGGCTTGAAGACTTGTTTGCGATACTGTCACAAACGTAATAAACATGAAAACGTAATAGACAATAAAACTCAAGTTTGTGTCCAGTCGGTGCGTTGTGGCTAAATATATTTCAAAACCATTGCCTCTCAGCTTAGACAGACTACCAACGACATCCGAAGATCGGATAATCAGACTACCCGAGAAATCTGTGGGTCTATGCTGTATTTAATCATTTACAAAAGAGTGACCATGACGACAAGATACGGTCACATTCCAACATTATTTTAACGTTTTTGTAACACACCATAAACCCTCTGGGCCACGATGAACTAGGACAAAAACAATTTTAATAGGAGAAGTCCCTGTCCATAGTTCTATTAGTCCAATTAGAGTAGAAACATAAGGAATTAAAATTATCGTGGTTTGGTATCATTAGAAACAGAAGAACGGAAGAGTAGAAACTGCTAATGTGCTGCACCCACCCACATTTGACTGATTTATATTATAGACAAGGCGGCGAGCGGTATGGTCCATTGACTAGAGCCTGCACCAAATGGGCGAATAAAACTAACCTTAAAATGCTATTTAAATAAATAATTCATCTGCTTTAATTCATCATTGTTTACATTGCATTACGAGAAACCTTTAGCAAAATCATTTGTAAAAATGAATTTGTATGTGAGAGCGCGGAACTTGCGCTCCAACTTAATAGGTTCGTTTTATCGGCTTTCAACAGCACCAGCTGAGGCCACAGAAGCTACTGAAACTGTCCTGATCGACGATAGTGAAGATGCGCGGGCTCGCGAGGATGAAATTGAAAAGAAGAGGAATATATCTCGTCTCGCTGAGGCGCACTACAACCTGGTGAACGGCCGGAGACCGTACGATGTCCCAAAGGCGCTGGCTCACCTAACCGTCAAGTATAATAGAAAGATGTATGGAAAGTACGGCACTGCTAGTGGAGTCAATCCAAGTAAGTTTACAACAAATGATTAGGATACCTTTACTTTCTCTATTCTAGTAAACTTTACTAGGTTGTGCGATGTTTACCATGGGCAGCTTATGCAATTACAATTACAATCTGAAAAGACAGATCACCCACAAATAAGAGAGAAATTGAATTTATCTGGAAATCCTTCCTGCCATTTCAATAATGCATTGTAAAGAAGGCTTGTAGTGATTGCAATTCTTCTGAGGGTATGTTTCTGTCTGTCTGTCAGTAGTCTCTAAGCCATACCATCAGCTTTTTAAGATTTTATTTAATGTCAACTTTACAAAGAGAATGGTACTTTACAGCAACAGATTTTAATAATTACTACAGAAACAATGATTTTATTCAATGTATAAACTTTACAGTAACTAATTTGATTCAATATAAGCTTTACATCAACCATGGTTTTGTTTCAGGTTTATGTTGGCCATCAAAGCAAGACATACAAGACAAACTAGAATATGAGTCAATTGCATACCCTTTCACAGTCCAAGAGATGATAGATACTGCAACTAAGAACAGAAGAGAAGTGGAGATGAAAATATTAGAGAGGGACAGAGATGTAGCAGCCAGGTTTGCCAAGCTCAATCAGTGGAAGAAAGAGTTAGATGATAAAATCGCTAAGAAAACTGCTGATGCTCAAATCGCTAAGGTAATGATATGTTTCTTGCATAAATCATATCATATAATTACTGTCAAGATTTTGAGTGAATTGTATGCAATTTATATGTTTATATAGTCTTTCCTCCATTTGAATTACGAACCTGGAATATGATGGTTTAATCTGCAATCAGTTTTTGAATGAGCAAGTTGTTTGTGGCTTTAATTCAATAATTTCAGTCAATAACTTATTTCCTTTTAAATTGCTTATAAGTAGGTTTATAATAAGAAATAAGGGCTGCTTAAAAGCATGATTTTGTCCACAGGAAAAGAAGGAACGTCTCGTTGAGGAAGTCAGAAGACACTTTGGCTTCAAGCTAGATCCTCGTGATGAGCGCTTCCAAGAAATGTTAGTCAAGCGGGAAAAAGAACAGAAGAAGAAGGAACGATTGGCCAAGAAAGAAGCGAAAGAAAAGATTATGATCGCTAAACTACAGCACAAGAATGTAGAGATCAATGATGGAAAGATTTAAAAAAGGAATAAGATATAAAATAAAATTAGTAATTGTAGAACTTCATTGTTAAAAAATATGTTGAAAGAACTACCACCATATCTATTTCAGTCACAGTAGAACTGGTGGTAGTTTGTCAACCAATGCTCGCATTGTTTTGGTGTGAAGTGTATGGCTGCTGGTGAAATTACAGACACATGAGCCTTTTCATTGGTCTCTATGGCAAGCAACGCATCAGCAGCAATTCCCATGGTACTAGTTTAATAATTGTGCCCATGGTGTTGCAGATGTCATAGACAATGGCTTGTTTGTATGTTTCCAAACAGTTAAATAACATAGTAATAAAATTTATGAATATGATGAGTGTGTGCATTATTTCTAGGAGGTAACCATGCTATATCCGTAATGTTTTTATTTAAAATACTAGGGGGCAACCTTTTGCCAGCCGGGTCTCATCAATAGTTACCTAAAACAGAAAAAAAAACTACATAAATAATTAGAAAAACAACAATTCTTAAAACTTAAAAAAAATATATATATAATAGGTTGGGGAAAAAGTTTCTTCGCATTTTTTAAGAAAATTCAAAACATTTTTTAATATAGTTTATTTACATTTAACTAAAGTATGTAGGTACCATTTTGTTCGATAACTTTTTGCCATTTTGTAGGCAGGGACATGATCCCATTGCTATAAAAACTTTGGGGCTTCTGTTCAAAATACCGCGACAAGTGGTTTTGGCAGTCCTCTCGTGATGTTAACCTGACACTGCCTAAAGAATTCTGAAGAGACCGAAACAGGTGGAAATCTGAAGGTGCAAGGTCAGGACTATACGGCGGATGCATTAACACATCCCAGCCAAACTCTCTTAATTTTTGCTGAGTGGCTAAAGATGTGTGAGGTCAAAAATGGTCAAAAATTTCTTCAAAAATGGTTCGGTTTCATTACGTCGTAATAAAGAATCACAAATGAGAACACGGTTCATTAGGTTTCTTTCAGTGAGCTCGTGAGGTACCCAAATATCGAGCTTTTTTGTGTACCCAGTTTTTTTCAAATGCGCCAAAACTGTTTTGTGGTCAATTCCCAGTTCTTCAGCTACGTCGTAACTACTGATATGCCGATCTTGCTCCACTTTTTCAAAAATGGCATCCATTTTATCCGTAATAGGGCGACCAGAGCGACGTGCATCTTTGACATCAAAATTTCCGGATTGAAAACGCTTAAACCAAATTTGTGCTACTCTCACAGACACTGCACTAGGTCCATAAACATCGCAAATTTTTTTCGCGGCTTGCGTTGCATTTTTACCTTTTTTGTAGTAAAATTTTAAAATGTATCGAATTTCTTCATTAGATTCACTCATCTTAACAGTACGAAAAACAAATAAAAATCACACATTTTCCTAATTTGAATTTGGAATTATCTTCTTTAAAATTTAAACTTTTAATGATACCAAAACCAGCCAGATACAAATAGTATAGCCAAAGATATTTTATTACAAGTTCATACATACAATAATGCGAAAAGACTTTTTCCCCAACCTAATATATATATCTTGTCCAAATCGGCCCTTGTCGCTACCAGTTGTGCATATTCCGTGTGAACAGCTTGACCAACCCATTGTTCCGAAGTTCGACTGAGCATTTGACGCGTATTACTTAAAAGCTACCTACATGTTGGCCATTATTTATTTAATTACTACTCTCTAAAAGTCTAAACTCAACTTAGCTTATTATGTACCTATTACAAATTTATATGTTAATATTTCCCTACCCAATAAGTTGCATGTACTAATTAGTTCTTAAGTTATTACCTACCTGCTTGTAAGTGTATCTAAGCACCCACGATTAGCCCAGTTAGTTATTTAAGTTTTCTCATACAAGTGAATTTGTAAATTCTTATGAGAAAATAAATATATCTTGAACCTTATAAATTCTCCCAATATATGTATTGTTTCCTACCTTACTACTAAAAGTTTATACCTAGTGATTTTCATTTTAAGTTGTATTTCACGATATTACATTTTCAATTGCAAAACATATAGGTAGGTAAAACAAAGAGCGGTACCGCGTTCCGTTTAAATTTTATTCAACAAAAAAAAACACCTTAAAGTAACCAGACGTATTTAAAAATCACCCTATAGGTCTCAAAAGTAACCTTTGGCAATGCCTATACCTGCGTCTATTATGGCGCTAAAATTATAGATATTTGTCTAAAGGCATGCGTAAACTCGCGGTCACTACGATACATTCACGAGTTCATTCCCTTTCATTGCATCCCAAATTTGGACAAATGTTCTGCAGATATTAGTTCTAGGTCTGGGTGTTGTACCCATGTTTGGTTAGTCCTATGAACATATCTATTGGTAGTTAATAAAAAAAATGAGTGCTATGGTTCACTCAATTATACATACTCGTCTTCTGTATACCTACCTATGTCAACTCATTGAAATTAATTTGAAAATGCTCCAGTTTTAAAATCTCTTCCCCAATAAATCATCACCACTTTCTGTTGGCGTTAACGCCTGCGTCTTTACAATCTACTCATTTTTAAATTTAAATGGTCAGGTTGAGTAATGAAATCCCAAAATGTTCTTACAATATAGTTTATTTTTACGCTACAAACTCGTAGGGAATCGGCGCAAGTAACACAGGCTTCTCAAGACCGCTGACAATGTGAGCAGACTTAGGAGGGGCAGGCTGTCTCTTCAGGTTGACAGTTTTGTTGGCAGCACGGGCTTCGGTCAGCAGCCTCTCGTTTTCCTTCACTCGCTTCAGGAAATCCTGTCTGCACTTTGAGTGCTTGACATGCTCGACGCGGATGTTGATGCGTTTGGGTAGGATCCTGCCGCGGACGCGTTTGTTCACTATGACGCCGAGAGCGTGGGCTGTGACATTGTAGACGCGACCAGTCTTTCCGTGGTACACTTTGTGTGGCATACCCTTTTGGACAGCTCCATTACCCTGAAATAGAGAAGTTTTGGTATGATCAAAAAAAATGTTTTGGAGTCTGCATAGTGTGTCATCATTCTGTTCTAATCAGCTAGTTAATATCTAGATCATCATCATCAACAGACTCTAGAAGAGAAAACTCTTGCAGTGTGTCTTGATAAGTGTTCTTTAACTTCAGATTTATATCTACTTAATTTTTATATCAAATTTTGCATGCTGTAAAGCAGATCATGGCTGGACTTACTATTACTGTACCATCCACTGCTTGTGTATGTTTCGCAAATAAATGAATTGAATTGCTAGACTGAACTGTAAAATATTCTTCTTTCACTACAAACTGAGATCACTATTGATTTAACCTGACTATTGAAAGGTGGGTTGAGTATAGCCAGGCTTCTTGGAGCCTCTAGTTACAGAACCCCCTACCATTTAAGCTAATATTCTAAAAAAACCAAGTCATCAAGTTTGAAAATACAGTTTAGGTGTTATCGTAAGAAAAACATACAAACACCATACTGACCAATTAGACTCTAGAGATCTGCTTAATGAATAATTTTATTCTTATTACACACTACAAAAACCTCTCTGATCAGAGCATGAGGCTGTCTGCCACTCTCAATATTTACTTATAAAATTATAAGAAAACTGAATCCTATAAAAATATTCCTTATTAAATTATATAAAAAATTGAATATACTTTATACAAAAGAGACACTAATAAAAGATTTGTTTCACCCACTCATTAGGAATGACTGATGATAGTATGAATTTCTTTGATTTTGTACCAATGTTTTGATGCATGATCACCAAGCTGGTCCATTGAACAACCAGAAATATGATTTAGTTTATGCTATAAATAGTCCAGCATGCCGTCATGAGTGTATTGGACAAGGAACACGTTAGAACAGTGAAATCGATTTACCTTGATGTCAACGATGTCTCCAACTTTGTACACTTTCATGTACGTGGAAAGCGGGATGGTTCCATGTGTGCGGAATCTGCGGGCGAACAAGTCCCTAGTTCCGCGACGGTAACCCTTGGAATTCGTCATTTTAGCGCCTGAAATCAAAGCAAACCTTCGTTATAGGCGCCTAAAGCACACACGTGGACTATCTCACTAAATAAGCAAACTGCACCGAAACCCTTGTAGTACTTTATATGGAGCTTTTAGAACAACACAAATAATAAAATAGGTGTTCTGGGATAAATTTTAAATTCGTTTTTCGATTTTTAACAAAAACCCACCTTGCGATACAAAGCTTGACGGATAGAGAAAGAGGTTATGTTGTCTATGCTCACTTCTACCAAGACATGTATATTTTCGGTCGTGGATACTGTCATTTTATTCATTTTGGTCAATTTCTTGATTGAGTCCTCGTGTGAAGGTAGCCTAATTTAGAAATGTGTATACCATAGACTAAATATTTATGCCAATGTCAACGTCTAGTTTGTTAATTCCTAAATTCGTTTATGACTAATTGACAAAGCGAGGTTTCTACATTCTACCAAAACAACAACATGACAGTAATAAGATGCTAAATCATAAAAAAGACGCTGGTTTTTCGAAAATGTTCAGCCACTCGGTAAAGAAGGGTCAGCACGTGGCGCAAAGAGTAGGGCTTCCATAGTAATGTATTCTGTGCCTTATCTACATTTTCTGACATTAGCCACCTAGTTATAGCTTATTCTTGTAAATGCTTGTTTTACTTTTTAAAGATTATGCCGTCTAAATGTTTTCCGTCGCGGCGTATACATTCACGGAATCTCTCGATATTATTCCGAGCGACGCGTTGCAATAGTGATTGAGGAATAGCGTTCACTTCTTGCACGATATTTCCTTTTAATTCCGATATGTTTGTTGGGTTGCTATCATAGACTTTTGCCTTAGGTGCCCCCACAGAAAAAAGTCCATAGGGTCCATAAGTCCATCCGGTCATCTGGGTGGCCACACGATGTCACCATATCGACTAATCAGTTTTCTGGGGAACTTTTCACGGAGGAGGCTTATGGTGTCTCTCGCCGTATGAGGGGTGGCGCCATCTTGTTGAAACCACGTGTGCGAACTGTACGATTGGTGCTCTCGAAGTCTCGGCAAAAAATATTCGTTAATCATGCGGCGGTAAGCATCACCATCAACAGTAACAGTTGCTCCACGGGAATTTTCAAAGAAAAACGACCTAATTATTCCATTCGTGGATAAAGCGGCCCTTTAATACGGTTAAAGTACGGTTTTAATACGGTGGCTTTTGGGATGTGCAGGGCTTGTTGGTGTTTAATCGCGGGTTTTGTCCTCTTGGTGCCCAATACCTGCAGTTTTGTTTGTTGACAAATTAAGTTCCCATTTAAGTGGAAATGTGCTTTGTCACTGAACCAAATTGTGTTTACAGTTTGAAATCGGCTTAGCATGTTTTCACAGAACTCCTTACGCGCTATTAAGTCATCTGGCTTATGAGCCTGCACCAATTGAACCTTAAATGAATGAAGTTTGATATCCTTGCTTAAAATTCGCTGCAACGTCGTTTTCGGCAGCGCCAAAGACGATGCTCTCTTGATGCCTTCAACACGTTTAATGTTTTCTTCGGTTCTTGACGTTCGACTAGGGCCTGGCCGTGGGTTGTTGATGGTTGAACCTGTTGCTCGGAACTTCACCCGCGTTCTAATTAAATTTAAACTAGGACTAGGTCACTAGGTTTACAAAATCGTCGACGGGCAATTGTGCACGAATCGTTGCTTTTAAAGTACGCTTCTACTGCGAACGCGCGTTGCCTATTGGTCCACTAAACAATCCGCACGAATGTCGCGTCGAATGCCGCCCCTCCCCCGCTCCCTGGTGCAACGGTTTTAAAAATATTTAAATTTGAAGTTGTAAATCTGCTACACCTGCCACCCTGTACATTATTACCAAATTGTAACTTTTTATTTGCACTGCTGCAAATGATCCGGTAATAAAATAAATAAATAGGTAATACTGGAAATTTTTCACTCAGCATCATCTAGCCCCAAGGTAAGCAGAGCTTGTGTTATGGGAACTACATGACTGATATACTACTTATATACTTTTTTTTTGTAAATACATATTATACATAGAAAACACTCCGAAAATCAAAAGACAAATATTTGCAGATCATACAAACATTTGTCCCGCAGCGGTAATCGAATCCGCAACCTTCTGCGTCTCAGGCCGGCCTTCGCCCACAGCGCCACAGAGGTCGTCAATCTATACGTATTGTGGAAGGAAATAGGTAGTAGGTACCTACGTACCTACCTAACTAATTCACTTTTTAGTTTGGTACCTTACATAAGGAGGTTCCTAAGTAGGTATTTAGTAGATAAGTATTGGCATCGATTAGGGTACCTATGAGTATTTCAATAATAAGGGACATGTACAAAATCATTTCAAATATTTTTAATAAAACAGCAAACCAGCACTACAAGAAACAAATTTGAATGAACACTACCCACACTATTTAACGACACTTCACTCGAAAACTGGAATCCATTCGTATTTTCAGTGGCCACAGTATTAAACTCCGTCACCTCAAAGCTTACAGTAGTAGTTTCAACTACAGTGTGGCATGAAAATTCCGTCTCATTAACACATGCACCGTCCTTCGGGCTGAAGACTTGATTCTCAGAGCAGTCAACCCGTCTAGCTGTCACAATACCGCTCAAACCCATCACACAAGCCACAAAAGTCGTGCAATTCTCATTCATATAGTCTTCAAAATTGCCGGTGACATTGCACGCGTAGTTTTCATAGCATCGGTAGGTAGTTGCTGTTGTGCATTTTTGTTCTATGTGGCTGTAGACGGAGCCTAGAGGACATGTCAATTTGTACTGCATAAAGGCGGCAGCTGCGGGTAGGCACATGGTATAGCCCCTGCAATCTGCCTCGTCGTTATTGGGGAATCTTCCACGGGAAGTACAATCCGTCGCGTCGCTCACGTCGTGGCATAATCCCTGCAATTTGTAATGTTTGTTTTGACTATCTAGATCTGGGGCAATTTCTGAAGTATTTTTTGTATCATTATGCATCATGCGTGATATCAAAGGTTAGTGGAAAGTTTGGGGATTTCATGAGAGTATTACGCACAATCTAAGTAGGTGTGATAGGTACATAGGATTTTGCCTTCGATTGACTTTATCTATAAAGTCAACTTAGGTTGATAGGTACTTCCTTTGGTACATCCTATTTATAATTCTGTTTTATGATATTTATGTAATTATTCAGTTTTAGCAGATAGGTACCTAGGTACCTAACTTACCATTCATAAAAACTATACATTGAGTAGGTAGGTACTTATAAAGAAATAAATATATCTAATGAT
The DNA here is from genome assembly GCA_961405105.1 of Perizoma affinitatum. NCBI lineage: Eukaryota > Metazoa > Arthropoda > Insecta > Lepidoptera > Geometridae > Perizoma > Perizoma affinitatum. Next base: position 12,806,518 of record OY560194.1, on the reverse strand, counting down.
TGTAATGATTCCTTATCAATAAAGGAGAAAAGACTATCCTATCTACGTCAATGCTACATTAAAGAAAAGTTCTTCAAATATTAATAAACGAAAAATGGTTTTCACAGACACGGAATATTATTTTTTTAACGACCTACACCATGGGACAGAAGTGAAAAAAATCACCACACTACAGTTGCAGGTACCCTAAAAAAACAAGATTTTTATTTTACCACTTTGTGTACCAATGTATGTATATACCAATGCCAAATTACAGCTTTCTAGTACCCACTAAGAGTCTCTGAGCTAAGCCGCACACAGACAGACAGACGGACATGGTAAAACTGTAAGGGTTCCTTGTTGGCAACAGAACCCTAAGAACGTGGCATATTGGTAAATATTATAATGTTTGGACTTGCCTCTGACTATTTTATACTACCCTACCCTAATTACTACTTTGAGTAAGGATCTAGGGATTTAAATCGTGGGAATGCATTCGAGCATGTTTTTTTTTGTTTAAATCCAAATGTTCCTGGTAAACAACTGAATTTATGGAAGTAAAATTATTATCGTATGTTGTATTTTACCTCATCTATTTATTTTACAAGGATTAAGGTGGAAAGTTGACATATTTGTCCGCATCTCCGTGTATTAAAAAAGTCTACAGGTAAGTTGAAATCCTTTGTATTATTTTAGAACATTATTTGTTAAAGAAGTTGATGAACTCACCACAACAAGAACAAATAAACAAATTCCCTTCATCGTCTCTGATGCATAGATTTCACAGATCGGTGGTAAAGGATCTAGCGCAAACTGAAATGTTCAGAATACCCGACTGAAGAGTTGAGAACAGTATTTATTATAAAAAATATCCGTGTTAAAGAGGCTACTTGTTTTATGAATGTTTTTAATGTTATATTGCTCTCTGATATCAACTAGAGATAAAACGGAAACTGAGGGATGACTAAAATGCGACATTGTGCTAGTGTTGGCCCAAGTCAATAAAACTGTCCCTTTTAACCGAAACGATGAAACTAATTAAAGCTAGGTAGGTACTTAATATTATTTGTACCTACCTACCATCTTGTTTGTTTCACAATAAATATATTCTGATTCTGATGTAATTATAATGCCTCAGTGGAGCGGCCACTCTATATATAATCTATATTATAATAAGAATGTAAGAGGTCAAATTCTGTACATTAAAGATATTTTCAACTTTTTTTTGGAGGGTACTCTATCACCAAATAGAATCCAAAAATGTTTTTTTTTAAATGTTGTCTGTCTATCTGTATCTGGAACGCGCATCACGCCGAAACTACTGAATAAATTCAAATGAAACTTGGCATGATTTGACTTTTTATTACGGAGCAGGACATAGGATACATTTTATACCAAAATTCAGCACGGTTCCCTTGGGAGAGGGGATGAAAGTCAAAATGTGTACGTGGTTGTAATTCATTCACGCGTAGTCCGATTTCATTAATTATTTTTTGTTAGAAAGGAGGTACTTTAAAGATTGACATTAATGCGTAGTCCAAATTAAAAAATAAACACGCTCACGACTGTCTTACCAATGGTGGACATCCTCAGATACATACTCAGTGAGTAGATCTCTGAGGATACCAAGTAGGAGGTGTTGATTCGTCACGAATTGACAGTTGATAGTCAGAGGCACGTCCAATCATTGCATTTGGTACATGCCCGCGTTTTGCAAGTTAGCATTCCACGTGACAGGACAATGCAAACCCATCGCCGCTTATTTTGGCATATGCCTTCGAATTTTTTGTTCTAAATCATGCCGGTTTCCTCACGATGTTTTCCTTCACCGTTTTCAGCATGTGTTAATGCTCACATAAATTTTTCGAGTGGACAAACCCTTTGGTGCACGACTGGGCCCGACCTCCGGATCAGAAGTTGGGGTATCGCCCACTAGGCCAACACGGCATTTAGTCCGATTTCATTGATTATTTTTTTGGTAGAAAGGAGGTATACTTTAAAGATTATTCCATAAATATTTCAAGGTCATTGGTTTTGTAGTTTAGAAATAACAGACATTACAACCCTCAGTATAAGGTCCAAATAACTTAAAACCGGGAATGTATAGAAATGTACCTTTGAACGTATCTTAAACTGGCGTAAACTTTTTATCGTATAGGCTTAATGGATTAGGCATAATATCAAAGTCAGACCACTCCAAAGGAGTCAGATATTGCCAAACGATCATTAAACACAGTATGGACGTCCAAAATAACTTTAAACCTAGAATGTATAGGAACCTTCAAGTACATGTCTCTTCTTAAGCTGGCGTAATATTTGTGGTGTACGCTGAGTAGGTAGTCCGATTGTCAAAGTTAGTAACGTCATCCCGAACGCTTAAAACCTAAACGTTTTTTTACGTAAAAAATACAAAATTTAATTACATTTTTTTAGTTATTAACCGACTTCAAAAAAAAGAGGAGGTTCTCAATTCAACTTTATGTTTTTTTATCATGTGTGTTTGTTACGCGACTACTTCGCCAATTGTAAACCGATTTAAATCTTTTTTTGAATTCTAGCAGCAAGTAAATGAATAATACTCGTAAATAACACCCACCAGTCACATAAAGTCTAGGATTTCCTGTGTCGTGGGTATCAGAAACTACAAATACCATGTTTTCCACAGCACCCAGACCCTAATGCACGTTCTGCAAAAAAGATGTGCAGAACTTGCAATAATTTGTCCACACAGCAGAACCCTTCATCGACAATCGACTCCACCACAACATTATTTTCATGTTTGCGTTTGATAAGGTGATAAGTTTGTTTGAACACATCTAAGCTCTACCTAGATTCATCTTACACCATGTTATCCTGTTATAGTTGTAGTTTTTATCACAAAATATTTTTATTTTTATATTGAATACTTCCTAGGGAGGTATAATAATTAGGGCTACGTATTGTTATTATTATAGCCTTGCAATTCTAAACCGATTCTCAATAGTTTTGTTTCATGTTAGAGTATGTCTCTCAGTCATTGAGATCTGTCTCGGCAACTCTCCTCCAGTTAGGACTTGTTGTGAGTTTAATCTCATCCTCCCATCCTCGGCTCCTCTTACCATCCCGTGGTTATCAATTGGTGTCAATTTTGCTCCATTTATCCTAGGCAGTGCGTATCATGTGGCCTGTATATTTCTGTTGGTCCAATTTTATTGTAATGTCTCTAATGATGGAACTTCTGTCTTTATCTTGTTTTCTGATTCCGGTCATACTTATTTCCATGGCTTTTTTACAAGTTTCAAGCTTCTCTCTGTGATGTTTAGTTTACGCCCAAGTTTCGCAGCCGTAGACTATGCATGAAAGTATGCTTGTGTTAAATACTTTTGATTTAATCTTCTTTGCCTCTGTGTTTTTGTCAGTCCTCAGTTAATATCTATTATTATTTTACGTACCTACTGATCAAACAATTTTTCGTTTTTCATCGTAGTTTACAATCATCGATACTATGAATGTGCTAGTCGATATTATTGTGTTCAGTGACTATCTTTCACATATCATTATGTTTTTGTTGTTTTATAGTATATTTGACGCGAGAGCGTAGGTGCAATTGAAACAAACAATTTGGGGTTTATTCAAACATGTTTTACTAACCCTAAACTAAGCTAGTCAACAAATCTTGTTCAATTTGTTTTAAATGAAACCGTCCTAAACTATAGCGAATAAACAGCAGAGACAATGATAAAAATACATACTCCAATATAAATAAAATTGGATTTCATTGAGAAGGCATTGTTTTCTGCTCTGACTGATAGTCATTACTAAATCATAACTTGGAATCTGATTAATATTTATATTTGAACTGTATTTGATCAACAAGTCTTTGTTGATTAGATTATACAGGATAGGTGAAAATATAAGGCAAAATATTTTTATAACTTCGATTCATGTTTTTAAATAGGTATGGTTTGCATAATAAAAACTATTCTGTGACTTGCTAATTAAAACAATGTTACAGAATATACCTTAATATAACTTTTAGTGAATAACCTGGAATGAAACTGGAATGAAAAGCAATAAAATCGATAAGTTTAATTAAAAATATATATTTTCACAACAAACATATTAAACTATTTAATAAACATAATTTACAGTACTTTGGTTTGGTAAAAACATACGTTCGAACAGTTGAAAACACCTGTTTCAACTATCCCAAGACACCTCAAAACTTCGGAAAACGTTTCAATTGACCCCGATATAGGTTTTCCGAAGTTTTGTAAATAGCTTTTTCGTATTTTGAGGATAAATATGAATGGCTTTAATTATAGCCAGATCTAGCTATAATTAAAGCCCATTACCAAAAAGAAACAACCTCTGTGGCGCAGTGGGTGAAGGCCCGCCTTATACGAAAATTGCGGGTTCGATTCCAACCGCGGGACAAATGTTTGTATGATCTACAAATATTTGTCTCGAGTCTGGGTGTTTTCATGTATAGTATGTATGTATTTACAAAAAAGTCATGTAGTTCCCATACCACAAGCTCTGCTTACTTTGGGGCTAGATGATGCTGTGTGAAAAATGACAATTTTTTTTTATTTATAGCACCGCCCTAACATTGTTATCACGTTAGTTTCGTATCATCTTGTCTATGAATTATTAGTCATATTTCCTTTTGTACCTACTTAATTATCTAATTGCGATAGGAGTATCTATCTACTCATAGGTAATCTCTTCTACTGTGTAAAAGGTTAACTGCCGTAGTCTAGGATGGAACTCTGTATTGTCATTTTTGGTTTAGGGTGGGCGCTAATACCTATCAAACAGGAAATTTCTATATTTAATATCCTAGATTAGGCTTTAAGTAGAATCACTTAAACTATTTACTAAAACTATCTTCAGCCTGCATTTAAATGTGTAATTTTTTTAACTGTTTGAAATTTTCTATTTATTTTTAAATTGGTTGCGTAGCTTGGTAACCATAGGTCCTAGGGAAAATAAAATATTGGGGCCCTAACTGAATACTAAAATTATATAAACCACCACGCGTTCCTGAGAAAAAGGGGTCTTGATAGACATAAAGACGGATAACGAAGTGATCCTTTAATTCCGTTCCGTTTCTTTCTTATGAGGCACGGAACCCTAAAACCGGATTAGATTATTAATTAGGCGATAAAAATAAGCAGACAAATATTAAATTATATATCATATAAGGAGGCATTACAGTTACCTACAGTTACAGTTACATTAGTGATATTAAAAAAAAAAAACAGTTTCCTATCTCTTCCTAGCCTTAGTTTTCGTAAAACAATGACAAGATTTTTATTATGTTTAATCTGCTAAACTATCTTTCAGCTGATTCAATAGTGACAGGAATTGTAAAAACAAACAATATATCTAGCGCTCATATTTGGTCATTATTTATTTACCTAAATACCTAACTGTTGAACAGTCCATGCCTGACTCAGTTCAGATAGTAAATTAAGAAATTGAAGGGAAAGTTAGGTCCTATTATCTCAGAATATTTTCTTTGGAAATATTAGATCACATTCAATAAAGTTGCTTCATTTTGAAGAAGAAAAATTTTGGTGTTACAAAATCAAATACAGACAGATTGCACTCATTATCAAATACTAGCTTTTGCCCACAGCTTCTCCCGCGTTAGACCCGTATAAAAAGCCTGTGTTATTCTGATGTATAAGCTATATTACTGTGAAGTTTCATAAAAATCTGTTCAGTAGGTTTTTTCGTGAAAGAGTAACAAACATCCATCCTCACAAACTTTCACATTTTTAATATTAGTAGGAGTAGGATTTGACAGATATATTTGTATGGACAGCTAGAGTAAGAGGTATGCTGGCCAGGGCCCGGGGGTCCCCCTGAGCTTGGGGGCCCCGGGACCGCCTAGCCCCTTGATGTCTACACCACTGTATAATATAAGCATGAATACATTTGTATGAAATATTTTGGAATGTCATTCATTCTTCATAGAAAATAACACAGATAAGAAGAATAATTAAATTAGCTAAGCTTAAGTTTACGATTACTGTGGCTTTACCCATGAGAGGTATATTATCGAATAATCTGATTACAAGATAATCCTAATATTGCTCTCGGCGCTATATAATCCATTATGTAGATGGAAAACTAGATAATACGAAAATGGAGCACAGAGCAGGCATCGTCTTTGTTATCGTGAGTATATTTTTTCAATTTCGTTTTACTTCATATACATTTTTTTCTAAAAGTTACCATCACTTTAAGCTAGTGCTCAAACTTTCAGGCCAGGGGTCCAGACAAATACCTCGCGCTTAGTTTTCCTTTCACGCTAACGCAAATTTGTCAAGAAAAAACTACAGCTAATGCCATTCCCATAGATTTCAATCTTTCTGCAGAAAGTGGTATTTATTTGTCAAGACTCCAGAAGTGCTTAAGATTTCTATAGTGACATTTCAGCAGCTAATGCCATTCCCATACAAATCAATCATTCCGATCTTTTTTGGTTTTATTGCTTAAAAGCGATTTCTTCTGATATCCACAATAAAGGGTCAATCCTAGTATCTGGTTAGGATAATGTGTCTATTAAACGCAGAGGAAACCACTGGTCCTAAAGCTTGAAAAGAGGATAGATAGATATATCTTTCTATCTATACTCTTTATTGTTCATAACACCAATTTACAGTACATACACAGAAACATTATAAAATAACAAAAAAAAATCAAAAGAAATGCACAATGAGCGGTCTTATTGCTGAAAGCGATTTATTCCAGACCTTAAGGTTCTAGGTTTTGAATTAATAGTGTAGGTACGTCTGATTTTTTTTTGTTTTTCAAAATGTTTCCCCTATTCGTCAAACCTCGGCGCTTCGAGCCGATCCCAAGAATAACGACCAGGCTGGTAACGATCTCGTAGCTTAGTTGGTCGTTCCCGCGTACCAAGCGGGAGTTCGGGGGTTCAAGTCCCGCCGAGATTACATTTTTGGGACAAATTCTTGTCTGCAACTTTTCTCTGTTTCCGAAGGTGCTATGCGTCGCGTGGCAAGCGAATGCTCAAGTGACATGTACTGCAGCAGGCCGGTTCGCCGACCCCAGCGACGTGACCTGCCAGAATTATACCCTCTGCGTCTACGTCAGCTCCAATGCATCCTTCCTATCTTACAACTACGTCTGCCCTACCACCTCTGTCTTCAACCCCGACACTGCTCTATGCACTTCACCTATCAATTACACCTGCAATGTGACGAACTCGACGACTACCTCAATTTGCACAGAGGATGGGTTCATCGCCGATCCGACCGTCACTGATTGTTCGTCCTATGTCCAATGCGTGGATGACGGGAATGGAACGTTCACCCAAACAACTTTAGTATGTCCAACTGGTACTTTTTACGATCCGACCACTACGCTTTGCGATACAGACTATAACTGCACCACGACGTTCACATGTACCGTAGCGGGAAGATTTGCAAATTCATCAGATACTACCTGTCAGTCGTATTATTTCTGTGTGCTCGCTGCAAATGGGACGTTTGTACAGTATGACTATACTTGTCCAACAACATCTGTTTTCAGTCCAACAACTAGTCTTTGTACGACTACATACACTTGCCCAACCAGTACTGGTTAGGTTAGCAAGTTTTAAGGGTTCACAAAATGAATGATTTTTTGAATAATTGATTTTGGCAAATGTTTTGTGTCGTATCGTTTGTATGAATGTTATATTGATTGGCAGTATAATGGTTGCCACTATATGTTTGTAATCGTTAAACAGTGCGAAACAATACTAATTCTAGGAGTGTAAAATGTTGATAAAATCTATCTTCGGTCTCTAATAAATAGACAGTAAACTTGGCTCACATATTGTATGACCACATAAACTATGATAGGATTCACATTTTTTTTAATGAAAATATTACAAACCGCTAATTCTAATGACCAATATAGTCCGTGGTTATTTTTTGATGACTAAATAGTTTTAAAGAACCAGTGTAATGAGAAAATTCAAGTTTCTTACGGACTTTTATTTTACGCTATCCTACATTGTAATAAAATATTGTTATTTATTTTATTAAATAAAATCCAGCCATTTACTAGTCTTTTCTTTATAGTCGCCTTATTATTCTATGCCTTTTATTTCTAAAGTTCGTTATCTTCGGTTTCCTCGCTACTCTATATTGAATCTCATTAATCAACACTGAAACTAGTTTCCTAGCCATTTGTAAATTGGAGACACCTTTATCTTCTGCGTTTATTTCTTTAGCTTCTATAATGCTATTGGCTTTGTCTCCTTTAATTTCGATGATGTTAGTAAAATCCTTCGATACTTGATCTATCTTTTCTCGGAGAGTTGAAGAGATAGGTTGCTTCAACGTTGCGTAATAGTTTCTGAAGTAACTCTCCCTAGCTTTGTCGATGACTGATGATGGTATTTTCTTTTTAGATTTCCTGGTATCACCAACGGTAATAGCTGTTGTGGTAAAGTATTTTCTATCATTGCCCATGGGGAATACCGACTCTGTCTTGTTGTTTTCCAAGATTTTGGAGATATAGTCGTAGTCAGGTAGACTGGTAACCAAATAGGACGAATCATTTATGCGCCTTACTTGGTAGTTCTTCACGGAGTAAGATGGTAGAGCATAAGAAATAAAAAATACATAAAATCGTAGCAAAATAAAAATGAATCGACTGCTCATCAGGTACCAAACTTTTCGTTGATGTCAAAAATGACAAAACCTTTTCAAAGTCAAATAATATCATAGAGATATAACTATGTACAGGAAATAATATACGATTTAACTTTTTGCTTCGGACACATAGTTTCCGTTCTGCAATAAAAATACTGACTTACAAAAATAATAGTATGCCACTGCGCTAAAATCGGCATACTATTTTATGAATGTAGTAAGTACATATTTAAGCACGAATATTATAAGTTATAACACTATCTACGTACTTAATTTGCAAGAAAGGCTCCTTCATTTCAACTCTAGCGTGATGTCTCGACATATTGTAAAAAGCAAATGAAAACCTTACAATGAGCGTGGAGAGAATCTCCCACACGCCAGAATCAAGGTCAAATTTGTCTAGCAAATCATCCAAATACACTTTGCATTTTCATAAAATCACCCAAGAGAAATCCAACCTTATGACACATGAAGTTTGTGTTTAAAATACGAGTAGTTCAGTTGGGTGTATCTCAAGGTAAGAGCCTGGGACCATTCTCGAAGTGTTATTGTTTCAACGCTTATTGAGTAAACTGCTTTAATTGCTGCTTCCGCAAAAGAAAGCGGCGATAGAGATAGTTGGTATTTGATTTCATTGGATTATTTATTTGATACAACACAGGTGGGCTTTTAGTTAACTCCAAATCGCTGATAACTTGCCGTAATTACTATGATATAGTGTAATTAAACCTAAATATAAGAACCCTTGAAGATCATTGAGACACGCAAGCCCACCAGAGCAGTAAACCACCCCGACCCTCCCATAGTGCTCCTCCACGAATCCACCATGCTTGCACCATGCTGGTCATAGGGACACGCGGAGCCCCCCCACCCCTGTCAGTCCATTTGTTGCTCGACAATAAGATCCCACGTAAGAGAATTTAGCTTAAACGAGGCGCACCGTCCCATAAACTTCCGTTCACCCCGAATCCGTCTGATTGAAGTGTTCAAGAAATGATAACAAATTTGCAAGTTGTTTTTAAAAATTTTGAATCAATAATAATAATATATAAACACCCAACTCACACACTGGTCCTGACTCCAACTGCAGTCGACATCATCTTATCGATAAACAAATTTTAGAATTTTATCTACAAAAAACAAATTAATAAACAAATTTTAGAATTTTAGTTACAATAAAACAAAATAAAATGTATTTACTTACTCTTAAACAAACATACCTAGTCTAAGTACAATATAATAATATAGTAGGTATAGTGAGAAGGTATGTCTGTATGTAAGTAAAAAGATCAAGGACTCAGCCACGCTGTTTTTCAGCCCCGCCTACTGATGTAGCTGCTGACGTCACAGCTACCACTAACTAAATCTATAATAATGACAATGCAACAATAATGATTATTGGTAGGTACAAATAAACAATCTTCAACGCACAATCACAAGTACAACCACTACTTGTACTTGAGTACTTATGATGTGTATCATGGAGAGCTTTGACCACTTGCCAAGAGAAATGTTACTTTGCGTCGTTAAATTCGCAACTTTCACGTTGAAGATCAAATAAAATTATGTACAACTCGGTATACAGATGAAACAGCTAGTTTTAGACTGTCAGCATTTAAAAGCATTGCGGTTTTTTCAAGCGTAAAAATCCCCATTTGTATGTACTATCCGGCTACCATTTTCCCTTGAGAAGCAGTTACTCCAAAGAAGCCTTGAAGTAGTGATGGAAAATTTGAAATATAATTTGAGGTTAGCGTGGTATGTACGGCAGGGCATGAGGAGGGAATATAGATAAAGATCAAAATATTTTATTTTGTGTCAAATAAAGGATACAAGAGTACACGTAAGAGTTATTAAGAAAATGAGATTGACAACATTCAGCACTCTGTTAAAGAAGCACTTTGTGCCACTAAAACGCTGGTCTTCCGTGACGCCGGTGTACGTGCGGGCCAGCAACTGCGATACGCGGCATCTATTTAAGCACTATACAGATACAAAATTGGTCAACAAATTGTTCACATTGCAAAAAGAGTGTTAATTATATGAATGTGGATGGTAATAAGAGCAAAGGTAGGCGAAATACAAGATGGATGGAGTATGTGAAAGTGTCATGGGTATTTTTTTTTTTTTTTTTTATTGGTTTTTAGTGGCTTTGGTATCGCTGCGGCCGTTAGGCCTATTGTGATCGCCACTTGTTTATTTTCCCCACTGGGGCGTTCATAATTCACCTCTCAGCCCTGCCGCTGTTAGAAACTGCAGGATCTTTTTGGGTGTTATGAGTTTTAGTTCATCTGGGCTAAGAATGTGTTTTCCCAGATGAAGGCTACGCTTATGTATCAGTGGTCCACACTCTCCTAACAGATGAAGGGGCGATTCGTCTGCCTCATTACAGAGTCTGCAGGTTTGCGTGTCACTCAGCCTTAGTTTGAACATGTGCTTGTTGAGGCGACAGTGTCCAGTCAAGGCTCTTACCATAGTGCGAAGATTGTTTCTGTTTAGCGCTAAGATTTGGTTGGTATACCGTTTGTCAAAGGCTTTGATCAGTGCTTTAGAATGGTTCATGCCTGGAGAGTTTCTCCAAAGATTGGTCGACTCTTCAAAGCATGAGTTCAGAAGGGTTCTTTGGGCTAGGCTTTTTGGTATACCACAAAATGGCTCTGGTCCCATTTGTGTTCCGTTGGCCCCTGCACGCGCAAGTTCGTCAGCACACTCGTTACCTACGATCCCAGCGTGTCCCGGTACCCATCTTAGCACAACTCTGTTCCTCGAGCCCAGAGAGTTCAGTCTTGACAGACAGTCTTCAACTAGCCTGGACGTGATAACCTTCGAATCCAGAGCCAGAAGGGCCGCCTGACTATCAGAGTTGATGTAAATAGTATGGTTGGTGTAGCGCTTTTGCAGATTGGTTTCTGCACATTCTAGGATGGCGTACACCTCTGCTTGGAAGATGGATGCGTGATTTCCCAAGTTTATGCTACTTTTGAACTTGGGTCGCTCTCCATATACTCCACAGCCTACATTCAGCCCCATTTTGGAACCATCTGTGTACCAGTTGAGACACCTGTCCTCACAGAGTGACTGGCTGTTCAACCAGTCTTCTCTAGAGGGCATTACCACAGCGAAGTGTTTTTCGAACACATGCCGTGGCAGCATGGCATCAGTTGTCATGTTCAGTACGGGTGATTCCAACGTTGAGTCTTGTAAAGATCTCAGTTTCTGGGAAAGCCAGTTTCTTCTGCCCTGGATGATTACCCTGTACATGCTGGCTTTCGCCTCTTTGTGCATATGTACCTGAAGAGGCGGTAGTCCAAGCAATGCATTGAGCGCTAATCCAGGGGAGGTGGACATGGCTCCCGTGGCCATAAGGCATGCAGTTCTTTGTAGACTGCCTAGTTTTTGTATTGCGGTAGACTGAAAGGCTTTTTCGTACCATACCATGGAGGCGTATGTGATTATCGGCCTCACAATGGTAGTGTACAGCCACAGTGCAATCATGGGGTTTACACCCCAGTTGTTGCCCATCAGACGACTGCTAGCCCCCAGGGCAATCTTAGCCTTTTTTAAAACGTTGGCCAAGTGTGTATTCCACGTCAGTTTTTGGTCGATCGTGACGCCCAGATATTTAACTTCAGTGGAAAAGGTTATAATTTTTCCATTAAGCTTAGGCTTTACAAGCTTGTCTAGCCTCCGCCTATTGGTGAAAGGTATAATCACTGTTTTGTCAGCATTAACTGAGAGGTCACTGTTGACACACCAGTCGTTGACAGTGTTCAGAGCTTTTTGCATAATGCTCGAAATTGTGGACAAAATAGAGTGAGTACATAGATGACGGCTGATAGAGGAGTGTTAAGGATGAAAATATGTTGTGCCGATCTCACGTTATGTGGGACAATGGCAAGAAGATGATGAAGCAGAGACTCCCAAAGTAGTTATTTAGTTTCTGTTTTTCGATCACGCGGACAGCGATGACTCCCCAGTCTTGTCCGAGCAGCAGATACTTTCTCCCATTGGTCTTAAATTTTAGACCCAATAGAATGACTAGACCCAAGCTTTACTTCTATGCAGGCTATTTTCTTCCTGGGTGCTAGACAAATACCCAACACTTAATTTTCCTTTCACGCCAACGCAAATGCGTCGAGGATAAACTTGGCTTCTGTCACGTGACTCTAAAGCTAATGTCATTCCTATACAATTCAACTTTTCCCCATGCGTTAACGCCAGCAGAAAGTGGTTGTTGTCTAAGGTTGTTGATTAATGAGGTCATCAGCTTCCATCAGGTACAGGTCAATCGCACTCGTAAGATGCAGTTAGCGGAATCTTGCGTAATAATTGGAACCCGATGTATATCGAGAGTGCAGTCTGAATTTCTTATGAAAAAGCTCTACTTAATGCATTTTAAGTAGCCAACGAAAATGTTATTACGTCACATTTCTGATTAATAGAACTCGAATGATTTTCAGAGACCTGTTCATAGAAAAGGTCACAATTTTCGTGTACTTGTCGTATTTTTACTTCATCGTTATCTTTATAGGCAGCTTGTATTTGTTTTTTTTATATTTATTTATTACTAGCTTCTGCCCACGGCTTCACCCGCTTGGTACCCGGATAAATGTGTTATTCTGATCTATAAGCTATAATACTGTTTAATCAAAATCCGTTTGGTAGTTTTTGCGTGAAAGAGTAACAAACATCCATCCTCACAAACTTTCGCGTTTATAATAGTAGTTGGATTAGGATGCCCTACACAGGTTTACACTAAAAATTACAGAAAAATAACTAATGTTGAATATTGAATATAATATATTCAATTATAGTAACTTGTGGCATAAGCCGCTTTGTTTGGCAAAGGGCATTATATGCCATACTATTTTGGGTACTCCTAAATTATTATAGTGTTATACAAATTATTACTACTTATAAGATTGTACGAGTACCTACATTTATAAATTATGTTTGTTATATTTCCATAGAATAATTTCAATTTCAACCATATTCTTTATGTAACTTTTAATTTGTGGCGGTTTGAATAAATGGATATCTAAGCATCTATCTACCTCATACTTATGGTACAGGAAGGAGGAAGCCAGTTACTTTGATAAATGAACTAAATGATCCCATTTCAGATTGCATAATAGCACAAACTGAACTTTGGTAGTTACACCAGTGCATTCAAACGATGCTCAAGTAAAAGTACAGTTACCAACTATTGCTGTGGCATATCGTTGATGTAAGAGAAATTATCGCTAAGATCAGCTAAATATTATACACATTGTTGTATTTGTTATTTTTTTATATTTAAGCTAATCTTACAGCTAGGTTAAGTATGCGTTAGCAAATGTTTACTCCTCCGGGGTTTGAAAATTGAACTTTAGGTGAGTAGGAATGTAATTTTAAGAATGTTTACTTTTTTTGTTTCAGTCAGTTTCGTTTATTGTGCAATTAAATGATTACACAGAAAACCCTAAAATGCATGCTAAAGGCCAATACCAAGTTTCTACAGATAATTAATAAAAACGGACGCTTGATAATAGATGAAAGACACTCCTCAAGTTCAACCAAGTAGTACAAGGCAAGTCATTCTAATTGGCTAATTTTGTTGAACTTAAAGTTTTAGGTGAGAATACCCGATCATGAGCGAACTTAAAATCAATATATAATCTAGACTCAACACTGACACATTCCATTGTACATCACAAAACACAACATACCTTGATACTATTACCGGCAAAGAACATCTACAAGGAAATTTAAATTTTAAAGTGTTTTCTGAATGTCATCTCTGTCAAGATAAGCAACTCAAAGCATACTTGTCAAAGTCAATGTCAACATTCTTTTATTCATTAAAATCTTATATGATTTTATTTACTGCCTGCTCGTCAGGCAAGAAAACAAGCCTGGTTATTCTTTTTAATGATAATTTTTAGAAACAATAGGTACATTTTTTATCGAGTTGGAGCATTTTCAATTTTATAGTATGCCATTTTATAAAGCTTTTGTTAAATCCTTTTTAAATTTGTTAACTGTACATTTTTGTATATCTCTTGGAAGTCTGTTACAAAAGCGTACAGCTTGCCCTTTGAACGATTCACTACCTTCATGGAGTCTACGAGTGGCAAAAGCGAGTATATTTATTAACATTGTGATTATCGCTATTTTTCTTAAACAAATTAATATATTTGTGAAATGCTGCAACCAACCACTTTGGCCATGGGCAATGGCGTGCCATAGTAACTGTATAAGCCTTGTATGATCCACGTGACCAGAATAACTCTTGTTGTTTGCGAAAGCACCTCTTTGGTAAATAATACGCGTATGGTTTGAAATTGTTCAATTTCACTGTGTACCAGAATCGAACGGAATACCAAAATAAAGTTATGCCTGGAATGGTGATGGTTTGCGAAATTTTCTGATTTGAATCTGCATCTTGCGAAAATGTATCTTGTTTCAAGAGCATAGATTTTGTTAGACAAGGTGATGTTTGATTGCGTGCATTTTCAAAACTTTTGCGGCGGTTTTTTTAATTGTTCTACCTTCTTGTATTGTTGCACAGATTTTTCCCAAAAAATCAATGAACTGTTCACCTATTGAACAGTAATTTTGACGATTTCTGAGACGCAGAAGGTTCGATTCCCACCTTAGGACAAATGTTTGTAAAATCTGCAAATATTTGTCTCGGGTCACGACGGTTAATTTTAGATTTTGTTTATTATAACTGCACATTAATTATTTTCATTAATTAATTAATTCAATGTAAAATTTTATAAATTCATCAGGAAAACATTCATAATATAAAAAAATTATCTACGTAATTTGAAGTTATCATTTAATTAACTCCGCGGTTTTCATAAGGACTAGAGATTGCTTATGAAAACAAAGTAACTTCGTTATATTTACAAAGTAAATGTCTTACTCAAAGTCAGTAGGTTTTTGTTCGTTGAAAACACGCCATCATAGAAACGCCAGCTTATAATATATATTAAAATTAATATAGGTAAATAAATAAAAAAACAGTGAAATTACATAGTTTCATTGCGCCCGACCAACACTAGAGAATCAAGCATCACACTCAGATTGTTTTTTTTTATCCTTCATGCAGCTTTAGTGTGTTACCAATCAAACAAGTCACTACCCCGACTTGATTTGATAAACTGTTCAAATAAATGGCGGAGGAATAATACACACTGTCTTTTCTGAAGGAAAAGGTAAGAGTGAATAGAATAGGTATTTTCCACCCCTTCATGCTTTATCGTCGGCCAAATTATAATTTACCATCAGGCCAAAGTCATAGAAAATACGCAGACCCGAGACGAATATATTACAAACATTTGTCCCGCGGCGGGAATCGAACCCGGGACTAGTCCTAGATTGATCTTGTGTCCTCAAAAAATAATGTGAAAAGAAGTTATGCTACATGGGCGTCAAACCTTTTTCTTTTTACCTAATGTTATTGGCTGTAACAAGACAGCAAAAATGTTTTAAAAAAAAAATTATGACCTCTTTGGATCCAGCCTTTATAGATTCGAGTAATCGGATCGGTAGCAAAAAACGCTTCTGATCCAATGCCTTAGAATACCAGCTGGATATAAATAGAATGAAAGACAATAAAAACAAACGCAAAATTTTACCGGATTGTAGCAGCTGGTAAGTACCGTTTACAAAACAAATGTTTAAAAAAATCCTGCCAAGCAACATCATGGCTAGCATACGTTCTTTTTCGTCCTGGTACTCGATAGGTAGGTATGACGACTATAAACTCCCGGTCTTTGCGGCATGCTTTTTTTTACACCCAACAGACGCCCTAAACCTTCCTGACCTTACACTAGGATTCTCTGTCATGAGTATTAGGAACTACGAATATCTGCAAACATTTGTCTCACAGCAGGAATCTAACTTGCACTTCTAGCGTCGCAGTTGGCTACTTGCCCTCATGTTTAGAAGGCGTTAATTTAAAATACTGCGATTTCAATTAGGATACACACAAGCTATATACGCATTCATAAGAAAGATATTTCCGTGTATGTTAGCGGAAATAACAACCAAGGTAATTCGTGCAAAACGGCCGACTCAAGAAAAAGACAGTGATCTATGCATTTTACATTTCTTTATTATTACGAAACTCTTCATTATATCTGTTATATTTCCAGTTTCTTCGATTTGTAGAATAATTAATTGATATACATGAACTTCAGAAAAATGTTGTTATAATTAGATTTTATACAACACAACTCAGAGGACAAACAACTCGACATCAAAAACCATAGAGGTAGGGAGCTGGACCCATTCCATAGATTGCAAACCACAGACTCAATATACAATAATATTGAAATTATTATGGTATTCATTTAGGATATTTTTAACAGAACAAAACTGAAACGTCAGCGGGAGAATAGTAAAGTAGGTACGTGGTAATTTACGATTACCAATACTACCAACTCTTCTTAATGTTCGTTTGTCTGTCTGTCTGTTTGTCATACTGCAATTTATCCCTCAGTATAAATGATATCAGTGTTTTCTTTTATTGAGATATAAAGTTCGGAATTATATTTTATATACTTATCAGTCATTATACGGAGAAAGTATCTCGTCTCGAAAGTGCGAGTATTGATATAGTATAAAAACTTATGCAAACGATGTGTACAATATCCGCATGTATAAGGGTCATAATCGTAATAGAATATTGCTCTATCGGTTATAATCGAATATTGGAAGTTTCGACTTTTTGTTTTAAGCAGGAATATAAAAAGACGGCTGCAAGAATCTACTGAGATTATTTCCATTAATGATGTTTTTATCATCGATAATTCCTTTCACGCGTTGCACGAAAACAAGTCAGGGTTTTAAATTTTATTAAAACTAGCTAGTGCTCACGGCTTCACCCGCGTGGTATCCGGATTAAAAGTACCTCTTACCGTTATGGAAGTGTAAGTAATGATGCAGACTTACAGCTTACATCATCTGTACAAACCTTATTGGTTTATAGATGTCATCAATCATGATTATTTTTGTCAAGTTTTTAATTCTTTAATAGATACGCATTCCCTCGATCGTTTTTTCGTCGACTTACATTTGAAAATTGGTCTCCAAAGCCCTTTCATTTTAACGAGATAATATACAGCCTTAGCCCATGAGGAGGGAAGAATGTCACATTACGAAAATAGTGTTATATATGAATGTGGATGGATTGTGTGAAGGATGACATGGTTAAGAAAGGAGTAAGTACTGAGATGACGGCTGATAGAGCAGAGTGGAAGAAGAAAACATGTTGTGCCGACACCACGTTATGTGGGATAGGGACAAGAAGATGATAAATATACAGCATTACCCCATCCTAAAGGTTTATTTAATATATTGGTGACATAATGTTTGAAATCGGATGAGTAATTTCAGAGATTACTTCCTACATCCAAAATTACAAACTTGCATACATTACCTCTTTTTAATATTAGTATAGATTCATTGTCAATAACTCTGGAAGATATGTCCTCCGGAACCCTGATATAGCGTGTCTAGACACGTCTTGGGTAGTTTTATTTTTGAATGCCGCTGTGTTTGCTTTCAAGTGATCGGACTACACTAATGATGAGTCAGTCGCTGATTCTGAGGAAGTATACGGCATGATTTATCTTTTTACGTGGATTTCCTTCCTGCATGCGTGTATTCCGTTTATCTGTACATCTTAGCTAATGTATCGTTTTCTTTTTCATCATCATTTTCAATAGTAGAAGGACAGTAATGGATAATCAACATAACTTATAGACATCTTAAGTTTTTCTTATCTTTTTTGTCTAAATGGATAGGTCATCCAACCTATACCCTCTTCGCAAAATTCGCCTTCCTTGTCAACGTAACACATCACTTCAACTTAGTATGTTTCTTCTTCTCACTTTTTATATGTAGTTTATGTTTAACTTAATATATCTATGTAGATTATGTGTTCCCTCGTCAATGTTCGTGTCCTCACAAAAGGCTCTGTCTGAAAACCAGCGCTGCAACGTACTAACACGATGCTGCATCAAGCTGAGACAGGGGCCTATTTTGACCCCAAGCTACAATTATTTTCCCATTTGTGTTTTTTGGGTTTAAATAAAAATATTCTTTCTTTCTTAAAGAAAGTGCCATGGCGAACAGTCCTCCTCTATCTACCGACTCATTGTCCATAACAGTGCTTGTATTATGGGAACTAAATGACTGATATACTACTTATATACATATTTTTGTATTATTATACATAGAAAAAACCCAGACCCGAGACAAATATTTGCAAATCTTACAAACATTTGTCCCGCGGCGGGAATCGAACCCGCAAACTTCTGCGCCACAGAGCTATACTTATTAACTACAAATATCAAATTCAACTCTAGCGATATCATGTACAATCCGATTAAAATCTAACAATACACTTTTTATACATCGCACTTTTTCCATACAAAAGACTTCAACGCACACACGCTCCATAGCCTCACCAGACTGCTTTTTAGAAAAGTCACTCCATATCAATATGCAACATAGTATTGTATACATTTTTGGAAGGCTGTGGCACACTGTCTGGTTGAGCTGCGGTCTGCGGTCATAGACCATCAAGCCCTAGAGATGCGGTTTGTGACACACTGACGATTAGAAAGATGTGACGTGTAAAATATAACATCGTTCATTACCTCCTGCCCATGGCGTGGCATTTCAATTGCATTAACAATTATTTACAAAATTTCATCTAATTCAGACATTACGTTACTCTTAAAAAATATTAATCACTTTCGCATTTTAAGTATGTATTAGGATTTACTACAAATGTCTATCTAAATGTGGAATCAATAATGAATGAACCGAACGATATAGTGTAGGAAGGCCTCTCACCCCATGGGCCGATGACATCTCAAAGGTTGCGAGAAGTCGGTGGGCGGAAGTGCTTAAAGATCGTTCGTCGTGGCACTCCTTGGGGAGAGCCTGTTAATGATGATGATGACTACATACATTTTTACCAGAGCAATAAATGCAAAGATATTATCATAGATTTTGATCGAACCTTATCGATTCGAACATCAAAAAAAACAAATAAACTTTTTCCTACAAAACCTCAAACCAGAATAGAGGGTTGAAAAATACCGATCACGAATTAAAATGGGTCAGCAGGTATCAGGTATACCTGTATATCAGTAGTGGCGGTGTGACTCCTCGCTTTTTGCTTGCCTTTCGACGCACGCGTATTGTTCAGTCGCATTTCACCGCCCCGTGGGAACAGAGACGGCCATCGTGCTTTACACAGCTTTATTCACCAACTGCTATCGACGCGCGCGCACGCTGTGAACCTAATAAATTATACAATGAACTGATAGTATGCACCAATTGCAGAACTGTGCTTTGTGATGACTGAGGATTATGGGTGTGTGAAGTGATGATCGAATATAGACAGTGAGGATCCTGTTGAATTATGGCGGCGCGGGTAAGTTGCCAAGCTTTTGATTTATAAAGCCCTCTTGTAAACTTCGACTGGTAAGATCAGTTTTTCGTTGATGTATTTATGAAAAAAAAAGGTTCTTAAAATAAGGAAACACTCCTAATTTTTTATTAATGACTAGAGGAACGTTCGCGAATTCGTGAACGTAATTTTTTGACATACAAATTTTATATTCTTATTTATTTATTTGGAACACATAACAGAATACAATCTAATTAAAATACATAATAAAATTCACAAATGTTTTGAGCTAGATGGTATCCTAAAACATTATCGCTGCTCTAACGGCAATATTGGCAAATATGTTGCCTTTTTTAAAAACTTTCTCAGTTTATTTAGAAACATTTGTTTTATTTAAATTTATACCTATAGGTTATTCCTAATGCAAAAGCGTAGTAACATACAAAATATTATTAAAAATAACATACAGGAAGTGATTCAGATGGCCATTGGTTACTTTTGTACTGGTTTGAATACATTTTTTTTATTTTGTCTTCCAGTTTGTGCTGGAGCTTTCGATAAGTATCAACTACCTATAATGTCTAATAATTAACTTCGTAAAGGAGTCTTTATTTTAACCGTAATGAGTTAATTAGAATTAATAGTTTTGAATTAATCAAGATTTATACTAAATTGTTACATGTATGGTGGAGATGAGTCATTTTTTGTAACTTCAATATAAATGAACGTATTTGATTTTAGTTTAATTATATACTTTTTTAAGGGACAGAAAAACTTAGTAAAGCCATCATCATTAATCTGATCCATGAATTGAATACAGAATCTTAAGAAACTGTTTCGTTTAACGATCACTCCCAATGCTTAGTAGAGAAGCTCATTTCGAAACTCATAAATCAGCTCAATGACGGCAAAATAATTGTATTTAAATAAATTTGTAAAAAACTTAAACATGCACATATAATAAAACCCAAAGGCATCCATTTCATGTAATTAACTTTGGAAAGCTTCACTGGAGCTGAAAGTGTCTGTACTTTACGATGGGTTCCTGTATATTTTTTGTATAGTGGACTATCCTATACTAAGATGTATAGTTTTCTTTGATCCAAAATAAATAGGAAACTAGAAACTAGATACATACAAGAGGAATGGATCCACAAAATGTATATATAACAATACCTACGGAAAAAATCCCTAAATCGAGAATCACAGACGACATTATATGTCGATTTCTCGTATAACTCGCTTTACGATATCCTATATATTTATTTCTTTCGCTTACGTGAAAACTGTAGGATGAGCCTTCAAACTGGTTTCCGCTGAATTAAAACATAAGCCCCTTTAAAAAAGATTAAAAGATTCCAAGCAGGCGATGCTTCAGCCATATCTGGAACACCAGAATGTTACAGATGGGGCAAAACCGCTTTCTTCAAGAAAGATGGAAATATCATGTCTTAAAAATTACTTACCTGTGTTCTAAAATGCCGTTGAGTTTTTTTGTGAACTCTCTCGTTTTACCGAGCTCAAATAAAATGTTAGTGTAAACATACGCTTCGGTGTCATATATTTATCAGCTTTTTCACGGGGAGCCGAGAAATGTGACAAGTTACCGAGATAAGGGCAACTGGAATGATCATATAAACAAATGATTCTTCTTCCAGGGTTGGTTGCGTCGGGAAGAATATTGTTCGTTTGATTGTGTGTTACTGGTCCTATCTTGGTTTTGGATAAACTAGTCTTGCGGAGGCTCGTATCCTGCAACAATTTAGTCTATTCTCTGTAATTAATCTCCACCCTAGCAGGGAAAGTGAGTATATAAATAATAAATAAGTAAATAATGCTGGACTTTTTCACATATCATTTAGCCGCAAACTAAGCAGAGCTTGTATTATGGGAACTACATGACTGATATACCTACTACTTAGCCCTCCACTATATCATGGTATTACAATAATACGTTTTTTTCTTGACTCTACATTAGAATATAAAAAAGGATATTTACTAAATGTTAAGTATGTTTTTGTAGCGGTTACGTGTTTGAAGAATTTTGAAAGGATGTGATAAGCCGTAGTTATCGTCTTTTGTTGGGTTAGGGCCAAGCTACACATCGTTTGTTTGTTTCAGCACTGCGTGGCTATTATCCTATACATTTGGACGTATTTTGTCCATTATTTATGGCGCAGTGGGCGAAGGCCCGCCTGAGACGCAGAAGGTTGCGGGTTCGATTCCCGCCGCGGGACAAATGTTTGCATATGCAAATATTTGTCTGGAGTTCTGGGTGTTTTCTATGTATAATTTGTATGTATTATAAAAACGTATATAAGTAGTATCAGTCATGTAGTTTCCATAACACAAGCTCTGCTTACTTAGGGGCTAGATGATGCTGTGTGAAAAATGTCCAGCGTTATTTATTTATTTATTCACCTAGTACAAGTTACATCATACAAAATGAACTAAGTTTTTATGTAGGAACAATATACTTACATGACATAGCGTCATGATTCTGGAATAGTCGAAAGTGTAGCTTGACCCTACGATGCTACGAGTCACCAAATGGATCACTTTAAATGTGTTTACTGTTCAACCGGATTGCTCATAAACCAGCTTTTAAAGCTTAATCTTTGGGAAGTTTTTTTTATGTTTTTACGTAAAAAGTTTTTATGTGCGTCTTATGTCGGTGCTAGATATTTCTCGATGGGACGTTTTAATCTGAAGCCTGATCGAAACTGTATCAAATGTCTTCAGGCAAAAAAAAAACGTGAAGGTCGACATCTATGATACATCTGTAATCATTTTATTTGAGGCTTAAGAACGAATAGTTTGCATAAGCCTTAAACAGACATGGTAGGTTTTTAATTTCGGGGTGGAACTAATTTCGGGCTGTATTCAGGCAATTAGGAAATGTGATTTTAGATTTTTTTGTGTCTTCTTTCATCCCTTGCATGAGTATTGACTCATCCTGGTACTCGATAGTCTTATTGACGACTGTGGGCACACGTCTGTAATGTATTCCGTGGATTTCTACAGGCTATTTGTTGATGATGATGATGATTTTAAACTGGTTTTACAAAACAGTTCAATTTCGTACTCCGCGATGCTAGAGAAATCTGCAACCCGAGCGAACACAAATAGATTCTCAATAGTAACATTATGAACGCTTGGCTTGTGTGGAAAAAAACTTATTGCACCTGTGAAAATAGTCTGCATGAATTGACACTCCTCACTTTACCTACAATACAATTTAATTTAAAATATTTTAGTAAAATAAAAAAAAATAAAGCTATGATTCACCTATATATAATATTTTTTAAGAATGTATAATTACTTATGTATCTGATAAATAAATTAAATTAAATTATTTCATAATGTTTTCTACAATTTTGATACACATTTTGAACGCCTGATGAGCAGAATATGAAAAATATTCTGATTTAATGTTTTTAACTTTTGTATAATAACTTATTTGGATTCATTTCTTCATTTCAAAGAGCAGAGCCTGGTCCGTTGTATAACAGATTATTTCTTGGTTTGCAAAATGGAGTATCCTCGCAGTCCATATCCTGCCTGAGAATTAGAATTACCCCTACGAGTATTTTGTGGACGGTATCTTTTTCAAGGGAAATAATGACTCAAATACAACAGTCCGTGCCTGTACTCAAAAGTGTTACTTAACGGAGAAGGTTAATTATACAACTAATCTGCTGAATGCCTCTTAACGGTAATAGTCATACTACGTATAAGGTATTTACGAACAAGCCTTTTAATACTGGCTTTAATTATCTGCTGAGGGCATAGTGTCATACATAAAAGTTTGGCATAAAAAGGGGGTCAAAACTTTTCTTAAACAAGATTAACAACACACAAATTTAATCGATCACGTGAATTCTCGACATATATCATTCAAAACGAGGTATGATAATTTACGTATCGGTAGTGGCGTGCGTGCGCGCCGCTATATCCGATATAGTACGAATACTTTCCATTTCTATGCGTTCTCGTTTGGTCAGTATTTCTGTGCGTAGTAGAATACAGAGTTTTAAAGTAAATGTTTGATTAGCCTGCCAAGGCTATTTTTTTAAGTAATAATGCAAGGGTATCTGATAGAGATCGCTGTCAGCGATAAGACCGCCATTTGTAGGACGTAATAAAGTGATTTTTAATTTCATTTCATTTCCTTCAAGGATAAGGAGACTAACCTTATTTTAAACTAATTTATTCTTTAAAGCTTAACCCAGCATTCACTCCAATCCACGCACTTTAATTCATACAATATTTTAATTCCGAACTGTTCCCAGAACTTAATTTTGCTTCAAAATTAGGTAGGCACACTATTTTTAGAACTAGTTTCTATTCCAGCCTTCTCGAGTGTTATCAAAACAAAATAACAAAAATTTTTTTTTTCCAGTTCACGTCCTATTTTTAACTCCTCCTTTATAAAGAGGGGTGAGTTTATGTTTGTCTAGCATCGTAGTTCTCGAACGTGACAGCACATCATAAAAAACCAAAGATTCAGAAAACACATAGTTGTCTGGATGATCATGTGAATGGTAAGACTCGTATAAGGGATCTTTGAGTCGCGAGTAAAAAACACATACCCTCCGAGTTTCAGGACTATTAATTACGGTTTTGATATAGGTTACTGTGCGCTGGTTGTCAGTCAGTAAGTAGCTCAATGATTTATATATTAAGATTATCATAAAGTGCAAATGGTGCAATAAAGCACAGCGGAGTCAGTGCTCTTGACGCTAAATCATTGTTCTTGTGAGAACGCTCTGTGAAAGCGCTTTTCACAAAGATACACAGCGCAATGATAATGTTCATTTATAAAATATACTGTTCACATGGGTAGCTTGTGATTTATATAATTGTTAGATGTCATGTGTTTTGTGGGCGACGAAATCGAATAGAGTGACTGTATTGCTTTCATTTTATATTCCCTACTAAAAGCCGAAGTCCAACAGAGAACGACAGACATTTTTAAAAAACTAACTAAAAGTAATTATTTTTGATATTCGCAAATCCAGGAAAAAATCTACTGGAGAAATGTATTAATAGTTAATATAAAGTAAATGTTTGCACCAAGCTCTTGCAAAGGTTTAGGTATGTCCCAGTAACAGGTTCTATTCCAGGCTTTATCTAAGCTACATGCAAATGCAAACCGGCAAAACTTGTTAGAAATACAACTATAAATGATACCTATATAAATAAATAGCGTCTAAAGAATATGATAACCAAAATCGTTCTGAATATTTTCTCATTCGATCGAATTGTAGATACTCTTATGAATTCAAATTGAACGCAATCTTCAAGACGTGGTTGAAACAAATCAATGAATTTGCATAGTTTGAAGTCCACAAATCAAATCGTCTGAGCCCATTCATAAGGTTGTAAGGAGGAAATTACATTCGGCCATAAGACGATTTAATCCCAGCTGTCACCCTGCTCTGTCCCCCTAGCGTGACAGTTGGGAAAAAAAGTTCAATTTGTCCCCCTGTTGCAAAAAGGAGGACAGTACGAACTTTTTTTAATTGAAAAATTGTAATGTATTTACGTGACTAACAAAGGATATTTTGAGTACCTTAAATTTTTTTTGCTTTTAATGATTATGAATCTAGTAAAATTATATATCTCCAAACCGGAATGTGTTCATTTGGAATCGTCGAGTTATGAATGAGTGAAGTTAACTTAAGATAAATTAAGGTTCGCGACCAAATTTAGAATATTCAGGCATCAAACACGATTATTCTTGATTATTATTCAGATTTAGTATGGTGGTAATTGAACAAGGTGAATGATCTCCTCGATAAGTCTATAAGTAAATAAGATAACTTAATCTAAACATATCAACCAAAGGTCATTGCATGTTCCCATGTTAAGGTAACGAGAGGTCAAGTCTAGACGCTTTTAAGTCAATTATTTAGTCTAGCTAGACAGTCTCAACGGTTTTGTAACGAATAAATATTATACTTAATCCTTTTAAGAAACCAGTCACGTTGGAATTGGCGGGCACAATAATTTTATACAAAGAAATTTCATTTAACTTTTGATGTCCAATACAATTTCTTAGACAGCATTATGAGGTTTATTTCCTTATTCCATCCTTGATTTAATTATTGGTGATGCTTCTTTCTAAATACCTTCCTAATTCCGGAAGTCTAATCCTAAGTAATACCACGCTAGGAGACCTTAAAGACCATAGTGGTCTCTACGATCCTTGGTTGATTATATTTTTGAATCAAATACAGCGAAACTTCTCGAAAAATTGAAACACAATTATTTTAAAAAATAAAAAAAAAAATAAGTTCGTGTAGCATTTCAATAAGCGGTGGGTCTGCAACCTGTCACATGGAATGTTCCCAAGTAGTTAAAACGCGGGCATGTGTCAAATATAATGTTTGGACGTGCCCCTGATTACCCCCTACTAGTTACTCTCAAAGATTTAAACACTGAGTATGTTCTTGAGGATGTCCATTATGGTTGTTTTCCCCTAAGGGAATTCTTAGAATAAAAGTGGAATAAGAAAAAAATATAAGCACTCTTTAATGGGCTTGCAACCTGTCACGTGGAATGCTTACTACTTGCAAAACGCGGACATGTACCAAATGTAATGTTTGGACGTGCCTCAGACTACCCTCTACTTGGTATCCTCAAAAATCTACTCACTGAGTATGTATCTGAGGATGTCCACCATGGGAAAGATAGTCGTGAGCGTGTTTGTTTTTGTTCATTATTGTGTTCCAGTTTTAAGGGTTATTTTACAGCCACAAGACTTTTCACCTGTTATTATCTCGGTCGGTCACTTTTGGAGAATACGGTGGTCGTCGTGTTTATTATTTGTATTTACAGCGTAACCGGTTTGTAATAGAAACAAACTGAATTATAAAGACATAATGCTGCATAATAGCTCTAACAAAGCGCGGAACTGAGTTTAATTCATAATAACTGGTGTTCAGCTACCATAAAATGGTAGTCGACACGTCAGTGTCGTCCGTAAATGATTCAATTTACATTTTACAAGCGATTTTGGAGGCCTTCCATCACGATCATCTTCCTGCTCTAGTCCCATATTACGTGAAGGGCCTCAAACATATTTAAATTAGAAAAAAAAACAAACATTCTGTCAACAGTTTTTGAAAATATGAACTGAAAAGATGTCACGAAAATTAACAAGGTTAGTAGGAATGGGAAAGAAAGCGTACATTTTCGTTAACAGGATGTAACGACTGATAAAAACATATTTTGTTGGTTTCTGTTTTCAAAAACACTGTCAGTTCAAATATTGCGTATTCTTAAATATTTATTACAATCTTAATTCGACGTAAGCCTTTTTCCTCTGGTTATTGTCGAAACAGGATACAAAAATGGCCTTAGATTCTGAACTATAACATAAATCACCCTGGTTGGCCACGGAATCCCCCATTGCCCTACTCCTTTTGGCTCATGGTGCCAGGAATCAATTTGTATAGAAATAGTAAGTGGTTTAATTCACAAAAACAAAAGCACAGAATGGACATGTACAAAATAAATAAATAAAATAGACACTATAAATAGGTAAGATTTAAACAAAAACACAGAGATAAAGAGAATGATTTTTGTGGTAATTAGTCCCATCTGTGCCGTGTGGGTCTAACAGGCCCTGTCTCCGCACATTGGTGAGAAGCAACGCTGATAAATATCAATTCACATCACTCATCTCGTGATATGACTTTCTTTCCTCAATGTCAAATGCCCATAGCACGCTAACCTATGCTTCCATGCATTCCTTTAGTTACCCATCACTCAGGTCCATAAAATACAACTAGTTTTGTAACTTTTTCCATTACGTTTAATGGGTATTCATGGATGTCCTGAATACTCCAGCACCAGAAATTATTAGCCAGATTTGTCTAGGTGCCTGATATATGAGAAGGTAAATGGTATCAAATATACGCATTATAATATCAAAATATTGTCTAGAAAATATACATGTCAACATTAAAATGTTTTCATAAGTAACATTGAAATTATGAAATTGTTCAGTTTGTGGTATGTGAAAACCTGCTTCCGACAATTCTTCCGTCATTCTATTATTGTTGCTGATTGTCGACATAAATGGTTATTTTCACGCTTTTGTTAATGTAATGCAATGTTTTAGTAATAAGATGTTTTGTTGAGTGTTCTTGACTTATAATTGAATAATTTACGGAAGTTAATAACATTTTCGTCAAAAAATTAGCGTTGGAATTAAACAAGGTAATGTCGCCAGCCTTTTAGACATTCTACCTGAAGTCTTATTACTACAGGTAGAGAACAGTCTTCTCAGAATACAAACTATTTTAATATTATGTAGTTCTAGTATTCTGTTGTAGGTATAAATAAAGTTAGTAAATTTTTTATTGAAATTATAAAAAAAGCGTTCGTAATTTTGCTATGTAATTATTAGTTACTTATGTGTAATATCTATTGAAACCAAATTTGAAAAATGAATTAACTTGCCTTTTATGTAAAAACATGTTTTAAATATGGCGAGATAAGTGAAATCTGAAATCTAGGTTTAATGGTATGAGATTTTTTAAGTACCTAGACAAAGATTTTAATGAAAACACTTTAAAATTTCTGCTGTTCTAACCAAGCCTATTAAAAAAAAAACTACATTAAATACTTTGTACTTAATAAATCTAACGTTAAAGTAAGGAAAAGTCTTGACCTCTGACCAAAGGTACCTAAGTCGTCATTTAATATGAATAATTAGATACATGTATATATATGGTTATGTAAGAGGCAACCTTTCACCCTACACAATATCATCAATATAATTCTGATGAGTATTCCCATTCCCAACGCACGACGTTCCCATTACTTCTAATAATTGTGATCATTTATTTGATGTTACATTGCATTTATGAATGTCGTTGGCTGACACATTCATATATTATAATGAAAATGTTTATTTTTATTCAGCTTTCAATTTTGATGATGTCGTAGAGTAGCTAATATCTCTTTTAAGGCTCACAGCTGTGTCGAAAGCATACAGTATCAGCTCTCTTCCAAGGCTTACAGCTGTGTCGAAAGCATACAGTATCAGCTCTCTTCCAAGGCTTACAGCCGTGTCGAAAGCATACAGTACAGGAATTCTGTAATGTTCTGTGGATAGGTCAAACTATGCCGTATAACATTTGGATAATAGTTAAGAGAAACGTATTTAGTATCTATACTGAGTCAGTACAAAAGTACGTTTAAGTGTCAACAAACTTAAATTATTTTAATATTATTAATAGTGGTTCATGTATTTTAAAATAGACGAGGTGTAGTATGTAGAACTTGAGTAAGTAACTACTTATAATATTTTGTTAATGTGTTACTTCAATGCCATTAAATTATTCTATTCTATATTTGAAACCTGTTAGGTTTGTTACAAATGTAATTGCAGACTGTCCGCCATTTAAATAATATAATTTCCTACCTTAATTCCCAAATATTAAGGTAATGAAATGCGCCACGGTATCAGATATAAATCGTGATCTAGAATAGCACATAGGCTACTTTGTAACTATGCATGCAAAGATATACGGCATTGCATAAACTAGCAAATAATAAAAGCCTTTAAATTTTACAAACTACGCTACCACTGATTTAAGACCGTCCATTGTACAACATTGTCAAAGTTTGTAGTACTTATTTAAGCTGAAATATTATGAGCTATACTTACAATAAAATATGTACTATCTCTCTACCAATATTGTACCTTGGGTGGCCTGTCACCGATTTGGGAGAGTAGAGCCGTTTGGGAACAAGCATTGATCACTTCACTGCATCAAAGGATCTGTCAATCAAACTCACTCATAATGACAAACTATAATACCATAGCACAGAATAAAACCATAGTGTGTTTCGTAATATTGTGGACCACCATAATGCAATGAAGCGTACTCGTATAGCCAGCCCGACCCTTTTTGAGAGATTTTTACCTTCAGAATGTTAGAAGATAATGCCGTGGACAATCTTTATTTAAGATTTTATGATGTTCTATCTAAATAAATAAAATTAATAAGATTCATTTCTGTGTTGCGTTCTAAAGCAAATACTCCCAATATAGCACACCAGTAACCTGCCTTAGAAAAAAGTGTTAGACGATTTTTATCAAATTCCTTTGACTATACAACATGGAAGGAGTGGAGGAAAACACCTACAGTAAAACAGTACAGGCTGACTGTACTAAAACGGCACAAATTCCCCATCCTCTTTTTTACGCAGAATTATACATATTATTATTTTTTTTAGCAATCATTTTAGTGAAATCTCGATTCAGCTTTAGAAAATGGAGCATCCCTAACAATGACGGCGATGGTCTACCGTAAGTCGTTAACCTGTACCCACGATTTATCCCCATGAAACGTCATCTAGCCGTGGCTAGTGGTACTCTCGACCTCCTTGAGAGAGTCCTTACTGCGATGGTCTACTAGCCGGTTGCTAGTAGACTACCGCAGTAATTTACTGGTGACTAGTGTTCAAATTCCATGCTAGTACCCTTGAATTGTTTGAACGTCGGTTCATCACCAAGATCCTGTAGAATTTCTCTGCTGGACATGAGTATCCCCTAAAGGGTGCCATGAAAACTAATCTTGGTCCACCTCCATCCACTGACCCTGAGGATATACTTTAAGGTATCAGCGATCCATCAGCGTCGTCGTCTGCTTTGTGGACATCGTTTGAGAAACTTTATTTCCCAATTTCATCGTTCGAGAAAATTTATTGGCCGTGCTCATGATATACCTAGATCTCCACTAAAGTTTATATTCTGGTATTGTGGGTTCGAATACCGATCGTTGTATTTATTTATCGAATTTGTTATTCTCCTGTTGTTACCAGTAGCGGCAATGGGCCTTGCAAACTACTTGCAAAACGGGGGTAGGTGCCAAATGTAGTGTTTGGACGTACATCTGACTAGCCCCTACTTGATACCTTCAAGTAGCTGAGCACTGTATGAATCAGAGGATTTTCATTATGGGAAATACAGTCTTGTGTTTTTATGTTACGACGAGACAAACATGTATACGGCCCACCTAAAGGAAATCAATTACCGTCACCAGCTGTAACGCTGGGTGTATAATGCGTTGCCTGCTCTGAAGGACTATTTTATTTTCATGCGGATCTTGTATAATTCAGCGGTAACATCTCAGAATGCAGCTCATTCCACGCGTGTAGTTATATGTTGCTCGATTAAAATTATTATTATTATAGTATATATAGTCTACTCTGCAAAGTTCATGTGAACTTTGCCTGGGCCATCACGATTGCGCTTTCACTGCCAGCTCCCAACTAATTGTTCACGACAACGTCACGACAAGAACTGAGTGCTGACATTGTTGACTCAACGATGATGGAGCTGCCCAATAAGCGATGTCTTTGTTTTGAAGATTGTAGTCGTGATAATAGTCTTATTATACCATTATAAGAATCGGCCATTGTAGACGCTATCCGAATAAGGTACAAATATCCCACAAAAGGGGAAGAGAGATGTATTGTCAATTTGCCATTCATAAATTTAAGGATATACTTATAAACAACTACTCAAGATTTTGAAAGCGTGTCATTTCAAATTCAACAATATAAAATAAAATATTGTTTGGCTATAATTTAAAAAAAATGTTAATTCTCGAATATCAGCCAGACGAAGAATTGTTTCAAGTAATTAAATCGGAACTCGGTGGAAGAGGTAATTTATGGTAAAAGCCCCGTTTTCCGCACAAAGCGATACTTCAGGTTCAGGTTAAGGTTTTCTTCTCCAATAAATATAATCTTGGAGTCTTCAAATCGAAGGTAAATAAGTGTGTTCTAGACAAGCGTGTCACGTCTTCGATCACATCGACACTTTCCATCAGATGAGATTGTGGTCGAACGCCCACATCTTAAAATAAAGATTCATTTCATTATTTTAGGGTGGCCTTAAAATCGGCCCCGTCACTGTTATTCATTAGTTTATTAACCTATCTCAATGATATTATAACTTCAAGCATTGTTTATAGTTTTCTATTATCGACCTCTGTGCCGAAGTGGGCGAAGGTCCGCCTGAGACGCAGAAGGTTGCGGGTTCGATTCCCGTTACAAATGTTTGCATAAACAAATATTTGTCTCGGGATCTGGATGTTTTCTATGTATAATATGTATGTATTTACAAAAAAAAAGTATATAAGTAGTATATCAGTCATGTAGTTCCCATAACACAATACTTTGGGGCTAGATGATGCTGTGTGAAAAATGTCCAGCATTATTATATTATATTATATTTATTTAAATTAGAAGAACATCTCCTGGAGTTTACTTTCGTCATCAACTATGAGTCACCAGCATTCTGCTGATGATAGTGACGTTAGCATTGCTGACGTCACACTTTTTAAAGACCACCTTCTGCTCCGTCATATTGTATCCTCAGAGGTTGCAAATGTTAGAACCCTCCCCTAAGATACAAACCGTGTAATGTGATGCACTGTACGAATGAGGAAACCTCATGATTTATTCATTAGATTATTTACTTTCGATTTGGTTTGTCGGGATACTGCTTGCATGACATTGTCCAACCTAGCACTTTCACCTTCGAACAGCCTTCGTTATCGGTAGTCATTTATATTATTTGGGAAACAAACAACTTGAATAATAGCTAAACTAGCGAAATATCCTTTGAAATAATAATGAGCAGAAAAACAGATAGAGAAAACAAACCAAAAATAGAATACTTAAATAATATATATATATATATGGTCGCCGTGGTGGCCATTTTTCCAGGGAAGTTAGAAATAAACTTTGACAATCACATATAATTTAGTTTATTTAAAATAATAATAATAATTAATAAATAAAAAGCATTTAATTTCTTGCAAACAACCTTGAAATATTTACATTTTTTTTCGTTAGTATGTATTGTGTTTAATATTGAAGTATCTGTAGTTATATTTTATATATATATTTATTCTGCAAGAACCCCTTCACAGGTGAAGGCCTCCTCCAAAGATAGCCATTGGTCTCGGTCTTGAGCTATTTAATGCCAGTGTGGGCCAGTCGTATTTAAAATAACAACTACATATTATTTTGAAGTCCCTGATGTAATGCCACTCAAAAAATTTGTAATATTATTATTACACAAAATTTATAAGATATTAAAAGTAAAAAAACCGACTTCAAAAAAGAAAAATCAACAAAAAATGTTTCGTCTAGTCGTGATTCCATATTTAATCAGTTTTACGGGAAATCCAGCAATATCTCAGCAATAAAACTTATAATACCACCACCTCAATACAACAACAAAAAACTACATAAAAATCGGTTAACAATTGGCGATATCAAGTAACAACTTCAAAAATATCATAGCTATCACAATGTTTCCAGAGGCGAGAGATTATTTTGATGAGTCTGTTTGTAAAGAAAGTCACGAAAGATTGCTCTCGAGTCGACAACTCAATTACTATTTGTATTGTAAACCGTGACCATTGTGCCCGAATTTCGACCATCCTGTTTGAGGAATTTATAACGTGCCTGAGACTCATTGCTGAGACTCGTAGCTGTAATCTTTCATCAATGTTTTTTATTATTTTCGCTCCAAAAGCGGCGTAAAGTGTAATGGTCTTTTTAATGATTTCTCTAGTAAATAATCTACTTACAAATCTTATGCAGCTCATTGCTGAACCTTTGACCTTCCGAGGTTTCATGGAGCTCAATGCGTTAACTTGAAGCTATATTATATTGACATGTAATATGCTTTTAATTAATCAATTTAATTACTCTTATTGTAAAAACGGGATGTTTCACGTACCGCACTATCGGTGAAAACACCGACTAAGTTTCGACTCATTCCGAGAGTCTTCATCAGGGTGAATGATCGTGCGGTACGTGAAACATCCCGTTTTTACAATATAAATAATCAAATTCATGATAGTTTTTGGAATAAAATTTAATCACTCGTCATCAAACCAAAACCCGGTCTTGAGCTCACCATGTGCGAGCGTCAGCATAACCTCGAATAAAGAGGCATTCCTCGTAGCGCACCCAGATGAAGCGCACCAAGATGAAGTGCACCAAAGTACTTCCACATAGCGCACCAAAACGGGTGCGCTTCATTCAGTAGGTATAAATGTTAAGTTTTTATTCCTCGTTGCGCACCAATGATAAATTAGGGTCTAGTGATGGGGTTGTTTTTCATTTAATTAGTAACCTATAAGTGGTAATTTATAATTGGCCTTCAGCTGACATGTAGGTACCCATGTATATTTATAAACAATAAGTACAAAATTAAACGTGTAATCACACAATCCGAAATTCGAGAATTTAACTTCACCTAGTTTTCACTTTTACTTGTGTGAAGTTCTACCTTATGTCACTAAGAAAGCATTGTTGCTCTTTTAGCCAGCAATTAAGTAAAAGTTTTTTTTGAAGAGCGTGTGAAATGGTGTACTCTAGTGTTTGGTCTAGGTAATGACCTCTCATTGAATAACTGTTTGCTTGGCTCATAAAAGGCTATTACCTATGTGTGAATTCATAATAGCTTTGGCAGGTGCATTCATTCGCATAATATTATGCTTGTTACAATGTTCCCGTAGCCAGCCGCGAGTATAACACTCAAAGGCCGTCATTACTAATACAACTGCAGTTAGTTTAATTTTGTACGTTGATTTCTTCCGTTGAACATACGGTTTCCTCAAATCAGTCCTGTACTTATCCACTATAGTATCCTCTATATATCCTCTATTTGCCTACTTGACTCAATTGACTTATTAAAAAGAAATACGGAATCACAGTTCATGTTAAACATTTTAACTGTACCTACCTATATTCATTGACCTAAGGTATTAGGTAGGTATATTATGCTTTAGGCCTATTAGAAAGGTTAGCCTTTCCAATAGACCTAGAGAATTTTAAGTCTAAGATATTTCAAACCAATTTAAATGTTTGTAAAGATTCACTTAAGTGCTTCAATTATAAACATTATTACGTATAAAATAATGCTTAGCATCGCCATGATGACCTCACAGACTACTGAATAAATAGTGATTACGGATAGCATGACAGACCACAGTGAAATTGTAATTTCACTTTCTTACACGTACTTATTTAAAAGATGCACCCAAATGTAATGGAGTTGAACTAAAGCCCACTGTCCAATGAAGCATGGACCGCAACGTTGAGAACGGTCTTTACGCCTGCCCTTTTTGAAGTTAATAGTTGGATGATATCATAGCGTAGTATCATCCAACTATTTACTTAAAAAAAAAAAAATCTATAACGAGAAGTAGGTTCACTTTTTTACGCTAAGCACTGGTTTATATTAGGAAAAATATCATCGAAGTTCTTTCGGTCACTTTGTGTATATCAGAATGCTCTTTATTCTATTAAATGCAATTATGACGCGAAATATCTATGCGAGAGTAATCTTTGCCCCCCTACACTTTTATGAAGAGACGTTGTAGTCGCATCCAGTGGGCACTGGGCCTTAGTTTCGAAATTCGGAAGCACGAGCTTGGAATGGACATTGCCGATTTGCCAAATGCCAGTCATTTCGACTTCACTTTCGATGATGTTTCGAGAGCTTTGTCACAGAGTAAACAATTATATTAAATCAGTCAAACATCTGATTTCGAATAAATGGATGTTTGTACTGTATATAATTTTATTAGAACCACCTTTACAAAGAGATTAAATGAACTATGGCTCTGCTATGGATCCAAATGGCATAATATGTTATTTGGTCCAACCAAAATTATTTAACGATAACTATGAAATCCATCTACCTATTATTCGTCAACTTCAAGTTTATTATCAATCTGATTGTAATTCAACGTGGTGCTTTTGCCTTCCGATCGCAAATCGACAGAATATTATGAGAAAAGAGAAAAGTGCAAAGAATAGCTGGTCGTGGGAAACCATCACAATAGCTCCGGTATGCCACGCTGTTTCACAGTATTTTCTAAGTTATTATTAAATTCGCTGTAAAATCATTTATTTTACTGATCAAACGAATAATGTTATAAACACCCAACAATCACTTATATAATATTACGTATTCCCTGTGCCGTGGGTATCAGAAACGAAGATATACCCGGAACAAGTACCTGCAGAACATGAAAACATTCAGCCTTTATTGGCAATAGATACTCACTTGCTTTATCTACGACTAGCTACTGCCCACGGCTTCGCCCGTATGCAAAAAAGTATGAAAAGTAGCTCTTACCGTTAAGGCAGCGTTTTATTCGCCGACTTTCGTTTCAAAATTGGTCTCCACGAAAAACCCTTCCTTTAAAAAAAACTCCCCTAGTATTAATGGGATAATGTAAGATTTTTTTAAATTGGATGATTTGTTTTTGAGATTACGTTCTACATCAAAATTTACAATCTTTACCTTTATAATATTAGTGTAGGCAAAACCTATATGTAATTGATTTAAGTTTTTCTCTTTCTAGGTGTACCTGATCTACCTGGTGGCGTTTGCAAAGTGTCGATGTGACCACACCACAGCTTACAGTAGCACGAGCGGTAATGGCCAGTTTGGAGAGCTGCTAAAGCCGCCTCCGCCGCCGCTGTCGCAGATCCAGCCCGTGCCGTTCCATGGAGGAGCGGGAAGATCACAGCGGCAAAGCGCCGATATCGGCTACCAGTACCCACCTCCACCTCCACCGCCACCGACCCAAATCTCACAAATCCCTCTACCATCAGACTTTAAATTCCCAGCGCCATTCTATAAACAGTACAACTTCAACTTTGTTCCCCCTCCACAACCATTCACAACAACTCCTTCACCGTCCTTGTTTCAAAAAGTCTCCACCTGGCTTTTTCCGTCGCAGCAGACGAGCTACAACTCCGTAGGGTCATATGACAATAATAACATAGGACAGATAAAGAAAGATTGCAACCCCTGCAATTTAGTGCCATGGATACCAGTTATAAGATATAACTTAGGAGCTAAAACTAATCAATATCATAGTAATAATCCGACCTACGGCCCACCGAGTCCAACCGCTCTGGCAGACAGTGTCGCAAAGTTCCAGTCACAACCATTTCTGCAGAAAGATGTAGGTCAAAAGCCACCACAGTTATCTCCAGGGATTCCTCATGCAGTGTATGGTCCACCGACATCAACATTCAATAGCTACCCCGGTGGAGGAGCCATAAGTTCTACCTACGGCCCTCCAAGTCCAACGCATACTATTCCATCACAAAATCCTATTAGCTCAACATACCTTGCATCTAGTTCTCCATACTCTGTCCCGAGCTCAACCTACGGAATGCCCAGTTCTTCAATTGGGCTACCGAGTTCCTCATATTTGCCTTCATATTCCCAAGGAGTATCAATAACGTCTTTTAACACACCAACTTCTAGTTATCGACCACCCACGCCATTGTATACAACACCGGCGGCATCATATCAATCTCCATTCCCATTGACTACTTTTAGACCTCCTGTTACCCCATACTATGAACCAGGAACGTTGAATAACGACTTGCCTCAACAGAATGATATTGAAATTCTAAACGAAAGTGGACCATCAGGAGAACAACAACTACCGAAGGTGGCCCAACCCACTGGCTTCAGAAATTCTTACGGCGAACTAATCTCTAATCCGTATAGTTTAGATAGTCAGTACCCTGTGTCAGCCACAGCAGCAGAATCAACGAAAGTGAAGACCCAGGTACTGCCAAATGACTTTTCAAGACCACCAAATCATTCATTGTCATTGGCGAATCCTGCACCCTTTACCCTGAATAGGGGAAGAAATATTCACACTCTACAACCAGTTGCATTGCCAAATCTGAGTGTATCTCCACTTCCACCGATATTTAACGCACGACCTTTCAGACCTATAGCTTCCCCATTTCCGTCGAACTTTTTGCAAGGTATCAATCACATGCAACAAAAACCAAACAACGTTGATGTAGCTCAGAGCATTCCACTAGCAGAGTATACACATTCAGTTGACTACCCAACAACCTTTGTCCAGTCCCCTGTTATCGATATAGAATCATTGCAACAAAATAATCAAACGAAGGCCTACAGAAATATTCCCAATCACTTTATTATAGA
Organism: Perizoma affinitatum; assembly: GCA_961405105.1. NCBI lineage: Eukaryota > Metazoa > Arthropoda > Insecta > Lepidoptera > Geometridae > Perizoma > Perizoma affinitatum. The sequence goes on along the minus strand of OY560194.1, from coordinate 12,768,423 downwards.
TGAAATCAGAGACATATCTTCGCAAGCTTCTGAAGATCATATACAAGCAACTAAAACTATACCAGAAGCTAGTTTTGAAAGTACAGGAACAGAAGTTGGTAATGAGATTTATGATACAGGGTTACCGGCAGACTTGAACCCCAACTCTTATGTTCCTCAAAATCATAAACCAAACTTTGGAGATTTGAGAGGGTATAAAGATGAAGATGTAGATAAATATAGAACTGAAAGTAATTTACAGAATATTGATTCACCGTTGTTGTACCTCAAACCAAGTGCACCTCATAAGAGCTTTGGTAATTTTGTTTTTCCTGTATCAACACCAGTAAATGACAATGAATTTGAAATATATGACGATATTCCACAAACGACTCCATCTCCACAATCTCCTACTATTACTGCGTGGGATGAGAGCAGGAACGACTACAGCGAAGGTTTGTCTCCTTCACCAGTACAAAGCAATACTTATCAACCAAAAATAGTTCAGATTATAGTTCCATATACTACTGGCAAGAAAGAAAATAAAATCACTGGCTATGAACAATCTCAGCAGTGGGATGATATATCAAATGAGAAACTCCAAGCTAGGAAGATACCATCAAAACCAGATTTTCCATATTTGGCATTTACTGAGAATTATAGTTCTCTTCCAACAACTACAGAAGAGCCTATACCGACTGTGACAGAAACTTATGATGAAAGGTTAACTTCTGCCGCTATCCTTAATGATCTCTACGACGTTAAGGAACCACCGTTTGATATCGTCAAGTTACAGCACACGATTGACGACTGGACCGTGCAAGAATATTCTAAATATAAGCCTCCACAAAAGACTCGCAGCAGTGAAAAATACGCAAAAAAAATCCCTGATGAGTATTTCACAACAACAATTCCAACAAATTTCGCAACTGAAACAGACAATTTCTACGATTTGTATGACCACGAAGGATCAAGCAGTAATCATCATTCGGTAACCGATAAAAGTGATGAAGAATACAGGCCTCGTAAAGAATACAATAATATAGAAAAAACAAAAAGTAGATACAACAGTGCTAAGAATGAAGAGCAAGAAGAGATACACAAGCTACATATTTATACTGCAGCATCATCTTTCCGAGCTACGACCACTAGAGACACTACAACTATCACCACACCTGCCCCATGGGGTAAAATACAGACTTCAATATCACCTTTGACCAAGGAAAAAGTTTATGTGGTCACATCGAAGCCATGGCGGGAAACACGAAACTCGTCTAAAAACTGGTATGACGTAGAAACTTTCGGATCTATGAAGGCGAACGTAGATGCTGATACACCTGCGCCTGACGTGAGATTCAAGTCTCCAAGGTTCATGCACCGGCCGTCATTTGGCTTCACGTCCGGGGGAAAGGTCGAGTCTGCTAAATCGGATTCATCTTACGGTTTCTCAAGAAGCTGGTTCCAAAGCAGTAAGTTGTTTTCTACAAATTATTATTATTATTAGCTATTTCTTAATATTTTAAAAGCATTAGAACTCCTTGTGAAGAGCTCGTCTAGGGAAGTACTACCACCATACCTATTTTTGCCGCCAAGCAGTAATGCTCGCATTGCTGTGTTCCGGTTTGAATGGTATCAGTGCCAGTAAAATTACAGGCACAAGAGACTTTCACCCGTTATATCTCAGGGTTGGCAACGCGTGAGTGATACCTCTGGTGTCACAAGCGTCCACATGTCACGGTAACCGCTTACCAACAAGTGGGCCGTATGCTTGTTACTTTAGTTGCATATAAAAAAAAGAATGGGACCTTCTAAAAAAATATATTTCGGCTATACCACGTTCTTGACTATTCTCCTGCTGACCGACTCCTGTTATTTCGTTGATCATTTTGATACCATACGAATTTGCGTCCGGCGCTTTTTAACCGACTCCAAAAAATGGTTGAGGTTGAAAAATTTCACTATTCGGCTGTTTTTTTATCGTGTGTGTATGTTACTTGATATATTTGCCAGATGTTACCCGATTTTAATGATTGCTCATGTGTTTTACGGTCCACGAAACATCAGCAGGAAGGAGAATAGTAATGTAGATGCGTGGTATAGTCCTAACATATTCTAAAAGGTATCAAACCACGATAATGACAATTATATTTAAAAAAAATACACTTACCAACACATACGCAGTCCGGACGCCACACTAGGACCCCACACAACACCCAGACCCTGAACAAATCGTTTCTTAATATCCTTTGACTAAGCGTTCAGCTTGTCTCGGCTTCATCTGGGCCTTCCATGCGTCGTCAGTTTAGTATTATCCAGCTATGTTGTTGGGTTATTCTATTTCGTCGATCATTCAAAATACGGCACACAAATCCGACTGACTCCTATATTAGGTTCGCGATATTTTCGTAATTAGGTACCTAATATAATAACAAATATTTTTAATTGTTTCAGTAAACGAACTGGAGACGAAAAATAACAGTACGGCAGCACCGGAAACGACTCGTCAGAAAGTTACCACTAGCTCCGACGAGGTTCAGTTCTATTAACTATCTCCAAAATCTTGTCTCTGCTTTTCTGCAATGTTTTTTAAACTATGTAATGTTGCCACTCTCTACTCCCGCACCTACTCGTAAAATGTAAGTTTTCACTTTTTAGTTCACCTTACACCTCTCACAAAGTATCTTTTGTAATTTATATCCTAGTCTCTACTAAATAATCTTGAACTTCAACTTGCATCATCCTTTCTTTTAAATCAAAGTTTCTAATTAGTAGAGTACTAATTCATTATCATTCTATTTTTATCTTAGCAGTCTACACTGTAGGATTCCCTGTGTCGTGGATATCAGGAACTACAAGTACCATGGTACAACAGCACCCAGACCTTGACAAATATCTACAGAACATATCAGCATAGTTCCGAAGCGGGAATCGAAATCTAATAAATAAGACTTTATTAATAGATATACCACAATTATTTTGTCTAGGTAATGCCAAAAAAAGTGATATAAAATTTTTCTTTCAGATTACGGACAAATCGAATCGACATCGATATAAATAAGTGTGGCCTTGAAGCGATATGCATCGGATTTGCAATTGACTTCCTAGTGATTACCGACACGCAAGTAGAAAGTGGACAAGTGTTTATCAAAATATGAACCAATTAAAACCATCACGTGCAGTGAAACACTATAAAGTGGTACCAGTGTGGTGTAACTACACAAAACATTTTGTTTTAAAATAAGTGACAAATATAATGAGACTATTTTAGGTGTAAGCGGAAGAGCAAATTAGGAAGAATACGAACATGTACAAGTTTGTTCTTTTTAATTTGATCAAAATATACAAATAAGAAGCTACTTAAATAATTAAAGTACTTAGATTTAAGTGTACCAAAGCAGGACTTATATTTTCTTATATTTAGAAGCAGTTTGTTCTTGAGATTAATTAAATTTTGTAACTATCTAGCTGGTATCAGAAGAACCATTTAGACAACTAGTAAGGTATTATTTTATTGTGTTTTTTTTTATTTTTTTTATTTTCTCTTTATTATAATTATAATGAAAGTTATAATTATAAGAAAGAGAAAAGAAGCACCATAATTCGATGTTTCTTTTACATTTTGTATTTGCATATGAAACTTTATGATACTTAAGACGTTTATACAACCATGAGACTTGATCATTTTAACAATTTGTAAATATCATATAGAATTATGTAAATAAACGACTATGTAATCCTGTTTTCTTTGTTTCTTTTACTGTATTTGCACTGTTTTTTATTTTTGTTCTTACGCGTTAACAGCCTCTGTTGCTTCAGCCTTTGTGTGTTTCTTCATCTTGAAGTAGATGAACTCTCCACTCCATAACACGACCGTTATCATTGTGACCACATTCAATACGATAATTGGAATTTGGTATGACCCTGACGCTTCACGAATACGACCTGAAAATGCAATATAAATAATTATAATTTACCAGCAATAGCTTTGACTGAAGAATCAAAAGTAGAATGTATGCCTGCCTGTAGTGACTTCGGAGAAATTGGAGATACTTATAAAGCTTGGTGTCTAGACAAATACCACTTTCTGTTGGCGATAACGCATGCGGAAAGATTTAATTGTATGAAAATTACCTTAGCTGTAAAAATATCACGTGACTTCTTCAATGTTTTGCCTTGACAAATTTGCGTTAGCGTGAAAGGAAAACTAAGAGTGAGGTATTTTTCTAGACCCTCTATCTACAGGTACAATGACGACCTTAGTGGATCGTTGGGCTAGTAGCCGGCTGAGACGCAAGAAATGCGGGTTCGATTGCCGCTGCGGGACAAATGTCTTCATGTTCTATCAATATGAAGCCAGGACTATGCATATGACTATAAAAAATAACTGAAGATGTCCAACACGGGGAGTGTGAGGGTGTTTTTTTTTCAATCTATCGATCTTCAAAATTTGGTTTTCATTAGATATCCGCCGTTATCTCGTTCACAAGTTTGTTGATAATCTCAACCCACAACTTTACTCAGTTGATTAAAGTTGTGTTTAAACCTTCATTAACAGAATTCAGCAATTGTACGGTAGCCCGAGTTACAGCCGGAGAGGTAAGAGGTAAGTAAGTTTTTTTTTTATACAAGCAAATTGGCAAACTATACGGCCTAACTGGTAAGCGGTAACCGAAACCTATGGACGCTTGCAACACCAGAGGTATCAGCCTGAGAGGCTGGGACATGACTAGTGAAGTCACATGTGTCTACAATTTCACCGGCACTTCCCTTAAAACTAAAAGTCTCATGTGTAATGCGAGCTTTACTGCATGGCGTTGAGTTTTTGTCTCACCTAAAAGAGATCCAATAGTAATAATAGTAATGCCATTAAAGAACATCTGGATGCCGGATGCGAAGGCCAGCCGGTCGATTGGGACGTAGCTGGGAATTATCACGTTCATATATACCGTCCGGACTCCCTTAGTGATGCCCATGGCGAGCGAGATGAAACACATCCCGACAAATGTGGCGGTGAACAGCATCACTGGAATTTGAAAGTTAAAAACAGTTATAAAAACAGTTAAAGTTATTCATTAAACATGTAGCATAACAACACCTGAGACGACCTCTGTGGCGCAGTGGGGGAAGACCCGCCTGAGACGCAGATGGTTGCGGGTTCGATTCCCGTTGCGGGACAAATGTTTGCATCTGCAAATATTTGTCACGAGTCTGGGTGTTTTCTATCTATAATACGTATGTATTTACAAAAAAAATGTATATAAGTAAAGTAGTATATCAGTCATGTAGTTCCCATAACACAAGCTCTGCTTACTTTGGGTCTACATGATGTTGTGTGAAAATGTTCAGCAGCAATATTTATAACAGATTACTTTAGCCTAAGCCGCTACATCTTTGTATAGGAATTTAAATATAACATTCCTACACTTATTGCACACACAAATAAACACTTACATAAAGGCAGAATTAAATGACATTGACAAAGGCGAGCTTAACCCTAAAAAGAGTCTAATCAAAAGAGTCTAATAAAAGAGTGTTATCCGACATGTCATTTAATGTGTATGAAAATGTTTCGTTAATGCATGATTGAACAGGGCAACTATTTCGCGCATCGCGATAATATTGCTTGCACGTCCAGCGTATTATTTCATTCATTTCAGGGGTCTAGACAAATACCTCATGCTTACTTTTCCTTTCACGCTAACGCAAATTTGTCAAGGTAAAACTTGGCAGCTGTCACGTAACATTTCAACAGCTAATGTCATTTCCATACAATTCAATCATTCCGCGTGCGTTAACGCCAACAGAAAGTGGTATTTGTCTGGACACCCCAGTTCGCTTTCGGCGCGGGCGGACGTTACTACTGCACGCGTTACAATGGCTTCGTCAACCCAAAAGCGAAAGCATGACATCATCATCATCATTAGCTCGACTTCACCCACTGCTGGGTAAAGGCCTCCCTCAGTTTGTGCCATCACGATCCCGCTCTAATCTAAACCATCCACGGCCCGGGACATTAACTATGTCGTCGTAAGAAAAAAGTGACTACAAGGGGTCGGTGTCTGTAGGATGGATGATCAAATTTGTTGAATGAAAATTGTCGCATTACCACAGGTCTACTGTATATACAGCTAGCTACTGCCCACGGCTTTACCTGCGTGGTATCCGGATAAAAAGTAGCCGATCAAAAGAAGCGTTCGTAAGAAACGCATTCGCTCGTTTTTTCGTCGATTTACGTTGCCAAATTGGTCTCTACGAAAAACATTTTTATTATTTATATCTCTGAAAGACCATTATAAATATAGGTGACAACATTTTAGAAATCAGATTAATAGATGAAGATTTCTCCTACATACATACATACAATGATATAAACATTACAAACATTACATATTTATAAAATTAGTATTAAAAAAAATATGAGACTCTCAAGTCCTTTATAAACCGAGCGAGGTTATTCGCGTATTCCAAGAAGTAGGGCGTTTGGCCGAGCTGGCTCTTAGCTGGGTTAACGTATTAGCATTGCCATTCAGCATTGCAATGCAGACAGTATTTTGGTGACGCTTCCATCTGGTAATGATAGATCGTTGGCAACGGTCTTTGGATGTCTAGACTGTTTCATAAATTAGTTCTATATAGACTTACATAATTATATATCTGAAAATGTTACTCAGTGTAGATTTTCATATTATGATGAGGAGGTAAAAATGTATAAATAATAAAAGGTTAAAATATATACTACATATCTTCATACCTATTAAGAACTACTTAAATATTTTGTTGCCTACCTAAGTTTAACGAGCATAGTACCTACATCAGTTATATATATATACTTACATAATTATGTATTTGTATTCAGTGTATTTTTTTTTATTATGTTATGTCTAGAACATCCCTTCCCGACCTTCTGCTAACTCTTCCCATGCCATATTATAATATTAGGTAGTCGCACCAGCGTTTCAGGCAACCACGATATCTCCTACTCTCTGTGGGTATCTTAGCACACCTTTCAAAGTTACAAAAAAATATCTAAAACCCCCGATGTGTTTTTATAATCCTATCCTACTAATATTATAAACGCGAAAGTTTGTGAGTATGGATGTTTGTTACTCTTTCACGCAAGATCTACTGAACGGATTTTGAAGAAACTTGACAGTAATATAACTTACTAAAAATAGAAAAAGGCTACATAAGTAAATCCGGGTACAATGCGGGCGAAGCCGTGGGCAGAGGCTAGTATCTCATAGTAACTTGTGGCGATAAAACATATCCTATCGGGCAGAAGTTGCCTTCTGCCCGATAGGGCATAGAACGTTAATGTTAGCCGATTTGATGTATGTATTTCCACGTAATAAACACAAAGTACTCCGTCGCCAACGACTGCGAATTGTTTAAATTACAAGCAAAAATTAAATCCTGGCATTTAAAAAAGTATTTCGCCTCAGTACTGGCATATATTACTAACAAAATGAATAAATTTCAGAGTCCATTCTGTATTTAACAATCATTGATACCGTTTGATTACGAATAGCTTGACCTCGCACGTAATTAGATTGATCTGAAGAATAATGATAATTAATTATACGTGATCATCATTAGAAACTCAAAACCTCTAATTATTTGAACGATAGAGCACGCGCAACTTTGTAGAAGATAATTTCACTTTTCATTGAATATGATCCAATGTTGGCCAATGTTTTTGCATAGTTCCGGATCATTTTATTTTTAAAACGCCACGTGTAAATTAAAAAAAAGGATGACAAATTTATCTGATTGTGGGTATTGTAGGAATATGGAAAGAATGTTGCAACAAGTGAATTTATCGTAGGGCATAGGCTGAAAGTCGTAGAAACTTGTGAAGGGTAGGCTTGTAGCATTTTCCAAAATTCGACCCTAATAGGATGCAGCGGATAGAGGGAGATTGCATAAAAAAACTCAACGTTGACAAAGTAGTGGGGCGTTTCACTTGTTCGAAAATAAGGCCCATTTGTTCATTTAGAACGGCAAATCACTTTCTGTACTTTACCTACTTACACACTATCAGCATTGTGTATAAACACAAGTTCAATAAACTACCTGAATGACGCAATTACCGTTGTTATTGGACCATCGATAATTTTGTTCCAGAAATATTTACTTAAAATAAGTGTGCACCAATGTACATAGGCTTATCGGCGTATGACTTGCACATGTGTTTTATTTGCAATTAATAGTTTTTTTTTTTTGCAATATTTTAAAACCTCGATTATTTGCAATGATAGAAATAATCGTCAGAGGTGTGGCAGTAAAACTTATCTCAGAACCACCTTCAAGGTGTACAAATCGATTGCAAAAAAACACATATCAATTCGATTAGGTGTTTCGGAGATAAATATAATAAGATATAAACACACTAACGACATTTTCGTTATGTTGCGAGTAAAAAAAAGATGAATCGCTACTTCATAATAAAGTCATGAAAATGTCATAAATGCAGTTTGGTAGAAAACTTACCAGTTCTAATAATGATGATCAACAATAAGGCCCCCACATACATAACCCTAGGAGGTTTACGGCACCATTCTCCAATAAACGGTGCCACCAATCGGAACATCGTATCTGATAGTCCTACAACTGCCATCAATTTTGCTATATCACTCGTTTCATACTTCATCATGTCCTTGAGAATGATAGGAAACAGAAGTGAAAAGTTGGTCTCCACGCATGCTGCTATTGACATGCCGAATAGCATATTTACAAATATCGGATCCTTCAAAAGCGTGAGATCAAAAAATGCTACAATGCTTCCCATCATCGTTTTCTTCTCTTCCTTCTCTTCGTTCTTTACTTCTACTTCTTTCACTTTCTTAGCTTCTCCTTCATTGAATATATTGATAGAACTTCCTAGATTTATCTCTTGGGACTCCCACCATTTATACCTCGACTCTGTCAGCGATGTTTCGACTGATTTGTTTCGCACATCTGGGTGTGATATGGCATTCCTTGCTTGGAGACTAGAACTACTGTATAGAGATCTCATTGATAGACTCTTTGATGGCTGCACACCATTTTTAATTATTTCTACCTCGCTTGGTATTGATGGAATTCCTGAAAATTTAAAAGGTAAGCACTGATTACTCTAGTAACTATTTGAAATTTCTGAAAACTATAAATTTCACGTTCAGAAACACAAGTGGAGAAATATTTACCATTTTTGGAAGATCCAGTAACGCTACCATTAATGAGTTGCACATCAGTCTCTTTCAGTGGTACCATTTCTTCCGTGGTGGCCGGAACTTTCCAGTACCATTTCGCTGGCCTCAGCAAACACGCCGCCATGAGTGAGTGGAGACATATAGCACTTAGAATCAGTACCGCGTACCTCCATCCATAGGCGGACATCAGAACGCTCATGAGGAGTGGCATTAAAATGGCTCCAAGCCCTGTAATGGACATGCCAACGCCAATAGCTCTGCTTCTTTTCTCTTTGAAAAATGAATTTATTGCTAGAGTGAACGCTGACATCACTGCTGCAACGCCCATTGCTGAAACAGTAAACAATACAATTATAGAGACCTAATGCTCTAACTTTCGTAGATAATAATATATAAAAGGGTGTAGGGAGTACGCCCCACTATTGTAAGATTCTTGATATATTATCTGTGAACGGAAAAGGAACGTCACTAAAACGACGCCGTCTCCTCGTTCTAGCTTCCTTTTGGCCGGCAGTTGACTACTGGTATCCTAAGACGGATGAGATGTGATAATACACTTTTTATACATACTACAAGGGTTTTTTTCTGGAAGGGAGCTAAATTTAATGGTTTTGGGTGAACACTTCTTTGTTTTTTTTAAACCTGTCCTTTTCGGTGTTCGTGTTTTAGCCTTGTTCTAATATGTGGCATAGTGAAGTTGGCATTCCTACTAATACAATGACAAATAATAACTGATAAAAACCAAACCTCTTACCCAAAACCTCTGTTCTATTTTGAAAGAAAAACGTTATAACTAAGCATACTTACAATTAATAATACTGTAGGATAATATAAACAGCCAGAAGCTAGAAGCAGCCGACGTAAGCATCAGACCAGCTGATATGAGGACTGCTCCTGCGACCGCTACTTTTCTGTATCCAAACCGCCTCAGCAAGGGACCTCCGAAGAAGGAGAGCAGCATCCCTATACTGTGGTTTAGGATTATGACCAGGGTGCCTTGCGTGGCTGACAGACCCGTCTCATCAAAGGCCTCTTGGAATACCAGCCCGAAGCCGGCAATAAGGGGAAGTACCACCACCTGGAAAATTAATATTGTTTTGTTATTGTATTAGTTGTTTTGGTGGGTCAGGTAGGTTATAAAGTTGGTCGTGCGTTTGAATTTCGGCCGCGATACATGAAGTAGACTGAATTCCGATTTCCGAGCCTACGTTAACCTTCCTACTAAGCATTTATCATGTGTTTGATCTCGCCTGTTGCTACATAATTACATAATGACCATCGTTGTTCAACAAATAACAATTTAGAAAAATTGTTCTACACGGTCTAGCGTTTTTTTTACTTGAACGTCATGCTGCAAGAGAACTGCGTCAAAACAAAAGATCAGCGGCCAAACCATCAAGTCTTATTGGAGCGGAATTTGACATTTTTGACTGAACTGAATCTGATAGCCGTATTGGCTTAGTGGGCGATACCCCGACTCGATGGTTATGCCCCAGATGTATGGTTGGCACTCTAGAAACAACAATAAAAAGTCATGGTAAACTGTCTATTAAAATGTATTTAATGAAGACGATAATTATACCTAGGAGCTTACGAATGTTATCTTATCGTGTTTGCTGTACTGTAAATAAATTACTAATATTGAGGACATAGACGGGACTTTATAATATTATAAAAATATCAGGCGTATCATAGAATAAAATTATGATTCACACACTTTGTCTTTGGCAGCAGCAAGTAGGTACATAGTCTTTGTGTAAATGAGAATATGAAATCATTGTACAAACATCAGCTATTGCCAGACTAGGTAAATACCGAACTGATAACCCAGATTGTTATATCATTCATAGGGAAATTTAGAGACGTTTACTTTTGTTCACTGAGATAACACCTGTTGAGCCAATCCTCCGAGAGTATGGATACTTTAATCCATACTAGAAACACTTAAAATACCTATATAGCGTAATTTTAACTTTAAATATACACCTCATTTTATCTCGTCTGTTGACGTTTCATTTTGATCAGATGTAGTTTCGATCAAATTGGAGCCACTTATAAATATAATACCACAGACATTCTATACGGTTCTACAAGCTTGTTTATTTTAGTCTTCTGGAATTTAGGTACTTACATTGTTGAGTGCAAAAGCGAGCGTCACGATCCATCCATATCCTCCATCAGGAGGCACTTTGTCCACTTTCGCCATAGTGTCCAATCACATCACTTGACCAAATCCACAATTATGTCAACAAACTGACAAACAATCCGCTGTCCACATGTTGCTATGCACTGGTATCCGGTCTAACAAAACTTGTAGGACTAATGACCTGCAAGTGGAAACACGAGCGTGTTCTCAGACTACGATATAGAGTTTATTGCTTGTAGGTACCGTGACTCGAGAAGAGCGAGATATGTTCGCTCTCCGCTGGTTCGAAACAAATAGCCGCCAAGTTCCAAGCTGACAGTATTATCGGTTGAATGTATTCTTTGCCATGCCTGTTATCAAAATGTACAGCGTGTTTAATGTTGATGTTCGAAATCGAATCATGACAAATAATGCTATCTATATTAGCTAATTTGGTGACAACATGTCAGAGCACCTTGTAGTACCTCGTTATTTCAATAGAATTTTAAATCATATTTGTCCAAGGTTGAGCGTTTGTTTTTGATGTTTGTGTATTTTCAGTACTGTTTCTGTAGATGAGTTTATTATTAGATCTATGGTAGGTACATACGCCAACCAAGGATTTTGTAGATGAGATTTTTGATGGTACTACATTAAAAACCCTATTAATAAGTACTAGGTGAGTACATTAACTTTAAAAGAAAATCTGTTGTAGAGATTTGGACTAAAGAAATAAATAATAATACTTTTTGGAAACTTAAGTTAAAAATACCTGAGGAATGATAGTAGGTATTCAATATGAATTGGATTTTTGGCTTAGAGTACACAATATTTATAGATAAAATATATGAGCCTCTCCACGTTAGTAATAAAAAAGTGTAATCAAGATACCTACCTACCTTTTAAATTTTATTTTTTTACTTTGTTAGAAGTAAAATATGACTATGTCAATTGTTAAAACAATGTAGTTGATTGCATCAGATCCAGATTTATTGTAGTTATCGTTTGATAAGTTGGTCACGCAGGCTATAGATAAGTAAATATTTGTAGATAATTTATATTTAATTTGTTACCTAACCAGTTGCTTTCGGTGGGTTATTTCCAACGAATCATAAGTTTAGTTTTCGGTTGCATCTGATCAGAAAAAATCCAACGAATTGTTGATCCGTTGCAACTGCTTCATTGAATTGGCCTTAAATATTTGAGATTTCCAGAAATAACACTCACATCGAAATGGAAATGACGAGCAGGTAGGTTTTACGTCCCTAAAGTAAGAAATTACAAAACAATTGTTAGATTATAACATTACATCTTTCAAGCTATAGATACTGGCTCAAAATCGGGATCTAATGTTAAATAAAAAAAAAAAAATAGTCGTTTGGACGAAAGAAGCCTCTAGCGCATTAGAATAATATGGGATGTGTTTTTTTGGGTGTTTGGGTGACGTGAACAGGTAGAGCGTTCACAAAAAAAAACTCCGTTAGGTTTCTTGCTATTTGATAACCAAAAGGCGTTCTATGAGTCCGCTTCTAGAATTGCTGGTTCGGTTTCATTTGCCTGTATATTCTACGCAGCTATCCAACTTGGATCAGCCAAGAAATATCTAATTGCTTGCTGATTCAATCTAATATCTTAACGAACTGGTGCTATTAACATTGGTAGGATAATATTAACTGTTTTATGCTCTTCTAACATTATCGAACACTTTACATTTAATTTTCACTCACAATATCATCACAACACGTCATTGCTAGCGTTTAGTCGCACGCGCACTGAGAAATTTTATTATTTGACCCTATAGTATAGAGTTGGGCCGTTAGCGCGCAGCTGTCTGGTTCCATTGGCCCATTGCCACAGTAATAATAGTAAGTTTTGAGGAACACCGTATTCTGTGAGCAGAGGATATCCACTTGTCAAGGTTTTAATCTAATAAGCCGTCTCATGTGGACCTCAGTGGATTGTCGGATGCTTGAATTAGAGTTAGGTTAAGTTGAAATTGGTTATAACGACTCATTATTTTTTAATGAAGAACCGATAAAGAAGTGCAAAGACAGAAAATAATTATATTAAAGTTTATTCAAAATAGAAAATAAAATACTTATCAATAATTCTACCACTTTATGCACGAAGCTTGGTAATAATACCTAATTATACACAATTTTAAATGGTCTATTAGAGTAGTTTCTTTTACATATTTTTTTTACTTTTGTACCTACACTAACATACGAAAATAAGAGTGAAATTATCTGCCTGGATTCAAGACCGGTCGACCGTAGTCTAAACAAAAGTTCAGTAATTTACTGATTACATTGCATTAACATGTTCGATAGGCTTGTATAAACAATGATAAATCAATCTTTTGTTTTAACAGATGGAACATTGAGACGCAAGATCTGTGAGAGTGAGAGGTCGGTGTCCGCTTCGGGATAAATATTTGCATGTTCTACAGATTTGTTTCGGGATCTGGTTGTTGTAATACCACGGTACTCGTAGTTCCTGAACACAACACGGTGAATAGGGCCAAGTGTATGTATGAGACAGTTTGGGGTTTATTTACTAGTACAACAGGAAAAAAAAACATCAGCATTTACAACTAGAACACAAAATTACAATACTTCAATAACTTATTTGCAAAGAAACATCATGCTTTATCGATAATAATATTTACAGCTGACTTCGCTTGGCTTCGAGATCGTATGTACTTCTCTATACCCCATGAGAGTGCAGTCAGCCAGGTAAATATGTTGAGACAGTATAAAGTTACCCCTGTACTAGCACTGTCTTTGATCCAACCTGAAAAATACGTCAACGTCATTTGTGAATAAATAATGTTTTTTTTACGGGGTCTCAACCCCATAAGACTCAAATAAGTAGGCTCTGTCGAGACTTCTATATTTGCTATTTCTATAATTAAATAGTCTGAGCCTTCTAATCTACTTTCGTTGAACAACCTTGATGGCGCGGTGGGTGAGTTGCCGGCTGAGACGCAAGAGGTGCGGGTTCAGTTCCCGCTGCGGGACAAATTTGTTCCGGGTCTGTGTTGTCTGTGTGGTACCACAGTCCTTGTAGTGCCTGATACTCACGACACAGGGAATCCTAGTGTGGGGTCAGGACTATATATGTGTATATTGGGTGTAAAAATCTTCTAATTGGTTGTTTAGATATTAACTAGCCATAATTAAGAAGTCAAGTTGTTAATAAGCTCTGTAACAGCTAGATCAATTTGGATGAAATTTGGAACAGGATCATATAGTTCTTGACCAAGAATAACACACGTGACGTTTTATCTTGGTACGTACAATGTAGGTGAAGTGACTTAGTAAGAATAGAAGCCAAATGGTAGGTACTCCAGATCATGGAAACATTTGTCCCACCGCGAGAATCGAACCATCTCAGTCGGCCACTCGCCCACCGCACCACTGAGTTCGTCAACATAAAAATCAGGGTTTTATTTTACCTCTAGATGAGTGTCTCTTTAATTTATTAAAACTTCTACTGGTACAGTAAATCATAGTTATGTTGTGTTGGTAAATGATGTTCTTGAAATATAGAATATATTTTAATAATATGGATTAAAATCTGAAACAAATTATAATGATGAAGTGGACACTTACCAACAACTGGTCCGAAGCAAATGTATACAATCCCAGCCGTTAGTAGTTGTATACCAGAGGCTCCTGGCAGCTTATGTAGAGGCACATAGGTTGGGATGACGAGAGCCATGAACACAGTCCGAAGACCTTTCCCGAAGCCGATTATAACAGCTACTACGAGAACCACCCAGTACGATTGACAGTACGCCAGCACTGGAAAGATTTGATGAGTTTGATGAGCCGTTTTGGTCTGTACTCAGACTTATGGTCTGGAGAATGTGGATCAGAACTTGCACGTAGATTTGAGACATTCAAAACGCTGAAGGAAAACATCGTGAGGAAACCAGCATGTCTTAGAACCAATAGTTTGAGAGATAAGTCATCGGCTAGCGTTCCAATTATCGTGCTTTCAGGTCACGCGAGATGCAAATTTATATAATACAAAACATGGGTATATATGCCAAGTATAATATAATTTGCTCTGAGTTATGCGTAGTTGTAGTGTATGATACCCACGACACAGGTAATTTTAGTGTGGAACTATGTGTTACTATGGGATGCTTATAACTACTGAAGATTAGGTTCATCAAGCAGTTCCACTAGAAAAATTGGGCTTAAAACGGCGAAGAAAATAATAATAAAAACAAGTACCTAATTTACAGAATTATTGCTATCCTTCAAGCTAACAGAATGTAGGCTTGAGTTTCAAAAGTCAAAAAAATTGGGGCTGGTGATTATAATCACTGCACAACAATAAAATGATGATTACCTACTCTCCCAATAGACATGGACAGGACACCGAATAAGAAGAAGGAGTTGTTGTCCCAGCCAATTCTACCAGCCACAAATGGAACGCAGAACCTCACGGAAATGTCCACTCCAGCCAGCAAAGACAGGAAGAGTGCCACTTCAGACTTAGTTTTGCCATAATCTCCCAAAATAAAAGGAGTCAGTAGAGAGAAGTTGAGTTCGCTGAAACAAGCTAATGTCATGCCCAGCATCAGATTGACAAATGTAAAATCCTTAAGTAAATCCAAATCGAAGAATATTTGTATCTTTTTCCATAGTGTTAGTTGTTCTTCTTCCTGCTTCTTTACAAGATCTAATTTCTTTTCTTCAAAGACATCGTCATCTTCATCATCGGTTTCATTTATTTTATTAATCAGCAGTTTCATCTTTTCTGTCTGTTCACATTCTTTTTCTTTTAAATAGTCCTCCAGTTTAAGAGATGCTTGCTTCAGCACTTCACTTTCGTAATTGAAATTATTCGATTTCCTTCTGGTTTTAACAGTTCTTTGTGATTGGTTACTGTGATTGTCTTTTAAGTATTTCTTCTCATCAGAATCATCGGGATTTTTGTTTGATTTCTGGGAGATATTGCTATGATTATCTCTGTTGTATTTAACTCCATATTGGCCGTCTATTTTAATGGATTTGAGACTTTTACTACTAGCTATATGTTTTTCTGCTCTATCAGAAATATATTTTGCTTCTGTTGGATCAATTTTTTCAACTACATCTTTATCCTCCGCCTTTAAATCCTGAGGAGCCTTAAGAGTCGGACAATCTTCTATTTCTGATTCAGGAATTTGGGTTTCGAAGGTAATAGAAGTTTTGCGTTTTGGTTTGTAAGTCTCGCGTTCTTGAGCTAGTGCGCCAAGGTTTGATGAAGAGTTTTTTTTAGATTTATCTAGAGCTCCAAGATTAGAGGACAAGTTTTTCTTTGACTTATCACGCTCTTGAGTTAATGCTCCAAGATTTGCCACAGAATTTTTCTTTGATTCATTTAGGTACAGCGTTGATGATTTATGGGAACGGTTTTCTAACAAATTTGTCATTGAAGGTTTCTTTGAGTTCAACCGAGATGTTTTTGCAGAGCCTTCTCTTGAAGACAGCCGGCTCCGTGACTGTCTCGACTGGCTGAAGTAACCATCGTTAGCTCGCAGCATCATGGGAATTCCAGGATCTGTTATCTCATAACCAGGGTTCGCTGGATCATCTTCGTTGTACAAATACTGACTAGAAAATCCACTTAAGTTTTTTAGTTTTGATACTTGACTAAAATATCCACTCTCTGGTTTCTTTTCTGACTGCTGTGTAACATTATTATCAGGTTTAAGCAGTTTCTCTTCGTCTTGTTCTTTTGGCGGGGGTTTGCAGTGCCATTCGACTGGTTGCAGTAATAATGCTCCAGCAACAGCGTTGAGTGATATTCCGCTGATAATTAAAATAGCTCCAGTCTCCCCGAAGGCTGCAAATAGTGCTGTGATAATATGAGGCCATACGATGGGTCCAAGGCCAGTCGCAGTCCATGAGAGGCCCGTTGCAAGTCTTCTTCTGTCCTTCCAATATGTGTTCAAAGCGAGAGCATTCGCTGAGCTGCTGATTCCATAACTGGTACCTGGAAATTTTAAGGAAAGAAACGATGTCTGTACAAGGTATAACATGGGATAAAATAGTTCAAGTCCTGACTGGGATACAGAATAGCTTAAAGGACCAAGATTAACTAGTTGATAAAAATGAATGTGGGACAGACACAAGGATTATAAAAAACCTTCTAAACCTAATTATTGTGAGAGAAAAAAAATTCAAGAATGTTACCGTAGAGTATACTGAAGAATATAAGGTAGGTAGTGAAGTTGTAGGAGAAAGTAGTCAAAATCACTGATATGAAGACAAGAACGGCTCCAGTGAGTGAAACTTGGCGGTAAGTGAAGGTTCTGAACATTGGCCCATTTGCTAATCCTGAAACAAGATAAATAAATAAAATAATAATAACGTATGTTTGTTACTCTTTCACGCAAAAATTACTGAACGGAATTGATGAAACTTCACAGTAATCAAGAATAACACATAGGATACAATTTTTAATGATATTGTGAGATTTGGCCATAATATAAGCATCAAGTAAGTCGGAAAAATTATATCGGAAATTTCTTTATGTATATATTATATTTCTCGGCTAAACCACTGAGCCGTTTGTGATGAAATTTCAATTTCATTTATTCATGCTTAATGTCCTACATACAATGGTTAAACTTAGATCTAGTATAGCTCCAAGTAGGTTAGTAGGTACATCGGCCCCGTCAGGGCATTGGAGAGATAGTAGGTATTAATTTTACAATAATTAAAAATAAATATAATAAATTTGATATGGACATAGTTTGAAGCCTGGAAAAGGTCATACGCTTTTATCAACACACCATGGGCGAAACTCCGGGCGGAAGTTTTACAATAAATTTATTCCATATTACAGCGATTTTTTTCTCTTTATTTTTCTTTTTTTATCACATGTCTTTTATTGTCCGATACGTATAACTTTTTTCATTGATAATTAGGAAGGTATTTATCTATTATTTATCTATTTATTAGGATAAGTAATCGTTATCGAGTGATCGAGACGCACAATTTACCCACTGCCCTAAATTTATATCAGGGCCTGCACCAAGTAAGAAGATACGAACCTAATCATTTTGTATCGTTACTCCTATCATTGTTAACAACGGATAATTATCAATCCAGTGAAATGGTTCATCCATTTTAATTCAACTAATCAAATTCGTAGCTGCGCATTCAAAATCCGCTATGTATTTTTTTTAAATATTGATTTGTTTTAAAAAAAACATGCTCAAGAAAACATGTCTTCCCCATTGTGGACATTCTCAGATATATATTCAGGGAGTAGATCATTGAGTATACCAAGTAGGGGGTAGTCAGAGGCACGAGAAAATATTATATTTGGTACATGTCCGCGTTTTGCAAGTTAGCATTCCACGGTACAGGTTGCAAGCCCATCGCCGCTTATTGGAACACTAACTGTTGGCACATGCCTTCGAATGTTTAGTTCTAGGGCATGCCGGTTTCCTCACGATGTTTTCCTTCACCATTTCGAGCACGTGTTAATGCGCACATAATTTATTCGAGTGAAAAATCCATTTTCCGGATAAGAAGTCGGGGTATCGCCCACTAGGCCAACACGGCGTTTGTTTTAATTTTTTTAAATTTTCAAAGCTTTTTATTAACCGAATGTTTTTTTTGTCGTGTGTGTGAGTGTGTGGTTTCTTTTTTGATGATTCTCCTGTTGTTACATAGAAAATGATCCCGAGGACCCATTTTATTCCTGAGGGATTGCTATTTTGCCCATAAACTTAAAAAAACATTGATCTTATGGGATCACGACTAGCCGAAACATTTTGATGGGCGATTTTTCTTTTTTTTTATTCGAAAGAGTAAGCACAAAAACGTAAGCACATGAGGGTCTGATGATAGAGTACCTGCAGGATAGAAACCTTAAACTTGGGATTGCAAGCGTATCGTGAATATCGCGATTTAATTATTAATAATGCTGGCCCTTTTTTCACACAGCATCATCTAGCCCCAAAGTAAGCAGAGCTTGTGTTATGGGAACTACATGATTGATATAAGAAAGAAAGAAAGAAAGAGAGAAAACATTTGTTTGCGGCGGAAATTGAACCCGCAACCTTCTGAATCTCAGGTCTCTCCCACTGCGCCACAGAGGTCGTCAATATCAATTATCAACTGACTTCAAAAAAGGAGTTTCTAAATTCGTCTATATGTTTTTTTGTGTGTATTTACGCGATACCTTCGCCAATTGTGAACCGTTTTTAATAATTATTTTTAATTTGTGGTACATTCTTAATAATGTCCTAAAATTGTAAAGGTTGCGGGAAGTCGGTGGATGGAGTTGGCCTATGTCCAGTAGTAGGCATCTGTCATGTAGTTCTCCTAACACAAGTTCTGCTTACTTTTGGGCTAGATGATGTTAAAATGTCCAGCATTATCTATTAAGCATTTTTCTAGTGGAAAGATAAAATTTTCGTTTAATTTAATATAGAGTGCATGACGTAAGCGTGCTTAGCCTTAGCGTGCGTTATGCCATTTGGGAATACAATAGAGATGAAAGAGCGATGACGATGGTATCGGAGAGTTACCATGCTTGCGCGTCACGCACCGACGCAAGACGTCAGGGCTGAGTTCATGTTGATGATGGTGGTAGTCTGGGAGCTGGAGATACCGAGCCGCTCAAACTTGTCACGGAAAAGGAGGCCGAATTGCTGGAAAATCGGCAGAATTGCGAGCTGGAAGAAAATAGAAAATCTCAATTTAGTAAACGAGAAAGATGTAGATGTAAATAATGTAAATAATGCTTGGTGGAGCATAATGATGAGACGGGGAATTCACACAACACAAAATAAGGTTTTAGATCAGGTCCAAGATACCAAATTATAGTATTGTGTATTATAATATCTGTGGTATTGTCATCCGAAGTACATAATACATAAAAAGTTTAATTTCGATAAGAAAAATATAAAAAAGTTTAGTCAAAAGTGAAGCTAATATAAGCGTGTTAAAAACATAAGTAAAATCGGCCACACAAATGGAATACCATAATATGATAATGTCACTCCCATTGTCTTAGATGGTCAAAGTCAAAGTCAGTAGGTTTTTATTCATTGAAATCACAAGTATCATATAGAAACGTCAACTTAAAAACTACGTGAATTCAAAATTTTAAAGTGAATTTACGCCGGTTTCTCGCTCTCGACCAAGCCTAGAAGAATCAGGCAACAAACTCTGCTTAGTTATTTCTTTGGTAGATTTTGCGGTACCTCGGTTCATTCATCCAGAATGATGGCGAGATAGATCAGGATGTGAGGAATATAATTGCGGGAGGGATCAAATGGCGACCGGTTATAAGAACTAAATGTGATCCACGAATGCCCCTTAGGCCTGAGGAACAAATTACAAATCGATCATAAGACCTGTCGTTTTGTATGGATCGGATATTGGATATTGGGAAACCAAAGAGATTGATGAAAGAAGAGTGCACGCAGCTGATATGCGAATGTTGAGATGGATGTGTGGAGTTACTAGAATGGACAAAATAAGGAATGAGTATATGGGGAAGTTTGAAAGTAGTGCCAGTGAGGGAGAAGTAGAGAAGTAATAGGATAGCGTAGTATAGGAATGTCATGAGGAGAGAAGAATGTCACATTACGAGAAGAGTGTTAAATATGAATGTGGATGGGAATAAGCGCAGAGGTCGGCCAAAGAAAAGTTACATGCATTGTGTGAAGGAGGACATGGTTAAAAAAGGAGAGACTACTGAGATGATGGCTGATAGAGGAGAGTGGAAGAAGAAAACATGTTGTACTGACCACACGTCATTTGTGATAAGGACAAAAAGATGATGGTGTTTTTTAAGTGTTATGGGAAAAATAGCAATTCCCTCGGAATGCAACTCGGAATCATCAAAATCGGCTTACAGATGGCGAAGATATTTATTGCTCAAACATATACGAGTACCCTAAAGATATCATACCATCATATCCTTAAGTTAAGTTAAGAAGATCCTCTTTAAGTTAAGTCTGTTTGAAATAAATGATTGTTCTTTCGAATTTTCTTTTAAAGAATATGTTCAAACTAAATTTCGAGGAAGGAAGCATTTTTCCATAAAAAAAACCTATTCTTTTATTTGCTCCCGGACACATTAATCTTTTTTAACAAGGTTATAAAAGATAACGGCAACTGACGACTCTGCAAAAATACACTCAAGATAAAAATGAGATTATGCATGTCAATAACACTATATCATTAACACATATAGTGTTTTATACAAGTATGTTTGATTATGAATCATGTAGACTTGCTTATAAGAGTTATTAAGTAAATGTCATGTCAAACTAACCTTGGACAGCAATGTCATTGGTAGATAAAAGATGAGATGGATTGCCTTCTGTATCGCAATTTACCTTATAATATTTGATGATCAAGTTTAATTGACGAGTCCCTCTTGTTTTTATAATTTTTAGTATATAATTACGTACAGTAAGGACAAAAAACCTCTACAGGATCACACTAAGGAAGGCGGCACAACATGTTTTCGTATCCCGCTCTTCCCCTTGTCATCCTTTGCGATGACTTTTACTCTTTTTAGCCAATTATAAATAAATTATATAAAACTGGGTTAAATACTTTATCAAAGTTATAGTAGACTAGGTCACGACTTGTTCCAAATTTCACGTCGTTACGGAGATTATTAGCAACAAAAATACAAATTTTTGTTCCGTTATCTTTGGTAAGGATATCAACTGTTCTGCATAAAGTCTCTTCCTAATTAGGTACAAAAAATACATGATGCCTGAGTACATTAACCTTCTAAATAGTAGCCTATGTGCTATTCTGGGTAACAAATAATAATGATGGACATTTTCACACAGCATTATCTAGCCCCAAAGTAAGCAGAGCTTGTGTTATGGGAATCACATGACTGATATACAACTTATAATGTATTTTTTTGTAAATTCTCACTTATTTTTCATAGAAAACACCCAGACAGAAATATAATATTTGCAATATAGACAATATTTGCAGATCATACAAACATTTTATCCTTCGGCGAGAATCAAACATACAACCTTCTGCGTCTCAGGCGGACCTTCACCCACTGCGGCACAGAGGTCGTCAACAAATTATGCATGTTTAAAATTCAGAAATCCAAACTATATATTCTTACTAATAATATAGTATACTAATATATCATTAGTATGTTATATATTATACTAATATATTATAAGGTATTTAATCAATATATTTATAACAATTCAATAATTGCATTGTTATAAATATTTCGATTATATAATTTATTTAATGGACGAATCCTTTAGTATGAATTAAGAAAATGGAAAATTTTGTGAAACTTTCCGAGTGGGGATGAACTAAACCAGTTTTTACATAACTATTAATCAGATAATTTGTAGATTGCTTGCCATCTCGATAGCCATGGGTTAGTGTGATGGCCCTGCAGATGTTAAGCCTAAGAGGACATTAAACAAGATTTATGCAAAACTTACATTTGAGAGTCCAGCAGCAATGACGATCATCCATCCCCAACCACCATCTGGGGGAATAAACTCTCCGCCCCTTCTCACATTCAGCTTAGACTTCATCCTCTGAAATATTTATAAAACTTGTAAATTCAAACAAAATATTCTCTCTCTAAAACCAGTGTTTTTGTTGGAAAAATCTAAGCGCAACTAATCTCTATAACATTCGCTGAACGAATACAAAAAAATACTGATAACTTGTCACATGTAAATGGCATGAGTACGGTAGGTATTATTTCTTACTAGCTACCGCCCACGGCTTCGCACGCGCGTTACCAAAATAGTATAAGTCACGTAACTGCTCGAAATTTTATTCAAATTGCTTCAAACCCTAAACATAAAAAAAAAAAAATTATTGACCCGCCCCGCCCTCGCACGGGTCATCCAAATTTCCGATTATTCCGGTGGATTTTCCAAAATTTTCTGTCGTACAAACCTTGACCTGACAATTACGAACACAACAAAAAAACAACCAAATCGGTGGAGCCGTTCCCAAGTGATCTTTTATACATGCGGCGATTCATTTTTATATATATTTTATAGATTTGTTGATAACTGACCCGAGATAACGAGTAGCCGACTGGGACGCAAGAGGTACGTGTTCGATTCCCACTATAACACAAATGTTCTCGTAATTCTTGATATCCATGATATGAATAATCCTAGTGCTGAGTCAGCACTATGTATCTAACTACACTATGTATGTAACTATGAAGCTTAAAAAAATCAGGTATAAGGTACCCTACGCATAAATATATCTCTGGATCAATTCAACTCGAATCATTGGTTTGTAGTAGAGCTATTTTGGAGCCACCTTTGATGTTATAGTAAAATACAAACGAAACGCTTGTTGCATTTGAAATCTATAAAAAAGGCTCATTCAAGTTCACGGTGTATAGAGATCATATAGAGGATCACATATAGACCATACAGACATCACATACAGATGACTCGTTGTTTTTTGGCCTTGTCATGTTCATTATATATGATTTACTGGCACTGACGTCACATTTTTATCAATTTCAACAAATAATCAAAACAAAAATCTACTTTAGCGAAAATGCAACTTGTGCGCTAGTTATCCATTTGGATGAACCGTAGCATTAAACGCCACTAGAAATACTTTTTCGTTCCTTTCATAATTCAAATTAAAGTAAAAAAAATAAGCATTTACCGTAAATATCACAGAGCACATGGGACGTCCACTGAAAGAACTTTCTATATGGCATGGTACTAGACTTTTATCGGCTTATCACTATCAAGCGTTGAGCAACGCCCTTCCTTAAGCTATTAACAACTTCACGTGACGCGGTGGATTGGGTTCAGTTGAACAGGGTAATATATTGAGGCCGATGTTGCTGTGTAAACAAGAATAATGTCAACATATAACTTTGTCTCTATAAAAGGCAATACATCGAATCAATAATGTTTTTATTTGAACAGTTGCTACTGAACTTCTCCACTTTTTGGTTACAGCCATACCTTTTCAGACATATTTTAGATTTAATTACCTACCTCTACTTTTAGTTGCCGGCCTATGTCAAAAAAATAGTCAAAATACATTTATTCATTCAAATCACAAGGATCACTTTGAAACGTCGGTTTTATCTACTGCCTGTTCTTCCGCGACCAAGCCAGGACAGAAAGGCAAGAAAACAAGGCTGGTTATTCTTTTTAATGATCCTTTTACAAAACAACGAGTTGGAGCATTTTCAATCCCAAGAGTTTTTATCATCTAAATAATCAGATATTTTATGCCTTTTTATAAAGTTGTAACAACATGTGATGCCTAAACCATTATATTTTAATTGTTTGTGCTAAAATAATAAACTTTTATTTTATTCTAATCTATTCTAATTACGATATCTACTTACCAAATGTGCTACATGACTATTTGCCTTCAAGATGTATAACGTGTCGATGGGATCAGTTTAAGTGTGGTTAAACCGAGTATTTTGTACCTACCTAGAAATTTAACTTTGATAGAGGCCACCGGATCGCTCGAAGCTCGATTTTTTTTTATTTAAGTACTGTACTCTATGGACAATCCTAAAAATCCACTGACGAATTCCGATAGCATCATTGACTTTTCGAAAGAATTTGCCGGGATTCGCGAACGATATTAAAAATTGCTCCCAAATTATCTAAAATTACAGAATACTTAAATAGAGGTTGAATATGTTGAAAGTTATTAGGATCTGGGTATTTTCTATTTAAATTATGTATGTATTTACAAAAAAAGTATTCACTGCAAGCAAAAGTATATAAGTATTATATTAGTTATGTAGTTCCCATAGTACAAGCTATGCTTAGTTTGGGGCTAGATGATGTTGTGTGTCCAAATGACCAGCGTTATTTACCTATTTATTATTATTTAATATAAAATAATAACAATAATTCACACCTCTCTTGAAACACTGTGTAGCCTAAAAGAACAATTGGCAAGTGAGAACCTTTATTTAATAGCTCGGGTGCTCTAGTTCTGGGGACGGTGAATATCCACACCGTTCAACTTCGCTGTGATGTCGGTGGAAAAGTAAAACACCCATAGATTTAGTTTAGGTTAGCACTAATGCACGATTGCACGCTGTCAGCGATAAGACCGCCATTTGTAGGACCACACATCTACATTGTGTTTCTGAATAAAGTGATTTTTTAATTTAATAAATTTTATGGTTGATACTTCAGTTATAAAACAACCATTTAAGTTTGATTTAATAATCAAAGCATTTATAATACTGGTTTCTTCTACGTTCAGTTAGTGACCAGGTTTAAGTAGGTATTGTAATACTTAAAGGTACCTTTTGACTGAACCGATATTTAATGGTGAAAAAAATAGGATTCATTGTGAATGTAGGTTACACGAGATCGTTCAGTGGCACTTTAGGAAGAGACCTAAAATCCCAATCAAGCACACTTTGAACACAATGTTAAAAAGTAGATAGGTTATTGAAGGTGTAACTAAGGTTAATTAATTAATAAGACATTTAATGACTATAGATTTGTTTTTGTTTAATTGTTTACCTGATAAATGGCTAGATTCTACAGCATCTACATACATTCGCACAATATTAACATCGTTTGTATGACCGCAGGACAAATGTTTGAATGACCTGCAAATATTTATCTCATTTCTGGGTGTTTTCTTTATAAAAAAATGTATGTTATGATAAAAAAATGTTTAAGTAGTTTAACAGTCATTTAGTTCAAATAATACAAGCTCAAGGTGCTTATCATTGGGAGGGTTTTGCCCATAATCGCCACGCTGGGCAGGCGGGTTGGCGATCGCAGAGCACAGCTTGTCGCACCACTGACGCTGCTGCCCGTCAGTGGTCAGGAGATTTAACTGTGTCAGTTTAGGGAGGGCTATACCGCCATCAGCCGGTCGTCAGAGCCTCGTTTGTTTCTGCAGGATGTACCGCGTGCAGGTGTAGGTTGACGATTGGAGCAGAAGGTGAAATGTTGCTCCCTTACATCCCCTCAGTGGCGCGTATTGGGAGAGGCCTATGTACAGCGACATTAGTGGACTAATGTGGGCTGATGATGATGAATACAAGCTCTGCTTAGTTTGGGGCTTGATGATGCTGTGTGAAAAATGTCCAGCATTATTTCTTTCTAAAAGTATTTTTTTTTTATATTTATTTTGTACCTACTTACCTACTACATTTGCGATAAATGACTTGACTTGATGTCAGTCGGTGAGAAACTCTTTGTCTCTACGACACAGTTCTAAGTAAACCCATAACAAACACTATTCGGTAGGTATGACTGTTGTGTATTGTGACAAACACGCATTGCCAGCGTGTTTCTATGATGTGTTCATGCTTTGCTCGATTCATTATTATTTACACAGCATTATTTAATTATTTTATGGCGGCAATACGATTACAGCTTATCATAAATACCTAACAGTTAAAAGGCAAGTCATAAATAGATTTAGGTAAAGAGGTGCCTATGTACTCTACGCTAATACAGTTAAATAAGGCTGATAATAGGTAGGTACGGTTTCTACCTAGGCACAGATAATATAATACTACCTAGGTATCTATGTTATGAATAGTATACATAAAAGTAGATCCCACGCAGGTTAGTTGGTAGGAAGATAAGTAAATAAATAATAATAATGCTGGACCTTTTCACACAGCATCATCTAGCCATAAACTACTTAGGTATATTTTTTATGTAAATACTAACATATTATATAAAGAAATCACCCAGACCCGAGACTAACATTTTCAGATAGGTAATACATACATGTATCCCGCGACAGGAATGTAACCCGCAAACTTCTGCGTCTCAGGAGGGCCTTCGCCTAACTGCGCCGAAGAGTTCGTCAGAGGTACCTAGTAAGTAGGTAGGTAAATAAGATATTTTGAGAGAAGACTGATATAATCGGATGCTCGGACGATCAAGGTTAATGAGCAGTCAGTAAACAGTAAGTAATATTCACAGCCCACAGGCAGAGTAAGGTAACCTACCTTACTCTGCCTGTGGGGATTATAGTGGGGATAATTTTCTCATTCAGCCATTGTGATGGCGGAAGAGGGTATGTGGGACTCGAATCCACTATAAACCCGCCTGTGAGCAGTCCTCCGACGAGGTAGGTCAAGATGGGGTCGCGTTAGCATTCACCATCTCACCCCAGCGATGGCCCGTGGACCGATCCGGGCGTCGCCGTCGGCGTCATGGATAGAGTACGGTACAATTGGAATTAAAGTAAATCCTGATATGTGTCAAGAAATTGACTCTCTTGGTATTCTACCCCATCTTAACTTCAACGGTTGTAATATCCCTTTCACGCCTATTGTTAAAAACCTTGGTATCCTGTTTGACTCAAAGCTAAGTTTGATTCCTCATATAAAAGAACTATCTCGTCAATTTTATGCCACTCTGCATTCTATAATCTGTCTGAAACACTTTCTCCCAATAACCACTTAAATATGTATAGTCAACTCTCTTCTTTTACCTATAATCGAGAATGCTACTAGATCTCTCCGAAGAACTTAACAAACTTGATCACCTCCTTAATACCTGTATACGTTTTGTTTTCTGTCTTCGTAAATTCGATCATGTGAGAGAATTCTGCGCTGAATTAAAATGGCTGCCCATTCAGTAGCGTAGAAACCTAAGAATTCTGTGTGTTCTTTTCTCTGTTCTTAAGGATCCCTTTGCACCTGAGTATTTAAAAAACCGTTTTCTTTTCCTGTCTGACATACATGAAAAACTACAAAGGTCTTTTGAGAATATCCTTCTAGACACCCCTGAGCATTGCACATCGTTCCGTGGAAACTCTTTCTCTGTCCGGCTCTGGAATAAACTACCATTTGAAATTAAAAAGGTAGACTCTAAAGAATGCTTCAAAAGATCAACTCGCAAACACTACCTTGATGAGTTGTATAAGTATAAGTGCCTATAGATATAGAATTATATATATTAATTAATGTGATTTGATTTATAAAATAATATCTATTATATGTATAAGCACTCTTACCGCCAATCACACCATATTTGGTTGGCTGGTAGAAAATGCTTTAGCATTAAGTAAGCCTATTTTTTAACGTTTTAATTCAAAATGTGCATTAAAGAGTTAATAAATAAATAAATAAGGTACCTACTTCAGTAACATAAAGCAACCTAAGTAGGTAGGTGGGTACATACGTGTATTTTATTTCTCAGCTTGTAAAAAAATCATCCTTTGCTCAGTACACCTATTGGCACAGTATTCCTCACTTATTGTAAAGGTACTTTCTTTTAAACATTCACTAAAGTAATTCTTTATAATACGTAGTTTTCGCGCATCACCAAATTGCTAAGATCATACGATCAGGATCATTTACTGTTCTCAAGTGCAGTTGTACTGTACTCGGTTATAACGATTATTTTCACAGAAACACATTTACTCAAACCCGTAGTTTTAGTACCGACATCGTAATGCCAATCACTTTTAGTTTTTTCGCTTTCGGAGTGTTGGTATAAACGGTAGGCAGGGAGAGATACTATAATAAAACATTAGAAATCGTTTTGGTTGCCAAGATTTGTCAGTAAAATAAGAATGTATGACGCAAATCAATGATCTCCGAACTCATATACCTACGTATGATATAAATTGGCTAAATATGTACTTAATGCTTGTTATCCTCAAATATTTGCTATTGCCATATTAAAAGTTGTTTTGTCCGTAATTTATAAATAATTATGGACACGTTCACACGGCATATCTAATTAATCCCCAAAGGATGCAGAGCTTGTGTTATGGGCACTAGGTACATGATTGATACACCTACCTACCTACTCAAATTGTATACTTTTATTACTATAAGAATGATAAATAATAGAATTGCTATTACTCTGAGTAGTTAGGTAGGTACCTACTTAGGCAGGTACGTCTGGTAGATTTGTCGCAGGTCCTGGCTCCTGGATCCTGGCTGTTGGTATCAATCAATATGAGGGTAACTTAGGTATTTAGTTATATACATGTATTAGTAGGTTACCAGTAGATTATGTAGGTATTGTAGGAACCTACTTAATTTATATCAGTCCTAATTGATGAATAAATAATAATAAACACCTAATTAGGATTCTGTCGTGTCGTGAGATTCAGGAACTGTTCTACAAGTAGGTACCTTCCGTGGTACCACAAGACCACAACAAGCTCCAGAATACAAATATCTGCACAACATTATAAACATTTTCCTGCAGCGTTAATCGATCTCGGACTTCTTGCGTTGTAGCCGTCCACTTGCCCGCTGCGCTATCGACGTCCTTCTTCTGCTGATTATGGAGGATAAAATACTTGACGAATAGCTAAAACAGTTCTGTAAAAGATCTAGTAAGTTTTAGTATTGTATTTTATTATCTGTGGTACCTGTAGGTACCTTCTTAATATCTAAAATTTTAAGTAGACCTAGTATATTTTTTTTAGACTATAGGTATAAAACACATATCCCCATATTTATAAAGAATTTTAAATCGTTGTTTAACTGGACACTGTTTGTTTTTTGCAGTTAAGTGTCATTACAAATAAACATAAGAAAACAAAACACTGTTTAATTTGTAGTTGTTTTGATTTTCCCGCCACAACATCTATCGCATCTGATTTAACAATAAACTATTATGTACGTCCAAAGGTCTTGAACAGCCTCGCTTTAATCTTATAACAGTACCTTCGTATGTACTTAAGAGTTTTTGTTAAGTGTCACTGTCAATGTTAAATTCGTTTATCTGTCAATGTACCAAATGACAAAGATGCACATGTCAAAGTCGAATTTGACATACACACATCACACTTATTAAAAACACAAAGTAAACGCGCGGCGCGCACGTCGCACGCACGCTCGTACACAGGACATCGCATCGCGGCTGTTCGGTGTAGGCTTTTGTTTTGTTGAACTTTTTTGCGAAAAGTGTACAATATTGTGTTTATTTCGTTTTATATTGACCAATCCACTCTATTATTTGGACGCTTCAAGCTTTGTTGGTCTTCAATTGTGGTCAGTTTAATTGAATAAAAAATATAAGTGAAAGAAATTCTTTGTTTCGCGTGTGACTAGAAAGCCAATTTCAAGAATCAGCCAAATTTTCGGTGCTATGCTGTTCAATTGCTGAAGATACTTTATGGGACACATCTTTGAACAGGTGAGTTTCCAAGAATAACGAACCCTGAACAGTAGGTAATACCTATTACAGTTTCTAACATTACTTTAGAGATATTATTCAAATGGAACAACGAAATTTAGTTGCTAGGTTTCAAAGAATTACTAAGAAGTTTACTATAAAACACAATTCAAAAAAATCTTTGGTTTTCCTACCTACCGCTGAACTGAGTTTACATACTCGCCTAATAGTAACAATCAGCTGAGTGCATATTGTGCAAATACTACCTTTTAAAAACCATGACCTATTTTACTATAAATATGGCCTCTATAATATTTTATTTTATTTATAGTACCTAGGTAATGTTTGTCATAAAGAGAAATATACAGAGAGTATGTAAAAGTCAGGCGAAAATAGGACTGCAAAAGCATCTTGAATCAACAAAAACACCCGCTGTACGACCTGTGCCATTTTTAGTCTAACTTTTCAGTTTTTAATTTGACTTTGTAATTTATGTCATTGGTTCTGCTATGATGCAATTTTACTAATGAGGAAACAGCCATTATACCTACTTTTAAAACCATAACATACATTTTAAGGAATGCTATGTCTTCTTGTTGTATGAGATTGTTTTTGCATTAACCAAATTATAAAAAAACAAACACGCTCATAACTGTCTTCCCCAAATTTTGCTAAATAACATACAATTTCCATCTCTCGTAAGACTGCCTGTTGTACCTTTAATTTTTATAATATGTTATTGTTTATTACATTAGATATTTTCATTCATTCATAATGAAATCATTGTGCTTGGCTGTTTTAATCTGGTATCTGGTACACTTAGATTTATATTGTTTCTTAACTTATTTGATGAAAACAAGTTTACTGTGTAGTTCACATGGTGAATAAATGGGTATGTGTTTAAGTACCTCTAGGGTACTTCACTCCAAAACCTCTAGGTGTTGAAATCGAAAAATCCTTTTTTATTGAACTCCTACACACCAAAACACATATACCCTCCAAATTCCAGCCCACTTAGTATGAGCACCCAAGACAATGTTTTGTCTACGAAAGAGAAGATAAAAACTATTTCTGTCGCCTATTCTGTCAAACAAAAGAGAATGACAAAATATTTTTTGTCTTCTTGGTATTAGACAAATCCATTGTCCTAGGTTGTCATGCTAAGCAGCCTGAACTAACAGTTTATGCCAAACATTTATTTATCAGTCAGTCAGTGTGTCATATAAACAATTATATACATTCAGATTGTTCCTAAAGCATTAATGCCGTCTGAAAGACCATTAACCTTTGTTATCAGGGTGACCAGCTGTGTAAATGCAGTTACAATGACAGAGGTCATGATAAGTTCTTATTTATTCTAGATCCTGTAATCTGATCTGTTTTTAAATGCATCTGAAACTCAACATTCATAACTAACTAAAAGTTTCATCAAAACCCATGCCAATTTTTTCAGGGTGATACACAAACTAGTTCATTAGGGTTGGGTGGATATAGATAGGTAGGTTGTAGGTACCTTATAAAGTAAGAAGAATATTGTTCATCTTACTATCTGTATAATAAGTAGCTAGGTAGCTAAAAGCAAAGGTTACCTATCTACTTTTACCTACTGCTTATAATAGCATTGTGACTCAGCAAATCAGCTTTTCGTTCTTTGTATCACCAGTACTTTCTTGACAGTCCTGCGTTATGTACCAGTGACTTGACCAGTTTGCGGCATGGTGGCTGTTAAAATGCCAAGTAAACTATGGTTAAAGAACAAGTGTGGTGAAAGGATTCAGCGCAGAAGCTCCTTTCATAGTGTACATGCTCACATGTCTTAAAATTTCGCAATATGCAGGAACTAGGTAGTGTAGGTAAGGCCATATTTCAGATGCCGCATTTCACTCTATTTCGTCACTTTTTATTTAGTAAAGACATAACATCCAAAAGTCACACTTACCTGTATAGTCCTGACTTCATTCTAGGAGTCTCTGTGTAGTGGATATCAGTAACTATGAGACATACCATGCTACCACAGAACCCAGAACCAGGAACAAATATAAGTGCATGAAAAATTCCTTTTTTTAGTTTTTATTTAGTTGCCCGTGGCATGGTCAAATTCGTGAAATTATAATTATTATAACATAAGATAATAATAAGTTGCGACGCAAGAGGTTCGATTCTCGCTGCGGGACAAATTTTTGCATGTAGATATGATTTCCGGTTCTGGTGCCACGGTACTCGTAGTTCTTGATGCCTACGACACAGGGATTATTACGGTGGGTTCAGGACTATGTATGTGTCTGTTAGGTGTTTTTTTTATTTATTTTATAGATAAAACATGTGCTGTTTTTTTTATAAAGAAATATGTAAGTAATTCCGTTCTAAAAGTACTCACCACTCCATGCTAAAACAATTAAAATGATTCAGACTTTGTGGAAATGTACTGCACAGCCGATATTTAATAGTGAAACAATTAATTTGATCCACAATCCGAAGAACTCTAGCCAAGATAGGTTTCCTCCCACAAATTACTAGTAGAAGTTTCTTAAGGTTTTCGTTCCACAAGCTCGTGCCAGAAGCCATTAAACTGTATAACATTGAATTCTTCCAACAGTGAGAGCGTGAATTACAACCTACCTTCTATCTAAAGGCTCGGCCAAACTTACGCGTTAGCGGTGGCGCTCGCGATCAATACATTCACGCTAACTTTGACAACCACTTGATAACCATTTCCTATTGATCGCCACCGCCACCGCGTCAGTTTGACTGGGCCCTTAGGCTATAAGCAGCAGGCTACTTGCTACGATACCTGCCCGCTTAGTATGAGCACCCAAGACAATGTTTTCTCTGTGAAATAGAAGACAAAAACTATTTCTGTCGCCTATTCTATCAAACAATAGAGAGGTACAAAATATGTTTTGTCTTCTCGGCGGTAGATATGTGTGCATAATGTACCTATTAAATGATTTTTTTATCTAGTTTTAGTTCTGTCCCCTTGTCATTAACAGATATAACTATATTCCTACCTGTCCTCCAACCTGTCCTGTTGCAAAAAGGGGGACAGATCGAACTTTTTTTCCCCATCTGTCACCCTAGGGGGACAGAGCAGGGTGTTAGATGGGAATAATCCGTTGTCTTGGGTCTTCATGCTAAGAAGGCTGGTAGGTATCAAGGGCGATTTGCTAGGCGCCTATCTTGGCGTCTCACACGAGACAACATACTGTATAACTATTCGGTGGTTAGGTATAAATGCGAAAGGTTGGATTGTTTAGATATTTGTTGCTAAATATATCCGTAACTGCTGAACCGATTTTATTGAAATTCAGAATAGGTATAGTACATGGCCGAAACGCACCTACTTTTTGTTTGGACTAAAGCCATGGGCGGAAGCTAGTCCTTTATAATAACTTGGTATTTTTTTATATACCTATGTATACACGCAAAGGTCTCCTATTATCGCAAAGGTCTCCTATTTTCCCTTTCATATCACTCGGCCATGGCTCATCTCCTCTGGGCAGTGGATTTGATCATACCATCTTCATCTTGTTCTTGGTCTTCATACGAGTATATAATATAATTGAAAATGAATTATAACACGGCATTGATTTCTCTTCGCCGTTGAATCGTGAGCCCCTGAGTATATAATAGGCGGAAATTAATTATTTTCAGAATTAACTACTGTGACCTGGGTTTATGTCATGCTAATTGAGGTTGAATTATTAATTTGGTGCCTGGGGAAAGGGATTAATACTTACATACAAAACAGTTGGTAAGTCAAACAGGTGTGATATAATAGTATCGTAAAGTGGTATGTAGATGTGAATAGTTCTCTGCAATCGTAGATTAATCAGATTATAGAAATAACACGGATACAGATAAAACAAAACGAAATTTATATACTTTTTATTTTCGACGCAAGTTGTAATGTTCTGGGATGGGTTGTTTCTTTGTTCGTATGTTTGTCTATGAAATGTGAATCGGGGGACAGCAGGAAAAAATCCACCCGCTGTCCCCCGATCTTCGGCCCCCATCGATTACTTACCATTTTTCTCAAAAATGGCATATTTCTAATGCAAACCGATAAAGCTTTCAAATGATAAAGTAGTGGAATGCCCCGTGGTTTCCATGACGTACGTAACGAATCTTAGATATAACTTAATTTTTTATTTTTTATTTTAACATTACAAAAAGTTTAAATGTACTCGAGAAAGTTAAGTATGTTGTGTCGCTGACTTTTTTTAGATCTACTGATATAATTAACATTTATATAGGTAGTATATTATTTTCACGCATATATCCAACCAATTAGTGAGCGCACTTGGATAACGCAGCCAAGTAGCGCATTTTCTTGCGAATTGATTCACAAATATTGAGATTTCTAACTGAACTTACCTATTTCTATAAAAATAAAACAAAGCCTGTATTGATCAGTGCGCTTAGCACGAACACCCAAGACAACGTTTTGTCAACGAAATAGAAGACACAAACAATTTCTGTCGCCTATTCTGCCAAACAAAAGAGAGGGAAAAAATAGTCTTTTCGGCGGTAGACAAAACTGTTGTTGACCCTAGGTCTTCATGCTAAGCAGGCTGGGATAGTGTTCCACTGTTAGCTTTCTATTAGTGAACATTTTTAGATTGTTTCGCTAGCGAACAATCTAAACTGATCTAGACGTCTAGACGCGATTCTGAAATCGTCAACAGAACGCATTAGGTATTAGAGTTGTAATAACGCTTCAGAAACGAGGTCCAGGGCCAAGTTTAACTCGTTTGCCTAGAATGCCCTACTTACGGCACTTGAAAAACAATCGCGGTCAACTCTTACAGCCTTATCCATGAACAAATACTCATTATTATCAAAACATTTCATTGCACAAATGGTCACTATCGCGCGTGTGATATTGATTAGAATTTGTTTTCAAGCTGTTGTAGGTCATGTTGATAGCAGGTTCATTTTGCGGCTTCTGATTTATTGAGTGTTGTAAAAATAATCGTTGGGTAAGGCAACGACATTACCGTTTCCATCCTTATCGAGGGTCTTCTTTATCTTCAGAGTAAGTGCGCCCCGGGTTTCGGAGCTGATTGGAACCCTTATTGTATCCATGTCCGTCTGTGTGTGACACCCCGATCGAGATATAATTTGGTATATATGTAGTATGTGGTATATATGTAGACGGACGGGGTTTTACCCAACTACCAATATAACAAAATCAAACATTTATTTCGCGCCCCAGTACATGTTAGTGGAGGATGTATTTGTTTTCTCTTCGCACCATCCCTTCTAGGGTGTCATTGAACACGTAACATCACTTAAGTTTCCGTAACTATTCAGGGCCAGACGTCATTTCTGTGTGGCTTACCCCTATAACATAGCAATGCGTATCTAGAGACGTCTTGGGCAGTTTATTTTCTGTGCTTCCCGATTTAAAAAACGAATTATAAATAAATAATGCTGGACATTTTTTACACAGCATCATCTAGCCCCAAAGTATGCAGAGCTTGTGTTAAGGGAACCACATGACTGATATACTACTTATATAATTTTTTTTGTACATACATACATACTATACATGAAAACACCCAGACCCGAGACAAATATTTGCAGATTATACAAACATTTGTCTCGCTGCGGGAATTGAACCAGTAACCTTCTGCGTCTCAAGCGGACCTTCGCCCACAGCGCCACTTATCATTCACCTTTATCGCTCTATATACATGGTCAACAAAATGCTAAATAAGTAACGGGCTACCTGGTTGCTGAACAAAGTGCTTATATAATTGTATAGCGGGATATATAGGTCGTGCTGGCTGCCAGCTAAACAGTTATTTTCGGTATGTGAAAAAATCACGACAAATATAACGAGGTTAAAAGGAAAACTATCACAGCTAAGTAAGCTTTACGAGTCTCCAACTTATAAAATATATTGGGAAGTAAAAAGGAAAATTTCTTAGAATAGCTAGTTAATATAACTTTATAGGCAACTATGGAACACTGCGCGTACTTACACTTGCTCCGGCACGCACTTGGCTGGTTTTTCTAACATTTTTCCATCAAATACTTTTCATAACACTATTATGTATATCTCGCAAATCTAGCACTAGTTTCTAGACAACTTTCTCTTGATCTCTGACTGACAAAGAAACGCAACGCACATATCCATTGTGATTTCTTTACTAAGCTATATAACACTCACTTTGTTCAATGCCATGTGATTGACGCTTGCAAGAGGATTCACTGGGGCTTCTCATGATAAGCCCTGAGTCAATTCAATTCAATTTATTTCTCAGAAGGCACATAAAATCATTGCACTTAAGAAAGTCAACTTTACAAAATAATAAATAATAATGTTCACATAATTATAGGTAAAATAATATTAAATCACAAGGATATGTAATGTCAAAAACAGTTATTAAATTAAAATAAAATAAAAATATACTTATAACTAGATTAACTAGATTAAAAAAAAAAAACATGTCAACAAAATAAATAATTACACGGATAGGCATAGTAGCTAATTTCATATATTAATATTTTCCCAATATTTGTAGTCAGAAAGAAATTCATTGATGTCATAATATGCTTTGTCTGTCAGTTGCTTTTTAATAGTTCTCTTGAAAACTTTCTCATTTAAACTCGTTATACTTATTGGCAAAATATTATAAAATCTAACGCAGTTAATTAAAAATGAATTGTTAATTTTGGCCAATCTCGTATTCGGCAACACAAGCTTATGTTTATTACGTGTTCCATAGCCGTGATTATCACTGTTCCTTTTATAATTATTTATGTGTTTTCTTATGTGTATTATATTTAAATAGATGTATAGCGACGGCATGGTCAAAATATTAATTTTCTTAAAAAAATCTCTCACACTATTATGTATATCTCGCAAATCTAGCACTAGTTTCTAGACAACTTTCTCTTGATCTCTGACTGACAAAGAAACGCAACGCACATTTCCATTGTGATTTCTTTACTAAGCTATATAACATTCACTTTGTTCAATGCCATGTGATTGACGCTTGCAAGAGGATTCACTGGGGCTTCTCATGATAAGCCCTGAGTGTTGCATGATCACGGAGTATCGTTCTAAAACCTATTTCTAAGACGACTTCAATCGATCCTTGTGATTTAACAGCATACAATTATATTGACTTTGATGTAAGGTCAATAGTTCTTCAATGGCAGACGTGCACAAATCGTATCGTGTTTACATTCGTTCAATTCTATCAATTGCTCGAATCGCATGATTAAAACATTGCGGGGCAACCGGCACGTATGTCTTTTTGCTCGAGGATACAAGTGGTTTTCGCAAATTCGAACTCACTATGCTATTTGGTTCATTATTGTCCTTGGTTGTTTTCAAAGAAAGTGTTAGTACTGTCGCTAAACCAAATACAATGCAAATGTTTATTTCAGTGACTTAATCTACGTACACATATGTGGGTTTGAGATCCCCTTTTAAGTATGTTAAAAATCTCAAATCATCTTTTAACATACTTACTCCTACTGTGGTAGGAGATCTCGCTCTTCCGTGACAATATTTCTTCGAAACTAAGTTCTTAATTTTATATGAATATATTATTACACGCGGTCAAACTATGGAAGGCCGTCGGGCGTAAATTACCAAAGAAAACGCTGTTTATTTGGTAATTTAGTGAATTCCAAAAGAATTGTACGATATGCTCTTGTAGAAATCAGTTGAAAATACCGTTTTGTAGTACGGTACCTTATTGGCAAACACAGTTAATAGTAAAATTTTAACCAAACTATGATACAACTTTCGTCTGTTCTATCATGCGCACAATTTTCATATATTTCTTACTATTTTGTAAAGTCGGAGAGTAGATTTTAAAGAAATCGTTTTAATGATAAGGTTTATAGTTTCAATTAATTTTACGATCTCAATCAACGTTATAGTTCAGAAACGATTGGAGCCGAAGCGTGCTCTCACACGAGGTAGATTTATAAATTCGTAACGTAGCTTCGTTCATTTCATTTATCACTATATTTTATTTTGCCCACTGCGAGGTTTCAGAGGTTTCTTATTGTGGAAATGACGTAACTGACAGATTGCCCATCGGATGGGCGAAGCCTTAGGTCACACGCCTACCTAAGGACGCGTCTTACGTAGTAATAAACTTAGTGAATAATTTCCTCTGCGTCGCATTAGCATTGCTCTACGTTCGTCCGCTACATTCCAAAACGAATGTCAAAACTGAGTCTGACTCAAGCATAGATTCTTTGTTAGTTTTCAATGGAAATGTGTCAAAATGTCTATGTCTTGGTTGATTGTTTGTGTTTCGTTCTGGAATACGGCCATCTAAAGGTGTGTTTGAAGCAAACAAACAAAGAGCCAGAGCTAGAACAATAGAGTTATTTTGTGAATCTTTAAGTGTTTAATTACATTCTTTAACGAAATAATTCTCTGTTTACATATATATATATTTGATACAATGAGCATTCGCTCGTTTTGGTAGCATTATAAAATGTGTTCAAAGCCAGCTTAAGGCGAAGTTAAAACGATCACGTGGCTGGAATTTCACCAACATTTTATTGTTATACTACTTAAGAGGCAAACAAATTAACGGCCCATCTAGTGGTAAGCGGTTACCTTAGCCTATGGACGCTTGCAATACCAGAGATATCACTCACGTGCTACCTCTCTGAGATATCAAGAAGGAAGATCTGATGTGGCTGTAGTTTCAGCGGCAACCATACCCTTCAAACTGGAATACAGGCATGGTAGAACTTCCACAGAAGCTCTAACTACTCTGTGTAATGGATGCACGTGCACGAGGCGTGGACGTGCCAGGACGGGACGATAATGCCACAGGGCGCGTCCTCAGTAGTGCGTGCAGGCGTGTGACCTAAGAGACATTTCACATCAGGTGGGCCGTCTGCCAGTTTCCTCTATTACTCAATGAAAAATCCTCTTTAAAACTCGTCCGCATGATGATGAAGCGCTTACATAAGAATCATCATTTATTATTTGCTTCCTATCGAGGATTGGAACTGGATAAAGCCCACAAAAAAGTGTTGCTAAGGTACTTGTACAGTTAAAAATAAGTATAGTTTTTGTTGATTCTGACATCACCGTGGGTTGTCGCCCGAGAACTAGATTGGTACTCGCAGTTTTTTTAGGGCCTCGTTTTTTTTTACTCGAGTTTTTGTAGGGTTCCGTAGTCTACAAGGAACCCTTATAGTTTTGCCATGTCCGTCCGTCTGTCTGTCTGTTCGCGGCTTAGCTCAGAGACTCTTAGTATTAAAGCTGCGAAAGCGAAATATTAAGCTTTAAAGTGCTATTTTTTATTAGAGTAAACGGTAAACCAACTAAACGGTAGATTTTTAATATGTGAAAAAAAAATGGGGAGTATGTATATAACATATAACGAAGTTAAAAGGAAAACTAATATATCTATTAAGCAGGCTCTACAAGTAAACGAGTAGTATTCGGCCAATTTATAAAAATGATAATTACGAACAAATTTCATTGAAAATTACTTAGATGAAGTTGTTAGTTGTGTAAAAGAGGTAGTAAATATAATGTTTGTGGGCAACTACGGAACCCTACATTGCGCGTGGCCCGATACGCACTTGGTCGTTTTTATTATTATTTAAGCTCACATTCGTAGTCTACCCAGCTCTGTTTGAGAACTGAGATTCTACAAAATTTATTTTTTTAAACATTTTCTCGTCCCAAAAATACTTTTAATTAAATAGTGGGTTTCAAACACTCAAAGTCTAGACAGTCAAAGAAACATTGTAGGTTGCTAGCCACTCTTGTCTGGGAGAACTTGTTAAAAGTATTTGAACAAGTTCTAAGAATGGTGACTATCTTTTACGTGAAACGTTGTGTTCGCGTTGATAAGAATTCTTTGGCACTCCCTAAAATCCGTTGAAAACTAGAGATTTGGTTTTGCATTTAACACCAAATCTTGAGTCACGAGGTTTGCTTTAAGAACATTATTTTCACTAGCGACGTAGGGAAGCCCTGCATTAGCTGTATAGAAGAGTTTGTTTATAATAGTCTCTTTGCCATATCTCTTTACATTTTAGAGTCACGAGGTTTGCTTTAAGAAAAGTATTTTCACCACTGACGTAGGGAAGCCCTGCGTTAGCCGTATATAAGAGTTTGTTTATAATAGTCTCTTTGTCATATCTCTTTACATTTTATCTCCGAAACGGCTTATCCGATGTTAATGCTGTTTTTCGCAATTCTTCAAGTATGGTTCTTTCTTGGATAAGTTGTATCAAGTCACTTTAATTTAATACACAAGGCGTTGATATATACAATGAAAGACACGAAAGATAGGGATTTTAAAAATTCATAATAATTGACTCGTTAGAGTTAACTTCATATAATATAATTCATTCTGCCTTCTGTAAGTATAATTTGTTGACAATAAAGAATCTTCTGTCCAACATTACGTGGGGACGGTACGACATGTTTTCTTCTTCTCTTCTCTATCAGCCGTCATCTCAGTTCCCACTTCTTTCTTACCGATGTCATCCTTCACACAATCCACTCATCTTATCTTTGTCCTACCTCTGCTCTTATTTCCATCAACATTCATATTTAACACTCTTCTCGAAATGTGTCGTTCTTCTTACTTTATGACGTGGCCATTTATAAATTTATTATTTTTCAACTTTTCCGTCACTGGCGGCGCTACTTTCAGACTTCCCCTGATATACTCATTCCTTATCTTGTCCACCTCTGTGTTGACGACCTCTGTGGCGCAGTGGGCGAAGGCCCGCCTGAGACGCAGAAGGTTGTGGTTTCGATTCCCGCTGCGGGACAAATGTTTGTACGATTAGCTAATGTTTGTCTCGGGTCTGGGTGTTTTTTATGTATAATATGTATGTATTTACAAAAAAAGTATATCAGTCATGTAGTTCCCATAACACAAGCTCTGTTTAGTTTGGGGTTAGATAATGCTGTTTAAAAATGTCCAGCATTTTTTATAATTTATTTATTCTTGTAACTCAACACATCCATATCATTCGCATCAGCCGAGTTCGTTCGTTGACAATAAAGAATAGATAAAGAATATTAAAATAAGCCATGTTGGCCTAGTGGGCGATACTTCGTATTCTGATCCGGAGGTCGTGGATTCGAACCCGGTCGTGCACCAATGGATTTTTCCACTCGAAAAAATTATGTGCGCATTAACACGTGCTCTAAACGGTGAAGGAAAACATCGTGAGGAAACCGGCATGCCCTAGAACCAAAAATTCGAAGGCATGTGCCAACAGTTAGTGTTCCAATAAGCGGCGATGGGCTTGCAACCTGTCACGTGGAATGCTTACTACTTGCAAAACGCATGTACCAAATGTAATGTTTGGATGTGCCTCTGACTACCCCCTACTTGGTATCCTTAAATATCTACTCACTGAGTATGTATCTGAAGATGTCCACCATGGGGAAGACAGTCGTGAGCGTGTTTGTTTTTTTGTTTGCTATCTGCAGATAGTTTCATCGTCTTCCTTCTATTTTTGGATTAACTCTCCCAATTCTTCCGTGACTGACGATTTGCAGCTTGATATTTGCTTAACTATTTCTATTTCCATACATATTATGGTATCTTCTCAGTCCGTCCAAGGACCATAATGACGTCATAATCTGTCATTATGGTCCTTGGTCTACGGTTCATAATGACAGATTGAGTTTTCATTTATCGTTGAACACAGCATACTGGATATTCATAAAACAAGATTACACTCGTAGTAATATGAAAACCAACCAACAAAACGAATTTTATTGAGAAGGAGGACTATTACGTGACATCTGTAATGAATGTTATGTTCATAACGTTTTATATAATAAGGCTGGTTGTTGAAATAAATTATGTTTAAGTGCATAAATTCTATTTTGAGTATGAAATTGCGTGTTCCGTTTAAACTGTTGTTGTTTTGGTCGTCCACACAATTAGTTTTAATTTGTAATTGTTGATGAGAATTAGGAAG
The DNA here is from genome assembly GCA_961405105.1 of Perizoma affinitatum. Taxonomy (NCBI): domain Eukaryota; kingdom Metazoa; phylum Arthropoda; class Insecta; order Lepidoptera; family Geometridae; genus Perizoma; species Perizoma affinitatum. Next base: position 12,726,062 of record OY560194.1, on the reverse strand, counting down.
CACGGAAAGTATTCATTATGGTAACTGACTGTTGTTGTATTTTTAAATTTATGTTATACTAGCTTCTGCCTACGGCTTCGGTTAACGCGTGAGTGATACTTCTGGTATTGCAAGCGTCCATAGGCTACGGAAACTGTTTACCACCAGGTGGGTCGTTAGTTTGCATCTTTAGTAGTGTAAAAACAATGTTGCAGTTAGGTCCCATTCCTGTCAAACCTTTCCCAAGCAACTTGTTTGTGACCGTTTGTTTCACAGAAGTAACGGAGAGGCCTCTATCTCTTCATGTCCTGTTACTAAAACACACGACTCACCGACGCTGCTTCCTAAAGCAAAAATACTTGCTGATTTTAATCACACTGTATGTAAGCCGTGTTGACCTAGTGGACTGTATCCCGACTTCCGATCCCGAGATCGTGGATTCGAACCCGGTGCAGCAATGGATGTTATTACTTACTCGAAAAAAATATGTGCGCAAAAACTGTAAAGGAAAACATCGTTAAGAAACGCAGCGTGCTCTGAAACCGAAAATTCGATGGCATGTGACATCGGTTGGGTTGCAATCTGCCACGCGGAATGCTACCTACTTACAAAATGCAGACATGTGCCAAATTTATTGTTTGGCCGTGCCTTAGACTGCCCTCTACTTGATATCCTCATAAAAAAATGGGGAATACAGTCGTGAGCATGTTTGTTTTAGATCTACTCACTGAGTCGTATCTGAGGATGTCCATCATGGGGAATAAAGTCGTGAGCGTGTTTGTTTTGTATGTGACTCTTGGCTAAGTCTCGTATTCACTATCCTCTGATGCAACCTTGCATTTATCAAGTACTAGCTCTGCCACGGACGCCCTCGGCTCTCTATCCACTGCACGCCAACGCTATTGCTTCGTTTTTGCTTAGTGTTCTTTCTGAATTTTCTTTCTTTTTGCTCGGCTCCTAAGCGTCGAATCGTGATGTTAAAAAGCCTATAACCTTCCTCAAGAATAGGGCTATTAAATGCATTTTTTTTTTCAAAATTGACTGGTAGTTTCAGAGATTAGCGCATTCAAACATCAAACTCTTTAGTTTTATATATAAGTATAGATTTGATAAACGCGACATACGCCCTTATATAAGCATTTTACGTAAGGGCTGTCTGGTACGATTCACCTTATCCGATTGCGATGCTGTTTTTTGTAATCTTTTCGCATGACGTCAAGGAAGTTTCTCAGATAGGTTTTATAGCAACAAGGCACAATGCGGCGCTGCAATTTATGATGGAAAACACGAAGCAGGTTTTGAAATTTACTTGTTTGTACAATTTTATTATTTCAGATGTTCCATTTCATGTCTTTTTTTTTCATTTATTTAGGGACGTTCCATTTCATGTTGGTATTGCATATTTAGTTTGCGTATGCTTAGGGAGTAATCCGTCTTGATCGGGACGCGGTTCTGGATTCTAGTGCTTATTTTGTTCACGCTGTTGACAGCGAGTACCGTTAGCACGGCATCTAAAGGCAACGTAAAACGCAAAACACTGCGGACTTCGTGAAATGGAACAATTTTAAAAAGGGCCGCGAATTCTCTTCATAAAAATAAGCTGTGTCGTGTCCTACTTCCCGAACAATACTGTTTTCAAATTAAATATATATATATATATATACTACTAAAAATGTAAATAAGCGTACGGCCTCAGCTTTTGTTGAGCGGTTACAGTAGCTTATGGACGCTTGCAATACCAGAGGTATTACTCACGCGATGCCGACACTGAGATATCAAGATGAAAGATCCCGCCAGCAGAGGTCGTCAACGCCTAAACGGAATCCATAAATAAAGATGGAACGGTTTAAATATCAATCAGTTCTCGTAGCGACAGTACTGGACGAGTGGTACGAGGTCACATGAGATTGCAAAGTTTAAGTTTAGAACGTCCTGTTACCGGAGTACAGGAAAGTGGACTAAACTTTTTGCCGCAACTTTAACTGTAAGGGATAAAACTTACGCAATATTATAATACAATACAATATAATAGAAAGGGAGTGCTCCACGATATTGATTAAATTTTTTACTCACTGGGTTAATTCCGCAACTCACAAAACCCATCTCAGGGCCACCGTTACATCAACCAGCGCCCTAATCCTTATTTTCATTCTAAGTGGGGGAACTAATTGGGGTGTTATGTGCATTGTCCCCCAAACTAACAACCAGCCCAACTCCTACAAATAGCGGAGAAGGTTGATGAAGCCAGCCCCCTCATTACACTAGCAGAATTACAATGGGAACTAAAAACACTCAATGATTCGCCAGCAACGTGCAACGTTTGCAACTTCTGACAAGACGTGTCCTCTTTCAAATTTCAGAAGTTTGGGACACTGCCTGACAAAATGAGCCGTTCTCCATTGTCATTCTGTTAATTTAATTAGAGAACAGGTTTATGACCTAACGCAAGTTAACCTAGAGAAAAATTACGATACATCGATTTAACGCCATTCAACTCTTTACGTCAATAAGATTATGTTTTATGTAGATTTTTCTTCAGGATCATACGAATAGTTATGGTTCCGTAAGTATAGGCATATATATTATAATAAAGCTTTATCTCATTTCGGTCAAAAGAATACAAAACAAACAAACTTTCACATTTTACAATATCTGTGTGGAATCGGATTGCGAGAGGATTTCTATTTCCATCTGCTTCAAATAAATTCTCTCTGAGTGCAAAGTCCGTGAACCTAGACGTACTCTACGTTGCAGCTGTTTGAATAAAAGATGGCATTGAATCCTGTCCTATCCTACTACTATTATAAACGCGAAAGTTTGTGAGGATGGATAGATGTTTATTACTCTTTCAAGCAAAATCTACTGAACGGATTTTGATGAAACTTTGCAGTAATATATCTGTAATATATATAACACATAGGCTACTCGTTAACCGGGTAACCGGCGAAGCCGTGGGCAGAGACTAGTATCTTATACTGTCTGAATGTTCGAGGAATCAATGTTAGTAGTTTGGCTTCCTTCTTGTCTGAGTTTAATCGCCAGAATGTCCACATCTTTACGTTTCCCAAATAATAGATTATTGGTGATCCATGAAGATGCCCACGGCTCTACATAAGCTATTCAAAAAACACCGACCTTACGATGTCATGGGTTCAGCGAGTTTGGACCTACCTGCGTCATCCGGTCCGTGGTCTCCGTAAAGTTTACTGTAGGTACCTACTTTATCATCAGATCTTCAGGTGACCTTGTTATTTTGCTTACTCGAAAGGTCGCCCACAAAAAATGTCGTGATTCCGTTAGATGACGATGTTTTTAAGTTTACGGTAAAAACAGCAATCCCTCAGGAATACAACTACAACAACTTTTACGGGACCACCTTGGGATCATTCTCTATACAACAACGAAATAAACATCAGAATCGGTTAACAATTGGCGAAGATGTCAGGTAACAAACACACTTATTAAAAAATCATACAGTCGAATTGAGAAACTCCTTTTTTGATGTCCATTAAAAATGTTTCTTATTTATCCGGAAAAGAGACTGGTCTAGGTTTCATGCTCTTGCTATGCTGCAGCATCGTTATAAAATGATGGGAATAATGGTTGTAAATTGCTAGCCGTGTTTCCATTCAATTTCCAATTAACTGGTTGAAATTATAATCACGTTGGTTTGCTGGCTTGTCAGAATTTTACCTGATTCTGTATTCAGCATGTCAACATTGCCAATTGTTACGAATACGTTCGACAATAGGGTGATCTCGTAATATTGATGTGTCTGACATTATAAGATGGAACCAAGCGTTTAATTCGATTTATAAATCCTTTCATATTGTGAAAGAACTGAATGTTCTGACTTTGCTTCGCCTACGAAGGGTACTCGTAGAGGTAACCGATTGGAAAAAATGGACCTGTACTTTAAAGATACGGATATTCTATTCGAAACGAAGACAGTCCGAGACGAGCATTAGATTAGGTACAGTTGATATGAAACGCTCAAGATACTACTCTGAAATCTCGTGATGTGAGCGAATGGTCAATGACCGAGGTAACCAACAAAGTCAAAACTATTACTGAAACACATGTGCCATGTGTCTCTAATAAGTCGCGGAGTCCGAAGAGCGCTTCGCGTTGAGGCACAAATCTTAGAACCGGTTGCCAAGCAAATCCGCATGTGGGACCTACAGACTGTAAGCACGTGCTGTCTGCATGCACCGGCCACGATAACCCATCCTTGTCTTACGCACATGAACTCATATCTCTATCTCTCACTGGTTTTGTTAGGCCGGCCGGCCGAATCAAAACAACGCTATCATTGCTTGATAACTGATCGTGTTGGGATGGAGTCTGTTACTGATTGTATTCATCTAATCGATACGATCACGTGACCGTGGCATGAGCAGTTCAATCAGTCACGCATGAATACTTGTGACGTCAATGAAGTTTTTATTCTTTCCCGCCTGTGAGATCTTTGATCTTTGGTCACACATGGATACGAATGCAATTGCGTAAGTGCTTGTACTTCCCTACGTTTACTTTTCGCAATTGCAAACCTGAATATATCTCTGCCAAAAAGCCTAATGCCTTCATTTATCGTTGAGCAGTTCCCATCTTTGCTAAATCGTTGGTACATACAAGCAAGTTATATTGTATGCTTTGTACCAAGCTCAGAGACATCGGAGTTTATAAGCCGACGAAAAGCCTCCGAAATGGCTTGAGGTCTGTTATATTCTGCCGGGACTAGAAGTTTAACGTGCCCTCCAAAGATTCCTCCGTTAAATGCTCTTTAGTAGCGTAACCTGGCGTATTCGGAAGTTCTTTTTGAAACATTGTCTACTTGTTTCAGACATTGAGGTGACAAAGGCTGACAATGACGGTGGAGAAGAGCAAAGGTGATGCGAAGATGCCCGCGACGAGGAAGGTCGCCCCTGATGGAGGCTGGGCGTGGATGGTCTGCCTTGGAGTCAGCTTAGTTAATGTGAGTACTATACTTACCCTACCAATTGAAATTACAATTTGTAGGTGTGGGTGTTTGTGGGAGGCTCAAAATTACTCTACCAGTTTGCAAATTTTGGTTGAAACTCGAGTCAAGGTCTGATATCCTTTAGAATTTAAGGTGAAGTCTTATAAAATGTAGTCGCGTGGGCACAATTTCAATATTTGTTGGCTCATATTAATGATAAATAGTTCTCGGTTTTGATACCTTTCCAAGCGAAGGTTAATAGCGGCTAGCATAGTACTTAAACTAATATTGAAATAAATTTGCCAAGCGCCTGTTGGACCATGCACAATGAAGGCTTCCGAAGTCATGTTATTTTTTTAACTGACTTCAAAGTTTCTATGAAATTTTTCATTTTATAGGCGTCTAGAATACGTTTATCTATCACTAGCTTCTGCCCACGGCTTCGACCGCGTGGTACCCGGATAAAAAGTAGCCTATGTGTTATTCTGATGTAAAATCTATATTACTGTAAAGTTTCATCACAATACGTTCAATAGTTTTTGCGTGAAAGAGTAACAAACATCAATCCTCACAAACTTTCACATTTATAATATTATTAGGATTAGTAGGATGTCAAATTTTTGCTTGATTTCACTAAATAGTCTGCTAGTAGAACGGCTCTGACTGAGGATGGACAGACGGACATGGCGAAACTATTAAAGGTTCCTTGTCGGTTGTGGAATTCAAAGACTTATTGGACGAATACTTCCAGAGCGTGTTGCACAATTTATGGTAATGATTAACTACGAGTACACACGAGCAGCTCGACGCGTATCTGGGATCGTGGCCTGTGGCAGCGATAGCTAAGGGACAAAAATGGTTAAACATAAAAATAAATGTGGCTTTTGTGTGTTTATCTAGGAAGACCCCCCAACCGATGACTGGTAAAGGTTGCGAGTAGTCTGTGATCGGAGGTAGCCCGATACCATTAATATTTGTGGGAAGCCTATGTCCAGCAGTGGTCTACTACGGACTGTTAATGACCTGACCTCTGTCGCGTGGGCGAAAGCTCGCCTGAGACGCAGTAGGTTGAGGGCTCGATCCCCGCCGTGGGACGAATGATTGTGTTCTGTAAATTTTTGTCTCGGGTCCGAGTGTTTTTAATGTATAACTAGCTTCTGTCCACGGCTTCGCCCGCGTAGTACCCGTATAAAAAGTAGCCTACATGCTATTCTGATGTATAAGCTATATTACTGTAAAGTTTCATCAAAATACGTTCAGTAGTTTTTGCGTGAGAATAACAAACATCCATCCTCACAAACTTTCACGTTTTACATAGTAGTAGGATATATGTATGTATATGTTTACAAAAAAAACGTATATAAGTAGTAGTCATGTAGTACCCATAATACAAGATCTGTCTAGTTTGGGGCTAGATGATGCTGTGTGAAAAATGTCCAGCAGCAAACGTCCTTTTATTATTTATTAACAACATTAACGTGTTGATGACATGAATACCTTAAAAACTAGCATAAAATGATGATATGTATCTATATTTATTCCACTAAAACATTTTAGTTGCATACAGTGTTTTGTTATGTAGATAGCAAATGGTGCGCATCACCGGTAATTGTACAGACTTATGCAATTCGTATTGCAATGGAGAATTATTATGAATAGCCCAATTACTGAGCTTAGCACTGAATATGTAAATGAATAAACACCCAACAGTCACATAAATAGTCTAGGGGTCTAGAAAAATACCTCACGCTAAGTTTTCCTTTCACGCTAACGCAAATTTGGAAAAAACCTGACAGAAGTCTCGTGACATTACCGCAGCTAATATAGCTCCATACAATTCTATCTTTCCGCAGGCGTTAACTCTAAAAATCGGTATTTGTCTTGACACTTTGACCCATCACTAGGATTCCCTGTATCGTGGGTATCAGGAACTACGATTACTATGGTACCACAACACCCAGACAAGGAACAAATATTTGCAGGACATGCAAACATTTGCCCCGCAAGCAAACATGTGAAACGAAACCATATTCAACTAACCTAACCTTAGCGGCAAAGTCCTTGATAACAAACTACCACGCTTTTTATGGGTTATATTTTCTGCTTGAACTCTGACCTGAAGGATATTGTTTTCTGACATTTGCTCACAGGCTCGTGAAAAGTCAAGTTGAAAATGTCCACTCTGTTGTTAACAATTGAATTCGCCAGCTCGGCAAAACGCAACACGCTTGAAGAATGCGAAATATGATACCACATTGTATATTAAGTACCTATTATTTGTTTTTTTCTGAATGACCACCATAGTACGCAGCAGTACACACGAATACAAATATAAAATCGATTTTTCCGAATAATATATGACAGATAATGATTATGGTGCAGACCGTCTCCTGCGTTGTTTGTTACTGTGTCAAGCCGTGTTTATAGGTATTTAAAACAAAACAAACACACTCACGACTGTCTTCCCCATGGTGGACATTCTCAGATACATACTCAGTGAGTAGATCTTTGAGGATACCAAGTAGTGGTATTACTCAAGGTATTTACTCAATTCAAAACTAGATGGCGCTAGTAAAAGTGACCGGATCCTAAAACGCCTAGTCTAGGCTTTCTTGAGTTTTAGAAAAAAAAGCTTGTACAAAAAGCTACCACGTTGAAGGGGGGTTTCGTTTCATATCGTTTCCCCTCACGGAAGTTCACAGCTCATAACCAAACAAATAGAATCCTTAAGTAGTGTAATATAAATTTTGCGATACTTATTTTATTATTATTCTAATATGGCCAAAATAAACAGCCTTTCGCTGACTGTTACATTAGGTATAACAAAGTTTGTTATCTGACTATTTTTATTGCACTTGAAGTCTAAGTTTCGCCATGCCTTGTGTAACAAAATATATACAGATGATATATGAAAGAAACTACATGCATCGTGGGCACCACAGCACCCAGACTTAGAACAGAACAGAACATGCAAACATTTGTACCCTAGCGGGTATCGAATCCGCACCTCTTCCGCACCACCTTACGAAGTGTTCATGAAGAACCTATCATTTCTGAGTATCACGTTATTTATAAAGGTACATGTTTGAGCCCTCGCAATGTTCTCATTCAAGTAGGTACTCGTAATTATGATTGCCCAACAGTCACAAGACTGCATTCACGTGACATGAATTCATACAAATATTTGTATGAATCGCACGCCTCTTAAACTGGCCTCTTCAGCTTATATATGTAGTTGCAACTTGACTTAAAAAATATGAACATTCATAATTGTTTTGATGACGATTGTGGCACAGTGGGCGAAGGCTCGCCTGAGACGCAGAAGGTTGGTTCGATTCCCGTTGCGGGACAAATGTTTGTATCTGCAAATATTTGTCTCGGGTCTGGTTGTTTTCTATGTATAATAAGTATGTATTTAAAAAAATGAGATTTAAGTAGTACCTATATCAGTCATATAGATCCCATAACATAAGCTCTGCTTACTTTAGGGCTAGATGATGCTGTGCGAATGTCCAGCATTATTTATTTATCATCGGTTTCTTTCGTTGTATTTTTACCGGAAATAGTACCTAGTTTTTTAACGTCATTTTCTTAATTTAAAAAAATGTGGTGGAGTAAAAAAAAATAATGGACATTTTCACACAGCATAATCTAGCCTCAAAGTAAGCAGAGCTTGTGTTATTAAAACTATATGACTGATATACTACTTAAATAGTTTTTTTTGTAAATACATACATATTATACATAGAAAACACCCAGACCCAAAGCAAATGTATGCAGTTTGACTCATTGTGACTAGAAAAGGCTTTTTCTTGACGATTTCGATGGCGAGGCGGTGTTTGTATGTTCTGTAATTATTTGTTCCTGTGTGTTACAGTACTATGTTACTCGTAGTTCCTGAGACCCACGATACTGGGAATCCTAATGTGGACTATGTATGTGACTGTTGTTGGGTGTTTATATCCATGCACGTTTAATTTTTGTATAATGTTTGTGTTTGTTTTTAAAAGAGTTTAGTTTGGTTTTGTGTTATCTAAATTGTAAAACGTAAAGAACCATTTCCGAGAGCCAAATACAAATAAATCATTGATCTATGCAGTTGAATACAAATTATATAAATTGAATTCTATTTATAGAGCTGGTAACGTAAAACAGCTGGCGATTATTAAGGTTTATAATTCTCGCAGGTAGAGTCAGCATAAAAGTGGCTAAACAAGTCCTATAGCTATTCTAAAAAAAGTCAGCGACACGATAAACTTTTAGCCACAAAAATTATGAATATATTAAAAATAAAATGAAAATAATTCTTCTTCTTAATTATTTTTTAAAATATAAATCTCTCATTGGCCGTAAGTTAGATTATTAAGGTTAGAACTATTTATACATAAGGGCTGTTGCTTTTGTTGGAACAATAAAAATAAAAATAACTTAACGTGGCCGAAGTCGCTGAGCATTCCACTAGTCATTTATAATAATAATATTCTATAGTTAATATAAAATGTCTGCTTCTATCTCTGACTGTAACATTACATGATGACCGTAGGTGGTTCATTGTATTTTATTGTGTTTGCGTGTGCCAATACTAGGTTACTCGCGGTAAACAGTTCTTTGAATAATTGTTCTGTGTATTTGAACCAGCTGATTCATACAAAATGCTTTTGTATTCGATATTTCTGCAACAGCACTAAAACGGTGGCAATGGCGATCGAAAGAAATGGCTGTCAAAGTTCGCGTAGGTATTATTGTTTTGACCGGAGATTTGATTAATGTTTCTTCTTCCGCGACAAAAGAGAGATTTTTACCAGATTTCTAAGAATAAGGATTTTCTTTGTCTTCCCTTTCGTCAACAAAGCTGATGTGTTACGTACCTACCTACAGCTGTAACAATGTACTTTTAATTTACCTTGCAAGTGTAAGCACCTAAATAATTCTTTGCTACGCTCAGTGTACTCGTAATAATGTAATTGTATTATGCAATGACATATTTTGTCAATTTGTGTAGATACAAATGAATTATTCCCATCTGTCACCTCAACTCTGTCCCCCTAGGATGACAGTTGGGAAAAAAAGTTCGATCTGTCCCCTTTTTTGCAACATATCGAACTTTTTTTAAATGAAAAAGTTCTATCTGTCCCCTCGTCATTAACAGGGGGACAGATAGAACTATTTATTCCTACCTGTCCTCTAATAAAAAAAAAATTAAATATGTGGTCATCTCATAAAACTAAATTAACTGGAATCACATGCGGCAAATAAGACCAGTTTATAATTAATCAGTAAATTGCAGGATTTGTTTCTCAAAGGAACACAAAAACGTATCATATCCTAAAAAGGAAGGATCCTACTAATGTTACGAATGCAAAAGTTTGGGTAGTTACAAAGTAATCTACGTCACGGCTGAAGCGATGGAAATTAAATTAGTAGCAAATATAGAACGTGACCTAGAAAGACAAGCTTCTTTTTATATGGGTACAACGTGCGCGAACCCGTGGGCTGAAGCTAGTCTCTAATAAGTGATTTATTTAGGAATCTTAGACGAAAGTTAATGCTAAATGAGGAAATAAGTATAGTGCCACCAGAAAATATCCTCTTATTTACGTGCAATTAGCTGTTCTTTCCTCGCGCAAGACTGCAAAAGTCGGTAAATAAGATTTATTTAGGAATCTTAGACGAAAGTTAATGCTAAATGAGGAAATAAGTATAGTGCCACCAGAAAATATTCTCTTATTTACTGTTCTTTCCTCGCGCAAGACTGCAAAAGTCGGTAAATAATTCACGTGGGTTGCAAGGAGAATGAAAAAGTAATCATGCATTATTTCCCTAGAGATGTCTAGTCGTGTTATCTCTAGACTCGGAAGGCATCTAGTCGTAAAATGGCCATGGAGTATGCAGACAGCTTGGTGCTAACCTAGGTACGTGATACGAGTTTCTCGTTGCAACCAATGCCATATTCCTTTAAAGGAAATTCAAAGCATACCAGGTTCTTCGAGAAAATTACATATTATTGTTTTAACTGTGAATTAGTTATATAGTAATGCTGGACATTTTCACACGACATCATCGAGACACAAAGTAAGCTGAGCGTGTGTATTGGGAACTACATGACTGATATACTACTTACATACATTTTTATTTGTAAATACATTTTATACGTAGAAAACACACAGAACTGAGACAAATATTTGCAGATCATACAAATATTTATGCCGCGGCGGGAATCGAACCCGCAATCTGCGTCTCATGCCTTCGCCCACTGCGCCATAGAGGTTAAGCTTGGTTAAGTTAGCTTAGCTCGCAGTGTGGCCTGCGCTTAAGGGACGTTTATTGACTGCTTTGGTATCTTCACATTGTTTGTCTAAAAGATAGGGATAAGTTCTGATAACCTAGGCCAATTATAGGCGAACACAGCATTGACAAATCTTTAAGGATAAACTTATATAATTATGAATAATGTTGCTATGCGTTTGTTTAGTCAGTATTTATATTATGTATAAATACTGACTAACGTTGTTGTAGATAAAATAATGTGAAATGACCAGTAACCAAGTGCAATGCAGTTTTTATCGTTTAGTTTAGTTTATCGTGACTTTAAGAAAGGTTTTTTTTATTTTTTTGCAAAAAATGACGTCCATCTGCCGACTGGCACTGACCGACTCAAAGCTGTATTCATGATACATTGGTTTTGCACAGTGACATAAGGTCAGCCATTTATTTCCAAGCAATCAATCTTTTATGTGTTTATACCAACAACAGATCATCGTTATTCGATTGAGTATCAATAAAGTGACTCAATTTAATTAAAGTAACATAACTTGGTCGTTAATTTTAACTGTATAGAAGTAGGTACGGGTATGCCGTGACTTTATATAAGTATTATTATGTTTATACATTAGAATATATAGAAAATGCTTTATTGCACAAGATAAATCAAGTACATAGGCGAACTTAATGCTAATTAGCATTTTCTTCCAGCTAACCTTTGTGTAATGAAGCGTGGGGCGGTAGTGCGTTTGAAGGATTACTAAAATAAGAGGAAAAAATATTAAATTTAATATTATTTAGGTAGGTATGTAGTTTACTTCTAATTTAAGTAGCTAGTACTAAAATTAGAAGTAAACTACATACCTACATTTATGAAAATAATTTATACTTAAATATATACATCCAAATATATACTTAGATACTTATTTGTTGTTTAAATAAGTTATAAATGATAAATTTTGTATAGTATTTGGGCTTTCAGACTGACAGGAATAATAATAGAACATTTTCGTCTCAAGTCAAAGGATTTTACCCGCATATGCGGTGGGATTGCCATTAGAGGTTGTTTTTTGGTTCATCTCCGAAACTTTTGTTTTGTCTTTGAATTTGAGTTGGTTTATTATGGTAGTCCCCCTAATTTGTCTTACTCGGTTTACTTATGGTTGCAAATATAACACTTTTGTTCTCCAATTTCATTAAACCCAAAAAAAAAAAACAAATAGAATATCATGCCTTAAAAACACCATTAATTTGAATTCAAAATTCCATGACGCTGATATTTCAGTTAAAAGTGGCCAAAGTTCGACAAAACGGCAATTTCATAGGTAAATTATACCTAATATGTATCCTTCTCTATTCCAGTTTTCTACGCGTTCTTTGGAGCCGTCTTTCGGTCTCCTCTTTAAAGACTTGCTGGACGATCTGGAGGTGAAAACGACCGGGGCGTCCGTTATAGCGAGCACACTCGACTCTGTGGTCAACTTCTCCGGCTTCTTCGTGGGGCCGGTCATAAAGACCTTTTCATATCGGAAGGTCTGCTTCGTCGGCTCTACGATATGTGCATTGGGGCTGCTGTTTACTGCGCCAGCGAACAGTATGGCACATATATTGGCTACCTACAGTATTCTAGGAGGTAAGTCACTACTTTATACAACCACACTTTAGCAAACAAGCATACGGCCCACCTGTTGGTAAGCGGTTATCGTAACCTATGGACGCTTGCAACACCAGAGGTATCACTCGTGCATTGCCAACTTTGAGAAATAACGGTGAGAAGTCTCTGCGCACTTTAATTTCACCGGCAGACATAGGTTATATGTCTGCCGGTGAAATTAAAGTCAACCCATTGCCAAAGACCGCCCATTGTAATCCAACGATTAGTTTGTAATTTGCTCTGTTTGAATTTGTAAGGAACATTATGTTGAAATATTATATTCCTCAGACGAGCTCTTTTACAAGAAGCTCTACTCTCAATCAATCATCAATCTTGAATTCGTGATAAATATAGAATGAAAAACGCTCTTGAGGGATTAATCATCTATTCGATATACTTGTTAATGATATATTTATATACATAGTTCTATGAAAAACATAACACAGCAGTGGCTAAGTTATGTTTTGATCTGATCTTTGTGTCATTGGTTCTTTTCTGGCAACTCGGTATGATAACGTGAGCAAAACGTTATCATAAGTTATACGTTAACATACGTTATACGCCATCATACGTTATACGTTATCATACGTTATACGTTATCATACGATATACTTTATCATACGTTATCATACGTTTATTTGTTTTCAAACTTAAACCGTAAATAGTGGTAATTCCCCGGACGAGCTCTTTCACAAGGAGCTCTACTACTTCTAAAATTTAATTATGTTTGCTTTGTCGCTCAATATTATTTAACTTGTTTCAGGTTTCGGGGTGGGTCTGGCGTCTTCGTCATCATTCGTGTCACTGAACCACTACTTCTCGAAGAAGCGCGGTCAGGCTGTTGGTCTGTCGATGGCCGGCACGGGGTTTGGACTGATGGTGATGCCGCAACTGGTCAAAATATTGCTGGGAGAGTATGGATTCAGGTAAAATTCGCCGCGTACTTTGATCTCGCGATATAATATTTTTCACCCAATAGTTTGATAAAAAAATTAAATAAATAAAAAACAAACACGCTCACGACTTTCTTCCCCATGGTGGACATCCTCAGATACATACTCAGTGAGTAGATCTTTGAGGATACCAAGTAGGGGGTAGTCAGAGGCACGTCCAAACATGACATTTGGTCCGCGTTTTGCAAGTAGTAAGCATTCCACGTGACAGGTTACAAGCCCATCGTTACTAAATATATAGTTACTTAATTACTATATTATGTAATATTATATACATTTACTAATCGTAATGTAAGCAGACATCCGTGGTTTCATTGAGTGTTTGGTTCCAACGGAAGATCAGCGTTGTGTTGCCAGTTGATACAACAAATGCTGAGTTGGAGGCAAATTTGCGTCGTTGCATATTGTTAGGTATCGGGAGGCATATAATAGTAGTCTGTGTCACAAGGGACCAAAATAATGTATTGAGGGCGAGAGAGATTGTTTCAATCCAGAGCGAAGCGAAGGATTCTAGAATAGAATCCTAAGCGTAGCGAGGGATTCAAAGTACGAGGTTAAATAATTTCTCGAGGCGCTCGAGGTTAAATAATTTTGGTATCTACCGTGTAACACACTCTGCTTTTCATCCCCCTCTATGTGAAAAGTAAATAAAAGATGCTTTGAGTAGTGACGAATGCTTATATAACCAAATTACAAATTTCTATGAAAAAATGACTGCTTTTTGTTGATTTTTCCTTGTAATTAAATTTTCATAGGCTTTTACATATTTTTCTCTCGATTTGTTTGGCAGTTAATTTCTGCGTTTAATTTTACACCTTCTGGTGCTAATATTCCACTTTCACTACTAGAACTCATCTTTTATTTAATTTGTGTGAATCAAATTAAATTTAGTTGCCGCTTCGTCAGGCGCGCTTTTTTTATTACCAGCCAGGACTTTATCGAAGCAAATTGCGTTCAAACTTTTTAATTAAATAGTGTTCCAAATTCAAAAGTAATTTCGGCACTGTTATTAAGTGCACCGGAATGACCCATTTTCCTCGCACTTATCGACGAACAAAACGTCGTTTTTCGAATAGATGGGATGAAAATAGTTTTACTGTTAGTATATAGGTATTCTTTGTGTAAATCAAGTGTGTGTATTGTCTGTTTGTAATACATTGTGCAACGTTTGCAAATTAATGTATTATCTTTCTTTCAAGCACCGGACCAGCCTTGGCACACTGTGTAGTGTGCTTCTGTCCAATGCCTCATTAACGAAAAAACATTAAAATTCCAGGTGGACTGTAGTAATTCTTGGTGCACTGGCGTTCCACGCCGTCTTAGGATCGTGTCTGCTGCAACCAGTGCAAAGGCATCTTATCGACGAGCCGATTGACTATGAAATGCAGGCGGTAAAGGTAAAACACTTTTCTGGCTTAATCGCGGAGGAACAGGCAGTAGATAAAACTGACTCGACGTTTCAAAGTGATCCATTGACTATGAAATGCAGGCGGTATAGGTAAAACACTTTTCTGGCTTAATCGCGGAGGAACAGGCAGTAGATAAAACCGACTCGACGTTTCAAAGTGATCCATTGACTATGAAATGCAGGCGGTAAAGGTAAAACACTTTTCTGGTTTAATCGCGGAGGAACAGGCAGTAGATAAAACCGACTCGACGTTTCAAAGTGATCCATTGACTATGAAAAGCAGGCGGTATAGGTAAAACACTTTTCTGGTTTAATCTGGATAAAACCGAAGCGACGTTTCAAAGTGATCCTTGTGATCTCAATTAATAAATGAATTTTGACTTTGACTTTGATTATTGTGAGCGTTTCGGTTACACCTCACGTTGGAGCACTTAATAATAATAATAAATAATGCTTGATTTTTTCACACAGCATCATCCAGCCCCAGTAGACAGATCTTGTGTTATGGGAATTACATGACTGATATACTACTTGTTTATAATATTTATGATATTTTACATAGAAAACAACCAGACTCGAGACAAATATTTTCAGATCATACAGACTGAGAGACAAAAGTAATCCGATTCGCGGCGGGAATGGAACCCGCGAACTTCTGCGTCTCAGGCGGGCCTTCGCTTTCTGTGCTACAGAGGTCATCAGATGATATTATTTCGCAGAATGAAACTGGACGGAAAAAGCTCACAATAGAGCAACGCGCAAAAACTTGGAGGAGGCCTATACCCAAAAGAAGACTTTATTAAATTTAGCTATTAAAAAAAAAAAAAATATATGCTCTAAGCATAAGAAACTACAATATATAGTCTAAAAAATTAAAGTAAATATTAGTATTGTATTTTTGCCGCACTCTCACAATCTCTTATTATCCTCTACATCCAAAGGTTGTCTGGAAGAGATCGCTTCTACGCGACACGACCCCCTATTATACTCTATTTATAAGATTTTGTTATTATGTTATTTAAGGTGTACAATAAACTCTGTGGCGCAGTGGGCGAAGGCCCGCCTGAGAAGCAGAAGGTTGCGGGTTCGATTCCCGCTGCGGGACAATTTTTTGTACGATTAGCTAATGTTTGTCTCGGTTCTGGGTGTTATTTCTAAATAATATGTATGTATTTACAAAAAAAAAACATGTAGTTCCCATAACACAAGCTCTGCTTACTTTGAGGCTAGATGATGCTGTGTGAAAAAATGTCCAGCATTATTATTATTATTAAAGTATTTTCATTCATTCACTTTGCAGGAAATGGAGTGCATACTAGAGAGTGACGAGGAGGCGGAGGACAAATTCGAAATAAACCCTCTTGTGAAGCATCCGCTACAGAAGCTGACCACCCAGCGGTCGCACAACAACATGAACCACCCCTCAGTGCGGACCATAGGCCTGCCGCGGGCGAAGACCTGCGATAAACCGCTGCAGGACTTCGGAAACCCTAATCTTTATGGTAAGACTACAATACTACCTGTCTGTACCTCCTGAAAAAATACAATCTGGGTGAATGGGTAACATTTGGACCGTCATACTCCATCGTCAGCCATGCTGCAGGACTTTGGAAACCCTAAACTGTATGGTAAGACCACCATACCAAATGTATCTAATTCCTGAAAAATACAATCTGGGTGCTTGGGTATCTTCTGGATATTCATACTCCCATCGTCAAACATGCTGCAGGACTTTGGAAACCCTTAACCATATATACGTCATTATGGTAAGACCACAATACCATCTGTTTTTACTCTCTGAAAAATACAATCTAGGTGAGGGGTGGTATCTTTTGAACCTACATACTCCATCGTCTACCATGCTGAAGGAATTTGGAAACCCTAATCTGTGGTAAGACCACAATACCACCTCTCTGTACTTCCTGAAAACATTATTGTTATGGATTCCGTTTTTCGTATTCAGTTTGGGACTTTCAGTTTGGGAAGTTTGCTCATTATGTGTAGAAGCCTGGCTAGATGACTAGCCTGCCTAGCTCCGCCCAGAAGCACAGAAGCTTCCTGGGATCTTCGCAGGCTTCGCGGAGTGACCTCGCGTTGTTGTGGATTTGTTCGCGTTGAGTTGCGACGCCCACACATTCTAGGATTACATGGACTGCTGATTGTTTTGGTTGGGTTACCTCTGCAGATTGTTCAACAGTTGGGTTACCTCTGCAGAGTGGCTTGTTTGAAGGGTATGGGTACCGGTGGATTACAGGCTCATGCGACTTTTCACCAGTTATGTCTCAGGGTCGGAAACGCGCGCATAAAACCTCTGGTATTGTAACCGGCCATAGGTTACGGTAACTGCTTACAAACAGGTATGCCGTAGACTTGTTTGCCACTTCGGTTGTGTAAAAGTCGAGGTACGGTTCACAAGGCCAATACGGCTTGAAATCAAATATGTTTGTCTGTTTGTAGGTCTGACGACGGCGGCCTCTGTGGCCGCTATGCCGCGGGTGACGTCGAGCGGGAGCATGAGCGAGGCGGCACGGAGGAGGAAAGTATCGGTTATCTCCAACATATCCAACATGGACTTCACCGGCAGCTACCTGCAGCTGTATCTCGATGTAAGTGGGTTTACTTTCTCTTTTTCAATTGACTTTAGAAAAAAAGGAAGTTCTCAATTCGTATGGTTTTTTTTTTAAATGTTTGTGTGTTTATGTCAAGCGATATCTTCGCTAATTGTGAATATATTTTAATGATGAATGTATGAATAGTTGAATGAATGAAAATACTTGATTGTACATCACAAGAAAAATTAACAAAAGTACAGTAACCGGTCTTGTCGCTTACAGGCGATCTCTTCCAGACGACCTTGGGATGTAGCGGAATTGTGAGAATGGTTGGCGGTGAACGTAATAATAAATGCAAGAGGAGGGTACGATGCGATATACAAATTGCTAGATAAATATAATGGTAAACCTATATATACAGCAATAAACTACATATAAAGATTTTTTTTTAATTTTAAGGACATTTATTGCAATTAGTTGGCAACACTACATTCTACACTTTTCTATTGTTATTTAATCGTATCCGTATTTATTTGAGACGGCGGACGGAGAGGCGATACAGATGAAGGCGATCAAGAAACCTGAACTGGAGAAGCAGAAGGAGCTGCCAAAGGGGTTCGTGCGTAAGTTCATCGCCATGATGGACCTCGACCTGCTGAAGGACTGGTCCTTCCTCAACCTCCTGTTGGGACTCTCTCTCTTCTGGAGCGGAGAATTGCAATTTAGGTATGATACAAAAATACATGTAATCAACCAAAATAGTTATTACAATGAAACTATGGTTGCTGTTGCCTGAACTAGGTGGAGCCTGTGTTGCATCATCTAGCTCCAAAGTAAGCAGAGCTTGTGTTATGGGAACTACATGACTGATATACTACTCAAACATATACAATTCTTTTGGTAAATATATACATACTAGCTTCTTCTCACGGCTTCGCCCGCGTAGCACCCGGGTAGCCTATGCGTTGTTCTAATGTTTAAGCTATGTTACTGTAAAGTCCTATCCCACTAATATTATAAACGCGAAAGTTTGAGATGATTGATGTTTGTTACTCTTTCACGCAAAAACTACTGAACGGATTTTGATGAGACTTTACAGTAACATTACTTTTTATCCGGTTACCGCGCGGACGAAGCCGCGGGCGGAAGCTAGTACAATTATAAATGTTCTCAATTCAGTACATTGTCACGTTGCAGGATGCTGACACCGTTCTTCATACGTAGTCTGGGTTACAATATGAACGACACCGCGTTCTGCCTGTCGATGACCGCGATCACGGACATACTGGTGCGGCTGATCCTGCCGCCGATATTCGACCGGACCGCCATCTCCAAGAAGATGATCTTCTTCATATCAGCGTTCTTCCTGGCGGCGACGCGATCCGGTCAGTATTTTAATGCTGTTCTGTTCATTGGCAATTTTTGTTGATGTACTTACACGTGTTTGTTGTAAGATATTGTTTATGTTTTATTTAACGACCTCTGTGGCTCAGTGGGCGAAGGTCCGCCTGACACGCAGAAGATTGTGTTGTTAGTGTTTTCTATGTACAATATGTATGTCTTTACAAAAAAGTATGTAAGTAGTATATCAGTCATTCAGTTCACATAATACAAGCTTAGTTTGGAGCTGGATGATGCTGTGTGAAAAATGTCCAGCATTATTTATTGTATATATTTATGTTTGTAACATGAAACGTGTGCCTACATATATAAATAAATAATAATGCTTGACATTTTCACACAGCATTATCTAGCCCCAAAGTAAGCAGAGCTTGTGATAACAGAAGCTCTCAATACAACACAAGATATACTAATTGTATACTTTTTTAGTAAATAAATACATATTATACATAGAAAACACCCAGACCCGAGACGATCATAAGCTAATCGTACAAACATTTGGTCCCGCAGCGGGAAACGAACCCGCAACCTTCTGCGTCTCAGGCGGGCCTTCGCCCACTGAGCCACAGAGGTGGTCAATAATTTGGTATTCCTTTCTGAATGTTGTTAGTGCTTGCGGAGCAGTCTGAATGGGTGCCTCTGATGGTGTGGCTCTCCATCTGCGGCTTCTTCCGCGGGATGTGCCTCTCCAACTTCACACTCACCATCTCCGAGTACTGCCCGCTCGAGAAGCTGCCAGCAGCCTTCGGCCTGCACATGGTCAGCAAGGGCGTCTTCGTCGTCATCATCGGACCCATCATAGGTCGGTACATTTACTAGCAACAGCCACTCCGATGAGTGGCTGACCTATGACCTATGTATGACCTATGTACATTGTATGAAAAGAAAGAAAATACATTTATTTACCACAACACAACAGGTGACAAAATAGCTACATTAAAACATAACAAAAAATAAAATAAATATAAAATTAAAATGATTAGATAAAAAGATGTGTTGTGTGGGGTCAAAAGGTTCCTGTCTCAACATAATGCTGCACAAAACCTAGGAAAGGTATAGAGCTGATTTTCTGACAGGGCCTGCATCGTGATATCATGAACAACGGAGAGCAACATAAGAAATAAAACATATATAGATAGATAATAGATTTATAAGTGTTTGTGTACAATACATAAATATATCATTAATGTTATAATATAAAGATAGTGATGTGGGAATAAATTATTATTTGTTTGTCCGTGGTCTGTGCAGTCAGAGTCTATATTAATGGCCATTCGAATTTTTATTTGAAATAGTAGTATGAAGTGTGACCTATGGAGAACACGATTTACCAACCGTGTCCGTTGTGTCCTCCATTTGCAAAGGGGAAGATCTTCCACCGGGCTGATCCATCTGATCTACTTGCCCGGGGTCCTAGGACCGACAGTTGTTTGTCGGAGGTATTATATATGTTCAAGTTGAGTGAACACTTCGCTTGCGCGATCTAGACGATGCAATGCCATCTGTGTATTGGTTGTGGTTATTCGTTGGTGCGGGTAACTTAGTTTAATCTTGTGGCGAGAGATGTCGCTGCAGACTCATCATAGGTAGCTTTACTAGCAACATCCACTCATCGGACCCATCATAGATACCTTTACCAGCAACAGCCACTCATCGGACCCGTCATAGGTCGGTACCTTTACCAGCAACAGCCACTCATCGGACCCATCATAGGTACCTTTCGACCCATCGATGAGTAGCTGTTGATTACGAAATAGACCTCATTTACATTAACAGCATTCCCGATTTTCTTAAAAAACTATACTATTACTACTATTTAGTAAGTATAGTTAAGTAAGTAGTCATCTATCAGTTTTTCTTTCATTATAGGTATGCTTATAAACAATGCTATATGCTTTTAGAATCGACTGGTTTGTTATGTTGCAGGTTCAGTGCGTGACTTCACGGGCAGCTTTGCGATCTGCATCCACGTGCAGAATGCGCTGATAATGGCGTGCGTGCTTGTGTGGGGCGTCGAGTACGCGATCACTTACCGACGGCGGAGGAAGGTCGTCCAGATATAGTGGAACGCGGCAGAGATGATGCTGATCGGAGTACGAACTGTAAAGAGAACGGATGTGACTAGCCCGACCTATCGTGTAAAAAAATTACATAGCGTTCCAATTCGATACATCCATGAACGCAGGTGGATTACCATGCCAATTATGTTATTCTGTATGGAAAAGTGAATGAACCAAGCCTATTCTGTAGCTTGAGTTATCTACGTTAATACCTAGTTTATGATACCGTTCTAAACTTTACAATGGATCATGGTGAACACAGATCCCGGATCATGGATGGATCGAATATAGGAAATGATAGTATCGATAGATAACCGCTATCCTTATCGTTACAATGAGATACATCCATGAACGTAGGTTGATTGCCATGCCAATTATGTTTTTTTGTATGGAAAAATGAATGAACCAAGCCTAGACTGTAGCTTGAGTTATCAAGGCGTGAGTAATCAACGTTAATTTACCTGGTTTATGATGCCGTTCTAAACTTAACAATGGATTTTGGTGAACACAAAAAAATGCTAAATTGGTGTGATGAAGAGTTTAATCCTGGATCATGGATGGATCGAATATTGGAAATGATAGTATCGATAGATAAACGCTATCCTTATCGATAGATCGTTAGATTCTTATCCGAAACATGACTAGAAAACGAAAGAATTTCAGCAACATGACATGAATTTGTTATGTTAATTTTGTTGGGAAGCATTATACAATTTAGAATAGTAACTCTTTGGTATGCTTGTGTTGTTTTTATTGATGTTTGTGTATTGAAGCGATGTTCCGCTTCTTGTAAAAGATTGGTGGTGAATTTTTCTACTGAGAGTTTTGTTCAATAGAATGATTTTTGCTATCTAGCAAATGCATAATTATCTGCATAATTTCATCGGCTCGAGAAAAGGTTTTGTTACCTTTCTCCTTTGTTTAGTGTTAGAAAAGGACAAGACTAGAGTCGTCTAGCTGGTGAAGTAAGCGAGTTTTTATGAATAAGAGGGTATGATCATGACGCGGATCATGTTTACTAATAAAACTAACTAAGTTTTATACCCAAAAATATATGTCGTTCCATATCAAAACCATATCAAGAAAGATGCAGTGGCGGAATTCACCACACCCTTCGCCAATGATAGGCTTGACTAAATAAATATAATCATGACATTATAAAATATATACAAATTAACGTGTTCTTCCATGATTGTGTCAAATATATAATATACCAGTGACTATGTGACATACTTCTAAATGCACTTACTATAGCCATCTTTTTTTTTCAACTTGTGGCAAACTAGCACATAAATGACAATGACGCAATTTTATTTGATCGTAGAGAAATATCTATGTCATAAAGACTTTGCATAGTGGAATTTAATGTAGTCCATTATTTAAATTACATCAAATGTAACATTTTCGATATTGATTTTGAATAATAATATTTTTAGATGGCTGTTTGTGGTTTTCTATATGTATTTTTAGATAGTTATATTGATTTGTATAATGCATTTTAGTGTTACGAAATGAACTTTAAATCGTTTTAGACGTTTTTATATATCTTAATAAATTGACATATTTTAATGCTGATTTAAATCCATTACCTATTATATGAAAGATGTATTTCATATTATAGCATATAATATATAATTGCTAGATTATGCATGACTATTTTTTTATATTACTAAAGTGACAGAGAAGCATACGGCCCACGGTTACCGTAACCTGTAGACACTTACACTACCGGAGGTGTTTCTCGCGCTATGCAGACCCTGAGATGTAAAGGATGAAAAGTTGCATGTGCCTTTAATTTCAACGTCATCCATTGCCTTCAAACAGGAGCACAGCAATGCGAGGATTACTTCTTTTTGTGCATAATATATGCAGGGCCTGTCAAACATAACCTACTTTCGTTGTTTGAATAAAGGTTAGGAAGGCGAGGGTTCAGAAATGGCGTGTCACGGGCGTGTAAAATTACCCTTATTTTCCATACGTCATTTCCATGTGACCGGAGTACTATCTTTGTCTGTGACAAATAATCGCTTGTACTATTCTATTGGTATGTTTTTAATCGTTATGTATAATGTTTCGTGTATAGCCACCTTTATTTTTATAAGTAGCGTGACACATGACTTTTACATTAAATTAAGCCTGAGACGCAGAAAGTTGCGGGTTCGATACCCGCCGCGGGACAAATGTTTGTATCATCTGTAAGTATTTGTCTCGGGGCTGGGTGTTTCTATGAATGATATGTATGTATTTACAAAAATATATATAAGTAGTATAATCAGTCATGTAGTTCCCATAACACAAGCTCTGCTTAGTTTGGGACTAGTTGATGTTGTGTGAAAACTGACCAGCATTATTTATTTATTTTTGTATGACATCTCATACTTCTAGTTATTTCAATGAAATGATATTTCGCATAGACCGGGCTAGAGTCGATTTGAACTTTATCGTATTTATCTGTACTAATTTTATAAATTTACACCCTACAATGGTGGGACGTGTGAAGCTCAAAAGTTTAGTATTCGTCGCTCGACAAGTTGCGCCACAATTGTTGATCAGTGGATGCATGGCTTTATCTAGCTATGGGCTAGGCTATGCTCTATTGCGCTCACGTCTTCCAGAACTGTGAAAATGTTTTTAATGTGTGATTTTATTGACCAAATAATATTATTATAACAAAATTTTATCAATCATGTACTTAATGTAAAGTTATATAGCGAGAAACAAGGATATTTGTTATGTACAAATATTATTCAATATTGAAACTATTTTTCATTTAAGATGATGCGATGCAGAAAGGCCCTCCCATCCATTTGATATACCGAGAACGCCGTAAAGATTGCGGGAAGTCGGTGAATGAATGGTAGCTTAAGACCCTTCACCATGATACTCTTTGGGGGAGGCCTTTCTGCAATTGACTCCTTCAGGCTTTAACGTAACATAAAACTTAATATGAATACCTTTTAGCGACACAGAATTAACAGTGACTTAATCTTATTAAAGTACTGGTACTTAAAAATATGAATAGGTACATAATTTAGGATAGTGCCCTTAAGTCTGTTGTTGTATTGAAAGTACATTGTTTTGTAAAAACGTACGTATTTGTAGTATTGTGCCAATGTTAGCGACTTAAGTCCGTCTGCACTAAACATGGGCAAAGACTTATCGTCGATTACCATTTTGTGCCAGGGTCATTTTATGACCTTTTCATTTCGTGACATGGTCACTTAACGACCTTGTCCATTAACCTTGTCATTTTGCGACATGGGCATTTAATAATTTTGTCATTTTGCGATATGGACATTTAATGGCCTTGTATTTATACGGCCTTGTCATTTTACGACATGTTCATTTACACCCTTGTTATTTTACCACACCCATGTTGTCATTATAAGACGTTCTGAAGGATATTTTTTCATAGAAATCTGTCACAGGTCTGAGTCTTTGCCTAAATTAAGGGCAGATTAAGATTATCTGTCAAATATATGTTTTGTCGTGTGACGCGTTATGCATGCAACGCGTATGCATATTGTACGTAAGCAATCGCAATCAGAGATACAAAATGCTCTTCCTTATCCGCCGTTGCGATAGATTGCATAATGTAAAGATCTTTCCGCAGGCGTTTACGCGAACAGAAAGTGGTATTTGTCTAGACCCCAGGGTAATTTTGATGCGCAAAACTTTCCACTCGAACGTGTCACCGTGATCGAAGTCGCGATCTTTTAAGTTGAAACTAGTAAATTACTGTAAAACAACATTTGTTTGCAATTCAAATGAATTCGATTGCTCTTTTTATAACATTAAATGGTGATGCTTTCTAATGGAGGAAATGTCAATCGGGATTAGAAATTGTTCTCATAGTATTGTATACGATTTTCAATATTACGGCCAAACCCAACTTTGAATCAGCTTATTTTTGTGTCCGTCACAAATGAAATACTACGTAAGTTGTATGTTTCCGAAATCTTACTAAACAAGTGAAAGTACATTCGCAGTTCAGATCTTAACTCTTCAAATAAATAGTTTTCGGCGAAATTCGATTTTGTTTTTGTTATATATAATACATTTGTTTTTTGTTGCGAACGTTTCCGCTGTGTTATGGTTTATTTATGATCGGATAATATTTTCACGTTACTATTTTGTTTTTTTAAACAATACATTCGTGTTTTACATATCTCTGCCCCTGTCGAATATCATCCATAATTAATGAACCTGTTATCGGCCTCCAAGATGTATTTTTATAATTTGTCAATTAACAGTAAAATTAAAGCGACATCTGTTCTAATTGAATGAAAAAGGCCTATGTCCTTTGAAGAAGATAGTTGATTTTGCTTGGACAGCGTACATAATACAGGCTTCTTTAATTTTGTACAACTCTGATGATGATTTTAGAATATAATTACGTAGTCGTAATATAACCACGTACAGTTCCCGTCTCACGACCGTCGAGCGGGGTCGCGGACGGTGCTCATGAGGAAGGACCTCTAAACGGTCAACGAAACGTCAGCACGAGAATAGTAAAGTACTTGGTATAGTCGTAATTATATTCTAAAATGATATCAAACCACGATAATTTTAATTTCTCTGATGATGTTTGTGATAATACACGGTCACGGTCTTAAAACACGTATGGAATTATATTTTTTATGTGATTTTGTTGATATCTATTTTAAATATATGCAAAAGGAGCTTGTATTGATAGAATATTTTGCTTCTACTTCGCTACATTACGACTACTGTCTGCTGATATTGATAGCAAATTTTGTTGGTTAATATAATGGCAATTCTTGAATGAATGCCGAAGTAGTGATGTGTTGAATGCCGAAGTAGTGATGTGTTGATGGCCGTTCGAAGCATAACGAACCAGTTTAAAGATGTTACTATTGGACGTTTATGAGTATCGTATTGTGATAAGAAATATTTAAAAATATATATATTTTAGTGCTATAGTTACTTAATCAAAAATAATTGTATATCAATGCATTTTATGAAATTACAAAATGACGAATGATAACGGAATTAAAAGAGATGGTTACCGAAAATATCTTTTATTTTACCTTTTAGTGGTAAACCACTGTGGCGCAGTGGGCGAAGGCCTGACGACGCAGAAGGTTGCGATTTTGATTCCAGTTGCGGGACAAATGTTTGTACGACCTGGAAATATTTGTCTCGGGTCTGGATGTTTTCTATGTACTTGTATTGTGTTTTTTTGTATTTACAAAAACAATACTTAGGTAGTATTATCTGTCATGTAGTCAAGCTCGGCTTAGTTTGATGAGTTGTGAAAAATGTCCAGCATTATTTTTTTTATTTGTCTAGTAGCTTAAGTAACTACCTACATATTACGAGTATGTGGACGGTTGAAGAGAAGGGGGTTTTTAAGTAACTTTAAGTTTTCATTGATAATGTCGGCAGTGAACGCCTCACCGGTCACGTAGGTATTTTAGCCGGATTATCTTATATTGAATGGTTTCCCAATCATTTACGCTCCTGTACCCACGTACCTACTATTTTTTTGTGTAATTTGAGAAGGTAGGTGCCTAGGTATCTACTATCTACGTGGTTCGCATAAGACTATTTTATTTTTCTGTACCACAAACAAAAACTTCAATGACATAAAAATAATGCACGGCATTTTTATATTACACTATAGCTACTTACCTAGTATACCTAGTGCTATAGTAGGTTTTTTCTCGAAACACAGCGAGTAAGATTCCCTAGGCGTTTAATTATAAGCTTTTCCAAAATATTTAATTAGGTAGCTTATAAAAACACACAAACACGCTCACGACTGTATTCGCCATGACGGACATCCTCAGATACATAAGTACTCAGTGAGTAGATCTTTAGATATCAAGTAGAGAGTAGTCAGAGGCAAGTAGTTAGCATTCTGCGTGACAGGTAGCAAGCTTATTGGAACTTCGAATTTTTAGTTCTACAGCATGCCGGTTTCTTCACGATGTTTTCCTTCACCGTTTTGAGGTAGCTTATAGTTTTATCAAAATCAGTGAAATTAATCCATTCAGAAATTTTTGAAACCTTTATCGTTTAGTATATCCTCTCACTGTCCTTCTCAAAGAAAAACCCTGTATATAATTTATGTTTACCAAAATGCTAAAACTGCAACCAAGAGCCCTCAAAAAGTGCTAAAGATGCTTAAAATATGCATTGCATTGTTGATTTGTAGATTTACAAACAGGGCAATTGGTATAGGTACCTAGATACCTACCTATCCATCTAGTTGTGTAACTACTATCTAATTTCATGTCATTTTGATTAAGAACAATCGCAGACCAATTGAAAATGAAATCGTTTATTACTTAGACACTGAGATTATATAAAAAAAAGGTCAAGTGCGTGTCTTGCCACGTAGTGTAGGGTTCTGTAGTTGCCCATAAACTTATATTTCACCACTTGTTCTGTTTTACCCAACTAACAACTTCATCTAAATAATTAAATAACTTTCAATGGAATTTGTACGAAATTTTCCTTTTTCTTCTCCGAGTACATTTTATAAGTTGGTCGACTATTACTCGCTAACTTGTAAAGCCTACTTAGCTTAGGTAGTTTTCATCTTAATTTCGCTATATAATACTACTGCCGTAAATTTTTCCACATATCCTAAAACAACCGTTTAGCCGGCAAGTGGACACTCGACTCTAACAAAAAGTAACATTTTAAAGTTTAATATTTCGCAAACGAATCCTTAAATCGAAATTTAGTTTTCACATACTTACAATATTTTTGAACAACCTATCCACACCATGGGATAGAGATAAAAAAAACCATCCCCAATTGAAACGTACATTGGGGATCGCTTTTAAATTATTAAAAATTCATTATATTTTCAAGATATTTATTTTTGTCTACAAACGGCGTGATTAATAATTAATTTTATAACCATGCCAAATTAAAGCTTTTTAGTACTAAGTGTCTCTCAGCTAATCCGTGGACGGACACAAAAAAATTATAGAAGGGTTTCTTGTTGAATACGGAACCCCAAAAAGACAAAAATAACATTTTTTACGGAACAAAGTTTACGGAAAACTGACATAATTATATGTTTCTCTGCATTAAAAGTATGATTTTAGTAAGCATATTTTAATGAACCCCTTAACCCCTTAATTTTTAATGAATTAACAAGTGATTATATAAACAAGGGATTAGATAGGTTATGATCATGTAGGGCAAATAATATAATAGCTAAACTTTATTGAACTGCTGTTAAAAAAGTGATTTATATGTACAACCACAGACCAGTTAAACTGGTCTAGAAATGGATATGAAAAACGTGACCTAGATGTCACTTTTATGTAGACGCTTACATTTGATTTCATGCATTATTTTTCACGCCATTTCAGAAAAAAACATTATCTATACTTAATTTGCAGAATTATACAGCGCAAGGGAAGTACTTCTAGTTGAATCCATAGTGCAAATATATAAATCAACATTTTCACCTAAATTGTATATTTTTTGTTTACCGTTTAACAGTAAAAAATAAAACCACGGAATGTGTAAAAGACAATACATCAATACATCATTTGGCTATCATAGCCAAATTTGAATGAGACTCATTATGCAATCTCTAACCTTAGTTTTAATGAACTACATTAATTACCGCTTCAGCCTACGTTTTGCTAATGAATCTTCGAAACCAGTTGTTTCCACCCGGTCGTTACTGAAAGACGTGCGCTGCCGACGTTCATAGACAATCCTAAAATGATTTTCATACTGTGCTTAAGTATTTCCTACTGCGTCGTCGCGTCATAAACCTCATACACGATGAATAAAAACTGTTATAGGGTTTAAATTAAAGAACAGAATTAATGAACGCTTAGCTATTTTAACTATAATTTATATCACGAGAACTTATTGGCAAAAAGTTAGAAATACGGTGGCGCTACAGGAAAAAAAATAACTTTTAAAAACATAAACGAAAGTTTTTATCACAAAAATTGCACAAAACGGGGTTTCCTGGAATAGTATTTATAAGTAAAATTATTAAAACCTAGTAACTAAGAATTGTGTTCTGTGAGAAAATGGATGAGGCATTCGCGCATATCGAAGGCAATGTCAAGAAAAACAGCAAGAAGGGGATGATACCTCCCGATGGCGGCTGGGGGTATGTTGTCGGCCTTGGAGTGGGATTCACGTTTGTAAGTAGAATTTTTATTCAATGACCACTTTCAGTAGCTGTTATTAGGCCCGCCTGAGACGCAGAAGGTTGCTGGTTCGATTCCAGCCGCGGGACAAATGTTTGTATGATCTGCAAATATTTGTCTCGGATCTGGGTGTTTTCTATGCATAATATGTTTTGATAGTGTATATTGTATCTTGCGGTTATCAACCCTAAGTTTAAGGAAACTTCACTGATGTACAACGTACACTACCAGTTTTTGTAAACTACGGTTTTGAAACTAGGTAAATACTTATAACTAAATACTTATATTAAAAAAAAACTTTAGTCTATAGTTTTCATATTTATTACCGTTACATGATCCAATTATGACAATATTCAACGATTAAGAGTTGATAAATTCAATGGATCGCATATCCAAGACAATATTGGTATCTTTTACGTTGCTTAGTAGGGTAGTAGACACTAGGATTTCCTGTGTCATGGGTATCAAGAACAACGAGAACCATGGTACCTGAGCCCCAAGACCAGGAACAAATATTTTCAGAACATGCAAACATTTTTCCCGTAGCGGGAATCGAATACTCCCGCCGCGCCTCCGAGGTCGACATTATTATGGTTCAATATTTATGATGGGCTTACATCTAAAGGACTGAAGTGGTAGAGCTTCTTGTGAAAGAGAAAGAGCTTTATCTTTTCCTCTTGTGAAAGATAAGATAAAAAAGAGCTCGTCCGGGGAAGTAAAGAAACAAATTTAATGATACCTTTATACCTACAGCATAGGTAAACAGAACACCAGAACAAATTTTAAAACCTCTATCATCTTTTCCATGTCTTTTTCCAGCGCTGATTGTGACAATATTAATTATAAGTCAAAAAACTGACTTCCTCACGTGCTTACGTTATTTTACTCACTCAGGATGACACTCTTTCGAATAAAAAAACAAAAGTAAAATAGTCCACAAAAAAAGTTTTGAATAGTCGTAAACATAAAAAAAAAACATAATTTAATGATGTTTTTTGAGTTATACAGAAAAATCAATCACACAGAGAACTTTTATGGGACCACTTCGGGATCATTCTCTAAACAACAAAATAATTAAATCGGTTAACAATTGGCGAAGATATCAAGGAACTTACATACTCGTATATCATCAACATCATCATTGGCCTTTGACAGATTATTTAGGTGGCGTCAGTCAGTTTAAACTACAATTAGAAAGAGTTGAACACTTTCGTTTGTTATCCACCCCAGCAAGCTGAGATGGGTGAAGTATCCTCTCCACTGACTGATACCACTCTGCCTGGGACTACTTTTTGATAACACAGACCTTCCCAGAAACCTATAACATATATAAATTCCTTCTTTTATAAAGTCGAGTCCCGCCGTGGGACAGATGTTTGTATAATCTGCAAATATTTGTCTCGAGGTCTGAGAGGAGGTTATACTAAAAAATAACCAAAGTTGCTCATGGCTGTAATCTCCATATGAATGATTATGCCATACAAACAAATATTGTGCAATATATAAGCAATATTTACGTTTTTGATAGCATTAATTCACTTAACAGAAGGCTGGCTTTGCTCCGGTTTTCCAAGGTGTACAGAACACGAGTATCAATTCCTATTGGGGCAGGTACCTATTTGAAGGAGTTTAAAAAAACTCCTAGAAAATTTTAGAACTCCTTGTGAAGAGCTAGTCCGGGGAATTGCTAGCACCATACCTATTTCTGCCGCCAAGCAGTAATGCTCGGATTGCTGTGTTCCAGTTTGAAGGATGGGTGTCGGTGGAAGGCACATGAGACTTTTTACCCGTTATTCTTAGGGTTGGTAAAGCGCGAGTGATACCTATGGTATTGTAAACGTATATGGACGTTAGGTTACGGTAAACGCTTACGGTGGGTAGTAAGCTTGTACTTTAGTTGGGTAAAAAAAACTCTTTAGAGTGCAACGATGTCTCAATGAGCTTAACACTAATGAATTCATTTTGGACGTGTTTTCGGATGGTATGAGTTATAGCGAGGTTATGTTTATGTTTGTGTGAGACTTTAGAAGTCTAATATTCATTTGTATCAAAAAATAAAGGTTTGAATGCATTATAAGCTTGATTTATTAAAATAGTTTAAATTGTGTGTTGGTTATGTCGTTGGTAATTTGTCTTTGAGGCTGTTTTTTTAAGTAAATCTAAGAATTAATTAATGAAAATACTTTATTGTACACCATAAACAAATAAAAATTAAACAAAAACGTATTATTAAAGCAAAAGTCTTATCGCTTCGAAACGATCTCATCCAGGCAAAATTCAAAGTTTTTTTTTTAATTCATGGTTTTTAATAATTAGGTAATGATATAGGGTAATGGTTGTTGCAACTGTATTCCTATTATTATGTTTCAATAAACTGAATTCAATATATCTCTATGTTAGGTATCAGTTTTTTAACCTGTAGCAATAGCGATGACTTTTTTATCGATCTGCACGTAATAGTTTTGTTTACTCATTTCTCTCAGACGGTCTACCAGGTAGGTAATAGAGATAATACAACAATAATGTAGAAAGAAATGGGGCGTACAGTCAATTCTCAGTCAAAAACAATATAACCAATCTGTAACTCAGTGGGCGAAGCGCCTGAGACGCAGAAGGTTGCGGGTTCGATGTTTGTATCATGTGTAAACATTTGTCTCGGGTATGGGTGTTTCTATGTATAATATATATGTATTTACAAAATAAGTATATAAGTGGTATATCAGTCATGTAGTTCCCATAATACAAGCTCTGCTTAGTTTGGGACTAGATGATGCTGTATTAAAAATCTCCAAAAATAAAATAGTTGTAAATAAACACCCAAATCTCATACATACTTCTAGCCCTGACCCCACTCTAGTATTACTTTATAGGAAGGTATCACGAACTATGTGTTCAGAGACTAATATCAATAAATATTTACATTTATTCATACAACTATGTACAAGTAGGTATATATAAAAAAATACAGATGAAACAGCTAGCTACCTAAAGACCGTTGCAAACGATCTATAGATAGCTCAACTGATCCAGATCACTACCAGGCGGAAGCGTTCCCAAAATACTGGCCGCATTGCCACGCTGAATGGCAATGCTAATGCGTTGACCCAGATAAGAGCCAGCTCTCTTGTCACGCGTCGCTTAATCAATAAATTCATATTACCAATATCTGCCCGCAGAGGGAATCCAACTCGCACTTGCGTCTCAGCTGGCTAGGCGTTTTTTCTCAAATTAATGTTTTCATGAGCTTCTTAATGGGTACGAGAGTTTTCGAACCAAAGAGGGGATTACTGGCCTGGTATATCGATATTTCAGTTTATAGGCAACTAGTAGTTTAGGTGTTATATCCAAAACAAAAAAGAAACAGATGAACCATCGCAAATGATCTATAAATAGTTTGAAACTGATCTGGAATATACTAGACGGAAGCTTCCCAAAAAAACTGGCTGGAGATCCACAAGGTTTAGCTATCGGGCCACGCGTCGCTTCGACCAGAAACTTCGAGAAGTATCGTATGTTCGTGCTTACCTAAAAATTTAAGTAGAAAAAAAAAAACAAACACGCTCACGACTGTCTTCCCCAAGGTGGAAATCCTTAGATCCATACTCAGTGAGTAGGAGATAGTCAGAGACACGTCCAAACATTACATTTGGTACATGCCCGTTTTGCAAGTTTCATTGCAAAACGCCTTCGAATTTTTGTTTCTAGGGCACGCCGGTTTCCTTACGATGTTTTCCTTCGCCGTTTTGATCACGTGTTAATGCGCACATACATTTTTAGAGTGGAAAAATCCATTGGTGCACGACCGGATTCGAACCCACGAATCATCATATCAGAAGTCGGGGTATAGCCCACTACACGGCTTTAGAATAAATTAATAAACACAAAATACTGTACCTTAAAATAACTTAGTAACTTATAATAACTAAATCTTTGTCCTATTTCACGATCTTATGCAATCAAAATCAGTTAAAAGCTTTTTAATTAAGTTATCAAGTCATCACATCAATTCATTCAATTAAAAAATACTATCATAGTGTTTTTTATCGTCTCTACCGGTTCAGTGATTCAAAATTCTACAAATATTTTAAATACGATATTTTAAGGTTACCATTTGTATAATAGGTAATATTTATTTCTTTGGATTCCATATCGGTTTGAATTTTTCAATTTATGTGCGCTTGGAACGGTGAAAGAAAGCATCGTGAGGAAACCGGCATGCCAAAAGATCGAAGGTTAGTGTTCCAATAAGCGGCGATGGGCTTGCAACCTGCTACGTGGAATAGCAACTACTAAAACGCAAGAATCTGCCAGAAATAATGTTCGGACGTGCCTTTAACTACCTCCTACTTGGTATTCTCATAGATCTGCGTACTGATTGATCTGAGGATCTCAATCATAGGGATAACAGTCGTGAGCGTGTTTGTTTTTATATGTAGAATCCTATAAAGTTTTTACGTTTTTGTTCCGTGAATAAACTCCGGTAAAGGATTTTTGTCACTAGATAATTAAATAGAGATATCTATTAAGGACTACTGAATTCGACTGTTCTACCAAATTCGTACTTACGAATAAGAAAAAAAGTTATGTACATAAGTAAATGTAACTATTTATTAAATATAAAAACTTCAAATAATGCTGGAAGTTAATAAAAAATCCAACATGAAATGTCGTCTCCCATTTTCATCAAAGGTTGGAAGAGATCGCTTCTTAGCGATAAAACCGGCCATACTTTCTTAAGAATAAGATTTTGTTTATTATTTTATTTTGTTAAAGGTGTACAATAAAGTATAGACATTCATTCCTTCATTCATTTCACCCTTAAAGTATATCCAACCTATTTAGAACCTGAAAAATGAGAACCTACTCCTTTTTTGTAATCGATTGAAACATTTTTAATTGAGGTGCACTCAAATTGAGTTATATCATTATAGAAGAGTATTAATCAACACCTATTTAGGTTACTAAAGTTATTTGCAGATTTTATAGTGAGCGAATATACATAATTAATGTCTCTGTATCAGATAACAACGCAGCAGCATAATTAAAATTGTATTATTTTATTTACATAGTCTAGCCCTAAACTAAGACACATGTATTATGGGAACTACATGACTGATATATACTACTTTTATACTTTTGTATGTAAATACATAATAAACATAGAAAACACTCAGACGCGAGACAAATATTTGCAGATCATACAAAAATATGTATTAAAAAAAATAAGGTTACGCGTTACACTTACAACCTTATTTTTTTTAACTATCGATACCTATAAGTACTAAATAGATACTTGCTGTCACATAGCGCTTCTATACGAAAGGGATCCCGGGAATCAAATCGTTCTATATAGACGAAATATCGCTTATAACCCTGATTTACAACATGTTCCGCTACACCTTTTACCGAAAATATAAAGTTTATTTATTTATAAAAACTTTATTGCACAAAATTTTGATTTTTTTTTTGATAATACGTTAAGTAGTTTTTGCGTGAAAGAGTAACAAATATCCATCTTCGCAAACTTTCACGTATATATATATATATATATATATATATAACTAGCTTCTGCCCACGGCTTCGTCCGCGTGGTACCCGGATAAAAAGTAGCCTATATGTTATTCTGATGTATAAGCTATATTACTGTAAAGTTTCATCAAAATACGTTCAGTAGTTTTTGCGTAGAGTAACAAACATCCATCCTCAAACTTTCACGTATATAATAGTAGTAGGATTGAAATTAAAAAATAGAATAAAATGAAAAAAAAACATGACTGTAATTAGAACGACATAAAAATAAAAAACAAATATGAATAAAATTATAAGATAAGATAAGATAATTTTTATTTCACTTACACAACAAAAAAACCTAGGGTCTAATTTACAAACATTTTTTTCGTGCATTTAT
Source organism: Perizoma affinitatum (assembly GCA_961405105.1). Lineage (NCBI taxonomy): Eukaryota > Metazoa > Arthropoda > Insecta > Lepidoptera > Geometridae > Perizoma > Perizoma affinitatum. The sequence continues at coordinate 12,690,767 of OY560194.1, read as the reverse complement.
GTAGATGATTCTATATAAGGTTATCGTATTATGTTCGAACTGATCTTTGATGAAACTGTTTTTTGATGCGTGTACAATGTATATTCATTTAGCTACATTGGCATCACTTGAAGGCGCAATCAGCCAATAACTTGCCAATGCATCTTAACATGCACTTGACGCCGCGGGTCAAGTGATGCTGAATGTAATGGCAAGTCTTGCTTATCCAGTGAATTGAGACAGCTGCTGTCTGTCTGCCAGTACAACTGAGTGGTGCACCAGTTTCATGAGACACCAAGAAAAAGGGACGTAGAAGGTTGCGGGTTCGATTCCCGTCGCGGGAAAAATGTTTGCATAATGGAAAAAAATGTTTCTATCTATAATAAGTATGTATCTATAAGTAGTATCATATTATACACTAGCTTCTGCTCGCGGCTTCCCCTGCGTATTATGTTAATATAAACCACTAACTTTTGAGTGTATCAAACCAGGGAATATTTTTTTCAATACAAAGTTCAGAACCGTTTTACACAACTTCTAAGGATAGTTTTGAAAAAATAAAAAATAGGTACATGTTTAATTATTATTTTAAAGTTTATTTATACCGAGTTTTGAGCAATTCTAACCAAGAATAAAAATTTCCATTGAAATTTTACTACCCTGTAACCCCCTTTGGGGTTGATTTTCGAAAATTTTATATTATGTTATATGTGTTATTCCAGAATCTCAACTATCTACATTCAAAATTTCATCAAAACCGGTTTAGTAGCTACGGAGATACGTGGTAACAAACATTCACACACACTGACTTTCGCATTTATTATATTAGTGGGAAGTAGGATAGAAAACTCCCGAGACAAATATTTGCAGATTATACAAACATTTGTCCCGCGGAGGGAATTGAACCCGCAACCTTCTATATATCAGGTGGGCCTTGGCCCACTGCGCCACAGAGGTTGTCAATATTTATATTTTTATATTTATTTTCTGTATCTTTCCGCCAATCATTCTTCCAATAATTCCATCCCAAGGTTGTCTAAATCGCTTGTAAGCGATAAGACCGGCCATTGTAATCTTATATATATACAGTTTTGTTTATTTTGTTAATAGTAAATATAATCCTCATATAAAACCGTTATCTTGCTGCTCCGTCTGATTCTTCTCTCCAGTAATTGATTCGGTTCAACATTTTGTTTCACTTTAATCTATTGCCTGGAAATATGAGATTGGACTGCTTTTTTATTTCCATTTTATTTGATTGCCAGAAGGATAAGATTCTACCGCTTTTTAGGGTTCTGTACCTCAAAAGGAAAAAACGGAATATATAATAATATTATTTATAGACTAATAAAGAATTATCATTTTATTAGTTACCTAATATATTAAAAAACAATAAAATAGACTTAACTTACTAGAACCAATTTTTATTTACAAAATAGAATTGATTCGTTATACCAAATAATACTCCGTAAAAATGCACCTATTTAAAATTACTTCTTAGTTCGACTCAGTCATCATACAGCCTAGCTGTATGATTTAAACCACATTCTCATCTCAGAAACCTTTTATTGTTCCGGGTATTTCCCGTTTACAGAAAAATCCTAATTACCCATTGCTTGCCAACCTGTCACGTGGCATGCTTACTAAATGCCAAACGATCGCAAGATGTAAAGTTTATATGTGCCTCTGACTACATCTACTGGACATCCTAAAATATCCATGCACTGAGTGTGTATCTGAGAATGTCCGTCATGGGAAATGCAGCCGTGAGCGTGATTTTTTTGTTTTAATCTTAGGTACAGAGATCATTTAACCAAATCGTGTTTACACTATTTGGTACCACGCGGTTCTGCCGTGGGCAGAAGCTAGTACATGATATAATTATAGACCTATAAATAATTATAAATTTAAATTACAACTAACAATGTGACGGGTAACAATAACGTACCTACTAAAACTACTACTTACCAAAAGTAAGTTGAAAAAGGGGACAGACGTACTTATTATGGAATAATGTACTGCAAATAAACGAATATAGTGCAACAAACTGGCAGTATGTATCTGAAAATCCAAACTTACGTATTTCACCTGTTCGTTCGTTCGTTCTGCAATGAATTCGGAATGTGCTTTTATTTCAGATGCTCGGTTTTGGTTCCTCAAACGCCTTCGGGATACTGTTCCACAATTTCTTCACGGAGCAGGGCAGCGGCAGTGGCCTGCCACTTGTTATAGGAGTATACAATGGAGCTCTATCGATAGCAGGTAGGTTATAAGTAACAATACTTTTTATTGTTAGCGTCGATTCTCTTGTATACCAACTAAATTGAATTTAAACTGACGCTCTCTTTTACTGATAGTTCACGCAAGAATGAGATGGCGAGAATTTTACTCCTGTCAAATTAGTTTACGTGTCGCTTTACTGCGTGTTTGTAGTCCGCATGTTTCGAAATCACAACATTGACAGCACTAAAATAGTTGCTCTCTCCCTCTCTTTTGTTTCTGTGAGTTAAAGAGTGCGATAGATAAAATAAAATTTTATTTTTTATCACGTTAGCTGCGGCACCAATTTTTGCATACTTTCCGTTCCTGCGGCACGAGGTATAATCGGCCCGTACCGTGACCAGACGTTAGGGCGACACGCGGTCTATTAGACCCCACCTCCTTTTACAGACTAAAATCCATTTTCTGGCGCGAAATCAAAGATAAATGAGAATTTTGGTCCTTATTGATATAGACAGTGAATTGATGAACCCTAATCCACCGTCGCCCCGGGATCTGATGGCTAGTTTAGGAATTATTAGCAAAACAAAATATGGGATCTTATACACCTCGTAACGCACTGAAATAGGGCAAATTTTCGCTGCGATTAGTGATGGGAAAAATAATATCGACGTTTTTAAACTGTCTTAACTACGCAGCGACTTGACCGATTTTGATCAATTATATCTCATTAGATCGTTTTAAGGGCAAAACCTGGCAAAACAACACAAAGCTATCAAAGGATACATTTTTTTTAAATAATCTAAATTGTGCTTGAAGGCGCCATAAAGAAAAAAAAACCGGCCAAGTGCGAGTCGGACTCGCGCACGAAGCGTTCCATTCTATACCATTAAGAGGCACCTATTACAGACTTATTATTGGAAAATAATGGATTACGGTTTATGCATAAGGTTTATCTTTCTATTTGTATATGAAAATCTTAATGCGGTTCACAGAATAGAAAAAAAAGGCAACCAGAAGTAGAAAAGAAACTGTCCTATTTATTCTGCCTCGGGCTTTAAAAATACAATTATTAGAACTTGAATTAACATTAAAAAATCAGTATCAATATACTTTTTTATAAAAATCTCAATATATATGTTGTACTTATTGTTGTACGTGCTCTCCAATCGACGTGATGCACAACACTGGTCGCGGGAAGCTCGCGTTGAGTGCGGTACGAGGTCAGGGGGGATATGGGACGTTTTAGCCTCGTTCCGCACTGCATTAAAATTATATTAATTCAGTGCGGCACGAGGCCTAAGACATCCGGTACCAAGGTAGGTACACCACCGAGTCCGGAACCATTAGTGATCTCAAATATATATTTATCTCTTTCCTACACCTATGCCATTCGCACGACAGAGAAATTCACTTTTTTGCTTGCCGCACCACAGGGAAGTTGCATCAGGGGTGATTTAGGCCTCGCTTCGCACTTAACGTGTTATGCAAGAGAATCGACGCCATTGTCACATACACTACTGGCTAAGTTGGTCAAACCGCAGGTAGAGAATTTTGAAAATTGAGAGAGTATATCCCATGTTGTTCTAAAGTTACATATGTGAAATTTCATATGTTGTTGCTAAGTAATCTCCGTGACGGCTGAAAACTGTATTGAAAAGCGTTTATCGCTTTGTATGAAAGTCTGTACAATTTTATTCTTTTCAAATGTTTGCAAATATTTGTCTCGGGATCTGGGGGTTTTCTATGTATAATATGTATGTATTTACAAAAAAATAAGTATATAAGTAGTATATCAGTCATGTAGTTCCCATAACACAAACTTTGCTTACTTTGGGGCTAGATGATGCTGTGTGAAAACTTTCCAGCTTTTTTTTTCTTTATCCTTTATTGTACACACAGAGAATACAGACAAAAAAACTTAAATATAAGACCTTAACCCTGAAAAGAGTTTTCTTCCAGCAAACCTTTAAATTACTTATCTTTATTTAGGTACTTGAACATTTGAACATTTGTAGTTGTTGAATATTTTTAATTGGAAATTGGAAGAAAATACTAACGATCGGTCTCTTTGTTTAATCAGCGGATATCAGCCGATTTGTGCCGCACTGACATTAATTAGGGACAGAAACTTGAAACCCAATGATCGATATTAGAGCTAGGTGACATCGGATCTCATCGACACAGAATATATTCAGTTCACTTTGTTATTTGCTATTTGACACTTGGACGCCTATCAAGTTTCGAATTTCTTGACAGTTTAATGAATTGATCTAGTAAAATAATTAAAAATTGTGCTAGGATTGTAACGTAATCGAATCAATAAACGGTTTAAGCGATATCACTAGCCCGATCTGTCATTGAGAAAATAATATAGAGGACGGAGTATACTTGATCTAGTGACTAGACCAAGTAAACTCCGACCTCTATAGACTAGAAAGGAATAGAATTCGAGGACATAATTGAGTTAAGTTCAAATACCATGGGTGGCCAAACGTGAACTACCGGCTATCGAATGTCTATTGAATCGATTCCGACAATCGAAAAATTTAATTGATAGTAATGAATGGACCACGTGAGTTATGAAGATAAATTGCTATGTGAATTTCATGTTGTGAATCAGCCCGTCTTAAATAGTAGAGAAATTATATTTGCAGAGACCTTATCTATATATATATTTCCGTTTTAGGTATTTAACCACATAATATCGTTTTCCCGTTACACAACTTAAAATAATTTCTTTTCTGTTTTTAGTCGTTTAGCTGAATAGCAACCAATTTTTTTTTTGTTCGAGGTTCAAGCCTTTTAACTATACTTCTGGGTGGAAATGACTACTCCCAATAACTGAAAGATATAGGCTATTTTCAGAAATCCCTAGGTTCTGGAAATGCTGGGAGTTATAAAGTGGCTTAAGTTGACCTCACATAAACCTAACGTCATCTTTCCTTGCCTCGATGGCGATGGATGCAAGCACTATAATTATTAGCTTCAAACTATATGACGTCGACCAATACTGGAATTATTACTGTATTTTTATTTATAATCAAAATTCGTGAATTCAAAAGAGTTTTCAACGTGTTTGATTTTGATGGCGCGGTGGGCGGAAAGTCGGCTGCTGATGCAAATAGTGTGAGTTCGATTCCCGAAGGCAGACAAAAGTTAGCTTGTTCTGCTTATATTATATTCCGAGTCTGGGTGGTACCACGATAATCGTTGTTTCTGATTACTAAGACACATGGAATCCTTGTGTGGGATAAATAACCAATAAACCGAAATTTTAGAGAAAATTTGGTAAATTTTTATGTGGTGCGAATTCATATAAATATTCTGAACATCAAGTTTTCGTGAATAATTTTATTGGGAGTACATCTTGTATACCAATTAAAGAGAAAATATATATCACATAGTGTAATCACATCCGTGAATGAACACCTATGTAAATTGAGAAAGTAAAAGCTGAGATATTTGACTCCATACGCTGGTTACATAAGGAAACCAGTAATTATTGATGAAATTGATATCATTACAATGAATAACTGGCCTATTCTACTTCTTACGAGAATTCATTGCTTTTAGTTTGCTAGACCTAAGACTAGACTTTCCACTGACCGAAAGAGAAACAGAATAGATTTTAGTATTGTCTGTGTGACTTGGTTGCATTGGTGCTCAGAGCATTGATATGACCCTAAGGAGTATTTATTTTTACCGATGAAATTTACGTTTTGTTATGGATTTTTTTTTAAATATAATAGAATTCAATTGAGAATTCCTTGTCAAACTACAAATATTTCAGTACAAAGTGGCCTGTTCGACATGATAGTAGATTTGCATTTACTATTTGGTAATTTCATAGGTAATTTTAAAGCCTGCCTGCCTGAAAACATCCTGGGTTAATCCATTTATAAAAATAAAAAAAAGTGAACGACTGTATATTTCCCAATGGACATCTTTATTCATTAAGCAGTTCCATAAGGTAGTAGGGTTTCGATGACGGCGACCCTAAAAGTATTACGAGTATAATAACACTATAATGGGTCAGAAGTAAAACGAGTTTTTTTCTTCTTAAATAATAGACCCAAAGTAAGCACAGTTTTTGTTATGGGAACTAAATGACTGATTTACTACTTATAGATATTTTAAATACATACATTATATATAAAAAACAACCAGACCCGAGACAAAGATTTGCAGATCATACAAACATACGTTCCGTGACGGGAATCGAACCCGCAACTTCCTTTGCCTACTGGGCCACGTGGTCGTCGAATTGTATATCTGCTTGAAATATTTTTTTTTTCAGGATTCCTCGGAGGCATAGCACTCAAGAAATACTCATTCCGTCAAGTAGGATTGGTAGGTGCTGGCTTGTTTGTGCTGGGAGATATTCTGACCATATTTGTACAGAAGACATATCAACTGGTTTTCACTTTTGGAGTAGTCAGAGGTGAGATGTACATACATACTTTTCCTACTCTCTAGACAGATTTGAAAAGGTTCTTTCCGGTCAATAGTGGACCTCATTCTATTCTAATTATAAATTGAAACTATAATTGTTGGTAATCATTTGGAAATGAGATTGGCGGCTAATTACTGCTGTTTTTCGTTTAATCAAAGTCAGTGGAAATTAGCCATAATTATTTTTAAAATATTTATTATACCAGTAGTAAATTATGTTATTCGGATGATGCTGATGAGATTATTTTATCATCTGTGTACAGTTAACACACTTTAACGACTATTTATTTAAAACACCACAAGATCAAACGGAACCTCTTGGTCCCTTACGATTTTATTAATAGGAATCGATGATTTTTTTTCAGGGGCAGGTTTCGGTGTGATGATACCGGTTAGCTTCACTGCTTTCAACTGTTACTTCACCAAGAAACGGACCACGATGATGAGCGCAAACCAGACCCTCAGTAGTATGGCATCCATCACATTTCCTATGCTGGTGACCTTTCTACTGTCAGAGTACGGGTTCCGATGGACCCTGGCGCTGATCATGGCAGTAGATTTGCATTTACTATTTGCGATGCTTGTCATGCATCCTGTGGAGTGGCATCTGATTAAATCTGATGTTGACGATGCAGGTAACTTTTTGTTATCATAGTTTTTACTATAAACGGAGTATTTACCATGATTTGTACGTTTGACCAATCGATCTACCCTCTTTCGCACTATTTTTTCGAGAACGCTACCACTACTACCGCTTTCATTGTCACATACAACTCGATCCTTACTCACAAAGACGCACTGATAGTACGGTTCTTGCACATTTTCACCATGGAATGAAAAACTCCAGATAATTAAAATCATCTTCTCGATCATCTTTGACATCTCTTGTTCACAACCATGATAGTTTTTAAAAACTATGTTATCGGCTTAACTAATCACTGGATTTTCATGTAATCGTCTCTAATCACACCTTTTGATTGACAAAACAAATAGTTTTTATATTGCACTGCAATTGACCAGAGCAATGAGGCTTCAGAAAGAACTAAAAGACGGCTCACAAATATTCTATGCTCAAAATGGGATCCAAGTTATTTATTATGTATTAAATTGCTTGGAATAACTGCAGTAAGGGGAAACAAAATGTATAGAATAGAATAAAATAGAATAGAATATTGTTTATTTTTGCAAAAAAGAAACACGATGCAAACAATCAAATAAGGACAAACAGTAATTGCAAAAAAATACCCCAACTCAGCTACTGGTTGCAGCACCCAGCACTGGTCTTCAGTTAGAACCTTTTTTTTTTGGTTTGCCTATTATTGTTCCAATTTATGATTAAAATACTTATGTTAATATTTTTAAAGACCCGTGTCTTGTACCTTAGTTTTAAATGCATGTGTAACAGCGAAGACTACAGTAACTGAAAATATAAAAAAAAAACTGTTTCTGTGTTGCCTAACTCGTCATCTCTGTTCATCTGTCATGTCCTTTTCGTTCCTTTCAGGACTAACCCAAAACTGTGACGTCCCTAATAAGTTAATCTCTGAGAACTATGACGAATCTGTTGTAAAAATGTTGCCAGGTGATGAAGTTGATATTGAGATAAAGGAAGACAAAACACAGCGACGAAATGAGTCTATTCAGAAAAGCATTCTGTAAGTACCTATGTTATTTTAATTCTTCCTTCTTGTTATTACTTAAGTTTTTTGCAATGTGAAAAGAGTTCACTGGGAAAGAAAACGTTCATTCAGATGAATAAACATTGTCGTTCCTATTCCATTTAGATAAATCGATTGACGAAATTCCCGGAAAGAAAAGAAACATTTTCTTGTGAAATCGTTTTTCAATGTCAATTTATTCAAGTTGTTGCCATATTGTTTTTGCATTGCGTGTAACTATAGATTTTCCCGCGCCTTAGCGAAGAATGCCGAGTTACAAAGTAGATTGAAAAAAAATGGTTTACGTGTATTTCTGTGGGACGGATGGGAATTTACTCATACTAAATCCTATATAAAGATTTTTTTTTATCTTAATCTAATAAAAAAGGCTTATTACACCTATATCGACGACAATAGTTTACTTGCCAAATTGCATATCTGTTGTAATAACAGTTTTTAACATAAAGTTAAGCATTATTTTTATAAAGCGTATCGTGTTTTATCTTTTTTTTATTTTTATCAGCATCATCTAGCCCTAAACTAAGCAGAGCTTGTGTTATGGGAACTACATGACTGATATACTACTTATATACTTATTTTTATAAATACATACATATTATACATAGAAAACACCCAGACCTGAGACAAACATTGGCTAATCGTACTAACATTTGTCCCGCAGCGGGAATCGAACCCGCAATCTTCTGCGTCTCAGGCGAGCCTTCGCCCACTGCGCCACAGAGGTCTTCATCTTAAGAACTTAGGTTTATACTTTTTAGACTTTATTTAATTATTATACGAGTACTCTTTATTAAATAAATGTGTTTAATTTGTTAGATTGACACCACACTTCATTCACTATAGCTGAAGGATTATTAAAAAAAAACAAGCAGAGTTTGTGGTCTGATTCTTCTAGACTTGGTCGCGCGCTAGGAATTGGCGTAAATTCACTTAGTTTTTAAGCTGACGTTTCTACATAATCCTTGATTTCAACTAATAAAAATATTTTGACTTTGTCTCATACATTTAAAATTGTAGTTTTTAAAACCTTATTTTGGAAAATAATCATTGTATTTTCGCCTTTTATCTTATTTCCTCAAAAAGCAAACAGCTTAGAGCAGAATTTTTCTATCCTACTAATATTATAAATGCGAAAGTTTGTGTGTATGAATGTTTGTTACCACGTATCTCCGTAACTACTAAACCGATATTGATGAAATTAGGAATGTATATAGTTTAGGTTCTGGAATAATACATAAAACTAAACTAGTTTGGTTTCAAAAATCAACCCCTAAAGTTTAAACAGGGTGGTAAAGTTTCTATGGAAAATGTTGTTCCTTGGTTTGATTCGCTCAAAACTCAATCGAAAATCAATCGCACAGTCATTGGTATCCTTAAACGCGAAAGTTTTTGAGGATGGATGGATGGATGTTTGTTACACTTTCACTTAAAAATTTTGATGAAACTTTACAGTAATTTAGCTTATACATCTGAATAACACATAGTCTACAATTTACAATGATATCGTGTGGTTTGGCCTTAATATTACGATAAGTCACTAAGTCACTAAAATTATATGGGAAATATACTCTACCTTTTCACAGCTAAACCGCTTAACCGTTTGTTATAAAATTTGATATGGGCATAGTTTGAAGCCTGTAAAAGGTCATACGCTACAGAAGCTAGAAAAAATATATATATATATATAAGTAGTATATTATCAGTCATCTAGTTCTCCTTACACAAGCTTCGCTTACTTTGAGGTTAGATGAGGCTGTGTGAAAAAAAATACCAGCATTATTATTATTATTAAAGTCCAATGCTATAAAATGTAAATGGTAAAATGGTGCTCGTGCCGTAAACTAGTTTTTCTGCGCTAGTTGTAAACGAAAGAAATTACTCTTTCGCGAGAATTGTGTCGTTATGCGGTCAAGGAAAACCTTGCCTAGAGTTTGTTTGACAAAAAGTTAGGTACGAGTAGGTACTGAGTGAGGATTCCAGAAACGACCGAACTATTTCGCTTAAACTTAATTTTGAGCGCTTCTAGCTGATAACATCTATAAATTTCTATATTAATGATCTCCTTTAAGTGTGGGTTAACACTTTAAAAACTAAATAAGCATTGAAAAGAGGAGAAACATGGAACTTAAAAGCAGTGTCAACCAAGTTTTAGTTTTATTAGGTTATAGAACCTTTGAACCTATATATTCATATTTTCGTTTACAGAAGGATAATTTATGACAATGTTGAAATCGACCTACTGAAGGATCCCAGATTTGTCAGCACACTGGTCGGTCTTGGTTTCGCCTTTGTATCCGATGTCACTTATTTGGCGATGGAACCAACGCTTTTATTTTCATACGGATTTACTCAGGTATGTGATCGTGAATTTTGTTATGTTTTTGGAGAAAACAGTTGAAAAACAAAACAAAACCCTCACTGAGTTTTCTGTAATCTTTTTGATGGAGATCCTCAGATCCTTTCACAGTACGCAGATCCTGAGAGGATGAGGATCCTCTCAGGATCTGCCCTACTCATACCTATGCGTCCGATCATTATATTCGGCACATGTCCGCGTTTTGCTTAGTGTTTAGTATTCCACGTGACAGGAGCGCATCGCCACTTATCACAACTCTAACCGATGGCAAATGTCTTCGAATTTTTGTCTACGGCTTGTCGGTTTTCCTACAATGTTATTTTTATTGTTTACCAGTGACGTCAGGAGCTCGTATATACGTTTGCCATAAACAAATCAAATATTGACTGTGTGTTTATTTGTCCATTACTATTTATCTCCGAGTGGAGGGTATTGTCTCACTACTGTCTTCACCCACTGCTGGGTACAAGTCTTTGCCTCTGGTAGTCTCTTTGAAGCAGTGGCGAAGACTGGGGCGCAGAATTTTGCGGGTACGATTCCCACCGAGGGACTAATGTTTGTATGATCTGCAATTTGATCTGAATCTGATATTTGTCCCGGGTGTTTTCTATGTATGATATGTAATTTACAAAAAAAAGTATATAAGTACTCAGACTAGTCAGTCATATAGTTCCCATAATTCAAGCTCTGCTTAGTTTGGGACTAGATGATGCTGTGTGAAAAACGTCAAGCATTATTTTCTCCCTCAGTTTTTGTCATCGATCACAATCCTATAACTTTGACAATGTCGTCTGTCCATCTCGCTGCTGGACGTCCAATGTTTCTGTAACCACCCCTCGGCCACCATTCAGTTGCTCAGTGTCCTGCTCCACCTGTCATAACCTCATCTTGCAAGGTGTCACGTCTTGGCCATTTAAGTTCCATGGATTGTATGAAGGATGACATGAAATGAAATAAAAAATCACTATGTACTTTTCAAACTTTCGCGATTAGATAACATAATTACAAGTTTAACGGGTCTTTATCGCGTTTACCTTATTTATTATATTCCCGACGTTTCGACTGTATTGCAACAGCCGTGGTCACGGGATGACTGGAGTATACGGAGCTATCGTCGAGAAATAAAGGCAGTAGCCGCAACTACCCTCATTTCATCTTCAGAATCAGAAAAGTCCATGTTCACATTACGACACACTACACTAACCGTATCACCGCACTGCACAATCGGATCGCGACGCGAACACCTGTTTATCACGGGATTCCAGGACGCAGAGAGTCTATAGAAAGAAAGAAAGAAAGAAAGAATATATTTATTTGACACACACACACACAACATTACAAGACTTATTATCTAGACAAATAATCTAGAAGCCTAGGTACTACTATATAAATAAAGAAAAGTAAAGTATAAAATAATTTGAAGATTACAGATACAGAGACAGTGACACAAAGATATACAGGGTATGGGCAAGACAATTAGAAGTAAGTACCTAGATCCTACGGACACGTCTATCAGTCTTTCGCTGCGAGTGTGCGGCCAAACAGGCCCAGTCTCAGCATAATGCCACTCCCAACAAAGTAGGGGAGCAGCGCTGGTTTTCAGACTGAGCCTTAACAGGGTGACGTTATGGGCTAAACAACACATACACAAACTAACAATTGACAGAAACAGAAAAATTACAAATAATAAATACATAAACAGGTATATATATATATGATTGCAACTAAACCTAACAGAAAATTAACATTCAAATGACATTGACAGAAGTAAAAGTGAAAAAATAGCAAACCCAGACATTAGTGCGAATATGAATTGAAGTGGTCGTAAAATGTAAATGATTTTAGCTTTTTTGAATTGCTAGTAGTTTCTGCTTGAATTTTGTCTTGAAACTATTTAATGATTTTAAGACTCGTAACGGCGGGGGCAAATCATTCCAGCAGCCGTCTTCACGATTAAAATTGGGGTACTTTTTGATTTCAATCGCTTCCCGCACTATTCTCTTATAATATTGGCGTTCACCAGATAGCACCTTAGGGTCATGAAGCTCAATCCAGTGGTTTGGTCCTGAATCCACTAGGTGCTCCGCTATGGCCGACTTATTGATCTGGCGATTTTTGACCGCTGCAATGTGCTCTTTGACCCTTTCAGCAATTGTCCGCTTCGTTTGCCCGATGTAAGCACGGCCACAGCTACAATCTATTTTATAAACACCCGGCATTTGCAGAGGTACCACGTCCTTAGGTGTTCGAAGCTGCTTAGCCACTTTTGAGAGCGGAATGAACACTGACTTGATTGAGAACCTCTTCAAGATGTTACCAATCTTATCCGTCACCCCCTTCAAATACGGCAAGAACGTGGGCTGTCTACTAACATCCGGTTGTTTTTCTCTACACGTGCGTTTCAACTGCTGATGTCTACCTACATATCCGTTCGCTTTCAGAACCTCCTGAACATATATCAATTCACTCTCAAGATGTTCAGGGTCACACAGGTCGTAAGCTCTGTTCTTTAATGAGGCAACAACAGATTGTAAGTGACGAGGATGGTGGTGTGAGGCAGCGTTCAAATACCTGTCAGTGTGTGTTGGTTTTCTATAAACTGAGTGCGTTAAACAACCATCTGCTTTCACCATCACTTTGACATCAAGAAAAGCTAATGTCCTGTTATTTTCCATTTCATAAGTGAACCGGATCTTTGGGTGAATGGAATTTAATATCAATGTAAATTGTTCTACCTCTTGTTTATTACACTTCATAATACAGAAAACATCATCTACGTATCGTTTCCACAACTTTATACCGCTAGCTGACAAATCTATAAGTCCTTCGAAATGTTCTATCCAGATGTTAGCCAAAACCGGAGCCACCGGGCTACCCATAGCCACACCATCAATCTGGAGGTAATGTTGCCCTCTGTACAAAAAGAAATTTCCATCTAAACAGTGTTCAAGCAGAACAATATACTGGTCAGGTAGTTCGTTATCTTTTAGCTTTTCTTTTATCACTTCAAGGCAGTCTTTTAAAGGAACGTTGGTAAAAAGTGACTCCACGTCAAAACTCACCATAATATCATCTGGTTCCATTTTTAACCTCCCGATGATGTCCACAAAATGGCGAGAATCCTTCACAAAAGATGACGTCTTTCCCACCAAAGGCTGCAAAACCGAAGCTACATGTTTTGCCAAGTCGTAAGTAGGCGAGTTAATCTGACTCACAATGGGCCGTAACGGCACATTATTTTTATGTACCTTTGGTAAACCATATAATTTCGGCGACTGTACAATTTTAGGTTTATAAAGACGGTTAAACACATCTTCCGCAAAAAGTTCCTTAAGCTCTAAAATATGTGTTCTTATACGTTTTGTCACCCTAGCAGTTGGATTGTAAGAGACTGGCTTGTACACCTTTTTATCAACCAGTAAACTCCGTAATTTATCATCGTAGTCATCGGTATTAATCACTACCGTGGCATTTCCTTTATCGGCCTTAAGCACTAAAATATCGTCATTCGCCCTCAAGTCCCTAAGAGCTTGACGTTCTTCCTCAGTGATGTTTGACCTAGGTAGTCTAGACTTACGTAAAATTATTGAAACATCTTGTCTCAGCGTTTCAGCGTCATTAGATGGTATTTTATTGCGAATAATTGTCTCCTCTACACTACTGATAATGTCTTCGAACGGTATTCGTTTAGGTGTTGGTGCAAAGTTTAACCCTTTTGCCAGTACACTTTGCGTAGGTTCATCCAAAACAGTATTAGATAGATTTATGACGGTCTCACTAACATTTGTCACTGACTGTACTTGTTGTGGAGAAACTCCGCGCTTGTCAAGCAATTTTTGAAACTTTTTGTTGTGTTGACCACGGCTGTTGCAATACAGTCGAAACGTCGGGAATATAATAAATAAGGTAAACGCGATAAAGACCCGTTAAACTTGTAAAAATCACTATGGTTAGGAACACAATGTAAGTACGTTCTACAAATGGAAATCTTATCGCTGACAGCAATCTCTTCCAGACAACCGTGAACTATTTAAAAAAAAAAACGAAATCTAAACTAAACATAACTTTTTCACCGACACAGCGAAATTGAGCGATGTGGACATTCACCGTCCCCCGAACGAATTATAGAACTATATCTCAGAGGACGTGCTAAACTACTTATTATAATTATGGTAATGGTTCTTATATAGGATATAAGTACCATTACCATAATTATAGTTGATATAGAAGTGTCTATTTGTATGTGTGTATAGCGGGTGTGTATATAATTATACACACCCCCTATACACACTATATAAGGCGGTTATATAATAGTAGTGCAATAATGGGAAAGATGCAACTGTATGTTGTTGTTTTCTACTGCGCAAAAACACGGTCGGACCTACGTTTTAGTTCTTTCAGGTTATGATCAAAAATTTATTGTAGAATGCATGCGCTGAGTGATTTGGAGTACAAAGTGTTGTCTCACTGTAAGGACTTTAGATTCAGTATACAGTGCTGTAGTAAGATATAGAAAAGGTTTTTTTCATCAGTATTTTGAGCACTGTTCTCAGTGCTCGCTCCAGTTGCAGCATCTTAGTCTTTGCGGAGCCGTCCCATACTTTCTTACAATACCTAAGAAGTGATTCACTTAGGGCCGAGTACACTAGCTTTAGCGCTTTAATATTTGCAGAAGATGCCAGTTTAATACCTGGTCGATATAAACGCTAAGATATTATATGCTATCCACTCTGGTGAGTGATGGACAGGTGCAGTTGATAGACGGGTTTTGACACTTGTGTCCTTTGATGTTGAAGGAAATTCTTGACGGGCTAATGTCAGTGAAAACGCCATATATTACGTTTTGTCCATGTTTAAAGTAAGCAAGTTTCTATCAAGCCAAACCATAACATTCTTCATGGCATTTTCAGCCATGTGCTTAGTCTCGTGCCAGCTATTTCTATTTAGTGTCATCAGCATAAGCTGTAGTCAACAATGTAGTGTCATCAGCATAACAGAATATCTGACAGTTAGGCAACGAGTGATCGCAAAGTTCATTGACATATATTTGGAACAGAGTTGGACACAGAATATTTCGTTGTGGAACGCCGTACTCCAGAGGAGCCTTCTCACTGGTGTAACGGTTAAGTTTGACAAGCTATTTGCGATTATATAGGTGACTCTGAAATAATTCCAATGCCCCTAACTCCGACGCAAGACATTTTGTTTTGTAGCAGTTGGATAGAGACTGTGTCAAACGCTTTGGAAAGATCTAATAAGACTGCCAAGTAATTTTTTTTAGATCAAGATTTCGGGCTATTGCATTTGTTAGGCCTCCACTGCATTCTTCGCCGACCTGCCTCTCCTGAAACCGAATTGGTTGCAGGAGATAAATCGGCCGTGTTGGCCTAGTGGGATACCCCGACTTCTGATCCGGAGGTCGTGGTTTCGAACCCGGTCATGCACCAATGGATTTTTCCACTCGAAAAATGTATGTGCGCATTAACACGTGCTCAAAACGGTGAAGGAAAACATCGTGAGGAAACCGGCATGCCCTAGAGCCAAAAATTCGAAGGCATGTGCTAAAAGTTAGTGTTCCAATAAGCGGCGATGGGCTTGCAACCTGTCACGTGGAATGCTTACTGCTTGCAAAACGCGGGCATGTACCAAATGTAATGTTTGGATGTGCCTCTGATTACCCCCTACTTGGTATCCTCAAAGATCTACTCACTGAGTATGTATCTGAGGATGTCCACCATGGGGACGACAGTCATGAGCGTGTTTGTTTTGTGTTTGTTTAGATAAGTCGGCTTCGTTCAAGGTAGCTAGTAAATCGTTTGTTCATTATTTTTCCAAAACTTTCGACAGGGAGGTTAAGATTGAAATGTAGGATAAGCATATTATAAGTGTATGATATATATTAAAATGTTATGACGAGTCAAACAGGCATACGGCCTACCTGATGGTACGTGGTTACCGTCACCTATTGACATATGCAATATCTGAGCCATTGTTCATGTGTTGCCTGTTCTGAAGAAGCTTCATAAATTGATGTTGATGGATCATTTATTTTCAGATGCAAGTAGCGACGTGTGTGATGGTGGGTGCCATATCAGACCTCCTTGCGAGGTTCGCACTTGCCATATTCACGTATTTTTACGCGGTGGATAGCCGATTGGTATTCTTCGTGGGCACGTGTATCACAGTACTACTTAGAATCGGTAATTCTATCTTCTTTTTTCTTACTTTTTTCAAAACATTTTAATTTATTTCAGCTTATAAAAAAAGAGACGCTATTGCCTCTGCGACGCAAAAGGTGAGGAGGTACAAATGTTTGAACGATCTGCTGATATATGTGTCGGATATAGTTTTGTGGTACCTTGGTACTTGTAGTTTCTGATAACCACTACACAGTGAATACTAGTGTGGGGTCAGAACTATGTATGTGTTTGTTTGGTGGTTATTTATTTATTTACTAGCTATTGCCCACGGCTTTGCCCGCGTGGTACCCGCATAAAAAGTAGCCGTTAAGGCACATTCGCTCGACCGTTTTTAGTCGACTTACGTCGACTTACGGTCTTCACGAAAAGCTTTTTTATTAAAAAAAAATAACATAATATATTATGTCCACCCTGAACGTCCATTCTAAATATTGCTGAAAGATTATTTTCATAGAAACTTATGAAAATTACCTCTTTATATTATTTAGTATAGATAGTATAGATAACATTGTAACTAGTTTAGTTATTTTCAGCACTCGTAAGCTCGAACGAGCTTTACTTTGTATTCGCGGTGACGGCTGTGTCTGGGCTGGTGAGGTGTTCCGTCCAGGTGCTGTTCCCGCTGGTGCTGGTGGCTGCGGCTCCTGAACGGTTCCCAGCTGCTTTGGCACTGCATATTCTCTTCTCTGGGGCGCTGATGTTGCTGGCGGATCCTTTAATAGGTGAGTCACTATTCCTTTGATGTGCTAAATGTTGCAAGCCAACAACGTAATTATAAAACCTTGCATTTTTTTATATCCGTCGATTTTAAACAGCCACCGAAGATTAAAATCGACGAAGATTGATGTCTTTTATCTGGACTATCTTTAATCGTTGATTTTGAAAGTTGAGTGAAGCTAGGCTGGTTTGAACCAGCTTATATTCCAATCACACAAGAATGCAGAATAAAAAACGTAAAAAAGGTAATTCTCATAAATAGGAAAACACCCGACATGTATTTTCATCATCGATTGCAACGCCCTCTAGTGGCTTGTGGACTTAAGAACCATCCTGGAAGACATATTAATCAATTGCAAAAAAAAAATCATTATACAATTGCAAGAGTCACAACCGTCATGGCACCTTCATTAACAACTTAAAAAGAGCTGATGATCCTCAAAAGGCTGAACAGATTATCTTGAAATATGTTTCAAAGATTGTATCAGTGTTATTATCTATGGATAAGAACACTGGTACAATCCAAAACAAAACAAAAACAAACACGCTCACGACTGTCTTCCCTATGGTGGACATCCTCAGATACACACTCAGTTTGTAGATCTTTGAGGATACCAAGTAGGGGGTAGTCAGAGGCGCGTCCAAACATTACATTTGGTACATGCCCGCGTTTTGCAAGTAGTAAGCATTCCACGTGACAGGTTGCAAGCCCATCGCCGCTTATTGGAACACTAACTGTTGGCACATGCCTTCGAATTTTTGGTTCTAGGGCATGCCGGTTTCCTCACGATGTTTTCCGTCACCGTTATGAGCACGTGTTAATGCGCACATAAATTTTTCGAGTGGAAACATCCATTGGCGCACGACCGGGTTCGAACCCACGACTTCCGGATCAGAAGTCGGGGTATCGCCCACTAGGCCAACACAGCCTTCAATCTGGTACAATCCTTTCAAAGAAAATAAACTAAACCGAAATGGGTTTATCCGTTTTGGATGCTATAGGCAACTTTTACAGCTTTTATAATTTAAAACAATATAGTTTGTCATAATATCATATTATAACCCGCTTTAAAAATATTTATTAAAAAACAAAAAAATCTAAATTCCTTCGAGCAGGCAACGCATCAGCAGTGCCCCAAATGTTGCAAATGTCAATAGATGATAACAATTTACGGTCAGGTAGAGGACTGTTCACCTCGAAATAACATTAAAAAATAATCAAAACCCGGATATTCATTTTGGTATTCAAATAACAGAACAAGTTAGTATTCCGATAGGTAGTTTTGCAGAAGTACCTACTAAAAATAAAACAGTACTAATTTAAATGTAGTATTTAGTAACGATTTTAGCTGACCAGTCGTTCTATTGTTAAATTTTTTTTTATTTCAAGACAAAAAAATGTACACACCACTTAATAATAACTATGAACTATTGGTAAGCACTTAAAACGAAACCATCTTATTACAACAGGTAGAAAACAGTCTTACCTATTTCCTTTAATATTATGTAGGTAGGTAGATAGTTTAGTTTAGACTGTTTTTAAAGTAGTAATTGTGTACCTTAATACATAAACTTATTAGACTATGTAGGTAGGTGACCTACCCGCTGAACTAGTTAAAAAACTGTATCTCGACGAGGCAGATTGCCCACGGCTTAAAAATAAATCTTAAAACGTTTTTTTTTGTTTCAGGTATACTGTACGAGGCGACCGGTAGCTATACGTTTTGTTTCCTCGCCATGAGTTTCTGCTGTCTCATCTGTGTGGTTCTATGGACAATCGAATTCTTTGTATATCGCAAAAATAAAATGACATAACAAACGACTGATAGCGTTATTTTAAATTATAGCAGATGAAGGCTTCACTTTGAGAAAATTCTGCGGAAGGTGATATTGAATTCAAATAGATGAATAATAGATTAGGTCAAATACACAGATATAGATAATCGTGAGCATTCTTGATTTTCTTACTGGTAATGCGTGGTTAAATAGATTTTTAATGATACATAGATCAATATGTGTGCATATCTGTGTCGCAGATATGCTAAATATGATATTATTACGGCCCGTAGATAAGTTTACGTACGGGCCGTAATGATAAAAAATAAGTATGTATGATTCGCCACTTTCTAATTGAAAATAATGTGTAAAATTATGTAAATAAAATTTATTTTTCACGAATTTATTGCACGAGACTTTTACCCTGAGAAAATAAGTGTATATTTAAAACTAAAACTAAGTGATATAGGTATTAGTTTAATATCTTATATATAATAAATAAACATATGACTGTGAGTAAACCAATATAATTTTATCTATCATCTTATTTTCCCGTGATTGTTCTAAATGAGACAAATCTGTTAGATAGGTTTTAATTGTATTGTAACGCAAACAATAGGTATGCCATTCTTGTAATTTCAGAAGATTCATATGAAAGTAATTTCGTACTTTATCATGAATAAAACCGTCGTGACTATGCAAGAGATTGGAGCAGGGGTGTTGCAAAAAAATATAATAACAATTTCATATTTTATGATTTATTCATTAATTGGTAACCAATGCTTTTCACAATAATTATGTCTACTATTATACTAGATAACAATTTTATATTATGTATCTTAAAATTAAATATTTCACAAAACAAAGAAACAAGAAGCTTGCTAATGTAAAATGATAGTTTTTAAATACTTTTTTAAGTAAATATTTCTTGGTACTGTTTTTTACATTTATATAAGATGCCACAACATAATTTACTATTCTAGAAAATTTTAAGAAACTATACAAGTCTTCTAATAGAAAAGCATAATTAAACAACCAAATTATTTATCAATTTCATTAGGCTGCTAAAGTCAAAAATAAAGAACACAATAGCTTTTAGGATGCAAGTAATTTTATTATTTTAAAAATTCACCTGGATCAAACTCGCGTTACATTATTTACACATCGTTATCGTTTATTTTTAAGCAACTGTTGAAGGTACCCTTTTTCTTGGTTCGATACTGACCCTAAATCCGTCACTCCTCTTCAGGATGATATCGGCTTGCAGTTGAAACTCTTTCTCAGATACGTCGGAGATGGCCTTGTAATTTCTCAGGATCGTTGACAGCAATACTTTGAGCTTCAGAATAGCGTATTTGCGGCCTGTAATGCATAACAAGGTTAACACTTAAATGTGGTAATTTAAAATAGTAAATGCACCATTGTAAAAAAAACAAATTACAGAATATATAAGTTTAAGTACATGCTATTTGGTTTGCATAACTCACCGAGTACCATTATTATTTAAAGAGTAGCTCGTTTAAAAATTAGAACAATTGAATTTTCTATAATTTACTATGATTTGGATCCCGGACCAATTAGGCAGATGAGCCTTGAACTTAAAACTCACCGACACAGCTCCTAGGTCCAGCGCTGAAGGGAATATAACTGTAGTAATGCCTGTTTTGTGTGTTTTCAGGCAAGAAGTTGTCAGGGTTGAACACTTCTGGGTCCTTGTAGTATTTGGGGTTCCTGTGGACTTTGTAAGTACCGACCACAACTGTGGATCCGGCTGGGAGTACGTAGTTTTTGGTGGCTGTAAAATAGATAATATCAGTAGATCAGAAGAAATTATGACCACACAAACTGTTTAAGGTTATGTTCCAAAGTGAAACCGTATTGGGTAGCATAACGATTTAGTATGAATTCACTAAACGATTAGCTGAAGTTGTTCCAGTTTCAATAAGAATGTAAATAAACAGTTTTATAGCCTTCCTGGGCTTTTTAATATCAATGAAATAACACAGATCCTCAGACACCCTCAATGAGTTTTATCATAACAAATTCTATAAATAAGTTATTTGCTTTAGTTTATTTTAGAATATATTTAATGTTGTCCTGAAAAGTTCTTATCGCTATCTGAAAATACATTGTATTGTCTATAAATTTCAAAAATTGGATGTGACTTACGTATTTTCACATCACGATTCAGCTTCCTTGCAATGATAGGTACTGGTGGGTACATCCTGAGGGATTCAAGGATGACTCGCTCCAAGTATTTCATGCTAAGCGTGTCAGAGAAGGTGGCTGGACGGTCGGAGTCTCCGAAGATTTCGTATAATTCGTCGTATACCCTGGATTGGATATTTTGGTGGATTCCAAGGAGGCAGAGAACGAAACTTGATCCTGCTGCGGTGGTGTCATGACCCTATAAAATTATTTACAAAATCGAATTTCACGTAAAATACGAGTAGTTCTTTTTGCATGCAGAATTCACTGTGTTCGTCTTCTACAAACTCTTCGAGCATTTGTATATGGGCAAACATATTTTT
Organism: Perizoma affinitatum; assembly: GCA_961405105.1. Lineage (NCBI taxonomy): Eukaryota > Metazoa > Arthropoda > Insecta > Lepidoptera > Geometridae > Perizoma > Perizoma affinitatum. Next base: position 12,668,854 of record OY560194.1, on the reverse strand, counting down.
ATTGATAATATTTACCTCAAACATGATGGTATCTACTTCTTCTTTGATTTCGTGATCACTGATGTTGTGTGTTCCGTTTTGGGCTGACTCAATCATTAGGTCCAAAAAGGCAAGACGTTTCTTTTCTCCTGTGAACAGTTTTTTCGAGGATTAATTAGGATTTGGATACAGAAGACGTCTTTGGGATAAATGACTCAATATTTGGATCTAGATTCGTTCACAATTAGGTACAAGTACCTAATAATAATTGTGCTTGCTAATTTTACTTTTGTATTAGTCAATTCCTTTTATTCCTTTTTTTTTTAGCTATATGAATAATATTTATATATATTTTTTAGTTTATTTATCTTACTCACCAACATCATTTTCATCGTTGAAATCCAGATCATCCCTATATCCTTTGAATACTGCATCAGCGACGGTTTTATCGTTTGCCAGTATACTCTCTTCAGACTCGCGAGTCAGTTCTCCGATGGTTGGGGGGACGACTCCCTTTGCTTTGTTCTCTAGGTAAGTTGCTTTTTTGTTTTTGATGACCTATTATACAATTAAGGGTTAAACGACAAACTTTTATTCAATAATTATTCCAGTTTGGAAGTTCAACCCTCATTTAAAATGTAATTTTCCAAACGTTATAAATAAACTATGTTTCAAATTTTAGCTTTCTTGACTTAGTTGTTTTGGCTGTGCATTGATAGATCAGTAAGGACAAACGATTTTATAAGTATAGATATATTATGTACTCATATCGCAATATTATTTGATTTGACTCTGGCTGAACTTTAGGAAGATGTTACACAAGTTAATATGATAAAAAATCTGTTCCTACAACAGATTTTTTTCTATAGGTATCTGTTTGTTTATGTTTTCGTCGTCTTCAGCATGTTGTAAATACGTGGATTTTAAATACTTACTTTGTTGGTAAGCCCATGGATGATGCTTAAAAGTTTGTTTTGGTTCTTGAAAAAGGGTGACAGTTTGAAAAGCGCATCGAATCGCAGCCAAAACTTGTAATGTCTCTGGTGGATAATGTCACACATCCTGAAAAAAAAAACATAAATATTTGCCTCTTTTATTAGCATCTACTGGAATAGGCCAATGTTGTCAGTGAAAGGCCCGCATATTTTGAGGAAAATATACTAAAACTTTATAATTACTATTGTATCCTGGTGCCTTGTAGGCACAATTAGGATCGTCATGATCTCACACACTCACTGATCAGAACTCACGTAGAATTGTAATAATTAGCCATGGTTATTACCAACAAAAAAAAATTGGCTGTACTTATTTTTTCGGAGTTGTTTTATTTTCAACTATACATGTTTGTACTCACTTCATGACAGCCACGGCGTAGTCGAAGCCAGCATCGTCTTGGGTACTTTTTGTGATTCCCATAGCAGTTTCTGGATATAAAATAATAATTTAATCACTATTAAAACAACATTTAAAAACGTGATGATTTTCATAAATGAGCGGAAGTAGATTTGCATTGTTTTATTTCTATAAAAATAAATAGATATGTATAAAATAAAAAAATTTTATATAAAGATTTGCATTGTTTTATATATGTAAAACAATGCAAATCTGCTTCCGTCAATTCCTTTGTAATTGGTAATACCAATTAGGGTCAAAGATTAATGCCTACGTGACGTTATTAACAACGATTGAACGAAGAAAGCATAAAATAAATTAATGATAATTTGACGTGGTCATTATAGACCTAACTGCCTGCTAGACAATAACTAAGTAGGTACTTACATACCTTGCCGTACCTACTTGGACCTCGACATGGAAAATTACGTTCAAAAATATACAATGACTCGGTATTTCACATAGATAGATAGATAAAACTTTATTGTACACCACATTGTGTTCCTAACAAATTAAATTAGAGCAAATTAAAAAAAAACTAACTGAGGAACAATGGGTCATTTTATCGCTAATAGCCATCTCTTCAAGACAACTTTTGGATGGAAAGAAATTGATGCGAACGATAAACAACAAAAATACATAGTGACGATTTAATAGAAAAATACAAGCATCTAAGGATGCTTGTTTGTTTTGTTTTGTTAATATTATTTTAAATTGTATCAATTAATCAATTTATTTTTCCTTATTATTTTATTTATTCTGTAATTGTTTATTTTATAAAATGTTTTTACAATATTTTTTTTTTGATATAATTGATGTGTTTAATGTAAGTAACTAGTGTTATTGGTTTTCAAAATCGTGTTAGTTACATAAACTATAAACAATGCTAAAAATCAATAATAACGTTATGAAATAACTTTTAAGTATAAATAACGTTTTTCAAACTCACCAAGCAATATATCCACAGTGACACCGCTCATGTAGTCATGGCAATCAAAGGTCTTGCCAATCTCAGGCTTCATCTTCTGCACCACGTTTCTGCTGTTCTGGTTGAAGACATCCATGAAAGACTTCAGAATGTTGATGTGGAATGTAGGCGCGATCATTTTGCGGTGGGACCTCCATTTTTCTCCTGACAACACATTGGATATTTATTTTTACACATCTAAAGTGGCAAACAAGCATATGGCCACTTGTTGAGGAGCGGTTACCTTAACCTATGGACGCTTGCAACAACAGAGGACGCTGCAATGCGAGCATTACTGCTTTGGACGAGGTCTTTTACAAGGAAATCACCAATCTTGAATTCTTGATCAAACTATAATGAAAAAAGCTCTTGAGGAATTAATCATCTGTTAATAATATTATAAGAGAAAATGCAGCAGTGACTAAGTTATGTTTCTATGTGTGCCTTGTGTTATTGGTTATTTCCTTGTCTTTCGGCACGTGCGCAAAATGTGTATCATCTTTATTTATTTTCAAACTTCACCCACAGGAAAACTCAAGCATTCACCAATTTGCTATATCTAATTAGGTACCTGATTAATTATGTAGGTACCATATACATTCAATAAACCGTAAAGGGCCTGTCCATCGATCTAACAATTGATAATATAATTAAGCTACACCTTCGCACTTGAACCTTACCCGAATTTCCATTCTATACTTAATAAATAAATAAACTTGTTCTGTGACATTCTAAGATACGGCAATATTCGTGGAAGAAAATGGTGGTCAAAATCTGCTGTTTCCAGTATATTATTATGAAATCAAAGATACGTCCAATCGATATAATAATGTTGCGTCTGTCTATTCTCGATGTTGTTTCAATCTAAATTTTGTAAAGAATGTGTATTTTGGAAGAAATGTAAAATATTTCGACTAGCTTACCGATTTTGACGTTTACGAATCGATACTTTTGTTTGACTGTTGTTTTCAATACGCGAATTGGTATTAAGATTTGAGGCAGGTAAAAAACTTAATAAACATGTTGTATTACCTGTACTGATCAGCAGGCCCTCTCCAAGCCAAGGTTTGAAGAACCGATACTCCGTAGACTTGTCGATATGCACGTTGCTGTTAAGGATAACTTCTACATCGTCAGGCTCCGTCAAAAAGATGATCAGCTTGGTACCGATCCATATGCGGATGACACTGCCGAATTTCTCTGCGTAATCGAGGGCCAGGTTTACGATTTCTGTTGGACAGAAGAACAAAATATTTTGGTAAATATGGAATAAAAAACTAAAACCAGAATGATTTAAAGTAGGTGTAAAGTTACCCTTATTGGAATATCATTATCAAAACAATTCATCTATGAGTATTTATCATGACTCTGACCCAATTATCCATTTTTGCTAGCTAGCTCTCTCCAATTAAATTTTTTTGTTTTTTTTTTATGTGATAATAAAATGTGTATGTGTTTATGTGTGTTTCGTACTTGCTTGAACTTACTTTGTATGGTTCTTTCTTAGTTATGTAGTGTAGGTGATTATTCTGTTGGCCTCATAAAGATGTCATTTGAATTGGATTATTTAGTAATTTTTCCAACATTTAATTGCGAATTTAATTATATTTTTATGGATGATATCAGTGAGAGATAATAGAAGTTTATGACTTATTTTTTTTATTATTGTTCTTCATTTAATTTTTTTATTACACATAATAGATATATATCAACAAGTTAATCAAATGTTTAAAAATATTTAGATGAATGTCCATTATTATCTAGGCTTGTCCTTATTGAGAAGTTTCTGCTTAAGCAGCCTTTTATTATGATAAATACCACATAGCTAGAAATAAAATTGACCTCACCATGAGGTTTCTTCTGGAAAACAAGCAGGGCATTGCCAAAGAAAGGCACAGTGCTTGGGCCGGGAATCTTCTCTCCCATCTTATAGAATCTGGACTGCTGTTGCCATCGATGCAGCACCCATAGTCCTGTGGCGAGGAGCAGCAGAGGATAGAAGATGAGCCGAGTGCTGAGTTGGAAACCCTGGGATTCGTCCACAAGTGGAGTCATTTTTCTGAAAAAAAGTTTCAGTATGAGCACATTTGATGGGTAGTGAACGTAGCTTTCGAACCGCATGTGGTGAAGGAATTGTTAAAAAATGACGTAATTTTCCAGAAAGAAAAGTTTCAACTCAGTGATTTTTTTTTAATAAATTTGAAATTTGCAATCCAAAAAATTTTAAAGCGAGCGAGTTTAAAAAAAAACTAAACTTATTCAAAATCAGAAGGCGCTGAGCAAATAGCTGAGTATAACATGTAACAGGAGTTGTTGCCTACTTTTAGGCAAAATTATATATCGGAAGAAAAAAGGATCTAAAAACATTTAACTCAAATTCGAAATCGGATTAGTTTTAATCAAGTTTCTTACGCACTGAAGTTTGTGATTGGACATTTATCTAGAAATCTTTAACTTACTTAGATTAGAGGAAATCTTTTACTAAATGCGATTGCAAACAATTTGGTTGTCCTCTGTTATGGAAACTCATCCAGAGGACTAACTCGCTATTAGATATTAAGTACTAACCTAGTTTTAAGTTATACTAACAACATCATATGTCTGATTAAATACATTTATAATAATTAGGTACAACATTATTAGGTACAACATTACCTAAGTACTAAGTACTAACCTAGTTTTAAGTTATACTAACAAAATGGACTGATATGTCTGATTAAATACATTTATAATTATTAGGTACAACATTACCTACCTAATAATTTTTTATTTTAATAAAAAAATATTAGGTTGGTTAAGTATGTAAAATTTTTAAAACAACTACAACAATTAAACTGTGTGTAGGTATCTAAATGGAATAAAATACTCTGAATCTTCTTGGTTTCTATATGTATTTATGTGAGTAAGAAGGTATATACCTTTTTATTTTCTATCCGTTGTTCAGGCACTTGTCCACCGAGCTTCAGTTATAAATTGTTTATGAACATTTATTTCAGGCGAATACCAATAAGTTAATAATGAATACTTGATAGGTAGAAATGTACTTGATTTGATTTGCATAATCATGACACACGTGAAAATTATAAAACAGTTAATCCGTAATTTACGGATTAACTGTTTAATTTATTACTTATACTTATTGAATATTAATGGCCGAATTGTATTGTTCCTGGTACATTTTGTGCGAAGTGTTTTTACCTACCATTATAAGGTAGTCGTTTTCTTACGTCCTCGTGCATACAAGGAGATAAGTACGTTAAGCATTTTATTCTCAGGATATAAATAAATATTGATGGACATTTTCACACAACATCATCTAGCCCCAAAGTAAGCAGAGTTTGTGTTATGGGAACTACATGACTGATATATTACTTTACTTATAAACATTTTATTTGTAAATATTACTTATTATAAATAGAAAACACCCAGACCCGAGACAAATATTTGCAGATGCAAACATTTGTCCCGCAACGGGAATCGAACCCGCAACCTTCTGGTCTTCCCCCACTGCGCCACAGAGGTCTTCCAACGATGCATCCAACGTGTCCCGCCGCTTCGTTTCAATGCTTCCTACAACAAACGGTGACAGACACAACAAATTAATTCAGACAAACAGTGTTGTCGCAGTGTTTTGACATTAGTAAATGTAATAGTAGATTGTTCAATAAAGATTATTTCCTACGAGATGTTTAGCCTCCCGAGCCACAGCGAGGAAGGCTATAGAATCGAATCGAGAGTATGAAATGGTTTTAGTCCCGAGTTAAACTCTACTTTTCTTCGATTGTAAAAAAAAAACTATTAAAAATTAACTATTAGTAAAAATTCTAGAGATATCGCGGCTTTATCAACTTTTTTTTAATTTCTTTTTGTGCAGCAACGAAGGTTTCTTTCAGTCACATTTAAAAAAAAACTTTATATTTTTCTAATAAATCATTTTCTCCTTGGAAATGTCATTATCGTGCCTTCTAACAGCTTTCTCTCTCTCAATTTCTATTATTATATCTGTCTAGTTACTATTCTAGTGAATAATCTGTTCGATGCAGACGAAGATCTGTATATATTTATATTTTGGTTAATGCAAAGCGTAGTTATGTTTGCTATCAGGATTTTTTCAGGCGTGATGTTGAGCTGGGTAAATTAAATTGGTAGCTTATATTTTATCTCATAATAATAGGACACCTACTATTATAATAATGTGAAAAAAAAAATTATAATGGATAATTAGCTTTCATTATTGGCCGCTATTCCGTAGATATGAAACGTTCGCAGAGATTTTAAAGCCACTGTAATTTTATTTAACTACCTACTTTTCTGTAGCGTCCATCTGGCTAGCACACATATGAATAGCGCAGTATGGGAAATAATAGTGCGTTGAACAGCGTTATGCTTGCAGATTAGGGTAGAATTTTTCTCTTCAGATTAAGATAAAAAAAATCCATACATAGCCTTCATTATTAGACAGCAAGAACCTAGCGAAACGAAGCAGCCGTCGTCGGGCCAGTTTTATCGTGCTACCTAAACTATGTACGGCAAGATACCTATTATACCTTTACCTGAGCTAAACTGATGATATGGTGCTGCTCAGACCATCGATTAAAGGATTGAGAAAATTAATGTCATTTCTGTGAGTTGTATGCATACAACTCACAGAAATGGAAACACGACTAAATATAGAACGGCAACGTAGAGCATTATGCGTAGTGAGTAATATGATTGCTAGAAAGTTCTAGAAATCATCGTCTGACGTGGGGATTACTCTCTTTAGATCTTTCTGCCAGTAGTTTTACACGTATACCAAAAACTCACACGATGGTATGAGACCTACAATAACATCTTCAGACACCTGATGGTCCTGAAGCACTATTGTCGCTATCACGATGCACGCAGAGGCTCGCGTTGACTCTTTCAATGTCATCCAAAGAAAGAGAATCGCGTCGTTTATGTCTACGTATAACTCGTGTAAATAACGCTATTATTAAGAGTCTGGCAGATATACTAATGATAACGCCAACGTATAGACACTGTGTATATTATTATTTGCATGCGCACAACTTTATAATAAAATACTACCAACAGAACAAAAATGTAGGTTATATAAAACTCGCATTTTTTGTTCATCAAAGGAATTAACTTTACAAATATATGCGTTGTAGGGGTTAAAGAACTACGTTATATTTTATTGCCTACCAATATTTTATTATACTAATATTTTATTATATACTTCTACCTACTTAACATGGGTTTTTGATTTTTTCCTCATATTTATGTTTTCATGTATGTGACTATGAATGTCTCTAGGGGAATAAAAATGCATGCATTCATTCTCCTACTAATCTGAGACATCACAGTCCCACGATAGATTTTAAAACTCAAGTTTATCGTCTATGCAGAACTGTAGTGGAGAGCTATTGTATTTCACTGGAGGAAGGAAACTTAGTGTTTTGTCCATCAAGTTTCATTAACAAATGTGTAATGCTGTCAATAAGTTAGTACTTCCTAGGTAGATACCTAGGTAATGGAACGATGGCAAAAAAAAAACCATTAATGAACATTAGAATGGTACCTAGGTAAACAATCCTTGTCTATAGTTATTACATTATCCAGTGACTATTCCACTTACTAAGGAGCTGTTCTGGCAATAAAATATTCGATGCAGAAAAATTTGCAGCAAAGCACAGTTATGTTTGCTAACTGTCCTTTTTCAGCCGTGCACATGTAAATAAAATTGATTTTACCTACATTTTAGCTCAACGTTTTTTTTAAGATAATACCTTAAAAAAATGGTTATAGGTACCTGAGCATTTATACTCTATCACCCCCCTGCTTCGCCCTATTAGATTTATATCCTTTTTTTTTAATTATATAAATATGTTATAATTACATCAAGTCCGCTTCGCTAAACACGAAACCATTTTATATAATTTATATGTGTATATTTTGATGATTTTAATAATGTGTGCAGATGCTTGTGAAATCCTGTCAACGTGTTGTTTGAACAAGAAAAATCTACGGTTCGCGCCAGTTACCGTATATAATAATATCGCGATCGCGCCACCTTTCGTCTCCTCCTGTCGCGAACTGACAGTTATCGAAGGCCGCTCCTACTATTAAAAAGAAGGAATAGAAGAACAGCCGTGAAGAAGCGCTACCAGGCTTGGATGAGCTGGAATACAACCACCAAGGTTAAGGAAATGGACCTTTAGGGAATGGCCACGCTCCTGCTTCGAGGTGATCGTAGCTTGTTTAGTGTAGTACAGTGGGAGAGCAAGGTCAGTCTTCTTTTCCTTATTCTATCTCTTCGCATCTTTTGTTTTCCGCTAGTGGAGTTTTTTGTGCTTTTTTGTCCACCAAAGACATAACATGTTAATCAAATTGAAGACATTGGTTTTGGCATATATTTATTCATAAAATCTACTGTGTACAAACTATCATATGATAATTTTAAAATAGATTTTTACACCTATCATAACTTATTTTAAAACCCGACTCATATCATTTACACATCCTTCAATAAGGTACATAACTTCCTGAAAATTTTCTGCAACACCTTTTACAAAACTTAAAAATTCAAACCAACTAAAGTATAACAGAATATTATCTAACTAGTGGATGGTACCCTCTTCCTAGGCTCCAGTTTAATCTGGAATCCATCAGACCTCTTCAGGATGATATCTGCTTGCAGCTTAAACTGGTCCTCTTTGATGTCGGAGATGCTTTGGTAGTTCCTGAGTACTGTTGCTAGCAGCACTTTTAGTTTCAGCAATGCGTATTTACGGCCTATAGCAAAACAACTATTTTATCAAATCTGAATAGACATTTGTCACGGAATGTGAAAGATTCTAGATTCAGTCCGGTCCGTGCTCCACGTAGATTCTCCGCCGGGGTGAAGCATAATATATTTACAGGTCCTCATGCTCCAACTGATAATAGCATTGTACATTGTATTTATTCCATATAACAACCAGTTTGGTGTATTTAAGTTTTATAAATAGATACACATTATAAAGGAAGGCTTTTTTATATACTTTCCAGTTGTGATGTTAATTAAGAAGGAACTGAATTTTCGTTTGTAGGTATTATTTATTTACTGTTTATATCGGTATCAAGGTAATATTGAAGTGATTATATAAAAGTTCTCCAATGGTGACCGGACAATGTCTAACGATGTAGAAAAAATCTCTACTCTAAGAACGCCTGACATCCACCAGGCTCACATGTTGGTAAAACAACCTTTTGGCGGATACCGTAGCCTATGGACGCAAGACCAGAGGTATCACTCGCACGTCCCTGAGACATAAAGTTGAAAAGTACCCTTCAAACAAGAACACAGCGATGCGAATATTACTGCTTGGCAGCAAAATTAGGTACTTCCCAGGACGAGCTCTTACATAAACTTTTCTAAGTACTTCCTCTCTTCCAAAAAGCGCCACTAATGGTTTTTAGTTCATCCATATTTTTTTAAGCTAATTAGCTAGCGTAACACTAGGTAGATCAAAGACATTGATCATTCCCTTGACCGTGTCCCAAGTGGGTTCGGGGTCCTCTCAGCCGTCAACTCAGTATTCACTTCAAAATGTATTATGGTCTTGACGATTGTACCATCTTTTCTTTGGTCCACCTCTGCTAGTATATCCATCTACTCTTACTTGCTGTTAAAAACTCACCAACACAGCTCCTAGGTCCAGCGCTGAACGGTATAAAGCTGTAGTAGTGTCGATTTGCCATATTTTCTGGCAGGAAGTTGTCCGGGTCGAACACGTCAGGATTCTTGTAGTACTTCGAGCTGCGATGTAGTTTGTATGTGCCGATGACGATGGTCGCGCCGGCTGGTAGATCGTAGTTGTTGGTAACTGAAAATCACACCAAACTTTATGGGTCTCATTACGAAAGGTGGTTTGCATCGGTGGTATGAACTCGTAATTCAATGTTTATTTGGTTTTTAAATTGTTAACCCAAATTTATGGGAAATTACAAGAATTTAAAATATCCCAAATATGTTTAGTTCCGCTGAAATTAATTTTTTAAACAATTTACATTCGAAGTTAGTTTGTTCTTACCAATCTTGACATCGCGGTTCAGCTTTCTAGCGATGCCAGGCACTGGTGGATACAACCTTAGTGACTCGAGGATGACCCTCTCCAAGTATTTCATCTCAATGGTATCCTCAAACGTGACGGGGCGGTCGGAGTCTCCGAAGATGCTATAGAGCTCATCGTATACCCTCGTTTGGATGTCCTGGTGGACGCCCAAGAGGCAGAGGACAAAGCTAGATCCAGCTGCTGTAGTGTCGTGGCCCTTTAAAAGAATATGATAAGTTTGTCAGTTCCCGTCTCACGACTGTCGAGCGTGGTCGCGGACGTAACAAGCATACGGCCCATCTGTTGGTAAGCGTTACTATAGCCTATGGACGCTTGCAAGACCAGAGGTATCGCTCGCGCGTTGCCGACCCTGAGACATAATGGTGAAAAGTCTCATGGGTCTTTAATTTCACCGGTAGGCTGTATGATTTTTTTGAAGTTTATATCAGAAGTTCATGAGAGCTGCGTGATTATAATATAACTTCTACATCAAGCTAACACACGCTACTTTTTATCCAGGTACCATGCGGGCGAAGCCGTGGGCAGAGGCTAGTATAAAAATAAAATCGTTATCTAAAAATCGGAAAATCTACTTTCGAAATCATGAACTTTATTTAACCCTTTAAAAGTTTATTCGAGGGTGTTAAAATCTATTGAAAAATGACACGCCTATCGTGTCATACGCCACACGTTAAAACACAATTCAATGTAACTTATAAAGGTTGTCAACCCCTGCAATTTCCAGTGGATATTGTGTGAATTTCCAATTCACACAATATCCAGTGTGTAGTGTTAGCACAACAGGAAAATCATGATAGTTTTGTTCTAGGCAGACCTTACTAAAACTTAATTTGAGGGAGTTACAATCGATTTAAAAATGACACGCCTCTTATGTCATAAGCCACAAGTATAAAAAATATTTGACGCCTGTCGTGCCATCCGCAACGAATCGGTTAATCAACAGCGTGCCCAACGCTAGGCCTCCCTCAAAGAGTGCCATGACAAACCAGATCTACCTTCATTCACCGACTTCCAATCTTTGAGATGTCATCGATCCATTAATCCTTCTTACGTCATCCATAATCCAGTAAAGGTATTCTGCAAAGTCACCTAGTGGCTACATATTAGCTCTTAAAAAGATACAGCGTTGTAGCAGACGGACAGTAGATATTGAAGAACAAAACCTTAGGAACTTATTTCGGTGTTTATTCCTCTTACCTCAAACATGATAGTGTCCACCTCTTCTTTGATTTCATGGTCGCTTATATCGTGTGTTCCATTTTGAGCTGATTCAATCATCAGGTCCAAGAATGCGGAACGTTTTTTGATTCCTGTAAACACTTTTGAGTGAATACAAGATTACATAATTTTTAAAAAAAGTTTAATCTAAATCAATCATTCGACCTCTTTCTTAAAATTAGGGCGCATAAACCGTTGTATCCCGGTAAAAACAAAATCTTAATTACATTCAGATTCAAATTATATGCAAATAAAAACATGTCAACATATTTAATGAAAAACCATCATTAGGCATACAATTTTTTCTGAAATAAATAATTCTAATTGTTTTTCTTTAATACCTTACATAGATATTTATTTTATTCCTCAAGATAGCAAAAGACGGCCACTTACAATAAAAGCATTAATGGATGCGAAAAAATAATGGTAGTATCGACTACAAGACGATCAATTTTTCTCGCTCGATCATAAAACTTACCAACATCATTTTCATCATTTAAATCCAAATCGTCACGATAACCTTTAAATACAGTGTCAGAAACTGTTTTTGCATTATTGGTCAGAACAGTTTGGTTTGTACGAGTGAGCTCTTCAATAGACGGAGGAATAAAGTCTTTTGCTTTGTTTTTGAGGTAGGCTTCCTTCTTGCTTTTTATAACCTAAAACAGGAAATCCATCAGGTTAAAATTTTCCAAGTGCAAGTTGAACTGCCGCATTAAGGGTCCTGTATCACATAACAATCTATAACCAATTAATTTTAACCCTCTTATAATCACTCACAATCGCTATCAACTACTCCAGTCCTGTCCTTTTTTAAAAAGTTAAGGAGAAGGAGTAAGGGTGCAAACCATAGAGGTGGACTTTTAATTCTAAGTGGGGGAAATAAGGTCTGGACTGACGTCCCGCATTGGGGTGTATTGTGCATTATCCCATATCTAACCTGACCCCAACCAGCACAACTCCTTGAAGTAGCGGAGAAGGACTCTGGGTTGATGACAGCATTGTGCTAGTATACCTATCTTCCTGTCAGTTAATGAACATTAACTGACAGTGACTGTGGACTTTATAGATAGGGAGGTAACTAACCTAACCTCCTAAACCTCCTAAAATCTTGTTGTTTACTAAAACAACAAGATTTTTTAACGTTATTTTACTATTTAACTTTATATAGCATAGGTATATGCTAGTAACACGTACTCCTATTTCTCTGATAATGTCTATTATTATGGGACTATCTTTTTTTACTCTAACTTTTTACAGTCCTGTTATGATGTTGTACTCATCGGACAGCAATATTCCAATTATTGATGTTATTTTATAGTTACTTTTTAAGTATAATCAGTTGAAACTGGACTAATCATCCAGTTATTAACTATTTAATTAAATAGTTGAACTTAGTGGAAGAGTCCTGTGAGTCTTAGTATTTACTAAGACTCACAGGACTCTTTGGTTCAGTGGTGACACTTCAGTTACGGACCCCTGAAAAAGGTCACAATACCTTATTAGTAAGTCCATGAATAATGCTCAACAATTTTTTTTGCTTCTTGAAGAAGGGTGTGATTTGGAAAATCGTGTCAAACCTCAACCAGTATTTATAGTGTCTCTGGTGGATGATGTCACACATTCTGTAAGAAATAAATATATATATTTTCTAAAAGTGTGTTATTTTATCTAAGAGTATGCGGATTAAAGTGTCTCATTTAACTTCTAGGGTCTAAAGTGGCTAGGTTTTAGTTCTTGTTAAACAATCTACTACTAAGCGGTGGGTCTTATGTAACGCGGCCTTTATGTTCCTCAAGGGGTATATAAGTAAATATTTACTTCATCACAGCCATCGCATAGTCAAACCCTGATTCGTCTTGAGTTTTCCTTGTAATGCCCATTGCTGTTTCTGGAATAGTACATACAGCTGTGAATACGATGATTCAAATACAAATGTTTATTTCAGTAACTTAATCTACGTATACATATGATTTGAGATCCCCTTTTAAGTATTTGGCAAAACAGAATGAATAAATGACAACCAATTTGACAGATGTAGCTTCAACAAGATGGCCGCTACCAACTGCCAAAGTACGGACGTGCCTATTTATTTATTTATTTATTTATTTATTAAAAAAAAACAAACTCTTAAACTTACAGCTAAGGGCCAAAACGTTTTAGAGCTCAATATATTACAACTTATAGAGAACATAAAAAAATCATACAGTAATTGACGAATATACGTTTTTTCATAATAAAGACATCTATATTGGGTTCCTGAATAATCATCGAGTTGAGTAGTGTGAGTGCATTCGCTGTAGGGGCATACCGCGCGGTGTTAGTGCGGGATGCGGGCGGTGCGAACAAGCGCCGCGCGCGCGCACGTAAGTACCGGGAGGGGACGTAGAGCCTACACTCAGACAGGGCGGCAGGGTTGTCGATACTACCCCGCAAAACCGAAAAGTAGTGGATGAGAAGTGCACATTTACGACGTAGCTCGAGCGTATTTAGTTCGATCATACCGCAAATAAAGAGGGATGGGTATAAATAGGGATAGTATCCGTACAATTTCTTGTAGAGGAATCTACCAAACTTTTTCTGAACCCGTTCTAGCATTATTTTGTACTTTACCTCGTGGGGGTCCCATATCAATGCATTATATTCGAGCTTGGATCTTACAAATGCATAAAAGAGTGATACGATTGCAGTCCTATCATGGAACCGTGCCGATTGCCTCATCACGAAACCCAAAGACTTGTAGGCTTTAATGCAAGTTTCAGCTATATGCGTATTGAAAGATAGTTCGCCATCCAGAGTCACGCCTAGGTCACGGATCTGAGTGACACGTTCCAGAGGTACACCTGACACATTGTATGGGTGTGCGTAGGGCGAGGGTGATCTTGTGAAAGTGATTGTCTTGCATTTGGATATATTAAATTGTAAGAAGTTCCGCTCGCTCCACGCAACAACACTATCGATGTCGCGCTGCATCGCCATACAATCCGCAGCACTTTCAATTCCCAAGAATAATTTCAGGTCATCGGCAAACATCAGGCATCTAGCCGTCTTAATAAAATCCGGCAGATCATTGATCATTATCAGAAACTGAGTCGGACCGAGTGTACTTCCTTGACTCACCCCTGATAACGTCAAATAAGGATCTGATCGAAAACCAAGCAGTTGGACATATTGAAAACGATTTAAAAAATAGTTAGAAAAAAAATTTAGTAAGTTTGGAGTAAATCCTATGGCGGCTAACTTCTTTAGGAGAACGTCATTGTGGACACGGTCGAAAGCTTTTTTAAAGTCGAAATATGCCACATCTACTTGTCTCCTCCGATCCATCTCCGCGGTAGCATAATCCACAAAGTTGACATGGTTAGTGGCAGTCGATTTGCCTGCCAAGAAACCGTGTTGGTTTTCGTTTAAAAAAGGCCGGATTTGACTAGAGATGCGACGGTTGAGTATAGCTTCAAATACCTTGCCACAGGCTGAAAGAACAGCTATGGGCCTGTAGTTCTCGACCTTTGACCTGATCCCACCCTTGGGTATAGGTGAAACTCGCGATACCTTCCATGCGTCTGGATATGTTGCAGTTTTCAAAGCTAGATTGAAAATAAATAGCAATGGCAGTTCCAAAACGCTATAACAGTCTTTTATTAAATAAGGCGGTATTCCATCAGGTCCAATTGAAGAATGCTCCTTAAGGCGTTTAACTGATAGTTTAAGGTCAGCCGAAGAAATGCTATCGATGCTTATAGACGCTGAACAGAACGGGCTGGCGGCAGCTTGCTCCGCGGCCTCGGGAGATAAAGCTGGCGCATCGGTTAAAAAAACAGATTGGAAATATGTAGCGAATATATTAGCAGCATCCCTTCCTGTGAAGAGTTTGCCATCGTACTCAAATTCGTCACAAGATTGCCCGCAAGATTGCTGCTCTTTCACGAACTTCCAAAAAGTTTTCGGATCCCTACCTATGTTATTTTCAGTACGTCTTATATAATCATTGTAAGTTTTTTTTATTAACTTTTTGGACTGGTGCCTATAGAACGTAAACATTTCTCGGTTGAAACTCTTGCCCTCTTTTTTAAACATTTTTAGATGGTAGTATTTATTCCGAAGCCCATTCTTAATTTCTGGCGTAAACCAAATGGGATATTGAAACCGCGTAAACGAGATAATCTTTTTGAGGGGGACATGGACAGATAAACACGTATTCAATTTTTCGTAGAATAAATTAACAGCCTCATTAACTTCGACTGAAAGGAAAATATCATCCCAGTCTATGGCGGCGATAGAGGAATACAAAGAATTAAAATCGGCCTTACGGAAATTCCACTGCTGCGGCGGATCGTCACCGCCAGCAGACGGAGGCGGGCGCGGCGCTGTCGCTACTGGCGGGTGCGGCCGCGGGATCTTGATGCCTACGCGGAACGCAGGGTGATACGCGTCCTCCTTCACCACGGGATCCACATCACCGCACACACTCACACACTCATCACTCAGATTACTCAGTACCAAGTCTAACATGTTCCCATACTTATTTGAAATAACGTTATACTGTTTAAGTTTGCAGTAAGTTAGCATACAGTGATAATGCATAATAACATTTTGGGATGTGTAACTATTTAGATTAAAATCGCCAATAACAAGCAAATCCATCTTGGGGTATTTTGCCACTAGATTTTCCAATACTACAAAGGTATTTAAGTACTTCTCATCATTTGCACCCGACGGCACATAAACAACACAACACAACACTTTCTTATATCTAAGCGTGACCATAGCTATCACTATTTCGACGTCTCGAGAACAACCATCGTCGTCTGATATTCGCTGGACTCTGTATTGGTTTCGGATGGCCAGTAGTACTCCTCCCCATCCAGCGTCATAGGGACGGTCTTGGCGTAGCACGGTATATCCCGGAGGGAATACTTCACCATCACCAAGACTGCTTAGCAGAAATGTTTCAGTGAATGCAAACATATCAGATGGTTCATTCAGAATACCTTTTTTGCATTCATCTAACTTTGTGCGTAATCCACGTACATTCTGATACCTATTGGAAGACTCTTTAGATACTTGTGGTAGGAGATCTCGCTCTTCCGTGACAATATTTCTTCGAGACTTAATTCTAAATTTTCTTTGAATATATTATTATGACTCTAGATACTATTAACTATAATAATTCTGATTCATATCATATATAACTATTTGTTAATAACAATAAAAATATGTAAAAAGATAGATAGAAAATTATTTATTGCACAAAATATGAGTGCACAGGCGAACTTAATACTAAAAAGCATTCTCTTCCAGATAAACTTTGTGTATTGTGGAAAAAGATGTGTTGGTAGTGCACCGAACGGTTCAAACAAAAATAGTAATATTGTAGTTATAATGTGATTATGTATATTATACATAATATTATGTATATATACACATTAAATGTGAGTTTGCACTGACTCGCCCCAGACATTCGTTTTATTGCTGTAATATTTTTATTGTACCTACTATTTAAACAAGACGCTTGTTTCAAATGAAACTGCATTTAGATAAAGTTTTTTTTTAATCTGTCCTTAGTATGTATTTCAACTTTTGTTACAAGGCTTATGTGGTTAGGGTTGCCACAATTTTGCCAAAGTCGTATCGAAGAATAGAATAGAATAGAAAAGAAAAAACTTTATTGCACAACAAAAACGCATCAGCTTAATAACTAAAAAAGTTTGATAATGTACAATGGGCGGTCTTATCGCTAAATAGCGAAACAGACAACCTTTGGATGGAACGGACTGTAATAAAGTTAACAAGGGGTTTAATTGGTGTACTTACATACTATGAATAAAAAAAATAAAAAGACAAGATTAAAAAAAATAAGGTTCGGAGATTAGTTTAACGAAATTTGGCTGGTTTAAAATACTTTAGTACTTTATTAACTTATCTGAATCTTACCCAGCAGAATGTCGACTGTAACCCCACTCATATAATCGTGAACGTCAAATGTCTTCCCAACCTCGGATCTCATCTTTTCCACCACGTTTCTACTGTTCTGATTGAACAACTGCATGAAGGATTTCAAGATATTGATGTGGAATGTCGGTGCTATCATTTTACGATGGGAACGCCATTTTTCACCTAGAACGAGACATTATTTTGTAGACAAAAAAAGAATGAGAAAAATGTTTTTGCTATATAATTGATATGGGATTACCCTTAAAGTATACCCGATCTATTAAAAATTTATAGACACATACAACATAACTGACAGACGAATTGAGAACATTGATTAAATATGAAATGAAAGTGAACAAAAAATATTTGCAGACTATTTGGATCAGTAATCAGTACGAAAATGCCATTCAGCGTGGCAATGCGGCCAGAATTTCAGGAACGCTTCCGTCTGGTAGTGATTTGGATCAAGGAACCTATCCTTTGATAGCATTTTTTGTACTTGGACATTGTATTAATAATTTTTTCTTGCCCAATAAAAAAAACTGACCAAAGTACTAATTGAAAGTATTATATTTTTTACTGACATAACAAATTCTTGAAGTTCTTGAAATCGTTTCGCGCAATGAAATTTGATGTAGGATTACGTTTTTATGATGGACTAGCTTCTGCCCGCGGATTCGTCCGCATGTTATGTTGATAAACCACCAACTTTTGAGTGTATCAAACCAGGAAATATTTTTTTCCATACAAATTTCAGAACTTTGTTGCACACCCCTTAGGGCGGGTTTTGAAAAAAAAAAAAATACGTTTTTTATTATTTATTTTAAAGTACCGAGTTTTAGCGAATCTAACCAATTTCCATAGAAACTTTACTACCCTGTTTAACCCCCTCAGGGGATGATTTTCGAAAATTAGATTAGCCAATGTATTATTTCAGAATCTCAACTATTTACATTCCAAATTTCATCAAAACCGGTTAAGTAGCTACGGAGATACGTGCTAACATTCACACACACAGACTTTTGCATTTATTAGTAGGAAGTAGGATTTTCCCTCAATCGTAAAGTTTGTGATTACAACTTTAATTAAGTACCTACCAGAGCTGATAAGTAGTCCATCTCCGAGCCATGGCTCAAAGAACCTGTACTCCGGAGCCTTGTCTATATGTACTTGGCTGTTCAGGATCACCTCAATATCGTCTGCATCCACCAAGAAAATGATCAGCTTGTATCCAAGCCACCCTCGCACGACGCTGCCATATTTTTCTCCATATCCCAGGGCTATTTTGATTAGTTCTGCAAAAAAGAAAAGCATCTTTATAAAGCAAAACTAAACGCCATGGCTACTTTGGAACATATAGAGTCGTGTTGGCCTAGTTGGCCCTGACTACCGATCCGAACGTCGTGGATACGAACCCGGTCATGCACCAATGGATATAGGTAGCAAATTATGTTTGATTTAATGAGGATGGTTTTTTTTGTGCCAAATGAATGTTTTTCATTTCATTTTTCATTTTAAAACATGTACAACTTCGAGCGAACCCAGTAATTGGTGTTATTTCCTCTTTGAGCTGCTGAGTATATTATTTTCTCCAAAAGATACCCAGTTCAATTTAACCGGTCAATGATTTCAAATTTAAGATATGTAGGTTCATGAGACTTTTCACTAATAATATCTCAGTAAGCGATACCAATGTTACAAGCGTACATAGGTTACGGTAACTGCTTACCAACAGGCTGGCTGTATGCTTGTTTGCAACTTAAGTTTTATACAAAAGAAAACAAAGATAGTGTATGGTGTCAACACCTTTTAACAAGGCCTGCAGGTAAAGATTATTTGACATTAAACTAATTAAACTAATTGATTCTATGTCCCACATCTGGGCTAAACATGTAAAAAGGTTCCTTCAGAGCAGTCAACGCATCAGCAATGGCCCAGGTGTTGCAGATGTTAATAGGCAACGGTAACCACTTCCCATCAGGTTGGCCCTATTTGTCACTTAATAATATAAAACAATGAGTTTTAATAAAAATTAAACGTACGTTCAGGTTTCTTTCCGAGTGCCAAAAGGGCGTTGCCAAAGAGCGGTAGAGGCGTGGGCCCTGGGATCAAATTGCCCAGTCTGTATAGCCTCCTGTTCGCCTGATTTCTGTGTATCAGCCATACCAACGTCGTCACGAGTAGAAGTAAATAGAAAATAAGCCTGGAGTTGAACTCCTGGGCTGAGCTCGTGTCGATCAAGGTCATTTTTCTGTAATCATACGTTTCGTTGAGACATAAGAGTAATACTTTTATTATGTTACTAGCTGTACCCGCGGCTTCGTTCGCGATTGCCATCCCTGCCGACTAATTATTCGCATTTGACCACAGTTTGTCCCATATTAAGCAACGCTGTAGACTCAGTCCTGCCAGCCAAACATTATTTCGACAAGTTCTGTGAACACTTCTTCATGAGACATTTTAAAGAGCTGTCTCGTAGACCGTACCAAATTAATTCAACCAAAATTCAATTCTGATTTTGCGTTAATAGTCAGTAACACAGCATTTTTATATAGCTATATAGTTTTATACAGGTATGTTTCTGAATTAAAAACGATACATTCGTTTTGGCACCTTGCATAAATTACGCTTGCAAAGAATTACAAAGAGTCAGGTAGGTATTAACCAAATATACGACTATGTTGTTATATAAACACATTGTAAACAAAGTGAATTTTAAAATATTTATACTACAATATACCAGATTTCATCTATAAAAACTTGAATATCTTGGAAACCATGAATGCTAGATTAGTGATTTAAATTGTGTTCGATAGAAAATGTAATACTTCCTATCCTATCCTATCTTACTAATATTATAAATGCGAAAGCTTGTGAGGATGGAGGATGATGGAGGATGTTTGTTACTCTTTCACGCAAAAACTACTGAACGGGTTTTAATTAAACTTCACAGTAATATAGCTTATACATCAGAATAACAAAATGTATCCAGATATCACGCGGGCGAAGCCGTGGACAGAAGCTAGTCTTAAATAAAACTTCATGGTTGCTGTAAAGTTGTGCCATCAAAAATGACAAGATTCTAAATTCGTGTTTGTTGGAAACGGATTTAAAAATGTACTGCATCCTTCCTAATGTTCTATATCCTATCCTAAACGCGAAAGTTTGTGAGGATGGATGTTTGTTGTTCTTTCACGCAAAAACTACAAAGCGGACTTAGATGAAATTTTACAGTAATATAGCTTATACATCAGAATAACACATACGACATGTAAAGACAAAATGCGTAACTCAGTATTAACACATTTGTGTTGGAACTTTAAGTTGTGCTTGTGATACATTAGGAGAAAAGTCTAAAAATTACGCGGTTTTCAGGAATAATACAAAATTTTTTATCATGGAACATAGGGTTTGTTACATACATTCACAATTAGATTTGGGCCTTCCCATTTTACGAAACCCTATATAAACGAGTCAACGCGTTCTTGGCTGATTCAAATCAATTTAGTTTATTACAACGCATATGTTGTAATAATATCTGTACGTCAGAGACTCATTCGGTAGATCTTAAATATTGAACTGATCAGAAAATTACTTTTTTTTTTTATTTGTTTAACGAAATAAAAAATGCTTAACAATAATAATAGCACCTAAAACCGCTAAGGTTTGTACAGATGATGCTATTTATGAGTCTGCATTGTTTCTGAAACTATATTCTGAAAATTATTCTCACAGCAAAGCAATAAAAAACTTCACAGTGGTCTGGCTATAATTTAAATAACAGGGGCTTTTCAAATGTCCGCGATTATGTGAACGGTTGTTCCGACAAATACACAAACTTTTCGACAAGTGTCAAGTGTCAAATGGGAAGGCGCGCTTTTTCTTTTCTAAGCTTTAGCATACAAACCCAGTTACAGTTCAGTGACAGTTCAGTACTGTCAAATTCAACGTTAATAGGTATTCATTGAAATCACAAGGATCATAATAAAGAAACGTCCTTAATTTTAAAGTTAATTGATAAACTGATTCGTCTGATATAATACCGTGTTTACATAAGCGACGCGAGCATAACGAATGTTGAATTTTTAGTGCTAATATATAGTGAAAGACGCATGACGAGCGTGTCACACGACACGCTCGTCACTTGTCTCATCATTCGCCTTGCGACTCACGAGACTGATTAAAGACTCCGCGATTGTGTGAACGGTAGTTCGTACACGGACACAAACGACGAGTGTCGAGACAAATGCAAACGTGCATCTGTGAATATGTATAAACAATTGACTAGATTAGTTAAGATAAGCGAAGATAAGTGACAAGAATTTATAGAATATCTCATTGATATTAAAACTCTGTGTAGGTATACCTATGACTGGTTTGTTTTTTTTGGAACTGAAAGGTATCATTAAAAAGAAAAAGGTAGGTATTCTCGTTTTTTTAAATAGTTCTTCTAAAATCAACGGTAGCTGCAAAATTAACTTAAAAACATATAAACTTCTTATAAAACAATTTCATCATTACAAAATCACATCACACAACACAACTATAATCAATTTTATATAAAACCAATGATTATTTGTAAAGAATAACAGCAGTTTACCGATAATTCTTAAGTGTTGATAGTACGAAGGCTGGTGCGTTAAAACTGATTCTACTTAATATCTTTCGTCATCTTTAACCGCTATTTGAATGTCTCCCATAATATTATATCGTTACTTAACTTTAAAATAATTACAAGAATTGTTACAGATGTATTACCACTTTTACTTGTTTGTAAATTAACTTGTATTGTCACTCGTTATTTTTATTATTATTATCATAAACCGATTTTTTGTAAATTTGACTTGTCCAAGAATGCGTAATGTGTCAAAGGATGTGAATAAATGAAATTAAATGAAACCAACATAAGTTCACTGAAATTGGAAGTACCAAAGAATATTTTGAATTGTATCTAGCTACATAATCCGTTGAGAAGAAATCAGTTACAAAATTAATTCGAGCAATAGGCGGTTGCGTGTTAAAAGTTACAAATTTAATCACGCACATTAATTATCTAATAATGAATTAATGTGTGCTAAGGGCATTAGCACACATTCCTTGCCCTTCAATTTAAATAATAGTGACCACTTAAATAAAATTAATTAGTGTGGTGATCAAACATCAAAACAAAAAAAATATGAACATTAAATTTTAGTTCCTATATTCATAAACATAAAATGAATATGTTTTGTTAAATTTGCACTTTGAGATTTGAATCGATCTCGACAATCGAAATCGACCTTGGGACGACCTCAGTGGCGCAGTAGGTAACTGCGACGCGAGAGGTGCGGGTTCGATTCCCGCTGCGGGACAAATGTTTGCATGTTGTGCAAATATTTGTTACGGGTCTGGGTGTCACTTATAGCTCCTGATATCCAAGATAAAGGGAGTCCTAGGGGTCTGGAGTACATGTATGAGTCATACTTTTTTTACCAATAAAGTACCTACCGTTATCAAAAGTGATGGGAGTTTTTTGACATAGAATCATCTAGCCCCAAACTAAGCAGAGCTTGTATTATGGGAACTACATGGCTGATATACTACTTATTATTATTTTTTATTAACCTATACCTCCCCTTTTTTCTTCCATGCCACTCGGTCCGTTGCCACCTCTGACCATTTGGATTCGAATGCATCCAGGTGGTATCTTTGTCTTGGTCTTCCGCGGCGACGTCGTCCGTTCTTCTGCAGCCACCCAGTAACTAGATTTGTCCAACGATCTGGATGCATTCAAGTCATATGACCTGCCCAATCCCACTTCAAGCGAGCAGTCTTATATACTTTTTTATAAATACATACATATTATACATAGGAAACACCCAGATCCGAGACAAAAATTAGCGGGAATCGTACCCGCAACAAAGCGCCTTCGCCCACTGCGCCGCCGCTTCATCAGTACAGTGGTTTATCTTGGTCTCTCCAACTTACAGTTTAAGCTGAGCTGATCGTCAGCCAGTGAGCCAATGGTATTATATATATTTCTTTGATGACATCTCCGAAATGAAACATTTCTTTGCGTAAACGCCTTTCTATTTCCCAATGCTTTGGCTATCTTGTTGCAGACATTTCTAGAGACGTAAGGATGAGGCATTCCTCGTAGCGCACCCAGATGAAGTGCACCAAGATGAAGCGCACCAAAGTACTTCCACATAGCGCACCAAAACGGGTGCGCTTCATTCAGTAGGTATAAATGTTAAGTTTTTATTCCTCGTTGCGCACCAATGACAATGTAGGGTCTAGTGATGGGGTTGTTTTACATCTAATTATATATCTAATATCTATTTTTTTTACTGTATTGTATTTTACCGTTGATTTTTATCGTTAATTAATGATAATGCGAATCACCAAGCAATTTCTAATATTCGTAGAGTCGGACTGAATCTAGTCTTTCCTGACGTAACATTAACATTTTTAAGTTGGTGGTATAATATAATAATGACCTCTGTGGCGCAGTGTGGGAAGGCCCGCCTGAGACGCAAAAGGTTGCGGGTTCGATTCCCGTTGCGGGAAAAATGTTTGCATTTTTAAATATTTGTCTCGGGTCTGGGTGTTTTCTATCTATAATAAGTATGTATTTACAAAACAAAATGTATAGAAGTAAAGTAGTATATCAGTCATGTAGTTCCCATAACACAAGCTCTGCTTACTGGGGGGCTAGATGATGTTGTGTGAAAATGTCCAGCATTATTTATTTATTATGCTAAATAAAATTGCATCGTCTCAGGTATAAAAACTAAAATTACTATAATAACTACATCACAACATAATTACCGTACATTATGGTGGCGTGCAAGATGAAAAACAGTAAAAACAGTATTCATCAAAGTGGATGAAAAACAGTAGAAAAGCTGACCACCACCATCATTACTAATTTTATAAAGTTTTTGTTTTAAAGTTTTGATGTAGAAAGTAATCCGATTTCAAAAATGCTTTCACCAATATTTATATTATTGCTTCAGGGTGGACAGGCTGTATATTATTCCGTTATATGTATATAGGCTGTATATTAGGGTTTTTCGTGGAGACCAATGTTTTAATGTAAATCAACGAAAAAATGGTCGAGCGAATTTATCATCGTTAAAACGGTCGAGCGTTCGTAACGCTTTCTTAACGATGAGAGCTACTTATCATTGGCTAAATTTAAACTACCACGCGAGCAAAGCCGTGAGCAGTAGCTAGTGTAGGATAAATAGCATGAAAGTGAGAGAACTTACAACGTATCCTTGTCCATATCGAATATTTTTGTCCAAAATAATTTTGACCCTCACAGAGCTAAGATGGTGAACTTAGCTCTGCGTATTCACAACTAACTTAAAAAAACTTATCTAGGACTTGGCCTCACGTAACATTGCCAATTACTGTTGTGAACTGTGAATCATTTCCATTGTTTGAAGATACGCACTTTGCTAAGTACTTGGAAATTGCATGCGTAA
Organism: Perizoma affinitatum; assembly: GCA_961405105.1. NCBI lineage: Eukaryota > Metazoa > Arthropoda > Insecta > Lepidoptera > Geometridae > Perizoma > Perizoma affinitatum. The sequence goes on along the minus strand of OY560194.1, from coordinate 12,643,793 downwards.
TTAAGTGAAACAAATACAAGCAAAAACACGCTCACGACTGTAACCCCCATGATAGAGATCACAATTATACTTTTTTTAAGGGTATTTATCGCGTTACCCATTTTTATTATTTTAAAATTCTACGTGATTGGTTATTTGAACACCAACCGATGGCACATGTCTTCGTATCGTTGTTGAAATTTTGTGGTCTTCAATAAAAACAGCAGCTTGGATGGTTCTTGAATGCACTCCGTCATCATTAACTGACAGGAGGTTAGGGATACTGGAACACAGCTGTCATCAACCCAGCGTCCTTCACCGATACTTCAAGGAGTTGTGCTGGTTGGGGTCAGGTTAGAAGGGGATAATGCATAATACACCCCAATGCGGGACGATGGTGCAGACCTTAGTTCCCCCAGTTAGAATTAGAATGGGTCTTAATTGTGGCTCAAAAATTAAAGTTTTACAGAACATGTAAACCAAAACATGGACGGTTTCATTATTAAGGTGGTCTAAACAAGAATTCAGCTTGAGTTCAGCCAGGGACAGTTAACAAAGGATTGCAATGAAGTAAATTCAAAATCAAAATATTTTATTCCTAACTTCCCCGACTTCGCGCGGGTCATCCAAATCTCCAACTTTAAGATTTTGTAAAAATTGTCTGTCATACAATTAGCCATTTCGATGGTTACAGGCAAACAAACAAACATTATCTTCTCTTATGACAAACGCATGAACAGACTCCTTTCGTGGCGGGTAAAAAGGTTGAAATATCAAAAATATAAGTTCCTGTTCTTACAAAATTCCTTATATTCATTTATTAATTATATGTTTTGCAGTATAACCCACTTAATCAATTATGCGTAGATTTTTAACACTCGATTTGTGGAGAGACAAGTTCTTAGCTTTATAAACTTGATTTGAGAAACGATTAAAATTCCGGCTTTCACTAATAAAACGTACGATACAAAAACAACAGTTTAGTGATTCATTTGACAAATATATTGTAAGAATAATCTATGAAAATAAGCGATAATGAAGAGCTTTGTTTGCCACTCATTAAGTAATCTTATCTGGGGTCTGAACGCAATCGTTTCAAAACTACTTATCATTTGATAATTTGAATTTTAATATGTCTGTGCCATTGAGAGCGCATTAAGATGTTGGTCCAGGCTTTAGAAGAACTGAAAACACCGACACCAGGGTTGGCCACTAGCAAACGATCCCAAAACCAACAAAGCAAATATTTCACTTTTCAAACAAACATCAATGGGTTTCCAAACTTGATAAGAATTTATATAGAGGTTTAGTTACTATTTGACAAAACGCACTAATATTTGCATTCCTAACTGTAACGTCCAAATTGATTTTTTTGTAAGGAAACACAGATGAATCTTTTACAGTGCGCCTGTACATTGCCCTTACGAAACGCTCTTCCACGCTAACAACCTCTCATCAAAACAGAATCAGGGCCATCAAACCCACAGTCACATAACCAGTTTAAAAAATAGTTACAAAAATAAAACCTTCTAAAGTCACATTTTATTTCCACAAATGCGTGCCATTCACCGCACAGTGGAGTCAAACTTTAGTGCGGTCGTACAAAGCCTCCCAAAAAAACCTGCACTAGCGTCTGAGAGAATAAAGACGGGACTAAAAGTGCATGAACGAAACAACACACCAGAGACGCATTAAAGTCTGGCGCGGACAGTATTTACAGTTAATGATAAGATAATAATGAATAAGGCATTCTTAAAGTCGTCTCGACCAGTGTGTCCGCCAAACGACATGGATAACCACGTAGTGCCCGAACTGGAGAAGATAAATCCGAGTGAGAAGGAAATTCGTGAAAAAGAAGTTTGTGAAAATAATGATGTTTATGAACACCGATCGCCGTTCAAGAAACAGGTGTGTAGTGAAAATCGTGCTGAAAAACACTTAAACATGTGGATAAATTGTTGACATTAAAGTTTTTATTTAATTTCACGGTAATGTCCACATTATTAGTATCTTTTATATGAGCATGTTTTGAAAATGTGATGAGTGTGAATGAAGAAATATTGGTATGTTCAGATCTCAAGTGGAAATACATAGTCTCACAATTATATATCATACATATATTTTTAGATTTATATATGAAAGAGCCTAGTGAAAGAGCTCTTCAGGGTATTAGGTATCACCATGCCTATTTCTTCCGCCCCACATTGCTGTGTTTCAATTAGAATTAGAAATCATAGGAACATGTGACTTTTCACCCGTTACGTCTCAAGGTGACTGATAACTTCTGGTGTTGCAAGTGTCCATAGGTTACGGTAACCGCTTACCAAAAGATGCTTGGCCCTATGCTTGTTTTCTGCGTTAGTTGTATACTAAAAAAGTTGGGGTCGGAGGGGTAGTTTCTGGTTACCTCTCCGTAACAGGCGTTAATCCTAAACCTACGTACGTTTTAAATTTACGTAAATAATTATCGTTGTATAATGGAACAAAACAAATCTTAAATTATTCCTCTTGATAATACTGATAAGTGTTTAACAGCGGAAAACATTTATTAGCTAGATCGTAGATGATTGGGTTGTAATCAACAAAAACATGTTATTAGGTCAATTTTTGCTCTGCTATTTTTCATGTTATATCGAGGCAAACAGGTCCTCGTATATTATATCATTATAGTATATTTAAAATGGACCTTCAGGATGGGCATTGCTGTTTTTATCGCCTTAGAATAAAAAGGTTTTTTGTGGAGACCAATTTTGCAACAACCTTACAGTGTATACCTACATGCTAACTATCTTAAAATTTATTAATTATTTCAGAGACTCTTACTGAAGAAGAATTATCAGCTAATTTGCAATTTTTTCCGGGTCTGGGTATTGTGGTATAATAGTACTCGTAGTTTCTGATACCCTTGATATAGAGAATCCTGTAGGACTCAGGACTATGTATGTAGCTGTTGGATGCTTATTTATTTATTATATATTGAGCAGGGCTTAGGTTACCGTAAAATAAACTAAACCATCAAAATAATCACGATAAAATACTAAAAAGGCACTCAAATAAAAATATTGAATGGATGTTAAGGTACCCTATATTTTTTATGATAATGATAACAACAAAATATAAAAACACGCTCACGACTGCAATCCCCATGGAGATCCTCAGATATTCAGTAGGTACGCTGATCTAATGAGATACGTCCAGACATTATATTTGGCTTGCCTAAACGGGGAATCGAACCCGCTAAATGAAAAAAAAAACATTCTGTATTTTATGATACCGACGGAAAGGGTAAATCATAGTAATCAGTTTGGATTTACCAAAGGTCGATCTACAACCGGTGAAAACACCTTGCTCTTAAAGCACATATTGGAAGCATGGGAGAACGCGCTGATTGCTATCGGAGTATTCTGCGATCTGTCCAAGGCTTTTGATTGCATAAATCATGGTACTTCAATATCCAAGTTGAATTATTACGGCATTCAAAACAAAGCACTAGATTTTGTGTTTTCTTACTTATCCAACATAGTTCAAAAGGAGGAGGTGAGATGTCTTTGGGATGTACTATTGTCATGGGGATGCCGCAGGGTTTGATACTTGGCCCTTTTTTGTTTTTGGTTCACGTTAATGATCTTCACTTTTTATTTATGAAAACTTAATGGGTATTTTATGGGAAACTCTGTTCACTTATATAATAAGCTTCCGGTAAATGTAACGGAGCTGCCTATTCAAAGATTTAAAGATATACGATATACAAGTTATACGACATCTATAGTGCAGTGGGCCCGCCGGAGACGCAGAAGGTTGCGGGTTCGATTCCCGCCGCTGGACTAATGTTTGCATCTGCAAATATTTGTGTCGGGATCTGGGTGTTTTCTATATATCATATCTTTTTTCAAAAAAAAAAGTATATAAGTAGTATATCAGTCATGTAGTTCCCATAATACAAGCTCTGCTTACTTTGGGGCTTGATGATGCTGTGTGAAAAATGTGCAGCATTATTTATTTATTTATAAAGAACAATCTAATAAAGAAGACGTATTACAACTTAAATGCCTATATTGACGATAAAACTTGGTCCACAAATTCACTTCCAAATTTTAAATTCACTTAGTTTTTACACTTTTGATTTAAATGAATATAAAACTTATTAAACTATTGACTTTGACTTATACAAAAAGCAACAAATTCGCTGGCTGATACAATACAATACAATAATTTATTTGTAAAACCATTTTTACAAGTCAGTTGATTATACAAAACATTACATTACAATAATTAATAATTAAGTACCCAATTTATCTATAACTAGCTTCTGCCCACGGCTTCGCCCGATACCCGGATAAAAAGTAGCCTATGTGTTGTTCTGATGTATAAGCTATATTACTGTAAAGTTTCATCAATATCTGTTCAGTAGTTTTTGCATGAAAGAGTTACAAACATCCATCCTCACAAATTTTCACGTTTATAATAGTAGTAGGATTACATTCAGGAATTTCAACTAAACTGTTATAAATTCTCAGTGTAAACCACTTTAAGATTCCTGCTTACCAACCATGAGTTTGTCATTGAATGATAACAGCGTTAATCAACTTGATAATTAAATAACGATGCCGACAAATGATAACCATGATGTGTGCAACAAATTAATATCATTCTGTTTACTATATACGATAAGGTTATGTTACACGTGCTCCTAGACTATTGAACTTTATTTAGTAGTGTACATAATGCGTTATGTACATTAGGACAAAACAATGTGTATTTAAAGTGTAAACAAATCAAGGGTCTCAAACAATTGCAGATTTTGGAGTAAAAGTTACGCTGAATAAAATGTAAAATGTATATCCGTTACTGGCCAAAGGAAAAACAATGAAAGTTTACAACTAAATATCCCCTTCCACAATAATATTGAGATAGTCTGTCGGTGGGTCCCGTGGTCCCGCTGTTGACCATGGCTATTGTACACTTAGTTCGTTGAACAGAGCTCATCTTATGTTACGGGTTTTGCAAGCACTTTCTGCAAGAATATACTTGTTACTTGAATATTTTTAAGTATCAAGTGTACCATTATTAGACTATAAAGCATTTTATTTATTTCACGACTTCGCCCGTGTGACACGTGGATAAAAAGAAGCTCTTACCGTAAAGGTAACATTCGTAAGAAACGCATTCCCTCGACCGTTTTTTCGACGACTTACGACGCCTGGTTTTCTCCAAGAAAAGTCCGCGAATATTATGGCGCTAATTATATAGCCTATGAGCATCCTGAAGATCAATTCTAAATATTGGTCTGATGCCTTTGCCTATTCACCTACAAATTATAAAACCACTAATTAAATTCTGAATGATCTTCAATGGCCAAACATTTTGTTTCAGGCGTTCATATCATTCGGAGTATTTATGCTAAACCTGGGAGCTGGTGCTACAGCAGGCATCTCAGCCATCCTTATACCTCAACTCAAGCAGGCTAATGGGCACCACAAAGTCTCCACAGAACTGGTATCATGGGTAGGTATGTGTTATAATTCATAGGATAGAACATTGATACATACACAAAATCCTGACAGAAAATAATATTGTTCCTTTTCGTTTCAGCTGCAATGTCCTCCTTGGCTCTGGTCTTCGGTAACCTGATATCTGGATACTTAATGGAAAGATTCGGAAGACGGAAAGCACAACTGATGCTGTCAACATGCTTTGTAGCGGGTTGGATCATAATCGGCTTTTCCAAAGACATCATGGGGCTTATACTATTTGGAAGATTTATCACCGGTTTTTGCCAAGGATGGCTTGGACCTCTCGGCCCTGTGTTCGTTGGAGAAATCAGTTCACCGACATACAGGGGATTCTTCCTTGCAGCTCTGTCACTAGGAATAGCCACCGGCGTGTTCCTATCACATCTATTCGGCACTTTCATGCATTGGAGCACAGCTTCATTACTTTGCGGGCTGTTCCCTTTGATTGGAGGCATCACCATTTACTACGCCCCAGAATCACCAGCCTGGCTGGCATCCAAAAATAGAATCGACGAATGCGTTATATCATTCCAATGGTACAGAGGCAAAAGTCCGGCCATGAAGTTAGAATTAGACAAAATGATCGCAGAGCAAAGCAAAAAGGACAAAACGAAAGGAAAAATTGAAACTTTGAAGGAGAATATCAAGAAACCTGAATTTTGGAAACCGCTATCCATAATGACGACATTCTTTGTCATAACTCAGTTATCGGGAGTCAATGTTATTTGCGCGTATACTACGGACATGATGAAAGAACTAATAGGAAGTAACTCGAGTAGACACCACGCTTATACGGCCATGTTGAGCATAGATGTATTACGATGCGTTTCTTTAGTCATAGCTTGCATTGTTTTGAGACGCTCCGGAAGAAGACCCATGGCCATCTTCAGCGGTGTTTTTACATCAGTGTCTCTGATAGCACTGGCTATGTATCTATATCTAGTCGACAGTGGTAACATACGCCACATTTCACCTTTCATTTCCCTAGGATTGATGGCTTTTTACATCATTGTATCCAACATGGGCATTTCACCTCTACCGTGGAATATGGTTGGTGAATTGTTTGCCTCGGAAACTAAAGGCATAGGATCGGGGATAAGTGTGATGATGACGTCAGTAGCCTTCTTTGGCACTGTGAAGTCTGCGCCGGCGATGTTCCATAGCATCGGCCATCACGGGACGTATCTGTTTTACGGTATTTCGACTCTGCTTGGAACTATATTCTTGTATTTTTGTCTACCAGAAACAAAGGACAAAACTTTACTGCAAATAGAAGAACACTTTAGGTATGGCAAAAAAAAAGATACGGTTAAGCTAGAAAACAAGAACAACAAGGATATGGCTGGTGTTTAGTGTGTTATTTTTCTAGAGGGTATATTTTTGTCATAGTTCGATAGCCTGATGTGTCCTCTGACTCACCGAATTTCATAGCTGTCTTGTTTACGCATATCGTTGTGTTCATTTTATTGTCCTAAATTTGTTTTGTATAACCAAACATTACGTTGTAACTACTTAGGTGTACTATGACTATGACTATGACAAAGAATACGTAGTATGTTTGTGTGTTGACGTCTAAAATTTGGATATGCTTATAGTTACACCAATATTAGTGATGAATATGGGCATATACATAATTTTATTGATGTTTAGTGATAGATAACAGTCAAAATAATTAGATATTAAATGATAACCTATGATTTGCCTAACCTAGTTGGATAGTTTGATTAATATGAATTGGTAATTGTGAGGTCGTTTGACTTATCTTTTATGAAGTGCGATCTAATGTTAAAATTCATTTAACATTAGATCGTTTTGGTAAGCATTAAGTACTTAATGCTAGATATATTCAAATCAGTTTATGATGCATACGTTCATTTAGTTTAGTTAGTTAATTAGTTACCAGCTAATTTTATATAGTGTAGTTATAAGCTAATGATCAATACAAATGTTCTTAATCTGAGGGAGAATAGATGTTTAAACCATTGTAAATAGGCAAGCAAAATCAAGTGTCATTAATTTCTTATGCTGATAGTTTTACTAAATAAAGCCAAATAAAGTGCATCTACTAGAAAGAGGTGAAAGTTGCGTGCCGTTTTTGGTTTAGACCAGTACAGGATCGTGGTGGATGGCACAAACTAAGAGAGAGCTTATACTCAGCAGTTGCGAATTCAGGCTTTAGATAAAGATGATAAAAGAAAAATACCTAACCTTCTACCCAAAACGCAAAAAAAAATATCATTCAAAACTAAGAGAAGGAACGGGTTTTTAATTGCATTTGCTTATTTTATGGGGTTGGTAATTTGCCATTTTGTAGGTAGGTACTTTCTAATCTATCTACCTAGTCGAAACCACTTGCGGCCTTCATGATGGCAACTACGTCTATGCCTATTTCAGTCTGCTACAATAAAGATAGTTTTAATCTTATCTAAGGAGAGATGTCACCGACTTGTTTTATCTAGACATTAATTATCTAAAGAACACTGACTCAGACATTATATTTTAAAAGAATCCTATAATTCCACAGTGAAAAAAGAGATTATTGTTTTTTTTACAATATGTTTATGTCATATAAAGCACCTAGTTAATATAAGTAGTCAATTAAGAAAAACAAAATTAAATTTAACAAATATTTTTTCTTACGAAATTGAAGTTTTTATTAATTCTAAGAGCGTGTCTGTTTATTTTAAGAGTACTCTTAAATTTAATTATACAATTAAACAAACAATGAAGTACCTGACAGTTAAAAAACAATGCGAGTCGAGTAATAGTTACAAACAAAAAGAAACATTGCTATGGACATAATATTCCAGCGCAAGCGACTGAAATTAGTTTAACACATCAGCGGGCGAAACTACTAGCAATCATAGCTAACTGACCATAACTCATTATAACTTAACATATAACTTACACCGTTTAACATTACAATTTCTTGGAAGGGCTTCATCCTTCGCTGATTTTAGATACTGTCTATTTCACAGTCCGTTAGTAAGACAAGTGGCACGCGACCTGTGTTTCACTTCCTGTTTTGACACGTGTAGAAATATCCCAACTTGATTCGCATATGCGAAGACTTTTTCCTGAATTCCCGTTCTTATACTTCATCGAATGCATAGAAGTGATACTCCTGTGCTATGTAACTCAAACTGATCAACACTTGGCAAGCCCCGCTAAGTACTTTAAGCTCTCGAAGATGCCTCACCTACTTAGTAAAACTTTCATCTGTTGAGAGTTCTTACTGAATGAAGCTTTGTTTTGTTTCTTGTGCAAGTGATAATTTGTCAAACAAAACGGACAGATGAGGATTGATCAGTAGGTATTGCAAGTTGCAAGAGATGCGACTTCATCGTCAGATTTAAACGATATGATTTGACCTTTTACATAGTGAATATGACACTACACACTGTATTAACTCTGGAAGGAACTTGACAGATGATATCTTTCTCCAGCTAGAAGATTGTTTACTAATAAATAATAAATAATCGCTTTATTTTTCGAACGGCGTAGATGTTAAAATGATTTGTAAAAACCTGTCAGGATGCAGCAGTGAAAGTAAGTCAAGAAAGAAAGGATGCGCACTGAAATCATTGTATGTAGATGTATGTCTTAACCATTGTATGTAGGACATTAAGCATGAATAAATGAAAAAATGAAATGAAATCTAGAGGACAGCACCATAGATCCTGCAAAATACTGATTTCACATCTATAATACGCCGTTATTATTCAATTCTATACAATCTTTTCGTCTCCATGTCGGTTCCCACGTTGCAAGTTAGGTACCACCAGGTTGCACGTTTAGTACGTGACAGTTTTTCATACACTTTTTGTTCCTCATAAAAACAACCAGGAACACATCTGGGCCGAAGAGGTTCTAAAATAGAAGCGGTACTCAGGAAGTCATTGATGAACACGGGTGACCCAATTTGTGGTTACCAATATGTCGAAAGATACGTTCGATTTGATAAATATTCAACGTTACAGTTAAATAATTTAATAGTTTAACCAAGGTCTTAAATTCAAGAACGTTGATTTCTTTATCTTAAGAATAATTGCGTAAGTATTACGTTTAGTGATAAGATAAAAACTCACATAGTAATCAGGTAAATAATTTTCAGAATGTTGCCATTTTTACCTCTTTTATTGTCACTAAATGAACGAATAAATAAAAATACTTTATTGTACACCATAAGAATAATAAATACAACTGCAAAAGTACAATCGGTGGTCTTATTTTAAGGGGCGAAATGGGGGGTGAAAGATTGTATGAAATTGGAATTGTAGTACAGTTTAGTGATAAGATAATAACGCACATAGTGACAAGGTACCCATTTTCAGAATGAGGCCATTTTTACCTCTTTTATTGTCACTAAATTAATGAATTAATAAAAATACTTTATCACACACGATAAAAAAAAAATACAACTTAGCAAAAGTACAATCGGTGGTCTTATTTTAAGGGGGGGAAATGAGGGGTGAAAGATTGTATGAAATTGTAGATACTTATCAAAATAAATACTGATATATTTCACATTTTAAGTGGGGGTGGGAGAGAAGGGGGCATAAATGGGGGTGAAAGATTGTATGGATTTTTTTAAATAAATGTATGCAATGCCGCTGGCAACAGCAATAAGCCCAGCATATTGGAAGAACTATACTCATACATTGTTGTTTTATGACTTAAGCCACTACTGCAAATGGATCTAAAGATATTCATAATGGCGAGTAGTAAGTGTTTTTTAATTGATAAGACAGGGCCAGACACCAAAATCCTTACAGTACAAAATATTAAGCAAGATACACACTTTTCACTTTCTAATTTCAATGAATTCTAATATTCCTCTTATAGGGGATGCTATCCGTTCCAGTCAAGTTTTTTCACTTTTTTCTATAATTGATAGCACGTGCATAGCTTCCTTTCTGCCACGTGTGTACCATTGTAAGTTATTAAAATATTCGTTCCGCCCTCGACCATGGCCTCAATACCACGATAATGCCGGTCCATAGACAATAAACCAAAACACAGGAACTATCTGACAGTTAAATAAAGCCAATTTATTGGTTGTGCACTCTTAATTTTAATAGGGAACTAGTGGAACGCCCCGTGACTTTGTCCGCATTGGGATAAACCATTCAACATTCTTATGTTAGCTTCTGTCCACGGCTTCGCCCCCGTGGTACCCATATAAAAAGTTGCCTATATGTCATTCTGATGTATAAGCTGTATTACTGTAAAGTTTCATCAAAATCCGTTCAGTAGTTTTTGCGTGAAAGAGTAACAAACACAAACTTTCGCGTTCATAATAGTAGTAAGAAGTAGGATTATTTTATTTAATAACACACTTTATAAAAGCGTCGGTAAGCGGACTTAATGCTAAAGCATTTTCTACAAGCCAACCTAATTTGTTGTCGGTTGGTGTACTAAAATTCGCATCTAACATAACTAAAATACGTTTTATGTCAGACTATATTATATAACTATACTTATCAATATAGTAGGCCTTAATACCTTCACACAAGGTACCTATTATTAGAGTTGAAAGCCTGCCTGTATACCTAGTTGTGGAAACTTACGCAGTGGCTGAGTGGGCACTTACCAATTAACACTTGATATTGGAGTTGTGTTTAGTTTCTAATATAGGTAGGTATAACATTAATTTATACTAGTAACATTAATTTTAATTTGTAATGTTTAATAATAGTTTTGTGTTCGTTTGTCCAGCCTGCTTAGCAAGACCCAAGACAACGATTTTGTCTACAGCCGAGAAGGTAAACAATATTTTATCCCTTTCTTTTGTTTGACAGAATCGGCGACAGCAATAGTTTTTGTCTTCTCTTTTGTAGACAAAACGTTTTCTTGGGTGCTCTTGCTAAGCTGGCTGGTTCATATCCAAAGTACAAGGAGCAATAGCTACCTACCTGCTTGAGGTCATTAGAATTTCAATATTGTACCTATCTATATAGACATTCAAATCTTTATTTATACTTTTGGAAGAGACTAGCCACCCACAACACAGGGAATCCTAGGCAGGGGGCTAGTAAATCTAACTTGTTTGCCGGTTCGCTAATGAAAACTTAGTTTTGTACTTACTAAAATACTACCTGGTTTTCATAACTTAGTTGGTGAATAAGCAACTGTTTAATATTATTTTAGATCTAACAAACAAATTAATTGTTGATAATTTATTAAAAATAACAAAAGTGGAAAAAATATGCAGTAGATAAACTATTTATATTTCTTTTTAAGGAAGTGTTGGTGGTGTTTTAATCTTTTAAAGAATTCTTTTAAGTCTACTTCTTATGTTTTTTCTTTTCCCCTCCTTAACTTTTCAGTCACTTTTAGACTTTCCCTGTTTTATAAAAGTTATTCAAGATAACTTGTTTGCTTATGACATAGATTTGACACTTTCACGTGTACAATAATCACGTGCGACCGTTGATAATAATTATGTTAATTTTATCGCAAAACATAATTATTCCGTTAGCATCGTTCTCAAAAACTTAAAATATTTTTATCTCGTAAGATGATACTTAATTTTATAACGCTGAGTAGGATATTTGTAAAAGACGGCATCTCTGATGAGTAGAGTTCGGGGCACTCGCTACAACATCCTCAAAACAGTTGCGGAGAGGTGTACCTCCTATTTGGAGACATTTTGTACGGAGGATGGTCAATTAGTGAAATCAATATGATCTTATTGTTCATCTTCCGTCGCAGAATGTCTATATCTACATACCTATTCCTATCATCACAGAATTTTCTAACATATAGTCTTAAGTATCTACTAACAAAAAGTTTTTATTACAAAATGTTTGTAATAAAAACTTTTGATTGATTTTTTTTAATTTTTAGATTCTATATCTGTCTATTCAATCGCACTTATGGAATCTTATAAAATATTCTCAATAATTCGAGAGCCATGTTGGCCTAGTGGGTGGTAGCCCGATATGTCGTGGATTCGAACCCGGTCGTGCACCAATAGATTTCAGAAGAAAAGTTATTGTGCACATTGACACATGCTTGAAACGGTGAAGGAAAACATCGTGAGGGAATCAAAAATTCTAAGAAATGACGTTGCCATCCCATCAGTTAGGTAATGTTTCAATGAGCGTCTATGTGCTTGCAAACTGTCACGTGGAATGCTTACTACTTGCAAAACGCGGGCATGTACCAAATAAATAAATAATGCTGGTCATTTTTTTAATCTATGCATTTAGTATGTATCTGTATTACATGGGTAATACAGTGGTGAACTTGTTTGTTTGTTTTTGTCTGAATAAATATATAAATGTATACAAAAAATTTTTTTAGTACTTAGTTACTTATTTGCAGGACCGTAAGGGGTGGCTTAGAGACAGTAAAGCCTATACTTAACAGTCGGTAGTTTCAGGCTTCGGATGATGATGATAAAAAAAATCATTTAAAATGTAAATTTATTATTAAGTCTTCTGATTCTTCGACAGATTTCAAGTGTTCGTTTGCCACAACTGGACAAAATGATTACATGTTCTGCATTATATCTGTTGCGGGTCTGTTTTGGTAACTTCGTTCCTGATACCCACGACACAGGGAATCCTAGTGTGAGGTCAGGACTATGTGTGTCTGTTATGTGCTTTTTATTGTGTATGTATAGGCATTTATTGCATCGTAAAATGTGTCTGTCATTAATTAATTACGCCTGAGCACCGATTAAAACAAATAAAATATTCATAAATACATTGAACCAGCAACAATTTTCGTATATCTGAATTATTTAGTGACATTTGTTCGTGTTGAGGAAACGGCAATGGCGCACGCATTCATGCAATGACGCATGCGTCATTGCGTCATGCGTCAGCGATGACAATCCGTGAATCCGGTTCATACTAGGGGTTGATTTTATTCGACTGTTGGTAATCTACATAAATAAGCAATGTATTCAAATAGACGAAAACTTAACGACTACTTACATAATTATGTATAATGAAATTTGAAATTATTTATTGAATATATAGGAACTCGGCATGCTCTAGAAACAAAAATTCAAAGGCATGTGCCAACAGTTGGTGTTCCAATAAGAGGCGATGGGCTTGCAACCTGTCATGTGGAAAGCTAACTTACAAAACACAGGCATATACCAAATCCTACTTGTTATCCTCAAAAAAAATCTACTCTCTGAGTATGTATATGAGGATGTCCACCATGGGAAAGACAGTCGTGAGCGTGTTTGTTTGTATTGAATATAAAATAAACGTATTTTTATAGGTATATTCTTAAAAGTAATCTTATATTGACAACATTAGTACCCAAACTAGGATAAGCTGTTGTATGGCGTAAAATAATCCCCTCCGCCGGACAAATTTGTATAAATTAGTATTATTGCAGATTATATATATTTTTATAGATTTGTTTTTCTTTAATGCATGCGCTTATTAAACTAAACAAACTTTCAACTTAGTTTGAGATTGTTATAGTCTGTATTTTTTCTATATACCTATTTGTACATAGTTGTATGACGAAATTTATTGTTTGATAATCGAGATTATTAAGATGAAGTTGATGATATGCTATGAATTAATCCCTCGCATCGCAATAAATTTGTAAATTCTCGTTTACAGGGATTTTAAAACTTTCCAAGATAAATATTATAAATTATAACGTAAGAGATGATGTAATTATGTTAAATACTGAGTGTGGTTTGTTTGTGGATAGATGGACGAATATTTTAACAGAATGTTTGAAGTTCTGTGAGCGTGATATGACCGTGCGTCTAGCTAATTACTATTATATTATTGTATTTTTGTCATATTATTAAATTGGTATTATTCTTGTATTATTATAGCATCTGTTATTTCTTTTTATTTATACTTTCATATTGTAATAATGATGACTATCTTTAATTAATGTTATTGGTGCAACCGTTTTAATAAAAGTAAATAAATAAAAAAAAAACAAAAAACAAAAACAAACACGCTCACGACTGTTTTCCCCATGGTGGACATACTCAGATACATACTCAGTGAGTAGATCTTTGAGGATACCAAGTAGGGGGTAGTCAGAGGCACGTCCAAACATTACATTTGGTACATGTCCGCGTTTCGCAAGTAGTAAGCATTCCACCCAACAGTTAGTAAATAAATAAATACAAATAAATACAAAATACTAATTTTATAATCGCAGATTAATAAAAAAACTAAGCAGAGTTTGTTTGATTCTTCTAAAGCTTGGTCACCCGCGAGGAATCGGCGTAAATGCATTTTAAAATTCACTTTCACAGTTTTTAATTTAACCTTTTTACACGATTCTTGTGATTTCAATGAATAAAAATCTATTTAATTAATCATAATAATAATGTTGGTCATTTTTCATGCTGTATGAAACTAACCCCAAACTAAGCATAGGACTAACTAAGCAGTATGGGTACTACATGACTGTTATACTACTTATATACATACATTATTTGTATATACATAAATATTATACATAGAAAACACCCAGATCAAATAAAAATATTTGCAGATCATGTAAACATTTGTTCCGCGGCTATAATTTGACTTTGATCAAGAAGGAACCATTGGCACGGCGGAGGCGTTTTGTAGTTTAATCTGCTATATCTTTCAAATATTTTTTTGTGGTATTACAACAGATATTAAGTTGTAGGTATCATAACTTCTTTATCGCGGTTTCTACGAGTTTGCGAAAAGTGTTATGAGGGTCAAATTATTTGATATAAGAGTTGAAACTTCGATAGCATTTAACATTTTAGGATATTATTACGACTATACCACGTACTTTACTATTCTACTCATGACGTTTCGTTGACCGTGTCTCCACGACGCTGTTCCCGTTCTAGATAGATAGAACATTATTTATTGCAGAACTATGAAGTACTGTACATAGGCGATTTTAATACTATATAGCACGCTTTTCCAGCTAACCTTTGTGTAATATGAAAAATAATCCTGAGGTAGTGCATGAATAGCATATAATTCATAAAGTTATAAATTATAATTATTTTTAGGATAATAGAAGGACCTCTAAACGGTTAACGAAACGTCAGCAGGAGAATAATAAAGTACATGGAATAGTCGTCGTGACGACCTCTGTGGCGCAGTGGGCGAAGGCCCGCCTGAGACGCAGAAGGTTGCGTGTTCGATTCCCGCCGCGGAACAAGTTTGTATCAGCGAATATTTGTCTCGGGTCTGCGTATTTTCTATGTATGTTATGTATGTATTTACAAATATATCTAAGTAGTATATCAGTCATGTAGTTCCCATAACACAAGCTCTGCTTACTTTGGGTCTAGATGATGCTGTGTGAAAAATGTCCAGCGTTATTTATTTAATAATATTCTAAAATTATATCAAACCACGATAATTTCATCTAAATCTGATCTGAATCTGAATCTGAATCTGAATCTGAATCTGAATCTGAGAGAGAGAAGCCAGCATTGAGATGTTTCCGCCTAGATCAGTTAAGCTATCTGTATATCGTTTTTTAAAGGAGTTTAGATGGCTCACTATATAATTTATTGTTCCATATAAAATTGTATTATGCTTTCTGTTTAAAATATCATACTAAAAAATAAAAACTAAATGTATTAAATTTACTATTACTATATTTCAATAGAAATCTGGCCCATATATTGGACCAATTATTACTATTTGTTCCAGAGTGCGATTTGGGCCTTGGGCCAGAGGCGAGCGCTTCCTAAGACTAAATTCAAATTCATTTTTTAATAATTAAATGTAACTGTTATACCAAGTTTTATCTAAAGATATAATAACTAAACCTACATATTGGCATAACAACTAATTTGAAATTCAAAAATGAATATCACATTTTCACCATTTAAATGACGGGTAAGAATTTTTATTATATTGACGCAAATGCTAACTTGTAACTAACTAAACAAGGTGATAAGAAGATTATGACCTTTGAGCATTCTGTGACTGTATCTGTTTGTCTGACATAGAAAGCTTTGTGATTATACTTAATTAGATTATCATGAAATCACTTTGTTTATAACACTTGCAAATGTGACTCACAAAGAAAACGGGTATATGCAATTTGCATCATTATTTGCATATTGCAGACGCTTTGTCATAACCTTTGATTTATAGAATAAAATCAACATAATTTATATAAATAATTCGTATTGTGTAATTGTATTTGTTAATGAAAGAAAACCGTATTTGCCTAATAGGTTAATCATCGGCTTCAGAATTGGAGATTGTGGATTCGAACCCGGTAGTACACCAATGGTAGTCAACTTGAAAAATGTACGTGCGCTACGTTTTAATACACGAAGTTTCTTTAAAACAGTGAAGGAAAACACCGGCATGCCCTAGAACCAAAAACTCAAGGCATGTGCCATTAGTAAGTATTCCAATAAGTGGCAATGTTCTTGCAATCAGTCACGTGGAATACTAATTATGTACTTGTTAAACGCAGGCACGTGCCAAGTGTACCAAGTGTTGTCTTCAAAGATCTATATCCATGGGGAATATAGTCGTGAGCGTGTTTGTGTTGTTTTGTAAATCAAAACCCATAACTTTTGCTGCTTACATCAATATTGCCGCAAAATTACTTTTTTAGTACAAAAAACAGAACTAGATGTCGTTGTAAAAAGTGCTATGTTCTTAACCAGGCCAAGATTGAATCGAATTGCGACTCAAATCGTTAAACTCATAACCCTCCTTTTGGTAAGACAGAAATGGTATATCCCGAGATCTCATTTCGAGGCGAACTGTTTTTGTTGTGAGGTAAATCACGAGAGAACATCTGTTAATCCGTGGCATGGCGTGATGCACCTTATGGCAGGATCCATGTGAGGACTCGGGGTGCAATGCCCCTGTCTATCTCGAGCAATCTGGCATAGTGCCACAAAAAGCAGCGTAGCCTTATTCTTTCGAAAATCATCATCATCAGTCTGTAGAAGTCCATTCGACATTGATTTCTGCCAAAGGTTGATAAGACGAATGCTCATCTATATGTGAGCCCTGTCTATCTTAGCTATCTGGCATAGTGCCACAAAAAAGCAGCGTAGTCTTATGTTTTTGAAGATCATCATCATCAGTCTGTAGAAGTCCATTCGACATTGATTTCTGCCAAAGGTTGATAAGACGAATGCTCATCTATATGTGAGCCCTGTCTATCTTAGCTATCTGGCATAGTGCCACAAAAAAGCAGCGTAGTCTTATGTTTTTGAAGATCATCATCATCAGACTGTAGAAGTCCATTCGACATTGATTTCTGCCAAAGGTTGATAAGACGAATGCTCATCTATATGTGAGCCCTGTCTATCTTAGCTATCTGGCATAGTGCCACAAAAAAGCAGCGTAGTCTTATGTTTTTGAAGATCATCATCATCAGACTGTAGAAGTCCATTCGACATTGATTTCTGCCAAAGGTTGGTAAGACGAATGCTCATCTATCTGTGAGCCCTGTCTATCTTGAGCAATCTGGAATAGTGCCACAAAAAAGCAGCGTAGCCTTATGTTTTTGAAGATCATCATCATCAGACTGTAGAAGTCCACTGCTGAACGTGGATAGGCCTCTCCAAAATAATGCCATGATGAACGCTCTTATGGTAGATACATACACAGACTTCTTACAGCTTTACTTTTGATGTATGACAAATACCTCTACGATCCGTTCAATAGAAACCTTATAGTAGACAAATATAATATTATTAAACCGACTCTATGTTATCCTGACCCTACACTAGGATTAACTGTGTCGTGGGTATCAGGAGCTACGAGTAGACCGTGGATCCAGACCCAAATATCTGTAGAACATGCAAACTTTAGATTCGCAGCGTGAATCGAAACCGCACATCTTGCGTCTCAGCCGGCATCTCGTCCGCCGCGCCACCGACGTCGTTACCTTAACATAATTGATTTTAACCGATGTTTAATTTTGCTGTGATAATGACAGACGAAATAGTGTTTTTGATTTATTTAGTTTGGTTGCTCTAATTTAAAGAAAGAACAAAAGAAAATATTTATTTTAAAGATGATGCCTAGTTACCTCCAAATACTCTTACATAACAAGCTAATTAAAAAATACACTGTTACTTTGTGACGTATTTTTACATCATTAAGCAAATACCAACGGGTCTTTTTCGCGTTTACCTTTTTTAATACAACATACAAAATGACATCCAGGATAGCTCCAGATAAAGGATAATTTTATTATGATACCTAGCTGGTTTTATTTTGACCATGACATTGTAAAAACTCGTTTTTTTTAATGTTTTTTTTTACTATTATTTTGTTATTTTCCTGACGTTTCGTGTATTGCAACACTTATTAAGTTATCTAATCATATAAAGATTTCTCAATAGTTAAAATAAATGAAACTATAAAACTAAAGTATTTAAGATGCCATAAATTTACGGATTTAAATCGTGGTCGGTGCAGTTTTTTTTTTCATACGTTAATATTGTCGCGAAATTGAGAATACAAATACAAATATATTTATTTACGACTGAGTTACAAATTTACAAAGATAACCTTGGAATAGTTAAACTGGAGATGAAATGGACACTGGGAACTTAAGATCAGGTTATACACTCTGTGGAAAATCCAGCAGTGGATATATTGCTGATAATGATGATTTTTGTTATATTGGTTTATTTTTCCCAAACATATCTTATAATACTAAAAATAAACACAACTTACCTCTCAGCCATTATGCAATGCATGACATTCTTTGTTAATTACACAAACAAACAGTTTTTATCACAAAAACCTTCCAAGCATACAACTTGAAGATTAATACGAGATACGCCATCCTAATCTTCGCACACGTGGATAGCAGAAACCTATGAAAAACTGCTTATTCAGTTTTAGTCGTTAGCCCTAAAGGTACGTCGGTTTTTTGCCGGTTCCCATGAACCCAACGACAATAGGCGACCTCGCTGAAAGAAGTCGAAGATCCACAGGAATAAATATTACCCAACAATAGTAGCTTCTTTGACTTTGACTTGGTTGGGAACAAGCTGTTTTGATACTCGTCAAAGATTTTTTAAAGTGACGAAAATAAATAATTTTTCAAATAGTTTGAGTTTACTTACAATTGAAGTTAATTGCTATTTTATAATATAAAAATCATCATACTCAAATAATCTAATTTTGGGTATAACCTCAACCCATCGTATATTGCGATGTGTATCATTTGACGATATAATACTCTTATTTCTGTTGAGCCTATACTGAATTTATTCAAGTTTTACCAGAATTGTGAATATTACTGTGTAGATGTGTAGAACCATGATAAAACAATAAATATCTGTAAATTAACTAATCGCTTCACGATGTGGAAATATAATTAAAATCAAATATATCTAGGAGAACTCTTATTATTTACTAATTGAGACGTAAAACATTGAAACAAGAACAAAACGTCTTTGTTGATCATAAAATATTTAAGTATCAAGAACTCCGAGCTGCTCTATACGCGGAGACAACAAAAGGATAGCGGGTCGAGTCCTAACGGACTTTTTTCCTGCGCTTGCGCATACCTTCCTCATACTGCTCTTACTGTCGGTTTTGTCGCGGCAATCCCCGTTCCCACGCATTCGTAACTTGATAACGTTCAGATTTACTTTCTTTAAGAGCTCATCATTTCATTTTTCATCATATTTTTTTATGTGTACCGAACTCCAGTACTATGTTTTAAACATATAAACGCACTTGTGAATAATTTATGTACTTCCTAAATTACTGTGTAGCATTCGCATATCGCCATGGACTTTTTAGTACTAAAATACCACAACTTATCACGTAAAATCGTAATCTACCTTCATAAGAAAAATATACTCTAAAATTACATTAATAGATTTCATACGTTAAGATTGTCATTTATTTTGTATGAGCGCGTCGCTGATAATATGTAAAGAACATACCTATATAAGGTGGATCGAAAATGGAATTGTCAAATGAAACGGTTGATCAATATTTTTTTTTTTATTTTAATGTGCGTCCGATTGCTATCTAAAAAAATATTATGACCATTTGTCCAGCCTTTCTTTTAAATACACAAAATTCACATGTTGAACGAGCAAATCATACACCTTTGAACTTGAGGTACAAAGTAGGTGAAACAAACTTCCTATGTTGGTAAGTTCGTATAATAATCTGTTGTTCTGGCTGGACCGGAAGTTACCATCTCGGTATAATTACAAAGTTGTACAAGATGTGTATGTTATAAAAATTTTATTCAATAATAAATATTATTTGTTTATAACTGATAAAGCTGATGTTTTTATAATTAATAAACCAACTAAGCCGTTTACTGCACATGTTGTTAAAGTTCTAACTGATAAGGAGAATTATAATTTAGCAAGAGATCTGGACTGTAATTTGTACGCTATGTACGATCACCCATTTTTCAATTTTTTTTCACCATGAGGCAAATACATAAAAATTAATAAACTAAAATGGGTATATATGATATTCCGTTATATATGATATATATATCGGCGCAAAGGCGTTATTCTGCTTCTACAATGAGTCATCGGCGCAGAACCACGAGTTATTTAACGAATCAACACTTAGATTGTCATATTACAGTGTAAAATCATTAGTTAATAGCTAGTTATCATTTGATTGTTGTAATCAAATGACAATTAGGTAATTACATAATCAAGTTGTTATTTTGACCATGTTTACCTTCAAAACCATTTGTAAACTTAAATGATTAATGCTTGCAGGCAGTTTTAGCTTGTTCGCACAAGTTGCTTGCCTTTGTCTTTGTTTTTGCATAAATACGGGCGACGGACCGAGTACGATTCATTCTCGCTCGAGCCGTCGGACCGTATAGACCTCGAAAGTCTCTGTACAACGAAGAATAAATTAGAAGAACATCTCCTGGAGTTTACTTTCGTCATCAACTATGAGCGACCAGCATGCTGGTGATGATAGTGACGTTAGCATTGCTGACGTCACACTTTTTAAAGACCACCTTGGAGCTTCTGCTCCGTCATCAGAAGTGGGATTGGACACTGCTTCAATCCAAACCAGTTCCTCATCAGCTTAGGCACCATACTCGTCTGATACCCAATGTCAGCGGTTACTGGAACAGCCGAACCAGAATATTCTTCACTTGACTAAAGTGATGCGATCTCCGGCAATACCACCTAAGACTATAACGCTGCCAGAATTCAACCCTGAACAGCCCGATGCAAATCCACGTGCCTAGTGCTCAACTGTGGAAACCTGCCTCATTGAACAACACTTGGAAGGAGGAGCATTGGTCATCGCCCTAGTAAATCGCTGAAAGTTACCGCATCTACATGGCTTTCCGGAGTGTCTCACATCGGCATGGCCTGGATAAACTTCAAGGACATTTTCCTATCACGTTACGACTGTGCCGAGAACTATGCTGCAACCATCATTAACACCAACAGCGGCAGCCCAAAAAGAAGGAGAAAGTCTTACAAAGATTATTCCATGAAGCGAAAACATGATCGAAGCCTCTACAACTTCATGCCAAACTACAACGGCAACCCAAGTGTCAACCACTCGAAGATACAATGTCACAAGTTCGGACACAAAGCAATCGATTGCCTTACACGAAAAGGCAAGCTTTCACACGGATCGTCTACATCAGCTTCTGCAACCCTGACGGACAACAGCAAGGATGTGACCTGCTACCGCTGCGGGGCCATCGTGTCTACCGCACCGGGTGGTGCTATCGGCGGCAGCGGCGTAGCAACCGAGAGGCGGGTCATCATCTGCGAAATCGGCGTTAAAACAATCAGGTCGGTCGTTCCCATTTTATTATGATAGTGGTGCCGAATGTTCTCTCGTTACGAGACACGGACGTTCCTCCTGCGTTTAGAGATAAATAGTCTTGCGCAGTTTTCATTCAGAGCCAGTTTATTGCGATTACTATTGAGGCATCCTTTCTTGTAATTTATTTTGTCCTGAAAATGAATTCACACCCCTTTAGTCAGGTTAGGCCGAGCTTGAATGTGTACTCCAGTTGTGTTACTTGTTACAGATACACATGAGGACGCGTGTCATGTCAGGACTACCCGTGTCATATTACTGTCAAGAGGCGATATCGGCGAAGAAGAGGACGAATCAATAACTCCTCAAGGCACCGTTGCAGCACCAAACGAGCCTGGACCATCTATCTACCTCCCGAGCTGGACGGTCTGATCGACGAGTTCTAGACTCGCAAGAATAAGACGCGACATCAGAATAAGCTAAGTAAACCAACTTGTTTCCAAACATCTATTCCTGCATCCTGAGAGCCTATACACCCAGTACCACAGAGTACACCCAGTACCACAGAGTACACCAAGTACCACAGAGTACACCAAGTACCACAGAGTACACCAAGTACCACAGAGTACACCAAGTACCACAGAGTACACCAAGTACCACAGAGTACACCAAGTACCACAGAGTACACCAAGTACCACAGAGTACACCAAGTACCACAGAGTACACCCACCTACACTCCATGTTACTAATACCACAGAGTACATTAACCAACAGTATACCAACACCTAAAACAGATGTGTTTTGGTGTTAGTAATAAAGTTGTCAAGCATTACAAGATGCTTACAGATACTTACTCAAAAGAAAAACCATTTCATTGTTTCAGACACTCGAAGATCACAACCCAAGGCTGGTGCAGAGCACGCACCGCCTGTCAGTATGGCCGTATCGGCGCAAAGGCGTTATTCTGCTTCTACAATGAGTCATCGGCGCAGAACCACGAGTTATTTAACGAATCAACACTTAGATTGTCATATCACAGTGTAAAATCATTAGTTAATAGCTAGTTATCATTTGATTGTTGTAATCAAATGACAATTAGGTAATTACATAATCAAGTTGTTATTTTGACCATGTTTACCTTCAAAACCATTTGTAAACTTAAATGATTAATGCTTGCAGGCAGTTTTAGCTTGTTCGCACAAGTTGCTTGCCTTTGTCTTTGTTTTTGCATAAATACGGGCGACGGACCGAGTACGATTCATTCTCGCTCGAGCCGTCGGACCGTATAGACCTCGAAAGTCTCTGTACAACGAAGAATAAATTAGAAGAACATCTCCTGGAGTTTACTTTCGTCATCAACTATGAGCGACCAGCATGCTGGTGATGATAGTGACGTTAGCATTGCTGACGTCACACTTTTTAAAGACCACCTTGGAGCTTCTGCTCCGTCATATATGATAAGCCGTTATATATGATATATATATATATATGGGTATATATGATAAGCCGTTCGGCTTAGAGGAATCTAATATTTTTTTACCTTTACTTATCTGCAAAAGATTAGAAACTTAAGAAGCATAGACTTTACTAATAGCGCTTATTGTAACTGCTTATGAAAAGCGTTTACGAGACAAGTGGTTGGAGACCTGTTTCAAGAGAGTACCTACTTGACTTATTGCCAGAAGGTTACTTCCTAAAACTCCCTTCTCAAAGTGCTACCAAAAATAACTCTGAAACAGGGGTTTTAAAGAAAAGGTAATAGTTATTTGTTTTTCAACAATTTGATTTCCTTCACTTTTTTAAACATGGGTTTATAATAACCCAAAATTGATAAAATCCAAAGAAATTTTCGTCTAACTTTTTCTGATTATTAAAAACTTCAATCACTCAAAAGAAGGCCTGACGAATGGGGCGGAAAATATTTAAATGGAAGCCAAAATAGCGTGCGATGTGTACCGTAAATTATGGCGATATTTTGAAAGAAAAAAGTAAGAATGAAATTAAAATTCTTGCCGCCCCGGAAACGCGGGAACGTGCGGAACGTAAGAAACGAAGACAAGAAATAGGTTTACATACATTGTCATTTTTAACATAGCATCGCATTAGCATTACCATTCAGCGTGGCAATGCTTTGCCACGCCAAAATACAAAACGTTTCCGTTTGGTTTTGATCTGGATCAGTTGATCTATCTACAGATCGTCCTTAAATAGTCCTACATGTACATAGTTGTTTGAATAAAATGTAAATACTTAATGAAATAAATGTAGACGCTATGGAAATATGCTAATATGTAGCCATTGCAAATTTTATTTTACATGCAAATTTACATGATACGACAATTTATAATGTCTGTCTTTCCGATCAGAAAAAACACAGGTTATTTTGTAATATCTTACTTTTTATTTTGTAAACGATGTTGAGACAACCGTTTTAAGAAAGTATATAATGCTGGTTTATGCTTGTGACTAGACGTTCTCGTAGAAAGACCGCTACCAATTTTATAAAACTATAAAAAACAAATCTCGGACCGTTCCACGTCAATCTCCATTCATTTGGAATCGTCATCAGCGTCTATTGTCCAAAGTGGGCCATAGAAACCCACCCCGAAATGTAATCACCCCGTTGAGAATCGGGTATTTTTTTATTTTTTTATGAGGGGATAACGGCGGCGCATTACAATCATAATAGCGATATCAACTTACCGTTAACGGCTGGGGGCCGGTTTTACCGAGTCTGGTTAGTTGAGAATTATTTGAGGATTTTGGAGTGCACTCTTGTAGTGTACCTACCTACATAATCCTTACTGGAATATTAATTAAATTATTTTTTTTTTAAATAGGTCCACTAAATAAGAGCTATCGTTTCTCAAACTTAAGTTATTAAAAAACGTCTTCATTATTAATAAAAAAATAAATAATGCTGGTCATTTTTTTCACACAACGTCATCTAATCCTACTTGAACTATGGGAACTATATGACTGATAAACTACGTATATACTTTTTTTGTAAATATATACATATTACAGAAAACACCAGACCCGAGACAAATATTTGCAGGTCATACAAACATTTGTCCCGCGGCGGGAATCGAACCCGCACCATTCTGTGTCTAAGGCGGGCCTTCGCCCACTGCGCCACAGAGGTCGTGACTGTAATAATTTTATATAAATATATATAGAAAAAAATATAAATATACGCTCACATCTGTATTCAGTTAATGGCATAATATACCAACGGTTATTCTCGTGGTATCACACGCCCCCGCGGTGAAACAAAGAGGATAAAAGGTTCTTAGGTAGGTCATTAACTGTCAAATAATTTGGCTGCATTAGCATAAGGGTTTGTCCTAAAGGTAGTTAAAGGATTTATCTCAAAGGGGTGAAATCTAAGAATGTGTTGATAATTGGCTGATTAGGTTAAACGCATTTTTAGTTTTTATTTATTGGCTGTTATTAAGAAGAAATATTTAGATGCTTAGTACAACATGGAATGTATAGTGTGAACTTATTTAGTCTATAATAGTAGACCAAACAATATTTTTTAATATTTTTTTTTCTAAATTAGGTCTTTATAAAATCCCTGTCTATAAAGACCATATTAAGAAATGTCTAGAAAAACATTAAAATATTTCAAAAATTTGGTTAGAATCTCTTATGGCGTTTTTCTCATTTGTACCAATTTTATAAAAAAAACACGCTCCATGATGGAGATCCTCAGATCCATACTAAGTGCGTGAGGATACCTAGAAGGGGTTAGTCAGAGACACGACCGAAAATTAAACTTGGAACATGTCCGCGTTTTGCATAGTAGTATTCCATGTGATAAGTTGCTCATCGCCACTTATAATATTTGTAAAATGCAATTAAAATAACATACTATTATTTAAAAAGTAAAAATCGTTTAATACAATGTAAGGAAGTGTTTTATAATCTAACATCACAATTAGTTTTCTAAGGCACTAGAGTTTAAATTATTTTGTTCAGTTTTGCCCGTACGTAAATGTGTTTATATACAAGTTACACACATTTGTTTATTATATACAATCAGGTTAATTTGAAAACAAAGAACCTACGTATTAACTTATTAACATTAACTTACGTATTTACTGGTATAAATAACTAATAGAAACTAAACATTGTAACTAATCTAACTTAAACTGTTATAATACCTATGTATAAACAAATTAAGACTGTGATTACCTATTTAGAACTTATTTGTTTTTTTTTAATTACAGTGTAAATAAATGGATCAGGGGATTTATGGAACTCTTGTCCACAAATCCCCTTAGCTTCCCCTTTGATTACCGGAAGGGGATATCTGGACAAAAAGTCCAGAAATCACCTTCGTAGGGGATTGTCTCAGGGGATTTGTGGAATAAGCCGAGTATAGTGACTCTTTCCCAAACTAAAAATGGATGAAACGGAAAAATACAATAGAATTTATGTTACAGAAGTACTGACATAATTAGATGGAAAACTCTGTTATAAAAATAATTTTTCGTTTTAAAAATAAACAGTTTTGAAAATTGCTATATGATTCATCCTATCCTCCTACTAATATTATAAACGCGAAAGTTTCTGAGGATGGATGTTTGTTACTCTTTCACGCAAAAACTACTGAACGGATTTTTATGAAACTTTACAATAATATAGCTTATACATCAGAATAACACATAGGCTACTTTTATCCGTATACAATGCAGGCGAAGCCGTGGGCAGAAGCTAGTCATTTATAACGAAAAAGTTTTATTCTAACGGCAATAGAGGTTCCCTAGCACGACAGCTAGCGTGTTTAAAAATTGTTTAGACAATTTTTTTATTTTATAATGCTATAAGCACGTACCTATCTACATTATTTTAATAACCCTAACTGCAATTTATCACACCGCTTACCGTTCACGCTTGTAACAAATAAATAAACTTTACTTAAACTATTATTATATAAATAGACAGTCAGTTACAAAGTTAGCTGACATTATAACTAAGTACTTGTATAACTAGTGAAAACTTATAGCTATAGGAAACACAAACGGCGTAAGCCTTCACTGGAAACCGTTACATACCACCTTGCGTCTGATAAACACTGACTTTGGCGCTAACAGCTGTATTAATTATCTACACATGCAACGACAATAAATACCTACTTAAAATAAATTAACTATGTACGACTTGATTCCATTTCAGTTGACATTACAAATTTCGTACGAAAAGAATGGCTCAGTGTTATCTTTATACGTTCTCAACTAGCGAAGAAAATAATCAGAAACCTCTTGCACGCAATCCATCTTAATACCACACTCTCAAAAACTGCGGGATTCTAAGAAACGATATTAGAATCCCGCAGTTTTTGATTTTTTATAATTATATTTAACGTCTTCATTCGTCTAAAGGGCTCGGTTTAACTGACGCGGCGGAGGTGGCAATCAATATAATCACATGAATATTGACAACTAATGGTCGCCACTACCACTTACACCGCCACTGACGGGCCCTAATTTTATATAAAAAAACCCTTCCTATGCAGGAGGCTAAGCTATTCCTCTAAAGAAAGAATCAGCTTTTCTTTTCAAGTGTAACTAGATCAACACCTAATTTTAAATCAAGCACAACTTTACACCATGTTAATAATTAACGGACCTGAAGTACATCACTTGCTGTTCTTACGGACACTACCCACTTGCCTAGTCTTCTCCTGCCACCACTTCAACGTCTCCTCAAACTGTTCGCGATCTTCAGGTGTCACTTGGATATCAGGAAGCTCTTTCTTCAAATCAGCATCATTGTAAATCTGGTTCTCGAAGTCATCTTCACCGAATTTGTACTGTTCGTGAGTTAAAATCAAGTTTGGATTATTTGCTTCTAGCATTGGTCTTTCGTATTGTATTTGAGTGTGGATAATATCAGCGTATTTCACTTCGTAATCATTCTGGATTTCAGGTTCACTTAGGTAATTTTGTTCGGGTATTACTGTAAACTGTTCCGCTGAATTTGGGAACTGGTAGTGACCTTCTAGCAAATGAGAATGCGTTTCTTCGTGAATAAGGTCAGAACCAGGAGTCATTGGTTGCGCTATATCTTCATCTTCATACATATTTGGAGTATTTACCAGCTGAAACGTTTCTACTGCAGGTAATTCTACATACTGCTGAGGGGTTTGAAGCATCGATCCATCCAATTCATCCTCATCTTCGTCGTCAAGTGCTGGTGAGTTTAGGTAGTAGCTTCGTTCTTGACTATTGTCTCGTGGGGACGATGATGCTGGCGATGGAAAGGATTCCATAGACGGTCGAGATCCATTCTCTTTGTCATGACCAATGTTCAGCAAACTTTCTAGATTCCTTATATATTCGACAGCCATTCGTAGAGTCTCGACTTTGGACAGTTTTTTGTTGTTTCCGCGGTTGCAGTTGACGCTTTCGAAAGCTGAAGCGACTTCTTCGGGTATGTGTTTGCGTAATGCCGCGAATCCGTCGTTGACTTGACGTACTCGGTTCCGTTCCCGCGCATTTCGTCTTTGCACCGCCAAAGGCGTCGGTGTACGCGCTGATTCGTCAGCAACGCTGATATTCTCTCGCAACCGCGGTTTCTTCGCCGCATTACCGGCACTCTCACGATTTTCAGCAGACTTTACCAATGACGTCACAGATATTGTTGGATCCGGTTTCTTTTTCCGCACTATGATAATTTCACGCACTTTATCGTTGTTCGATATGTTCACGGTATTATTCACGGATTGCTGCAGGACATGCTTTCCGAGCGCATTGCGGAACACCACAAGATCTATAGAACTCATTGTTTATGAGATGAGTTGCCGTTTTCACATAGCCGTTTATTTGTTTTCGATTAGTCGCGGATCCTTCTACGTTGCGAGGATCACTGATTCATATAACGGTGATTGAACGTCGGAGGTAGTGTTCTCTTAGAACGGATTTTGATAGGAATAAGAGTGGTGTTGACTAGGAACTGTTTAGATGGCGTCAGGGCGCCGGTCGCGACGTGAATGGCGCGTGCCATGATCGCACCTGGGGTGGCTAGTAGGGTAGGGTACTTACATTTATTGCACACATGCTCTTTCAAAGGGCGGCTAGGGGAACGTTCGATTCCCGACTTTATACAATAAACTCACCCCACAGCCTTCAGCGTACACATACAAACGCACCCAGGTATCTGTTCAATTCGATACTGTTATGGTGGATTGGATGTGTATCAGAATGCATGTTGCCAAAGAAGTAAGCTTTTACTATTAGAAACAATTCTGACATTCTAGTATAATTTTAGACAAAAAGTATAATTATGACATTTTGTATGATTATTTTTTTTTTTTGTATACCAGCCTAATTCACCATTGTAACAATTTAAATTTAATAATTAATTGTAAAAATAATACCTACCTCTGCAACGCCCTGTCAGGGTTGATGTACCTGGTCTATCAACCTCCTTGGAGCTACATTAGACCTAAGCTTAACCATTGTATGTAGGACACTAAGCATGAATAAATGAAATTGAAATTGAACAAGAAAGATATATGAAAATCAATCTTTGAATTACAATGCAGCTGATGTTGTCACTAATTTACCAAATCATTGGACATATGAAATTAAAATAACCAATCGGCTCAGTTTTAGGGATGCTGATAAATAGTTAATTCTTCAACTGAAATATTATTTAAGTACTTTAGTTTAGTTAGGTCTCACGATCATAGTCTTAGAAGTTCACTGCATAAGGCTCCTAAAAGAAATGGCTATGACCGTTACAATAACATATATACTCGTAGTGAATTCAAAATATTCAATACGCTATTAATCATATAGTTTTTACAAATTAGTGAGTAATATAGGTATAGTTTCTAGCTTCTCCTCATGGCCTTGCCCAAGTACCCAAAAAAATAGAGTCGGTGGTATTATTCTAGGTTTTTTTTATCCAATCCATAAGAAGATTCTCGGTAACAAACTGAATGTTCGAACATCCATCTATACTTAGGTAGATCATGCAAACTGCTGTTTTGATTTTCCATTAATAATTCTAACAAAAAGTATTATTTTTACCGATATAAAGGCATAGATCTGATATGAGCGCATGTGTGCGTGCCACCCACGCCAGCTGCGTGCCCAGCTTTTTGTGCGGCACGCGCCGTCCTATTGAACTTCGAACTGAAAGGACTTTGATTGCCTTATCTATTAAAAAAAAAACTAAGAAAAAGAGACGTGTACAAGAGAACGTGTGGGTTTTTTGATTAAAAATATAAAATTAAATACCAAATTCTAATAAAAATGCACATTAACTTAGAGAAATAAAACTGAGGTGGTATTTTTACTTTCATCATATCTGGTTACACCTTATACAAAATAAAAAAGGAATAACTGATAGTTAAGTTAGCCTTACCTTTCAGTAAGTATTTTTAAGTGAATATTTTGTTCTTTAAAATAAATATTGTTATTAAACGTGTTACAAAATGCTATGTCCACTGTATTTATTGCGTTTTTCTCTAGCAAATAGGCATACGACTAAAAACATATATACCGATTAAATTATGGAAGCAAGAGACGCCTGTCTTTATTTAATAGCAAATCGATCCGCTTGATTTGTCTTAACGGATAGGCACATTTCAACGCGAAAAAGAAAAATAACTACAAAACTTTTATAGAGCATTATTTAGCAATGGACTACGATTTGAATTTGATTAATGTCACATTTTGAGGTTAGGTAGATTCAACATATGTCCAATACTCTCGATATTATTCCATTCATATTTTCAAAACCAAGAATAGAATAAACGAAATCGTACACTGAAGATTACCTACTGCTGATCCTCACAGTGCATCCTGTAATACAAGATGTGACATTTTTTTCTTGCAATCCTCCGTAAGGTGAGGCTACCATCTTGCTAACATATGGTTAATGTTGCCAGCATCCAAAATTTTCTGCTAAAAATCAATACTTGAAATTTTTGTACACTATTTTAAATATCCGCATGATTTTTACACTCATTAAAATAATAACTTTCTAAAATATACATTGCTAGTTATTATTATTTCTTGAAACAGACTGAGCGTATTATTTCGTATTTAACAGGGCCAAAGTCGTAGAAAAATGGTTAAATTTACCAAATGTGTGACGCAGTTGGCAACATTCCTCGCAATCATCTCCATAAGGTAGAGCGCACCATCTTGCGAACATGTGGGGAATATAGTCGAGAATTACCTCTAAATTAAACCTTGCAAACATGTGGGATCCGTATTATGCAGCCGAGACTAAGATCTGCCAATGCCGACTTCAACTCTACTGCAAAAGCCATAAGGCCTATGTGGTTATAGATTATACAGGTTACTACTATATTTAGCTCAGCCATATGTTGGAGGGGAAAGTGCCTCAAATCTCAGGAGTGGAGCATGTGGTAGATTTACATGTCACAACACAAGAACCCTTCTAAAGAGTCAAATAAAGCAACCAAGTTATGGAGTAAAAAATATGTGAAAAAGAGAAACAATTAAAAAAACTAAAATACTTACCAATCCAGCTCAATAGGTTATTTTTGATATCATAAATATTATTATCCAGGCTGGTACTTTTTAACACGCTTATATAAACATACTTATATATTAATTTCACACGTAACTAACAAACAATGTAATAAAATCTTGGAAGTCTATTCATTTTGTAATTCGAATTCCAGACAACCTTTTCAAGGTTCCTGAGAACATTCATAATGCAGAAAAACAAAACAGTCTAGACCAAGTACAAAAAAAGAAAAAACCTTTCATAACCTGTGCCACCATTGATCTTAGTCCACTTCCTCCACATCTGTGTTTTGAATGGCTGAGTCAATATGCTATAACCTATCTCAATGTAGGATGTAGAACGAAATCACAGAATATAAAAATGCTCAAGATTGCAGTAGCGAAACTTTTGATAGAGCTGCCTTTGCCACAGATAATTAATTAAAGTAAGTACCTACTAGTGTTTTCAATTCACGCGAAACTTTTGATAGAGCTGCCTTTGCCACAGATAATTAATTAAAGTAAGTACTAGTGTTTTCAATTCACAATTACGTTCAAAATATTTTTTATCGGTCGTGTACCCAAACAGAAATCTAATTTAGAGCTAAAATCAATATTTCAATTTTAAGTATTAATTTTACCAGGCTTGTATTTATCCTAGTAGAACTTCACAGTACACTTGTTTATATCAAATTAGCTAAAATAAATCTACATAATAAATCTGGTCTGTTATTTAGAGCTAGTAGACAAGCACAGTGATTTTTGAATGTGTTTAAAATGGCAAATATATAATGTATCCTTCTGCAACATGTCCATAGCCTCTAAAATGAAATATACTGTCTTTATAATGGCCATTTCTGTAGATCGATTATTTCGGAAGTCGCATCATTATAATCGTAGTCTACATAAAAACATAAAAAGTCTGTTTAATGAAGTCCATCCGAATCGTTTAGCTGTTTCCTCTCTGGGTCCCTTCACCTCCTTGGTTCTTTTAAAGTTTAGATTGAAAATGTATTTGATTCTATTAAAAAAAAAACTTGACTTTTACTTCAAGGCAGATGTCCGAAAAATAGTAAAACCTACCAATTGCGTCTGAAACGTCGCCTAACGTCGCGTCAGCAGTTTGAATAAACTAGTCTTACTGGCTACACTGTGTCAATTTAATAGCTAGCTATTGAGGGCTTCCCCAGACGTCTTAGAAATATGCATAGAGGGGAACCTTCAACTTGATGTAAGCTAAGGTCAAGCACAATGCGTCTGCGGAATCATAGACTGCAAAGAAAAGCAGAGGCTCTCAAACTTATATACCAAATTTATAAATTGTAAAGATTCGATTTTTGTATCATCAGAATAAATATTTCATGTTTGACATATTAAATCTCCGTGAATTGGCATTACATTCCAGTGTACATAAAATCTCTAAAATAAATCATACAGAATCTGATAAAAAAATACAAAACTTTATGAAAATGTATTTTTTGATATACCTTGTTTATTGACTCAATAATTCGTCCCATGGGCTTTGGCTAGACCCTGGATACTTTTACTTATGGTAAATACGAATAGTACCCGATCAAGTATAGGTCATGTAACTGGCTAGTTAAATCTTACTCTTTGGGAACCACTGATCTAGATATAACTCTGTAACAAAATATTGAAGAGAAGGGTTTTAACTGGCTTTTGTAGGCTAGTCTTTTTTGAGTTCAAAAGCTAAAAAAGTGTGACTACTTCCATAAATTAGTGAGGTATCTACCTCAGTTGGTGTACAAAAGAAAGTGTTATATATCTATCTATGCTTCTATCCTAGTCATTACAATGAGAAACGTTTTTAATCACGACAATGTATGCATATCCCTATATTCCTTAGCAACTGGCTAGTGAAAGTGTTTTGCGACCCCTTAAGAAAGAGGGCAGAAAAAAATTGCATGGACCAATTCATCAGGTTCAGACAAAAAATTCTATACAAATTCTTTGTTTATCATACAAGTGAGTCTGAACTTGGGTAAGTTTTGAACCCTTTTAAACCGAACTGCATTCGTTTTCAATCAACTTCTTGCAAACTTCTTATAAAATTCAACCTTCTTTAAGCCCTTAAACTCTTTCTCTTTCAAATATGGCACATATATCTTAAACATCAAAGTTCATTGAATTATTTCTAAATGACTAAAGCTTATATTTTTATGTTGTTCAAAAATAGCTCATGTATATTACCAGACAAGGCTTTCGTTTCACAAGTTCTTGGGGTAACTTGTAGGGTACAATGTAAACTCCTTTTTGGTATTGTCCTGTTCAATTTGGTCTCGTTTCTTCAATGGTAAAACCGTTACATGTCGTTAGGAAGAAACGTGTTATCTCACTTGCATATTACTGGTAACTTTTATGACATGTCAGACAACGTAACATTGTTTGTCAACCTTGGTTGATAAAATCCTTGTTGAATAAAATAATACTAAACTCTGATGTCATTACTGATACGTACTAAACTTTTCGGTTCCAACTTTATAATGTAAACAGCGAAGAAAAATAATAAAGTACCACCTAGTAATATCCTTCCTGAAAAATATTATCTAGGTATCTTAAAGGTATGAGTGAATATGTATTTTCAAGACCTTCATGGTCCATCGTCTGCCATACCATCACTTACCATCAAGTGAGATTATGGTGAAATGAATGTCATTCTTGATAAAAATAAATATGAGAAAAAAATAACCAATTTTCATTAACTTAGTCAACTATGTAATTATATATTAACATTGTTATGATTACGGAAAATTTAATGTATTGATAAAAGTGATCTCTTCCAGGTCACCTTTGGATGGACAGGAACCGCTCAGTATAGAGATGAATTGTTTTAGATTGAAACGATGAAACTGTCAAGCTTAATTTTATAGAAATCCGTTTCATTATTATTTAGTTTCAACCAGAACGAAAAAAATACTGGCAGATGTTAGAGCATGCGCCGTATTTACACACACTACCTTGTAACCGTCTCTCTCTTACTATAAGCGTTTGAGGGGTGTGCGAACGAGAGGAAGGATCAAAATAGGGGTTGCACCGAGGGTTTTGGCCACGTGACCTCGCGTTCGACACCCACACTACAAAGCCAGGAACATTTTGATCATTTTATTGATCTCGAAACGTAATCTACTATCTCGTATTCGTTTATCGAAAGTGCTTTGAAACTATTTTTAAAAAAAAGTATATCAGTTATGTAGTTCCTATATTACAAGCTATGCTTAAAATACCAGCATTATTATTATATTTTATTTTTATTGTTATTAAGAAACAATATAAATCTATTAAAAAATTGTATGATTTTACAGAGAAAACGTTATCTGCTAATAAATCATTCGTTATTTCGTCGTCAACCTATCATAAGTCAAAAAATAATATGCTAAAAAAAAACATGGTTTACTGGAAGAAAAGAAAGGTGTTAGGGTTAAGCTCTCCTTTGTACATGACCTATATGAAAGTTTTTGTCTGTATACTTTCTGTACTTTCCTACTACTATTATAAACGCGAAAGTTTATGAGGATGGATGATTGTTACTCTTTCACGCAAAAACTACTGAACGAATTTTGAGGAAACTTTACAGTAATATAGCAGAATAATACATAGGCTACTTTTTAACCGGGTTCCACGTGGCCGAAGCCACCTAGGAACCTAATAAAGAATAAAGGTTTGCTAAAAAGCGTCATCTTTTAGAAGCGAAACACGAGTTTATGTAATTCACAAAATACTACTTTAGTGATTCAAAATTTTATCCTTTCAGGTATAGCCATCGGTATGAACTAAATCCATCGGTAGAGTTTTCATATACTGTTCATACCGAAGCAAATTTTTGTTGAACAAATGATTTCAGAACTACCATAACATCCACCGGCAGATATATTGCAATATCTTCATCTATATCAAGGGTGGTCCCACCAATCAGACAAATCACAATAATTTAGCCACCGCATCATTTCAATCTGTTTTTTTTTAACAGAATTCCAAATTGTCCCAAAATCGGAAGCGCCATTCCATCAGCCACAGTCATCCAAAATCCATCACTCACTCAAAACGAGATTTAAAAACTGAATTTCCGAGTCAATAAACATATTTGTTTTTGTAACAGGAAATATATATAGTTTAGTAAAAAGGTCGATAAAAAATTTAAAGGACGTGGGTGGCTGCTGACGACAGTTTAAGTAGCGTAATACGAGCCGAGGTCCAAGTTTGTTTTTAAACACTCAAAATTGTCGGAAGCCATAGATAGCTAATGAAGATTTCGCTAAACGCCTTGTGGAAGTTGTAGATGCTCCTTGTTTACGAAGCGGTGTTTTTGAACACTTTTTTTTCGAAAGCATGTTCCGTTGGCTATTACACCAACACGCGGCGATTCGCTTGCAACTTTGTCATGGATTAAATTATTACATGACAATAAATAGAATAGAATCGAATAATAAAATAGAATAGAATAATCGTTATGTTTTTATGTTTATTGTCTTACTGTGTGTACAAAGATGGAATAAATTATAATTATTTTGTTTTAAAACTATGATAATAAAGACAAATGTGACGTTTGAACTTGCTTTCCATAGTGTATTATAACTATTCCATAGTGTGATAATATCCTCACGAAAGTACGTTGAGTAGACCTAGAAATTTTAAAGTCAATAGGTACCTACTAATTAATTGAGTTCAAATTGATTCATAATAATTGTGCAAGTAGAAATTTTAATTATAATGACTTAGAAAACGCGGAATTGTACCAAATATAATATTTGGACGTGCCTCTGACTAAATCCAATTTGGTACGCTCAAGGATATACGCAATTAGTGAGCATATCCTTTTTTGTTAATTTTGTGTTAAATTTTTTTTATCAAAATAGGATTTGGTATCTAGGTAAAAAAATATATATATAAATTGTATAAAGCCTTTATTTACCAACAAGTTGCTTTGTTCGTTGGTATAGAATACCCAAATTATCTAATTGTTCATCGGATATCAAGTTTTTGGTAATTCTGGAAGCGAAAACATCGAGTTGACGGCGCGTGCGCATCGATCCTAATCGATGTTCCACTGTTCGAGGCTATTTCACGTTCCGCTGGTGATGGAACCCTCCAAATAGTAAAAAGGCAGTAAATTGTTAAAAGACTTTTTAATTTACCCTATTTCCTAATCAAGACTCTTTAGTGAAGGCCATAACTTAAAGTAGGTTCAAACTCCGATGAGAAACATGACTGCGGTAAAAAGACAAGTGAAAATCGGACAAAACAACAGAATTTTCAATTTTTCAAACTAACTCACTAGATTTCGCTCTGATCTAGGTGATCCGCAAAGCATGAACAAACATAAATTAGGCTTTTTTACCAAGTAAATGTCCGACGATCAGATATCTTTGTCTCCAGTTTTTTTTTCGAAAACGCCCAACTACCGTGGACATTTGATTTACGATAAATAAAATTTGGGTCTTTTAGCGGAGCAATTAAAATGTTTGAGGTACTCGCAGTGGGTGGCAGACGACAATTCTCACGACCCTATTAAATATAATTTTATTTGTTTTTGTGGCGATTTATCGCTTGTAGAATATTTGACCTTAAGTTTAAAGGAAGATCAAAACTACCTACTACCTAAGTTTTGTAGAGCAATTGTAGTGTATTATTTATGTAAAATTTCTCATAAAAATATTTTTTGTGACATTTTTGGTATAAGTGTTTTTATTTTGACTTCATGTAACAACACCCTTTGTAACACATATGATCATGACGTGTCTAACGATACCTAAATTTTTACAATGCTTCAATTTAATAAAGTATCCCACTTACACAGATTCGTACGAAAACATTGATACATAACCCATTTACGGAAAAAATGCTTTAGTGCGATCTAATCAACGAATTAATTTGGCTTTGATGAATCGAGTACTTAAATATAATAAGTTCTTTATTTAGTGCATCGAACTTACTTTTGAGTATTCTAAATGATATCCAACATTCCAGGACTGGAGTCCTAACACTCATACCTCAACTTTTAAATCAAGATCCACAGCAGATAAAACTAGACAATCTTTGTATCACGCCGATTAATTGCCACTGATTCCAACCTTTACGATTATTCAAAGCATTCAAACCCTTTTATGAAATGTCAACATTCATAACCGCGATGTTATCACGCATATGGAAGTCGGCTAAATAAAATGTGACAAACGATTTGTGAAATGCGTTGTCAGCATGATTTTGACGGGCACTTAAACCGGGGTTGGTACTGTCGGCTACCCTATATCAATACTAACATGGGACGTAAATTGAACGAGAATATAAAATAGCGATTATGGGATTACTCAGGCGTGGCTTGCCAGCGTCTACTTTGAGCAACCGCCTAGGCTACGCCTAGACAAATAAAATTTATGTGACTTTTGCTATATTTGTCAGTAAAAATTTAACTTACACATTTTACTACTAAATAAGTAACGTAGAAGTTACTTACTTACTTAACTACTACTAACTTATCGTAGTTATTAAGGCACTAGATATTTATTTATGTTTGACGTCTGTCACTTTTGACATTATTATGTAATCGGTCCTATCCTACGGAGGAGACTATTGGTGGATAAAATTGATTACGAGAGATCACAGCCTTTGCAATGGGTTTCTACTTTTTTTGTTAT
This sequence comes from Perizoma affinitatum, assembly GCA_961405105.1. Taxonomy (NCBI): domain Eukaryota; kingdom Metazoa; phylum Arthropoda; class Insecta; order Lepidoptera; family Geometridae; genus Perizoma; species Perizoma affinitatum. Next base: position 12,605,436 of record OY560194.1, on the reverse strand, counting down.
CTCGTCTACTACATTGTAGGTAGGTATATGTATATTCAGCTGGGTGCCTACAGTATCCACCCCGTTTTTTTTATTTTTCTGAGTTAGCATTTTCTTTTTCGAAAGGGTATAATAGTTTTGTCATATTGTTGTGATGAAACGTCTTAGTGGATTCACAGCGTGGGCTCCTCGCTGTTTGCCACCGCTAGTTTTAATATTTAGAATTATCATATTCAATTTAACCCGGTCGATCTCTGTGGGTAGGTGGTAGTTTACTATACTGGTTGGAACATTAATTTATGCTTATACCTTTGTTTAGTAAAAAGATACATTAAAAGCCGTTTCTATATAAGTATTCATTCTTGCGGGAATGAAGTTTGCAATCTAGCGGAAAATATTTCTAGAAACTTTAATGTTCTTGTAGAAAACCCGTTTAGAAATTAATTGAAAATAATTGAGGGTATATTCAATTAATTATATTCCTCAATCATTTTCACTTAATTTCTACGTAGGGACATTTTATTAGAAAAACTCTAATCTTAAAATGCACTAAGCTGAGACAAAGAATTAACTACAAGTTTTCGTTGCATAAAAACAGTTTGAATCGAAACGAAATAAATAAAATGAAATTCAACTGAATAGCAACAATCATATTCCACGAAAAGCAACTATCATTACTATACAATAGGATTACCTGTATCTTAGGTATCAGGAACTACGAGTATCGTGGTACTACAACTCTCGGACCTGAAACAAACATCTATAGAACATGCAAACATTTTGCGGGAATCAAACCCATACCCCTTGTGTCGTTGCAGGCTACTCATCCGCCGCGCCATCAAGGTTTTCACTTCTTTGACCTCTTGCCACCTGCCCTTTGTAAATCTCATTCTTTGCTTGTCACGACTACAGCAATACCTATTTCAATAATTCCCAGGCGCAAACAGAACACTTGGAAATAAGCGAGAGCAAAAACAATTGAATAGCAACGACAATTTAATTGAATGAAATTAGCCAATAAAGAACCTCCATCGATGCCCTACAATGCATACCGTATGCCTTAATAAATAAACTGTATTTACTGTGCGCGTATGGGGAATCTACATTAAAGCCCAATAATACCCGATGGACCATTTCTTTATACGTTAAGGGTGATATCTGTTTGTCGGTGCATACGGATTAATGTGAGTTCTACCGAGCAGATTTTAATTCTGTTTTCACTGTCATATAGAGAATTTTTGTAGTACTATAGAATCATTTGTCGGTTAGGAGCTGCCTAAAATTTACGCCATATTGGTGCAGCGACAAAAATTTCGAAGGCGTTTGATTTTCAACTCAGTCACACTTAATTTGACCACCTCTGTGAAGCAGTAGACGAAGGCCCGCCTGAGACACACAGGTTGCGGCTTCGATTCCCACCACGGGACAAATGTTTCCATGATCTTCATATATAATAATAATAATAATGCTGGTCATTTTTCACACAGCATCATCTAGCCCCAAAATAAGCAGAGCTTGTGTTATGGGAACTGGATGACTGATATACTAACATACTTTTTTTTTTGTAAATACATACATATTATACATAGAAAACACCGAGACCCGAGACAAATATTCGCAGATACAAACATTTGTCCCGCGGCGGGAATTGAACTCGCAACCTTCTGTATCGGGTCTGGATATTTTCTATGTATAATATGTATGTTATACAAGGTATTTAAGTAGTATATCAGTCATGTAGTTCCCATAACACAAATGTCCAGCATTATTACTATTTGTTTCAGCTGCGGGAATGGTTCTTCTGCAGATATTTGTTCCGGTTCTGGGCATTGTAGTACCACGGTAGTACTTGTAGTCTCTGATACCTGCGGCCCAGGGTATCCTAGTATGAGGTCATAGGGTTATGTATGTATCTTTTGTATGTTTATTTATTTATTTTCCGATGCATCCTAGAATTTGGGAAATTCCTTTAATAAAGCAGAAACACTGGCAGGTGTTTTGCTAAGTCAGAACTTGAGAGACTTCTATTTTTTGGAATACGTAATATTCCTTATTAGAGTAACAATTTAAAAACCAAATAACAAATGGACAAGTAACTTTTTCATTCAATTTTGTCATATTGATAAATTTACACGCGGGCGAAGCCGCATGCCTATGTTAGTTTGTTCATACATTATGTTCATACCTGAGCAGTAATACTTAGCTTCGATCTCATTGTAACTTGAGGACATAATGACCGGTGTTTTATAACGTGAGAATTGAATGCTGGGTATTTTAAACGGGTCTGTTTGAGTTTTCCAAGATTTTGCTCGGACAGTTTAAAAGCAGTTTCGTTTACTTTCGATTCTGTATTTGAACTGTTTGTTTCCGGCCGTTAAAATTATTAATCAAATATAATGTTTGTTGTGACGATCATAGTCATTAATGTTACGGCCGAAAAACTTTAGTATAAAACGGTATTATATCCCAAAAAATCAACCACGATGAGACTCGAACCTGTGACCTCATGATTGGAACGTGGAGAACTAAATCACGATATATTTACAAACCTGATCGAAATAGTTTGGTCCAACGAGGTTGAATATTTGGGATATTATAAAATCTTGTGATTTCCCTACAGTTGACAAATAAAAAAACGTTAAGTAATTAAACATTAAAAAGTAACTAAATGACTGCAGTAAGTTATTTAGTTAAATTTTCGTTTTAGTGTATTTTTTAAATCGCGTTTTTAAAAAAAAGTTTTTTTGAAGATCGAGAAATTTTCATAATTGGATCCGTAACCAAGCTCTCTATACTAATAGGTAGGTATCGACGGTTGGTGGGTCAGCACATAAATCGGTGTCCCGTTGTCTCGAATGAATAATCAAGGGCTTCCAGCTACACGCGCGTAGCCCGCGGGGGTGCTACCACTGAGCTCTCAATCGACGGTCAGTTTTGTGACCACATTGTAAACTTTTTGTTGTGACTCTTCTTCGCCAGCTGCATAACACCTTGACAGAAAATACATCAGACATTGCACGAGAAGATATTTTCATATTATGTTCAGTGAAAAGATAATAATATGTATAGTTTTCTATGTATAATATGTTATAAGTAGTATATCAGTCATGTAGTTCCCGTAATACAAGCTCTGCTTAGCTTGGGACTAGATGATGCTGTGTGAAACTGTCTCCAGCAATATTTATTTATTATTTATTAAAAGTGTTGTTTACCTGATAACTCTTGTTCGACATTAAGAATTTAAAGGGGGGTTGTTAGTGGTGGTCTTACAATTTGCAAAATCAAGAGGTTTTTATTCACTCACTTAATTAAAGTCACGTCATAACTTTTGAAACTATCGTGGTTATGAATAAATGTTTACTAAAAAAATGGGATATTTACCATGATTTGTGAGTTCGAATGTTTCTAATTTTTCGAATTTTTTGTTCTAGGGCATGCCGGTTTCCTCACGATGTTTTCATTCACCGTTTTGAGCACGTGTTAATGCGCACATACATTTTTCGATTGTAAAAATCCATTGGTGCACGACCTGGTTCGAACCCACGACCTTCGGATCAGAAGTCGGGGAGCGATTGGCGTAAATTCACTTTGAATGTTTAAATACACTTAGCTTATAAATTGACATTTCTACATGATCCTTGTGATTGAAATGCTTCAAAACCTATTGGTTTTGACATCGATAATTTTCAAAAAACTGAGTAAATCTACGCCGAGTCCTGGTGTCCATGGAAATTCTCTGTTCGTGTTAGTAGGTGAACCATAAAATACTTTACGATGGTAAGTAGTAAAACAACGAAAATAAAATATACGTCCTTGGAGAAACCTGCCTACCACTAGATGATTTATACCCTCTGCTTATATATTACCCTTCGTTATAAACTAAGTGCCAACTTCAATACGTTGCTAATTAGGGGACAAAAAATCAAATATTAATAGTGATTATAAGAGGTTCGCTATTTGCAACTGTTCCTGTGACAAATGCTATGGTGGACGCTTTGTCGGCAACTGTGTAGAGAAAATGTCGGACGCGACTTTTACACGCGATTTTGTCATTCACAATCGTTCCGACTTGTTTAGTTCTAACGCGGCTTTTTTGCACAAGTTATATTTTTTTTCCAAGCCTGTAAAACTACTGCGTATGTACCAAATTGTAAAAGTCAAAGTTAAAGTATGTTTTTATTAATTGAAATCATAAGAATAATTTAAACATGTCATAAATTCACATTAAATATAAGGGATATTTGTAAGTTGTTTGTTTTTACTCTTTGGTAAAAATACTAATCCTATTAAAAAAATACTTTCATGTTAACACACCGTAATTTTCCGCAACAAATCAAGAATTAACCAAAAACAAAACCAAACACAAAAAATATTTCTTAATATTCTTGAATTAAAAACCTCCGCCATTTTATAAAGTTGATTGAAGATGGCGCCGCATTTGTAATACTGTTTTCGGAGAGTCAAAAATCGGGCATAATACCAAGCTTTGAAAGATCATTTTCATCCAGCTATTTAGTTAATTGATTTTCCTATAAGTCAGTAAAAAATAAATATATATAATAATAGTAAATAAAAAAAGTAAGTACTAACCATAACCAAAGATGATATCAACTTTTCAAAAAGTTGCGACTAAAATCCGCGTCTTTAAATCGCGATTGATAATATAATTCTAGTATAATGAGAAGCAGCGCAGGCCGGAGACAAATTTATCTCATAAATAATCTGTGATGCGACGATCTGCATCGTTAATAAACTGGATACCGATATTGTAATAATAATTCATTCTTGTCTTTATTATGTCACGCCGAAAAGGCTTCGCCCATGGTATATTTTTTAACCGTACGAGAAGTTTCCAGAACTATTGTTCTAGCCTTTGCTTCTCCCGCGTAGTACCAGGATAAAAGTAGTCTTTGTTATTCTAGGATAAGAACTATACATGTTTCAACAAACTCAATGTAACTAGGTTTTATTCATTAAAATCACAGGGCCATTAGGTATAGAAACTTTAGCATTTATTTTGTTATTAGCGTTTATCCATGGCTTTGCCCGGATGGTAGAATAGAATAGAATAGAAAATACTTTATTGCACACCAAAAACCACATCAGCTTAATTACTAAAAACTTTGATAATGTTTTACAATGGGCGGTCTTATCGCTAAATAGCGATCTCTACCAGACAACCTTTGGATGGATCGGACTGTAAGAAATTTAACAATGGGTTTAACTGGTGTACTTACATACCTACTATAATATACAATATAATACACAATATACCTACATAGCTACAATAACTATTGTCTGATCCAAAACATAGCCTACCTAACATATGTACCTGTATAAAAAGTAGCATAATGTAGAATAACACATCCTAGGTTATAAAAACTATACATATATTTTAAATAACGTCCAAATCGATACAGTCGTTACGGAGACTATCAGTAAAAAACATACAAACATCCATACTTTCATGTTTTTTAATATATAGAAGAATAATAAATATATATAAAATTAATGTAATATGTATTGAGAATCTAATATAACCTTCTTTTGGTAATTTGGCTTAATAATTTTATCATTTTAATAAATCACATTTCTCTTTCAAGACTTTAAGTCAGTAAAACCGTTTTAGCTTTTCTAGGATTTCTGAAATCATTTGAAAATATTCAAATGATATTTTCGATAGCATAACTTGCACTCGTACAGAAATCACATTTTAATCTGTCGTAGGCATCCTTCGAAATAAAGCGATTTCGTTTTACCTAGAGCTTACGGGTAGCTGGTACTAGGACCAGTTTTCGGAATTAGTATATGGCAAACAAGCATAGGGCCCAGCTTTTGGTAAGCGGTTACCATAACCTATGGATGCTTGTAACACCAGAGGCACCTATCACACGCGCGTTGCCAATCCTGGGACAAAACGGATGAATAATATTATCAGGCCCACCTGTTGGTAAGTTACCGTAATCTATGGCTGCTTGCAACACCAGAGGTTCCTAACACACGCGCGTTGCGAATCTTCAGACAAAACGGATGAATACACCCTACACCCTATATCATTATATTTCCATAGACAGAGCTATGACTAATGATTCGAAACTCAGTCAAGTTATTATTTAATTTAATATACATTGAGTATAAAGTACGTAGGACATTAACAAAAATAATCGTTATTTACTTATCCTTAATCACTCTAATTTGTCAAATACATAATCGGATGTACACAGTTATAATTGCGCTACTCTGAACAAACATTTCTCAACGCTCGAGGGATGTACTTACGCCCGTATTCACAAACAATACATACAGTGTACACCTGATGGACTAATTATACATCTTTTCTGTATATTTTTACATCTTTAAAGGAAGCTTACATGCAGTAGTGGACATCTACTGCACTCTAATGATGATGACTTGAGATGACACAAAGAAGCAAACACAAAATTGTAAAACTTTTTATTGTAATGTGTTTTTTTTTAATTTTATTGTACATAATAATATGGTAAAAAACAGTGGATAGTCTTATAACATATACCTATCATCCCATTATCTGTCTTTCGCAATAAATATATTATGAATCATGAAAATCGTAGCCTCAATGTCCTCGTGTCCGAACCCACGACCTCCAGGGTCGTGGGTTCGGACACGGACGTTCAATCATAAATTTTAGAAAACAAATTATGTACATGAATCAACACGTGGTCAAAACGGTGAAGAAAGATATTTTGAGAAAACCGACATGCTGCATATTCAAAAAAGTTCAGATGTATTTTCTATCGATTAGTGTTCCAATAAAGTGGCGATAGGCTTATAGCCTGACACGTGGAATGCTAACTACTATGCAGAATGTAAATATAATGTTTGAGGGTACCTTAAACATTATTCACCTGCTATTATCACATAGGATGAAAAGACAAGGATAATTCAGATAATTCAATCAGAATGAACAAAAAACAAGATTTAAATTACAAATTCATTGAGATAAAACAATGGGTGGTGAGTCGTGAGTCAAGCCTGGTTCAATTTTACACTATTCCCGGTTTTGGAAATACTGTACTGCCCTTAGCAATCCCGTCCGCCGGATTTACGAGTCTTTGAGTTGCTCCCAGTTATAGCCTGGAAGAAGTAAGTAGGTAAGGTACCAGGTCATCGAAGATTCAATCTTCACAAGTATATTAAACCCGGATGGGTAGTTAGACCCCTACTTGGTATTTTCACGGATCTACGTATTAATATTGTAAACTTGATTTTTTTTTAAATTGTTTATCATTTTTAATTTTAAGTTTTACCTAACCTAATATTTTTGTAATTTTTATTATTATTATTTTTCAATGCGAATTTTTGGATTTCTCTGAAGTACTTATTTGAATTTGTTTTATTGTGTTATGTTGTGAATAATTTGCGTTTTCAAAAATGCTATATGTATATATCATTTGAAATAAATGAATTATTATTATTATTAATCTGAGAATGTAAATCATAAGTCACTAGCATAATGTATTGAGTGGTTTCGATACATTACTCGTAAAATCTACAAATTATTTTTAAGCGTTCTACAAACTGTTTGTGAATACGGCTGTTATTTCCTTAACGAGTACTGAAGCCTCAATTTGCTTGTGCGTTGTGGGCACAAGCGGTCCCACACACGCGGTCTTACGACTTTTAAAACATATTTTATGCAAATGGCTATCCGACTTGGTAATATAGACATCAGGAATCAGGCTGATTGCGTCTTGTTCAGAATGGAGAAAAATATAAAGTGTAATGAAATAAGGTAAACGAATAGTTTTAAACCGACGTCAAAAAAGGGTTATCCCTTGTTATATTATTCTGTGTGTAAATATAATTCTACCTCTTATTTATTTAAACACAAGTTTAAAGACACAAACAATCTAACGCTAAAAACTTCGCGACCGTTCATTATTTGCTAACAAATCTTGATAACGACTACGAGCATTTCGGAACTTTTTTCATGTGCCAAATAGTATTTTTTGTCCCGTTTTTGACTCGCCTAAATTGTTTTTTTGTCCCGTTTTTGTGACAATATCGCACTGGTTCCACTGTGTCCCGTCCGTGTTCTAATCAGCGCTATCGAGAAAGATCTTAGGGAGCAAAGAAATATGGCGTATTTATACAATTTACAGTCGCCGCAGAACAAGGAGGCACTGATAAGCCACCTGTTTTATTAGATAAGAAGGTTCTTTAGTAAAATTTGCCGAAAGTTGAAAAAATCATGTCGATTTTTTTACACAGTTTGATGTAGGTAATCTTTTGCGGATCTCGTTCTTCGCATTAAAATATAATAAACTCGTACATTTCTTGTTTGTTATAATTTTGTGAAATCAAAAACTGATTCAAATATTTGCCCATATTCCAGGACATCTCACAAACTATTTAGACTCAAGCATAGACCTGACAGTTTTAAATGGAAATATGTCAAAAATCCATGCTATTTTAATTCAGTTTAAGATTCGCTCTGGACTAGATTGTGTTAGATTCTTAAAACTATTATGTATGTGATTCTTAAAACTATCTTAAAAGAACGTAGTGGTTCACACTGTCTAACATAAATATAATTAAGTGGTTATGTTGATTATATTAATAAGACGATTCCTAATCTTATCTTTGCACTTTGTTTTTTTACATGCTTTTGGACAAAATAAAAAAAAAGGTATTCCTTTTGCATTTTTCAAGTATATGTTGATGATAGAAAATTAAGTCATTGCAATAATATCACTGTTTTAAATATCTAACGAGTCATAATGAATGCTATTTCATTTCTAATTACATTTTAATGTCAGAAGTTGCATACGAATCGCCTATTGACATGATTGTTTCTGTGAATTTTAAAATTGGAGTATTTTTCAGATATTTGCTCTTTTTTTGATCGACTTGTCAAATTTGTGAATGGAATTTCCTTGTGAATTATGTAATGCTCGCAAAACAGTTGATTATTATTTTATAATTTTCTTGTGTAAAAAATTAATATACCTTAATTCCATCTCCAATAACGTTTTAATAATACCCTAAAATATGTATTGATATTTTTTTCTGTTTATTTATTTATTACGGGGTATTGCAGTATCCTTCAGTGATTTGCTGCAAAAATATAAATATTATATTGCAGAACCATCGTTGAAGTCAGAATAAAATATTACAAAAAAATGCATTTCGAATCGGATAAGCCGTTTTATTTTTATTGGTAACAGAAAAATGCATTTCGCGTCGGATAAGCTATTTTAGAGATAAATGGTAACAAAAAACATACATACAAAAAACAACCTCTTACGGCTAACGTATACTCAAAAAAGAACGGAGAATAATCACAAATGACAAATCAAAAAGCTAATCTTTCTTCCAGAAGCATCAACAAACTAATTTGATACAGTTATCAAAGTATCACTTTCAGGGTTAGAGTAACCCTATCTGTTTTGCCAACCGTAAGCACCTTTGACGTCTTAATCCAATCAAACTAATATTATGTTACAAAAAAATCACTGTCTAAATTATTGCCGTATCTTTAGTTTCTATCCATAATTATAATTAAATTTGGACAAATTAAGGCAGGTCAGTAAATAATGGCTATTACATAGCAAAGTTACGGCTTAACAAGTTATTTTTAATGTTTATGAATGTTGTAATTATGAGGTTATGTAGGTACCTACTTATTTGTGTGAGGATGTTTTATTTTACATAACTAAAGTGGCAAAAAACACACCTGTTAGTAAGCGGTTACCGTAACCTATGGACGGTTGCAACACCATATCACGCGCGCGTTGCTGGCATACGGATGAAAATACCTCAAGTTTCTGTAATTTCACCGATAACTTTATCTATTTTTAAAAATATCAGGTGGCGAGTTTATAATGTACGGATCATATAATAATTATCACCTAAATATTGTACGTTTGTGTGTGTGTGTGTTTTTGTGCTGTAACTTTAAGATATAGTAAGGAACAGATGTTAAGAGTACAGTGAATGCAGTTGTAGCAACGATAGTTGAGAAAGGTATGTTGAAATGGTTTAGGCATGTACAAAGGATATGTTTAAAGAAAAAAAGAAAATAACTATACAAAGCAAGCGTGAATAGGATAGCTGGAAGGGGAAAGTCAAAGTCAAAATTCATTAAAATCACAAGGATCACTTTGAAACATCGGTTTTATTTTCTGCCTGTTCCTCCATGACCAAGCCTCGGTGAAGGTACTCTGATCAAATTGGAGATGTTCTGGAGAAATGCTAAGTCAAGAGTACCCAAGACTGAAATGAGGAGACCAGGTGATGAGGATGAATGAAGCGAAGGAGTCTTTGATGAGGAGTCCTAATTGTTATACCACTCACTTAGGTATTACGATTAGTATATAGAATAATAACATTAAGTGCATATAGTAACTTAGGTACTTAATGTTACTCAACAAAATGGCAAAAATTGCACTTGAACAATAAAAAAACTGGAAAAACGAAACAACTAGAATCTTGGTAGAATCTTATTCGAATTTGGATGAACTCAAAACAGACCAATAGTGAGGGGGCCAACTTATCGAAAACGGTGATAAAAACTTTATGCCATCGTAATATTATGTTATCGTTAAAGTGATCCGGTAGAAAGATCTTTTAAAAGTGATGATCGTGATTTCAATGAATTTTGACTTTGACTTTGTCAAGCACAAGTATCTCTGCATTTTACCCAAACACAGCTTATATTTAAAAAACATCCTTTATAACATAAAGATCAATCGTAAAAAAGATACAGATCTGCGCGTTTAGAGATTCCAGAGGTGACTTGTTTATAAAATTTCAAATAAAATGAAGTTTATGAAGTCATATACATTGGGAAAAGTATGGTTAAGTTTGTTAAACAATTAAATAATACGAAAAAAAAACTCGATGTTTCTTGAAGTAATCTAGTGTTATAAGAACACTTACCTTTGCAACATCTTATTGGAACACTTACCTTTGCAACATAAAACAAACACGCTCACGACTAATTCTCTATCATGGACTTACTCAGATCAGTACGAAAATCCCTGAGGATAATAAGTATGGGATAGTCTAACTATCTAAGTTAAGCTTATGTTAACATTATATTTGGCATATGCCCATGTTTTGAGTTCAAATCGTCGTGTTTCGAGTTACCAAAATATCCTCGAAAATAAGGTTACCGTTTAATAGACCAACAGGAATCATTTTACATAACATGTCAACGACATAAATGTCTTGAATAAATAAATAATGCTGGTCATTTTTCACACAGCATCATCTAGCCCCAAACTAAGCAGAGCTTGTATCATGGGAACTATATGACTGATATACTCCTTATATATATTTGTAATTACATACATATTATACATAGAACACCCAGACCCGAGACAAATATTTGCAGATCATACAAACATTTGTCCCACGAAGGGAATCGAACTCGCCTACTGCGTCTCAGGCGAGCCTGCGCCTACTGCACTACAGAAGTGTCTAAAATTATTAGGCAAATCTTTTGAAGAACTTTTTGTTTGCTGCATCTAGAATGCTTTCTTTAGTACAATTAATTGACCATAGCTTTTTATTAACATAATTTGCTGCATCTAGAATCCTTTCTTAAGTACAATTAATTGAACATAGCTTTTTATACGTTATTTTAACATAATTTTCATTGGTTTGAATGATTCACTCTGTCACATTTACGAGCGTTCTCACCATATTTAACATCATTTATAATTTATTGACACTGAACTTGTAATATTAATCTTCAAAATGGCTTAGTAATAAAGTGTTAAACAGATTCCTCTGTTTAGTTCCAATAGGTATCTATTAGTAATACAACAACATGAACAAGTATATTTTACGCTAACGGATATGGATAACGGTGAAATGATAGTTAATATCATTCAGTAACATGAATGAGTTGTCACAATTAATAATAATAAAAAGACGTTTATTCAGTACGGTATGAAATAACAATAAAACTAGGTAACAGAGCTTTATGTATGGAATTTGTAACTAGTTATATTGAGTGCTAAAAGATATGTGACCAGGCAATGCATTGACGTCCTCCCTTTAAGTGGAGACGTGTATTGTAGACGCGAGGGATTGCTGTACCGGCTAGTGAAGGAAATTTACAACTTCGTCATTTAGAAAATTATTTAAATTTACTGTGCAGATACTAAAAATAAAAGCAATGCAATAATAATCGCCCAATTCGTGGTCATTGTTGGGAACCTTTCTTTCCCAGAGGTTTTCAGTTCTGCGAACTATATTTCCTACCCACAACTTGCTAATTTTAAGAACTATGTAATGAAATAAATGACTTGAAAGTTTTATTTATAAGTGATTATACGCCAATTCCTTGTCAACACAAAGCTATACTTTCATCACAGTCAAGATTTAGCTATATAACTGAGCGCTTCTATGGGGTACCTCTGAAATTGCGTTAAGCTGTTGATTTTAGCTGGGTATAAAAATGAAATCAGGGTTAGCTAAGATCATATTTTATAGAATTTATCTAAGTTTATTCAATTCTATTAATAGATAGGTACTTCTGTTACTGGAATAACGCTGCCTTCTTAATTTCGTATGAAATATACTAATATAAATTCCAACTAAACCCTTTCATCCATAGGCTAATGGTACGATGGAATGACCAGCGGTAAAGTACCACAATAAAGCTATTATTAATATCTAATCCTTATCTGACGCGAGAATCCTATCAATTCATCCACTCTATTGTTTTTAGGCCGCTTTTTATGTTGATATCAATATTTTTTACGATTGAGCGAGCGATAAAATTGTGATTTGTTCGTAAAAGATATCGAATGCCTTGGGCGTACTGACTGTGAAAGAATCTGTGTCGTAAGGCACAGTAAGTAGCTCCAAAAACAGTATATTAACTATTTATTACTTAGGTATTTGAGCACATGTATGGATCTGTGTCTTAGGGCACAGTAAGTAGCTCCAAAAACAGTATATTAACTATTTATTACTTAGGTATTTGAGCACATGTATGGATCTGTGTCTTAGCGTACTGACTGTGCAAGGATCTGTGTCGTAAGGCACAGTAAGTAGCTCGAAAAACAGTATATTAACTATTTATTACTTAGGTATTTGAGCACATGTATGGATCTGTGTCTTAGCGTACTGACTGTGAAAGGATCTGTGTCGTAAGGCACAGTAAGTAGCTTCAAAAACAGTATATTAACTATTTATTACTTAGGTATTTGAGCAGTTGTGTATTTGAACAGTATCTCGAGTAGTTTCGAAGAGCATACGTTTGTATGTTACGGTAAGCTTTCTAGGGCCAGTTCTTTTTATAATCAATTATTGTAAACTAATTTAATAAATAGAGATAAGGCTTAGTAAGCCATGAATAACGGCGAGCTTAACATTAATCATTAATTTGACAAACATTTTGTTCAAATCTAAAACGTTAAAATTGTACACTACTCACAGTAAAATTTTAACGTTTTTTTTTGGCAAATTTACACGCGTTATGTTTTAATTTAAAATCTGTCAGTTTAATAATATTTCGTTTAAAAATGTTTATTATAAATTTGTTTAATTTTCGTAAGAATCGTCTGCGACCGTGACAAGGCAGCTAAACAGTTAAGCACTGTCAATTCTATAGTAAATTGCTGACGGTTAGCCACTGATTAATTATAATTATGACTTCCTGAAGACTGCAGTTGTAGTCGAATTCATCGCAACCATTTAACCTCTTCTATATTTTCGTATCCTTGTAACGACTATACATTCATTGTTATGCTACTGTATGCACAGAATACTGTGCTCGGCTTTGATTCGTTTTCGGCGGCAATCGTTCTTTTGTATGTAAATGTATTGTTACATGAGAAAGCTTATCTTAAGCTCCAAATGTATAAATCAGAGCAAATTAGTTTGGGAGTGTATAGAATGTCGATTCGTCAAGCTTATTAACGCTTGATCTGACGCTAAACATATTATAATGTGGTTTGATCTGCAGTGGTTATTCCTTTAGTAGATTTCAGAGTAAACAGAGAGTAAGAGTAATCTTAGAGATAATATAGGTATGAATCGTAAGCATGGACGTGCGTTGATTTTATTAATACTTTGTTATAGTAAAATCTTTAATTAACTTAGTTTATAAGACTCTGAATGAATCTTGTGATTTAAATAAATAAATTAGCTTAACTAGTAACTAAAACATTATTAATCTTTTGACAATAAATTAAGTTTGAACCAATGAGTGAATTTTCTTTAAAAAACTTGATGTAATGATAAAAACACTGTTTTTAGAGAGCTTATGATGAGAATAACGATCAAACAAAATTACTTTAATTCCAAGTTCATGTAGATAGCTCGTATTGCTCTAACATTTGTGACTTTGGAACTTGCGACTTTTTATACAGAAATACCAAAAGCGAAGCTCAATAATATAGGATTTGCGTTAAGTAGACTATAAAATGTGGTTGATACCATCATCAGTGACTTTAACTGTTGCATTGGTGAAATAAATTTCCTCTTAATTGTGATCGAAAAAAGCTAATAACATTTTATGGATATGAAATTGCGCTAAACGTGTAATCCTTGTGGATTGTAATTACTGAGTAAGGTTTTTGTGGTCTTATTAATGTGGTTCACTATTCTGTGATGTTATTCCTGTAGATAGGTTCTATGTCATTGTAAATCACCAAGAATTGAAACGTTTCAATTCTATGTACATTTTCAGCGAGATAATGGACAATATTAGCCTAAAAAATAAACAAAATTATTAAACTGAGGGATATTTTAGCCCGGTTCTGAATGAAAATGAAAATATTACAGCTTATGTATCCGGGTTGATTCAAAGTCAATGTAACCCCGTTCTAGTTTCTAGCATTTTAAGGAATTTAAGGCTTGTAGAAGCACAATATTTTGACAGGCAGGACTAAAGTAAAACATAGATTGAAGTCATAGATTTAACACTTCGGAATGAAGCGATTATATTTGTACCTTGGGCAAAGAAAGACATTGTATCTGTGCCTTTAGTTTTAAGTTACTAGTATCATGACAGCGGTATAAATACGGATATTATATCTAAGTCAACAATTTACATTATGAATCCCAACAAAAAGCAAAAAAGTTATTTCATTCGATCAACTTACAATATCATTTAAATTGATTTACATACCAGTAGAACAAGCATGTCAGTTCTCACATTGTAATTTATTTAAATAAACTTCTAAACCAATGTTACACCATGTTTGGTATCGATTTTTAATATTCAAATCTGTATCGATTATAGTTTGGACGTATCGAATGATTGATATTTTTTGTGAGGTTGTTTTTTATGTGGTTACAAAGGAATTAATAGAGATGTTTGTTTTAGTAGCGCTGCGGGCGTTTACATCATTCGGTCCTCATGAAATGAGTGTTTAAGGCGAATGCAGCCCAGAACTAAAACTTTAAATCAAAGAAAGTATTAGTCTATAGTGTGGACAAAAAAGAGCAGGTTCCCATATTAAATTTATGATATAAGATTATATACGCTTTATAATATTATAATTTTAAATAAATCGCGGCATGGGTTACAAGTGTAATAAAAAATATAAGTATGCTTAACCAAATATGAAAGTAGGACTTGCAACAAATTATACCCTTATTTGATTTCGAGAATTCGGAATACTGTGGATAACAAAAACATGCACTTTTGTAAAATTTACGTACAAAAGATCTTGTTTTAAAGTGACATAGCCTTAACACTATTCTCGCTTCTGAATTAAGTATCGTATCTACCATCGTTAAATAAATATTTATATTGTGTTAATGACAAGGAACTGATTCGGGTTTAAATAGATAACATGTTACGGCCCGTTGCCTCGGGTTACACGCACCTGAATATTTCTTATTAAATTTAATGAATATGTATCGATACAGATTAATAGAGGAAAATGAAGAAACGTAATTTATTAACTTGCCTATGTCCATTCGTGGATTTCTACAGTCTGTTGATTATGATGATTTTTAGACAAATACGTCAATTAAAAAATAATAATAATTGAATACTAGAATATAAAAACAGCAAGCAAATACGCTCACGACTGTACTCCCCATGATAGATATATTCTGTTAAATATGTATGAAGTTATCTTTGAGGATAAGAATTAAGAAATGCTCAGAAGCATGTCCAAAAATTGTATTTATATAAAAAACGTTCATAATACAAGTTTCACTTTCTACATTTTACACGAGCTCTACTCATTTTCTTCTAATATAATTTATATGTCAAATAACCGACTTTAATTACCGTTTTTCATATAATGTATATGAATATAAATGTATAATAACGGTAATTATACCCTACACTAAAAAAATCATTAAAATCGGTTCACAGTTGGGAAAGATATTGCATAACATACACACAAAAAAAACATACAGACCAATTGAGAAACTCTTTTTTAAAAGTCGTTTTTAAGTAATAATTAAGTCGCGATATTCGAGATACGCTTGCTATCCCAAGTTCACAGTTTCTATCATAGTGTTACTCTATCATCAGATCTGTTGTTATTTTGTTTACCCTTTCGAAAGAAAAACAAAAGAAAAATCGCCTACAAAAATGTTTCGGCTAGTCGTGATTAAATAAGATGACGATGTTTTTTTCAGTTTTACGGAAAAAATAGCAATCCCTCAGGAATAAAACTATTATCTGACCACTTCGGAATCATTCTCTAAACAAAAACAAAATAATCATAAAAATCGATTAAGAATTGGCGAAGATATGGTAATAAACACAAACGATTAAAAAAGACATGTAGCCGAATTGTAAACCTCATTCTTTTTAAGTCGATTAAAAATGGTGACTTGATTTCTAAAACGGATGCCTTGATATCAAGACATGATTTAAAACTAAACCACTATTTAGTTTTGAAACAACATTAAAGTTATTAATTTCTGAATCGTGTAACTTTCTTTTTAATGAGCTGACGACAAAACCAAGACCACACAAGTCGATGTATGCCTTGATTGAATATCAAACTACTGGTTTTCACTATCTACTTAAATAATGATGACTAAACTATGGTTATAAAATAAATTTTAGTTATTTATATATTTAGAAAGTACTATACGACTTTTCTACTTCCAGTAGTCCTTTGAATTTACTTTTGATTTTAATATTGTTCAGTTTTTTTTTTAAAGCAACGCGCGCTCAGATTGTTGGTTCTTTTCTGGGTCCACGTATTAGCATTGCTTTTCAGCATTGCAATGCAGCAGCACTTTGGGAATGTTTCCTTCTGGTATTATTGAGTTCGTTCTGTTTACCTATATATATATATTTCGTTGTTTTATCTGTATTTTTGTGTAAACCAACTTGTACATAGTTGTATAAATTCATGACTTTCATATGCCATTCATGAATTGATGAATAGATATCTCAATATCATATTAAAAATGTTTTATTGTAATAATATATATTGAGTAGTAAAAATATGCGAACACTTATTTATAAGATTTAAAATCACTGAACAAAATACTGAAAAAGTGAGGGAATTATGTAACTTTTTTTTCGTTCTATCTAGATATTTATGTTTATGTTATTTATTATTGTCTATTGTTCGTTCTTTCAAATCGTATAAGTGAAACGGACAGTTCTGATGTCAAAGTTTGAAGGCCACCCAAAAGCTGCCAAATAACTCAATGCTCAATAAATTTATTTCTTCCAAATACATAGATAGTGTTTAAAGCTAAGTATCTCATATGAACCTTAAGGGAACTCTTAAGCAAGAGGTGGGTACACCGAGGTTTTGAGCTGAACAATTGTGAATATTATTAATTGTGTTTTCCACAGTAAAGAAGAACTTAGTGGTCTATTAATATAGGGTTAAGAGTACGGCAAAATATCATTTTTATACAAATTATTTGGCAAACAATCATACAGTCTACCTGATGGTATACGGTTATTGTAACCTATGGCTGTTTCCAATACCAGAAATAACACTTGCGCGTTGCCAACTCTGCGAACGGGTGAAAAATCTCATGGGCCTGGAATAAATATTGTATTTTTTTGCGGAATATTTTAAGCAAGTTTTTATGAAAAACATAAAAAAAATCTCTAATAAGTCGCGAAAACATTGCTTGGTAACGGTTTCATGCTATTGCGCCATTCAATAAATTGATACCCACGACAACCCTTGCAAATATTGGGACAAAAAGGTAAGTATCCAGTTAAATCGTTAAGCTTACCCATCATCTTTTTTCGTTTAATAATATAATGATTCCAATCAATGGTGTTTTTATCGCAAGCAACCAATCAATAAAAAGTCGGAGACGAAAACTTCTGCTTTGACCACTGTCCAATTCAGAGTAATGAAAGAAAGCTATAGACCTATACAGAGTGAACCTCTTATCTCCAATTGTGGGTATGAACAACTATGTTCAGCGTGTCTCTATATGCGTTCTTGTTTATTCATTTACGATGTATTGGGAAACTTATATTAAAACAATAAATCAATCGTTCGTTCACCGTGTCACTGGTTATTTTTGCTCACCTGCATTAAGTCAATGATCTGACCACGTTGAAGTATGGATACCATAAAAATAACCCAGTGATCGTATCTGACCCCGTGTGCTAAAAACCATACTGAACCACCAGGATTCAGTGCTTTTCCTGATAAATCCATTATAATAGCAGATACTTCTTTGTACCTTCTGCAGTGGCCATCTTGGTTCAAAACTGGGTCTAATAAAACTTACTGACTGTGTCCTAATGTTCAGTTCAACTTTGTTACTCCTCGACTCACCCTTAATTGCTTGTCAACAAATTTCTGAATGGACAGCTCAACTTGCCGCGCGGGATTCCTGTCCGCAAGAACTTGATTCACCTACTCTACCAGCTAAATTGAAGTTACACGAGAATTGCAAGTTGCTAGTACTTACCACTATATCGTTGTAAGCCACGCAAGCAGTGAAGTCCGAGAAACGCTGGGACTCAATATTTTAATGAAATAAATGCTCTTTCTCAATGAATGAGTTCACTTTGTTTGATTGACATCACACTGCAGCTGAATGAAAGACCATCCAAAAATTAAACCAAGCTGAGTTTGTTGCTTGTTTCTACTAAGCGTGGAATCAGCGTAAATACACTTTAAAAATTGAAATTCACGTAGTTTATAATGTTTATTAGTTGTTGTTTTCCTTATTATTTTATTAAATAAAAATCTATTGACTATCCCTCTTATTCATTATCAGTCAATAACTTTAGCAGGTCGATAACTTTAGCCATGTTCTTTTTTAACTCTAAACAAAGGATATAGTCAGACAACTTTTATCGAGCTGATAGAGTGATTATGAATAGGGGTGTTTGTTTTTTTATGGTTACCTATAAAACACACCCTTTGGTCTTGGCCTCTAATGAACTACCAACAATGTTGACCTTTTTACAATCATTTAACTACGAGTAGCTGCGTCGCGCTTCTATATTTTAAAGGTGACTGTATATTATAAGTATTCAGCCTCTGTGAAACGGGTGAGTAGGAATCACAAATAAACAGACAAAGTTGCAGGTTATTAATGCAACACGCGATAACGCTAATTAATATTTTTATTTATGTCATTCATTTATTTGTAGAGTGCTGCATTAATTCTACCTGGTAAGGGCAAGCAAAAGCTAACTACCCATACCTTACATTATAGTAAGGGATGGGTAGTAGAAACAATCATTTTTAATGGAAATGAAATGGTATCATGCTAGGATATTAGGTAGGTTTCTGTGTGTTCCGTACAAGACTCTGCCTTGAATTTGCAATAAACATAAAACGTATCTACAAATTCAATCAAAGTTAAATTCAGTCCTCTCAAAAACAATCACACACCATTACGCAGACTTCGCTCCCAGATCACAGACAATACAAAACCGCAAACCAATAAACAAAATCTAACTTAAATAAACGTCAAACGCTTCTTTTTTTACCAACTTTAAATAAAAAAAAACAGGCGATTGAAGAAGGTTCTCGATTCAGTACCAAAACAACAATACATAATGGATTTTCGGGCCAAATTTTCACAAAAAATACTTGCTGAAATGTTAAACTAGAAATATAAGAATAATAGAATATAAGTAGATATCTGAGGAGCTTTGGATCTTTAACTACTTTTAATAGCGTTAATTTTTTACTCACACACAAAATAGCATTTTCATTACCATAAAATTTTTCAACGTCAAAATATAATCAACGTATTACTTCGTTGGTAATGAAATATAAAATATAGATCTAGGTATCTAGAGACCGAGTTCGTTTCTTAATTAAAGCCTGCAAGATTGTCGTTTCGCTTATTAAGAAATAAATGAAATACACGCCTCATTCAAAGCGAGATATAAATAAGAAGATAACTCCAAACATTTGTTGCGAAAACGAGAATTCCCGAGCTAAAACGGGAGTAGGATGATATTAATTAATGCGTGTTCATGGGGTTTATTTTTGAGTTGGTGATAGCCGTCACCAAGTGCTTGTTCTTTGGGGTTCCGTAGTGATTTGGTGGAATGCCCAGCAATTTCATTTCTTCTTAACGAAAAAAAATACCTGGATTCAACTTGGTTTTCATGATGGGTATTTTAGATCATATAATTATTTTCTGAACCAATTCTTTAAACTATAATGCTAAGGCAGGTTGAATAAAAAAGAACGAGTGAGTTGATGAATATTTGGAACAAGATATATCATGTTCGCGAAAAAGCGTGTTATAAATAGATACAATATTATAGTAAATATAAGAAAAAAAAAACAATATAAACTGATGGTACAATGGTACAACTTTATCTTTATCTTATCTGCATATTAACTATTAACATTATTGGATGATAAGTATAAAATATATAATCAGATTCTCGTATATGTATATTTTGCATAGATACTGTTTTGTCTGAATATAATTTACATTTACAAAATACGCCAGTATTTTGGGAACGCTTCCGCCTGGTAGTGATCTGGATCAGTTGAGCTATCTATAGATCGTTTGCAACGGTATTTAGATATTTCATCTGTATTTTTTATATATACCTACTTGTACATAGTTGTATGAATAAACAATGTAATCATTTACTTTTAGTCTACGTTCGGACAATTTATTTATACTTAACCTCAATTATAACGTTACTACAGAAGTATTGTCAATTAATTTTAAGCAGAATACTTTTTAGGGGAATTTGAGATCGTGACTAGAGAATATAATAAAGCTTTAATATTCTGATAAAGATATGGAACTCTCATCTTGAATTTCTTGCTCGTGCTTGCCAAGTTATTTACTGATATTGGCTATCGGCACTGTGGCCGGTTGAGATGTGCGTGGCGGCTGCAAGCCACGCGCCACGCAATTCAAGAAAGATGGTTAAAGTAAGATAAATATTTTAATACAGAAAAAACACGTTTGCAAACCCGATGATGGATATTCACAGATCTGTAGAACGTAAAACCGTGAGGTTACCCGGTGAGGTTAAACGGTACTTAGTTAGAGGCGTTCATGTTACGTTTGGCACATATATACGATTTGCAAAGTTATAGCTTTCTTGAAAGCGCATCGCAGCTTAGACACCAACCAAACTCTACAAAATGCATTTTAACTTCATAATTGCTTAAAACAGATTTTTACTAAAATTTACTTGAAAATTTAAATTTTTCAGCCAATTCGGTTCATTTAGTTTGGCGTTAAAAACACCATACACAAAGAAAAACTAAATAATTCTCATTTCATTTGTTTTTAGAGACAAATTTCAAATCCAACCAGACAGAAAGACGTTACCGTTGCCTATTCACATCTGCAATACTAGGGGCATAGCCGATGGCCTTATACCTGACGCCATATAAAGTCTCATGTCCCTTTGATTTTAATAAAGCTATTTTTTATTCGCATTCGAATACTAACAAGACTGAAATCCCTATTAAAAATATACTGAAGCTTAATACAAATTCCATGCCCTTATTGGAACATTAGTTCATCTTTAAATGGCATACCCATATTTCGTAAAATATGAGATTGACCGAGCAATACTCAAATAGGTAAGGTTATTTCTTGCTTTCTAAAGAAAACCTCGTTTACACTGGCTTATTTCAGAAACACGTTATCCGTACATGTCTCAAAAGCCTTAAAGAATAGAGAAAAAACTGAGCTATTCCCGAGCCCATAATCAAACGTTCACCCAAAGTCGCTAACCAGCGAAAGCGTTAAAGAATTTATACGGTAAATATTTTTCGAAAATCGTGTAAAATATTTATACTTTAGCGTAATAATTTAGAGAGTTCACTTTCGTTTTCGTTTTCGATTAAATTTGAAAATACAATTATATACGATAATCGGGCTTTATCAATTCTAAAACACAATCAATGTAAAGTCTCATTCTGATAACTGTCCATGCTTAGAAAATGACAATTGATCTACCCTCTTTCACACTTTTTGATTTTAGTTTTAAGAAAAAAATATTTCTTCAGCCATGATGGGCTCTGGGTCGGGTCTGGGTGATTTCAATGTATGTATTTACAAAAAAGAATAGTATATAAGTAGTATATCAGTCATGTAGTTCTCATAACACAATTAAGCTCTGCTTAATTTGGGGCTAGATGATGATGTGTGAAAATGTCCAGCATTATTTATTTATAAAATATATATCACATTTGTTTCGATTCCGCTTCTTCGTGGTCACTTGTCTATAAACGCGTTTATGTCCTAGCTCCACTTTCTATTGTGGCTTTGAAACAATCATACTATCAATCAACTGGGACGTTTCACAAACCTGCAGTCTCAATAGGCTCTAACTATACAATTAAAATTTAAAATTCCCATTTTGGTGCGACTTTTTCTGCAATTTCAAGGCTTTTTTGTCGCTGCGGTAGACAGAAATAGATCATATGGGGTCGAACCTTACTTGTCAATAAGTGATAAGTGAGATAAGAGTTGCAAATAGAAGTTTTGCCAATCAAATTAAAAATATATCAAGCAACGTCAGTGACGTTGCCTTATGTTAGAATTTTTTTATTATTTTTATTATTGATATTTGACGATGTTGATGTGGCGGACGAGTATTCAACGATGCAAGAGATTAAGGTTCGATTCCCGCTGCACGACAAAAGTTTGCTTTGCATGTTTTATATATATTTTATTAAGATTATGTGTATTACTATTAAGTCATTATTCATTTATTTCATTCATTTCGTTATGCTTTACCAGAATTTAAGCAAAGTATTTTACTTAAAAAAATCTGTACTATTTATTTATGCTGAAATATTTCGTGTGTAACACAGTATATTCTATCTGATATCTATAAATCTATCTATTTATCCTGGGGGCGAGGAGGGAGGGGTCTAAAACGGAATAAGGTATTTTCTGACGTACCCGTAATAGCCGAATTCTAGTGGGGTCCAGACCTTACTTAGAAGCATGCCTAGACGGAATGCCTTGTGACCTTCGATTGTCTGATCTTCATCGGTACATTCGCGCACAATATACGAGTATGCAGTCGATAACCAGCGTCCAATTAAGTTCGGTAGCGCCTCAGTACGGACGGACGAGTTTTTGTCGCGAGTGTACTCGGCAAGCCTAATTGGCGGATACTCGTCATTAAGGTGTATGGCTGTGTGGTTAGATCGAGTGGAATTTCAATGTTAATGTACATAGGGTACTGTATTTTTGTATGTACTTATCAATTATCATTGCTCACAAACAAAACAAACACGATCACGACTGTACTCCCCATGATGGACATACTCAGATACTACGGTACGTAGATCTTTGAGGATACCAAGTATGAAGTAGGTGGTTGTCAGAGGCATGTCCAAACATTTTACTTGGCACAAACCCGCTAACTGATGATGCGTCTTCGATTTTTTGTTTTTTTCCCCCAAATCCATTTCTCAATAAAATGCCAAGAAACTTTTGGAATTCAAGAATATTTAAGGCAGGTAGCAGTAGATCCGATTTCGATTAAATATGTAAAGTTTTTTTAACTACAATGATACATCTAGGGCAATGCCATTTGCAAAAGCTAATGTTAATATAGTTATGATATGATACGACCGTTATAATTTTGTGTCATTTATTAAAATTTGTTTACTATCTCTCCTTGATTAACAATATAGATAGATAAATATATATTTATTGTACACCAGTAAATACAAAAGAAACACGATATTTAAAATAAATTATATACTAATACCTAGTGATACAATACTATTTCTTTAGCTAATCCGTCGCTGATTTTCCAACGTCCAAGAAAAATAATTAAGCTTCTCACGTCTCCACTTTATTTAAGCTACGTTACATTCCAACTAGCTTTAAATTTATATTTATATGTAATAAAACATCTGTCTGTGTTTCACACAAAAATATTGAATGATCTGCAAAAGTAACGCCCACTACTAGGGAATACATAGAGTCCGGACTTACTACGCCTAACAGCAGTGAACAATTTGCAGAATATCGTAACTTACAATCAAATTGCAAATTATTGTGACTTGGTACTTCATTCCTCAAATCAAATAGTGAAACAGCCCGCGGCAGCTCCCATTTCGTTTAAAGGAGATGAGTTGTTTCTACTGAGATAAGTTTGATGTAACAAGCCATTCAGTCCACATAATATTACTCAAGAAAAATAGATTTAATGAAAGTGTATCTATATATCTATCTATCTATCTATCACTAAACTTAGACAGATAATAAGGCGTGTCTAATTACATCATATGTACAAATAACAGCAATAAGACTGTCCATTGTACATTCGTTTTGGATTTTGGATTTTTTTTGTTCTAATGTCAGTATATTTATTTTGTTTATAAGATGTTAACTAACATTTATGGGAATAAAAACATGATTTTCTTTATTAATTAATTGTCAGTAAATTTATAAATTATGAAGTATGAAAAACCATAAGAAAAAGGGGTAATATGAATTCACAGTTAAAGCATTTTTTTAAAACACATGTCGAGTATTCCATCTAGTTTTGAAGTGTCCTCAGAGCCTTATGGTAGTAAACAAATCCAAGAACCAACCTCAAAACACACACAAATCATTAAAAAAAATCGCATCACAATCCGTTTTTCGTTCGTCACATTTAAAACAGTAACGACTGCGAATATCTTCGGACGATTAAAAACTCCACAAGCATGGTCTCTGAACGTACCTTAACCATTTTAGAAATATAAGAATATGTTTTGTTATATTGTACCGGTTATTTACATGGAAACATTAAGTGAATACACGCCTTTATCTGTTAAATTATTCCAACGAGGTGCTAAAACTAATGTTTTTTCATGTCAGCTGATGATCTTCCAATTCTGAACAGTATACGCATCCAATTACCGAACGTCATTGGTAAACATTATTTACGTTCCGTTGTGTGTATTTATCGTGAGATAAGGATAAGTTATTATAAAATACAGTTGAAATTCACAGAGTAGTAAGAAAGACTAGACACGGAATGGCACGATCGTCTTAAAAAGCAAGACGCGGAAGGAGTACATGGCGATCATTTTCACTCTGTTTAAAACTCACTTATGTAATAACTTTAAATTGCTTATCTGAGTGTTTACTAATTCATTAATGTAACTTATGCCATAGTTTTATTATTATTCTGTTTCAAGGGACATAAATGGGTTTTATTATTACTATTATCAAATACTCTCGAATTTGTAAAAAGTTACAAACTGTTCTTCAATTTTCATATAATTTGATTGTCAGACAGAAATTGGGCTATGTTAGGATTTTATTAATCTAAATTATTTTTAATAAAAAAGGTCAATGTATTGCCAACAATGTGTTAACCATTTTGCCATAATCAGGTTTTTGCACTGTGTGCGAACTTACTAAGAACTTTCATTTCCGCTAAACGCTGATGCCAAGTGCTCTATAGCTTGCTCTTTCATGTCCAAGTATAAAATTACATTTGCAAGGCAGCAATTAAAAGGATTAACACTTTGGGACTTCTGAAGTAGGCAGTACAGAGATAAACAAATGTCAGATAGGCGTAGATAGGTTTATTTTTAACCGCGATACAAAGAGCCGGTTTGATATGCTTTTTACCAATATAAAATCATTGTTCACTAGACTTTTAACATTCATACATTGATTTCCAAGCAATGCCACGTCATCTATATCTATCTTCTTTACTTATAATAAAGCTAAAAAGTTTGTTTCTTGAAAAAATATTTTTACATTTGATAGCCCAATTTTTGAGTAAGGTTAAGCTATGGTCCATAGGAGCCATGTAAAATAAACATTCGAGAGCGGCCGCGGCATAGCTAGTTTAAAAAAAATATATCTGTCCCAACGAATACTAGCTTGAAATAAGAAATTTTACACTGGCTCGGGATAAGCTGAGTTTTGGGTAAGAACTAGTTCGTTTAGATTTCAATCTCCCTTTGATAGGTTTTATTGCAACACGTCACTAGAGGGCGCTACAATAGATGACGGAATACACAAGTCGAGGTTTTTTGATTTAGTGACACCGTGAGGAAACCGGCATGCCCTAGAACCAAAAATTCGAAGGCATGCGCCATCAGTTAGAGTTCCAGTAATCGGCTTGCAATCTGTCACATGGAATGCTAACTACTTGCAAAATGTATCTACCTAATGTAATGTTTGGACATGTCTCTGACTTCTACCTACTTGGTATCCTCAAAGATCTACTCATTGATTATATATCTGAGGATATCTATCATGGGTCAGTTGTGAGCGTGTTTGTTTCGTGACAGTTTATTATTTAAATTACATTTCTTTTTCTGAAGCTCGCACTTACCTACGTATCATATTTTTAAATATTGACTCAATTTCTTGTCGATACAAAAATTGCTTGCAGTTTATTATAATGACTAGTCGCGTGCCAAGCCCGTCGCTAAGAAGCAGCCGAAGTCAAAAGGTTTTTATATATTGATATCACAAGGATCATATAGAAACGCTTAAAAACTACGAGAATTTAAAATGTTGTGAATTTACGGGCGCGTTCCACCATTGAAGGATCATCCACTGGACAGAGATAAATCCAAGCGTTGTGCAAAATGGTATAGCGATCGGATATGTTTTGACGTCTGTCATTGTGTGTAAATTAATAAAAGAAATTAAAATTTATTGGTAACTCAGACGTTCAGTTAAAGGTCAGTCTCCGCTCGGATCTAACTCTTTCTGCGTGAGCTTCCCGTGATCGTAAAAAAATCGCCAAAAAAAAATATTTTTTTTTTGGCGTCGGTTTAAATGTTTTAGTGCCGTTATATTACAGACACCGCTTTTTAGGAAACTAAGTCTGTATTTATTTTGTATGTCTGAAAAAGGATGACATAATACCCTGAACATCAAAATTATGTTATAAATGGATGGGACCTATCTTAACACGTGTTTCTGTCGCTATAGAATCGACCGCGAATTCGTTATATTTTTCACATTATGGTACTCTAAAGTACCTATGTCTAGCATTGGACTCCAATAGTATATTAGGATGATAATAAACCAGTCAAAAAGCAACATGTCATGCCACTCCTAAGCCGATAACAATAGGTTATCGGCCATCAGGATCTCGACTAATTTTCCGTTTTTAATCAACAGTGGACTTCTACACTTGATGATGTGCAAGAAAATCGTGCTACTGGTACATAACGCTTTAAGGCATTTGGAAGAGTCTACGTAAACGCAAGCGTTTGTCGCAGCCGAGCATTAGCCAGTAATTGATATGGTCCAAACCTGCTGGAACAACATGACAGAATAAAATGGATGTGGTATTTGTTTGGAATGATGTGCCACAAAATATGCGGCACATCATTCCAAATGAGTTGAGCTTAACTAAAATAAAATAACATGTTCTCAAAATTTAAATAAGCTATAAAGGCAATAAAGCTGGTAGAACGGACAACCACTCGGGTATAAAAATTCTCAAATGAACCTCAAACTGAACGACACTGTATAAAGAATCCCTACCATAAAAATGATGACCGTTGACTTAAAGATTGAAGCCCATATACAGATGGTACAAGACGATGCGTCATAACACTCTCTAGTATATGAAATATTATCTGTAACTTATAAGATTAGGTTATGTATGTAGGTAGGTATATGTAATTGTGTTTATCTAGGGAATAGTGTTTGTTTTAGTAATAGTATAGCTCTAGTTTATAATTTATAACTTTTCTTATTATTTTAAGTCAATAAAACAAGGCTGGTTATTCATTTTAATGATCCTTTTACAAAACAACGAGTTGGAGCATTTTCAATCCCAAGAGTTTTTATCATCTAAATTATCAGATATTTTATAGTATGCTTTTTTATAAAGTTGTTTTTTAATTATGTTAGAGAATGCTATCTAGCATTAAGTTTGTCTGTGTACAGTACTTTTTAGTTTTGTAATAATGAGTTTTCTATCTATCTCTTGGGGAGACCTACGTCTATCAGTAGACTACTTCAGTCTATCGATGATGAGGCTGACACTGATTATAACAGATTTTTATTATGATTAAGCGTTTGACTATAATTCGTCCTGATGGAAAGTATCGTTTGGAAATGTAGCACGAGATTAACAATTTTAACTTCAAACTACAACGAGAACAAATTTATTTGCTGGATTAAATTCCTTATGATAGTTTGTGTGGAAAGGTGTGACATCTACAGAAAAAATTGAAAAACACCGACGTGATTTTCAATTAACAATTGCGAATCTAAGCCGTTTGTTCAGACAAAAAAACGGCTTTATAGCAAACACATAAACGGGCTCCCATCGTTGCGGGAAGTAGTTACCTTAATGCCACATCCACGTTTCTTTATTCGGTGGTAAAGTCCAAAGCCTCGACGGGTCGGTATATCGCTTATTATGTATCGCCTTTGTGTTAATCATATCTTTCGCTCAGTATGGAGCTACCGGTGCGGTCGTGGTCTATTTATACTACCTTCGATTCTCTAGCGCCAGGGCCGGGACCAGGATAAGGGGAATTTATGATGCCACCTGGAGGCCTCCGAAATGTTGAGCGGATTCTTCCCTATGACCAATCTATTCAATCCAATTGTGATGCGGTTTTTGTGATTGATTAGAAGGTCTTCCATGATGGTTCTTATCGATACAAATCACTAAAGAGCACTGAGTTTTTTTTTATTAACTTGTTATTTTATTTCCAGTGACTAGTGAATGAAAACCAATACTTTTTGCGATTTAGTCATTTAGACCTTTTTAAACGTCTTATTTTCTACGCGATTTATGTTTTTTTTTACTTTTCTATTTGAAATACGCGGACATCTGCTTAATATAAATAGAACCAAATAGGACATGCCTATTTGGTTTCCTCAAATATCTAATACTGAGTATGTATCTAAAGGTATACAGTGAAAGCATTTTTTTTATAATGGTGTACAGTAAATAAATAATATATCTACGCACCACGAGAGTTCTAGAGACCTTATTTATTATAAACTATTTCATCTAATCTCATCTCATCTCAGCTCATGTCATCACATTTCAAGGGCTTGAACCCCACACTAGTTACTGTCCTGGAAGTAGTCCGCTTTGTATGAAGGCTGTGGCCGCATTGCATCTTCCAAGAAACATGTTGATTTATTAAATTAAACAAATAATAATAATTATTAGCATTGCCATTCAGCGTGGCAATGCGGCCAGTATTTTGGGAACGCTTCCGTCTGATAGTGATCTGGATCAGTTGAGCTATCTATACACGTTTGTACGTCTTTAGATAGCCAGATGTTTCATCTGTATTTGTTGTATATACCTACTTGTACATAGTTGTATAGTTATATTAAGATTTAAATTAAATTAATTTATTAATCTAGACAATAATACAGGTTTTAATTTGCAATTTGTGTTTTAATCACGGGGGGTTTATAATATTGCTTAAATAATCTGGTTTCTCTAGAAGCTAACCGCCTGCACTCAGGCTGGGGCACAAAATGCCTGCAACCATTGTACCTAGGAATTTGTCTTTTTAATCGCGCTGCCTCGCCCGGGGCCTATTATTAGGGTTAATTGGAATTATTAAAGTTTTTTTTCTAGGAGTTTTAGCAGATCATAGCGATGCGAGATAGGAGCTTTAAGATTAATGCGCTTCGAACGTGTTATGGAAATTTTAATACAGTGAGCTTTGAATAGGTTTTGTTCGCTTCGTTTTATCTACGAGTATCTATCATCAATGAAACTAACTGCTGCCGTACGAGGGTAGGTCAAAAAGTTCGCGGAATGTCAGGGAAGGGGGTAAAATTTAACGAGTTATCATTTTTCCTTTTCAATATAATTCTCTCTTAGGTCTAATACATTTATCAGATCACTCAATAAGTTCAAGACTAGGTAATAGGATAAAATTCACCAGTAAATTTAGAAGTAGCTCTACCATCGTATTCTTTAATATTTCTCCAAATATTCCTACACTCCAGCTCGACTCAGGGCTGCTCGAAGTTTCCTCCAAAACTTGCTCATGTTCATGTTTCATGGTACTTCTTCATCAAACATAAAATATAGAAGCGATGTGACTTGGAGTGAGGTATCTTGATATAACAGAATTGTTTCACTCAGTCCAGGAGATCTGTGTAGGAGAATTCAAGTGGAGGACATTTTATTCACTATTTATACCAAAAACACAAAAGTGTCGTGTGAAGTTAAAGGTCTTAGTTTCTAATTTATAATAAATAATAAAAAAAAGAGCTTTTTTCTTTAGGTCACGCCGAAGTTCTTTTTATTATTCAAATTCATATTGTTTAATTCGTCAAGTAGAGGCCAATAATAGCACGTAGGTATTCCGTGAAAATGTTACAATAAAGTATAACATACGTTAAGTTTAAAGAGATACAGACAGACATACAGACGGAGTTTTATTAAAAGGGTCCCATTGCCTCCTTTAGTAACAGAACCCTGAAAAGCTTCCAATTAATCTCCCGCATTCGACGAGTAAATTTGATAGGTTTTATTCGATTTTTATTTACATGAAATGGCGACAAGTCTCAGAGCAATTTCCATAATAATCGGGAATTAGAGCGACCGTGACGGAACGTATCATTGTGATAATAGAGTATATCGTACGACGGCGTTTATCGGCTAATTGCGAGCCCGTGCTCTGCCGTGCTGCAAATTATACTTTCTCGTAAGATAACCTGCTTTGAAAAGCATGATACATTTTTCATATTACACGTGAATTTACCAAATGCGTTGAGTTTGGAGCAGTGTGCAAGTAATTACTACTGTTTTTTTTGGATTTGACAAGAATATACAGGCAATGTATGTGTGATTTATAGAAAAATATTTATTTATCATAAACAAAATTATTTAATGGAAATAATAGGCAATTTCTCAAATTATACTTTCTCGTAAGATAACCTGCTTTGAAAAGCATGATGCATTTTTCATACTAACACGTGAATTTACCAAATGCGTTGAATTTGGAGCAGTGTGCAAGTAATAACTACTGTTTTTTTTGGATTTGACAGCAACATACAGGCAATGTATGTGTGATTTATAGGAATATATTTATTTATCATAAACAAAATTATTTAATGGAAATAATAGGCAATTTCTAGAATTGTACTTTCTATAAGATAACCTGCTTTGAAAAGCTCAATATGATGCACTTTTCATACTAACACGTGAATTTACCAATTGCGTTGAATTTAGAGCAGTGTGCAAGTAATTACTACTGTTTTTTGGATTTGACAGGAATATGCAAGCAATGTAGGTGTGATTAATAGAAAAAGATTAATTTATCATAATCAAAATTATTTAATAGAAATAGTAGGCAATTTCTAGAATTAAACTTTCTCTAGTATTAATATGATGCACTTTTCATACTAACACGTGAATTTACCAAATGCGTTGAGTTTGGAGCGGTGTGCAAGTAATTACTACTGTTTTTTTTTTTATTTGACAGCAATATACAGGCAATGTATGTGTGATTTATAGAAAAATATTTATTTATCATAATCAAAATTATTTAATAGAAATAATAGGCAATTTCTATCTCATTGTATTTGCGAATCCTTTTCTAATTCTAAGTGGGAAACTAAGACTTGCACTAACGTCCCGCATTGGGGTGTATTATGCATGATTCCCCTTCTAACCTGACCAACCAGACCAATTTCTAGTAGTGAAGGACTCTGGGACTTATTAACCCTTGCAATCAACATTCTCATACATATTTGGAAGAAACTAAACCAAGCTGAAAAAGCTCATCATAATTCCCCTGTCATCATTGATAATTCTGATCATTCTTTCAGCCTTAAAACGCAAGTCTTGATAATACCTTTAAAATAAAAGGTTTTATTTTTGATACGTGGGAAATGTCACTATAAATTCATATATAAATAAGACATGGCTGGAACTAGCACTACATGAAGTATGTTTGTATGAAAAAAGCGTCATGATGTGACGCAATAATGTCACCAACTAAATTGATTAACTGCCGCTGGGGTTTTTTTTAGAGGGTACTACGGTTAGATTTGTTCCTATCTATGTTATCATATACTTAGTATGTTTAAAAGCTTCTTCCCGTGGCTTCCTTGATAACAAGTTATAACAAGTAACCGATTAAATGTTGCAATCTACTTTATTTCCAACTTTCATCCAAATCAGTTAAGCCGTTACGATGTTTATTGATAGCAAACATACATCCATGTTTGGTGTGCAAGAAAGGATGTATGATACGGATGAGTTATTGTTTTTTTATTTTCAAAAGAATCAGTTAGCGACCATGCCTCAGCAGAATAATTTATGTAATGAAATTATTAATTAGTGAGGCTCGCAAAGAAGCTATTGAATGGTTTACTTTATTTTTAAGCATTACTCAAATCTTTTAAAAGGCAATGTGTGGGTGCACCTTTTGTATGTCATCCATTAAACTTAGTTCTGTGGCACGAGTGTACAAGCCGGTACTTACCCATAATTATCATTTCAATAGTTCATATTCTTTTATAGCCAATAAAACGCTGTGATTACACATAATGAAATTGTAGCCGGCGATGTAAATGACTTTTTACCCGACTACCGAATGAAGGTTATGTTTTTCTGGATGGGAATTAATTTTCTTGTAATAAAACTTGAGTGTGCAGTTAACGAAATTCAATTAAAGCAGAAATATCGAGACAAAAGGCTTTGAGATTGTTCATTGTTTTGGCTTATGGAACATGTGTTATTTATAACAGATGATGGCTGAATGTGAAAATGTGCTCTATTTTGTGAGGCGTTCAGTATTATAGTAAGAGAAACAAAAAATGAGATCTGTTTTTTGTTATATATTTTTTTTATGGATGCTTTGGCATTTACGATGAACAATAATTACTGTTTTCGGAATCGCATCCAACTCTGTTGTTCACTCAGAAATAAGAGTTTTTAAGAGAGTCTCCCAAGCTAAATTTTAACTAAAATAGGTATGGAAAAATAATTTTTGAAACATTTCTCAGTTCTAAAAATAAAAAACCTGAATGAAGTTCTTGATACCAAGTTTTTTTGAATATAAATAATTAAACTTTTTACCACATAATTATTATATACTTTATTAGGTTTGTAATAAGGTAAAAATTAGGAAAAAAATACAATAACAGTAACTATTATAGGTCTTACTCAAAAATTACATATTCTTGAAAATATATTAAACAAATAAATACACTCACGACTATTTTTTCCAATGACAGTCATCCTAGACCTACATAGATCATTGCGAATACCAAGAAGGAGGAAGTCAGAAATACGTTTAAGCATAATATTTCCTGCACTTTCCTGCGTTAAAAAATATTACTTACCTATTACTTTAAAAAACAAAACGATAAAAACAAAAACTAAAAAAAAACACAAGGAAAATATTTATCTCTGTTTAACAAAACGTTATTCTACTCTATACTTTAGAATACAATCCGCGTTGGTGAAACGTCAGATAGATAATGGAGTGGTCCAATAATCGTTAGGCCGTTTCACACTCCATATCTCCTAGCAAAATAAAAACATTTACTATGTAAATGCGGCGATTGGGTATTCAAAATAAGGTCTAGTTTTATTTGTGAAGATTATATTGTATTAGTAGTTGCAACATCTGAATTGACACGATAATGAGATTATAATAATGAGATTATACCAGTACCAGAACACGACGCGATCACTTACCCTGATGAAGACTCTCGGAATGAGTTGAAACTTAGTCGGTGTCTTTACCGATAGTACGGTACGGGAAAATTACCGTTTTTGCAATACTTTTGTTCTAATAGGAGACAGTACGTATGAACCTTTTTAGAACTAACATTTTCACTGATTGTACTAAAAGTAAGTATATGCTTGTTTACCACTTCTAATGACCTAGTAGTGGACCTTCTATTCTATTCTACTTCAAACTTTTTTTATAATCAGACACATACTTGACCTTACACTTAGAATCCATGTCGTGGGTATCAGGAAATACTAGCACTGTATTATGACAACACCAAGACAACACGAAATAAGTCTCGCAGTGGGAATCGAACCCACATCTTGTATTGCAGCCCGCCACGGGATCGAGGTTGTCAACCAATGTCTTATACTAACAATTACTAATATCATAAAAATCTAACAATCATTATTCTTTCCGATACGAAATGTAAACTAGTATTTACACTGCCATTCGCGTCACAGGATAATTATTTATTTTTAGTATGAAAATATTTTGCTACGAAAGACACAGTGTAACTAAATGTTAGTATGGAATTTTGAACATAGTAAAAAATAAATCTGCCGTACATTCGGTGTATGGGAGTTCGCATCTGTTCGACATCATTTGATTTGCCTATGATTTATTGCAATATGGAAAATTTATTGCTGTGTTTATCGTGGCCTCATGTATGCATATTTAGCGGGCAATTTAAAGTCCGCTCTGTTTTTCGTTTACGACTTTGATGGCGCGATGAATGAGTGGCTTACACAAAAGGTGCGGATTTAACTCCCGCTGAAGGACAAATTTTTGCATGTTTTGCAGGGTTTAGTCCAGATATAGGTATTCTGGTACCACGATACTCAAACTTTTTGATAGCCACGATACAGAAATGTGACTGTTGAATGTTTTTAATTAACAACAATTAGGTAGGCACATTTTATTTAAGTGACTAACGTTTTTTAAAAAAAAATTGCCTGATATTAAACTTTATGAATTTATGATTTGTATCTACATATTTAGAGATATTTTTCTGTTTTTAGTGACCAAAGCAGAGGTTAGTGGTGAGCCACATGGGCTCCGAGTTCTCTTGAGTTTTTGACAGTCGCTGTTAATGCTTTCCTGTCCGCTGCTGCAAAAGTTTCCGCTAGATGCGCAATTAACTTGTAAATCTTTAAAATAAATGGACACGTAAATTAAAGTGGTCCAGAGTCGTAATGAAGATAAAGTTAGTTGGACGCGCTCCGATAAAGAACTGACGGCGCTTCTGAGTTGAAGATAAGCTTTTAATTATTGAGATAATACATGTGATGGGTAAGCTACGGGACCAGAAATTAGCTGGTCGATGTATGAAAATGAAAGCCAACTTTCAGTCTTTTTAAATTGTATAAGGAATTCGTAATCGTATTTTATTTGTATAAAAGAGCCTTGTTGGCCTAGTGAGTGATACCCTGACTTCTGATACGGAGATCATGGGTTTTGACCTGGTCATGCACCAATGGATTATCCAACTCTAAAAAATTATGTGCGCTTTAACACGTGCTCAAAATAGTGAAGGATAACATCGCGAGGAAACAGGCATACCCTAGAACCAAAAATTTAAAGGCATCTACCCCTGAAGGCACTTGTGGAAGTGCTTCTGACTAC
The DNA here is from genome assembly GCA_961405105.1 of Perizoma affinitatum. NCBI lineage: Eukaryota > Metazoa > Arthropoda > Insecta > Lepidoptera > Geometridae > Perizoma > Perizoma affinitatum. The sequence continues at coordinate 12,569,749 of OY560194.1, read as the reverse complement.
CCCTACTTGGTATTCTGAAAGATCTACGCACTGAGTATGTATCTGAGGATGTTTATCACGGAGATACAGTCATAAGCGTGTTTTTTATTTAAATATTTGTTTCATTTTGAAATTTTAGTATGTTTGTTCCTAATCTGAGTGTTGTGGTACCATGGTACTCGTAGTTCCTGATACCCACGGTGTCTTGGGTATCAGAAATTTCCTAGATTGGGATCAGGACTATGTGTCTGTTGGCTGTTTAAATATTATTCTTCTGACGCAATTTAATAAACCATTCTTTTTAGATTGGCATTATGGCTACTAGAATACGGCACAGAATGTCTAGTACCTACATTCTTCTAGAAAACCTACAGGCTATCCTTTTGCTAGCAATTAGGATTTAAGATTGAAGAATCATGTCTTTCCGGGGACTATCAGCACTGGATTATCAGATTTATGCAATCAACAAAACTAAGCTTTCATGTTAAATCTCCTCCATATTCTTTTAGGTAAAAAAACTAGCGTTATGTATTTTTTCCGAAAACTGAAGGCTGAAACTGACTTTGGCAATCTATTTTGAATTTATATATCTATAGATCGTTTGCTGAGGTCTTTAGCTAGCTGTCTCATGAATTTTTTTGTGTATACTTAATTGTATATAGCTGTATGAATACAATATAAATTAAGTTGAATCTTATTAAAACGATGGATGTCTGGGCCTGAAGGGTAAGATGGCAGATATCTGTCAATTGAGTTATCTGGAGTAGGCACCTAGGCACGATAACTCAATTAAACAATCGTCGGGATAATAAGGCCCCAGAAGGAGGCGTTAGCCTCACTGGAAGCGTTTGCAGTCAGCTGGCGAAGAAGGCAGTCTTTATTATAGATTGTATACAGATTTACTAGGATGCGTAAAGTTGCATTGAAAATCTAACTGTTTTATTTTTCAATTTTTGGACAGTTTTTTTTAAATTATTTTATTTAAATTTCATAATTAGATGAAAATATAACAAAATTATAATAATCAATAAATAACAAAACAAAAAAATATAAATTCAGTGGCTTATTTCTTAGTCATAGTCATATAATTTATATAGCAATCAGTCAAATTACAATCAAACAATAAATCTAAACACCAACAGAAACCCCACTAAAGTTAAATTAGACTTGATATATAGATAGATAAACTCTTTATTGTGCATAACACCAATTTACTTCTTTGGAATTCCCGTTTAACTTTTTCAAAATTGACAAAAAATATTATCAGCCATAAGTCTTAATAATGTGGTAAATTAATTGATTATTCGTTTTGACAAAGGGAGGATTTAACACTATACAGCATTTTGCTACAATTCAAAGAAGAAATTACTTTTTAAATAGATGTATAGTTTTTCAGGTGTTCATTAATTATCGAAACTACCATTAGATGATGTATTGGCGAGAGGTCTAGCCCAATCCGCCTAGTTCCGCCTACTTTTCGCGCAAATTATTTTAATGTGTTTATAACGAAGTCACTGTTACACCCACGAACACTTTCGCAAAATTCCGTTCTATTAATTTCCTAGTTAACAAGTTTAAGGGCTTTAAAATTATCCTATTACTATTATTAATGTGAAAGTTTGTGAGAATTATTTGGTTACTCTTTCACGCAAAAACTTTTGATGTAACTTTACTGTGATATAGCTTTAACATCTGAATTATAATTAAAAGGTACGGTGGTGTTAGCCTACTGTGACTTAGATTTTTGGATTGGGTAGAACGGAGCATATGTTTTGGGTTGAACGGGTAAAAATAGTATTGGGTAGAAAAATTGTGTGTAATTGAACGGAGAAGCACTCCTAGTGGGCTGTATCTGACTTCCGATCTGAAGGTCGTGCACCAATGCATTTTTCAATTTATGTGCGCTTAACACGTGCTCATAAAAGTAAAAAAAACAACAAGAAGTTACCAGCATGCCCTAGAAACATACATTTCAATCTGTTTTCCTTATCCACAGAAACTCAGTTAATACGCAGAGAGTACCGGGGGTAGGGAGAGATAGTTCCATATCGCATTCTTACATTTCTTACAATAGTTAACATTCTAAGTGACAGGTTCAAACTTATCGCCGTTTGGTTAAACACTAATCAAGTGCACATATTAAACTTTTGGTTCTAGGGTATGAAGGTTTCTTTACGATGTTTTCACAATGTTTGTGATATACATCCTACATCCATATCTACGAGTACATATACCTTCCGGATATATGAATTTTACTTGTTACGATCCCTTTCGTTTCATTCATTCTTCGTACAAGGTTTAGAGTACTACTTTAGAACCTGTTTAAAGTCTACTCTAGTAGTACTAAAAAGTAGTACGAAAACAAAAACTATTTTTTATGTCGGCTTCCGACATTTTACGAAAGCGGCTGCCACCATCTTAAATACCTCGGCTTAAGCAACTGAAAGATTAATGAATGCAAAAATTAATCCAAGACAAATGATACAAGATATTTTAAAACAAATAATTATAAATGCATTAATATGCGCACGTTAAAATGATTTTGATATTTTCGATAAAGTTCGGACGGAAACGACGAATAAAACGAAATGGATACGTGCTTCCGCCATCGATCATGACAGAGAAACAATGCGATGCCAGAGCTTTTTACTTCCCACGCCTGTCAATTTAAATCTCGAGTTTTTACGAGGATCAAGAGTTTCTGAGCGGGTTAAGATTGACTTGTCAGGCTGAAATATTTTTTACCTATAACATAGCTTCATTAAAGACTTTGGCACACTAAAAAACTGGGTACGGGCTCAGTGTGGCTGCAGTTATATTTGTATTAACATAATTATGAAGTCAAAATTCATTCAATAAGTTACCCGCTTATTGAATGAGGTTTACAGTGCAGCTTTAAACCTCATTCGTACATCGGATATCAACTAGCATTGCGGCAGTCCTAGATTTCTGGTGTCAATCTACTTGAAGTTTGAAAGAATGACATAGACATTACTACAGTGTTATGCTGGCAGTTAAATATAATCTGTGATGATATTTTATCTGTGTTAGTCAGGGAATAGTCACGGCCGTAGGAAACAATATGAATGATTAGTGTTTTATTTGATCTGATTTTTAGAAAACGTTTTAGGATTTTTTCATAATAAGTTCAAGTTATTGACTTATTGATTATGATTTATGAGGGCAAAGTTCAAACGCTATTAAAACAACTGCAAATCCGTCACATGACCACAGACTACATAATACTAAATCAGTCACCATTTAAAAAATTCAAGCCAGTCTTTCCTAAACAGAGATCATAATATTTGCAACAGATTTGTAGTGAATTCGGCAGAGAAAAAACTTGAGCTTAGGATTCAATTCGATCTCAAAATCACCCTCTTTGATATAAAAATCATATACGACAGTTTATAGTAAAAAGGGTCTAGTGAAATATGAAGTAATTAATAACAACATGTTTCTAAAGCAATAATGTTTATTGTAATATATAAACACCCAGCAGACACATACAATAGGATTATCCCCACAATAGAGATTCCTGTATTAGGGACTACGAGTACCGTGGTACCTACCACAATATCCAGACCTGGAATTTACAAATAGTGATCCCGTAGCGGGAAACGAGCACACACCTCTTAGCTGGCTACTTGGTCGCAGCGCCACTGAGCTCAAGGTAGCACATACATAGTCTCCATTTTATTATTAGTCTCATAAATCTGACATCACAGGGAGCAGTAAATAAAATACGAGTGTCCGTTGTCCAGCAATCAGTGGGAATATATTAACTACAAAATTATCCTGCCGCGGGCAGACGACCTGCCTTCTGGAACACACGCATCACTAGCGTTGCTGGTGTTTTTATCAGGCGCAGGTTCTTCGAAGCTGGACGGAACACATTCAGTGCTAGATAAACCGTTTAACACCCTTTTCTATAAAGAATAGACCTATTTATGTACGACCTTAAAATCTCTGTGGCGCAGTGGACGAATGCCCGCCTGTAACGCAGAATGTGGTCGATTCTCGCTGCAGGTTAAATGTTTGTATGATCTGCAAATATTTGTCTCAGGTCTGGGTGGTATCTATGTATAATATGTAAGTATTTACAAACAAAATGTATATGAGTAGTTTATTAGTCTTGTACTACCCATAACACAAGCTCTGCTCACTTTAGGGCTAGATTATGCCACGTGAAAATATCCAGCATTGTTATTATAATCTCAATGACAAGTGATGTTATGACCATGAGGGTCTAAAAGCTACATATTCACTCTTACCTGGAATAGACCTAGATCATAGATCGACGTTAGTTTATTTCATGTGAGTAGTTTATAAGTATTGCAGTACCCATAACACAAGTTCTGCTTTCTTTAGGGCTAAATTATGCCACGTGAAAATATCCAGCATTGTTATTATAATCTCAATGGCAAGTGATGTTATGACCATGAGGGTCTAAAAGCTACATATTCACTCTTACCTGGAATAGATCTAGATCATAGATCGACGTTAGTTTATTTCATTCATTGCCGTTTTCATTATAAAGGTTGAATGAAAAAGTTTACACTCGGTTTCATATTCATTAGCTTACTTAGCAGGTCGCTCAATCTGTCCCTGTTCTTTTCTAACATTAAATAAAGGATAGAGACAGACAACATTTAACACGCTGCTAGAGTTAGTTAAATACGAACCCCTTATTATAAACACTAATGAAACTGTGGGTTAGTGTTTAGTCCTTTGCTTATGCAATGTTGTTTGTGAATAATTGTTATGCTTTTCAAATTATGCGAGACGAAATATGCGTATACACGTGGCACTTTTACTTCCAACTTTCAAATATATTTTACCTCTATTGGACATGCTTTATTGAATGCGTTTTTTTTTTGATAACTATGCATTATGAGAAGCTTATAGCAGGCGGACATCTTATAATAAGGAACTTAGGTAGCTTAGGATGATAAAAAATGTTAATGTTTTTGAGAAAATGGATTTCTCAATTAGTTTAGGTTCAATGGCTGCCATTCCTATTAAAAAATAGTTTCTGTCTGGATGTCTTCTAGTAAATTCGTTGTCTCGTAGTATGTAGCCTTCTGGGATTCCGGAGTTGCGTAGCGGACGCATAAACAGCTTTTTGTCCCGTTTGTCGGTACACTCAGCTAAATGTTTCGAAACATACAAAAAAGTAGACGCACTTTAATCCTAGCGGCACAAATCTGCTCCGATAATATTTATCTCGATTTGTGTTTTCTATCAGGTAGCGTAAAAATACCCACTTGTAAGAACGTTGGTGAGCAACCGCTGGGGAAGGTTCTCGAAATGCAACCACAAACTGCATGAGAAAGTGTAGGATGGCCTTCCACCCGATGAACGGGTGGCAACGGGCAAAGGTTGCGGAAAGTTGGTGTATGGAGATGCCCTAAGATTGTTCGTCAGGATACTTTCTGGACCTTCCTTTTGTCCAGCAGAGAATTTCTACAGATTGTTGGTAATGATGATGATGATACTTGCATGACACATTCCCAATATACTACAGACATATACTTACTAAAGAATATTATGAATCATAATATTTAGTTAGGTTGAAAATGTTCCCCTAGTAGATGGAAATAAGGTTTCAAGTAGAAATTTTGAATTTGGAAATGATAATTCAAAATGCAGCTTCCAAATTTAAAAGTAACTTAAAATTCGATGTTAGTTTCGTTTATAATTTTGAAATCAGAATTATTATCCTTCTTACGCGCAGGGTTATGTTTTTTAATTTATTAATTTTTTGGATCCTAGAATTCTGTAGCTGACTGTACCTTGCGTATCTTATAGCGATTTTGGCTAATGAGCGGATAGAAAGGCAAATACTGTACTTGGCCTTAAGGCTTGTTGCAATGTATTGTCTGGCTTGTAAGAACAAAATAATTGCGATAATTATTAAAACAATATTATGAGGAAAATTTCCTACAATAATTAGTCCTACTTCTTTTAATAATAATTATGTATCTTTTTAAGTGCTATTTTAAATCAATCACTGATGTATGGTACACTAGGTGAATTAGTAGGTAGGTATGAATTAATGATTTTATTTTAGGCTTCTGGACACGTTAACTAATTTTTATTTACCTGGTTTATTTCTCAAAGTTTCATCAGAACCTATATAGCCTATACACCGAAAATATTTCATTAAAAAATATTTTTTTTAGGTTTAATCATATTCAACTACAGTTTTTATTTTTGACCTTTTTTATAGGCCTATTGTAATAAATAATGGGTGTTTTAAAAGTATAATCTTTTCAAACCAGTTCACCATTATAGCGTGACATATTTTTCATTGAGTGAAATTAAAATTCGCATTAAATCCAACATTTCTCTACACGACCCTCTTTCCTCTCCCTCGCTATAAGGGTTGCGGCACACCTGCCTCTGCGCTTGCGCACGCCACGCGACTATCGCGATTTACTATGTAATTATTATTCTAACGGACACAGTCAGTGGGTTTGTGTATTATTCAAATAACAATTGGGCCGTGAGTCAGTATTATTCTTTTATTTATGCAATAGACACGTGTGGATTGACCACGACAAAGCATTTATAATAAATTCACTATCATGTTATTTAACTGGTAACCCCTGACGGTGAAATCGACCCTGTTTGTAACTTCTAAACTACTGAGATAAATATATTATTTAATTTCGATGGCAAGTCAATTTGATCATAAAATATTAATAGTTAAAAAACAGTTTCTAAACAAGGCTTAATAAAATATTATTTCGTATTTGTTTCTGTAAAAGGCCGTAAAATTTCTGATGAAAAAGTAATTGAGTGGCTCACTCCTGCAATTTCTGGTTATGACCACACGCCGGGAATCCAATAATGTAAGGCCACACTTATGGAGAACATAAAACCTAAATTTGACGGAATTAGCCGTTTTGATTGTGCTACTAATTTTGCAGTCAGTGTCAGACAAACATTGGCCAAATTGTACTCAAGTATTCTCTCAAGGTTTTTAGCAGTTGTTTTAGAACGAAATGTTGGGACAAATATGAAATTTATACTAATATAAAATTTAAACGAATCGTATATTTTAACGAATAAACGATTTTACCGAAAATTTATGAGAAACTGGGAAATAATCAGTATTTTTATAAACAGCTGCTAGTTTACAAACTACATTTTACTGTTTCAAGTTTAACTTTAAGATATTCTTAAGACAACTATACAAAAACGAGCGTGAATGTCAGAGATGGAAGAGGAAGGCCCCGGCCAATGTACTCTGACCAAATTGGGGACGTTCTGGAAAAAGGAGTATCTTAAACCGACGACCTTCTACGAAGACTGTGATGAGGATGAGTGAAACGGAAGAGGTATGCCAGGATCGTCACAAATCTGTCGCCTTGTCCTTTTCGAGAAACAGGCGTGACTTTGTGTATGTATATACATTCGTAATACATAAAACATATAACCTAGAAGTTTTTGTTAGCAAAATGCCTAAATCTAATTCTGTGGGAAAAAAAGTGCTGGCATCCTGCATGGGGTGTATTGTCTCCCAACTAATTCGATTCCAGCCATCCCAACTCCTTGACATAGCGGATAATGTTTTCAGCAAAATACATTTGGAGACTGATGTTTTCGGCAGAAAAAATAGAACGATACAATTTAGGATGAACATCGTTCTACATAACGTCTGTAGAAATAAAATGGGTTTAAAAGCGATACAATAATAAAGTAAGCGATAAGGACCTTTCTGTCTGTTTGTGTCCAAACTAGTGTGGACTAGTTTGGCCACAATAGTCGATTGATCTCCGTCACTTGTAGACAAAGACGTGTTTATTTTTGAATGCTGAAATAAACTTAAAGGACTTTTTATGTAAACCTCAGTGATTTAGCTACATGTTCAAATAGTAGGGGGGTATTCTTTCCTAAATAAATTTATCCCAGAAAATTATTCAAAAATCGTCTAACGAAACATTCATTTATTATTTATTTATTTCAGATTTTCATCTACTGGTTTATCATAGTACTTGAAAAACACAAAACATAAAACAATAAATTCAAAATAAATGAAACTAAAGTTCATATAACTAAAATTACAAAATATAATTAACAAATTAAAGTCAAAATGGCAATAATAATTATAATCACAAAGTCCCTATCACAATTCGATTTTATCCTAATAATATTATAGATGCGAAATTATGGAAGTTTGAATGTTTGTATAATATCTCCGTAACTGCTAGACAGACTTATATGAAGTTTAGAATAGGTATAATTCGTGAGAGGAGAGGCTAATTTTTAAATTAGCGCATTGATATTCCTAAACCTCTCATAATGAGTCAAGGAATCGCCATTTTGTTAGCGTTAATAACTTCTTTAGAAACAGTAAAAACCAATTAAACTACATATGTACATAATTTTATTATAATTATATTTTATATTTTTCACTAAAAATAAGAACCAACCCTACGACTTGTTGGATAAAGTATTTCACCATATCTATAACAATACACTGCTTTACATTCTGACTGGAGCACGTTGCCACCCTAGTTTAAAGCGACCAGTGTTACATGGTCTGTCAACTGGTGGTTGAGTTTTAGGCGGGAAATAATAAAATGTGTTTGTTCGCCGGTAATTTGGCTCGATAACAGAACAAATCCCATATAAGACATAGGTATCTTTCAATACGCGCCAATGAATCCGTTGTTCGGCTCTTCTCATCCAATTTCTACCATTCTTAAGTCAACGCTCCATATAGCCAATTAAGGGGGGCTAGGCTGAATTTAATTAAAATATTGATTTCAACTCTAGTATATTTCTAAGATGCTAGTTTTTAAAGACTTAGTTTCGCAAGTTGGGCAGTATTGTAATGTAATGTAATTGGAAGTTTTATATCTAATTTTTTATTGGTGTCCGAATCATCAGTGAAATAAATATTGAAATTAAAATGTGTCAATTCGGACACAGTGTCCGAATATATTGTGTCCGAGTCGTCAGCAAGTCGTAATAAAGCGAAATAAAGAAGTGTATTGTTATTATTATTATTAAATAAACTAAGGCCAAGATAAACTGGTTATCAGTCAGTGAAACTTGTACCCGCCGCGTGTCGCGAGGGTGCGGGACAGGTGTGCCGCGCCCTTATTTGAGGGAATTTAAGGCCGCAGCATAGCTATAGTGGCTCACTAGGGTGACCGTTATTATGCCAAAATGTACAATTACGTGATTAGAGAAATGTATTTGTAATGGTGCGAGTGATTGATGGAATTTGCTGATTGGGGAGCAGCCCCATAATTTGCTTTTTTTTCAGAAAAGAATAACACTGCTGATTGCCACTGTTTTATGTCTAATTTGACGTTGAAATATTATATTGTAATATCGACTGAATAAATTACATTTATTTTTAGCAATATTACGCTTTTTTATGATATTTAAGTAGTAAAATATAAGGTTTGAATGAACAATTTACTTGGTACATTTATATTGTATATTTTTCAATTATAGTAGGATTTTATTGTTTAGTATGCATTATGCTAAGCACGGAACTTTTTGAAAGCACTATACTTAGCACTTGAATAAGTCAAAATAGTACATAGTTTAAAAAGTAGTTGTGTATAGTTCTCGTTAAAATAAACTTTATAAATATTTTTTTTTTCTTTCCTTACCTAAAAATGGTAAGTAAAGATATGTGTAAAGGCTTTACTTACAAAATAAGAAATAAAAAAAATATAGTAACAATTTATATATTATTGGTAACCCTACAACTTAATATAAATGCCGATAGTAAAGCACGCACCATTCGTCTAGTGTAAATATTACGATTATGCATGAATAATTCCCCCTCGATCGAAGTAAAAGGTGAAAACTATTTACTTTACATCAATTGAAGTCGTTACGGCTTTATCAGGGTCTGGGTGTTTTCCTTGTATAATATATACGTATTTACAAAAAAAAAAGTATTTAAGTAGTATATCAGTCATGTAGTTCCCATAATACAAGCTCTGCTTAGTTTGGGGCTAGATGATGCTGTGTGAAAAATGACCAGAATTATTTATTTATTGACTATGGTATAGGTATTAATATTATTTCATCAGTGGTATTTTTAATAATTATAGGTAACTATAATTATTAAAAAATAAAAACTCATTCTTTCTTTATTCATCAACTTAGTCCACTAAAAGTACATTTGTTTCAACGAGATATTATATGAAGGTTCATGTTTAAGAAAAAATATTCTCAAAAATATACAATAGAGCTATCTATTGATCGTTGGCAACGGTCTTTAGATGGCTAGCTGTTTCATCTGTGTTTTTTGTATATAAATGCTTGTACATAGTTGTATGATTAAATTTATTTAAATATATAGACACACAATTCTTAACCACACTAGAATTATCAGTGTCGACATTATGTACCCTATTCATATTATTTTTCTATTGAATTTAAATCTTTATTTTTTTTGCAAATTTAAACGAAATATGTGTTTTTATCAATACCACGATCACAATACACGGTTTCATGCCTGATATACATGATAAGAATCAGCGGTGATTAAAATTATCTCCATTTCAATCAAAATTACCAATGTTTGGATATTTTGACCACAATGTCAACAATCCATTTCATACTATCATACCTCATACTATTTACTGATGATATCTATTGGCTTATGCATTCTTTTCTGACACCTTTGAGGTATTGAAAAGGTTTGCGAATCTCTAGTCTAGGAGCCAGTGGTGATTTAATAGTGAAATCCAATTCTCTTGAACATTATTTTTGTCTTGAAATGTAATGTTTATTACTATCTCAAACAGATATCGTAGATACATATTTTGTTCTCGCTACGTAAGTACTAAATTGCTTAATACTAACAAAACAGCACCATAGATTATGCTCTGTTCCCCACACTAGGACTGTATGTCAGGGTCCCAGGTCTTTTAGTTTTACCTACATAATACTGGGCATATACCTTTTTGGTGAGACCAGTGCGACATTGAACTCTCTAGGTGGATGGATTGGTAAGGTGCGTGGGGCATTTCTGTTACAGTTATACTTATAAGTAGGCTATTCTAACTTAATTAGATGTTACTACCTATTATTTAGCAGGATACACATTCACAGTCTATTATTAGCCTCTCTATCCAAAGGTTTTCTTATCGCTAAGATCGCTTCTAAGCGATAAGACCGCCAATTGTACCTTCTTCATAATAATATTTTGTTTACTATGTAACTTATTTAAGATGTTCAATAAAGTATTTTCATTCATTAATTTTTTTTTCATAATTTATTCCACCATTCTAACTAACAAAATGTATGCTAAATAAATGTTTATCTAAATGTAGATCTTAAAACAATCTTCTATTTTAAGTCTTGACAATAGCTGGTGTTCGATAAATACCACTTTCCCCAGCAATATGCCGTAAGATAATATGCATTGCCTCTCGTACTATAGCAAAAGAGATATGAGATAGCATTGTAATGTTTCAACACTATTGTAACACAGGTAGGCTTTTCAAAGCGGGCCGTTTTGAATGGATCCGAGTCCAGTAGGTACTATCACATAATCTGCGTCGAATCCATTCATCTCAGATGAGTTCTATAGAAAATCAATGTGTGTCACTAACTTGTTGATGGACTTGGCATTTTATTTTTCGTAAAAAAATCAATGGGGTTTTTTCAATTTGCACTTTTATGGGCAAGTATTTTGAACGTTAAAAAATATCATACATATAATTTTACCTAACACTAGGTAAAAACTCTTAAGAGGTACACATTCTTAAGAATGCATATTATTGGAATTAATGAAAATACTTTATATTTAACAGCATTTGTATTAAAGAATAGCTTGTTTAATTAAATAATGGGCAGCCTTATCGCTGAAATACTTTCTAATTTAGTAAGTTTGCTTCCATATTATTTTTGAGCACTTGAGAAACGCCCACGACTTTTTTTTTTTCAAATAAAAAAAAAGTCTAGGCCTCTATGACTTCGGCTTAATTTTTAGTCTGTTAGTACTGCGATTTATAATAATGACACGTAAAGCTATAATATTAAATTAATAATGCTGGACATTTTTCACACAGCATCATCTAGCCCCAAACTAAGCAGAGCTTGTATTATGGGAACTACATGAGTGATTTAAACTATATATATATATATTTTTGTAAATATGTAGATATTATACATATATGTTTCTACTCAGACCCTAGATAAATATTTGCAGATCATGCCCGGCGGGAATCGAACCCGCAACCTACTGCGTCTCAGGCCTGCGCCCACTGCACCACAGAGTTCGTCAAATAAGTCTTCAAAGATATATGTATATATTTTACAGGTATTTTCCTTCATATTAAAAGAACATTAATCAACTGTTAACGCAAAGCCGTATTCATATCCAAAGTATTAAAATAAGTTTAACTAACAGATTTTATAATAACCCAAAAGTGCACACTCGACGGGACTCGAACCCGCGTTCTCCCACCGAGGTTCAATTTTGTAATAACATTTCATGATTTCCATTAAGTGTGGGTTAAAACTATAAAAACTAAATAAGCTGAACTAAACCCGAGGTTATAAATAACACGGTCCGTGCATAAAATTCCTTGAGCCTTATTAGTTATTAGGTACTATGTTTAACATACCTCCTTATGAATAGTGTCCCGTATGCAATATGGTGCCACTTAGTGCACCATAGTTCACTGTTCATAACCGCGTATAAATAATAGATACTTGTATTTTAGTCTATAATTGATGCCGTAGTATTCAGCGTTCAATAAAGCCCAGTTCAAACATAAAACAGCTGTGTCACTTCTCGCAATCGTACTTGGTAATTAGTTGTTCGTCACGTACTATAATTTCGCGATATACCATCTACTGAATATTCATTTTAGTATTAATTCAGTAAATTATAGAGAAACTGAAGAGCTACTTAAAACCATTGAGTGACCTGACGCAACAGATAATAGTCTAAATCAAAATTTAACACTATGGAGTCATATATCAAAATTTAAAATTTACTTACCTTCACACTGTACATATTACAACTGGCATTAATTATATTTAAATTTAGTTAAATCTTGTTGTATATTATTCTTCTTCTTCTTCCGTAACTTTTAATTTTCACTCCTTTTGTATGCAATTATTAAGAGTCCGTCGGCTAGTTCCGTGATACCGCTATACAGGCTATTATAGACCTAGTGCGGGGAACAGAGCTCACCTATGGTACGATTTTAATACGATTTTAATACTAAGTACCAAATGTAAAAAAAATAAGGCAATAAAGTATTTATTATTTTTATTTATATTCAAGAATCCTCCACTGATTAAACTCGTGGTGGAAGTTAAGATTAAAATTGTAAATTGTAGACCAAGTTATATAAAGATTGAATTTATTAATCGTTTATAAAGGGTTCGACAAATATCCAAAGATTGTTTGGAACAGATCGCTTCTAAGCGATAAGACCACCCATTGTATCTTCTGAAGCTTAGAACGGAAAGTAAAAAGTATTTTCATTCATTCATTCATTCGACGGTTATCGTCTGACAAACAAACATACAAAAACCTTGATGGTGTTGGACGGTTGGGAATAGCCGGCTGCGGAAAAGACGTGTGGGTTTGATTCCCACTATGTTGTCGTACCACGTTACTTGTAGTTTCTGTGTTAAATACACAGGGAATCCAGGGTGTCTATTTGATGTTTTATGATATATTTTATTTTATATAATAATACTTAATAACATACATACAAACACCGAATTGTCCAAATAGACTTAGAGATATTTTCTCGCTTCGCTCGTTTGATCAGTAATTAAACGACGTTACATACATCCTTTTTTAATTGTTTCTGACAGATTCCTTAAAAAATGGAACTAAGCAACGGCTAGGATGATGAATATTTTGATGAGAAGCCGTTTGTCACATTTACAACCAACCACTTAAGTTCTTCGACACGAAATATCTGTCCTAAAGCAACCAGTAAGCTGCGACACCAACGTTTTTTAAGAGTTCATAATAATTTTAATAACTTAAAATAAAATTATTTGAAAAAAATATTTTTAAGATTTTTATCTATTAAGATTAATATTTTTTCTCTTAAAAAAAGAGCAGATATGAACCTAAAATTTGAGTTTTGCAGCCGATATAACACTAAGTGATCCAGCTTTTCTCAATTATCGCTGTGTCCAAAGTTATGATATAGTTAAAACGATTAATCTGCCCAGCTGGTGGTAAAATCCAAGGGAGTCATTACTATGAACTCTTATGAGTAACTCTTTCTCGCGTGCCAATTATTGACGTTATTATTTTGAAAATATTGCCCTCTTTTTGTATTATTTTTAGTAAAAAAAAATATACGTCTTTCCGTAAGTTGCACTCCAAGCATACTTGTACATTATCTGTGAGAAAGTCAATGAAAGGTTTTTTATCTGTGGCAAGTGTCATTGTTCTTGAAATTTATACAGATAGCATGCATTGAAAGGTTATATCTTAACTGCAAAAAAGGTTATCTGACAACCAAAAAATGTGTCTTCATTTTTTTTGTCACTAAGGTCACAAGAATAATCTATAGCGGCGATTGGCTTGCAACCTGTCACGTGGAATGTTGAATGCTTTGCAAAATGCGAACATATGCCAAATAATGTTTGGACGTGTCTCTAACTGCCCCTACTATCCTTAGAGATCTGCGTGCTGAGTAAAGGTTATTTAAGGATGTCCATAACAGGAACAAAAACGTCAGTTGGTTGTTTTGAGACCAAGTTACGAATCAATAGGTAAAAAAAAAACAAATGTTCCACATATTTGTTTTTTTTGACCTACCCATCTTTACTCTACTTTAAAATCGTTTTAAAGTGACACAGACCTTTTAAATGATGCGCCCAAGATCATTCACCGGGAAGCGAGCAGATTTTCAATGACTCTCGAAGGAAATTTTACATTAAAAATCAGTAGGCTGTGTAAAAAAGTATCTTAAGTGGGGCTATGAACGCTATGATTCATGAGTTTCTTGCGAACATACACTACCGACGAAAAACATAACTCTCCTTTAGTTGTTGAGTAATAATAATGAATGAATTGAGGAGGATTTGACATTAAGAATCGGTAGGCTGAGTAAAAAGTGTCTAAATTGGGGCTATGAATTATGTGTGTTGTGAGCGAACATAAAGGAGGAAAAAACAAAACTTTTAGTAGTTAGGTTAATAATGAATGAACTAGTCAGTACTAAAGACTTCAACGCGCTCCTTTTTGCTGAATTATTCTAATTGTATATTAACAAAAAAAAAACACGCTCACGACTTTATTTACCATAATGGACATCTTCAGATACATACTCAGTTTATAGATCTTTGAGGATACCTAGTAGGAGATTGTCAGAGACACGTCCGAACATTATATTTGACACAATCATGCCCGAATATTTCGTGATAGGTGCAAGTCTATCGCCGCTTATTGGAACACTAACTGGCACTTTGAGTTTTTTGTTTTAGGACAAGCCAGTTTCCTCACGATGTTTTTCCACCATTTTGAGCACACATACATTTTCGCGTGAAAAAATCCATTGGCGCACGACCGGATTCGAACCCGGAATCTCCAGTTTGGATGGGTACCAACCGTTAGGCCAACACGACTCGCAAGAATAGTATTAAATTCACTAGCCAATGTGCATACTTTTTCAAATGTAACATTAATAAACACCATCAATAATAAAACATTATTATAATAATAATTGGCACATGGTAATAAAACCACTTAGCTCTTTACAATAATGATATAGCAACAATAATTCGAGAGGGAGCACTGATTAATTAAATGTAATTATCGAGTGGCGGCTATAGTGTCAGTTTAAAAGTTTAAAATCATTTTTGAAGCATATGACGAGTAAACTCCACGGTCCACTAGAGCAAAACGAGCCAACGATAACTCAAACACCACTTATTCGCAGAAAAGTATCAGTTTGCATGTACAAAATAAGAATGTTCTTCGTTATTTCGTAGTTTTATTTATTTCAACTGTTGTGACGTCTTTGAACACGTCACGTTTTATATTAATAAAACGTAAGTGTTTAGCAAAGCTCTGCATAGTTTGGGGCTGAATTATGATGTGTGAAAAATGTCCAGTGCTGTTATTTTTATTATAAAAAACAACATAACTACAGACAAAATAAATAATTCACGAATAAAAAGAAAACAGATAGAGTATCTTCAGAAATTTGAGAAATAAACTGAGTATTATTATCACTAGAGACAAACGTGCCCTATTATAATATCTATAGTCTTGTGAAACAAATTAAAAATAATGTTTCTATCCATGTTGCCAAGTAATTTCAATATTTTCTACCACAACATTTTAATTGTGTAAAAGGTCCTTGTCACCATCCCTGTAAAATAATAGAGTTATAGAATTTAAATTATCGTGGTTTGGTATCATTTAAGAATATTATTACGATTTTATACGCATTTTAAAATGCAAAAACAAAAACTACTACGTACTTACGTACTTTAAAATGAAATGTCAGCAAGAGAATAGTAAAGTATGTGTTATAGTTATAATAAAATGATATAGTTATGTCAGTTTTTTATAATATATATGCAGTGCTTCAGCATACATCATCCTTTAAATTACCAGTTTTTTGACGCAAAAATTAAAACGTAAGCATTACTTATTATCCTTTTAAAACGATGGAAGCCTGACTGTAACGAGATTGTACCTACTGTAATCTCTACTTTAATTATCGAGACTTTCATTCTTGAAACAGTGGTTGTCAAAGTTTTCAGCACACGTAGATTACTTAGTAAGCCATTTTTTGCTCTGTGCCTATGGCTGCAGAAAACAATGTTCTTATAAAAACCCGTATAATTATGATCAACACACAAACATGATAATGAAGCTGACACTTTTAAGCGGATTAACCTATTTATTTATTTACTGTCACTTCTTCAATGCTTACGAAAGGAGAATATTTATGAAAGAATTCTACACCAGTGAAATTTGTTTACTTCTCATTCTTCTTTGTGTTTATAGTTGGCATTTTTTGAATCACGACTGAACCTTGTATGGAAAACGTGAACCTGACAACACTAAAATTGTTGCTATATCTTTCCTTTTTTTGACAGTAAAACAGAGTGATAGATAAAATTAAGTTTTTTTGGTATACAAGAGAATCGAGGCCTTCAATCCGTTTAAAAGTATTTTATTTTATTATGTCTGTCAATCGCGAAAACCTAAAATGTTATTATAAATCATACAAGTTATAAAAGTCTCATGGCTGTCAGTTCTAAGCTTGAGAACCTCAAATCTAAGGAATTATTATCAAGAGCGACGTTTGAAAAGTAACTCCTGATTAAGCCGCATTCACACGAGTTGTTACTCCGAATGATTATTTCCGATTAACCTAACACATAGGAGTAATACTGTATTTTATAGCGTAACATTGAATCTTATCTAGAAGTTATGAAACAAAAATATGAAACAAGCCAAATTAATTTTACACAAAATACAACACAATTTAAACAATTGTACTAAGCTAGCGTTGAAAGAA
The DNA here is from genome assembly GCA_961405105.1 of Perizoma affinitatum. Lineage (NCBI taxonomy): Eukaryota > Metazoa > Arthropoda > Insecta > Lepidoptera > Geometridae > Perizoma > Perizoma affinitatum. The sequence goes on along the minus strand of OY560194.1, from coordinate 12,552,263 downwards.
CGAAAATAATAACAAAGAAACAAAAACATGTTCCTTATAAAAATTAAAAGCATTTCTTTAGTAAATACACACATATTATTATGCATTGAAAACACCCACACCCGAGACAAATATTTGCAACATGAGTGTGAAATGGAACTCACAACCTTCTGCGGGCCTTCGTCCATGCGCATTGTATGTGAGTGTGTTTTGTAAAGGAATGTATACTATGATGACATATAATTCACAATACTGTTGTATAGTCATCATCATTAGCCTGTAGAAGACCAGTATTGGGCATACATCTCCCTTAAATAGTGGCATGACGATAGATCTTGGACCACTTCTATCCATCGATATCCTGCAACATTTCAGATGTCATCGATCTTGATGACTGATAGACCTATCAGGTATGAGTCTTTATATATTACAATAATCATTAAACTAAGGTATTGATGTCCTCGGTGGCACGGTGAGTAGCCGGCTGATACGCAAAGGTTCGTGTTCGATTGCCGATTCGGGACAAATGTTTGCATGTTTTGCAGATTATTATGTCCTGGATAGGGGTGTTCTAGTACTATGGTAATCGAAGTGGGAATCAAGTGTTCGATGTCTTTTATATACACTACTGGCTACTGTACACGGCTTCGCCCAAGTGGCACCCGGATAAAAAGTGACCGATGAAAAGTAGACTTATCGCTAATTCAGCATTTGTAAGAAACGCATTTGTTTGACCGTTTTTCGTAAACTTACTTTACAAAATTGGCCTCAAATTATTTCAGAATAATATACAGGCTATATCCCAATTGAATGTGTATTCTAAATGTTGTTAAAAGAATTTTAGAAATCAGATTAGTTTAGGAGATTTTGTCCTACATTACTACTAACAAACGTGTATTTTTTTGAATAATATAGTGTAGAATATTACCATTGATAAAAATGTCTAGACATAATACCGTATCTCAAAGGAGATTTCATTTAATTGTATAGACAATGTCATTTAATTAACTGCTGAGTATTGAATGAGAGTAGTACCAACTTGACAGTAATACGTATCATTACTGTCCAGCGAAAATGCAAAGAAAGTCCTCCACAAGAATGTAACTACCACCTGAGACTGGTATCTGCAAAGTACGTGGATTAAAAGCTGCTTCTGTTATAATTCCACTTAAGCCTTATGTCATTTTAGTTTTTTAATCTGTATGGTTTTTTTTGTGTGTATATTATCGATATCTTAGCCAATCATGAACCGATTTGAATGTTTTTTTTTAATGGGTAATATGTATGGTATAACAAGGGTGTTCCCATAATTTTTTTGTTAAAAAATACGACTCCAAATTGTGAAAATATGGTCTTTTTATCAATTTTCCGTTATTCGAAGTCGATTTTTTTACATTTAATGTCTAAAAAAATATTTATATCTGTTATTAACATTATAGCGCAAATAAATAAAAAAACACTACTGGAAATGATTTTCCCAAATATTCAAAGTAGCTGCACTAGATAAATGAAATAAGCTCAAAGTCGAACGACTTAACGACAGATTCTTATAGATCGATCGTAAAGTCGTGACATTTAATCGAATATATGTGACATGTCACGCAGCATGCCACGTAACTGGCCGCATTGGTATTTTGTCCGCATGATAAATACCGTCCACATTTGTGACTTTGCCACGCGTAATTTTCTGCCATGGTTTCACAGTGTTGTATTTGTGACTTTGTCACGTGTAAGTCTCTGCCATGGTCTCGCAGTGTTGTAAGTAATTGTGACTTTGTCACGTGTAAGTCTCTGCCATGGTCTCTCAGTGTTGTAAGTAATTGTGACTTTGTCACGTGTAAGTCTCTGCCATGGTCTCGCAGTGTTGTAAGTTATTTTGACTTTGTCACGTGTAAGTCCCTGCCATGGTCTGGCAATGTTGTCAGTTTTTTTCAACATATAAGTAAGTATCAGAATGTACTAACTAATTTTACGAATTACAATTAGTTGCTAAAATTGCGCAACTGCTCTCAGATCACAATCTGAATATCACAAATGTGGAATCGTTTTTACATAGGGTGACCAATGTAAGACGCTAACATTAGTTATGTGCGTGTCGTTCGCAAATACGCAGGGAATCTTGGGAGATGCATTTACCCGTCCCAATGTGTAATGGATTGGGAATTTCTAGCTACAAAGGTTCTTTCGAATTAATTTATACACTCTACTGTAAGACATATATTCTATAATATATCGGATTATTTAGATGATGAAAACTCTTGAGATTGAAAATGTCAAACTCGATAAAACAATTAGGTACCTATTGTTTTGTAAAGTATCATTAAAAATAATAACTAGGCTTGTTTTCTTGCCTTTTTTTCCTGGCTTGGTTGCGGAGGAACAGGCAGTTGATAAAACCTACTTTTCAAAGTGATCCTTGTGATTTTAATGAATAGAAAGCATTTACTTTTCTTTGACATAATTTATCCAACCCTTGTTATAAACAACCCAATGGCCCAGTCAAACTGATGAGGTGATTTTGGCGGTGAGTGTTGCAATCAAAGAAAAATAGTTTTCAAGTGGCTGTCAAAATTCGCGTGAATGTAAAGAAAGTGAAAAGTGTTCTATTAAAAATTCACACATTATTGTGAAAGGATTCGATGCACATCGCAAAGTCCCTTTTCATACGCATGCTACCATGTCTTCGAAGAACATGGCGGTTTCTTTACGATGTTTTCCTTCACCATTCAATAGCAAATGCCCTCTATGTTTTTCATAGAGATAAATTAAAAAAGAGTCATGTACCTGTAATAGTCTCATGTACCTACCAGTACTCACCCATTTTCATCAAACCGAAACAGCAAGCGAGCATTACAGCTTGGCGCCAGGACTAGATTATATGTACATATGTACACCGATGGCGCGGCGAGTAATCAGCTGCGACGCAAGTGAGCGGGTTCATTTCCCGCTGCCAGACAAATGTTTGCATGTTCTGCAAATATTTGTTCCGGGTCTGGGTGTGGTGGCACCACGGTACTAGTAGTTTTATATCCACGACAGGGAATCCTAGTTTGGAGTCAGGACTATATATGTGTCTCATTGATTTATTGTTTATATAAAGGAGTTCTACAACTACTTTGAAAACTATTTTCTTATCATAAACATAACGGAACATTTTTTATTTATCAGTCTTTTTATCGATTCAAAGAGAGCAGCACACCTTGAGGTCACGATAACACCTTTTAGTGGGTCAATAATTCTATAATGTACGCACCCCATTAGAGCGGTTGATCAGATACTTGAACTTAATATAGGCCTTAGCATATGAGACTCACGGACAAACGGTTTGAAGAACGTTTAAGAAAATTGTGCAGCATAATTTTGCCCAAAACTAAGCAGAACTCGTATTATGGGAACTATATGACTTATAGACTACTTATAAACTTTTTTGTAAATACATACATATAATACATAGAAAACATCCAGACCCAAGGCAAATATTTGTAGATTATACAAAAATTTGTCCACAAACCCGCAACCAGAAAAAAATAGTAAAGGTAGCAAAAAAATACCAAATTTAATGTTTGGAATGGGGAAGGGTGATTAATTTGATACAAATTTATTTTCCCTCCCCCCCTTCCCCCCCTCTTTCATCCCCCCTTTTTCGGGATCTCCGTAATGCGCAAAAAATGCGATGATTGCTCTATGGGATCGTATAGTGAATGATTGATAGTTAAAAAAAATTACCCCCTCCACCCCCCCTTTTCACCCAATTTCACCCCCCCTCTAATCTCATCTCTAATACGCGACAAAATTGCGGTGATTGCGCTATGGCATCGTAAAGAGGATAATAAACAATTAAAAATTTGACCCCCCCCACCCCTTTTTTACCCCCCCCTTTCTCGTTCCATGCACAGAAATGTTTGAAATGCGTTGATATTGGGGTGATTGCTCTACGGGATCGTATAGAGAATGATTAACATTTTAAAAAATCACGCTTTCCTCCCCCCCTTTTTACCTAATTTCACCCCCCTCTTAACCGATCTCTCAAACGCGTCAAAATTGCGGTGATTACTCTATGGGATTGTGTTGAGAATAATTGACAATTAAAATATTAACCCCCTCCTTTCCCCTTTTTACCTCCCTTCACCCCCTTTCCCATAGTATCTTCGAAACTTGCATAAAGAGTGGTGATTGCATGGTGGGATCGTATAGAGGTGTTTCACGACATAATTAAACTTGGAGCCCCCTCTTGAAATCAGCCCCCTCTGCGCCCCCCTTCCCATTGTTTCTTAGAAACTTGCAAAACAGCCGGTGAAAACATAGTTGGATCGTATAAAGGAGTTCCACGACATAGGTTTTCCACAACATTATTAAACCGGAACCCCCCTCTTGAAATTAGCCCCCCCTGCACCCCACTTTGCAGCGTTTCTTCGAAACTTGAAGTAGGGGTTGTGATTGCATGGTGGGATCGTATAGAGGTGTTCCACGACATTATTTAACTTGGAACCCCCTCTTGAAATCAGCTGCCCTGCACCCCCCTTCCCATTATATCTTCGAAACTTTTAAAAAGTGCTACCATTGCATAGTGGGATCGTATAGAGGTTTTCCACAACATTATTAAACCGGAACGCCCCTCTTGAAATCAGCCCCCCCTGCACCCCTCTTCCCATTATATCTTAGAAACTTGAAAAAGGGGCAATGATTACATGGTGGGATCGCATAGAGGTGTTCCACGACTTCATATAAACTGAACCCCCCCTCTAAAAATATGCCCCCTGCACCTCCCTTCCCATTGTATCTTCGAAAGTTGCAAAAGGGGCGGTGATTGCATGGTTGGATCGTGTAGAGATGTTCCACGACATTATTTAACCTGCAACCCCCTCTTGAAATCAGCCCCCCCCTGCACGTCCCTTCCCATTGTATCTTCGAAAGCTGCGAAAGGGGCGGTGATTGCATGGTGGGATCGTATAGAGGTGTTACATATTATTATTAAACCTGAACCCCCCTCTTGAAATATACCCCCCCTGCACCCCCCCTCCTATTGTTAATTCAAAACTTGCAAAAGGGGCGATAATTGCATAGTGGCACAACATTATTAAACCGGAACCCCCCTCTAGAAATCAGCCCCCCTGCACCCCCCTTCCCATTATATCTTCGAAAATTGCAAAAAGTGCGGTAATTGCATGCTGGGATCATACAGAGGTGTTCCATGACATTATTAAACCTGGAACACCCTCTTGAAATCAACCCCCCCTGCACGCCCCTCTCCCATTGTATCTTCGATACTTGCAAAAGGGGTGGTGATTGCATGGTGGGATCGTATAAAGGTGTTCCATGACATTATTAAACCTAGACCCCCCTTTTGAAATAAGGCCCCCCTGCACGCCCCTTCCCATTGCATATTCGAAACTTGCTTAAAGTGTTGTTATTACATAAAGGGGTCGTATAGAGTTGTTCCATGAAATTATTAAAACTGAACCCCCCTCTTGAAATCAGCCCCCCTACACCCCCCTTCCCATTATATCTTCGAAAATTGCAAAAAGTGCGGTGATTGCATAGTGGGATCGTATAGAGGTTTTCTACAACATTATTAAACCGAAACCCCCCTCTTGAAATCAGCCCCCCCTGCGCCCCCCTTCCCATTGTTTCTTTGGAACTTGCTAAAGGGGCGGTGATTGCATGCTGGGATCGTATAGAGGTGTTCCATGACATTATTAAACCTGGACCCACCTCTTGAAATCAGCCCCCCCTGCACCCCCCTTCCCATCGTATATTCGTAACTTGCAAAAAGTGTGGCCATTGCATGCTGGGAACGTATAGAGGTGTTCCATGACATTATTAAACCTGGACCCCCCTCTTTAAATCAGCCGCCTCTGCACCCCTTCCCATTAAATCTTCGAAAATTGCAAAACGTGCGGTGATTGCAGGCTGGGATCGTATAGAGGGGTTCCATGACATTATTAAACCTGGAACCCACTCTTAAAATCAGCCCTCCCTGCACCCCCCTTCCCCTCGTATTTACGAAACTTGCAAAAAGTGGACCATTCCATATTGGGATCGTATAGAGGTTTTCCACAACATTATTAAACCGGAAATCCCTCTTAAAATAAGCACCCCCTATACCCCCCTTCTTATTGAATCTACGAAACTTGCAAAAGGAGTGGTGATTGCATGCTGGGATCGTATAGAGATGTTCAATGACATTATTAAACCTGGACCCCCTCTTGAAATCAGCCCCCCCTGCACCCCTCTTTCCATCGTATTTTCAAAACTTGCAAAAAGTGCGGCCATTGCATGCTGGGATCGTATAGAGGTGTTCCATGACTTAATTAAACTTGGACCCCCCTCTTGAAATCAGTCCACTCTGCACCACCCTTCGCATCGTATCTTTAAATCGTATCTTTAAAACTTGAAGTAGAGGTGGTGATTACATTGTGGGATCGTATAGAAGTGTTCCATAACATTATTAAACCTGGACCCCCCTCTTGAAATCAACGCCCCCTGCAACCCCCTTCCCATCGTATCTTCGAAACTTGCTTAAAGTGCGCCCATTGCATAGTGGGATCGTATAGAGGTGTTTCATGACATTATTTAACCTGCACCCCCTCTTTAAATCAGCCCCCCCTGCACCCCCTTCCCATTATATCTTAGAAAATTGCAAAAAGTGCGGTGATTGCATGCTGGGATCGTATAGAGGTGTTCCATGACATTATTAAACCTGGACCCCCCACTTGAAATCAGCCCCCCCTGCACTCCCCTTCCCATCGTATATTCGTAACTTGCAAAAAGTGCGGCCATTCCATAGTGGGATCGTATAGAGGTTTTCCACGACATGAATAAACCGGAAACCCCCTCTTAAAATAAGCCCCCGCTACACCCCTTTCTTATTGAATCTACGAAACTTGCAAAAGGAGTGGTGATTGCATGCTGGAATCGTATAGAGGTGTTCCATGCCATTATTAAACCTGGACCCCCTCTTAAAATCAGCCCCCCCTGCACCCCCCTTTCCATGGTATCTTCGAAACTTGCAAAAAGTGCGGCCATTGCATAGTGCGATCGTATAGAGGTTTTCCACAACATTATTAAGCCGGAACCCCCCCTCTTGAAATCAGCCCCCCCTGCACCCCCCTTCTCATAATATCTTCGAAAATTGCAAAAAGTTTGGTAATTCCATGCTGGGATCGTATAGAGGTTTTCCATGACATTATTAAACCTGGACCCCCCTCTTGAAATCAGCCCCCCCTGCGCCCCCCTTCCCATAGTTTCTTAGAAACTTGCAAAAGGGGCGGCGATTGAATGGTTAAATCGTGTAGAGGTGTTCCACGACATTATTTAACCTGCACCCCCCTCTTGGAATCAGCCCCCCCTGCACCCCCCTTCTCATGGAATCTACGAAACTTGCAAAAGGGGCGGTGATTGCATGGTGGGATCGCATATAGGGTATTCCATGACGTTTTTAAACTTGCAAACCTTTTTAAAAACACCCCTCAGGACCAAACATGAACCGCGAGCTGCGCGCAGCTCGCGCACCGAGCGACCTCTAGTTTGTTATATAAAACCAGTTTGATTATTTGGATGGAAAATCTCAATATTGAATAACATCAACCCCGGAGGCATTATACTTACGACCTCTCTTGGTACGAGGGTATTGTCACCTCAAAGCTACCGGGCCTAGTCACATTTTTGTAGGTCAGCGTTTTTAAGATTACTTTTTCAGATTATTCACCATGTCTCCGCTTCGCGGCTGTGCAAGATGCGTCTTAATCACACCCTTGATGAAGATTCTGAATGAGTCGATGCCTTCATCTTTAGAACGGTAGGTGAAAAATCACATTATTGATTAAATTCATGATAGTTTTGGAATAAAACGTGATGGGAGATATCGAGGGACAAACAATGGTGGAGGGTTTGGGAAATAACTTTGCCCAGTGGGGATATAAAGTTTGATCATAAAAACAATATAACCTACTTTAATTACATTTATTGTCAAAATCATAGTAAAAATATTTTTTTAGTAAAAAATACATTTATAAAAAAAAAACACGCTCACGACTGTCTTCCCCATGGTGGACATCCTCAGATATATACACAGTGAGTAGATCTTTGGGGATACCAAGTAGGGGGTAGTCAGAGGCACGCCAAACATTACATTTGGTACATGCCCGCGTTTTGCAAGTAGTAAGCATTCCACGTGACAGGTTGCAAGCCCATTATTAGAGCACTAACTGTTGACACATGCCTTCGAATTTTTGGTTCTAGGGCATGCCGGTTACCTCACGATGTTTTCCTTCACCGTTTTGAGCACGTGTTAATGCGCACAAAAAATTTTCGAGTAGAAAAATCCATTGGTGCACGTCCGGGTTCGAAACCACGACCTCCGGATCAGAAGTCGGGGTATCGCCCAATAGGCCAACACGTTTTTAAAATATACTTATGTTCGGTAAACTTTCTGTTAGTATGTCGTCTTTCTAACATCTGTCTAAACGCGTGCGCAATCAAAATAAAAATATGATTTCAGTAGATTTATTCGATACTGGCCGGCAGATGTTACCTTCTCTGTTTTTCCTTGGATTCATTGTTTGGCTGGAAGGGTCAAACATGGCTTCCGTTAATGTTTTCTCTGTAATATAAAAACATCCGTCTTGAGATATCGACCTAGATATTTTACCTAAGGATAAACAGTTGCACAGTTACCTATAGTATCTTTTCAATTTACCAGGATGGCGAAGGAATGAAATAAACGCCTAACGCTGACTTTCTTTAAAATATATTCTGTGTCTCTTCAAAGTAATAGTGAATAGGTATCTTTTAAATCTTCATGCACTATCATTTGATATTTACCATCAGGTGAGATTATGGGTAAACGCACGTCTAAAAAAAAGTATTATGGCAGTTACTTTTTTAGTTCCAAACTTCTTAAAAGTATCATCATTTTCCAGTCTTCTTAAAAATATCATCAGTCATTATTAGTTGTGATTTTCATTCTTCGTTATCAAGTATTGCATTTTTATAAATACTTAAAACATACTTTGATATAGGTAGGGATATTAGGTATAGATAATAAATAATTCTCACATTTATTTGCTGATAAAAATATTTTCTAATAGTGCTTTTCTAGATGACAGTATTACAAATCTTAAATACAAAGAAAGCGTTTCATAAGAATTTCATATCTGACACAGTCGTAGGCGTATTTCATTTTTCAGACCTCTCTTGGTACAAGGGTATTGTCACCTCAAAGCTACCGGGTCTAGTCACGTTTTTTGTTGGTCAGCGTTTTTAAGATCACTTTTTGCGATTTTTCGCGATGTTCTCTTCGCGTCGCGGCTATGCAAGATGCGTCTTAATTTCAATGAGAAATTGGTCGTTCGGCTGTGCCTAAAATATTTTTAATAAATATTTATCATAATTGACCTCTCGTTTTCTGTGACCTGTCAAAAGTAGAACATTTTTCAAAACGCATTTTTTAAAGTGAAAACTAGACATCGGTCATTCGTCTATATATGTATTCAAAATCCGGGATAAAATCGCTTATTTTTACATTCACGCTATGATTCGTCACACAAATTCCACAAAGGCTGACCGCCGATCTCACCGTCAGGACATGTTCGTACTGTGACGTCCCGTAAAAGGTAGTTACTAATAAATAAAATTAGTAACTTCTCTTTGAACACAAATAAAGAAACACCGCAAAGGGCGGATACTAAACTGGACACAAAAGTAGGGAAGCTTAGATTTTGTAGCACTTTGCTACTCCATTTAACCTTTTCCGTGGTTTATTAAGCGTGTGATGAGGATGAATGTAACGCACAGATTGCTAATAGAAAAAAAATAGTTCACGTACTCAAGTAGGGATATTCTGAAGTAACGGGATCAACCAAAATTAAAAAAATACAAAAAAAATAGAAAAAATGCATGTATGAATGTAAATACTTGTATTGTACACAAGATAACAAAATAAACAAAAACTTAATATAACTAAAAGTACAATAGGCGGTCTTATCACTTAAAATCGCTTCCAGACAACCTTGGGATGGAAAATCACTCATGCAATACGCTCAGGATGGAAATCCTCATATACATACTCAGTTTGTAGATCTTAAAGGATACCCACGTTTTGCTTGTAGTTAGTATTATTAGGTATTTTCTAGACCTCTATGCTCCATCTTTGGCCATAATATCATTTAGCATCTAGATTTAAAAAAAAAGCACCAAATAAAAATTTCAACACAATACAAATAACATTTTGCTAAATAAATATTTGTGGAAAGAATGAATGACCAACAGACAGAAACGATATATAAAGACAAAACTGGTTTCATTTATGTCATCAAAGTTAATCTTATTATCAATCACAATATTTTATAGCCGGAATGATAAGGATATCATATTTTACGAGCAGCTACAAAGTTTTTAAAAAATATGGCCAACTGCCCTAAATGCCGTGCCGCTGATATAAATCTTCGACGCTTCGACACATTTTGACCACACGTCAAGGTTATGATCGGTATAAAATACCGGGTTTCAGACACCCTGTATTGTTCGTACCGCTTTCAATGGACAGACGTCTAACTTAAAAAAAAAACTTATAAATTTTGGTGCGAACAAAGGCGCCTATATTGACATCTACAGAATAATGTAACGAGGAATCGACATATCGAAATATATCGGCAAGAGATCGGAGTAAATCAATAAAAGATGGATCCAATGATTTAAATCATCTTCGATCGGACACAGATGATAGTAGTAGTAGGTACTAGCTGACTGAAAATAATGTTGCATTACGAGAAGAGTGTTATTCGTGAATGTTATTCGAAATAAGAGCAGAGGTAGGGAAAGAATGGTTGGATTGTGGTAGAGATGACATGGGTAGAAAGAAGTGAGTACTGAGATGATGGCTGATAGAGGAGATTGGAAGAAGAAAATATGTTTGCCGACCCCACGTAATGTCAGACAAGATAAAGAAGATGAGAACTAGATAGATAGATAGACAAACTCTTTAAGAAAAACACAGGAATTCATAAACATATAACGTACAATGGGCGGTCTTATCGCTAAAAGCGATCTCTTCCAGACAAGCTTTAGACAGGATAAAATGGAATCAAAAGACGGCTGTGTACGAGTAAACCTATTATAAAATAATTCATATAATATTTAGCTGACTGAAAATGACATTGAAAAGCACTATAGTTTATTTTTGCAATTTTTTTATTTCCATCAAGATGGAGTAATAACGGTCAGAGGAAGTTGCTAGTTGAGGCAGCGTATATGATGAGTTCTTATACTTTGTTCAGCATAGCTAAATGAAGGAGTATAAAAATCCAATCTGTATATTGTACCAGTCAGTACCCCAAGAAACGGTTCTAACGGAAGACCAGCGCTGGTTGTTGCAACCAGAATTATGCTGAGTTGGGACCTTTTTTGGTTATATGTATCGTGTTTTTGAAAATAAGCCAAAATCTATTCTATTATATTCTGTACCTGATTCTTCCAGGCTTGGTTGCAAGGAATCGGGCGTAAACTCACAAAAGACTTGTGATTTCGCTGAATAAATCTTATTATAATAATAATAATAATAATGCTGGACATTTTTCACACAGCATCATCTTGCCCCAAAGTAAGCAGAGCTTGTGTTATGGGAACTAAATGACTGATATACTACTTATATACTTTTTTTTTGTAAATACATACATATTATAAATAGAAAACACCCAGATCCCGAGACAAATATTTGCATATGCAAACATTTGCCCGATGCGGGAATCGAACCCGCAACCTTCTGCGTCTCAGGCGGAATAAATCTTTTTACTTTGACGGTGAAGTCAGTAGTAGATACGAGCTGATATCATCATTATAATTGGCATGTAAGCGTCCACAGCTAGACATATAATAAATAGTTTCCCTCAAATAGTTCTATGAAATAGTCTTAGCCACAGATCTTTATCCATACATCTATCAGGTAGGTACAATTGGCCGATTCGTGGTTGATTCAAGAAATGTTTTTCTGCTGTAGTAGTTTATTTTATGTATTTAATTAATTACTAAATAGTCCACGCATTAGGAAGTCTATAAATTGGATAACTTAGTAGGAGCGCGCCCATATTTCTACTAAATAAAAACACCCCCGGCCATTCCTGAAATCACATAGAATCATCTACATTTAGCGAATCGCTCAGTGTCCCTGTCAGGCTGAGCTCAACTCGGGGCTTGGGTGTTTTTTATGTATTATATGTAAGTTACAAAACAAACATTTAATTACTATAATTATATCAGTCATGTAGTTCTCATAACAGAAGCTGTGCCTACTTTGGAGCTAGATGATGATGTGTTAAAATGTCCAGCATTATATTATATTTATAACAAGGGTTAAATCGATAATACTGCCCTTTGTACTATTGATTTTAATTTAAAAAAATCTATAAGGTGTACAATACAGTATTTTCATTCATTCATATATTTCTATAGGCACCAAATTAGCGTACCAATCGGGACGTGGTTGGTCCGTGCCTTGCCGAGATTGTTTTTTTAGTATATTATAAAATAGTACTTGTAAGTATATTATTACATTATTATTATATTATTATTATTGTTATTGTGTACAAAAAATATCTAGGTATGTATACCTAGATATTTTTTGTACACAATGTAACATCTTTCCAACCGGTCAATAATAATTGTAAAGCTTAACTCGGAACGGGTGCTATGGACGTCGGCTTAGAGTAAGTACGCGTGCCTAACAAAAAATACAAAACATCTTCCGCTCAATTTCCCTTGAAACGTCAAATGTTTGCTTTTGGAAAGGATTTTAAAATGCAACATGTTTTTGTTGAATGGGATTATACGTATGTAAATCGACAGGCATGTGAGGTATGCCACACGTTGCCGAAACGCAAACTTGCAAGTCTACAAATAATGTTGGTATTAAAAACCTTTGCTTTGTAAGTTTCAATGGGATAACATTTAATTCTTATGACTATTTACAAGTATACGAAAAATACAGATGAAACAGCCTAGCTATCTAAAGACCGTTACGTTGTTAGGTCTGATCAATTTCAATTGATTCCAAATTTATAAATAACTAAATTATAAAATATGTATGCATCAGTGAATATATTTTACGTTTTAAACGATTTTTGGTTGTGTTTAGTTTAGAATTGATGAGGCTGTCATACCATTGTCTGGCAAAATATTTAATTGTCCGCGAAAAATAAATAAAAAAACTTTTACTTTCTAGAATGTAAAAGTAATTAATATATAAATAAGATTATCATATTGAGATTTTTATAACAGAAAACTTAGCCTTTACAACGTGAAATACGATTATAAACAATTACTACGATTAATTGGTAGAAACACAGATCATTTAAAGAACGTATTCCTAGGTACAGGCCCTAAAACAATAAATAAATTCAAAGTTTAAGGCCTTAATGCTTAAGTTATGATTTCCAAGCAATATGTATAGTTATACAGCACAATTATTGCGATACGTTTTTGTGAAAAAAAAAATGAAAAAAGATAGAATTTTATGAAATGAATACAAACACGTCAGCAAAGTTATTCCAATAGACTAGTGAAAATAAACGAATGAAACAAATGAAACCCTGAAACAAAAGACTAATGAGGTAATTCTTTTTTCAAATTAAATATTAAGGTATGTGGCCAGTTTGTACAAAGAACTTTACATATTACAGTCTTTTTTTTTCGATTGATGAATCGAAATAAATATATGATTATAGATAAAGATCTTAAAACAGTAAAGAAATGCAAAATAAAAGTCCGTATTGCTAGACATGTTTTCCAAGCAATATTCCTACACGTCTCTGCATATTTTCCTGAGTGACAAAAACGCAAAAGTTCACGTTTACCCCACATCGGTGCTCGCACAATTCCGTGATACAATGGAAACTATTAGATTGCTTCATTATGCAAGTCTTCTGATTCACTGTATATCATTTCGTGCGTTATATCAGCTCAGTTGTATCCCAATTTAATCATCTTGAAGATTGGACCACCGGCAAGCATTACGAACTGTTCCTGAGCGATCCGCGATTGAACTTCAAGACATTTGCGTTTGGTTTAGAGGGTGATTTAATTTATTCTTATCGATAGAATCAACTGATTTGTACACGTTTTAAGGGAAAGTGAACAAAGGTTTTTGTGTTTTAGTGAGTTGCGATGTGTTTGCGATTGCATGCTTTTTGCATTGAAATAAGACACGTGAAGAGGAAGTTAGTTTAGTTAGGATTGCACGATACGTTTATCGTCAGATCAATCGCAAAATAAATTATCGTGAGATCCTGGTGTAATTATGTAAATAAATTTTAAAGTGGTTTTATAGTAGTTTGTTTGTACCAAATAATAATAATGGCTGATATAATTGTAATAATTAACCAAGTAGTTCTTGTTGAACATTTATTAATTAAAAATCTAACTAATTAAAATCGTATTTGTTTTGTAATCTTATTCGATAGAATATCTGATTAAGTAAGGTTCAAAATAACAACATCACTATAAGGTTTATTAAGTGTATTCGCATAATAACATGTAGCTGTAAATTTAACCACGAATGAATAAAATAATAAATAAAAACTTTTTTGTTTTGTGTATTATATTTTTGTCGATGGAATTGGACAAGGCGCCGAAAATGTGAATGAAAAATCCAGTTACTTCTTATTTTACATGCTGGAAACTGTAAACAGCAAAACTGTCAACTAAAATTATTATTTTGAACGAATATTTTTCATGCAACCTCTATTTTAGAATCAGCCTGTATAAAAGTGCATCATTCACCGAAACGCTTGCAATATCTGAACGTATGTATATCGTATTATTTATTTGAAACTCGCAGAATGTTCGATTCTAATGCCTTTGCAGCATTTCAATTTGCCTGGTGTCTTATTTTCTATGCGGTGGTCCCGAATCGAATGTCTGATGGGCATGCAGAAGGAAGATATACATCGGGACGCGAAAAATAGCATGGCTGTATAATTTACTTGTTGGACCATTCCAATAAGGATTGGTTGTTTAGGATTAATTAAGGTCTTTCAACAGTGAAAGTTTTACGAGTAGAAATAAATATATACTACAATTAATTGACTAAACTGAGATCTGAAAAGAGAGGAAGAATATTATTTTAGTGTAAATTTATATTATGAATATTATCATAAAGATTAAGATGATCTGAAAGACATCACTTTCAACGATGAGCCCGATAATCGTACAATTAAATTTATGCCTTAGTTTTACTACTATGTGTGATATTATTCCGATGTTCTTTAAAAAGTTAATTCATTCGTTAATTTATTTATCATCATCACCAGCCTGTAGAAGTTCACTGCTAGGCATAAGCCTAGCCTAAAGCGTCCAACGTAAATGTACATGACTGTAAATTTTATTAGTAGTTTGTCTGTTTTTGTTTAGTCTATGTGACCTATTTTTTATTGTATTTAAAACTTTTGAGTAATGAGGACAAAAATATTTCTTTCCTCATGGAACAATCTTGATCCACCTCCATCCATCGACTTCACGACCACCATTGACATAACTTTATTTTTCAAATCAGTAACAAGTTATTATAGTTCGCGTCCCGTAGTTGCAGTCCCGGTGTACTCCCATTAAATACGTTCGTTATTGATACGCAATTTTAATTTTATGCGAATCATTTTGATTATCGAAATTGAGACATTATCGTGATTGAGACAGTGATATAAATTGTTTACTGTCTAAAACTCTCTCTGTAATTTTCTGTATAAATTCAGATAAATTATGTATATAATATAATTATGATTTTTTAATGTTATTTTCTTGCTAAAAAATTAAATTAATCTGGCAATATTGCCAAATTTGCTTTATGTCAACGGTAGGTATACCCGTCTAAGTTTTTAAGGGAAAATCTTGTAGCTATTGATCCTTAAATTCAAGGAATTATTTTTGAAGTAAGAATACACTTAATGAATCGGACAGACCTTTTCTTACATACCGTAATAATAATAATAATTGGTAATAGTAAAATACTTTATTGAGGACTTAACGTAAAATTTTATGTACTTTTACGTTCCATTGCATGTTATGTTTTAGGTCATGCAATTGGCGGTCTTATCAGCGATTTCTTCCAGACTCACCGACAAGTAAACACTCGCCATCCTTGAAAAGAACCACTGAACTGAGAGCTTCAAAGCAGCACATCGCCGTAAAGTACCACGTTAAAGTGTAACAGTATACCGAGTAAGACTTAAAACTAAAAAAAATCGCCTAAAAGGCGTAACAATGGGGCGTCGATTCCACGAAAGCAGAATCGCCGACACGTCTGTTGCCACGTCTCAAGTTAAATTTAGCGTTAGTGATCCCATCTACTGCATTGTGAGAGTAAAAGCTATTGACACCGAAGAGATTTGTAACGGATACTTTGAATGCGACGCTGGGTAACGTGAAAAGTTTTCAAAATTCACTTAGATTCTTTGATTTCAAGCTGTACGGCCGGTATTTATAAATAATAATAATAAACACCCAAACAGACACAGATTTAGTCCTGACCCCACACTAGGATTCCCTGTGTGTATCAGGAACGAGAATACCGTGGTAACACAACACCTAGACCCGGAACATACAAAAATTACAAGCAAAACATACACACGTGCTCAAAACGGTGAAGGAAAACATCGTGAGGAAACCGGATGCCCTAGAACCAAAAATTCGAAGGCATGTGCCAACATATAGTTTTCCAATAAGCGGTGATGGTCTTGCAACCTGTCACATGGAATGTTAACTTGCAAAACGCGGGCATGTACCAACAAATGTAATGTTTAGACGTACCTCTGACTACCCCCTACTTGGTATCTTCAAAGATCTACTCACTGAGTATGTATCTATGGGGAAGACAGTCGTGAGCGTGTTTGTTTTGTAAAGTTTCATTGACGGAGGATTTTTTTGATGTCAAAAGTATCGTTGATTGGATGACTAGTAATACGACAACATGATTCTATTTACCAGGCTTGATATTGGCAAAAATACTTTGACCGTTCATTAGAAGATTCATATATAAAATTTAGTTTGCGGTGTTTTTTTGTATACAAACTTCAACTTTATACTGCACCTTCTATTGAATCAAATGCTTCTCAGCAGGCCTAGGACCACGAATGTTATCACTGGGGAGAAAACATTAGCTTTTGAATACAAAATTATCATTATTAGAAAATATTGGGTTCTTTTATTTATTATTATCTATAATTTATTAAAAGACAATACCCACACTTCAAGGAAATCACAAGATTCTCATAAAATATCGCAGTTTTTTTGCATGAATTATATTTGGCAGGAATTGATAGAAAGCTTTAATTCCTGGCAGTGACCGGGATACTTTTGTTAGAACCCTGCGATCTAAACAAATACCTCACGCTTACTTTTCCTATCACGCTAACGGAAATTTGTCAAGGTAAAACTTGGCAGCTGTCACGTGACATTTCCACAGCTATTGTCATTTCCATACAATTCAATCTTTCCGCAGGCGTTAACGCCAACAGAAAGTGGTATTTGTAAAAAAATCCTCCTTTCACTTGAAAAAAACAAACAAAACTAAAAGGAACATACCCTTCAAATATCAGGAATCTACGGCCTACAGTTTATGTTGTGTGTTGATTTCCAGTCAGTCAGTAAGTAATGCAACAATTTGATATTGTCATGTGAATAAATTTAGCGAATTTCGTTTCTCCCTTTCTGCATTTCTGTAGTCGGAACAGTAAATAAAAATAAAGAACCATTACAACTAAGTATTAACATCTTAATTTTATCGCTGTTTTTCTTCACCTGTCGTTTTCACATTCTTAAGTCTGGACAGTGTTACTAGCACCAGTTTTTAACATTGTTCATGACAGCAGATGTCAAAAAGGTATTGACACGTGCGCATACGCATTTTTTCCCGCCAAAATTGCAAGTCAATGTTTACAAGTGAGTATTCATGATCAGAAACTGTGACAGCGGAAACACCGTTATTACTACGGCCACGAAATTTTTTTTTTTTTTTTTTGAGTTTTCGCAAAACGCACATTTGACACATTTTCCGCGTTGGCACAGTTAGCATTCCATGTGACAGGTTGCAGGCGTCTTGCCGCATAGATATATATTATACAAAAATACGTTATTGTATGTCCGTACAATAGATGAATATTAGAATATAAATTGACAAAAAAATACCATTATAAAAAAAGTACAATATTTACTAATACTAATTAATGGCAAACTTTTTCGAATTTTAATAATATCATCATTTTTATCAGCCAAGAAATATCAAGATAGCGTCATTTTTTTTAAGCAAAAATGGTTCGTACCTTTGTCTACAAAAATGTTGCGCTTAAATTTGACCAAATTCGGTACAAGAAAATAAGATTTCGGTAAGAGTTTTCTCGATGGTTTTTCGCTCCGAGCGAATTTGTCGTGGCCATCGCCCTACGGCTGATTAATATGGATTTTTTTTACACGTCTTTACACGGGCCGTTAAAAATGTTGTAATCTGTTATTTCTGATTGTCCCAAGATTTTCAATGAGCAATATCGTAGCTGTTTACATTTTATGATGGACAGGC
The DNA here is from genome assembly GCA_961405105.1 of Perizoma affinitatum. Taxonomy (NCBI): domain Eukaryota; kingdom Metazoa; phylum Arthropoda; class Insecta; order Lepidoptera; family Geometridae; genus Perizoma; species Perizoma affinitatum. Next base: position 12,533,725 of record OY560194.1, on the reverse strand, counting down.
ATGTGACCGGGATGTGCAATGGTATGAGTACTGAGATTCTTTCACTCGTCAACCAGGAACAAATACCTTGATGGGTGCAAAAAGATAAGACTTGCCCGGGAAATCTTTGAATGAAATTGCTTTGTAATATGGGGACTTGGAAAAGTAGAGGCGGCTATGTTTGATGTAAAGAAAATTGTTTTCTAGATTCTTGATAGGTGGAACTGCGTTTCAAAATAAAACCGTCCAAGTTTTATCACATTCCTGATTCATTGGATAAATAGGGCCTATTGCTAATGCGAAGTTCTTAACTCGTTTTTAACTTCTTAGCTAAAGATTTTAAAGACGACCGCTAGGTAATGTTAATTTACTAGGAACCCTTATAATAAAAGACCTAGGTCCGATTAGCGAGGCGCTGACTGAGACGTAAAAGATGCTGGTTCAATTCTCGTTGTGGGACAAATTGCGTGTTCTGTAGATATTTGTTCTGGATTTGAGTGATTTTGAATCCTAGTGTGGGGTCAGGACTATATAATTATGTGATTGTAGGTTGTTTATTTATTAATAGGCCCTGAAAAGTGTCCATTACTTCAACCTGTGAGGTTATTGTGATAGTCGAAAATCTTGAATTTCCTGTGATAACTGTCAATGTTAAATTTGGACACTAATAGACTCGGTATGAACTCATAATGAAGACAAACCTCCAAATATTATGTAAATTTGATAACATTTCAAGGCAATAGAAAGTCACTGGCATTTTACTTTTCACAATACCAAACTGTAGTCTCTGAAAAAGTGTATTTATTTAAATATTGTTTTTTATGAATTATACGAGGAAGTCTTAAATAAACTTTGGGCTGAGCTGGTTTGTAAACATTTAACAAATAACCAGTTAGATTCGAACTTGAAACTACTGTAATGCCATTTCTATCTCCATCCTATACCACTTGATATCAATTCATAAAATCTGAAATCATATTACGTCATAAAAATGACGAATAGGTATGTAAGTGCATGTTACGCGACTGCACCGCAAAAAGCAGTATTACATCGTGACCAACACAGCAAACAAGTAGAGAACCAGTAAGTTAGTTCATTCATTATTGAATGCAGACATTTTTGCCTAAATAATCAAATAGTGTTTTATATATCTGAGATGAGAATAATAATCGATATTCTTGAGGAACTTTAATATTTTTTTTTTTTTTAAATTATTTTTTTTATTTAAAATTATAAATATTTTGGACCATATTTATATCGTTATACTCTTACTTTAATTGGCCGAAGGGCCAACGTGATTATTATTATTAAGGTACCTACTTGCTCTCAAGCTCTGCTTACTTTGGGGCTAAATGATACTACGTGAAAATGTCCCACTTTATATTTGTTTATAATTGTTGTTCAACAGACAGAAATCGCTACATAAAGCCAAACTATTTATTAATAAATAGATTTATTAATTTTAATACATGATAATATTTTTTTAGGCCTTCATTAGTTAATTTTATTAGGCCTTCAAAAAATATATTCCACCCAGAAAACGAATTTCACATACGAATGCAATTGGAAACTGTATTAGACAAAATCGTGAGTCGTGACCAGAAGCCGATTCTGAGAAGCTTAGCTACTGGTTCTGACACTATTGTGTTGACCGAGATCGTGTCGCAGCATCAAGCAGTATTCTCACGCATTTCATTCATAATACCAGCTCGTGGTGCTAACCGGATGTCCCTCATGAATGCAGGATTGGATGGAGTGGTATGTGGGAATGGTACCGTATACATCATCCATTTTTACTCAACAACGTATGAAATAACAAAATATTAAACAAGCTGGTCATTGTCTAGAAATTAATAAAAATAGCCAAATTATTAGGTACCAAGTTTATATTGTATATCAAAGTTTGGATGTTAAGCCTTTATATTTGTTATATATTTTCTATATTTTCATATTCTTAATTTATATATTGTTTTGGATATTTTGTGACTTTCTACAGAATTATTTGTTATTTATTATCATCTTAAAATAAAATAATATTAAATAGAGGTTCTATGATAGAAAACTATACCAATTAAGTAACTGTAATTGGATTTATTAAGTATTTGTCTGTTACGCATGGGTTTTTTTATGAAATCTGATTCTGAAGATAGCATAACAAATAGCATAACCTCTGTGGTGCAGTGGGCGAAGTCCCGCCCGAGACGCAGGAGGTTGCGGGTTCGATTCCCACCGCGGGACAAATGTTTGTATCTGCGAATATTTGTCTGGGTGTTTTCTATGTATGTTGTGTATGTATTTACAAAAAAATATATATAAGTAGTATATCAGTCATGTAGTTCCCATAACACAAGCTCTGCTTACTTTGGGGCAAGATGATGCGGTGTGATAAATGACCAGCAAAATTAAAAAAAAAAAAAAAAGTATTTCGTTTAAAAAAAAAACTCATTTTTTTTAAATGAAAGTATCACTATTTAACTTTGTTTTTCGTTGATCTGCGTTTCGTAGCTTATATAAATTGCCACCACCATAGTTTCCATTCTGTGATATCCTGTAATGCTCCGAAAATGTTAACATCAATCAAAAAAAAAAATGGACTCCTAATTAGTCTCATACTAATATGAGTAATCAACACGATCGTGTATTCGATACACTATCTAAAACAAGCTTTCTTTAGATAAAACTTAAATTTGAGATTATAAAGTAATAATGTTAGTTATAAAAAGTTGGTTTTATTGTGCCATCAATCTTGTAAGTACTACATATGCCTCAATTTCCAGACAGCACTGTACCATGGTCTGGAACAAAATTCACAACAAATCTTTTAAAAACTATGGTACACTTTAAATTTAAAGAAACATTTAAATTGAAAGGTCGGTTACGCTCTTTGGTTGCAGCGCAATTGTTATTTATAACTTGTAAAAACCTGTCACTCTTTTTTATAACAGTATTTAAGTATTTATTCAACGATGTAATGTCACCAGCTTAATGGGTACCCTGACTTAAACTCTTAAATAATATGTAGATTGTTTGTTAATTTTTTTTTCTGTATGTCATTTATTTTTATTTTTCTGCCTAACTCTTTTTTTTTAATATAATTAGGTACCTAAGAGAGAAACAAAGAACAAACTATTAAAATTCTCTCTGTTTAAGTAACTAATGACGACTTTGATGGCGGAATATAAAGTATTTTACGGGTCAGTGACAGTAAATTTGTAATTTTTAGGTATTTGTAAATTTTGTATATCAGCAGAATTTTAATGAAATACAAGCAACCTCTCTTATATAATGCACCTTAAATTCTGACATAATAAAAGATTTGTATATGTAGAATGATGAATTTTACATAATATTACGCCGTTCCAGTTCCAGATGTTGTAGGCGCAATCGGCCAGGATAACATTTGAGCTATACTTTTTTAAATTAGCATAAATAAAAATAATAAAATGTGGTCAAGGACCACGGTACTTCTTTATGTAGAGGCTTTGAAGTCTCAAAAATCGTGTGTGTTCTATTATAACATAATTTTAAAACGTGAGTTTCATAGACTAAATTGAATATAAAGTTTCTGGGCGACAGTAAAAAGTTAATAAAAGCATAATGAGAAGGTCACTTCATAAACATAAATTTAAAATGACTTAAAATTATCACTAAACTAGCATTAACGATGACTTGTGCTTCCCATAGATATCTGTTACATACACTTATTTAAAAAGTGAGTTTAAAAAGTGTCTACTCTCAGTACAAGATCAAAATTAATATCATTCCTAAGTTATTTTTTGTTTCTTACAAACTAACATCTAGTTTTCATACAAACAAGTTTTATCTTATTTATTTTTTTGAATACAGTATAACTTAATTACAGGTTTTTTTAAACCTAAAGCGATGTTATATGTAAGTAGGTATATAATATAAGTTAAATATACTAATCTATTTTTTTTTTAACCACCTTTGCTATTTGTAGGAGTTTCGGATTATATTTTTCTACAAATACACTAAAACCCCACTCTTCATTACACAAAGGTTAGCTGGAAGAAAATGCATATTAGTATTAAGTTTGTCTGTTTACTTGTTTTATCCTATGCAATAAAGCTTTTTCTATATTTCTAACAACATAATTAATTTATCTTTACTGTACAAAAACAAAATTTAGATCGTGAGAAACCGGCATGCCTTAGATCCAACAATTATAAGGCATGCATTATCGGTTTGTGATCCAATAATTATAATGTTTCTAGATGTGCTTTTCATAACTCTCAACCGTTATCAACGGAATATATATTTGAGTATTTTAAGTATTTCTATCGTAGAGATTAAAGTCGTCCGCGTGTTTGTTTTTACGGGCGTAAAGAGTCTTGAAATAGCAAAGAAAAGTGTGTTTAAAAAAATACAGTGACGTGTATATCTCCGTTGCTTTCTCACGCACTAAATCTTATTTATATATTCATTACTCAATAAATATTTTGACTAAATCACAATTCTATTCCTCGCTTATCGACCCCGCCTGTAATTTGTTCTATAACAATAATGTTATTTTAATCTTGTCCTGTCGTCCCAACGCAGTATCTTATCTAAGATTTTTGGGATGTCATATTTTTTTTTTGTGCTTTTACCATGCTGTATGAGAAAGACGAACTTACCTGTAGGCACGTAGTATTTTATCTTAGTAAACTTAAATAATGTATACCAAAGTTGAATATGGAGATGAGCAGCGATGGGCTTGCAAAAATGCGGACATGTATTGTGCTAAACATAATGGTTGGATGTGCCTCTGACTACCCCTTTATTGGTGTCCTCAAAGATCTACACACTTGTATGTATCTGAGGATGTATTTCATGAGGACTACAGTCGTGAGCGTGCTTGTTTATATTTTTGTTCTGTAGAGGTTTTAAGTCAAACTTCTATTAAAATCAAACAAGTTAATATATCCTAATAATGCTGGACATTTTCACATTTCATCATCTAGCCCCAAATAAGCAGAGCTTGTGTTATGGGAACATGACTGATACACTACTTACACACATTTTTTTGTAAATACATACGTATTATACGTAGAAAACTCCCAGACCCAAGTAAAGACCCAAGATTTGAATCATACAACATTTGTCCTTGGCGGGAATCGAACCCGAAACCTTCTACATCTCTAGTGGACCTTCACCCATTGCGCCACTGAGGTCATCAACAAAAAATTAACAAGACAATTATAAATACTTTTTAAAACTTCTTTCCTTTTTGTGTCCTGTGGCGTTCATCTAAGAACCATCCTAGATGTCACACAAAACGATTTCAAAAACCACATTAAAAGCCGTTTCTCCGTATTCAAATTATTTTTTTTGTCGGATATTACAATCATTTTATTTAATAGATATTGAAAACTATTTTTCAGTATATTCTGCGAGGAGAGCAAGAGGTAATGATAGAGACATTCTGCGACGAGAGATGATCGAACAATAAAATCATTTTGATTTCACTGGTCTCCAAATAGGAGAGGCACAAATCTCTGCAACTGTACAGAAAATAAAAATAAATGTTTGTATAGAAAGGAGAAATGGTAACAATCAAAAAACAAACGACCATTTACCCCAAACACATATAACAGCTCCATACGGACGGAACAGCATTACGGATAAAAAAAGTAAGAAGAATGAACTTGACTTTAAAATTGCCCCTATTTAAACAAAACATAAAAATGTCAGGCCCTTCTCTCAAAATATTCAAATTGAAAGTGAAATGTCGTTGACATCGATGTTTGTTTTCATGTGAAAGGGTTCCACATACCTATAGGAAACTTTACACTCTTTTTCCGGGAGTAGGGTAAATTTTGACTGTGTCAACGGGTCGAAAGTCAGTATTGACATCCGTACAAACATTAGTTTATTTTGTTTTAACATTTTTTTGGATGCTACTGGAATTTGGGTGGAGTTTAAAGCGATGGGCTACATGTCACATGGAATACTAACTACTTGCAAAACGTGGGCATATGCCAAATATAATGCTTGGACGATCTACTCAGTGAGTATTTATCTATCTAAGGATATCCATTATGGAGAATACAGTCATGGACGTGTTAGTTTTTTTAGTTACCTATTCTTATTTAATAAATAAAATCCTCGTATTCTCAGACATACCTCCAAATATTTCGCCATGAAGTTCCTTCCAGAACTTCCTGGTATTTTTAGTGGGACTTTTTGATGATCTTTATAGAATGAGTTCGAGGTGGAATGGAGTATTTACGTCATCATATTTAATTAGTAGATACTCGAGTTATTAATCTAAGTTAAAATATTTTTTGTTTGGTTCTTTTCGGTGGAGGGCGCTAATATTCGCGACACCGTATTTTTAAAATTCTGCAGATATTACCGTTCTTTCAAGTTTTTGTACTTTGTTCTCGACCCAAATTAATATATTTAGATTTGATTTTGATTAGTTCGAGGAAATGTACAAAACCAAGCCTGCAGAATTTGTTGGCTGTTGTCAAATGTCATAAACGTAAATTTTGAGGAATGCTCTCGGTAAATCATAAGATACTTTGAAATAACAGCCAAAAAATGCCAAAACACAAAAGTTAGGTTAGAGTCGAGTCGAAGTAATCTCTTATACGGGAGTGAGAAGCTTTGCTAATCATCGTTTCAAAAAAACACAACAAAGCTGAAACTGTTAATTCACGTGCGTCTTTTTTTATATCAACAAGTATACAACTCACCTGTTGGTAAGCGGTTACCGTAGCCTATGGGCGCTTGTGACATCAGGCAACAAACGCGCGTAGCCCACGCTCCAAAAATTTTAAAAATTCTGTTTAAAGAACCTTACTTGGAAACACCTTAGCAGTAAGATCATTCCATAACCTGAGTGTTTGTCTCCGAAGTCTAGTCAAAAACACTATTCATTCAAAAAGAAGACTATCAAAGTCTGTAAAGTTCAAAGTGACCTAATTGACCTTCAAAACTCCATTCACCATGAACTATTCACCGACTAGACTCCAAATCCGAGCACAAAAGTCTCATGTCATTGCGCAATCTTATAATAAGGCCTATTCAAAGCACCCTCTATTTTTTCAATGCCAAGGGACATGCAATTCTGGACAAAAAACGGCAAAATCAATAATAGACGTGCACGTGTTGCCAGAGGATTATGGATTGTGTTTTCGAAGATTTTCTCAGAGCGTCGTGAGTCCATGCGAAGGAAGGCAGGTATAATGGGGAACAAAGTTTTATAGAGTAGCCTGTATAAAATTATTTCGAAAACTGGGTTTTTTATTTCTTAAAACTGGCAATATTTAGTAACTAATTTCACTGGAAACTAACTTAAAATATGTTCTGGAAATACCTACACTCACCACTGCTTTCCCCATTATAAACATAGAGACTTCAGATCTAGTCAGAGGCACGTCCAAACATAGTATTCTGCACATTTCCACGTTTCGTTAGTAGTGGTTTTTCGACGTGACAGGATAACTTAACGTCGTTAATGAAATCAATGAAGGCATGTGGTGCTTTCGATTTTTTGGGTCTAGGTCCTGTTGGTTTTCTTACAATCTTGTACTTGATTGTTTTGAGTACGTGTTATTGTGTACATAATTTTATCGACAAGAAAAATTCATTGGTGCATGACTGGGTTCAAACCCATGATCTCCAGATCGGAAGCCGGCGTACCTACGAACAAGACACCGGAAATAATATATATCGAATGGAAAACCGCAAACAGCGTATGTAATAATTATGTGTGGTGGCAACTCTACGCATTTCACTATTCTTTTCCTTGATTCTGTACAATAAAATTGTATACAATTATAACGGCCAAATTGTAACTGTCTTCTAACAAAACTCAGACGTTGCGTTTCGCTCAAGAAAAAAATTACAAAGGCAGGTAATTTTATCGAAATTCGGTGTCTTTTACTACAAAAACTGAAATGCTCTTCACAAAGATATTTTTTAATAAATAGGTCAACGGAGTTTTAGCTTAAATATGTGTTATTAACCTTTCGGCGGAAGGTACTTGAGGAATATTTATTGTTTTTTAATAAATAGAATGAACCATCCATAAAGTGTGATTCGTCGGATTCAGAGCAAAAATGACAGTGATAAAATCTACTAATAGAAGTGAAACAAGCCAAATTATTATCCACGATCCCATCAAAGACTTTAAGCATGGTGATTGTAAAATCTATCAATTGGTGGAAATAATAGACTATAGTTTATAATATACTATAGACTAATATACTTTATTTTGCGAGAACGCTACGTACGAAACATAAATATCATAGCATAATCAATATAAATAATACTATTATTGATTTTTTTTTGCTTAGAGGTACTTTTTAGGTTCGAAAACATTATGTACATTATCTCATATTTAAATTACATAGTATTTTTTAAAGCTTCGTCTTAAAACTCCAAGATTACATTTATCGGGGAAGACAGCCAACGACTTACAAGAGTTTTAAGTCTATTATGTTTCAAGAGTTTTAAAAGAAAGAGTGAGAGTTTAAACTCTATTTTATTAACCTCTGCTCTTAAGCTGAGCAATGATGAATCGATTCGATGAGAGTACGTTAGAAATTTTTCAAAAATCATATTTAAATTTAAAAGGTTTCCATCCACTGTATTATTAAGCAAGCCGTGTTGGGCTAGTGGGCGGTATGATTCGGAGGTCGTTGGTTTTTAACCCGGTCATGTATTAATGGATTCTTCTTCTCTATAAATGTATATGTGAATTAACACGTGCTCAAAACTGTGAAGGAAAACATCGTGAGGAAACGCGCATGCCCTAGAACTACAATTTTGAAGGCATGCGTCATCAGTTAGTATTCTAATAATTGTATTTACATACTGAATATGTATCTAAGAGTATCCATCAAGGGTAAAAACAGTATTTTTTTTTTGTATTTTCAATTATATTTTATGAAAGGTTATGAAATTAATTCGAAACAGGAAGAAAATCAAAATGCGTGTTTATGAAATTAAGATTAAAGCAACACGGAGAGGTTTTTTCGATTGATTCCGCGGAAGGGTATACTTAGCTCAATATATGAGCTTTTAACAAGGGCCCTTAATTTTGGCCTTACTTTTGATACAGATTTTTTTTAGTTTTTGTTACAAGGTAATCGTTTTAAAGCAGTATTGTAAGGGCTAATAAGGCATGAGTGGAAATTATTAAGATAACAATTTAAAGTACCTACTTCAAAGTTTCATTAAAGTTATATTCGTTTCGGTAATTAGTATGGTTTGTTGAAGATCTGAAGAAGAAGAGAAAAAAACAATGACGTCGTTAAATTATACTATACAAATGAGTAAAAAAGAAAAAAAGCGATAATCACAATGTTAATACCAGAAATAAAGATAAACACGCTGTTGCCTCCATTAAGTTAGTATATCGTTTAAAGAACAAGGTGTACGCTTTTATAACAAATCCCTAGAGATATACAAAAATTAAGAATTAACAAATTTAAAAAGGTATACTTTAAAATATCTTATTATTTAGATGATAAACAATCGGGATTGAAAATGATCCAAATCGATTTAAATTTGGTAATATCGTTTTTTTTTACAAAAAATGTACAGTAAGAACGCGTATTGTACATCTATTTAAAAAAACGATTACACATATTAAAATATTTAATTAGCGGGGCAAGTAAGTATCTCTTAAATTAAGAATTTACTATCATTAATATCACTGCGGGAAAATTGTTTCCAATTCCTGCAAATATTTGTATAAGTCAAGACAAATAACTCACGCTTAGTTTTCTTTGCACGCCTTGGCATAAGTCACATGACATTTCCACATCTAATGTATTTTCAATACATTAAATATCTCCAATGCGTTAACGCCAACAGAAAGTGGTATTTGTCTAGACGGATGTCCCTGATACAAACGACACAGGGAATCCTAGTGTGGATTCAGGACTATATATATGTCTGTTGGGTATATTTTATATATTTTAAATTTTTTGTCATAAAAGGTTCCTTCCTTAAATTATTTTTTTTGCTTTCGTACTCCTAATGAGGCAAACAAGGATATGGCCCACCTGCTGGTAAGCGGTAATCGTAGTCTACGGACGCTTGTAATGCTAGATATAACACTCACGCATTACCTCCCTTAGACATCAAGATCTGATATCACATGTACCTGTAATTCCACCGGCAACCTCTCAAACCGGAAGATAGCAATAAGAGCATTACTGATGGCGGCAGAAACCAAGTAGAATGTCGGTAATAAAATGCGATCCTAAACTATAATAATAATAATCCTACTATATAAACGCGAAAGTTTGTGAGGATGGATGTTTATTACTCTTTCACGCAAAAACTACTGAACGGATTTTGATGAAACTTTACAGTAATATAGCATAAACATCAGAATAACACATAGGCTACTTTTTATCCGGATACCACGAGGGCGAAGCAGTTGGCAGAAGCTAGTAAATAGAAAATTTTATTCAAACTCGTGATTATATAAAACATAAGCGCACTTAATAAATAAATATGGTCAAGTTTAATTATTTTGCCTGACTAGGTAATCCTGTTTAAGTGTTTTAAAAATACTTACAAGTCTTTGTTCAAATAAAATAATCGTCAATCCACAGAAACGTAACCATCCCTGCATTAAATAAATTAGAGCAGTGAATGGCCAATTCAAAAAAATATCGATATCGACAATTTCAAGAATGTGAAGTTTGAATTCTTGCTCCAGAAAAAAATAATTCGTCCACGCAATATGAAGATAAAATTCAAGGAAAAAGAAAGAAACTATATGAAACCTGCTTCTCGCGTGTCGCATCGATGTCAGTGGTCGACGACGGACAATAATTGTGAATGAATTGTAATAAGGACCGATTTAATTGATGGCTTGCCGAACCTGAACAAAGGCCTCATTCACGTAAAAACCAGTTGCCAGTTTATTTATATAAATACATGTGTTTTTATTGCTTTTCCAAAATAAACATTAATTTTAATAATGATAGAATTGCATTTTCTTGTTAAAATATATACAGTGAAATCTCATAGGAGATTTCGCACTTGCTTCGGTCTACACAGTTATTTTTTAGGGTGATGAAGTAATAATACATTTGAACAGGTGTGAAGTGTGTATATTTTCTATTATTATTTTTAACTGAGCGTATGGCTGAAAGCCTAGCCAGCGAATGTAGGTGGACTCATGAATTTTCATCACTAGCCATACTGCCAACAGAAGTCTAGTGTAAGTTTTTTGATGAAAAAAATACTGTATTTTATGAATAAATTTCTTTATACCAACTACACGTTTACGCGTAACAAAACTTAAACTGGATACTGTGGCTGTATAGCCTGTTTTTCACGTAATATCGGCAACAGTGATGTGAAATTATCGATAACATCTCCGCTCCCTAATAAAATTCCTCAATAACAGTCAAAACGAGTTTTCGGTGCCATAAAATTTGGAAGCAATAAGTAATTAAATTGTTTGGTAGGTGCATTTATTCATCCATGAATTAATTTGATAATAAATCAGCATTGTTACTCAAATTGATACACTCAAAAAATTATCATCAATAAAATTGTGTATGAGTTATTATTCAGATGAAATGTACCGATGCGATTAACTTTCAAGCAATAAATGAAGTAATAAGATAAATGAAGTAGTAAGATGATAAGTTTTTAAGTAGAACTATCGATAAGTTATTATGTTTCAGTGATTCCCAACACTATAGGTGATATGAGTGGTTCCATTCAATTCGATGAACTTTCAGACGTATGTATTTGTTTTGGCAAGTATTTAATCTCGAAATAAGTTTAGTGAACCTACCTATAAAGTCGCTTAAGCTAGTGTTGATTTATCCTATTGAGTTTTGATTAAAGGTTGCTTGCCATGGTCTGTGAAATTACAGGAAATTACATTAGATTTTTCACTAGTTATGTCACAGGGTCGGTAACGCGCGAATGATGGAGTGACCAGGAGTTCATTTTGTAAAAATAACTTGTTTCTCGTACACACTTTAGTCTTCTAAGAAAGTTAGGTTATTACAGCAATTGGCTTTCAATTCAGAATCATTAGACTAGTCACATTACTAAGAAATCTCAAATATATTCATCATTATACCCTTGACACGCAATCGGAAGCTGGTTCAATAAAGACAACCAGCATTGCATCATCAAGACAGTCATCGTCCGCGCCGGATGTTGTTAACCGAGCCTTGATTAGCCGAGACTCTTGAGCTGATGAACGCAGCGCAAGTTCAAACAATTAACTCTGTAGTGTCCGACTCCAATGAACGGTACAAATATAGAGTTGTAAGGCATAGAAGGACCGTGGTACTCTGTAGTGTCCGACTTCAATGAACGGTACAAATATAGATTTGTAAAGCATAGAATGACCGTGTACAAAAAAGTATCTATGTAAGATACTTTTTTGTACACCAAATAATATTAAAGCTAGCTAAGAAAGAAATGGGCGGTCTTATTATTAAATAACGACCTTTCGGACAACCTTTGGATAGACCGAACATTACGAAAGATTACAAAGGACATACTATGAATTATGTTAAACACAATATACCAACATATTAATAACTCTCTTTTTACAAATAGCATTTACCTAACAAAAAAAGAGTTAAGCAAAAATCAGGCAACAGTTAGCGAGAGGACAAGTAGTGCTCGTTGACCAAAAATTAAATATATCATAAATAAAGCAAATCATGGAATTAAAAATATCGTGGTTTTGTATCATTTTAGAATATTATTACGACTATACCACGTACTTTACTATTTTCCTGCTGACGTGTCGTGAGACGGGAACTGACCGTCTCACGACCGTCGATCGCGGACGGTGCTCATGAGGAAAGACCTCTAAACGGTCAACGAAACTTTAGCAGGAGAATAGTAAAGTACGTGGTATAGTCGTAATAATATTCTAAAATAATAAAGCAAATGTTTGGAAACCACTAACTTATACACAAAAGTGCAGGAAAATTTACTTTCTTTTTTTTACTATTTGTTGTTTGAGCATGCGCATTGTAAATTGTATACTCGAACATCTTGTCTCTACATAACGACAAAAGACGGTATATGATTGAATCATCGTCTTTAGGTCATTTTCAACCATTCCAATTCAATTGGTCAGGGGTCTGGCTGGTTCTCTTTTTGCTGATGCAATTACATATTTTTTAGTCCGATACAAAATAACATATACTCTTGCGGGCATGTTTAATCCAACATGCTCATTCTATGTCTTACAGTTTAATGGCTCCAGATATGATACTGTTCACAAACACCGTGACAAGACGGTTAACTAATTGATATTAATTCAAGACTTCACTTGCCGAGTCATAATCGTTTACATGAGCTGTTGAGATCGTTATAGTTTGACTTATATCGTCTTTAATTTCTTAAGAATGTCTGTCTGTTACGTTGATTTGGAATTATGACTTTTTTACTTGTATGCTCCTGATCAAGTATTAATATTATTAATATCTAAATTATCATTATCATCAACAGTCTAAATAAGCCCTAATTTTTTTTAATACCATCAATGTGGCAAGCATACGACCCACCTGTAAACAAGCGGTTATCTTAGCTTAAGGACGCTTGCAACACCAGAAAAACACAAATGCAAATCCTTTAAAAATTACTCTTTTTAAATATTATGTTACCAGAACCCTTCCTGTCCTTCCCCCTTCCTTCCTGAAACCCTTGAGATCATCGGTTCATTCATAAATCAAGTTATTTTGATTTAATTTGTCTTCCCACACTGCCTGGTCCGGTTTGTGGTCACCATTCGAGAATCTTCCTTTTCAGTGGTTCTCGAAAGTCTTTTTAGTAACGATACCTAACATCTAGGTTTTAAGAAACTAGATAGATATCTATATTCTGCTCTAGAATGAGGTAGGAATACCTACCTACCTACTTAAATTGCGGAAGCTATATGACATGCGTATTGTTACGTCAACTAACTATTCCTTAGAATCTTCACAGTAATTCTACTGGAAGGGCAGAGTCAAAGGCATTAACTAGTTTATGGAATATAATTATCATAGTTGATGTTCCACAACAAAGCTGTTTAACCTAACATTTACACACATCCTATGTCCTGAGGCTATTTATAGCGAATTCAATTGTTTAACCTAACATTTACACAGTCACATCCTATGTCCTGAGGCTATTTATAGCGAATTCAATTGCTTCGGAATTCTTCGAAGATGTGACAGATGTCTCTTCTATTTTTAGCTTTCAAATAACCTCTGGATTAATGAATGGCGACGAAGGTAGTAAAGATAAGGCGTCTAGATACAATGAAAGAATCAGAATGGACTTTATACTGTATAATAATGGAATGCGATGTCTATATAGTCTAATAATGCAATGCGATGGATCCGTTTAAAATTGTTTGTCAATAATTTATATTAATCTTGCTTTTAGCAATAGGAATAGATAATCCAGTAACAATAGATTGATATAAAATGCTTTATTGCAAGATAAAACAAGTACATTGGCGAACTTAATGCTAATAATCATTTTCTTCCAGCTAACCTTTGTGTAATGAAGAGTGGGCGGTAGTGCGTTTAAGGGAATACCAGAATAAGAGAAAATTGTATTAAATTAAATAACTAGCTACTTAAAATAGAAGTAAAGTACATACATAAATGAAAAATAATTTATACTTAAATACATACATCCAAATATATATATAGATACTTAAAAATATATTATAAATGCTCAGTTTTGTTGACTGTTTTGTAGAGAGATGAAATGTCAACAATAATGTGTTCGTGTATGTATGGTAAATGTGGAACTCGATAAAATTCGCTAGTATATATTTATTTGATTCGACATAAATTCATGAAAATTGGTGCCCAATGTTTCGAATTCAATCTGCACAAAAAATTTGGTAGATCAAGGTAGACGTTCTGGTAAGTATATACCTCCATGCCCTGTAGATATTTATGTCCCAGCTCAATTGCGATCCGAAATTCTTTCAACCACTCAGTAAAGAGTCCCTTTGTTGTAATCACGTCTTGTTACTTTTGTAGTGAAAGAGCTTTTGTTGTAATTACGTTTGTTGGTTTAAGTGGGCAAACATTAGACCTTGTTATCTGATTTTTGTATACCTTTGGGCTGCCGCAGCTCAGAGAGAACGGTTGGCACATTTTCATAAACGTTATGTAAATAAAATGTGTTAGTTGCTAGGAATGTTGCGGGACAAATGTTTGTATGATCTACAAATATTTGTCTCGGGTGTTTTCTTGTATAGTATGTATGTATTTACAAAGAAAATGTATATAAATAGTATATAAGTCATTTAGTACCCATAACACAAGCTTTGGTTACTTTGGGGCTAGATGATGCTGTGATAAATGTCCAGCATTATTATTATTTTAATGTTTTGCGGAAAAAGTATTTAAATGAATTATCTAATATTAACATCAGCACTATGTAGACAAAATGTTAGCTCCTAGCAAATATTCCTTCACTCAGGGCGTCTTATTTTTCCCTCCAGAAATTCCTTATATTTGGTATTTTTTTTGAAATTTTCGAGGATCCTCACAAAACGTATTGGAATGCAGTATTTACGTGTTTTTCAAGTCATAGAATACTTATCGTTTTTATTTCGTAAAAGTACATAACCGAGCTTTGCCCCCCACACTAGGTCACAATTCACCACTTTGAGCAAAAAAACAAATACGCTCACGACTGTCTTCCCCATGGTAGACATCTTCAGATACATACTCAGTGAGTAGATCTTTGACGATACCAAGTAGGGGGTAGTCAGAGGCACGTCCAAACATTACATTTGGTAAATGCCCGTGTTTTTGCAAGTAGCATTCCAGGTGACAGGTTGTAAGCACATCGCCGCTCATTGGAACACTAACTGTTGGCACATGAATTTTTTGGTTCATGTCATGCCCGTTTCCTAACGATGTTTTTCTTCACCGTTTTGAGCACGTGTTAATGAGCACATACATTTTTCGAGTGAAAAATCCATTTGTGCACGACCGGGTTCGAACCCACGACCTGCGGATTAGAAGTCGGGGTATCGCCCACTAAGCCAACAAGCCAAATATTAAAAAAAAATTACAATTACAAGGGTTCAAACACATCTACACACAACACGGATCTTTCCGATCCGATGGTCATATTAGAACTCATAGGATTATTACTAATAAAATTATGTAAGGGTAATGAGTATTGAGAGTATTTTCGTGTCCGAGTGAGCATGCTGTTTTACAAGGCTGTGGCTAGATTGCCCTGGGCTTTCGCTGTCAAACTAACTCCATCTTACTCTGTTGATGGTATTCCGAAAGTGTATTTGCGTAACATAACAATTCTTTCAGATACAATGTTATCTTTGAATTATTGAAACTTATTGCACTCTCTTTGATATGAATCCTGATTTACCTTGAAATAAAAAAACGTGGGTACATTTTAAGAAAATTTAAGAAGAGTTTTAAAACGACATGTTGCTTTTGTGTGAGTGTATAATTTGGTAATACAATTTTAGTTTATATTATGACTAATATCATCTCAATTCTTCAGAAAATTAACATTGCTTTACAACGAGGTATTAAATAGAGATTTAGTAGTATAGAGATTTAAACTCCATTTTCTACTTATAGTCCCTATTAGATTTTTTTTTTTTATATTTTAATTCTGTTGCATAAATATTTTTTGTAACAATTTTGAAACAATTTCAATAATATATAAAGTTCATCATAATTATGTAAGTTATAGGCTACTTTTAATGTTACCCAAATATTATTCAGATTAAGCCTATAAAAAACCGAAGAAAAGTCACATTGAAAAACTAAAAGATTTACGACTCTGCCCCACATTAAAAATGGCTCAATGTTTGGTCTGTGTGCTTATCAGTCCCGAAATAGGTAAGTCACCTACTTACATTTCGGCTATGTTTGTAGAGTAGGGCAATAGAGGGTGAGATAGAGAGAGGGGAGTGGGAGGAAGGGGAGGCGAGACGGCTGATAATGGGGTCACGACCACTGTCAAGGGCAAGGCTGAATGTAGGGTGCGCCTCGTGTTAGGTAATTCCATTCAAAGCTTTCTGACGTCACATTGACGGGAAAACAACGCAGGTTTAATTTCAATAATAGACTTTATGCGAAATGTGCTGGATCATTTTTATATTCAATATTTTAGCATTTGTAATGTTAGTTTTGCAATAATGTAGACTTTATAGATATATAGAAAATTCTTCATTGCACAAAATATGAGTACATAGGCGAACTTAATGCTAAAAATCATTCTCTTCCAGATAACCATTGTGTATTGATTGAAAAAGATGTGTTGGTAGTACATAGAAAGGGTTAAAATAAAAATAATAATGTATGTAATGATTATGTAACGCAAATGTTTAAATACACCTAGATGATGATAGTAATATTTTCTTATATATATCATATATTTTCTTATATATGCAAGTGATATATATATATATATATATATATATATTATTTATTGTTAAAGTATTATTAATACTGCATACAAAGATTTTAAAAAAGTCGCTTGCCTAATCCTTGGCTTAAACCTGCTAAATAAAAAAAATAACATTCTGTATTTCTATGATAACAATTAAAAGGGTAAATCACAATATCAATTCCTTCTCAATAACATAGGTATACTACCTACCTTAATATTGAAAGAACTAGTGTGTTGAAAAGATTAAGTGTGACTAGTCTTTTCAGATGCGTGTCCCTCGTCTTTAAATTATAAGTTCTAGGATGCTGGTTTCGTCACGCTGTTTTCCTTTACCGTTTGAGACTATCTAGCACTACATATAATATATACATTTTTCGCAAACATATACAATATATATCAGTGCACAACGGGATTCAAACCCACTAACGACTATGACCTCTACACCATTAGTGCTCATAGTTTTTATAATACGAATATAAACGCGAAAGTTTGTGAGGATGGATGTTTGTTACTCTTTCACGCAAAAACTACCGAACGGATTATGATGAAACTTTACAGTAATATAGCTTCATCCGGGTACAACTCGGACGAAGCCGTGGGCAGAGGCTAGTTAAGAATAATATAGGTAGATATCCCATTTATAACTAAGCGTAGGAAGTATGAAAAAGCGAATGAAAAAGTCAAATCATCTTGACAATATCCAGGTCTTCACTCAACAAATTCTATCAAATAAACACTTATAATCCCTTATTGCCGGTAGTTGCTGTAATTTGTACTGCTCGATCACACGCGTAGTACAAGCACGGTATAATAAAATGGTGCACGGTATATAAACACGGTGCACGGCATAATAGCACGTAGTCTAAGCACTTTCCGCCTTTGAATCGATGCTTCTTTACTGATTACTTTCAATTGATATGATACTGTTTGTACACGGAGTTGCAAGTTAAGCGACATGCTGCTGGTTGAAATTTGGTGGTAGTAATGCACGAAAAGGCAGTGGCGGATATTACTAAATTCTCTTGACCCTGCACTAGGAATCTCGTGGGTGTCATGAACTATATATTAAAATCGGCAATTGTTATGAGGGAATACCACATAACCGACGCTAACTTTGTCGGAACTAAAGACCAATATACTAGTACCTAGTCTACAATAAAGTTATATCTATCCATCTATATGTCTGTGATTCTTAATTACTGTCTTAAATCAAATGTAATTAGTGTTGTGCGTTTCTATTGTGTTTTAATTTTGGCTGTTCATGTTGAGTTTCTTAAAATTTATTTCAGAATAAACGAATTTTATTTTACTTTCAATAAAACCTGTGTCCAAACATTGCGGCCGTATGCAAGAGCCTTTACCAATTTCATTCAAATTGACATCGCCCACGCTTCATCAATATTGATTCGTAGATACGAATGACGCCGACCAAGGAAGTGTTATAGAATATAGTATAATAATACCTAAGATTTTACCTTTAAATTTTGGAATAGAAGAGAAACTCCTATGCTTGTTAAATATATTACAACGTTTAATCACGTGGATTGTGTTACTATGGTTTTTTTAAGGTAGGTCGTAGACCTGTCGGCCGTCCCAGATATAGGTGGAAGGATGAAGTGGAGAAAGACCTTCGCTCACTTCAAGCTCACGCACCGGACTAGATGACGGCGGCACACGAAAGAGACCGTTGGCGTTCTAATGTATCGGAGGCCAGGACCCACTTCGGGGTCGATGCGCCAGTATAGTAAGTAAGTAAGTAAGTATGTTACTGAACAATTTAGGTAGCAATCATTGCATAAAGAATAATCGACCTCTGTGGTGCAGTGGCCGAAGGACCGCCTGAGACGCAGAAGGTTGCGGGTTCGATTCCCGCCGCGGGACCGATGTTTACATATGCAAATATTTGTCTCAGGATCTGGGTGTTTTCTATGTATAATATGTATGTATTTACAAAAAAAACGTATATAAGTAGTATGTATATCAGTCATGTAGTTCCCATAACACGAGCTTGTGTTATGCAAGCTCGTGCAATATCCTTACTTTGGAGATAGATGATGCTGTGTGAAAAAAAAATGTTCAGCATTATTCTTATTTTTATTATTATTATAAATTTGATGGTTGATATATATACAATTATTTTTGAACTCATAAAGTAATAGGTGGAAATTTCTACGAAAAGCATATAGCATATTGCTAGTCTTGTAACATGTCACGCGGTAATTGGCTCGTGATATCACGATAACCCTGGGAGTTCCGCTTCTATCCTCCATCATTATACGTAGGTGTTACTCAGAACTTTGTATTGATAACACCACTTTAAATCCGATTATCAATAACGTTGAATAACACCTCCTATCTAACAAGAGTCGGTTGTACGATTAATATTTTATGGGTTAACGTTATTTGAATTTGTTATTCTTGAAATTGAGAACTGTCCGCCATGGCGCTCGTGGCGTATCTTGGTATTTTTTATCTGGCTAGTGGAATGCGTCTTCATGCTGCGCCTTTAGGTTTGTGAAAATCCTTTCTTATTTATCCTTTAAAAAAGGCAACTACGTACCCTCAGAATTTCAGACCATTGGACTAAAGGTTAAGGCTAGACGTCGATCACTGAATCAATCAATCAGTCATGACTTTCTATCTAGATTTTTATTTAAACGCTAATCTCTGGAATTCCCAGAAAAAAAACTCTTTTTATTTTGATAGCTCAATTCATGAGGATGGTTATAAGTTATTTCACATCACGCTACGATCCTAAGGAGCTAAGAATAAGAAGTAATAGCGCGGGCGGGCGATGCGACACGGTGGGTTGGCCGGGGGCCGAGGGACGCCGTGGCATAGCTAGTTTTATATATACAGAACAAATAAGTGATATCACGTGCAGTTACGGTCGAGACCGTAGAAGAGTGACCATAGGTGCCATTTTATCCGGGGATGGTTGATTCAGTCGTCGTGTAAAAGGCTGTTGCTTGGTTACTCGTTGTGACCAAGAAACATCCTGTTACAGAACACCAAACATTGTGAATGATCATTGATCAGTTTGAGGTATGTAGCTGGTAGTGACCGATGGCGAAAGAACAAGTGTGGTGAAGAAAACTGGATCAGAGGCTCCTAGTTTTAAGTAAATATCTGCTAATTGTTAGTCATAGGCCAAGTAGGTTTCCTTATGATATTTTCGTTCACTATTTAATTAAATTTCACGACATTTTCAATGTGCACTTGTAATAAATTACAATGAATACAATTAGAAATTTACAATTTGAAACTTTCATTTTGGTAGTCTGATTCAGCGAAAAACAGGTTCATACAATTTTTTTTAACCAGATAAAATTTCAAGAATTCACTCTCTTAAACGTAGTATCCCACTTCCTGAAATAACCAGAATACCTATCTAGAATTTGCCGCCATAACAATAACTTTCACCACATCAGAAGGATAATGTTGGTTTAAATTATAGCCGCGATCAACTCAAATTAATTGTTTTGCACGAAAACGGTTAATTGTTGAATAATTACAATTTACGTTTTCCGTTCAGAATTCCCATCGCAGTAAGAACGGTAAATTGTATTCGCATTGTAATATTTATTTCATTACAATAAAATTAACTACTTGTCACGCGACTACCTATTCATTCACAATTCAAACCGAATAAATCTCAAAACCAGAAGAACCTAACACCTCACTCAAGTTCATATTTTCAACCCTATTTATATAAACTCTCTGTTCAGTACAGCATGACTCGTTTTTTTTTGCAAATCAAACATAACGCCTCTGAATACGCACCCAGTAAAGAGACAATAATGGTCGAACAAATAGCATACTTCACACCACAATGGCCGAAAAGATAAAGGGCATTACACGGAAATTTGAAGGCGTGAAGCCATTGTGCCTCACTAGATAACAATTTGTAGTTCAAGTGGGCCCTAAGGACATTAAAGAGAACTTGACAATAAATTGACTACCACCAGATGTGAGCGGCGCAATCCTTTGAGGAGTCAAAAGAACTGGTGCGAAGTCAAAAGCAAAATAAGGACGATAAGAAAATATGTTGGCAAACAATTTTAATATAGATAAATAATGCTGGTCATTTTTCACACAGCATCATCTAGCCCCAAACTAAGCAGAGCTTGTATTTTGGGAACTACATGACTGATTACTACTTATATACTTTTTTTGTAAATACATACATAGAAAATACCCCAAACCAGACAAATATTTGGAGATCATACAAACATTTGTCCCTTGGCGGGAATCAAACCCGTAACTTTCTGCGTCTCAGGCTTTCGCCCACTGCGCCACAGAGTTGGTCTATCCTACCCTACTAGTATTTTCCTACTATCATTTTAAATACAAAATCTCTATGAGAGCGTAAACGCATTCCTACTATTACTCTGTTGCGAAAGGTTGGTTGTTTAGATATTTTTGGAAACTGATTTGGATAAAACTTGCAATAAATTATAGATCATAATCGAGACTAAGAATCTAGACTTATACATAACACATTGTATCTAGGTACCGTGTGAGTAAAACCGTGGGTATAAGCTAGCCATTCAGTTTATTTACAAAGCACGGAATATCTCGCGGCCAAATAGAGAAGTACTTGTAGGTTCTGATACCCATGACACAGGGAATCGTATCATGTGGTCTCTTCTGGGTAGATGTTTGCTGAGTTGGATGCTGGTGGTATATATAACTCACAAAAAACATTATGCATAAATTTACTTCTAAAACTTCAGCATAATCTGCTTTACTTTGAAATCTGCAATTATTTTACAGATTTATTTAAAGCTAACAATAAACGTAACACTGTTGGTTAACTTTCCGCTGTAAAATAATTATAGCTTTGAATATTTACCGCAAATTCCTAAATTGGCGTTACAAAGACTTTATTGGGGTGATTATAAGATTTTCTTTCTTGTGTGTTTACGATAAAATTTAATAGGTATCCCTTATCCAATTAGTTTTAGCTCAACAAAGTAAGATTTTAATTATCTTCATCAAAATATATACTGAGCTTTAGAGATTTTGTTACGATAAAGATATATACTTGTGTATATACCAATTATACGTACATAGTTGTATAAATATATGCTTCAATATAAATAGTTATAAATGTAGAACCTGGTGTTGTTCTAGTGGAGTTTACTTTGTCTTTCGATCCGAAGGTCGAGGGTTCAAACCCTCATTAATCCGTTCTCAAAACGGTGAAGAAAACCATTTTGAGGATACCGGCATGCCCTAGAATCAAACATTCGAAGGCATGTGCCATCATTTAGTGTTCCAATAAGCGGCGATGGGCTAGTAACCTGTCACGTGGTATGCTACTTGCAAAATGTTGTCATGTACCAAATGTAAAGTTTGGGCGTACCTCTGACTACCCCCTACTTGAAATCCTCAAAGACGTATACACTGAGTATGAAATTAAGAATCTCCATCACGAGACATACAGTCTTGAGCGTGTGTTTTTTTTATAAATCCTTGAGAAAGAACAGAAAAGCATTGTTGAAGTAATGTGCCCATGGACGGCCAACAAGGGAGTAAAGCATGTCTGTCTGACCCGTACAATCAAGGTCCAATCAAAGAGAAAGAAATAGATAGCTAACATATGTATACCAAAGGCAAGATTCCGCCAACAAACTGAGTCATGCAACATACACGAGTAGCTTCATAAATTAAAAAGATCCTATCGACCGGACGCAACCAGAAGTTACAATATTAAAACAAAAAGCAACTAATAAAACTACTACGTTATTGTTATGAAGCAGATATGAAGACCTTATTAACCCTCCCAATCATCGGAGGCTTAAGATTGTTGTTATTAATTTATAGAAAGTCATCGCTGGTCCATTAGACCGGGCATAAAGATCAAACGTTTGATAGTCATGGTGGTACAGTGTAAGGTTTATACAGTTATTTAACTTCACAGTGATGATATAAATGGCATTCGGTTACGTCCGGTAACGGCTGGTAACATTATCAATGATAGAAGGTTTATTTTAACATTTGCATTACATAATTATTACATGTTAATATTTTTCTTGCGCACTACCGACACATCTTTTTCCACAATACACAAAGGTCTGGAAGAGAATGCTTAGCATTAAGTTCGCCTATATACTCATATTTTTTGTGCAATAAAGAATTTTCTATCTAGAAGACATATTTAAAGCAATGTTTTAGTGTTGCCGCTGTCAATAAACCACGATAACCTCTTACAAGTTAAGTTGTACATGAATATTTATTATTTTATTAGCAAAAAATGTGTTGCTTTACACACAAAATTATAAAACCATTTGTCAAAATAAAGAATTTGCTATCTATCTAGAAGACATATTTAAAGCAATGTTTTAGTGTTGCCGCTGTCAATAAACCACGATAACCTCTTACAAGGTGAGTTGTACATGAATATTTGCTATTTTATAAGCAAAAAATGTGTTGATTTACACACAAAATTATAAAAACATTTGTCAAAATAAACAAGTAAACAGATAGATGCATAGACCTGACCCCACACTAGGATAACCTTTTTTTTTTTTTTTTGTTGACGAGGGGAAAATCTTCTAACAGATACCCTACCACATTGAGGGTGTGATTGGGTTATGTGAGGTTCACGGACTCGTGGACTCACTAAAACCCCCCCGGTGGCCGGCCTCGATGCATCTCAAGGGGCTCCGGGATCTCCAAAGGAACGCACCGGTGCCCCTCTCGCATATCGCCCTTCGCACGTCCCGGGGGCAGTTGGAAAACGACCCCCAGCACCCTCGCGATGCTATCGGCGGCACATGCCACGATGTACCGCCGCCCTCCCGACACTAGGATAACCTAGTGATAGATAACCCGTGTCAAGTAGAGTATCAGGAAATAGGAGTTCCATCATCACTCAACTAGTAGTTGCCTTACTTAAACTCCTATACTGTGGTCATAATCTCGCAGAAGCTCTCTATGCGATTGCCCTAATGACCACGAGCTTCTTGTTAGCGGCCATCTTCCATTACGCGATTGATTTGGTATCATCGACACCAATATCATAAAGCTTTCACACTGAATTAATACTTCTTTCAAAATTATGTTACCATCAGTCAGTGCTATTAGGTTGGTATTATTGTACTGGGTATATTTAAATTGTTTTGAAAGTAAATCAACTTTTCACTTTGGAGTTTGTACAAAAAAGTTTGTACATGTGAATTGATGTATGAGGATTATGGAATTAGTCGTAATATTTATAACATGTACCAAAAATACATGTTCTTATAAATAAAAGTTATTTCCCAGTGAGTATAAATAAATTTAGGTTTAGGAAAAGCAATTATCATGTTGTATTTAAAGAATTTCAAGAAACCAAGCAAATCGGACCACGCGTTAAATATATTCCATACAAACTTATACAACCCTAACACCTCGTTTTAGGGGTAGTACTGAAAATAAATTATCATAAAAATTTACCAAATGTATTAAAAAAAATAATGCTGGAAATTCTAATTAGGAATGTACCCTCCAAATTTCAAGTCTTTAGGACCAGCTGTTTAGGCTTTGCGTTGTCTATCAATAGGTCAGTCAGTCAACCACGACCACCTCCTTTATATAGATGATAGTGACTATTTTGTGTGCATGACGTATTGATATAGATATGACGACAATTCTACATTATCCTTGTGATTTGAATAAATTAAATCGTATTTATAACTGTAGATTGTAAAGTTGTAATGATAATTGACTTGCTGACGACTCGGACACATCATATTCGGACACTGTGTCCGAATTGACACATTTTAATTTCAATATATATTTCACTGATGATGATAATTCCCATTTACCACTAGCTACTCATTTTTAATAAAGATGAAAATCTGATATATTAAATGGATGTATTTTATTATCTGTGGGAAAAACAGCCAATTAAAAAGATCTCACCAAGGCAGTAAAATATAGGAAGCCACTTGTTATGAGGCAAATTAAAGACTTCATCACTGAATCCTCCGCTTATCTCATTGAGATCTGTCGAATTAATAATCCAACACCTCATTAGATAGTGTTGAATGCAAATCAACGCCATGGTTAAGCATTCAGATCGGTTCAAATTGACCAATGATTATCTATAACGACCTGTAATCGGGCCGAAACGACCGGTAAAGCCCGTACTGTGTCGTCTTAAATAACAGAATAGAATCACTTTTTCTTTTGTCACGGGTCTCTTAATTAGAGTCAACCCTTCTAAGGTATAAAATATTAAAGTCTTTTTAACATAGTTTCGGCCATTTTAATTACTGTAACACACATTTCATTATATTAATGTCTTTTATTAAGTTGTTAAGAAGTGTTAAGTTATGATATGTTAAAACTTGTCTTCTATTAGTGAGAAGTTTAACGCGGTGTATTTTCTAACAAGGTATTATTTTAATATAGTGGTACATATTTTTCAAAATATATTGAGGATATTTTAAACGGAGCGCAGACTTTTGGAGGAGGCATGTATCCGCCAAGCTCAACTTAAAACAAATTGTTCATATGTTAAGAAAATTAAATAATAAAGGCTTTTTTTATTTTTATTAACGGATCGCAGGCTATTTGCTAGCAAGATGGACGACATAATAAAAACTGCAGGTTATACATGGGCCCGATTGGCGCAAGATCGAGGCGGATAGTACAAACGAAGAGAGGCATATGCCCAGCAGTGGGATGAGACAGGCTGTATAATCTGTACATGTTGATGATGATGATGATAATACCAGTTTAACTCATATTACCACAGAGCACGGGCAACGTAAACAATATGAAGCCTTATAATTACAAAAGTTAGCCCATCTGGTATGTGTTGTATATACGTACGTACATATCCTACTACTATTATAAACGCAAAAGTTTGTAAGAATGGATGTTTGTTACTCTTTCACGCAAAAACTACTCAACGTATTTTGATTAAACTTTACAAAACCTTATACATCAGAATTACACATAGGCTACTTTTTATCCGGGTACCACGCGGGCGAAGCCGTGGACAGAAGCTAGTATTTTACTATAACATAAAGATCTCAAACACTTTTTGACTTTGACTATCTGCCTACTGTTTTATGTTGGTTCAATTTTTGACTTATCACTTAAAATAGAATAGAATTTTCCATTCTCTATTTTTTTGTTGTCTAGTTATGATCGTTAGAAGAAGATAATAATATTATTTCAGCGTTTTTGTATTTATTTAAGTCGGTAGTTAGAAGGTAACTACCGACCAAAGCCAGAAAATAAAATATATAACAAAAAAAGTCTATCCGTTATAATCCGTTTATATTGATTTTAGCATTAAAATATATAAATTCAAATTTCAAAACACAACACATTTTTTTGTTACTTTTATGATTATTATTGGAAACATAGGAGATGTTTCTTAGTCGTTTTAAACTTGTTGACTAGTGAAGGTCAAACTCCTGAACTAAATTTGCCACATAATTATTCACTTTATATCAGAGCAATTACGTATACTGTTCCCTTCCAATCTAATCTGATATAAAATCAAATATATATATACAAAAAAAGTATATAAGTAGTATATCAGTCATGTAGTTCCCATAACACAAGCTCTGCTTAGTTTGGGGCTAGATGATTCTGTGTGTAAAACGTCCAGAATTATTTATTATTTTACAATAGTTCGTCAACTTTTAAAACAGTATCTACCTATTATTAAACTACGAAAATAAGTTTTCTACAACACAATCAAATCAGTTACAAAAAAAAATTTCAATTTATGATTTCATTTGAATAGCAATAAAAATTTCCTGACCAATGTAATCGCCCTTTGGCATATTTATATAAAACAAATGTATCTAACAGAAGTTACTTTTAAAGACTTCATTACGTAGAGCTTTTTTAATAACAAAAATGTTATAGTTTTGTATTGGAAACATTACCCGAGATGATCCTACAAGCTTCTCTTTATTATAATAGGCATAATGACCTATAATAGGTCTAATGATTTGATTGGCGTCATAAAATTGAAGGGATCAGTCAAATCATTCACTCGAGCCGAACATACCACGAGTTTTCGATTTCGAATGCTTTATTAAAGCATAATTTGAAGAGGTGGTAGTTAAACTTAAATTGATTAAATGCTGAGTTTTAATAACCTGAAAATATTCAGGAAAACCTAGAAAATCCTGGTATTTTTGCATAGACTTTCCGTCTCTTTCACACACAGATTGCCTGTCTCATGCTGCTCTAACTTGCGACTGAAATAAGACGTTTAAGTCATAAAAAAAACACCCATAATTAAGGCTAATACGATGATATATATAGTCCTAACCTGAGATAAGGATTTTCTGTGTCGTGGGTATCAGGAACTACAAGACCCAGACCCGGAAAAATATCTACAGAACATGAAAACATTTATCCCGCAACAGGAATCGAAACATCAGGAATGACCTCTTGCGTCAAGGTTGTATACTTGCCCGCCGTGCCATCGAGTTCGAAATTAGCTAAAAGCATCAATAAATATTCGAATGCTCGACAGGGGATTTATAGAAATCAATAATTATTATTTTTTTGTTTGTTTGGCTACTGATATTATTTTTACCATCTTATACCTACCATTGCGGTACCAATTACGGACTTTCCCGTAGTAGGGGTTATAGACTATTACCAGCAGAGTATGAAAGTTTAATCAAATTAGTGTGCCTAATCGCTGCTTTTCAGGAAAGGGTTTATCGAAAGATAACACTACTTACGTACAAACATTTAATATTATAGTAGATAGCCCGATATCCAGAGAGGAATAAAATTATTGATTTAGAAAAAAACATGAAAAATACTATATATACCTTAGTAAAGTCAAAATTCCAGAGTTTACAGTCTAAGACGGGTTTGCATCTCACGTCTGTGCTAAGTAGGTAGCTAATCTATCTAGTATAATGCTGAGCTGACACCTTTTTGGTGCGAAATTTAACTGTCTAGGTAAGATGTATCAGCGAGATGCGTGGAGCATTACTGTTTACTTCAATTTATATATTTTTAGTTTTAACTGTTGCAATATCCTTATTTTATTTATAAACGTATGTCACCTAGTTGCCAAACAAATGTTTTTTTCATGTTTTCTTAACATAAAATAACTTCACTTTACCAAGCAAGATTAAGTTCTCGTTGTTTTTTTACAAATGCAAATCAATAATTTGTTCTTAATTTCACGGTGTACTCGGAACATATTTTTCAACTTTATAGTTTTCGATATGGTTTTTGGCGGCAGATCAAAGCCGGCACCTGTACCCCCTTGCTGTTAAACAAATAAGAAGAAAAAATAACCGTTTATGTGTTACCATAAATATTAATAGCGCGTTTCTAAACCGTTAAACGGTGTAGGGTGACCATAACATCTTGCAAAGTTGCAAACGAAGAAAATCGCATGTCACGCCACTCAGCCCCGTCTTTCAGTTGCCGCTGGCAACCCAGCACAAAACAGTGTCAATAAATTATACGGCTCACCTATCGGTATGTGGTTACCGTAACCTATGGACGCTTGCAACACAGCCAGAGGAATCACTCGCGCGTTGTCGACCCAGAGACATAACGGTTTAAAAGTCTCATGTCAATGCAATTTTATCTGCACCCATATACTCTTAAAACCGGAACGCAGCAATGCGAGCGTTACTTCTTGGCGTCAGAATTGTATATGGTACTGCCCCGGACGAACTCTTTCACAAAAAACTCTACTACTTCTTTAGCACTCTATTTTGAGGGTGTCCTATACTACGTTGGCGTAGGCGCGGTCACCACTCAAGAACCCGTTTACTCTAACAGTTTTATTAGGCAGATGTAACCGACCCTCTTCAGCTTGTTCTTCTGGATCATGTCGATGGCTATGTTCTCTGCTGAATAAACTCGTTATGGATCATCCACATTTCCCTTTGAATGCCAACGCGATCGTCACCGCGTCAGCTTGACCGGACCCTTACGTGATGGTCACCCTACATTCTCGTGTCAATTTTGACAATGCGCTTCGCCAAATCGGCAGATTGGACGTCATGAGGTTAAGGGTGCGCGGACGCACCCACAAAATTAATAACCCGCCTATTTTTAAGACCTTGTTTATTTTTAATCATTTTATCCTTTTATTCTTGCCCGCTGATTAAGATTTTATTCATAACTGCCTTTTTTTTTAGCTATAAACTAATCGATTTTTGATTTTGTTTAAACATTGTTTATTCGTGATTAATACGTTTTCTAATACGGGACCAATATTGCAAAAAGCGAGTTTTAATAATTTACACTGATAAAAAAGTCATGAGATTTTTTTTTAATTCCTTTTCTTATTTACTCTCGCGATTGGGTTGTAATAAGCAACGTATTTTCTGTAGATAATGTTAGCAATGTATCTACCAGACTATCTATTAATGAAATATAAAAAAATGCATAGAAATGACGAGAAGAATATGATATACAAGCCTGATAAAATTAAATTGATTGGCAAGGATCAACAATGAAGCTTGTCTATAAACAATGTACAAAACACGGCGCTTCGTCGACAGCTGTCTCTGACCACAAGGACAAAAAGTGTCTAGATACAATCAGGTCGAATTTCATTCGGCCAAAGCACACGGGTCCTGCTCGAGAAAGAAATACCGAAAAAAAGACAAGAACGCCGCCGCAACGGAACAAACAACTCACTGTTTATTACCAACTTATACTTTTGTACTGAAGTGTACTTTAACGCTCAACAAACAGGCTAATACTTTATTTAAAAGGCAAACATATATGTATAATATGTATGTATTTACAAAAAAGTATATAAGTAGGATGTCAGTCAAGTAGTTCCCGTAATACAAGCTCTGCTTAGTTTGGGGCTAGATGATGCTGTGATATGTCCAGCATTATTTATTTATTTTATTAGTCCTGACCCTACACTACCATTACTTGTCTCCTAAGCATCTCGTACTTTCCTATAGCAATAATTAATTAAAAAAATGTTTATTTGAACCAAAATTGTAATATAATAGGTACTATGTACTAAGTTACAACTCTTATAAAGTTGGTAGCAAGTTATTATTAAACAGTTTTCATAATTTATTTTGAAAATAAGCTTTTTGCCTACATCTGCAGATCATAAAAACTTTTGTCCCGGAATGGGAATCGAATCTGAACCTCTTGCGTCTGCCAGCTCGCCCGCCTTGCCACCGAGGTCTGACTTTCTGATGCACTTTGACAGTAACACGTTAGTGTGGAACATAAATAAAATTATCGATTTGACATCCGAAATCTAAATGATGGTTATTGGATACCGAATGAACAAATGTTCAATTTTAACGGTTATCAGTTTTCTTTTTAAAAGGTACATGTTGGATCTCTGCCGTGCACTTGGCTCGCGAATATAATACGATCCTAATATCGCCACCGCATTCGAGACGCAAACAAAGTCCGTTTCTCTACGGCTTTTAAACTTCAATAGGACGGTATTTAGATGGTATTTTTTTGAGGTACGTACGCACTGTTCTCTTATTTGCCTTTTGTCAGATTGTGGGCGCGACAAAGCCACAAACATACCCTGCTGAGAGACCGACAGATTTTTTTTTTGCAGAAATTCGTATTTTATTTCGTTGAAATTCGGGTTGTAGAAAAAGTTTATACGAAAAAATCGTAATAGAAGATACACATGATATATCGCTCGGTAGGTAAAAATCTATTATGCTGAGATGGTTTGTGGTTAAAGGTAGCCTTTATGCCCGTGGTCAATTTTGGACACGTGAATCGCTGAAAAGATACCTATCTTTTTTTCAACACAGCAGTATCGAAACTTTTGCGCCTGAAGATCATGTTATTACACTGAAAGTATGGACGATGTTCCATACTTGAATATTCACATACCGTACTGAAAGCACTGACTAAGTTTCGTGAAAATTACCGTTTTTACAATATGAATATTCAAAATTCACGATCGTTTTTGGAATTAAAATGGCCGATTTTGTTGATGGTTTGTATTAATTTAGGAGCTCTATACCTTTTGGACTAAAACATTTTTTGCAGAAGAATTTTTAAAGTTTTATATTCAATCATTAGTAATTGTACTTACTAAATAGTTAAGTAGACACTTGCTGTTTTTATAAAATTCAAATCTCACGTAACTTTTGTGACGAAGAAAGCAACCAGTCATCAATGGGCAATCATAAAAGGCTTTATAGACTGGTTTTAAGATTTTTATGAGACCTTTCATTCTCAAACTAGGTATTTTGGGTCAGGCTTTGAGGCATTTCGTTGCAGGGGCGTGTATAATTGCTGGAGCACGTGCAAGTTCGCACAATGCCAGTTTGCATTTCCGCTTGTGCACTTCCTCTCAAATTTACTTTTTTTTTTCACTTTTATCGGACTTATGTAGTACCTATTGCGTTTTTATTCGGTCGACGCTTTTGTGCACCATTGTAGGGAGGACAATCAACCACACAACGCATCGTAGGTTTCGATTTCATTAATGATTTCAAAGATTTTTATCGAAATCGAAAGGAAATCATACAAAGGCTCTTTATTTCCGTGTTCCGTTAAGTTATCAGTATCTGTAGATAAGAGCTTCGCTCGTTATTAGAGTAGAGACTCTGAAAGGTTCACTCGACGACAATGACAGTTCAATCTTATAATAATAATAAGAGTGCTCAAAAGCCTAAAGGTGAAAGTGATAAAGGCGTGTTGGCCTAGTGGGCGATACCCCGACTTCTGTTCCGGAGGTCGTGGGTTCGAACACGGTCGTGCACCAATGGATTTTTCCACTCGAAAAATTTATGTGCCCATTAACACGTGCTCAAAACGGTGAATGAAAACATCGTGAGGAAACCGGCATGGGCTAGAACCAAAAATTCGAAGGCATGTGCCAACAGTTAGTGTTCTAATAAGCGGCGATGGGCTTGCAACCTGTCACGTGGAATGCTTACTACTTGCAAAACGCGGGTATGTACCAAATGTAATGTTTGGACGTGCCTCTGACTACCCCCTACTTGGTATCCTCAAAGATCTACTCACTGAGTATGTATCTGAGGATGTTCACCACGGGGAAGACAGTCGTGAGTATGTTTGTTTGTTTGTTTTTGTTTTGATAAAGGCTTACAGCTGAGAGTAGCGTTTAGTGCAACTGCAGCACACCTCTCGACACCCTTTAGCCATTTAAAAGAACTTTTCCCCTGCGCTTTCTTGGGCCTTCCTATGGGGCCCGTTTAGTGGACGGCAAATCATCACTTGCTTCGATCTGAATAAAGTCGAAATTGGCAGGTGCCATTTCATCTACGTAGATAGATAAACTTGATTACACATCAAAGCAAAATATAAAAACACAGGAATTAAAAAAAAACTATAAAATGGAATCACAAGACGGCGGTTTACGAGTTAACCTATAAAAATATTATATTAATAATAACTACCGACATAAATAGCATATATACATATCCTTTAAAATATACATACAAAAATAATAATGTGAGATAATAAGTATGTATATGAAAAACTATTAATACATAGCTCATCAACCATTTCATGCCTAGTAAATGTTTTATCCATTGTTTATATAGTATCCATTTGTCGCCATCCAAACAACAATTTTCTGTTTTTAATTCGAACAAAGAGGCCGCTTAGTATTGGCTCAGGCCCAGTTAATGCCTCTCAAAGGTCCAGGCACAGAAATCAATTAAGTTAGTGAAATGTTAATTAATTGTTTTCAACACAGTAAAGTACAAATACAGGGCCCATAATGATATAAACCTTAAAACTAGATATAAATAAATAATTGTGGACATTTACACAGCATAATCTAGCCCCAAAACAAGCAGAGCTTGTGTTATGGGAACTACATGACTGAAATAGTACTGACCACATTTGTTATAAATACATACATAGAAAACACTCAGATCCCGAAACAAATATTTGTCAACATACTAGAATATTAACGAACATAAATTATGAATAAAAAACATATGAATTAAATCTACAATTAGATCTAATAAGGCTCTGCAAATGCTTCGTAGTTCAATAACTGGTCTATCAAATACGTGATAACGGTACATTTTGACTGCTCTAATCTAGTGGCCACTATCTACTTAAGATAAGGGACGAACCACCATGAGTGTTCTTGCTATATTTATTTGCACACCCATCTCGGGTTCTGAAACAAAAAGTCAAATCCATTATTTTGGGATGAAACAATGCAGCAAAAAGCAGTAAGTAGATCAGATAGTAGGAAAACATGTTTGGGGTGCGGGTGATAAATAGTTTTTGTTGCAAATAGGAGATTTGAAAAAGCAACTGAAATGTGAACTTTACAACGAACGACATAAAAGTCTGCATACCTGTGTAAATTTATAAAATTCTTGTAATATGTGCATTGTGGTCAAGCCCTGATTATTTTTATCTGTGTATCTCTAAATGGTGTCAAAACTTATGTCCGGTGCACTGCGTGATACAAGGTGTGATTCTAGGAGGTATTGACCACACAGGGTGATGTCTCATTTACGAACCATCTTATTGAAGATTGACAAATTGAGATCTCAAACGCAGGAGGTCTCAATTGTTGGAAATAATAAGTTTTGGCAAATAGATACAAATATATGAATTTATGAGTTCAATGTCGTGACAATGTTGTCGTGATCGGAAGTAATTTGAACGTGGGTGTCCTCAAAATTAGGGTGAGTTTGCAAGACATTTAAATAATAATAGGTGAATGGTCCAATTTTGGCAAAAAAGTGTCAGTTTTATACGATGGTTGGGACATTTTTTCTTATAATAGATTGATTTCTATTTCCTATAAGGTAATATTTTTGAAAGGTCGCATGCGACGGCTAGTAAATATTGTAATTTATAAGTAGGTATTGAGATGAGGCAGGTACATTTTTTTAATAATAATATGTATCGGCGCAAGACCGCTATAATTATAAGTTTAATTACCTACTTACTTTGATTCCTACTCTACTCTTTGTTTTCAATGTTTTGTAAATCGAGTATCGACACATGTTTAGGTTAATACTTTAGTTTACAGCTAAGGTTGATTTTAGGCTTGTAAAATTCTAACTGTAATTTGTTAATGATTAACCATATGTTATCGGGTGTCTGCTTTTGTTTAAATTTAATGCAGACATTTGCTTGAACAGCGTTCTGCTAAGTTGAAAGCAACGAACATCATTTCAACTACTGAATTATTTTTAATTAACTATTAAATCAACTAAAGATTAAAACTAACTTTTAAAAATGATTCAACAATTTATGGATAAAGTTAGTTACTGAACGGGATATGAAATATTGCAGTTAATAATTGTATTGACTTTAGAACGCCATTTTGAATTGTGTTGTGAGACGGAGTTCCGAAGCGCCACATTGCCATTGGAGCTACGGACAAGACGAGTGCTCTGTGAGTAAAAACTTAGAATATTATTATTTAGAAATTAGCTTGTACGAATTGGATTTAAGAAAACTTAATTTAATAAATTGTGCTCTGAAATGAAGTAAGTTTTGTTATTTGCGATGTGTGAACCTAGCGATGGAAATGGTGACGTCAGCCCTGCTGACGTCCCTGTTTTTAAAAACCCTGTTGGACGAAGTGCTCCGTTATATGTTAATATTTTTAATTTAATATATTTTCGTTCTAATTTTATTATTATTATATTTCAATAATATTTTATCCGTATCCAAATTTAGAACCATGTTTGCCAACTTGGAGATATAAAAAAAAACTTGCCAATATAATCACACCCCACAATTATATTATTATGACATAATGTATGTCAATATGTTTTTTTTAATGCAACATTTCAAAAACCCTTTATTAAGAGTTGCAGAACTAGTGAAAAAAATATTTTTATTTTTGCACTTTTAACAGTTAGTAGATAATTATAAATATATTGCTTTAATTTAAATATTAACGTAGTTATGTATCGAAGGATGCCATCGATTCATCTCGCACCGGATGTAGATATTCCAGACTGATCTATCTTGTTAATTGAAACCGATGATTTCCTACATAAACTGAAGCTTGAATTTATTAATATTGTACCTCAATACAACAAAATACACTTGGATTTATTCATATAATATATAACACCTCAGGTACTGGACATACAGAGCTTCTAAAAAGTTTTAATTCAAAGTTTTTTTTAATCTCATATTAAAAACAAAAACAAGTTTACTCAGAACGTTAAGAAGAAGAAAATCAAGTTCATGATTCTAATTCCTGTGATGGTATCCTCAGATCCATACTTAGAGTGTCAATATTTAAGGATACCAAGAGAGGCTATAAAAAAAAATATAAATTAGTATTAGACATTATAAAAAAGAGTAGGAAGCTTTAAGTTTTATTATGATGGGGTCACATTATCAATCAAAGACACAAAATCCCTATAGAAATAGAAATTTATAAAAAAGTTTTATAGTACTTCACCTTCCACCGAGAGAAATTAATTAAAAAATAATTTTCCTTGCACGTACATTTTCGGAAATAATATTTCTACTGATGCGAATGCCCAATGTATTAGTTCAAAATATAAGTATTATAATACATTTTTAACGTGCGCTATTCCAACACCGTTCGAAGTTTTTGTGCAAATCAGAAAATTCAACTCTAATCATATACATTTGAACCTACCATCCGCCACGTTTCCTTTGACATCGCGTGAAATCTTTGTTAAAGCTTATAAGCCGACCTGCTACTTAACGCGATGCGGCTTAGTCAACAGGACTTTACTAAAAAGTCTCTGAAATTACAGTCTTATGACTCTGTTATAGAGTTGTAGGTGACTGCATATGTTAGTTTGTATTGCTGTAATGCGTGCAATCAGTCCCTGATTGGTTTGAATTAATCGCAGAGCATGCGTGACTGCATCCATGCTGCCAAGAGAAATGGTCCACATTGGACTGAATTAAATTTAATGGTTTCATTAATACTCATATTGCTTGTGCGTGAAGTAATAATCCCGAAATGAATAAAGATGAGGATATGTTTGTGTAAATATTAAAAAGACAGCGCTTTTAATCTCAATAATTCGCAAGGCAACGAAGCAATTTAGCTAGAAAGGGAAATTACGATCGATCTCGATGGCACAACGGGTGGCAACGGCTGAGCTCATTTGATTTCAGCTGCGGGTAAAATACCCAACCCAAATATAATATGTTTTGCAAAACTAGTAAAATTAAAACTACCTTCTCTCACTCTTGTACAGTATCTTATTTAACCCTTCTTCTCCTCCATATCTCAAGGACGCTTTGAATATCTTCAACTATACAACTCTCGTTTAATGCGCTCCTCTGAGACCTTGCAACTTAAAACTCCTGTACACACTTCTACCTTCTATGATAATTATTTTACTGTACAAGCTATCCCCTTATGAAATGCTCTACCCCTCAATATCAGAACTACCAAATCTCTTCCTATCTTCAAAAATCTATTGAACAGTCACTATTTGTCCTTATCTCAAAGTGATGAGTTGCTATCATATATATGTAGGTATATGTAGGTATATGTATTAATGTATGTATGTATGTATATATGTTTTATTCAATAATACTTCACTGTGTATGTTCGTATTGTCTATACACCACCGTCCTTTATCGTGCACGTAAATTCCTGTCCATCCAAAGGTTGTCTGGATTTTTTTTATTTTTTTTTAATGCTGGACATTTTTCACACAGCATCATCTAGCCCCAAAGTAAGCAGAGCTTGTGTTATGGGAACTGATCTACTATATATATTTATTTTTTGTAAGTATATACATATTATACATAAAAAACACTCAGACCCGAGACAAATATCTGCAGATCATACAAACATTTGCCCGCGGCGGGAATCGAACCCGCAACCTTCTGCGTCTCAGGCGGGCCTTCTCCCACTACGCCACAGAGGCCATCGAATAGATCGCTATAAGCGATAAGACCGCCAATAGTACTCCCGCGATTAGCTTGTAATTTGCTGTGTTATTTGTAAGCAATATTATGTGGTGTACAATAAAGAGTTATCTATCTATCTATCTTGTTTTTTCTCGCAAGAATACCACAACTCCATCAAATTGAATGGTGACCAATCCTAATGACATAGTTGTCATTAGCTAGATGGTAAACCGTAGTAAATCGGGAGAGAATAGCCATGAGAGAATCTGAGCTGATCGACGGTAGTCGCATAACGAATGAGACGATTAGGAAATATAACGTGATGAGTCAACTGTAACGAACCAGACCTTCTAATGGACAATAGTGCATTTAATAGCACAAGCAGACGCACAGTACCATACGTACTTCAGACAAACCGGGTTCGAACACATTATCTCCGGATATGAAGTCGGGGTACAGCCCACTAGGCCAACACAGCTCACTTTATAAGTATACTTATTTTCTTCTCAAGGGACACCGATTCATACAGAAATCAGGTCTTACCTGGTTAGGTAGTGGTCTAACATAGAGCCAAGGAAAACCAGCGGCTCGAAACAAGTTTTCAGTATTGGGAATAAAGTGAATCCTTCAACATCATATCAAAGAAAAAAACTTTTTTTTTTACACAAAGAGAAGATAGGGTAGCTATAGTAGGCACTGTACAAAATAGTCTCTCCGTGTCGTGTGGGTCAAATATATGTCTCAGCATATTCCTCCTTTGTTTACGCCGGATAATACCGTGAGAAGCCACAACCATTGGAAAGTCTGGCCATCTCGCCGCTGGACCATCGACATATGTAATCATTAAAATAAAAAATAATGCTGGACATTTTTCACACAGCATCATCTAACCCCAAACTAAGCAGAGCTTGTATTATGGGTACTACATGATCGATATACTACTTAGATACTTTTTTGTAAATACATACATAATTATACATAGAAAACACTCAGACCCGGTACCAATATTTGCCGATCATACCAATATTAGTCCCGCCGCGGGAATTGAACCCGCAATATTCTGCGTCTCAGGCGGGCTTTCGCCCACTGCGCCACATAGATCGTCATTTCGAGGAGTAATTTCTTAGATTATTAAAAAAAGAACACAGACGTACACTCATCCAGCTTTCTGGTCTGAATAAATCGAAGTAATGACGGTGACGAATCGGGACTGACGCCGATGTAATGGTATTGCGACGATGACTTAATTTACTGGTCATCAATTAAAAAAAAACTATAGTGGTGTTACAAGTAAATAACAAAACAAGAAACGATTTGGCCGCATTTTTGAATACCAAAAAGTAATACTGACCTGGAGTATTAGACAAGAGAATCATGCTTAGTTTTCTTTCACGTTAACGCAAAGGAGTCAGGGATAAATTTAGCAGCAGTAACAATGATATATCATAAGCTAATGTCATTTCTATATTTTTCAATGTTTCTGCAGGCGTTAGCGACAACAGAAAGTGGTTTTTGTCTAGAATCCTGAAGTGATATGTAGTTTATACCTACCTTTGTCATTTTTGTAATGGCAAGGTTTTTTTTAATGAAGTATCGAAATAAGCTAGTAAGCCAATTGTTTTGTAATATTATTATGATGATATTTCAGGGCACGCCCATCTAGACGTACTTTATAGATAGATAGGATTTTTTTTATTTTTTATGAATTATTTAAAAAAAAATACTGTACATGGGCTGTACTTAACATATTTACACAAGTTTTTTACTTAGTTAGTACATTTATAAAATATACACTCAACCGTCTCATCTTACAACAAGATCACAAAAATATTATTAATTTATTAGTGTGTGTAAACCTTTTTTGTAAAATAAATCATCTTTATTATTATTATCAGATCCGATAGGCAGATGAAATCTGAAGCTTACAGGAAGTCGATGGAGGAAGTCCTGTTCATCGCTCGAGATGAGAGTAAGTTTTACTTTCAGAAACTGGTTTTGACATCGATACTTTGCAATTTCGACCAAAATATTGCAAGTACTCAAGGAGGTCTACCTCACAGTAGCCGCATCAATCAAAATCAGCGGCAATGAGCGGATACTCCGGAACCGTTTGTTCTTAGCCCCTAATTATTGATGCTCGTACTCTCACCTCTGGTGGTCGCCTCCAACATCGATAATTTGTTTTGCTTATTTTGTAATAGACTCGAATCTTCTCAAACTTGTTAAACTTGCTTTGTAAGGAAATATTTTGATGGTCGCAAACACGTGGACTTGAATTTTAGAAGACTCGTTTATGATTTACACATTTTTCTATCAGTGAAATCTAGACTATGTGGAATGGTACTTGCAAAAACGCGGGCATAAGCTAAATATAATGTTTGGATGTGATTTTGACGACCTCTGTTCCGCAGTGGGCGAAAACGCAGAAGTTTGCGGGTTTGATTCCCGCCGCGGTACAAATATTGGCGTATGCAGATATTTGTCTCGGGATCTGGGTGTTTTCTATGTATAATATGTATGTATTTACAAAAAAACGTATATAAGAAGTATATCAGTCATGTAGTTCTCATAACACAAGCTCTGCTTACTTTGGGGCTAGATGATGCTGTGTGACAAATGACACGCAATATTTCTTTATTTACCTACTTGGTATCCTCAAATATCTTCGCACTGAGTATGTATCTAGGGATGTCCATTATGGGGAATACAGGAGTGAACATGTTGGCTTTTTGTTTTTTTTTGAGCGGCGGGCGAGTAGCCAACTGCGACGCAAAAGGTGCGAGTTTGATTCCCGCTACGGGACAAATGATTGCATTTTCTGCGATATATGTTCTGCTTTTGGGTGTTGGGGTTCACGGTACTCGTAGTTTCTGATACGACACAGGGAATCTTAGTGGGGTCAAGACTATGTATGTCTCTGTCGGGTGTTGTATTTAATGACTGGTATTTCATACGAATCCAGTATTTTAACCAAGTTCATTTACCAGTTTAATGGCATAATGGAAGATGGACTGTCTTATTTACACTTACGAAATGACAATGAGGAATTACTAAGTTTTTCACCTCATTTTGATTTTCAATGAAAAGTGTCGAGAAATCGATGCTTGTGTCTCGATTCAGTTAGAAATTTATTTTAAAATACTGATCCTAGCCAAGAATACAAATAAATCACCAACAAATACATACATAGCCCTGCAATGTTAATATAGGCAAACTATACAACAGCTAATACTAAAAATAGAAAGAAAAAAACATTTATTAGCAAACGTTGCACAATATAAAACAAACAGACAATACACACACGGGATTTACACAAACAATACCTAAATACTAACAATACAACTATTTATGTATCTCCCGATACCTACCAATATACAACGACGTAAATTGTCCTCCAACTCAGCATTTCTTGTGACAACTGGCAACACAACGCTGATCTTCCGTTAGAAACAAACACTTAGTGAACTTAAAACATAGAAAAAGGTAAACTTCAGCACTGGTCTTGTTCGTATCTAGATTTGTGTAGTTTACACCAAATATAAACTGTTACGGAGAGCTGTTTCATTAAAGTTGTCAAGTGTCTGATCTATATTTTGATTAATCAAGAAATAGATCAGACAATTGACAACTCAAACAAAACAGATCATTTCTCCGTTTCAGTTCATTTCCTCTGGCTCGTGCTTTATTGGTCAGTGAGATGGAAAATCATTGCGGTTATCCTTCAGACATTGACCTGGCAGTGGAAATTAGAAGGTCAATAGCTTTGGTACATGATTGTGCGGTTAGTTTATTGTTCAGTAATAAAATGAACAAAATGTGTCTAGACAGATGTTAAAACTCCTCAATACCTCCTAAAGTCTATTGAGCCGTGTTGGACTAGTCAGATATTATTTTTAGTATTTTAAGTTTTTATGTTTTATGTTAAGTATCTGTTTTGTGTGTTTATTATTAGATATTTTGTGTTTATTTTTAGTGTTTAAGGGGACAAATCAATATATTTTCTTTCTTTCTTCTTTCTATGTGTCCTCTTCGGAAGTCCATGTGTCGAGGCAAGCTATGTTAGAATCCTGAATTTTGCTTCAATGTAACTCGACTTTGTGTAGA
The DNA here is from genome assembly GCA_961405105.1 of Perizoma affinitatum. Lineage (NCBI taxonomy): Eukaryota > Metazoa > Arthropoda > Insecta > Lepidoptera > Geometridae > Perizoma > Perizoma affinitatum. Next base: position 12,492,421 of record OY560194.1, on the reverse strand, counting down.
TGCGGGTTCGAACCATGTAGGGCACCAATGGATTTTTATCCTCCTAAAATGTATGTGCGCATTAACACGGGCTCAAAAATTGTGTAGGAAACATCGTGAGGAAACCGGCATGCCCTAGAACCAAACATTCGAAGCCATGTGCCATCAGTTAGTGTTTCAAATGAGAAGCGATGGGCTTGCAACCTGTCACGTGAAAAATGCAAAATGCGGGTATGCTCCAATTGTAACATAATTATTAAAAAAAAAACTCGTTTATTTTAATATCCATGTTTTTTGATGTCAATTCAAAAAAACACATCCGTACAAGTTAAGGTACCTAGTTTTACGTCATTACGATTAAAAGTGAAGAGAAGGAAATTTGGGTGTGATAAACAGGCGGACAAACAGACTTGTAGATTATAGAAGGATTCAATTTTTAGCACTTAGCTTCGGAACCCTAAAACGGTAGTAGACCATGAAATAAGCTAATCATAATTATTTATTATGACTAAGTAATTCCATGAAAAAGTTACCACGAAGAGGAAATGAATTACGGCGTCTAAAATTATGAATTGATAGACTTGCTATAAAATATAAAGGCCATGGCGTCGATCCAGATAAGCTTATCTTAGTCTGAAGAGAAAGATATATGAAACTGGATTTGAATTAGTATATCCTCCACGTTATCTTCACATTTTGTTAAATGTGGCTTCTTTATCAATAAATCCAAAAAGTATTTATAACTGACTAGGGAATGCCTGTGACTTCGTTCGGGTGAAGAATTTTGTTGAATTGTTTTTTATCTTTAAATTTGGGTTTATTTATCTTCACCTCATTACAATAAAAAGTATCTAGTGCTTTTAGACTTATGGTAGTAAGTTCTACTCTTTGCTTATCGTTTTTTAATTAAAACTAGAAGAATCTGAAAAAACTAGGCATGGTTTTTTAGAATAGAATATAATGTGATTTATTAGATATAACAACAAAGCACAAAAAAGGATACCAAAAAATAAAATATAAACTGCCTACTAATATTAAAAACGCGAAAGTTTGTGAGGATGGATGTTTGTTACTCTTTCACGCAAAAACTAGTAAACGGATTTTGATGAAACTTTACAGTAATATAGCTTATACATCAGAATAACACAGGCTACTTTTTATCCGGGTACCACGCGGAAGAAGTAGTTGGCAGAAGCTAGTTTTATATAAAAGTAAGATAATAGACAAGATGAAGTTTTTTGTGCTAATTAGTCCCATCAGTGCCGTGTGGGCCAAACAGGTCCTGTTATTCTTCAGAGGATTGTGTTACTCTTAAAGGTGACTTTAAGAGTAACACAATCAATGTCTGGTTTGAACCAGACAGTCAGTCAGTAAAGCAACAGTTATATTATATCTAGAAGGCACTCAAACGAGGCGGTGAATCGCTACCTTTTAGTATAACCTATTAACAAATTGCTTTTGGACAGATATTTTTGTAATGTTACTTGTTTGTGAATGGGTCTATCTATAGTGATCAATTTATCTGCTCGTTAGCGGCTGATAAATGTAACCCGATTGCTCTATGATTATAAAGTATTTAATCAAGATGAGAGCTCATATTAATACTGTGAGAATGTCGTCGTTTATATTTTTTTTATGCCGAGAGTTTGTATTTAATGCAGTGCTTTGCTGTAGCCGACTGTTAATATCTGATCGGAAAGGAGGAAAGCTTCGGGCGAAGATAGTGGTAAGGTAATCATAATTGAACTATCCAGATAGTTAAGCCGTTCAGTGAAAACGCTAAACGTGTAGAACGCAGAGCTAACCCAGGAAACATTGACGAGTGTTATGTGAATCTGAATGTAATGACTACGGAAGCAAATGATCCATTCATGAAATGAAATTACTAACATTTCTTTGCCACAACATGAAAAAAAAGATTACCTAGATTGATCCAGAAAAAAGATGTTGGGACATACTTCAATTGCTGATAAGGTCATGTCACGCTACGAGTAAATTAAAATTTTCCCCAATAATTGCATATGTAAATGATATTAACTTTTATAATTATCAGGGTTTTGTAATTATTTTTTTAAGATTAGGTTAATAATTTTGGACATAGGTTTCATAGGTACCTAAACTATTTCTGTATTTTTTTGAGCTTTTTTTAGAATAATTATCAAAATTGTACTGTTACACTATGGATCTCGTGTCTGAAAATAAATAGTATTAGTATTATCATTATAAAGCGTATCGTGTATTATAATTATAATTTTAACGGGTCTTTATCGCGTTTACCTTTTTTATTATATTCCCGACGTTTCGACTGTATTGCAACAGCCGTGGTCACGGGATGACTGGAGTATACGGAGCTATCGTCGAGAAATAAAGGCAGTAGCCGCAACTCAATCGCTTCCCGCACTATTCTCTTATAATATTGGTGTTCACCAGATAGCACCTTAGGGTCATGAAGCTCGATGCAGTGGTTTGGTCCTGAGTCCACTAGGTGCACCGCTATGGCCGACTTATGATCTGGCGATTTTTGACAGCTGCAATGTGCTCTTTGACCCTTTCAGCAATTGTCCGCTTCGTTTGCCCGATGTATCGTGTATTATTTTAAGAACTTTGATTGATACTTTTTATATTTTATTTAATTCTTTGACTAGTACTTTTTTTCTACGAGTTCACGAGTTCACCTTGTTCGATTGGCACCACACTAAAGCTGAATGAAGGATCATCAAAAAAATAACCCAGCAGAGTTTGTTGCCTGATTCTCCTAGGATTGGTCACGCGCGAGGAATCGGCGTATATTCACTTTAAATTAAATTCACGTAGTTTTTATGTTGACGTTTCTATATTAATAAAAATCTATTAACTTTTGACTTTGACTTTGTTTACTATGGCATACCATAATTTGTGATTTTGAATGTTTAATGATATATCTTAAAAGTTACTTGTACCATGTTGCAATTTATAGTTTTACTATTCTCAATAAAAGTGTGAGAAAGAGGGTAGATCGATTCGTCTGCCACTAATATCCACCCATAAAGACTTTTCAGTTCCTAATCATGTTATAATATGGAACTGTGCCAACATTCAAACTCACAAATCATAATAAATATCCCGTTTTCAATAAATACGCCGTGTTGGCCTAGTGGGTGATACCCCGACTTTTGATCTGAAGGTCGTGGGTTCGAACCCGGTCGTGCAACAATGGATTTTTCCACTCGAAAAATTTATGTGCGCATTAACACGTGCTCAAAACGGTGAAGGAAAACATCGTGAGGAAACCGGCATGCACTAGAACCAAAAATTCGATGGCATTTGCCAATAGTTAGTGTTCCAATAAGCGGCGATGGGCTTGCAACCTGTCACGTGGAATGTATGCATTCCACGTGCCTCTGACTACCCCCTACTTGGTATCCTTAAAGATCTACTCACTGAGTATGTATCTGAGGATGTCCATCATAGGGAATACAGTCGTGAGCGTGTTTGTTTGTTTGTGTCAATAAAAAAAATACGTTAGTTTCAAAAGTTATTTTACAAAAGATACATTCGCTTTACAAATTTTCGTTCCGTTCAGCTGATAAGTGCAAATTATGACTGCGGAAATTGGCACTATGATCACACCCTATCTGATTTAGTTCTGATCGAGCGTTTCATCGCAAACTTCTCACTGGCGATACTTTACCTGGGCGATGCTAATTATAATGAGTGGCTACCAGTTCGATTAATATGCTTTAAGTACCGTAGCGGCTTGAAACATTCAGACCCTAAGTGGTAGTGTATACTAATAATTGGTAGTACTCTGTGAATTTGGGATGATCACAGACGTTTGTTTAAGTACCGTGAAAGGTAATGAGTGGTACAGAGTTTTACGGAAACGTGTAGGATGTATTAAGGACCAAATTATGTATGGAAAATAAAATGTGGGTAATTTTAGACGTGATATGCAGATGTCCTTGCTCACGTAATTCGTAACGGTAAATATACCGAACCTACTCGTTTGAGCAGTTTTATCAATACTTTGTCCAGAGCAAAAGATACTGACTCATTTTTAGAAGGTGAACTGAGTCATAGATTTGATTCCTTCTTTTTCCAATTACATTGTTTGACTAGGCCTCTTTACAGTTGCTACATCAATTTTAAGTAGAAATTCAATAAATGACATGACAATACTTTTTAATTGACTGTTTATTGAATTGAATGTTTTGTGTCAAATAATTATGTGTTATTTTTATTTTACAATAATTTACAATCTGACAAAAGGCAGCCCGCATCTATGTGCATTATATATATTGTTCCCTCTGTTCCAATTGTGAATAAATGACTATGACAATCAAAGCCAAAGTTGTACGATATTTATTTATTGGAATGCTTTCCACTTTACCATACCGTGTGAACTTTCAATGAAATAGGTCTTTAACAATTGAGGTTTGTTCTTTAGACATACATCAGACTTTTCAGTGGCAATTTATTCCAGTCCTATTGTTTACAATCGCTAGTTATCTAATTCACATAACGACGTGTCTTCGGAGTAGTGACAGTCAGACCACCGGAGACGTAGTTTTTTGAATACACCTTCGTTAGAGTCAAGCTTTGCGACATGCTAGGTCCGCTTAGATGTTCCCATAATTTCACAAGAGGATGTTGGGTATGTTATCAGGAGAAACATAAAAAATATAATTTAACTATACTTATATTGGAAAGAGGTAAAGTTTGTAATTTCAGAAAACAATTCAAAGTTTATTTCATCAATATTTAGAATGTAATTTAGGGTGGACATAGGCTATTATTGTCCTGTTAATAAAAGTATTTTCGTGGAGACCAATTTCGCAAGGTTTGTCGATGAAAACGGTCGAGCAAATGCGTTTCTTACGAATGCTACTTTTCATCGGTTATTTATTATCCGGGTACCATCACGCGGGATAAGCCGTGGGTAGTAGTTAGTCCTTAATTAAAAGTTCACATTTTCTAAAATGCTTCATACTTGCACTCTGAGATCAATCGCGATTTCATATATGTAAAAACCCTCGTTTGAGTTAATTGCGGGTCGGAGGTTTATGGATATTCACTAGTATTTTGAACCACGCCGGTCTCGACTAGGCTCAATATATCCAAGTCTGACATTTCGTTTTGGGAAATCGGAAGAAATAACAATGTTGTGATAGGCTATTGAAATTGAAGGCTCTATCGATTATACACAGCTGTCTCATTCAATCGATAACCGTTCATTCAAATCACAATCTAAATCATATTATCGTAGGTCAGTATTGACGGAGCCAATAGGTAATTTCATTCGATAAGATGTTTAGTGTCACTCAGCACCTGGAGGAGTCAATGAACTGAATCCAATTGTTATCTCAATCAGGTTCCGATCGATCTTGCAGTCGGTAAACCGAAAAAGGGCAGTGTAAATACGTAATTGGTAAAAGCGGAGGCCATTGGTTTGAAAAATAGCGATGAACTCGTTCTCTTATAAATAACTTGATGCTTTTGTATTGCAAAATTGAACTACAATAATAATATTATTTAATCTTAATTTCAATTATTATAATTATGCTTTAGAAGTAGAGCTCAAATTTACAGAGATTAATTACAATGAAAAAACATATTAGAAACTGCAATATAATTTTTGGCAGAAATTTAATTTAAAGGTAATTTAATTAAAACGCTTGGGAGGATAGGTTCTGTAATGGTAACCACTAACTGAACGACAAAGTTTAGGTAGTTCCCCCATGGATCTGGATGGATCTTCATCTTTAAGGTTGCAGTAAATTTGAAGATATAAAGTAGCACATATTTTTCGTCATCTTCGACCAGGTAAATCAGATTAGTGGTTTCGTGGCTTCAAGACTCGCCAAGGTTGATATTTTAGGGATATTATAAAAATCTATCGATGTTTTATACAGCATCAAAATCAGTTAAATGTTGTCTTTGTTATATATGAATTAAGGTCGACAGTTTTGGAAAGGTTGGGCGTTTTTATACACAAGTAGATTCCATCCTTTACAAGAATACGGTGTCGATTTCAAGAAGGTGACACTTCGTGCTGTTTCTATAATGTCTTTATTGTGTGTATAAAGTACGGACTGAGTTGATATGCGATGCAGTTTTTGCGCCGTACAGTCGATTTCATGTGGCTGAATTCTCAACCGGTATCAAGTCTAATTATTTGAATAGCGCGACACGCAGGCCCTTTGATTAAAGCCGGTGGCAGTTTCATAGGGAAAGGACTGGAGACGGCGTTTGCATTGTTTTTTTAAGGTCTATCCTTTTTTATATCTTTTGCTAAGGCAATAACACCGTATTTTATTTACATAGTTATCTTCGTAGATAGATAGAAAATTATTTATAGCACAAAATATTAGTACATATGCGAACTTAATGCTAAAAAGCATTCTCTTCCAGATAACCTTTGTATATTGTCGCTATCCTAAGGTTGTCAGGAAGAAATCTGGATAAGACCACCCATTGTCCATTAAAATGGTGTTATGTACAATAAAAGGTATCTATATAAAGTAGCAAACATACTTACGACCCACCTGTTGGTAAGCGATTACCGTAACCTATGGACGCGAATCTAAGGCATACCGGGTGAAAAGTGCTTGTAATTCACCGACACCCTTGAAACCGGAACATGACCGTTGACCGTTTAGAATCCGCGACCACGCTCGACGGTCGTGAGGGAACTGGAACGGTATTCATGAGAAAGGACCCCTAAACGGTCAACGAAACGTCAGCAGGTTAATCGAGGTCTAGACGATCGATCGCGTTACATAGGTCTTGAAGAATTGAATTGGCGAACTCGATGACACGGCGGGCAAATACCCGGGTTTGACGCAAGAGGTACGGGTTCGATACCCACTGTGGGACAAATGTTTGCATGTTTTGCAGATTTTGGTTTTTGGTCAATAATGTTGCCATATGCATTTTTTTATAATTGTATCAGAATATTTGTATTCAAAAAACTTGAAAATACATAGTAACTGCTGAATATTTTTTTATAAGTACCTACCTAATATATTTTTGGTGACCAGAATCTGTCACCTATTATTACCTACCGTAGTTTTTGTCACTAAAATTCTATGGCCAATAAGGATAATAATCTATCTGCATCGATTCACATGACCGCAAAGAATTCGGGGCATTTTACACTAACTTTGGCGGCCATTAAATTCCTAGTTTCTGGGTCCAGCAAGAAGTAACAGCGACATAACTGTTTTTATAAGAATTTCGGTGCAATTCGAGATGTTTTATGGATCAAATAAAATCTACTACCTGCGGCCATAGCTCAGATATCAAACAGTTGGTTATGTGTACCAACTGTAGGAAAATGATTTTATAGCTTTTATTATAGAAGATTTTGATAGCTCAGTATAGCTCTTTTTTCAAACGAAGGACAGAAAGCTTTCTCTCTGTCCAAGTGTAAACCAAAATGAAACTCTATTGTGGCAAAACCTTATTTTTGCCCGCTGTCGTAGTACAATATTTAATAATTGAGATGTCATAAAAAATACAGCAATTAAGAATTTTGAAAACATGAATCACCAAAAAGATAACCAAGCAAAGTATGCTGATTCTTCCGGATTCTTCGGTCACGAGGAATCTGTGTAAATTACCTATTTGATTCATGTAACCCCATGAAAATAAAAAAAGAAAGAAAAACATTTATTGAGCACGACATAAAGAACACAAATTTTGTAAGTTAGGGTGGTGGGATAATATATAAAAAAATAGGTAATAATATCTAAATGGTTAGAATATCCTTTAGAGTATAAGTGAAACAGATATGACCCCACGCACCTTACTAATACATCCACCGAGACAGTTCAATGTCGCACCAAAAGGTAAAAATGAACGTCATTTTCATGACATATTCTGGGGTACCGTATAACTACTACATATTTATAATAATTTGAATAAAAATAGATATAAATATCTTAATAAATAGAGTGTACTAGCTATTCTAATCTAGCTTTACTGCCACTGAGATCCCAATTCATTAAAGGCTATTAATGATCTTTATTACGGGCCCACAACCACGAGTTACGGCCCATCTACGACTGATTAATTAAATAGACAATGAATGGGACATTATATTGAAAGCTGGCTTTGTTAGTATTTTTACTTTAGGCCTTATTTAGTTAGATTATCATTGTATGGAAATGTTTGCAACTTGGAGAATAGTGACTTTATTTACATGTTACCTGAAATTTTCATCGAACCCTTAATTGAAGATTTAATTAATAGAAACTTATTTTTTTTTGTAAAATTATTTGTAAAAATATGTTAAGCTATAATAAAAAAAAACTGGCTATATAAATAAAATATAATAAAAACTGGACATTTTTAACACAACATCATCTAGCATCATTTTTTTTAAATACCGTCAGCCGTCTTGTAAACAAAGCAGCACTTGAACTTGTCCGATATTCGAAAATAGCGGCGCGCGCGCATGCCTTAGGGATTTGGGTCACACGCTTATTATCAGAAACGTTACACTCCTGCCAAGGACATGTGCCCTTAAGCGGCGTTTTTATTTGGCCATTTGGTAGTTTTCGAGTGCTTCTTATTTGCTTAAGGCGACTATTTTTTTATGGTTTCCAGAAGAACCACGTTTTCGAATACCAGTAACGTTACCTGTTAACGTGTTTTACACAGAATAATAAAATTATCTAAGTTAGACTTGTAATATTTGATTTCTCTTTGAGAAACCCAATAATATGTCTGCCACCAAGCAGTAATGATCGCATTGCTGTGTTCCAGTTTAAAGGTAAATATGCTGATAAAATTACAAGCGTATCAAACTCTTCTTCCGTTATATCTGAAGGTTGGCAACATTTATGGTAGCTTTGGTGTTGCTAGCATCATTTTATGTTACGGTAACCGCTTGCCAACAGGTGCGCCGTTGTTTGTTGTATTTGAATAAAAAAAAAGTAATAGTTACAGAAAATATTAGTACAAGTTTTACGAGTTTTCCTAAAGTCAAAGTTTTGACTTTAGCAAAAAGTTTTGGGTTAGATAGTCTAGATGAGAATAAGTAGGAAGTGAGCTGCAAAAAATTTAAAATATGATTGAAGACTTAGCGAAAATAGAAACCTATCAAGAATCAATTCTATTTTTGAGTTATTCCATAAAATTTTCGAATCCCATAAATCAGGAATATTTTAGGTTTTCAATAAAATTTTGGAACGCACCCGACCGAGAAGCACCTTGTCCTTTCATCACACTTATTGTTTCATCACCGATCAGGCATTTTTCAGTTTACCTGACCCCAACCAGACCAAGACACTGATTTACCGAAGTGTGACTTAGAAATAACCATACATTTTATAGTTCTGAGACTATCTTATGATTCTCGGTTCTGCTTGAGAGCAAACTGCAGTTTTAGCAGCCATTCTAAACAATACCTAAGCCATAGTGGCTTAGTGACCAATATTTTATTTTTCTAGAACTCTTTTAGTTTCCCAGGTTCTGCTGGAGAACAGTTACAGTTTCAGCAACCATGCTAAACAATACCTAACTACACCAGGATCAAAACAGCATCATTAAAAAAGGCAATTCGACAGGTAACGGGTAAACCATTTTCAATTCTGGAACAATCGGTTCTGCGCAAGTGATCGCGCAGCTGCTAGCGCGTGCGACGGTCGCGTGCCGGGAACGCACGAGCGCTGCCGAGCGCGGCCGAAGGCCAGCAAAGCCTGCCTTTGATGTTTTAGCCAGGTGCAAGAAGGAAATTATTGTCAAAAAAATATTTTAATAATTTTCTATTTGAATTTTTATTATAACAACCACCAAAACTTAGGTACATTATTTAAAGACATCACACATTCAATGTGTGTTTTGTGAGGGCTCTTTAAATATTTTATTTTAGTTCTTGCTATGTTCTTCAGCAAAGCCTGCACAGAGAACTTTGATGTTTTAGCCAGGTGCAAGAAGGAAATTATTGTCAAAAAAATATTTTAATCATTTTCTATTTTAATTTTTATTATAACAACCACCAAAACTTAGGTAAGTACATTATTTAAAGACATCACACATTCAATGTGCGTTTTGTGAGGGCTCTTTAAATATTTTATTTTAGTTCTTGCTATGTTCTTCAGCAAAGCCTGCACAGAGAACTTTGATGTTTTAGCCAGGTGCAAGAAGGAAATTATTGTCAAAAAAATATTTTAATCATTTTCTATTTTAATTTTTATTATAACAACCACCAACACTTAGGTACATTATTTAAAGACATCACACATTCAATGTGCGTTTTGTGAGGGCACTTTTAATATTTTATTTTAGTTCTTGCTATGTTCTTCAGCAAAACCTGCACAGAGAACTTTGATGTTTTAGCCAGGTGCAAGAAGGAAATTGTTGTCAAAAAAATATTTTAATCATTTTCTATTTGAATTTTTATTATAACAACCACCAAAACAAAATCAGTTTAGGTACATTCTTTAAAGACACCACAAATTCAATGTGTGTATTGTGAGGGCACTTTAAATATTTTATTTTAGTTCTTGCTATGTTCTTCAGCAAAGCCTGCACAGAGAATTTTGATGTTTTAGCCAGGTGCAAGAAGGAAATTGTTGTCAAAAAATATTTTAATCATTTTCTATTTGAATTTTTATTATAACAACCACCAAAACAAAATCAGTTTAGGTACATTCTTTAAAGACACCACAAATTCAATGTGTGTTTTGTGAGGGCACTTTAAATATTTTATTTTAGTTCTTGCTATGTTCTTCAGCAAAGCCTGCACAGAGAATTTTGATGTTTTAGCCAGGTGCAAGAAGGAAATTGTTGTCAAAAAAATATTTTAATCATTTTCTATCTGAATTTTTATTATAACAACCACCAAAACAAAATCAGTTTAGGTACATTCTTTAAAGACACCACAAATTCAATGTGCGTTTTGTGAGGGCACTTTAAATGTTTAATTTCTGTGTTCTTCAGCAAAGACTGCACAGAGAACTTTGATGTTTTAGCCAGGTGAAAAAATAAAATTATAAGCTAAAAATTACTTGTCATTAAAAGTACCCTTGAACTGATAGTAAGTTGATGTAGTCTAGATGGACAGGATAATGAGAATCTTGTTGCAAACGGATGCGCCACATCCAACAATTAATAATTAAATAGATGACCGACAAATCCATCCGCCGAACTATACAGATGTTCACTGAACATGTTGTACCTGTTTTGTTCTACAACCCTTGATGAATACAAGTAGGTATTGTACGTAGGTATGTATAGCAAATCAACTGATACGAATTATTTCGGAAAACTACATTGTTAAAAGTAAACTACCCTCGAAATTATTTCAACTTAATTTTTGTATTGTTATTATTATTATTTTTTACATAATGTTAATTCCTTTTTCAACGTATTGTTACGTACGTATTGTATATTTTATTGTGTAACTGATAATAATGTACTTATTTAATTGTCATTTAAAAATTGTTAATATATATTGTGTGTATTGTGGTGGCAAATAAATGATATGTATGTCTGTCCGTCTATTGTAATTATTGCTTTTATATTAAAATTTGCTCTTAGCACCATTCATCCTACGTTTCAAGAGTTTTCTAAGAGTACAAAAAGGTTTGATTCCCGCATCGAGACAATGTTTGCATGCTCTGTATTACGTTTCAGGTCTGGGTTTTGTGGGACCATGGTACCCGTAGTTCCTTGTATCCACGACACAGACAATCTTAGTGTCACCCTCAATCAATAATTCTACTTTACATTGTTATTGTAAATGCTGAAAAATGTTTTATTTGAAAACGGATATATCCACCCAAACTTCCGTCTATTATCAAAATTGCAACCAGAATTAGGGGCGGATTAAGATCTGCTGATTTGTCTTCGCGAAATAAAATGCCATACTGATTCCGGCCCCCCATTATGTTTTTCGCGTAGGTTATTATTTCGCAAAATTGTAACTTGAGTTGAGGCACGTGTGGTAGGAACGTACATTTTGTTATTTTAATTTTGAAAGTCCTGTTTCCGATTTTGTATTTCGAAAGAGTCAGGTATGCGACTATTTCGGTACTTGCTCTTTTTACTCAGTTTGTGTGTAAATACATAAAGTTGGCATTGTTGAATATTTTTTTTATAAGCAACATATTCTACGTCAAATATTCAATATGTTTCTTTAGTGCAAGCTGCAAATCCAAACGGTATATAATAAAATAATTCGGGACAAAACAAAAAAATCAAGCGAAATGTTTCTAAATTAATGAATTGTTTTATAATAATTTTATGATTTTATGACGACCTCTGTGGCGTAGTGGGTGAAAGGCCGCCTGAGACACAAATGGTTGCGAGTTCGATTCCCACTGCGGGACAAATGTTTGTATGATCAGTACATTTGTCTCGGGTCTGGGTGTTTTCTATAATAATAATAATAATAATTTATTCAAAAAATCGTATACTACACACATTACATATTTATGATCTAAAATTAACATAAAGTAAAATTTATACTAGAACCTGAACTAGGTATTCCTGTGTTTCAGGCGGGAGGGACTAACATTATACAAGCAAGGCAATTATACAAACAAACAAAACACTTAAAGAATAAAATATAGTGACTTCGACATATAGGTTAACTACATAAATTATAGTAAAAATACTCATATTAGATTAGATTAGATTATATTATGAGTTAACATAAAAACTTATAACTAAACTTAGTTAAGTACAACGTTTCACTTCATCACATCTAATAGTTTCTCTGTATCATCATACGACAAGTTTTGCAAGGCGTCCTTAAGGGCTGCCTTACAATTGAAGTAATTGAGTGGATAAATATTCACTAAGGCATTTAATCTATTGTAGAGAAGAGGGCCAAGGAACGTATAAAATTTAGTTGCAAAAGTGTGTTTAGTGCTTAGTTGTCTATGACAAACTTTATCGATTCGTCTTTTATTAGTAAAATCAGGGTTGTATGGAAGGGCTGCGTGCTGCTTTAGAACTATGTGCATTATGAATAACTGGCGGACTGTTAAGACTTTACATGATTCATATAAAAGGTTAGTAGGAAAAAAGTAGGGCCTTGCAGTGGACACTTTGAGTACTGCTCTTTGAGCTCTCTCGATTGTTAGTAGAAGTGTTTTACCTGCTCCACCCCATGTGGATATACAGTATGTTAAAACGGAATTACATAGAGCAAAATAAACTTGTTTGATAATATTCCAATCCGCTATATGACGTAATTTTTTGAATACAAATATTAGTTTGCGGACTCTAGCATTTAATGCATGTATATGTGCTTTGAAGCTTAGAGTCTCATCCAATATAACACCTAGGTATTTAATTTTATTAGTTTTGTTAATGACGGGACAACTGCATTGGGTGTTAGTTAAGTCTTTACAAAAATGAGCATGTAATTTTTGTGTCATTTGACTCGTTGCTAGTTTACGCATTGAAAACTTAATATAATTTGTCTTATCTGAGTTTAATGTTAATAAATTTTGTTGAAGCCATTTATTTACAACATTAAATCCATTTTGCGCATACTTGTGTACGTCTTGTTCAGAATCAGCGGAAAAAAGGAGGGCAGTGTCATCAGCATAAGAAACAATTACACCGTGGTCTAGATTTATGTTACAGAGGTCATTTAAGTAGATCAAAAACAAAGTCGGGCCTAAAATACTTCCTTGGGGTACACCAAAGATTGTATTTTGTTGTTCTGTGCTGAAAACATTGCCAATCCTCACGCATTGAGAGCGTTCTTCCAGATAACTTGTGAAAAGTTTCAGCTGAGTGCCTCTGATACCAATTGATTCAAGCTTGTGCAATAGGATAGGAATAGAAACGGAGTCAAAAGCTTTGGCTAGGTCCAGGAAGATTCCCACAGTATGATTACCTTTATCAATTTCCTGAACAAGATAGTTAGTTAAGTGATGTACGGCATCGTCAGTTGAAACTTTAGGTCTAAATCCAAATTGCATGTTAGACAAAATTGATTTATTCTCCAAATATTTGACTAGCCTTTGATTTATCAGTTTCTCTAGTATTTTAGAAAAAGAGGGAAGTAAGGAAATTGGCCTATAATTGGTCACATTCTCTTTACATCCAGATTTATACACTGGGACTATAACAGCTTTTTTAAGACACTTGGGGAAAATTCCTGTGGCTAAGCATTTATTGAAAATATTTGTTAAAGGAGGGATTAGGATGTGTCTAAATTGTTTAATTATTTTACATGGTATATTATCCCAGCCAACTGCACAATCGTCTTTAAGGCCCATGATTATCCTTTCTACCTCTATGTATAATATGTATGTATTGTAAAAATGTATATAAGAAGTATATCAGTCATTTAGTTCCCATAATACAAGGTCTGGCTTACTTTGGGACTAAATGATGTTGTGTTATAATTTACAGCATTATTTTTTTTTTATTAAGACTATACAACGTACTTTACTATTCACCTGCTGTCGCTTAAGAATCTGCGATTTTTTAAAAACCACCCTTAAAAAAATACTTGCTTGAACTTACTTCGGTAATTCAATAATTAGTCATTAAATGTTTATATTTTGGCCAGTTTAATTAGAAAACGACCGTGTATATTAATGCATTTAGTCTAATAAGATTATGTTCTAAAAAACACACACTATATGATTATGTGCTAAAAAACCCACACTATTAAGACTTTTTTCATTCTTGTGTTTTGCGTCTAAGTACTTACAGTATATAGAATAATCTCATTAATACTTGTTTCTTATTTTTCAAGGTCTTTTAATATCCTTTTTGATACTGTAGGTTTTGGATAAGGAAGGTTATGATTAACCTAATCTTAAGTTATTTTAAAACGTAACTGAAAAAGTAAATTGTTACTTTCCACTGAAAGCCCACCCCAATTTTCAATTTATTAAGGTATTTTATTCCTTATCCGTTTTAGTAGCTGATACCAAGACCCGTGTCATTGGATTTTTAAAAAGTATTTTCTTTCGACCAAATTTATTTTCCCTCAAACCATTGACTTGAGGATGTATAGGTTTTTTTTAATTATTGAGTTTTCAAGGGTGAATAAAAAGTAAAATAATGTTCGATTTAATTTATTTACAAAACAACCAACAGGTTGGACGCTGGTATTTTTCATACAATAAAAATCTTATAAAACTAATTAGGAATCTTTCTTAGGGTGCAAACTTATCTTTATACACTAAAATCTTTGTCTCAATACTCAAACATCAATTTTTCAATGATTCAAAATTGTAGGTAACAAACAAGACCTTCGATAAACATTAAACTTAACATAATGACTAGATAACAATTAAAAACTAAGCTTAACACTAAAAAAGGCTATTTTAAGGCACAGCTATTATTCTGACCACTTATTTACTAAATGCTTGGAACAAATAAATGATCTTCAGTCTTTTTGTGAATACGCGCTAGTGGCAAAGGTTCCCGTCCAAAAAAACCTGACAACTCTCGGCTCCTTATGATTCCGGAAATTGTGGAACCTCATCTTTCATTCTAAAGCTTGCCAAATTTTAGAACTGATCCACGTAGGTAAATTAATTATAATCTATCGCCACTGTCGCGGTACAAATGCATTAGGTATTAGTTCGTTGTTCGCCGGAATGCGTTGATGGGATCGTTGAGACCACTATTACTCCTCTCATTAGGAATATACTGATTGCGCTTAATTAGAGGTTAACTTGCCCTCGCGCTCACTCCTCGAGGAATACTCGTTTTTTCGTAATCACCAAGCCGCTGGATGCTTTGATCATCGCGGTGTTTGGTTCCTGGGAAAAAAGAAAAACCATTATTATTTATTGCCAACTTAAGTTTGAAATTGTCTAAGTATGTTAGAGCTTTGATAAGAAACGTCAACTAGAGGTTTCTAAGCGTCTTTTAGCTGCTAAATCAATGAAAAAACTGGTCAACCACCAAACAATGCCTCTATAAGTTTTAAATATTGTATTTACCACAGTATTAATTTTGTTTTGTTAATAATGGATGCTACCTACGAATTCTAAAGTGCCTATGACGTGTAAAAAATCCCATCAAGTATATCACCAGATGTTTACATAAGCCCGGCAAATATTGAAACACGTGTGCAAGCGCTATTTCCTCCTGAGATTTCGTCTTCCGGTACAATAAATTAATAGCTTCAGTTTTTTTTGGGTGATTAAAGTTTTTAGATGGCGCTACCAGAGTTGGACCGTAAAATTGGACCATATGGCCTAAGGTCCGCTGGGAACCAGACAGCATTCGCGATAAAAACATGTTACAAGTTTGCAAAAAGTGGTTTTGACTCTGTGTTATTAGAAATGATCAGTTTTTATGGGTACTTGCACATGCGGGGTAAGCCGCAAGATTGTTAGAAGTAATTGCTATTCGCTATTACAGTAAATAAGCAATAGAATGCGGGTCCATGTATTTTTAGATGCATCTATGCAATAAAAAGTCTTCGGTACCCATCTAGCTGGGTGAGCTTTTATAAAAGCGACATATTTTAAGATTTGCCATTGTTCGCTTCCTTTTATGTCCCGAATCTGACAAAGAATAGATAGAGTCCCCGTTTGGTTCAATGCGTATTGACAATGGCTGCGCTGCGCGTTCACTTTTTGCATCATAGAGCGAACCTGAATCTTATAAAAGACCTGTAGGTAACCGTGACGAAAAGGATCCCGCGAATAAAAAAAAATAACTACCTGAATTTTAATTTTGATAAGCTCTGCTATGATTTTTTTTATAAAGCCCTCGTTCATTCGGATTTTTTGGCAGCAATTGTAATGACATCTGATTCATCTGATAAGAAATATATCATCAAAGCTCTCATACAACGCAAAAAAAACAATTTATTATTTTAAGTCGAACATTAAACTATTGTGTTGTTTTGTTCAAATGCTTACCTTATTTCACTGTTGCTGCCACCAGGTGATAACATCTAAAAGCTCTTCATCTTCAGGACTCATCGGTTCATACGCATCATAAGGATCGTGGCAGTGCGGGCCAGCTGAGCTCTCTGACACTAGAGACGGCGCTGGCGAGTGGGATTCATCAGACGACGGAGGTGTCTGTGGACCGTGGATGAGAGACATTTGAGCATCCGTGCACCCGTCCTCACTCTCCTCCAGCAAACGTTTCAAGCTTTTGATGTACTCCACAGCTAGTCTCAAAGTATCCACTTTACTCAGCTTTCGAGAAGATCCTCTACCACCAGCCAATGCAGAAGCGACGGCCGAAGGGATGTGCTGACGGAGCGCAGCGAATCCGTTGTTGACTTGTTTCACTCTGTTACGTTCACGAGCATTCCTTCTGGCCACGGATGCAGGAGGAGCAGGATACTGCTGATGGATATACGATTTATTCTTTTTGCGAGGATCCGCCGGAGCGGGTGCGAGCCGGCGCTGGTTTTGAAGCTGCGCTAGCTTATCGATGTTTTGATAGTGTACGGTAGCCATTGGCATCGCGAGTCGGAACGGGAGAGATTGAGCGCACGTGTGCGTGCCGCGGAGGTCGCCGGTGAATTGGCGGAGGTGGCGCGCACCCCCACGGCTAAGTAGCGCGCGCGCACCGTGCGGGGGGGTGGGGAGCGGGGGCGTGGGGTGAGGGCTGAGGGGGGGGAGGGGAGCGGGCGCGTGCCGCGCGCGCGCACAGCACACGCAGCGCGCCCGCCTGCGCTCGCGACGCTACCGGCCACAGGTCTTATGCCATAGTCACTTGCCGCTCGCGCCGCTTTTGTTGCGTCTGCGTAATTATCCCGTAACCATGTTCGGAGAGGACCGCTCGCGTCTATTTAGAAGTCGTTAGCGAGAATAGGCGCCGTAAACCGATCGAGGACGATATTGCGTTATTAATGTCGCAGCTTTTGTTTTGTTTAATAGGCTTCATTCTATTTTTTGCGCGCAATACAACAATACTTTTCTGGATGCAAGTATTTTTTTAAGATATTACCGATATCATTATAGTCTGTTAGTTGTTGTGTGATTAGCAATTCTTATAATCTGTCTTACTTATTTGTTTTACTGATTTACTATTTTGACATCTCAGCTGTTGATAATAAATTTGATCGCACGGCAGGTGTCTGCGTTGTAAGTTGTAGATCTATGGATCGCCAATGGCACTTTATTTGTTAGTAAGTGCGTGATAACTTAGACAGACATCATTTCACTTTTCATCGCTCACAGGTGAGGTAGTTCACTGGAAACCACCAGTGACCACCACACCTCCTGGGCCTTAAATACTTAACTAGGCCTTTGAGTTTCATATTCATTTAATAATTCAAAATCATTCGAAAATATTGTCTAACCTCTTTAAACAAAATCAGGGCTTATCAATATACTGAGTTTGTGACAATAGGAAACAAAGATTAGATCGTAACTCTTATTGGATCTGTGGGGACACTAAAGGCTGATTATAGGGCAGATGTAAAAGCCTTAGATGAACTGTGGGAAATAATGTAACGCATCCTAATTATATCGCTACGTACCAACATTCCTGCAACCAGTTTTCCTGTTTAATATTGGCATCTCATTTTAATTGTTTCAACAGGAATCCAGGACTCGAGCCGTGCTGATTCGGTTTTATCAATAACTGATAACCTGTTCTTCGCATGACACCTTTGTATTTATAAATTCCGAGCACTATCTGTCTGGTGGTTGGTATACCTATAAGTTCTACTAGTGAGATGATTTAAATGCGGATTATGTTCAAAAAACAGTCATGTTTGTACTGGATTATAAAGTGACCGTCAGTAAAACAAGCTGTTAAGTGATAAGAGATGTCAATACTTGAAGGGTTGATTACAGAGTTTTGAATCAGTTTTTTTTTTATATTTTTTTTTGACCATCAATTAATTATGTCTCTGAGGATGCCTATTCTGAGAAATGCAGTCGTGAGCGTGTTTGTCTATTCTTTGTATAGATTCTTTCTTTTTTATAATTTTATCAAGCATAAAAACTAAGTTTATTTGAAAAAATCTCAACACGATCAGAGGCTTTGTTTTAGTAATTTTGCAGAGTAAATCAAGTTTTAGTTATAGCAGGGCAAAGCCGCGGTCAAACGCTGGTTTCAAGATTAAGGAAAGTGCAGGTAGGGAACAGGTGTAAGAGCAATCTCGTGTCATTCACGAGATCGATACACCTGCTGATCTATTTTATAATCATTATTGAGGTAACTTATAGAGTACATAGATTTTGGTCAACGAGACATTGATCAATAAAATCATTTTATTGATCAATATCTCGTTGCTGATTTATAGATTGATAGATAGGGCATGTACCAAATGTAATGTTTGGATATGCCTCAGATACATACTCACTGAGTATGTATCCCCATGTCCACCATGGGGAAGACAGTCGTAAGCGTGTTTGTTTGTTTGATAATTCTTTATTGTATACACCAGGATTAAAAAAAAACACTTTACAAAGTATCTTAAAACAAGATTGTGGTGAAATCTTATCACTAAGAGTGATCTCTTCCATGCAACCTTTGGATGGACTTGATCTAAAGGATCAAGGATTCAAGGATTATTTGGATCAGGTAAGTACTTTTCTAAATCTCATATGCATTCCGTAGTTGGCATACATCAGTTAGAACTTTTATATAACATAATTTTATTAAAAAAATTGTACTGAGACCAATCTAGCAAATTTTTGAAACAAAAAACAGTACATTTGACTTTTGACATGATTAGGGACTATACTAAACTTTTTTTTTTTATTTAAATCCGTCTGTCGTAAGGTATCTTTAAATAAAACATGCATGGAAAACTTCTCACAAAATCTGGTCAAAGATCTTTACAAACATGTATCCACCCCAAGAAAACTTTGACGCCATCTACGTCATCCCTTATTGGACACAAACTAAAATCAATAAGTATATACCACACTATAGAAGTACTTCCCTCCAGTATTTGTAGATGGCGCTACCTAAGGGTGGTTTTAGTTAAGGGTTGTAAACCTTATCAAACCAGTTTAGTGTGTTATAACTACCAAAAGATGGCGCCATGTTTGAATTATTTGGTTAAGCAGAAAATAATATGTTCTTGTTGGAAATTATAATGGCACTAAAAGATTTTTTTTTTTTATTTCCATAAGTGACGATGAACTTATGAGAAACCTGTCATATTTTTAAAACAAGGGCATACTATATGAAATAAAATGTTCAGACTTGCCTTAGACTGAGGTAGTCAGAGACAAATCAGACCTTAGTATCCTCACGACATGTCCTATGAAGAATCATTGGCAGCTTGTAGTAGGGTTAGGGTGCCCCTCTCTTCCCTCAAACTTCACTCCAAAGCAAGAGTCGTGAGCATTGTATTTTCCATGGGAAATACTGTGTTACATCTATAAAATCCAGTCGTAGTTTTAAAGTATTCTTAGGTCAATCAAGAATACGGTACCAGGAGTAATATAAATTTGTATACAGGTTCATAATTTCACGCTTCAAACATTTTTATAGCAATTAATTAAAATATTAGTAAAGCGTATTTCGTGAACAATTGCTTGAGTTCCGTACAACAATCCATATTTTTGTTCATTTTATTCACACATTGGTCGCCATTCAAATAAAACCATTTAGTCACCGAGATACAGGCTATGCCTAGTTTGGGACCCACCGCTAAAAATATAACAAACATATTTAAAAGGCACCTACGTTCTTGTCATTCCTTTTCCCCATTGCAAATAAGTATATTATACACTGTCTTATTTTTGAATAAATAGATTATTTTTTATTCTTATCTCCACATGGTAGACATCCTCAGATACATAATCAGCGTCACTTACTTAACAGGCTCTCATACTTTTAAATAATTTTTCGCAAGAGATACAACAAGAAAACCTCTATAACGATAGTCTTACATGAATTTATCAGTATTTGAGAATTCTGACACTAAATTTAGATTTTTCCGTTCTAGTGTAAACTGCTAAGCAACGTCTAGATATTCTAAATTCTTAGAAATACAAAGTTACAGAATCTAATGAGGTTTAAGTTAAAACAAAATAATTTGTAAACTTTTATCGAACTATGATAAAGTACTACGATATCAAATTGCATTTGATTTAAAGGATAATGTAGGTACATAATATTTTTTTTTCAATAAGAACCGGGTCGCTGAGATCAAAGGTATATTCTGCGGAACCCTAAATTGAATAAACTTACATTGCTTATTACCACAAGTTTAATTAAAGGCTTGTCTTGAGTGGTGATAGTATCGCACTGGATTTTATGAGTAAAAGCCGATTCACACTATTCCGGACCGAGAAAATAATTAAATAAACTGAATTATTACTCGTTTAGGTTGGTCAGAAATGTCAACTCATCTGTTCATATTATTTTCTGTTCTCATATTGTTTTGACATTTGACATTGCTAGCGGTAGGATAATTCATATTCTTTCAAGTTGTACATAATACGAAAAAAGACTATCACGATCAGTATTCCGATTTACTAGGATACCAAAATGGGGGGTAATCAGAGACAAGTCCAAACATTATATTTGGTACATGCCAAATATATTAGTTTTATCGCTTTGCATATTAGTTAGCAGTCCATGACTAGTTGCAAGCCCATTGCCGCTTATTGGAACACTAATTGATATAACTTACCTACGAATATTTGGTTCTAAGGCATTCCAGATTCGTCACGATACAAACGATCTTCTTAATCCAGCTCACATGACTTATTTTGTATTATCTTGAAACACGAGCTTTTTTATGCCATGCATCATAAATCTTTCTTCTAAAACCAATTCCAATATAAAAAATCTAAATTTAAAATAAAATACTTCCATACCAGTAAAGTACATTTTAGCAGAATCATAGTTTTGATACTGCATACCAACATTAGGTCCTGCCGTCTTTAAGATTACGTAATTATCAAATTTTTCTGCAAAACACCTTGAATTAAATTTAAAACAAAAGTGACTACTAATTTTTTATGGAGTGCATACTGGGATTAGTTTATAAAAACGTGATGTGTTTTCATTCTGTTCCTTGACCCCCCGTCCCTGACACATGTAAGTTATCTTCAGTAGTCGAAAGCTGAGCATTATCGTACAATTCGAATACCCAATTAACTTAGTAATATCTATATTAAAATTATAGACACGTAGGAAGTGACAGTTTTGGGTTTATGATTTATTTATTTATTTATTTATGATAATGTGATTCTTACATGAAATAAACCAGATTTTGACCTAGATGAGGGATAATGTATGATGGAGGCACCGTTCATTTGAGTTTTGCCTCAAAATAAAGGGTGCCTCCACAGTTGGTATTAAAACAACAAGAATAAACTCGCTCACGACTTTATTCAAAATGTTGGACATCCTCAGATATATACTCAGTGTGTAAATCTTTGAAGATATCCAGTTGGGGTAGTCAGAGGCACATTCAAACATTATATTTGGCGCACGCCCGCGTTTTTGTAAGTAGTATACCAGGTGAAAGGTTGCAAACATATCGCCGCTTATAGGTACACTAACTGAGCATATACCCTCACGATGTTTTTCTTCACCGTTTTGATTACGTGATAATACGCACATATATTTTTCGCACGACCGGGTTGGTGCACTTTTTAACATTGTACTTGTGCTAAACATCAGCATATCAATATATCTGTATCACCAATGGCAATGGATACTGCCTATTGAGGCGATATCCAATCACGGTTTCCCATTTAATGGGTATTCCCCCAAATATATAAAATCTCACCAATAAGATGGCCTGCTTGGTTGCCAATTTGTTGCAAGCGAAAAAAACATGTTTCATTTACAAAAACCTCTAACTAAGATGCTATGATGAGAGCAATTGGAAATAATAAAAAGTAGAACACACATTTTATCCAATTGAAAATATAAAAACCCGTCCAGTGCTGCTAGTCTTTGCATTATAAGATCTTTTAAATTGACATCCTGTAAGTTTTTTTTCTCAATATATAATGTAAGAGCACTAGGTGTCAATTATTGGAGTCAGGGGAGTCATATATTATTTTCTGATTGACAAGCGGACTTGCAATGCGTGTGAGCCTGTCAAAATTGACGTTAATGCCTTAATCAAGGGCTGCCATTTTTTCTCGATTATTAATCGATATAATTCGATTATTAAGCTTTAGATTTGGATAAGATCTTTTAAAGTCTTTATTTGATAGGTGGAAATAAATTTACGTCAATTGGTTTGCTGTAAGCGGCGTGTTGACTTAGTGGGCCTCGACAGTCTTCCGGAAGTCGTGAGTTTGTACCCGGTTTTTCCACCCAAAAAATGTAAGCTCAACACGGTGAAGGGAAATATCGTGAGAAAAGCGGCATGCCCTTGAATTAAAAAAAATCTAAGGTATGTGCCAAAAATTAGTGTTCCAATAAGCAATGTGACAACAATCGGTTTGGCAGTGATGGGCTTGCAACCTCTCACGTAGAATTCTAACTTCTTTAATAACAAGGGCATTTTATTCGGCACATACGTGCCGAATAAAATGTTTGCACGTGCTCCTGAATATCTCCTATTTGGCATCCTCAAAGATCTACGCACTGAGTAGGTATCTGATTATACGTAAGTGGTTTTATAGTATTTCCACGGTCTATGATATCTTATTTGACATCGATATGATAACAAATCCAACAAGATTACAAAAAAAAAACTCTTCTACACAAATCTGTAGGGATATAGAGTACGGGGTAGTCAAAGACACGTCCAAACATTATATTTGACATAGTATGTCCGCGTTTTGCAAGTATTTATTCCACGTGACAGTTTTCAAGCCAATCACCGCTTTTTGGAATCCTAACTAATGGCACATGCCTTCGAAGTCTTACAAGAATAATTAAATATCACAAAAGTTCCAATATTCCTTTATTGAATAACTGGCTGCTGCCCGCGGCTTTGCCAGAGTGGAGTCGTATTAAAAAAAACTATATTACCAAACAAACGTTCAGGTTGCTTCATGTCATTATTGATTTTTGCTTGGTACCTGTAATTAAAATTGACTTGTTTCTAACTTTAAAGAAAAATACTTCTAAACATAGTTCCTCCCCCCATTTTAATCCCTTAAAGTGGCAATATCCAAAAATCCTTTCTAAGCACACGCTTAAGTTATAAAATAAATCTGTTTTAAATTTCAGCTTTCTAGACTTAGTAGTTTTGGCTGTACGTTGATAGATCAGTCAATCAGTTAGGACACACGATTTTATAAGTTTGATGAAAGAAGCCTTATGTAAAACAATTATGTTTTTTTTATACCAAAAATACTTTTAAATACACAAATACTTTCAGATCTTAAAGATATTCCTTTGATGAAGCTCTGCTATGCGTTTGATAAATGAGTAATTGCCACAGATAGATGATCAAAAATAAAAAAAAAAACTTCCAGCACTATCGTGTTCAAACTTCACACAGAGAAAATAAATAAAAACGACACGCTGTTTAAATACGGCGCATGAGCATTCGCAGCTTATTTATTGCTAAATTAATAATACTAAAATGACATTTATTGTGTGCCAAGCATAGAGGCGCTTAATAAACTGAGTTTATTTTTTTATTAACCTACGCCTATCTAAAAATTGTCGCTATTTTTCAAACGCCCTAAATATCCTTTTGGAACATTTAATTTGGACGATAAAGAGTCAAGACTTATTATTCAAATAGCTTCTGCCCACGGAGCGATACCAGGATTAAAATATTTTTATTTTGATTTTTTATGCCAATAGATACAGACACGTAGTACAAGTAGACAGGCTACAGGAACTACATGTGATCCACGAATGCCTCTTAGGCTTAAGAGAAAAAAAATACAAAACAGTCATAAGACCTGTTGTATTGTATGGATCGGAGTGTTGGGCAACCAAAGAGATTGATGAAAGAAGAGTGTACGCAGCTGAGATGCGAATGTTGAGATAGATGTGAGGAGTTACTAGAATGGACAAAATAAGGAATGAGTATATCAGGGGAAGTTTGAAAGTAGCACCCGTGACGGAACCGTTGAGGAGTAATAGGTTAGGATGGTAAGGGCACGTCATGACGAGGGAAGAATGTCACATTACGAGAGGAGTGTTAAATATTAATGTGGATGGAAATAAAAGCAAAGGTAGGCCAAAGACAAGATGGATGGATTGTGTGAAGGATGACATGGTTAAGAAAGGAGTGAGTATTGAGATGACGGCTGTTAGAGGAGAGTGGAAGGAGAAAACATGTTGTGCCGACCCCACGTATTGTGGGATGTTTACAGACACGTTGTCCTGACTCGACACTAGGATTATTATACACGAAATAAATAAATATCTGCAGAACATGCAAGCATTTGTTCCCGCAACGGAAATTGATCCTGCAACTCTTGCGTCTCTGCCGGCTACTCGCCAGCCATTCCAACGGGGTCGTCTATGTCTAGGTATTTCTAAGTTTAGAGTAAGATATTTATCATTTGTTTCAGACTTTTTGAAGACTATCATAAATACTTCCTATTTCTTAAACGGGTAGGACATTATTTTTATTTGATGTATTGATGCGTGATATTTAATAATTGCGATAAAATCTTACTACTATTATAAATGCGAAAGTTTGTGAGGATGGATGTTTGTAACTCTTTCACCCAAAAAGTACTGAACGGATTTTGATAAAACTTTACAGTAATATAGCTTATATATCTGGATAACACATAAGATACTTTTTATTCGGGTATCACGCGGGCGAAGCCATGGGCAGAGGCTAGATAAAAAAATGTTTGAGTTTCAAAATGGCGGCATAGTGAACTTAGGAGATTGCACGTTTGTATTTACGACGAGTAAAAATAGAGCTGAATTAGAACTACTGCATTACGAGGGAAAGGTGGTTATTATTTTAACTACCACTCAGGTTTGAGCATTGAGGCTTAGGCGCTATCATAGGACCGTTTAATCAAAAATACCCGGGAGCGGGGAATGTGCCTGTCGCGTGGTTATGCACTATTAACGTACTTGCTACCAGTATAAGGTGAACTATAAATTACACGAATTATACAGTGTGGTGTAGAACCACGTGATATATTGAGGAATCCCTCACAACCGTAAGCACTGGTTTTTATGTTGCTATCGAATCGATAGTGACCAAAAATGTATCTCTTTTTTAGATACGGGATTTTTGGTTGTTTTTTTTTGGGTACTTTTTGTTATTGCCAACTTTTTTATTTTAGGTTTTTCTACTCTTATCCATGATTCGTCCATGGACACGGCTTGGGGCAGCAGTTTAATTACTGTTTCCCAGCAAATACGGCCCGTTTTTTTCTGGGTAACTTTCTGGGTTATCAGTTGATTTGATTCAGAGTTAAAGTGAACATGTTGAATGGATAAAGGGAGAAATATATAGATAAAGTATGTCAAAAGGGTCATGATATAATGAAATCGAAAGGATCTTGAATAGTAGACTCTTTTAGTAAGTAAATTTACGCTGATAAGACTAATAGAGTCTGGCAAAATCCGGCTAAGTTTTTCTATCTTATATCTAGGTTGTGGGTTGTGGTGTGTCAATGGAATATGGTGAACTTATTTAAGTTCATTCAGATAGCACAAGAAAGTCTTGCTAAGGCAATTTTCTTCTGTGCAAGAGGCCTCGTGTCAGCGTGCGCAAAATTATACCCCCACGATGTTTGCGACCGGGCAACGCTAATACCTGTGTAGCTTTTTTATTTGCAATTGTTGTTTCGTACGAGCGTCCAGCTGGCCAAATACCGTGGTCTGAAGCAGTCTAAACGTATAATTAACTTAATAAGAAAAAATAAACAAAAGAAACATAGTCCAGATCCTATACTAGGATTCCCTGTATCAGGAACTACAAATGTATTTGTACCACTAAACCCAGACCTGGTACAAATATCTGCAAAACAAGCAAATATTTGTCTCGCATCGGGAATTGAACAAGCACCTCTTGTTTTAAAGCTGGATTCCGAGGTGTCTACTACACGGAATATTAACATTTTAACGCATATTCCAAATTAAATGTCCGAATGAGTATTAATTGGACATCATCAAACTTAATACACATATATTTATTTTTCTTCATTTTTCTTCTTCGTGAAAATGAAGAAAAACACATTTGATTTTCTTTAACTGTCACCAAAAATGTATGGAACAGAAGTACGAATGTACCAAAAAATCTAAAATATAATCATGGTTTTGGTCACAAAAATTCACTCAGTCCCTGAAAGACCTTATTGAATTGAGTCTACACAAAGGGTTATCAAAAAATATATACGTATAAAATTGTTGCCTAATTTTACTAGGCTTAGCCGTCGCAAGGAATTGGAATTCAATTCACTTCATTCTTAGATTGACAATTTAAAATATATTGCCTGTGATTTCAATGAATTAAAACTATTGAATCTTTCTAATTTCACTAAATAAAATGATATAAACTTTTGCATTTCACTGGGCCGTATGTAGTGCCTATCAATGATAGGCCGGTGGTCAGTGTGCTAGAGAAATTATTACATTCACCTAGCGTTATTCACGGGGAACGTGTTTTCAACGTTTGTTTCGATGACAATCGGAATCCGTCTGTGTCCGAGGACGTGGTATTATCATTTATTTTGCATGTAGCCGACGCTAAACCTCGAGGTAACTTTAGCCGACTGCATAATTTATTAAAACGAATTGATGTTCGAAATTTTAGCGTTTTTTTTCTTTTATACTTATGGTTAGGTACTTTATTTGTGTTGAGACATCATTATTGGAATGCTGATAGAATTTTCGCCAAAATTCCAGCTTTTTCTAAGTTGAAATTTACGTATACATTTCCTAAAGTGTTTTAGAGAAAACTGACAGTTTGACATGTTTGGATTCATGGTAAAATAAGGCATTGGTTTAACTTCCAATAAACAGCTAATCAAACTCTTTCGGACATTACCGTAAGAAAGATTTCTACTGTTATGAAAATAATGGCAAAAATAAAAAAAATAAGGAGTGCATATAGTAGGCATTTTCATTTATCAAAGGAAGAAATATTTCTGATGACCTCCTAGGGGGTTCACGAACCTAAATGGATCTAATTAGCATCGTATCCGATGATCAGACTTATCTATTGCTTATCAGAAAAAAAAGTTAGTATGGAAGATGGGACATATATGGATCCTCCTTCATCGAAGAAGTAAGATTTTAGATATTCCTCTATTGATGAGGATTCAACAGAGGACTCAAACCTACTCGTACATAGATCTGATTAGCATCATACCCGATGATGCTTATCATCAGACTTGTAAAAAAAACGAAGTCAAAGTCAATAGAATTTAATAAATTTCACAAGGATCATATAGAAACGTCAGCTTAAAAACTACGTGAATTCAATTTACGCTGATACCTCGCGCGCGACCAATCCTACAACAAGTATCTTGGGGTTTCTGTTTTATAAAGTTCCTACAAATTTTATTTTAGATTCAACAGACTCATACATATTCTATCCCACACTAGGACTCCTTATCAGGAACAAATACCGTGGTACCATAACACCTAGACCCGGAACAAATATCTGCAAAACATGCAAACATTTATCACGCACCGGGAATTGAACCCACGTCTCTTGAACCGGCAACTTGCCAGCTCCGCTCGATACTACTAGTCACTATTTTACAACATCACATCTTACGTTAACAAAACCTGTAATGAGCTTCACATTACTATAATACATACTAAATACAGACTGGTCCATTTCCTAGTTCCCACGTAATGTTACTAAGCCTATTGTTGGGCTACAAATATTCCATTGGTCGTTTACTCGCCTTTCTAAGAACGCTCCTCCAATCACTGCCGAGAGGCTTTACTGGTCATAGATTTGTAGGTTTGTTAGACTGCGCGCGCGCGTGCTTAGATTGTTTGTGTAAATAGCTGTATGTAGGCATTGCCTTATTAGAAGGTACATATGTATAAAATATCTGAGTTTATATTCTAGTTAGCTTTTGTGGTACTCGGTTTGTTTTTGTTCATATGGAATAGATTTTAATTGGATTTAAATAGTAGTAATGCTTATAAGATAGTTGTAGAATTGAAATTATCGTGGTTTGGTATAATTTTAGAATATTATAATGAATATAACCACGTACTTTATTATTCTCCTGCTGACGTTTCGTTGACCATTTAGAGGCATCCTTGATATATTCGTAATAATTTTCTAAAATATGAGATAGTTATTGCGATTTGGGACTAGTTTAACTATTTTGTATTTTACATTCTAAATAGGTAGGTACTTATTTAAAAAAAATCAAAACATATTTTTGTATTTTACAAGAAAATAATCACCGCTAAAATAAAACAGCCTCTTACACTTTACTTTTACAAATAATTATAATTACTAATTACTTTACAGTATATATACTGTTTCTTTCAAAATTATTGACTTCGTTTTGTTAATATCTACTTAAAGCTAAACTCTTCTTTACTCAGTATCAAGTCGCTTACCTTGACAAAATTCCGAAGCCCCTGTACTAAGAAACCATTCAACTTTCATTCATTCACAAATTCGGCTCACGACAACGATTATAGCTTCCGAATACGAGGTTCTATGGACCACTCACTTTTCATAAAAAAAAAAAAAACAAAACAAAAGATGTTCGTCACTATCACGTCGCGACAATTTTCCCTTCATTATGAGGGACGTGTGTGACGTGTGTTTGTTGCAGTCAAAATATACAGCCTAGTCAAAATAACTTTCGACTAGGTAAAACCCCGAATCTATTTTGGGTTTCGGCCTTTGACTTTTTCGATCCTTCATTCAGCTATAGTGTGTTACCAACACAAGGATTATAAAAAAAAAAACTACGCAGATTTTGATATCTAATTCTTCTAGACTTTAAAATTGGGGGGCGGCCCATATTACGTTTGACCAGATACGGTCTCTATTCAAAAACTCTTACTCCAACAATTGACCTTTTTATAATCATATAGTATAATCAGCCGACTTCGACCACTTCAGCTTGCTAACCTTCTGAGCTATGTCGATGATTTTTATTCTCTGTTGGATAATCTTGTCACGATTTTTTTCCTTCAGAGAAACCCCGAGTCCGTTTCACGCCTTAACCATGCAGCTGAGGATTTCCTAGTCAATTCTAAGTTTGAATTATCATTGAGCTTCGACAGCAACATTCCGTGGCGTTACGATTGGCGCCAGAATTTTATTGTTCTCGCCGGTGGCTTTTGTGGACACGTGCTTTGATTTGATAATGTGGAACTAATTTGTATTTGGAACGCTTTGATGAAATTATGCCTTCCTACGTGGTTTCTGTGAGTACGTGATATTCCAATGGGATTGAATTATTTTAATATTTTTACAGTATCTAGTTTTACTACCAAATGGAATGGCATAAAAGCATTAAACCAATTATAAGTAACATCAAATTAAAATGGGATTTGGCTGGACATGTGTGCCGTATGCCGGACAAACTGTGGGTGAATATCATCACAGACTGGGTCCCAAACAAAAGCGATAAGACCGCCCATTGTGCCTTTTATATTCTTTTAATTACTATGTTTTTGTATTTAATGTGTGAAATAAAGAGTTTATCTATCTATCTATCTAACAGGCTAAGTACAATGCCCATGAGTTGCTGGCGGTAGCTGGATTCCTACTTAAAGGAATGGGAACTCGATGCAGGAAACATCGAGGATTGGAAGGAGGGGAGGCTTTGCAGTGAGGCAGCACAGATTAAAAATATAAATTGAAATGGCAATGGGCAGGACGTAAAGGATAACACATTTGTGTTGGAAGTTGTAGGTATCAAGAATTACGAGTCCAACACCCAGACCCGGAACAAATATCTGCAGAACATTTGTTGTTCCGCAGCGGGAATCGGCCAAGCCAAGCCGAAGATAGAGTGGCATGGAACCACTCGTCATTTCGTCAACAAAAACATTCCAGAACAGGCAAGACCTTCAGTAATTAAGAGTGCGACAAAGAAGAAGAAGAACTTGGAAACGTTTGTTCCGCAGCGGGAATCGAATCCGCACGTCTTGCGTCTCAAGTGGAAAAGCTGGAATACAAAATACACATAGCATAAATAATTATGTTATGACTTCAAACATAAAGTCTGTATTCAACACGAGTCGCAGGAGTATCCCCAATGTAAAACCTTAAAAATCTGAAGGCATTTTATAAATGACCCGCAATCATTTTAAATTACACAAATCTTCTTAGCACTGTTTTTGCAGGAGTAAAACAATGAAAGTAATTACTGGATGTTATTATCAATTGCAGTTTATTTTGCCAATCGGTATTTTTAGTAGAAACATTTTAATTTTTACTTGTCCTAATTGTTGTCTTGTCCGCAATTAGGGTCTGTCAATTTATATCATTCGCTGATATTGATTGCTGGTTGCTGAATGAATACAAAATTTAGAATGCATATTTAAACGTGCAACACAGGTAATGCACACAGACTTATGTTAAAAACGGTGCAGGGTTTTTCTACTAAATTATCCTACTGGTAGGAGCATCATGGCTTGATAGACGACCTCTGTGGCGCAGTGTCAGGCCCGCCTGAGACGCAGAAGGTTGCGGGTTCGATTCCCGCTGCGGGACAATGTTTGTAATGTTTGTCTCGGATCTGGGTGTTTTCTATGTATACCTAATATGTATGTATTTACAAAAAAAAGTATATAAGTAGTATATCAGTCATGTAGTTCCCATAATACAAGCTCTGCTTAGTTTGGGGCTAGATTATATTGTGTGAAAAATGTCCAGTATTATTAAAAAAAAAAACAGCATTATTATTGTCCTACTGTAAATGAACAATTTAGGTATATGGTAGTCATCATCTTCTTGTCCACATCCCACATTACGTGGGGTCGGCACAACATGTTTTCTTCTTCCACTCTCCTCTATCAGTCGTCATCTCAGTACTCACTCCTTTCTTAACCATGTCATCCTTCACACAATCCATCCATCTTGTCTTTGCCCTACCTCTGCTTTTATTTCAATCCACATTCATTTTTAACACTCTATTATAATACTAGCTTCTGCCCACGGCTTCGCCCGCATGTTACCCAGATAAAAAGTAGCCTACGTGTTATTCTGATGTATAAGCTATATTACTGTAAAGTTTCATCAAAATCCGTGCGTTTTTGCGTGAAAGAGTCCATCCTCACAAACTTTCGCGTTTAAAATAGTAGTAGTAGGTTAAAAAATAATGTCCTGATGCTCCTACTACATATAAAAACAGTGGAAAAATTAGGTATATAGTAGTGGGAGCATAAAATATACTATAAAACTAACTTCTTGAAGTGAAGTTCGATGATTATTATAATGAGTTGTTTCTTTCCGTAGACATTACTAAGTCAATTGACTTAGTAATGTCTACGGAAAGAAACAATTAGGGAAGTAATTAGGGAAACCACCTGGTTTAGTTAGTTATGTCTGAAGGTCCGAAACAAACGAAATATATTATAAGAAAAGAAGCACAATAAAAAAAAACAATTACTGATTCGCAAATATGTTTTTCTGACCATAGCCTCTTACATAGGCATGATAGTCCTGAGTAAATTACATTTTTGCATGCAAATAAGATTGTTTTTAATAAAGTTATTTTGGCAACATTTTAAAACCGGAAGATGTTTTCCAGCGCTCCCATCCTTAGAGCCATATTTCAATTTAATTCAATTTCAATTTATTTATTCATCTTTTGACAAATTACATGTTCTTAGATAAGTCATTTAACAAATTATAGATATAGGTTCTTATTAATCAATTTATAAAATACATTTTTAATCGTAAGTATGTCAAAGAATTAAAATAAAACTAAAGTCACTATAAAAATACGATTTGTAACAACAAAACAAATTGCGAGTAGTCAAGAGTAAATAGAGAATCTGCAAAAGCATTGTCAAGTAAGTATATAAAATAAAATAAACTTAGGCTAAATAAAAATTTACAATGTCAAAAATACAAAACAGTCTCATAATTAAGTTATAAATATACATCAAATATTTTATTTGCTAATGAAAAGCTTTTGGTCCATAAAAGCTTCATCTAATCTATAAAAACTTTTATCAATCAATTTTTTCCTAATAAGCTGTTTGAAGTCATTGTCGGGCATACTTTTAACATTTTTTGGAATTCTGTTATACAATTTTACTGCCACACAAAAATAACTCTTTGAAATCTTGGCTAATCTCGTTTTTGGTACAACCAGGCGATTTTTATGCCTCGTATTGTAGTTATGGACATTTTTAACACTTTTTATATTTTCTAAATTTTCCCTTACGTAAATCACATTCTGATAAATAAATTCCCCAATCATTGTCATTATTCCTAGTTCCTTAAATTTATCACTGCAGGACTGCAAATACCCCATTCCCAAAATGTATCGTACCGCTCGTTTTTGTAGAATAAATACTCTTTTAGCCTCTGCCGCTGTCCCCCAAAATAATATGCCATATGTCATAAGCGAATGGAAATAAGAAAAATAGACGTTTCGTGATGCCTTTTCCCCGCCTATTTCTTTAATTTTCTTAACTGCGTATGTAGCTGTGCACAGCTTTTTAGTCAATATTTCCAGATGAACAGCCCATGTTAGCTTTGTGTCAAGCCATACGCCCAGAAATTTGACACTGCTGGTCAAGGACACATTTAGATCGTCAAGTGTTTCTTTCATACTTTTAGAAATAATATTTGGTTTAGAGCTAAGGGAGAAATTAATGATATTTGTCTTATCTACGTTCAAGAGCATATTATTAGCTGAAAACCAGATTTTGATATTATTAATAGATTGCAATATTTTACGACTAGCATTTTCGCTGCTATTATCTTTTATAACTAAACTTGTGTCGTCTGCGAACAAAACAACGTCTACGTTTTTCAATACGATGGACACGTCATTAATATAGGTCAGAAAGAGTAAAGGCCCTAGAATCGACCCCTGCGGTACACCTAGATTGATTCTGCATTCTTTAGAGCGACATCCATTCATTTCAGTGACTTGGGTTCTATTTTTGAGGTAAGACTGAAAGATATCTAGCTCCTTTCCGTGTACACCGTAGTGTTGCAATTTACCCAATAATATATCGTGAGACACACAGTCAAAAGCTTTAGATAAATCACAGAAGACTCCAAAAGTTTTCTGTGATTTCTCCAAACCAGAATATACATCTTCAATCAGCCTCTGTATGGCATGTTTTGTGGATTTGTATTTTTGAAAACCAAACTGGCGGGCACATAATACGCTTTCACTATTTAGATAACATAATAGCTCTTCGGCTAAATACTTTTCAAAGATCTTGCTAAGGCTTGGTAAAATTGATACGGGCCGGTAGTTGTTACAAATAGAGCTGTCGCCTTTCTTAAGTAATGGAACTATTTTGGCCACTTTCATTTCTTCTGGAAAAAGTCCATTTATGATAGAATTATTTATGACAGTCATCATCGGGGCTGCAATTTCCATTTCCAATTTTTTAACTAGGCATGGCGTAACAAACCAATAGTCATTCGACTTCTTCGGCTTTAGAAGTCTGATAATTTTGACAACCCGGTTTATAGAGATTGGTGATAGCTTAAATATTTTATGATGTACTGGTGGATTATATTCGTTGAGATATTTTAAAGATTCTTTTAATGAACAATTCAGGTTTTGAGTCAAATTAACAGATATATTAGCAAAGTAATTGTTGAAATAATCGCAAATTTTATTGTTATCATGTATAATAATATTATTGTCTACTAGAATTTTGTCACAGGTCATAATATCACAGTTAGATTTTCCGGTTTCATTTTTAATGATTTGCCATGTACATTGTATTTTATTCTGTGCCGAGTAAATTTTTTCCGCGTAATATATCTGTTTAGCATTACAACACACACGTTTAAAAATTTTGCTATAATTAGTCACATAATCTTTGTTAAAAAGGTTGCTACCTTCTCTTAAAAATGCATAAAGATCAAAGAGTATTTTCCTTGAAATAAGGATACATTAAATTTATTTAAATATCCTATTTTAGACTCTACTACAGGTACATGTTCATCAAGTTTTTCCATGAAAGATCTAAAATATGTTTGATAATCTTTATATAAATTTGGGTTTTGTCTAACTTGTTGCAAGCTTTGTTTTAGATTTTGCAAGCTTTGTGATATAACACAATGTCGAGAATCGCATTTCAATCAATCAGAGTATAAGCTGTTTCGTTGATAAATTTTAACATGTTATTAAACAAACTTTTACGTCAAATAAATAATAAAAATCGAAGGAATTAAGATTAAGAAGTGGATCGAGCGCGTTCATGTCTTTTCTATTAAACATTTATAGGTAGTTTTTATCATGCTATATGTATTGTGTTAAGTTTGTGTATAATAATATTGTATGGATTTTTATTATCTGAAATAAATTAATAATAATATTGTCCTTATCGGTAGACGATAAAATTTTCCTAAAATTTCTATTTTAATTTGACGATCTCTGTGGCGCAGTGGGCTAAGGCCTGCCTCAGATACAGAACAGAAGGTTGCGGGTTCGATTCCCACCGCAGGACTAATTTTTGTATGATCTAAAAATAATTGTCTTGTACCTGCGTGTTTTATATGTATAATATGTATGTATTTACAATAAAAATATATAAGTTGTTTATCAGTCATGTAATTCCCATAAAACAAGCTCTGCTTTGTTTGGGTCTAGATTATTATTATTATTAGTTAATTATTCAGTACTTAAATAATTTTACATTGGTACTACGACCAATCAACGTGCACAAACATTGTTTCATCGATTTAGTAACAAAAAAAGATTTTCCGACAAATCTAAATTGATAGCAACACGTCAACTTATCCATATAATGTTATATCCCTCAGTCCGTCTTATTTATAAACAAATGGCTACAATAAAATTAACGCCACCCGCGTCGCTGAGCAATCGTATTTATTCTATTCATCCATGTAAGGCTGCATTACTAAATTTTATTCAAGATGTTTTTACAAGCAAGATAAATTTTTGAACACTTGTTATAAAAAGCTGCAGCCAATCAAACTAAAACACATAAAATGCTAAAATAATGAACATAAAAATATTAGTGTAGCAAGATCTGGAAGTTATGTTCCTAAAAAAACTACAGAAATTAATGTAGATTGGAAACGTAATTTAAGTGCGCATTAACACGTGCTCAAAATGGCAAAGAAAAATCTCGTGAGGAAACTGGCATGCCCTAGAACCAAAACTGAAGGCATGCAGCATCGGTTAGTTCTAATCTAAGCGGAGATAGGCATGCAACATTTCACGTGGCATGCTAGCTACTTGCAAAACTCAGTTATGTACCAGAAGTTATGTTTGGACGTGCCTCTTGACTATCCTCTACTTGGTTTCCTTAAAAATATACGCACTATGTATCTGAGAATGTCCGTCTTGGGCGCATGAGGATATTTATCTTTTTTTTTCTATTAACAAAACACTTTTTGTCTCTTTCTGATAATTATGAGTAACTATAAATTTAATAATAGAAAATGAAACTGGCTTACCACCGTATAAAATCTTCTAAGAGCCTGCGTATATAGACAAATAACTCACGCTTAGTTTTCCTTTCACGCTAACGCAAATCAGTCAAGGAAAAAGTTGACAGAAGTCACGTGATATTTCCGCAGCTAAAGTCACTCCCATACAATTCAATCTTTCCGCAGGCGTTCACGCCAACAGAAAGTGGTATTTGTCAAGTTGACAGAAGTCACGTGATATTTCCGCAGCTAAAGTCACTCCCATACAATTCAATCTTTCCGCAGGCGTAAAAGTGTATTTGTAAACAGAAAGTGGTATTTGTCTAGACTGCTGGTCAAATTGACGCGGTGGCGGTGGCGGTGGCGGTAGCAATCAAAGAAAAATGGTTGTCATGTGGTTGCCAAGTTTATGTGATAGTACTAATTATCACCGGTACTCTTCCATATAATTTTGTTCTACTTGATACTATTAGTCGTACAACTCCCAGAGTCGGGGACTTCAAAATCATCACTATCTTGTCACAAAAATAAAATGACCATAAAACTAATTAGCAATCTAAGGTTTTACGGTTCCATAAATTAATAAAAGAGGCCGAAGGTTTCACATGCGCTCGTTTTTGTCTTGAAACGATGAAGACATCCAGGCTAATTAAAAATTTTATGTTACTTTAAATAATTCACATCCATAATGTATTTAAAGTTTCACACAGTGTGGCCCTGTTACTGTTTTTACTAAATGCCAATTTTGTAAAAACAGTAAATTATAATTATTTTAATATTGCATAAGCATTGAAGTATATAAGGAACGTTCCGTAGTGATCTGGATCAGTTAAGCTATCTATAGATCGTTTGCAACGGTTTTTAGATAACTAACTATGTCATCTGTAATTTTTGTATATAAACTACTATACTACTTGTACATAATTGAACTTTTATTTATATAATTATTCGTGAATAAAAAAACCGACATGCCTTTTTGTACTAAAAAATCTAAGGCATGTGTCATCAGATAGTGTTCCAATAAGTGGCGATAGGCTTGCAACCTTTCACGTGGAATGCTAACTACTTGGAAAACGTAGTCATATGCCAAATGTAATATTTGAACGTACCTCTGACTACCCCCTTTTACTTTACTTTAGTTACCTACTTTACTTTTTCTTGTAATTTTAAGAGGCCACAGAAAAAAGTAGAACAGTGGAACAAAGCCAGCATTAATGAAATGTCGATTAATTAACATGAATAACCACGGGGTCTATTTAATTGATGAATAATTTGTTAATTTACTATACAAAAATCAACGGTTAAGCACACCGTCTACAAAAGCATCAAGGACTTGCATTGACATAGTTTAGACATGTTTTAAACTAAATATTTAAACGTGCCTCTGACCACCCTCTATGAATACTAATAGTACCATTTTTTCGCACCTCCTAGTACAAGTAAAGTATAGTAAAATAGGGAATGTACCATTGCCCTACCGTTTGGGGATCATTAAATGGGTCTTTCAAAATCATTATGAGGTTCCTTCAATTTTTTTTATTAGGAACCTTCGTCCAATAAATTTTAATTTAAGGTTTCAAAGTTACATAATTTGTCAAAACAAGTGAAGTGAGAAACGTTTGATAGGAACTACCAACGAAAATTGTTTCAAAGGAGTTCCAATGAAAACCTGTGAGGCAACTTCGGGACTCTAACATAGACACTTTTTAATCTAGCCTAGATTCTATATTCGAAAAAACTAGGCGTGTACTAAAAAAGGTAACCTAATCTTCTCACACAAACATGGACTACAAATCATATTGTAAACACAATCACAAGACGCGATGCGGTTCACTCACCCTTCTGAATACTCTTGCGATAATAAAACAGTTTGTGTCTTCACTAGCAGCGCTTTAGTGAACAGTGGGACTAGAAAATTTAACGATACTATGGTAAAAACTTATAAAGCTTATACCGATCGATCGTAGCGCCCCGTGAGGTCAGCCAGCGGGACGCGTCTAGTCGGATTCCTGTATTCAACCACAAAAATAACTTCAGCAAGCTTCTATTTTCAAATTCAATTTCTTTGCCGTTCAAAGCGTTCCATTTATCTTTTTTTTTTAAGTTTTAATACAACACAACTGTATTCTCATTCCATTTTTAAAACACAACTCGATAATATTCATTCTAGTATCGTGCGAGACGAAATGCGTGTTAATAATTAAACCATAATAGAATCTTAATAGAAATACCACTTTCCTCTCATAAAACTCCATCTTTACTTCGTATAATATCAGAGGAGTGCACTTAAGCAAAATTACCCTTCTTTTTTTGCCTCGGTTAATACAGCTAACGAAATAAAGTGCCAATGGAATTACCGGATCGCTTAGTGGGTATGCTTACCATTACGCGAATATAAAAGTTGCTCACTTAATAAAGAAGTAGGTTTTACACAGAAACCAGATCTGCAACATGCAAGCGAGTTAACTCCAACTCCGAAATAATCGTTGGCGGGAATTCGAAAAGGTGCCAATTAGAAGGGTTTGTGGACGCTTATAATAATGTCATTCATAATTTTCTGTTATCAATATTTTTTGACGTTTATGTTTAAAATTGAGACTGTACTTTCGTTGAGCCTGAATTTATTTATGATGACAAACGAGTGAGTAACTACACTAGTTCTTATTGGACACCCTACTTAAGGTGAACGACCTGCGCGGCCGTAATATGTTTCATAACTAGGAGTAGGGAACTTCAAAACATTCAAATATAAATATTTTATTTTGAAAATAAGTACATCAATTAGGTTGCTAAAAAGAGTGGTCCGCTAAAATTCTACCGATACTAGCATACACATTTTTTTTTACAAATACCTACCTAAGTCAATGTTGTCCACATTGACTATCGTTCTTCTTATTAGTCGGATTTGACATCAGCTTTCTAATTCCACGAATAATGTCTTTGAGTCTATGACTTGTTGAAGAGAAGGTGTCAGCAGTGTCTTAGTTAAAAACGTTACAATAACACAAGGGAAACAGATAATAAAAAAAAGAGACTTGTAATTCTAGCAAAGAAATGATTTTGTCTGTTGTTGTGTTTAGGTCAGACTGGTTTCCTCACGTTTTTTTTTCAAAATATTAGTGCCCATAATTAAGGACACATACAATTTTCGAGTGGAAAAATCAAAATAGTTCATGGTTCGAACCTATTGACTTTAAAACCGAAGTCAGGACCACTTTTTTGAAAAGTTTAGATTATGAAATCCAATTAGAATTTTATGGTATTAAAACTAAAATAGCAAACAAGCATATTGCCCACCTGTTTGTAAGTGGTTACTTTAACCTATGGACGCTTGTTATCCTAGTTGCCGACCCTGAGACATAATGGTTAAAATCCCATATGCCTGTAATTTCCCCAGACCCATATCCTTCAAAACACAGCAATGTGAGCATTACTGCTTGGCGCAGAAATAGGTATGGAAGTAATACTTCCCCGAACGAGCTCTTTCAGAAGCTCTACTACTTCTAGTAAATTTTAAACATATACATTTTTCACGTAGAAAATTAAAAATTCTTAATGGTTCAAACCATGAACCAACTGTCTCCAAATAAAATGACAGTGTCACGTGCCACTCTTTTAAAGGAGCTCTTTGTGGATTTTGCTGATAAAAGTTTAGATGTATAAATCCCATTTTTTATCTGATTTTTTAGGGTTCATTCAAAAACTAAAATAACTAGTAGCATACGCTGTCAAGAATGTGAATTCAATATTCGCTGATGTAGGTAAAACTGTTTTATTCATTTCAATTTTACCATAATTTACATATCTTAACTGCAAACTGCGTGTGGCGCAGCGTAAAAACCATTTTGAAACTTGAAACAATAAATCAAGGCATAAAAACACGTGTTGCTTGAACCGTTGTTTACATGATCACATTGTCGCCTTAAAACCGAGGACCTACACATTTAAGGCGAGAGAATTCAAAATAAACACCAAAACGTATACAAACCACGTATTGCAAAACATGTTTCTTGACCTCGTAATAATTACCTATATAGGTCTATGCAAAAGATGCTGTAGCAATAGTATCGCTGCAAACAGTACTTTAGAAATGTTGTCTGGAAGAGATCGCTTTTCTACCTTGATTTTTATGAATTTCTAAGTTGGCCCTTACACATCACGGCTACCCTACCGTACATAGGGTGTACAGAAACAACTACTGGCATTAATCACTAATACCAATAAATTCAGAATTTACTAATTATTTTTCAAAACTACAAATATTGCCTCTCCTTCCATTTTTAGTAAACTAGCTGTCCACGCAACTAGCTTCGCCCGCATGGTTCCCAGATAAAAAGTAGCCTGTGTGTTATTCTGATGTAAAGTATCATCAAAATCCGTTCAGTAGTTTTTTGCGTGAAAGAGTAACAAACATCCATCCTCACAAACTTTCGCGTATATAGTAGTAAGATGTAACTATATTTGTGACGTAATGTGTTTGCAAATTCAATAACAACGGCAATTCACGGTCTGACATAATTATTTAATAAAGAAACCTAAAATATTGCCGTAGCTTAAGAGACTTGTAATAAATACTTCTTGTTCCTCATTACCCTACCTCCCAAACCGACGACGTGCGGAATGCAAAAACGGCAAATGACATACGCCAATGCGACGAGCTCACTTAGCGAAATTGAGAAATAAAGATATTTTTTTTAATCAACCAAAAAGTGATCTAATTGATATTTTATTCAACGGTATTGCATGTTGGGTGGCGGGTATGTTGATATCAATAGTAAATAAATAAATAATGCTGGACATTTTTAACACAGAATCATCTCCACAGTAGGCAGAGCTTGTATTATGGGAATTAAATGAATGACATTCTGACTCTTATCTGGGTCAACGCATTAGCATTGTCATTCAGCGTGGCAATGCGGCCAGTATTTTGGGAACGCTTCCGCCTGGTAGTGATCTGGATCAGTTGAGCTATCTATAGATCGGTAGCTGTTTCATCTGTATTTTTTGTATATACCTACTTGAACATAGTTGTATGAATAAAAATGAATGATATACTACATAAAAACATATTTATTTGTAAACAAAACACACAGACCCGAGACAAATATTTGCACAAACATTTGTTCCGCGGCGGAATAGAATCCGCAACTTTCTTCGTCTCAGGCGGGCCTTCGCCCACTATGTCACAGAGGTCGTCAATGAACGTGACACGAGAGATTTGTCTGCATTTCTCTTTATGGATATAAATAAAATTTTAGATGTTATACAATGTGCAGTTTATTGAACGAACAAGCTACATTTTATTCAAATTTATCTATACAGGCTGACTTTAAAACGATGTGGGATCCAAATTGTAAACAAAATTGCAGCTTTATAAATTACACATTATGTAACTTACTCATAAATCATAAACTTACTCTTAATATGGATCAGTTATATGAATAAATATCAAATAACTTATATGTTATATGAATATTGTTATAAATAATAATATTATTAGTATAATTATTTACAACAATACAATATTTTTTATAACATTTAGTTGTTATAAGAAGGGATTCAGACATCGATTTTGGTACCATATGATAAAAAAAAACATCCTGTATTTAACCAGTTCTCTTTGACCACTGAACCCAATCCATAAAACAGATGCATAACAAGTCCAATTAAAAATAATAACATTATTGATTCAAAAACCCCTTTCATCAAACCAATTGATTTAACGTCTCGATCTGACGTTTTGACTCAAAATTACACGTCTCAATTATTAAGATGTTTTATTTAAAGCTAGTTGCGTGTGGTACTACCACTCAAATATCTTATTAGGAGCAATCGGTTTCGTGACAATACGTATTAATACTCAAACAGAGAGTTACATATCAAATTATATAAATTAACAGGAGTTCTACGATTTTTTATCGTTAACATATAATCGCATGCCTTAATAAAAATTTGTATCAACCCTTTGACCATATTTACATACAAAGCAGGTCACAGAAAAACAATACTCAAGAAAAGCAGGTTGTCTGCTTGCCGGAGCGTACATGTATTTTGGTTACCGGTGCTTAGTGCTCTAAAATATCGGATCAAAGATCTGATTGGTCGTAAGAGACATCTCTCTATAGAGTATAGAAAAAAACTACCTTACTTTTTTTGGCTTGTAAAAATTTCATAATTAACTTTTATCGAAAATAGTTCAAACTTAATTTATTTTCGACAGGAAATTGCTTTATTTCCTATAAGTAATATCAATAAAATCAACTATGTTTATTTTTAAGGCCTCTTTAAAGTTTAACTTAATTTTTTCTCAACGTATGTTAATTTTTTGTAAATATAAACCAGTTATCTGGTTGCCTGCCTTTAAATCCGCAACCTGTGTAAAACCCCTGAAATTATATCAAACGTTTTTTGTCGTTCTTTTTATGGGATCAAATACTGATTGGATCGGTTTAAACAGTGACAAAATACTTGGGCCCGTCT
This sequence comes from Perizoma affinitatum, assembly GCA_961405105.1. Lineage (NCBI taxonomy): Eukaryota > Metazoa > Arthropoda > Insecta > Lepidoptera > Geometridae > Perizoma > Perizoma affinitatum. The sequence continues at coordinate 12,449,613 of OY560194.1, read as the reverse complement.
TCCTTTGTCGTGATGTTGGTTTTGTTACGAGAGATGTGTCTCACGATATAGAACCTCATGTCATTATTAAGACATCACTTACTCGGTGGCTGGGAAGATTAGAGTAGATAAAAAACAAGTAATTTATTTGGATCTTTTTTTTTTTTAGATCTTCGATAAATTAACGAAGTATAAGCAAGATTGTTACTGCATAGAAAAGTATTTCAATAAGGCTTTAATTTTTTATGTGGTCCTTTGAAATCGATGATAATAGGTAAAAGTTAAAATTCTTGTATTTACTCGTTCTCCACTAATAATTAGTAAAATGTGTTAATGGGCTTCCTGTCACGTGGAATTCTTACTATTTTCAGAACGGAGGCATGTGACTACTTTAATAATTGGACGTGCCTCTGACAGTCTACCACTTAGTATCCTCAAAGATCTAGTGCTCGAGCGTGTTTAAATAAGTAAAGCTGGACAGAAAAAAGTTGTTGTCAAATTTCGAGTGAGTCTATTTAACACCTACATTTGCAATCTTCAAAAATGTTATTGTTAAAAAGGGCCTCTTGCAATTAGCCCCAGTAAATGACCCACAAAATACCAGATACAAAGTGTGAGATATTTTATATGTGAAAAATAATAATAACGATTTGCAATTTTTTTTTCATCCTTACCGCTTCAATTTGACCGGACTCTAAGATATACCTAAGTTTAGTGGAGACGTGCATAAAACATCCCAAAATTGTCGGCAACAAAACACTGTTCATTCGCTCGTAAACGCCATTCACGCAAAGGAAGCATTAATTAGAGGCCTAACCTTAATTAAATTGTAACGTCTCAGCGAATTTACGTAAAATGAGTATATGACTGCTCAGGTGGTCTGCAGGTAGGAAATTAAACGCTAGGATTTTACTAGATAAGCTTAATTAAATTATGGAAAAAATAATGTTTTCATGTTCTGATATTTGTTTCTGGTGTTAAATACTACCTGTAATTCGGTCCTTGCTGATACGACACAGGGAATCCTAGCGGAGATTCTGTTCTAAGTATTATTCTGTTGGGTGTTTATAAAAAAAAACAACTCTAAGCAATACGCCTTTCAGCAATATTCTAGTTGGAAACCAATAAAATCATATTGTTTGTACTTAATGTACTTATGCCCATTTGCTTAAGTAATGACTTAAGTATGTCTTAGTGATATTTTATTATAAAAAAATACAGTAAAAGACGCCCAAGTCTTTGCCTAAGCCAGGTGCAATCGGGTATAAGTGTAGCTTTCATTAAAAGCCTACGAGATTGCGTGCAGTTTGTCCTTATTTGAAAGTCTTCAATAAATCTGCCATTTTACAAGATTTCCCCCATAACGTCCTTTACGGGAATAAACGTAACAGTGACGGCTATTAACCTAATACGAGTATTATAAAGAATTAAAGTTTGTATGTTTGTTAAAGTTTGTATGTTTGTAATTTCCAACACAACTCATTCGATCTCAAAATTCTATCACTTAAATTCACAATGGATCTTCTGGGTGGACATCGGCTGTATATTATCCTGTCAAAATAAAAAGGGTTTTCGTGGAGACCAATTTTGCAACGTAAGTCGACGAAACAACGTTGCGATTTGTTTCTTAAAAACGATGCCTTAACGGTAAAATATATATTAATGCTTTCTTAATAAGTTTTGTTTCATAATAATGCCTGTAAAATAGTTCGCGACAACATAAATCACAAATTGATAAAATATAACTGTAACATGAGTTCGTAATCGAGAATAAAAAAAAGGCTACTTTTTATTAAAGTACAAAGCATGTGAAGTCGTGAGTTAGACGCTAGTTGATTATAAAGTAGTAATTTATGGGCAATCCTATTAATTTGCCATTAAATCTTATTTAATTACGAGATTGCACGCGACAGTTCATTATAAAATTGTCTTACGAGTTGACATTAATCGATCGGTTTTATCACTTACATAAATACTTGTACGTTAAACTCAGTGCAGTATAGCTTGGATAAATCAGATAAATTGAGTAAAACAGATACAATACATTAGAATGAAATAACTTTATTTATTCAAAACATAGACATAGACTATCTAATTTAGATCGGCCATGTTTTGCCTTTTAACTGGCATACAAATATTAAATCTACGAAATATACAATATATATATGACGGAGCAGAAGCTCCAAGGTGGTCTTTAAAAAGTGTGACGTCAGCAATGCTAACGTCACTATCATTACCAGCATGCTGGTCGCTCATAGTTGATGACGAAAGTAAACTCCAGGAGATGTTCTTCAAATTTATTCTTGGTTGAGGTTTTCGAGATCTGCACGGTCCGACGGCTCGAGCGAGAATGAATCGTACTTTTTTTTTTTTTTTTTTTTTTTTTTTTTTTTTTTTCTGAAAGGACTTTAATGCTGCAGGGCCGCAGATGGCCTTGGTCAGCGTCACCGGACTACGGCGAGCGCAGAAGGCGCTCAGCCTATAAAAAGTTAGGATGGGGCAACTAGCACAAGGGCACCACTTAGGTACGGACCTCGGCTTGGGCCGTTGCCAGGGAGGGAGGAACTGGAGAGAAACGCCCCGGTACATATCTGTACCGTGAATAGGCGGAAGTGGGGACTCGTCGAGCCCGCCGGCGGGCTCGGTGTATCTGTACAGTGTTTACTCTGGCGGGACTTGATGACGTCACCACCGCATTAGCGGTGCTGATGGGGTCATCGGGGTCACCAAGTACGTGTCTTGGTCTACGGAGGGTTTTCAACTCAGGTGACTCGATCGAGTAGTCGGGGATAGTCGAGATTAAGGGGTTCGGGTGGGATGGGGCCAGTTCATAGTAACGCTGAGAAGCGGTTTTAATGAATTGGGCTATGGACTCGAGCTTCGTGTCTCGGTGGAGGTCTATATTACGCGAATACCATGGCGCACCGGTGGCCTTGCGCAAGAAACGATTTTGGACTGCTTGGAGTTTTTTGATATGAATGGAGTGGCCAAAGGCCACTGCGGCATATGTCATAATAGGGCGGATGCACGTTTTGTAAAGTGTCACCTTATTTCTAAGGGACATTTTACTCTTTGCACAAATGAGAGGGGAAAGGCGACCAAGGATAAACTTGGCGCGGTTGCTCACTTTCGTAATGTGAGTGAAGAAGGATAGACGTCTATCAAGGATCACTCCTAAATAACGGGCTGACTTAACCCATGGGATGGGTTTGCCAAAGAGTGAGACCGTTCTTGTGGGCAAGGGTTTCCTCCGAGAAAAGAGCACTGCTGCACTTTTCGTTGGATTTACCTCTATGCGCCACTTGCGGAACCAAGCACTTAAGGTGTCTAGAGCGGATTGGAGCTTTATGCGCACTCGATTAGAGTTCTTATCGGATGCGTATAAAGCTGTATCATCCGCGAAAAGGGCAAGTTCGACTTGATGAGTCCGAGGGATATCGCTGGTATACAGCGTGAACAGGAGGGGTGCAAGGACGGAGCCCTGGGGGACTCCGGCTCTAATGGGTCTGGGGTCAGAAAGAGTACCTTCCACGCGGTAGCGGAAGCTTCGATTGTGGAGATAGTCTCGTAGGATGAGAACGAGTCTGTCTGGCACTCCGAGTTGGGATAGCTTGTAAATCAAGCCGTTGTGCCAGACTTTATCGAAGGCTTTCGCTACATCGAGGAAGATTGCACCTGTATCTGCTGGCCAGATAGCGTGCCTCTTCGATAGGATGTGCTCCGTGATGCGGAGCACTTGCTGGGGGCACGAGTGTCGGGCTCGAAAACCGAATTGCTCGTCCGGGAGGAGCCTGAACTCGTTTACGTGGGACCAGAGACGATTCAGAAGGAGTCGTTCATAAATCTTCCCCAGGGAGCTGAGGAGACTGATAGGGCGGTAGCTAGAAGGTTCATTTGCACTTTTGCCGGGCTTGCGGATACCGATGACAATGGCTTCCTTCCAGGCATTAGGAAATGAACATGAGGACATGGCTGCATTGAAGATGCTGACTAAGAGATAGATGAGGGGAACAGAGAACTGCTTGAGTACTCTGTTGCTGATGCCATCTGCACCAGGGGATTTCTTAGGACGGAGATCCTTGATAATCGTCATTACCTCTGAAGCTCTGACAGGAGACAAAGGTGGAGCAGAGGGTGGTAGGGAGATTAGGCGCATGACTTCACTGTTCACCGTATCGAGGTGAGCAGGGTCAACGGGGTAATGGCTAGGGGTACATTGGGCTTCAAGGCTTTCAGCCAAGCAGTTGGCTTTGTCCTTGTCATCGAAAGCGGGAGGCTGATTGGGTCGGTTGAGAGGAGGCATCGTTGAGATCATATCTGATTTCATGGACCGAGCCAGTTCCCAGTAAGCCAGGTGACTGGGTTCGATCTCCGAAAGCAGACTGTCCCATTGACGTTGGCGGAGATCTTTAATGCGTCTCCGCACCTCGCGGTGTAGAGAGCGCATTTTGACTCTATTATATTCGGTGGGCCATCGGCTGTAGTAGCGTTTCGCTGCGTTTGACTCCGTGATTAGACGCCTCACATCATCTGGCAGGACCAGGCGGGGGTGAGCCATCACCGGGACCTGTTTCGATGATTTGCTGATAGCGTTCGAGACGTGACTAGTCAGAGAGTCAACCGCGATCGAAATATCGCTGGGGGTCCTAATATCGTCGGGGATTTTATCTAGGTCGGGTGAATGTATAGACTTGAGGGCTTTCCCAAGTTTATGCCATTCCACCACCGTCTTGGTTGGAGGAGGAAGATTGGTTGGGGGGCCTAGCTGTAATATTACTGGGCGGTGATCGGATATTAGCTCGTGATGTACTTCTATTGAAGATAACCGTAGGGCTACATTTTTTAAAAGTGCTATATCAAGGACTTGGGGCGACTGTCCCGCGACAACGGGGTAGCGGGTCGGGCAGATTGGAGCGATAAGGTCGAAGTTTAGAGATCGTACTCGGTCCGTCGCCCGTATTTATGCAAAAACAAAGACAAAGGCAAGCAACTTGTGCGAACAAGCTAAAACTGCCTGCAAACATTAATCATTTAAGTTTACAAATGGTTTTGAAGGTAAACATGGTCAAAATAACAACTTGATTACGTAATTACCTAATTGTCATTTGATTACAACAATCAAATGATAACTAGCTATTAACTAATGATTTTACACTGTAATATGACAATCTAAGTGATGATTCGTTAAATAACTCGTGGTTCTGCGCCGATGACTCATTGTAGAAGCAGAATAACGCCTTTGCGCCGATATATATATTATATATATTTGTCTCGGGATCTGGGTGTTTTCAATGTATAATATGTATGTATTTACAAAAAAAAAGTATATAAGTAGTATATCAGTCATGTAGTTCCCATAACACAAGCTCTGCTTACTTTGGGGCTAGATGATGCTGTGTGAAAAATGTCCAGCATTATTATTTATTTTTTTATATATAACATTAATCATACAACTATGTAAAAGTAGGTATATACAAAAATACAGATGAAACAGCTAGCTCAACTGATCCAGATCACTACTAGATGCAAGTGTTCCCAAAATACTGGCAGCATTGCCACGCTGAATGGCGTGTACTAATGCGTTGACCCAGATAAGAGCCAGCCAGGGCACGCGTCGCTTCAACCAGTCTCCCTGAAAGAATTTTGAAAACGCGTATGGCCCCGGTTCCCCGCGGACCCAGATTCTCAAACCCCTTAAAATTAAGAAACAATGTCTCCTTAATTAATTTTCAAATTAACAATTTGTCCGTTAAATATTCTTGGATATTATAATATGCTTTTTTTGTCAATTACTTGAATAATTTACTCCAAAATGTTATTGTCAGGTTTCAAAAAAAATATTTTGCAGTGTTGCAACTGTTTTAGGCTGCGTGGCATATGACAAAGTCAAAATCAAAGTCAAAGTCAAAATTAATTAATTCTTTAAAATCACAAGGATCACTTTGAAAAATAAGCTATGTTCTCTTGTTACTTACTCTAAATAAAGTCTAATAAGATATACTTTAGCTATCTAATAATATTGGTATACCTATCTAATGTGGAACGCCAAATGCGTCAAATAAGATGACACTGTCGGAATCCTCAGCTACAACAGTTCTCTTACGACTATCTGAGGATGTACATATTCCTCACGATCGATATCCTCAGGTACATACTTAGTGAGTAGATCTTTGAAGATACCAAGTGGGAATAGTTAAATGCATAACAATAGGCGCATCCCCAAGTTTTTTGCTAGTAGTTAGCATTCTACGTGACAGGTTGCAAATCTAACGCTTACTGGACGACCTCTGTGGTGCAGTGGGCGAAGGCCCGCCTGAAACGCAGAAAGTTGTGGGTTCAATTCCCGCCGCGATACTACTTTTGTATGATCTGCACATGGACATTTTTGACACAGTATCATCTAGCCCCAAACTAAGCAGAGCTTGTATTACGGGAACTACATGACTGATATACTACGAGTAATTTACATACATTTTTGTACAGACAAATATTTGTCTCTTGAGATTACTCTAGATTAACTCTTACACAAAAATAAGCTCTACTTTATAGAGTTGTTGCGTAGTTTTAGTTATAATATTGATATCCAGCAGTATACTGCAATAAAATCATGATGTTTAAAGGGTGCGAACAATAACAAAATATTTATTGAATGCCGTAAAATCATAAGTTTTAAAAAACTTCAATCTAAAGTAAGTCATTAAATTGATGAGCGGCATTTCTAACAAAAGGCGTTAACCACAAAGAATGGATTCATATTTTTGTTTAATTAAAGAATTTCATGCTATAAAAGGCACGATCTAATAATTCTGAGAAAAAAACACAAAGGTTCTGGGTGGAGTCGACTACCAAAATAATCGAAATCGGAAGCCTAACTAATAAAGGTTTGCTTTCTTAGAGATGGGTTTGTGGGTCGTCATTGTCTAAAATTAAAAAAAATATATGATTCCTAAAGATAAAGATAAAGAAGATTAATTTATTTGCATCAACATAATGTATGTTACAGTTGTAGGTCTTATATATATTCAAATTTCCAATTATATTCTACCTTAAAATTAGGCATGCAAATGTTTAAAATTAGTTATTTAGTTATTTTAAATTATATTTGTTTGTTAATTGTACATAAAAATTAAATAGTCAAAGTTTCAGATCGTCAACTAAAAATTCATTAATGTTGTAATAACACTTACTTACTAATAATTGTTTTAATTTAGATTTAAACATAACCTAACCTAACTCGTATGATTTGTTTTATGTGGGAAATAGTTTGCGGCGATGGGATTTTAACATGTCACGTGGAATGATTATTCCTATGCAAAACGTGAACATATGCCAAATATGATATTTGAATGTGTCTCTGCCTCATACTTGGTATCCACAGATCTGTGGATTAAGTATTGATCTGAGAATCTTTATCATAGGGACTACTTACAGCGTGGTTAATTTTTGTTTTGTATAATAATAATAATGCTGGACATTTTTCACTCAGCATCATCTAGCCCCAAACTAAGCAGAGCTTGTATTATGGGAAATACATGACTGATATACTACTTATATACTTTTTTTTTTGTAAATACATACATATTATACATATAAAATATTCAGACCCGAGACAAACATTGGCTAATCGTACAAACATTTGTCCCGCAGCGGGAATCGAGCCCGCAACCTTCTGCGTCTCAGGCGGGCCTTCGCCCACTGCGAACCGCAAGCTGTTCACAATGAGCCCAAATTCAGCATGTATACTAATTTTCCATTAACGATTTCTGTAGTCCAACTTCCATCTCCATCATTTAATCAGCTCACTGGCACCAAAACACTTTTACTGTAATCAAATCTTGTCATGTAAAATTTTAACACTCTTCGCAATATTTGAACAATACATGCATTCAAAATCGGGAAGCGAACAATCTTTTAAGCTATAATCCCGATGGCTCTCAATTACTATGGTGTAAAGTACTTTGAAAATGTTGTTATGAATTTTTTTGTGAGTTAGCAACACGCGTGTTTGCTTTTGGTTTTGCAAGCGTCCATAGGCTATGGTAAAGTAGAGGCTGTTATTAAAATAAAAGTTAAAAAATAATTTATTCAATAATATCACTAGGATCACTTTTGAAACGTCGATATGATTATACCGATGATGATGAGAATACCGTAGATTTAACATAATTTAATAACGGATTACGGCGAGTAAGTGTTCTTTAAAAAAGGTTGTATAATTATGGTTCAGAGCCCTGAAGTAAATCTCTAACTAACAGTAATAGTCTAACACTTTTTATAATAGGGATTCGAGTACATGCACTGAAATCTTCCTAAACAAAAAAACAAACACGCTTACGACTGTCTTTCCCATGGTGGACATCCTCAGATACATACTTAGTGAGTAGATCTTTGAGGATGCCAAGTAGGGGGTAGACAGAGGCAGGTCCAAACATTACATTTGGTACATGCCCGCGTTTTGCAAGTAGTAAGCATTCCACGTGACAGGTATTCGAACAAATAGAGTGGCTGCCCGCGTTCTGTATCCGATATCATCTTGAATGCAATGCGGCGGCGATGGGTTGCAAGCCCATCGCCGCTTAATTGGAACACTAACTGTTGGCGGTTCCTTCACCGTTTTGTCGGGAAGAAATCACGTTTAAGCGATAAGACCGCCAAACAAACCTTTAATTTATATGTCAATATGTTATATGTAACGGTTGTCTGGAAGAGATCACTTCTAAACGATTAGTCCGCCCATTGTACTTTCTTTAGAATAAGATTTGTTATAATGTTATTTGTTTAAGGTTTAAAATAAAGTTTTTTCATTCGTCCATTAACTCATTCCATTCATTCACTCTATAAAAAAGTAAAAATACCAGACCAATAAAAAAAGCCATTTGAAACTTCTTCAAGCACATGGTATCATCACACACTTTGGATGCTGTGTCATTCATGTAACTGTTTAGTTCATAAGGTGTACGATAAATTATTATCATTCATTCATTCCATTCATTCACTCTATACATTAAAAGGTTTAAATCAGACCAATAAAAAAAGACATTTGAAATTTCTTCAACCACTTTGTATCATCCCAACCTTTCGGATGCTGTGTCTAATCATCACAGCAAGAGTTATGTCGTGCTGAGCGTTGACAGTCAGCAATCATCAATCAAGATCTAATTAACATCATTTTCGGTTATTAACATTTGCTGCGGTGCCGAATCGAACCGAACAAGCTAATGAGAAAATATTCTTATTTTGATTACAACATTTAGCCACTTTATGTGGTAGCTGGCAACTCTAATATTGGTCTTTATACTAGTACTTAGGCTTTTTTATTGAAATGAAAATCATTTTTTGGCACGACCTCTGTGGTGCAGTTGGCAAAGGCTCGCCTGTGATGCGAAGGGTTCGCTTCCCGCCGCGGGACAAAATAATACAAGCACTGCTTAGTTTGGGGATAGAGAACTGTGTAAAAAAAACATGATTTTTTGATTACAACATTTGCCACTTTATGTGGTAGCTGGCAGCTCTAATATTGGACTTTATACATTTTTTTTTTAAGGAAAAACATTTATTTTGCACAACAAAACTAATATAATAGCTTCTTAGCCTACCTATAAAGGGAACTAAACAGAAATACCCCACGTAGAACCATCTAGGCAATTTATTGATCATTAAGGCTACCTACTAAGCGCTGGTAATCTGCTGGTCCTAAGCAGCGGCATCACGGACGCCAGAAGCAAGCAATACTCTCGAGAATTTTGTATATCAGCACATACACAGGTATAGATAATGACCTTGAATGACACACAAAGGCTAATTTTAATCCATCTTCTATGCGGGCAAGCTGTGGGTACTAGTAAACTATATAGTTTACACAAAACCTTGGTCGAGAAATAACATAAAAAAAAAACAACTCGGCACTTACATAGCTTAGAAAGTATTCCGTAGATAATATTTAACAGTATTTATTGCAATTTATTCACGTATTTTAATATAAAAATACGATTTTATACGGGAAATGTTAAATATGTCGAAATAGAAAATGTTGAATATGTCGAAATAGATTCGATGACGCGCTGTGACAGAAAGGCATTAAAGAAAAAAAAAATACGCTCACTACTGTATTCTCCATGATAGATATCCTCAGATACATACAAGTAGGCGGTAGTCAGAGGCACGTCCAAACAATTTATTTGGCACATGCCCGTGTTCCGCTAGTAGTTAGCATTCCACGTGACAGGTTGCAAGCCCATCGCCACTTATAGGAACACTCATTCGCATGATTCGCATATTTGGTTCCTGATTTTCTTACTATGTTTTCCGTCGCCGTTTTGAGCATGTGTTATTTCATATTCATTTTTCGATATAGATATAGTGTATAGGCGTTTAAGATTCTGTATAAAATACTACACAGATAATTTAAAATTTTAGACGGCGTTTAAGATTCTTTACAGAGTCTCTGACTGAAACTTTAAAGTCTCTGTTTTACAGAGACTTTAAAGTTTTAAACGCTAGGCGCGAATCATAAAGCAACGTGCAAATAGTAAAAGCACGCATGCATATTTGCGCGTGCTTTAAACGTGTTCTGAAACCCGTCGGAAGCTGCAACCTTAAACATGGTCATAGAACCAGCACCGGGCATACTAATGAGAACTATTTTAGAACATACCATCAACAAACAGGTCACATAATGTAAAATACAGTAGCCTGGATATCGGAGTTACTTTGTTCGAATCAAAATACGTTGCGTGAGCGAGATGAACATATCAATTCAAAGAGTGTAATGGAGATGGAAGGTTGTCAAGGCAGGTGTCGGTTTACATCTGCGCATGCGCACTGGCCGGCACGTGCGCATTGACTAAGCTTTTAGACAAGCGCGCGTGAATAAAGCCTTTTTAAGGCAATTATTTTATGCATATAGGTACAATATACTATTGGAACGCCCTGCAACATTTCTAAGTTTTTCCATACAATTTTCATCTTCTCGCTGCTCTTTCTTGGGGCTACATTTCGGAAAACTCTCAATTCACCCCTACAAATTAAAAGGAACATTCCTTTCATATTCTAATATAGATTTTGAGTGACAAAGTTGAATTTAATGAAGCTTGAAATCCGTAATATTTAGGCGAGATCCACAAATCAAAATCAAATTTTATTTAGTATTGAAAGTAAAATGAAATTTGAACATAAATACCAAAAGCGGAAAGCAGTGACTAGAAATGATAGATGATAATATTGTCTTAGGCATATTTTAACTCTAAAAAGTAGAATACGTTACTAATGCGGCCTTTCGTAGTCTGCCCTTTGATGCGATCTCTGGCTGTCATAAGAGCGCATTTAAGTTATGTCAATTAGACAACACAATACCACCTGGGCACAATACTTTTGGTTGGCAGAAACAGTTTTCCGCAGGTCAAGTACCATACTTAAAATACCTACAAATTGGTCTTTAGGTCTCCACCGCTAACCACATCACATGTCCAAAACCACGAGTTACAAACTGATGTTTGACATAACTTAAACCACTGGTACAAGTGGGAATAATAACCCCCTGATCGCAAATTCCTGCTACCATCCCGCTACCGCTATAAAATGATCGGCAGAAACCGTTGTCTCCGCCCCCTGTATTTTGTGTCGATGTCGATAATTCCGGGCTAGTGGACAAACGTTGTCCACGTGAGTTGTGGGGCCATCGATTTATTATTGAAATCAGCCGTCGCACGTGCAGCCTTTGATTTTGATCATGAGATTGCGAGGTATGCGACATGCTGCGACTCAGTTTTGCGGGTATGTCGAATGTATCAGGAATTCCACAGGTGTTACAGGACGGTAACCGCTTTACCGTAAGCCGTGGGCCGTAAAACCATTTTTTTTTGTTTGTTGGCTTACTTAATATATTTATACATATGCCAAATTACAGCATTCTAGAACTAAGAGTCTCTGAGCTAAGCTGCGTCAGACAGACAGATGGACGGACATGGTAGCTACGGACCCTAAACAAGAAAAAAAAACCTAGAGTGTTTTTTAAACAGCAATAAAGCAAACAAGCGTGTCAAAAACCTGTTAGTAATTGGTTACCGTAACCTATGGGCGCTTGCTACACCAGAGGTATCACTCGCGCGTTGCTGACCCTGGTATTATAAGTTTAATGTGCTTCTAATTTCACCAGCACAAACACCCTTCAATCCGGAATACAGGAATGGTATTTGTCTACCACCTATAATTGATATTGGCCTCTTTTTATAACCATATTTACTCCACGGAAAATGTGATTGTAATATATAATTATATAAATTTTGTCATGTCAAAACCAGTCTTGAGCATATTTTGGTGACAAACAGCAATTTTGGCAACGTCATGTGCAAAAACTCTGTCCACCAAATTGCATACAAAATTGGCGACCGCTCGTGCCGCGGACGATGTTTAATGACACCAAAAAAAATGTGTACAAGCCTTTCAATTATTAAGTACTCCAGATTGACATATTGAGGCTATAATTTGCGTTTATTTACATAAATTTTCAAAATTAGTTTTATTTTACAAAACAGGATAACTTACCGAATACCTCGAAATCTTTTTTTATATGTGCAAATTTTGTATATAGCGATGAAATCAACTATGAGAATGCCTGGATTTGTCGATTGTATGTGTGATTTGTATGTGTAATATTGGAAAAAATCTCTTATCTTCAAAATCTCATTAAATATGGGAAAGAGGAATTTAATTCCTAGCGTGTCACATAGACCCCAAAGATATACTATAATTATCCCGTTATCGAATTACAATCTGCCAAATTTGTGGTTAGCTATATTTTTATCAAAAAACTTGATTGAAAAAACTTTAGGTTCACACCTCAAATGAGCCGGCTTGTTAAAATGCTATTAATAATGCTTTAGACGTATTCCAATAAACGTTTTAACACCTTTTCTCTAAGGCTATCATTAGGATTATTGCATGCAGGACCGTTTGGTATAAATATTTCGGAACAGGTTACATTTTTGTTGTGTGTGATATGAACGGTTGAATTTTATTTTCAGTGAGTTTGTTGCACTTTTGCCGAATTAAAAAGTATCAAATTAAATGACGTAAGAACTTGGTAAGGTTCACCTATTTTACTACCTACCTATTATAGTGGTTGTTTTTTTAATAAGTAGAAAAAAAGAACGAAAAATATAGCTTTTGCTCATGGCTTTGTCCGTGTTTTTTACAGTCGCCTATATCTGCAACATCTGAGACATTTTTAATGTGTTGCCTGCTCTGAAATGCTGTTAACGCATACGAGGATAGTCTGGGACTAATTCGTACAGCGAGTCCACGGTAGACGCTTAGTAAAGGACTTTTTCGTCCTCCTTAGGCAATCAGCACGTTAAAGACACGGCGATTGTTCTACAGTTAGGTACATTCATTCTTATCCCACAATAAGCTTTCCTGTTACATGGGTATTAGGAACTACGGGTACCATGGTACCACACCATCTTGAAAGAACAAACCTTCAAACTTTCACTTAACCTGCTGATTGCCTCAGGGGGACGAAATAGTCCCAGACTATCCTCGTGTGCGTTAAATAAAGCAAACGCACACGAGGATAGTCAGGGACTAATTCGCACAGTTAGCCAGTCCACGGTAGGCGCTAAGAGGACTATTTCGTCCACTTATGCAATAAGCAGGTTAATATGAGTAGGATTAATAAACGCTGGCTTTTACACTGTAATAATTTACGACCCTGTCTAAGGTTTTCGCGATAGCTCTATAAATTACTGATCAAAAATGGACACCCAATGATGAATGATGCCTCATATTCCTGACCCTACTGGGACCCGAACAAATATCTGCAAAACATGCAAACACGTGTCCCATCTTTTGTAAGCTGGCTCGACCATACCATCGAGCTCTTCAAACTTACCATTCCATCAGTTAATTAATCACCAACTTTACCTTCTCACCTACCAGCACAGGTGCAAGAGTGACAGAGCAAAAAGGTGTCGAACGCCCAAATGAACGTTGAATTAAAAATTGACCAAGCGATGCACTCACAAAATAAATTCACATCGAGCAGCCACAACTTATTCTAATTAGTAATGCTGGTACCAAGTCCCAATTAGTTCGATTCGGTATCGATGCGCCCGCGCATCTTACCTCGCTACCTCACTCGGTGGTTAACATAAACTGCACAGATAAAATTTAAACCCCTTAATGAAGTCCAGATTGCTTTATTTATTCGGAGATATATAAATTTTCGGCTTTCCGTTTGTCGAACACGTCTTGATTTATACTTCGCTCTAATAAAGATTTAATCAGTGTTCGAAAAAATATATATTTTATTTGGCGACCTCTGTGGCGCTGTGGGCGAAAGCTCGTCTGTTACGCAGAAGGTTGCGGGTTCGAATCCCGCGACGGGAATAATGTTTGTATGATCTGCAAATATTTGTCTCGGATATGGGTGTTTTCTATGAATATTATGTATGTATTTACAAATAAAAGTATCTGAGTAAGTATATCAATCATGTAGTTCCCATAACACAAGCTCTGCTTAGTTTGGGGCTAGATGATGCTGTGTGAAAAATTCCAATCTTTTTTTTTATTTTCTTATTTATTAATGCAATGAAGAAATCATATAATTTTTCAAGTTCTAAAACTCACTTCAATTAAATTTACTACATTTTTAATTAAATTTAATTAGCTAACTATCATAATCACATAGACCCACCTGTTAGTGTTTACTAACAGGTGGGTCTATGTGATTATGACCGTTTGGTTACCGCCACTTTTAGACGTTTGCAATACTAGAGGCATTACTGTCGCCTTACTGACCCAGAGACATAACAGGAGAAAATGTACTGTAATTTCACGGGCACCCATACCCTTCATACCGGAACACAGCAATGCGAGCATTACTGCTTATCATCAGATATAGATATGATGGTAGTACTTACACGGAAGAGCTCTTTCACAAAAAAAAAAACACACACACGCTCACGACTGTCTTTTCCATGGTGGACATCCTCAGATATATACTCAGTGAGTAGATCTTTGAGGATACCAAGTAGGGGGTAGTCAGAGGCACGTCCAAACATTACATTTGGTATATGCCCGCGTTTTGTAAGTAGTAAGTATTCCACGTGACAGGTTGCAAGCCCATCGCCGCTTATTGGAACACGAACTATTGGCACATGCCTTCGAATGTTTGGTTCTAGGGCATGCCGGTTTCCTCACGATGTTTTCCTTCACAAGGAGTTCTAAATTCTATTTTTTTTTTATATAATTAACTACCTGCAATCACATATCGATTTCTTAATAGTCATTTATAAGGTATCTCAGACACGTTTACGAAATTATTCACTAGCTTTAATATAAAATATTTATTCAGTAGGTACGTCATAACGCGTTAGCAAAAACAAATAATGCCTTGTCTCTTAAAATACGAGACAAGAGTCCCTTTTACGAATCCATCAGAGTCACAAAAATGGTTCAGAAAATATAAAATGGCAGAATTTATTGTGAAATACAACACCTAGAAGGACTTTTATGCATTCGGCAAGCTGATGGCGACTTCATCACGTGAATATTTAAATTATGAGATCCGTGATGAGAATATACAAATTTAATGGTTAAAATGCTTTTTTTAAAACCAGGAAATATGTAAACAATGCTTCAAAAGTTGTTAAAAGATACTCTTTTAACAATTTTATCAGTGTAAATAACTTGTAACTTATTTTATACAAAAAAAACAGACACGCTCACAACTGTATTACCAATGATGGACATCCCAAGATATATAATAAGGGCGTAGATCTTTGAGGATATCAAGTAGGGGTAGTTGAAGGCACGTCCAAACATTATAATTGGCACATGGCCGCATTTTGCAATTAGTATTCCACGTGGCAGGTTACAAGCCCATTTCCGCTTATTGGAATACTAAATGATGGAACATGCCTTCGAATGTTTGGTTCTAAGGCATGACGGTTTCCTCGCGATGTTTTCCTTCACCGTTTCGAGCACGTATAATGCGCACATACATTTTTCAAGTAGAAACTTACATTGATGCACGGCCCGAAACTAAGATCTTCGGATCGGGTCTTTTTCGGATCCTTTCCATCTAAAGGTTGTCTGCAAGAGATCGTTTCCAAGCGATAAGAACGCCCATTGTACTAAAATTGGAATATGATTTTGGTTTACTTTGTTATTTTTTTGTGTAAAGGATGTACAAATGTACAGTAAAGTATTTTCATACATTGATCCATTTGGGGTTGAGGCTCTGGGTTCGTGGTAAACCAAGAAACTTCGCGTTCAATATTCTTTCAGAGCAACTGGTCGAAACGACGCGTGACCAGAGAGCTGTCTCTAATCTGGTATAATCTGCATTGCTATACAGTTTGGCAATGCGGACAGCATTTTGATAACGCTTTCGTCTCATAGTGATCATTTGTTTTACCTATAGATTGTTCGCAACGGTCTTTAGATAGCTGTTTCATCTGTATTTTTATATACCTACATGTGCATATTTGTATTAATAAAATTGTTTTGTGTTATGTATTTGATAATGACAGCTGATTGTTAATTTCTATAATTGTGTGGGTACTTGAATAAATGCTTAGTTTTGTTACGAACTCGAATATGGCGTATATCTTTTATTTTGCATAAAGAAAAACAATAGGATTAGTCTTATTTTCATCTTACACAATTTTTACTAACAACTATTGTTTATATATATATATCCGTCCACTCTATTGTATATTTTCCAAGTTCACTGTAACTTTAAACTTTGACAACGTCATATGTTATAATATTTATTACTCAAATACTACAAAATATTATAACTGTGTTTGCCACGGTTTCCCACGGTTAGTGTCATTAAATCAAATACCAATTTGTCAACCCCAAATCACTGAGGTCAAAAGATCGGCAACGGACGTTCAGTTCCTGTCAAAATAACCACCACCAAAAAAAGATTCAGCAGTATTTACAAAAAAAAAAATAGAAGTATCATAAAGAAAAAATATTTCGTTTGTTATATGTGAAAATATCTTACTGGTAAATGGTATCTTAAGAAGTATATCTAGTAATAAATACTGTTTGTTTTCCGAAAAAAAATAAAAAAAAACTAACATTGTACCACAGTAGTTCTGATATGATTTATTTTTGAAAATTTTGTGTAAAAAAATCTCCATAGATCATCAAAGCTAGTAAAAGTCCACAGCTGGGCATATACTTTGCCTAAAGAATGCCTTGACGAACAATCTTGGGCTTAATTAAATAACTTTGAGATACAAATAGTTCAAAATTTAACTCCTTTACGGTGAAAGCTGTACGACTATGAAACGCCCTATGTTTTTCTATTAGATTATCAAAATCGCTCGCTATTTTGAAAGTTAAGTTATTTTATTATCATGTCTCAAAGAGTGCTAGTTAATCGTTTTACATATTATTACATACTTATTAACTTACATTATTATTTTTTGTATGTATATTATATAGGATATGTATATATGTTATTCATAAAGTTATTTATTATGAATACGTATTATATTTTATTAAAGGTTTACTTGTACACCGCTGTCTTTTAATTCAATTTTATCATGTCCATCCAAAGGTTGTCTGGAAGAGATCTTTTAGCTATAAGACCGCTCATTGTATCTTTTATATTTTTTAATTCCTGTGCTTTGATGTGTAATAAAGAGTTTATATATCTACAATAACGTGCGTTTTGTTTAATGAACGTATCAATAACTAAACGATTTTGGTGGAAAATGTTGCCGTGAAAAACCTATTATTTCTATATTTAATAGAACACTATCTTAATATAAAAAAGTCTATAAACTCTCGTACTTAATATTCACGGTTACAAAAACAGAATTATTCATAAATTCCCACACACGTAAATGGTGTCCCATGATGATTTACGAACTTGATAAAGCGTTTAGTCATTAGCACGGCGGATGTTTGGACACATTGTCCCATGTTCGCGTAGTAATATGGGGTCCAAAGTACCCACGATTAGGGGTCAATAGCAACATCCGCGTTGGTGTTAAAATTCTCACGCGTTCCTGATTGAAGGGTTGAAGAATGTATACGATTTTAGGAATCGAAGAATAATAAAAGTTAATTCGGTCCACATATATACCCACTCACCTAATTGGGTAAACTAAAGCATTAGACAGATTTTAAAATAATTATTGTACATTCACTTGCTACGTAAGCACTGGATTTCATTCATGTCTATAATGTAGTTAGCAAACATGTTAGTTGACTGTATTTCATTCATAATCAAACTCAATCGTAGAAATATATTACGAAGTATTGTTTTATGTTAACATTGTATCGCGATTGAGTTCCAATCAGTTGTAGTTTCTGTATCAATCAATGGCCATTAGATCTGCTAGAAGTTGCGTTTTATGTTTATCCATAGATTTTTTAAGCTTTTCACGGAAATAGGACGCAGGAGACAGCGTATTATTATTTTTATTATAGAGTAAGGTACGATTTATGCAGACTTGTAGGCGCCATATTGGCATATAATCGTCACCATCATAGCATTTTAGGATTTTGTTTGTTATTTCCATATTACCAGTTTCTGACCAATACACAATCCACTAGTTCAATTCAAAATCAACACGAACGTCCAATCTAATTTAAGACTACGCTGCAACATTGAAGACCCCCTTGCAATATTGACAAGCACCAGCAATTTGCCTTTGAGGCAGCCGGCCTTATCAGTGAATAGGTACGATAAAATCTCGTCCCGACAATGTCGTCTTTGTCCCGCCCATTAACGCTCTTAACATTCCAATCAACACACACTTATTCATCTGTCCACGTCTTTAATGACGACACGACAAGCCATGTCTGCGGTGAGTAATTTGCTTAATTACAAGGATTGAAGTTGGAGGAAGATCGAATCTGCCGAAGATAAAAATGCGAGATTGGTTCTCAGATAACTATTCTGAAATGGACCTTTCTTATTTCTAGACATAGGGGGCATATGTTTGCATGTTCTGTAAATATTTGTTTCGCGTCTGCGTTTCGATACCACGGTTCTCGTAACTCCAGATATCCACAGTGGGATCAGGGCTATGTATATCTGTTGGCTGTTTTTCATCTATTGTATAAAACATTCATTTTTTTTACAAAATATTTCAAAAAGTTCGTTTTTCTTGAGGTTTTTGTCAATTTTTTAAAATTAATATTTTTATGTATGATTTGGAGTGGACTAATATTTAAATAAGTTTGTACTATAAATAAATCGTTTCTTCACTACTAATCTGTGAAGTTCCACGTAAATTCGTTACTCTATAGAGATCTTGCAACGCATTATAATTCGTTTCTTGCAGCAAAACTATGAGTAGAATATTAATTTCCTACCCTTCTTGAGGGCGGCTGGACCGCCTACATAGAGCTTCTCTAACAAAATTACACACTCATTAGTTCTACGAAAAGTTTGTTTGTTTTTGCTTGTTTGTTTTTACGACAGCCGGCGCCGAAAACTAACAAAATTAGTCACAGTCAAAACAAGACGGATTGTTTTTTAGGCCGGATACTGGCTGTGGAAGGAAGCCGAAAGTGTTGTAAATAAAAAAAATAATCAAATATTGATGAAGATCCACCTTGATGAAGGCTCTCGTAATCAATCGAAACGCTTAGGTATTGTTTTTTCATATGGGCAAACATGACCTGTTCATTACCAATTCTCACTCTGAGAGTTATGTTGCCAATGATGATGTTAATGTAGAGAGTCAATGATGTTGGCCAAGTTTTCGCAAAATTTTCATCCGGGTTTTCCTAAAGATTTTTTTTTTTAATAAATGTTGCTGGACTTTTTCGCACAACATCATCTAGCCCCAAAGTAAGCAGAGTTTGTGTTATGGGAACTACATGACTGATGCTTTTTATACATTTTTGTTTTTGTAAATACATACTTATTATACATAGAAAACACCCAGACCGAGACAAATATATGCAGATGCATTTGTCCCGCTACGGGAACTTTCGCCCACTGCGCCACAGTGGTCGTCAGATAGATGAATATTTTTTTTATTGCACATAATATGAGCACATATACGAACTTAAAGCTAAAAGCATTATCTTCCAGATAACCTTTGTGTATTGTAAAGATGTGTTGGTAGTGTACGGAATGGTTAAACAAAATGTTTAAATACACCTAAATTATTGATTGATTAGTAATAGTTAAATACTAAGGACATCATAACATAAATAAAACATCCATTTGACTTCAGTGACTAAAATACACCCTTAGAATAAAGATTAATTGCATATACTCTAAAAAACTTCAGTGATTGTGATTTAATTTAGAGCAATGGGTTCTGGCCATAAACTCGACCATCAAACCGACTGTTAAATGACACTATTAACCTTTCACCGGTGCTTTGAGAGTAATTGATTTCACTCGTAAACGTAATTTTCGGATCTTATTGATTTTAAGGGCCTGAGACAATGTTCTTCGTTTATATTGTTTTCTGCACATTAAGGACGACCGCCTATTTCAGAATGAAATACTATTTCGTTCTTTTAAAAAGTATGTGAGCGTTTTGCTGAAATAGTGACCCGATTTCTTAAGAAAGACTTATCATAGCTATCAGCCAGTTGCTACAACGAAATATCGATCCCCACTGATGAGCCAACCATTTTTCACACAGCATCATCTAGCCCTAAAGTAAGCAGAGCTTGTATATTATATATCAGTCATGTAGCTTGTATAACTACATGACTGATATACTATTTTTTTTGTAGATACATACATATTATATATAGAAAATAGCCAGACCCGAGACAAAAATTAGCTAAACGTACAAACATTTGTCCCGGAGCGGGAATCCAACCCGCAACCTTCTGCGTCTTAGGCGAGCCTTCGCCCACTGCGACAAAGATGTCGTCAATCTACAGACTATATATACTTACAATGTCATTAACAGAATCTTTTGTGCAAAGGCCCATTGTGTGTATTTATAAATTACTAGCTTTTCACCACGGAGGTATCGCCCGTGAGGTACCATGAGAGAAAAGTAGCCAATATGAAGGTTATTATAAACTAACGACTCTTCAGGTCAACTTGTTACAGCTTGTAATAAGACTTTTAAAACAAAGTTTTTGCGAGTCAGATTCACTGACACAACGAAGTTGAAATTAAATTAAATGAGAAGGATACGCCGCGGAGGACATTATTCATATCTTATCTATTCCAAATCGATAGATATAGATAATGTTCCTATCAATCGATTATAGATATATCTTCATATATCAGTACTACGAAATGACATCCTTTAACCAAATTCACCCTTAAAATTTGGCCACTTGATCATAACTACACAGAAACTGAAAATTTACTAATCATCGTATCATATACCTACTTACGTTCATAAAACATATTAAATCACCACACTTAATTTCAGTGTCCCACTGAATTTCGACAGTTCGTTATTTCGACACGTCGCTAACTTCGAAAAAAACATAGTTCGACAAGTCATTGTTTCGACTGAACATACTTCGACAACAGAGACCTTCGAAAGACCACTACTTCGACATGCACTTGTTCGGCATATTATTATTTCGACAGCAACATACCTTCGACATAAAACTGCTCTAAAATGTAATAAAACTAATTGAATTGCGTGTTATAATAAAATTTTAGGTCAAAATGATCAGTCGGTGACGTCGAGTGGCGGCGACGAGCGAAGTAAATAGCATTTTCAGATCCGACTCGGATAGGGTAGGTTATTAAGTTTTTTTTATGTTTCTTAAATTTAGACAAATGTTCGTATAATCTGCAAATATTTGTTTTGATTTTGGTATTTTCTATGTATAATATGTGTGTACTCTGTGAATAGTTATATTAGTAATATATCAGTTATGTAGTTTATATTGCAAGATGTCCTTTAAATCCAACGCAATGACACCTTTGCTTGCTAATGTTTAGGTTGTTCCGCCTCAACGTGTAACGAGCACTGAATGATGTTTACGGACGTTCAATCAAACCATTTATTGCTGGGTGATTGGTTTGGTGGCAGAGCTTTTGTGTATTTCCAATTGGTGCAGGTGATTTAGCGGTTCGTTAATTTTATTTCGTACTAAAATGTTATACCTGCCACAAATAATTATAAGTACTTTGGTACTCACAAGTTAGTGCCGCTCTATAAATCGTGATCAGTCACTCTTGTTATTTTTTTTGTTTTTTAAATTTTTCTTTTTTTGTTTATATTTTGCCCGGTTTCTGTGTTTGTGCAAATACCGGGATGTGTCATATTCATATGCAGAACTTCTGTTACGAATAGCTGTCGATTATCTAGAATATACAAAGATATACAGGCACTCGACCCACCTTAGGTTAAGTGGTCACTCATTCATAAGACTCACTAAAAGAAAAGTAGAACCTATCATATATATGTTATATCACCATACTCGTACATACGCTTTACACAATTCTATAACTTTTGACTTTTTCTGACATTCTTTCCGTGGCTAATATGAACCTATGATATAGCGACGGTGTAATTTAAACTCACAGTAGCCGCGGAATAGCGTGTTTTCTTCATTTAAATATAAAAAACAAAGAAAATACAGACAAGTTTATAATTGTAACCAAATACGTAGATAATATACCTGATTATTTCAAAGTAAGATGTTCGCATGAATTATTTGTCTGCTTATTCGAAGGACTCAGATTCTAAGCCTAGTTGAAGAATCATACGCTTTTTTTCAGACTTGGGAGGAAGAGGGGAAAATTTAATTGTAAAATTACGTAAATGCTATAAAATTTGAAGCGATGCGTGAATGTGTGTTATCGTGTAGATGTGTGTGTATGATTCATTTTGTTTCTTGGATAATACACCGGGAGAGATAAATTTATTCCGAGTATAAACTGAAACTACGCTACAACGTAGTTTACATTAAAAAACAGGCTAGATGCTAAACTAGAAACATAAACCTTAGTTAAATTATTATAAAATCATAGCGAATGATCTTCGTTAGTATGTGAGTTCCCGCGACCTAACAATGACGTAATCTCAGATCAACGTCATCTTTCACCATCAAAATATAACAGAGTGTGGACAGATCATCGATATGAGCTTGACGAATTGCCCTCGGCGAGCTTTGATTCCACAGAATTACAATATTCATACGACAAGATAAACTGCTTTTGACAAATTAGTGTTGA
Organism: Perizoma affinitatum; assembly: GCA_961405105.1. Taxonomy (NCBI): domain Eukaryota; kingdom Metazoa; phylum Arthropoda; class Insecta; order Lepidoptera; family Geometridae; genus Perizoma; species Perizoma affinitatum. Next base: position 12,426,482 of record OY560194.1, on the reverse strand, counting down.
TTTGAATCTTTCTTCATGTGGTTTGGACCTTATTTGTGTTTTTACTGTTGGTTAATTAGATCGTTATTTTGATATTTTTTTACAGGTTTTTGTATAGCTTTATGAAATTTCTTATCAATAAGTTGAATAAATTGTCTGCCGAAACAAATGTACAAATGCATACTAGACATTTTTACACAGCATCATCTAGCTCCAAAGTAAGCAGTGCTTGTATTATGGGAACTACATGACTGATATACTACTCATATACATTTTTGTAAATACATACATATTATACATAGAAAAAACCCAGACCCCACACAAATATTAACAGATACAACCATTAGACACGCTGCAGAATTAAACCAGCAACCTTCTGCTTCTCAGGCGGGCTTTCACCCACTGCGCCACAGAGGTTGTATATAGTCCTGGAGTTGTAGTTTGTAAGTTTTGATAAAAGCCGAAATTATACGGCCGATTTCAAAAATTCTCTCACCAATATTTAGAATGAACCTTCAGAGTGAAAGGATGGCTATGTAGCATGCAGTTAAAATAAAATGTCTTTTCGTGTAGATCAATTTTGCATCGTAACGAAGCAGTGGGCAGTATTAAATTATTAGTTAACTGAGCTAAGTATAAATATGTTTATACTGACTCTGGGATATCGCGTTCGTCTTCATCAGTTTTTTTTTACAGCGAACTAATTTTTTATCGGCACTTTGATCGTAAAGAAAAACTGGTTCATTAATGAACATAACTTTTAATTTATTTCTGGTTTATGAACGTGTCGATACAAATATTATAGGAAAACAAGTGTAAATTTATAGCCTTCTATTAAAGGCTCAGTCAAACTGAGGCGTTGGCAGTGGCGGTGGCAGCGGTGAACAAAGGGAAGCGGTTATCAAGTGGTTATCAAAAATCGCTGATCGCTCCCGCCACCGCGTCAGTTTGAACGGACCTATAATGTTTCTTCTATTTAATGTCGGCGATTCAATACCTTTTCGATACGTAGGCATGTACCAAATAATACTCTATGAAATTTCACCTAACTAACCCTTTTTGGTATTCAAAGGGAGCATACTAAGAATTAATTTGAAAAATATAGGACGTCTATCGTAAAAAATATAGTCGAATATATCCGTTTGTTTCGAAGCCAAAGTCTTGAGTGTAAGATGTAAACTAAAATAAAACACACACGCTCGTGACTTTAATATAGGGATTAAAGTCATGAGCGTGTGTGTTTTATTTAAGTTATATCATATTCAGTACAGTACGCAGATCTGTGAGGAAACCAAGTAGTGGTAGTCAGATACACGTCCGAGCATTGTATATGTCAGATGTCAGCGTTTTGCAAAGTAGTTAGCATTCCGCGTGACAGATTGCAAGCCCATCGCCGCTTATTGGAACACTAAACAACATAGATGTAAGTAAATAGGTATATCGCAGCTTATATATTTAATTTCCTGATACACGATGGTGATTGTTTTTTTTTTTACTGTATTTACAAAAAAATACAGATGAAAAAGCTAGCTATTTAAACACGATCTATATTACTACCAGACGGAAGCATTCTCAAAATGCTCGCAGCATTGCTACGCTGAATGGCAAAGCTTTATAAATTATTCATAAATAGTTCAATGATCTTTAAACAATTAAATATTATGACCAGCGCGAAGCATATTAATAAAATAATTAAAGGAGGTTATAGGTACTAATTAGAGCTTATTCATCTCGACGAGTTTGACTGGTTCCATGTACTCGTACAATGTAACTTTGCCGACTTGTAAAGTATGTGTTGTTGTTAAACTTTACACGGTAACAACGCAATTTACTGGAGCTGGGAAAAAAGGTTCTATAAATATTTATTGGTGCACTTTCTGCAGCGCAAAATTATACAGCTAGCGAAAATTATTACCATATCTCCGGAGTACAATGCTGCTACTGTTGCAGAGTTGGGATCACTTGCCATTTTATTAAAAAAAACAACTCCACTCGTATTCTCAGCCTGTCATTGCAATAAATTCAGTGCGCGACATCTGAAATGATAGGATACATGGTCGTATTACTGACGATAAATCAGTCTCTTGATATCTATACTAACATAGAGGTAAAGTTTGTCAGTTTGGATGTAGGAGATAAACACATAAACCAGTCACGCCTATTTCTCGAAGGTGTAGGCAGAGACCAAGGATTTCCACTTGCTACGATCCTGGCTTACCTCTTTAGCTTTATTAAAATACTTCATACAAGCTCGGCGATTTAGCGTATTTCTGACCTGGCCTTTCTCTAGAATGTCTCTAATTTGGTCAGAGTACGTTCGTCGAGGCCTTCCTCTTCCAACCATCCCATTCACGCTCGCCTTGTATACTTGTTTTGTTAATCTTCTTTCATCTATACTTTCTGTATGCCCAAACCATCTCAACATACCTTTCTCAACTCTCGTTACTACATCTTCATTCACTCCACACTGCTCTCTTAACACGAAAATAATAATTAATACATAAAACAATATTTATAATCAAATATTTAATATCGGTATTAGTAAAATTTAGAATGGTCCTTCGGGGTGCACATAGGTTGTATATTATCGTGTTAAAATTCCATAATTTTTCATTTCATGATTTTGATGGAGACCAATTTTGTTACATAAATTAACGAGAAAACGGTCAAGAGAATGCGTTTTTTCCGAATTTTGCTTTAACGGTAAAAGCTGTTTATCCGTGTACCACGCAGTTGAAGCCTTGGGCAGTAGCTAATATTATAAATATGAAAAATGAATGCTGAATACCACAGAATTTAAAATTATAAACGTATCTACTTTTACCGCTTCATACTAAACTTTCATTTATAATCTTCTAAAAGATTTCACTTAATCCGTAGAAAAATGGTGTTGAAACAAATATGTGAGGTTGTTTAACAAATGTTTATGGTTCACGCAATTCGTTTGAACTTATAATGTAAAGATGGCGGGCGGTCGGTGCCCACCCAGAGGTGTGGACATCTCGGACCAAATCGAATTATAGCGCTTACCTAAGAATAATTCCCAAAACTACTAAACCCCTTACCTTTATAGTCTTGGAAATACGACTCAGAATAGAATAACATGTTAATAGTTGTAGAGCAAAATAAGTTTGCTGATAAAAACGTAAACTATAACAAATTAGTCGCATTGAAAGCCCATAAACTATGATTGTATAATTTTTCTGATGAGGCCATTCATTTTGGTATTAAAAGAAAAGTATCCCACGGCCAATGGCATTTATTCATGTTTTAAATTAAAGTGATAACCTACGTTTCTAAAAACCGTTAGTATTTTGTAGTATACATACCGACCACATTTTTTATTTTTTTGTGTATTATCTTCTAATAATAAAATCTCCATTCAAAATTATTGCAGCGTTTTAGTTAAAATGTAGTAAAAACACACGCTCACGACTTTATCCGCCATGACAGACATTTTTTGATGCATACTCAGGACATAGCTCTTTGAGGAGAACAAGTAGGGGGTAGTCACAGGCACGTCCATATATTATATTTGGCACATGCCCGTGGTTTTGCAAGTAGTTCGAAGGCCTTCCATGGGATTTTTTTTCAATCTTTGATATATATATACATTATTCGTCTTCTTTGTAAAAGAACTCGTACAGAGTATCTACAATCATTTTTTTCTTTAGCAGCCGAGCAGCAATGCTCGTATTGCTGTTTCGGAGCGATGTTTAAGTGCTGAAATAACAGGCACTGAGACATTTTAACTTTGACACTATGACAGCCAACGCATCAGCAATGACCCAGGCATTTCAGATGTCATAGGTGACGGTAACCGCTCACCATTCCTCAAGCCGTATATTTATTTCCAAATGATATAAAAAAACTGTTCCATAGCAAAAACTAAATTATACAAAAATAGTGCTAGAACATAGCTCTTACCTTTTTTTTTAAAATCTTGCTGCACTTGCCATCACAAATTCAAAGTATAACACCTTTTATGTTGTGAAGTGTTCAAAAACAATGTTGAATGCACGTTCACGGTGACAAAAACTCATCGATTTGTACACTTGCCTACTGTTTCACCTTATAAGGCGTTACATTTTTTCACCCAAAGACCGCGCGACAAGCATTAATCATTTTTATAGCTGTACACTTGTAGGAATCACGCGGTGTTGCCAGCGATCCATTCTGTATTATTTATTGCGATTAAAAACAAATAAGATCAAAATTCATGCTGCGTTCGGTATTTATTTATTTATAGATGGGAAAATGAAAGTGAGTTATGGAAGATTTTACGTTTTTTCCTGCATTTGGCCTTAGGGGTTATAAATAATTTTAATATTAAATCTATCTTTCTAGAGAGTAAACATACTCATACCTAACTAGATAAGCTACAGGTCTATCAACACACGACTTGGAATTTGCTTGAAATTGGATTCAAAATAACTAGGTAGATAGAAATTGAGGCAGCTCACAAACTCCTTCGCAGGTCTCCTACGACGATCTTTTGTAGATATTAATTTATTTTTATAATATTTAATAGGTGGTATACAATAGGATTTTCCCACCTAAAAATAGGACATACGCAACGATAACTCCTAAAAAGTTGAAAGAAAACATCACGAGAACACTGGCGTGCCTTAGAACCTGAAATTTGCGACGAAATTTTCTACGAAGGAGTAAAAAATAAAAATAAATAGACTTTACTTTAGCTAGTGAATGTAGCTCGGTATAAATACCTTCCGCATCTAAAACCCGTGGTTCTGTACAATTGGGAAATCGTGCACGCATTTAAGAGATTAAGGATTCTAGATAGGAAGTCAAAATAAATATTGACTGACTGTATGAAAAGATAACCATTTTTTGTAGACTGTGCTAGAACAAAAATCACAAATTGGTGGCTATTCCGGTAGTATTCTACGACGAACTAAAAACACAAAAATAATAAAGCTTTACCAGCGAGTGAATGCAGTTCGGTATTTACATTCGTTTCCCGATCAAAACAACTGGCATAGATATATAGGCTATGCTAGAACAATGACCACAAATTGCTATCCTCTATATTCGGCGTAGTAAACCCGCTTACCCTATCCGGAATATTGTTAGCGCCGTGAAATTTGCATGTGCTCGTTAACGCATAGCGGCTTGAATGACGCGTGTCCACGAGGCTGATTGTCCACCACTCGGTACTACATTCAGAATTTGATGTATCTGCGCCGCAAATTAAGTGCTAACAAGAGCGTAAGTGGCATTATGTAGTGTATTTTTCTTATTAAGGGTTGAACGTTTTAAGGGTCGACGCAGCTTGACAGTTTTAACAGACCAACTACGCTGAATTGATAAAAAGAAGAATGCAGGCAGTTTTAACAGTTAAGGGGGTAACATCAAGTACTGATGTCCATCTCAGAACACTTTATATTTTTAATACGAAAGAAAATATTTAATTACTCTTAATATTGTTTTTGAGATTTCTGTTGATAAGTTTGTGTTTTTTTTATTTTAGTAGATACGTTTTACGCAGCATGTAAATACCAAGATAGGCCGCTAAATTTATTTATATTTTTAATATTATAGCAACTGGCCGCTTACTTAAAACGTCACAGTGATTTTTTTTTAAACAAAAACAGAATATTTACCGTAATTTGTGAGTTTTAATGTTACCCGATATTTCACAGTATACAGCATTGAAATCTTTGCGGTGGATTTTTGATTTACCCTCCTTCTCACTTTTTTATTGCGAAAGATACAACAGATTTAATTATCTAGTTTCAAGTAAAAATATATGTACATACTTAACTATGATAATTTCAAATGTTATAACGTCAAAGTCAATTCATTTTTACCCATTGAAATGGAATTTTGGCTGAACATTTAAGTAAATTTACGCTGTTTTGTCGTGATCAACCTTTGGAGAATATTCAAATGTATTTATTGTATTCATTTATTCATCAATAGAAAAAAATAAAATGTACTTGGATATTATGTCAAAATACAAAAAACATTATAAAAAGTATAATATAATATTCTAAATAGGATTTCAAACCATAAATTTAAATTCATATAAACTAATTAAACAATAAAATTAGCATTACGCATTGTCATATTATACAACTTAATTTATTAAATAAAAAAAAAAATCATATATAAAAAATAAAATAAAAATAAATTTAGTCATAGTATAACTATATTATAATCAATTCAATAAATTAACATCAGATTGGCATTCCACATCATATAGCTCGGAGAATCGGCAACTACTGTGATTACAAACATGACGGCCCAGTATAAGAAGCCTCTATGGTCTAATAACATCTTGAAGGATGCTGAAAGTCAGTAGATAGAGGTACTTTACGGGAGGTATATGTTTAAGACTTCTACAGGCTGTTAATGATGATGATAACATAAGATGTAAAATGGAGTTAGGCCACCTAATTAGCAGATATTCAAATTCTGAACGCAATAAGACTTTCGGCTTCTTTAGCATCTGTCGGAACTGCACTTTTGTTGTTCGCGCAATTATTAATTTCGTATGCTTCAAATCCAATATGTGAACTTAAACAAGATTAATTACGCTTGTTAGGCTAATAATGTTGTTGCTTTTTACGTTGTTTGGTTTGAAATCGCCGCTTTCATTCCGTTGCGAGTTAAATGCGTATGCTGTCGCTTTTTCTGACAAATCATCGTTCAGCTACAGTACTGTCATTATCTCATCACGAGAAATACATTGCTCGTTCGTCATAATCATTAATGGCATATAGAAGTCCGTTGCTGTACACAGGCCTTCACGAAATAGTTCAATGAGGAACTATCATAAAGCACCTTTTTTTAAATAAGTCGTGGGATTTTCGGAGGCTTATTACTCAGTCATCCGGTTTATAGTTGCACAAGTCTCGTACTTAGTTTGGAAACCGTAAACCAACTTGTACGAGTCCAAGCTTCACAAATACCTATGTATGGAAATATTCATACTTAAGTATTTGTGTGACATGACACGTTCACGACTGTCTTCCCCATGGTGGACATCCTCAGATACATACTTCGTGAGTAGATCTTTGAGGATACCAAGTAGGGGGTAGTCAGAGGCACGTCCAAATTTACATTTGGTACATGTCCGCATTTTGCAAGTAAGCATTTTACGTGACTGGTTGCAAGCCCATCGCCGCTTATTGGAACACTAACAGTTCGCACAATCTAGGGCATGCCGGTTTCCTCACGATGTTTTCCTTCATCGTTATTTATTTATTAATTGTGTAAGTACTTAGAAGGGTGCTAGAAATAGGCAAATATTTTATTTACATATGGAAAGGTTTAAAATAAACTTTTGCAAATCGTCCAGAATACGACCAACATTAGCATCACACGAGTAATGGATCGACTGACAGAAACGCAAAACTACAACGTTGTAGAAAGTAGATGTAACAACGATGTTTTTAATATTATCTACTCTGTGGTATTAAAAGACTTAGCAAACCTATTTGTCAGATAAATCCGGGCTATATATCTGTGCCATTCAGCACACAAACGCCAAAAACATCTCAAAACAGTGACTTTGACATTATGCGAAAGTTTATGCGGATGGATATTTGTTACTCTTTCACGCAAAAACTACTGAACGAATTATGATGAAACTTTACAATAATATAGCTTATACATCAGAATAACACATAGGCTACTTTTTATCCGGGTACTATGAGGGCGAAGCCGTGGGCAGAAGCTAGTATAATATATAAACTCAAAGTTAAAATCTAAATTCATTGAATTATTTAAATCACAAGGATCATTAAGAAACTCCTTGATGCACCACCGCGTCCGATAAACCACTCGAATGTATCTCATCGGTTAGTCCAAAGGGCAATCAAAACCATGGTAGCGGTTTATCAGTAATCGCCAATCAGCAATCAATTTTCATGAATCACCAATCAAAGTAAATTAACATAATAAACGATTGACCGGAAGCGTTTGCACGTAGCAAATAGTGAGTGAGTACTGGGCTAAGAAAATTAATTAAAGTTGTTAAATTTTTCCTCCTTATGAAAAAATATTTATTCTCCTTAATTATTTATAACCCATAACTAAAATTCCTTATCCTAAAAAAAAAAGTTTTCACAGCAACGTCTAGCCCCAAAGTAAGCAGAGCTTGTGTTATGAGAACTACATGACTGATATACTACTTATTTAAATACATTTATTAAATATATACATATTATATACAGAAAACATCCAGACCCGAGACAAATATTTGCAGATCATACAAACGTTTGTCCAACGGCGGGAATAGAGCCCGCAACCTTCTTCGACTCAGGCAGGCCTTCTGCGCCACACAGGTCGTCAACCAAAATGTTTTTTTAAGGTTTATACATTATTATTTTCATATTATTTGCACACTTACTAAATCTTCAAGCTTGCAAGATAAGGGTAACAAAAATACTTAAATGATGCATATGGTAGATAAAATTAATTTTGGAGTTTGTTTTCTTATATATTTCTTATATTCGGATAAAAGTTCATAACATAGATTTTAATTAAAACTTACACAAGTGCTAAAGCAGGTTATTTTATGTAAAAATAGAGTAAAGCCACTGAATACATTTTGAAACAGACCTACGTTAAGCTAAGAATTTTATCGCCACCAAACAGAAAAATGCTGAGAAATAAAGAAAATGCAACACGTTAATTAAATAAGCGTGTCATTTAAAGATCGAGATCTTTTTATAGCGAAATGGTCGAGATAAATATCTTTACTCGTTTGATCCGGTTATAAATATAAAATTTAATTAGTAGAATGGTCTAGGAACCGTGCCTTTAAACCAAATTAATATATTTATATCGTAACTAATATATTTTGAGATAAAATTGAAGCCAATTTCAATAATGTTTTCTAGTTTTTAGTAAATAGAGCAATAGTGAGCAAGGTCTGTCGGTCGTGAGTTCGAATCCCTTCGTATCAATAGATTTTAGAACTCGATAAAAAACTTTCGATATACTCTGTGCTCTCAAACGTCAAAGAAAAACATCGTGATGAAGTCGTCATGTACTATAGCAAAATATTTTTTTCGTGGCGCATTAAATCCATTCCCCAAAAGTCATTCTTCAAAATTGAAAGTAACTAAGAAAATCTGTAATAGCACAAAGGATGTTCTTTATAAGTATTTTTTCAGTAAAAATTACATTGCAATACATTATAATCATTGAGAAATACTCGAAAGTGCAGCTCGACCCAAATTTCCTCGATGGCCCCTATAAAGTAGATAAGTACGTACTTGCTATAGTTGTAATAAAATAAAAATAAAACGCAAACTGTTGTGTGAACAGTCGCGATCAAAGCGCCGCAGATCGCACTCACTGAAAAGGGTGACCACTTGTTTGTGTTTTTATGAGTCGGTTTAATTTTCTTAAAACTTCTTACTTTTTACCACTATTAAGGAATTTGAATTTAATTTCTGTCAAGATCAAGGTTTATTCCCTCTGAGCCCTGAGAAAAGGTTACGGAACATATCATGGAGACGTTTTGGAGAAGCTGTTGGGAAATAAAGTTTTTTTTCTATTTAGGATTGCACTGCCATACACCAACGATTACAATTTAGTTTGGTATTAATTAAATTTATTTATTTTATTATGTTATTAGTTTTGTAGTTGACAAATAACACATACTGACCTCAAAATATGATTCCCAAGGTTAAGATGTACCAAGTTAACACAAAAAAATATAGAACTTTGCAGAAAAAGCAATCATTAATTAGAGTCTCAGATGCCTCGGCCGCCGTCCCAGTTGAAAATTATTTTAACTTGTTCATATAACATACTCACCCTACATTATTGTAAATATACGGTAAATACTTGCCTTCTTTCTTTAATTGATGTCAGTTTTTGAGTGTATGAACATGCCGCCTGCTCGCGTCGCTCCATCACCTCTCTGTGACGTATGAAGTTATTACTCCGTACACGTTTATGTATGAAAATATTGCTCTGTTAGCAGGATGTATGGAATTTGTATCCAATAACTTAGCTGTGCCTGTTTCGGTGTGCTCACGGGTATAAGTTTTATTTATTGTTTCTGTAAGCTTAGAGAAAACATCATTAAGTATATTGTCTTGATTTGAGACTGAATCGGGATCGAAAATCGGGTTGAATATCATTTTAAAATGAGTTAGATTAAAGGAGAAATAACAAGAAATCAGAATGGACTTATGTTAAATATAGTTATAATTAATAAATAATGCTGGACATTTTTCACACAGCATCATCTAGCCTCAAACTAAGCAGAACTTGTATTATGGGAACTACATGACTGATATACTACTTACATACTTTTTTTGTAAATAAATACATATTATAGATGGAAACACCCAGACGCGAGACAAATATTTGCAGATCCTACAAACATTTATCCCGCAGCTGGAATCGAACCCGCAACCTTCTGAGTCTCAGGCGGGCCTTCGCCCACTGCGCCACAGAGTACGTCAGAGGTCACCACACGCCACAGAAGTCGAGTTATAGAGGGGCATATTATTTATCAAAGTATTTTTTTTACTCCTACTATACTTGTTGAAATAAAAACAATCAACGTCTTCTATGGGTAATATGTAGTATCTACATAACTTTTTTTACTTCCTACCCAGACAAAACAAAGATATTTACATAAATATGATATCAAATTCACCTTTAGAATGTTGCTACTTGGTCTATATTTGATGGATGACACAAAAAGACAAAGTTTCTTGTTTTTTCCATCCACTTCCTGTCCGTTCCCGAAGGGAGAGTTGTGTAGTAACTATGTATGTGACTGTGGTGTATTGTTTTAAATGGAATAAATCAGCTGACGTCAGTGCCTTGCAGGTGTATCCTGGATTACGGCAAAAGCTGTGTGGAGACTGGGGATACCATGAAAACTATTCTTTTTAGATCTACAATTTTATTCTAGTTAGATGTTTATAATTTGCTAGACTCCTTTAAGGATTGGTCAGAAAAAGGAGAAATTAATAGATAAAGTCTAGTTAAACGAGGGAAGCAAGGCCTTTGCCATTCAGTGAAAAAATCAGGCTTATAAATAAAGTAAACAAACTAGCTTCTGCCCACGGCTTCGCCCGCATGTTACCCGGATAAAAAATAGCCTATGTGATATTCTGATGTATAAGCTATATTACTGTAAAATTTCATCAAAATCCGTTCAGTAGTTTTTGCGTGAAAGAGTAACAAACATCCATCCTAACTAACTTTCGCTAATATAATAGTTGTAGGATAAACAAAAAATTCTGGAAATTTTCACACAGCATCATCTAACCCCAAACTAAGCAGAGCTTGTGTTATGGGAACTACATGACTGATATACTGCTTAATATTATATATATATATATATAATATATATATATATATATATATATATATATATACAATACATTGACCCCAGACCCGAGACATATTTTCAGATCATACAAACAAATGTCCCGCGACGGGAATTGAATTCACAACCTGCATCTCAGTCCTTCGCCCCCTGCGCCACAGAGGTCTAGTAAAGATAAAGTCTAGTTAAACGAGGGAAGCAAGGCCTTTGCCATTCAGTGAAAAAATCAGGCTTATAAATAAAGTAAACAAACTAGCTTCTGCCCACGGCTTCGCCCGCATGTTACCCGGATAAAAAATAGCCTATGTGATATTCTGATGTATAAGCTATATTACTGTAAAATTTCATCAAAATCCGTTCAGTAGTTTTTGCGTGAAAGAGTAACAAACATCCATCCTAACTGACTTTCGCTAATATAATAGTTGTAGGATAAACAAAAAATTCTGGAAATTTTCACACAGCATCATCTAACCCCAAACTAAGCAGAGCTTGTGTTATGGGAACTACATGACTGATATACTGCTTAATATTATATATATATATATATATATATATATATATATATATATATATATATATATATATATATATATATACAATACATTGACCCCAGACCCGAGACATATTTTCAGATCATACAAACAAATGTCCCGCGACGGGAATTGAATTCACAACCTGCATCTCAGTCCTTCGCCCCCTGCGCCACAGAGGTCGTCAAAATCATGAATTTCAAAATGTATAGTAACAGTGAAGTTTATTAATTTAAATAAATATAATAAATATTTGAGTAACGTAATTAATACGTGTCTTACGTATGGTAAGACGGTAATGTATAGTAACAGTGAAGTTTATAATTTGTTACAAACTTATTCTATGGTAAGACGGTATTACAAATTGCAGTTATAATTGCATTACTATGTAGGAATGGTATTGTAAAACATACAAAAATTGTTCAATCACTTTGTAAGAACTCTAGCTTGCACCCCATTTTTCTGTGTGTATAAAAACTGTCGGCCGTCACAAAATAATTTTATTAAATTAAAAACACCCCAAGGAAATTGCGGTATTAGTTTCGGATCAAACCTTATTATCATCCCTTTGAGACATTTTTTGTAGGAAAGGTTTCAGATTTAGTTTTAATAAATTGTTATGCGAGATTAAAACTCCATAAAGATGTGGAATACTATCATTTTGTTTTTACGTAGGATATTTTTTGGAATTCCTTGTGAATTACAAGAAATAATTGTGTAAAGGTTTATTTTGCTCTGTTTTGAACTTTTAGAGATGTAATATAAATGTATTCTCGTGACTTTTCGCTATTTTGACGACCTCTATCGGGCCTTCGCGCAGTGGGCGAAGGCCCGACTGAGACGCAGAAGGTTGCGGGTTCAATTCCCGCTGCGGGACAAATGTCTGTACGATTAGCTAATGTTTGTCTCGGGTCTGGGTGTTTTCTATGTATAATATGTATTAAAAAAAAAACTATATTTTTTCTTACTAGAATCATTATTTGTAGAAACATTCTTAACATATACATTTTAAGAATGTTTCCACGAAAAGCGTTTAATAGGAACTGTGAATAAAACTTCCTCCACATATTTTCAGTGATAAATTTAGGAATTATGAGTATACTTCAGGTCGCCGAAGCACTCTAAGCATCTACTATTGCTTAGAGCAGCGTCTTCTATCACACCACTTCTGGCATTTTGTGCCAGCTGTCATGGGTCTCCTACAATAGAAGACCAGTGAATGTAGCCTTCACAATATCATCCATCTGACCAACCACCGCATTTCTATTGGTCACGATTCAATTACTGCTTTAGGACATTTTTTAACAGACACATACAAATTCATGTCTGACACATATGTGGGCTGATGATGATGATACATATTCATAATCTCACACTGAGACTTCCTGTGTCGTGGGTATCAGGAACTACGAGTACCGTGTACCACATATCTGAAAAACATGCAAATATTTGTCCCGTAGCGGGATTCATCGTTGATAATTTCGCCTTATCAAGTGCAGTGACCTGCCCATCCTCAATTAAGCCTTACAATTTATAAAATTTATAGATGGATAGATACATACAAAATGTCTTATTGCATAAGATAAAATAAGTACATAGGCGGACTTAATGCAAATTAGCATTTCCTTCTATCTAACCTTTGTGTAATGAAGAGTGGGGCGGTATTACGTTTGAAGGAGATTACCTTTAATAAAATAACTAGCTACTTAAAATAGTAGTAAACTACAAATATGAATGAAAATAATTCATAGGTACATACAACTATATATTAAGATACATAAATACATACATTCTCATATATATTAGAAATGCTCATTAAAATTGTGTTCACTAATTTGTAGAGAGATGTTTGTGAAGTTTGGATTCATAGGACATGAGACGCTTTAATTATTTAAGTATTTCATAAACATTTAATTATGGCCTGTTTTCAGTGTTTATTTTCGCTCTGACATTATTTCGACGCTCAGCTACATCCGACCATACACCTGCGTCCGGGTTCATTTGGACCGGACGGTGACGTTGGCTGGTAGCTTTAGGGTATATCAGTTAAAAAGTTTGGCACGGTTTATGTGGAGAGAGAATCAACATTTATAAACAAAAAAAATAACGCTTACGACTGTAATCTCCACGAAGAAGATCCTCAGATTCATGCTCAGTACGCTAATCTGTAAGGATACTAAAGTGATAGTCAGAGACAAATCCAAACGTTATGTTTATGTATATATGATACTTCATATTCAAATAAAGTAAGAATACATTTTTATGTTATACCGAGGCAAACAGGTATAATGACCACTGATGGAAAACTGGTAAAACGAGTATTTTACAATATTAGAGATGTTTTTAAGTTTTTGGACAGTCGGACACAATACGTTACTCGTTTAAAGTGCTTTTCATTAATTTGTGTAGCTGCCAGTACCTACTACTAAAAACATTGTTCAAACGTAGCATAAAGCAATTCATTTGAAAACCGGTGAATTCAAAATGTTAAATCAAACCCAAAGTAAACAAATATCTTTAATGACGAAAAATGCGATAACATACGTAAAATTCAATTTAGATTCCTACTTAAAAGTGAAACTCATCAATCAAAAACTTCATTTCTATATCTGCTATCCTTTTCACATCTGCTTTTACGAATGTGAGGAAAAGGAACAGATATACGTAGATAGGTAAAAAGCTACCCTCATTCTCACGGACGCCTCAGGGAAGATACTGTCTGGAAGCATAATCAATTTGCTTGTGGGGATGTAGGAACATTAGTACAGGGTGGTACAAGCGTCGATGTTGGAATTCAAGTCTTCAGCAAACCTAGGTGGTATTCTTATAATTGTTTATTAAAATAAAATATTGTAACATTGATTCTTAAACCGTGCTAACCATCCAAATTAAGACTGGATACACTTTAAACTGAGTGAAAAATCAGGGTGTGACACATATAGACAGACAGATAGACAGACAGACGGACGGACATAACGAAACTATGCGGGTTCCATTTTTACCGTTTTGCTACCGAACCCGAAAAACGTGGTCTTTGTTATTCCAAATTATTTGTGATCGGTAGCTTAACTCCGTTCACCACAATCTTTGACTATATATAGCATGTATATTTAGCTATATAGCAGATTACTATCAATGACGATGATAATATTTTTTTTTTAAATAAACAATGCTGGACATTTTTCACAGCATCATCTAGCCCCAAAGTAAGCAGAGCTTGTGTTATGGGAACTACATGACTGATATACTACTTACATACATATTTTTTTTTTGTAAATACATACATATTATGCTTAGAAAACATCCAGAGTCCGAGATAAATATTTGCAGATGCAAACATTTGTCCCGTGGCGGGAATCGAACCCGCAACCTTCTGCGTCTCAGGTGGGCCTTCACCCACTGCGCCACAGAGGTCGTCGTTTTGGTTCGTATTAGAACCTTACTTTGAAAACTAGTACCATAAAAACTACATCGCGTGTCTGTAGTGCTAAATGCAACCTCTACAGCACAAGTCATCGGCATTTCGAGTACTAAAGATAGTATTTATGAAAACCAACGATGTTTCCTTTGAGACAAAATAACATCCTTAACAACCTGAATCGGCTATGCAAATATAGCTGCTTGTTATAAAACAAACAAACAAACAAACCTACATACTTAACTGGTAAACGTAATGACATACTAGTTGCAACTTTGACGCGAGGTTTCTTGCTTGTTAGCTTTGACATAGCATGCGGGAAATTAGTGTAAGCGAACACTTTTAAATGATTACGTTTGAAATGAAATAAAAAACACGGGATAAATAACTAGGCTCTATTGTAATTTGTTTACTTTTCAATACATCTGTGGCGCAGTGGGCGACGGCCAGCCTGAGACGCAGAAGGTTGCGGATTCGATTCCCGCTGCGGGACAAATGTTAGTACGATTAGCTAATTTTCGTCACGGGTTTGGGTGTTTTATATTTATAATAAGTATGTATTTACAAAAAAAAATACGTAGTATATCAGTCATGTAGTTCCCATAATACAAGCTCTGCTTAGTTTGGGGCTAGATGATGCGGTGTGAAAAATGACCAGCATTATTATGATTATAAATCCAATTGTTTTATTTTGGCAAGGTGCCAGAGAATTGATTTAATGTCCTAAAAAGGGATGATTGAATGGCTCTAGAGAAAGGCCAGGTCAGAAGTTCACTTAACCGTCGAGCTTGTATGAAGAATTTTATGAGGATGAATGAAGAGGTATGCCAGGACCGTAGCAAGTGGAAATCCTTGGTCTGCCTACCCCTCTGAGAAACAGGCGTGACTATATGTATGTATGTCGAAACAAAGCATTTTTTGTATAGATAATAATTTTTAATTGTATGCATATAAAATTAGCATTTTTATAAGTAACCAAAGGCACCAAAGTGCCTTAGTGATAAATCTGATGGTAAATAAAAAATAAGATAATTTACATTGATAAAAATTGATTTTTACGTCTTCAAAAAAATGAGGAGGTTCTCAATTCGGTTGTATTTTTTATATTTGTTACTTGATATCTTTGCCAATTGTGAACCGATTTTGGTAATTCGTTTGTTGTTGTATAGAAAATAAATCCGAAATAATCACATAAAATTTGTATTCCTTAGGAACTTCTACTTTTCCCGTGAAACATTAAAAAACCATTATCATCTTATGGAACCAAGAATAGCCGAAAAAAAAATTGTGGGTTATTTTACGTTTGTTTTTATTCGAAAGAGTGTCAACCCGAGTGAGAAAAATAACGTAAGCAAGTGAAGAATTCAACTTTTCTGACTTTAAAAAAAAACTGAATTCATCATTACTTCAATTATCTTCATTGAAATAATAATTCATTATTAGTTACATTATCTTCGATGACGATATCTGAACTCGTCATTTACCGAACATTGTTACACATCCGTGTAGAATCCGTTTCGGGATTTGATATTCAGAAGCACCAATCTAATATCCATTATAGTGCAAAGATTTTTTTATACGTCGTTTTTATTGAATAATATATTTATGAGGGCTCCCGCTATTTTTGTTTACGAACATATTGCCGAACAAAGAACTCAAATCTCTATCGATCTATCTAAATGCGTTCGGCATGATGCGAGAATTTTGACACCAAACATTTTCGATAAGATCTTAAAACAGTCTAATGTTTTAAACAAACCTCCTTTACTAACTTAATTTTGAGAATAAAAGAGATCTTTTATTCCGCTGTTTGATATATTGATGGGATGCAGGTTGTAAAAAATGGTGCAGCATAAAAAAAAACACTAAAATGAGGTATCTAAAAACAGATTTGTGAAATTATCACTAACGTTGAAACAATTATGTCTATTGACATTCGACATTGCATATTTTCTAAATAAGTAATCAAAGATCTTTAGTTTTAAAAAGCCTAGTTTGATTTAATTTAAAAAAATATGCTCCTTTATTGATTTTGTTCAAATCAACGATGAGAATCTTAATCAATATTTACTTTCTAAGGTTTGTGATTAAAATCCACATTTATTAAAAGTAAAGTGTTATATTACACTGAATTTAAAATTACCACTAATTCATTAAGTACATAAAAGGACATACTTATCACTTTCTTTATCAAAATAAAAAGCCAGCCATTTATAGAAACGGTAATGGACATGATTAACATTACTTACCGAAGAATAAAACGCATTTGAAATTAGTCAAGCATGTTTTGCCTATGATCTAGGTGTTTTTATCTGACATGCATGCAAATATCCTGTTTGTGAACAGCGTATAACAGGTGTCTGGAGAACTATTACACTATAAAGTGACGGGAACGATACGAAAATAATATAGTCTAGTGTCTACGAAATCCAATAAAATATGACAAACTTGCAACCTGTCACGCAGAATGCTTTTTAACAATTTGTACAATGCGAGCATGTCCAAAATATAAGGTTCTCTGTCTACCCTTTAGTATCCTCACTAAACTTCGTACTGAGTATGGATCTGAGGATCTTCTTCATGGTGATTACAGTCGTGAGCGTGTTTGTTTTGTTGTTTTATATTTTGAAAATGGTCAATCAGTTATTTTTTATCGCGATATTCTCTCTGATTAAAATCTATAAACATGTTTGAGATCCGTCAAAGTAAAATAATTAACAAAGTTTATGAAGTATGTGGCATTTTATGAATATTAATAAAAATAATAAACGAATAAAACTTTTAAATGCATCATAGGCGTCTAATTAGTCACAGCGGGCTCCTGTAAATAAAATCTATTTTTACCCTATGATCACATAGAAATCGAGCAAGCCGTTTTTATAGCTGCACATTAGAAAAGACATTAAATGTGAGTATTATGGGATTGCTAGACCTTTGTGGACGTTGTCCCAGTCCGTCTTTTAATCTGACTCTAGCTATTGCTTATTAAAATATGCTACAAAACATCCGTGCAATTTATGTACAGATAATTACGAAAATCTAAACAAGTTATCAATTGATTGACTATTAAAATAATTTTGATTCATGTTTTAAAAATACTTTTAGAGAATCAAAGTTCTTTGAAGTGGTCTCAAAGACGACTACAAATTTATTAACAAAATATATACGCACAATATTGTATTCGTAATCATGGCCACCTACAGATTAATACTTAGTGCGTAGATCTTTGAGAATACCATGTAGATAGAGGCACGTTCAAACATTACAATTGGCACATGCCCGCATTATTGGAAATCTCACCGATGGCACAATGATTCAAATTTTTGGCTCTAAGGCATACGGTTTCCTCGCGATGTTTTCTTTCCCGTTTTGAGCACCTGTTAAGGCGCACATACATTTTTCGAATAGAAAATGTATTTTTCCCGATCGGGAAAGAAATCAGGGTAGGACAAATCAAAGCTCTTTCATTTAATTAAATTTTATAATGTATCTATATTTTATAAAGAATCTACTAATGCCCGGCTTTTAAGCATGACGTTTCTAAGACTACCTGCATGTATTAGGAATCCGCAAGCCACTTACGGCCTCACCTACAGACCCCTTGCCCGTATTCCCATTTAAAAGTAAAAAATAGAAGCTGTAATGTTAGGATCTAGTCCTGGCGGTTTGAAAAAACTGTGGCGTATCCTGATGATGCAAAGATTTTTTAATTTTTTAAATGTAATCCATGTTTAGATCGCGATCGCGGTGGGCGAGTAGGCTGCGACGCAAGAGATGCGGTTCGATTCCCGCTGCGGGACAAATGTTTGTATGTTTTGCAGATCTTTTTCCGGATCTGAGTTTTGTGATACCATAGTACTCATAGTTCTTGTTCTTTTTTGGGACCCACATCTAAAAATGTTACAAATAAACAAATAAAAAAAAATCGAAGACGAAAGTCCTCTCCATACCCTTATAACTAACTTCAGTCCTGTGAGGTGGATAGTGGTTGCGGTTGGCTATGCTAAACCGAACCAGTTGGCAGCTGTCTATTAGTTGAAGCGCCATCTACATGCAAATTATTTGCGACCAGTTTATTAAGTTGCGATGTTATATTTGATACGTTATAAGCGCCCTGATCTAGCAATTTGATGCATTTGTATATAATTAAATTCACAGGATTTTAAAACCCCTACTTTTTTCCAACGTCTATTGCAACGCATCCTGTGAGTCCCAATAAATCCAATGGTTCAAGGATGACCTTGGAGGCACATAGATCGATTGCAAATACCGATAAATGGTAACATACAAACTAACAAATGCTTACGGCAAACGCATAAATAATCACACAGACTCCTTACATAGCGGGTAAAATGACAGCAATCAAACTAGTACAGGATTTTATCTGAAGATTATATTTCTAATTGAAAGAGAACCAGTATTGAGTGTTATTAAGATTTTTATCGAAAAACAGAAAACTAGTTCATTTTTTCATAGAATAAGATAAGCTAAACCTAATTTATAACTTTTAAAACTATCATTAACAAAATGTTTACTAAAAAAACTGAATAT
Organism: Perizoma affinitatum; assembly: GCA_961405105.1. Lineage (NCBI taxonomy): Eukaryota > Metazoa > Arthropoda > Insecta > Lepidoptera > Geometridae > Perizoma > Perizoma affinitatum. The sequence continues at coordinate 12,406,675 of OY560194.1, read as the reverse complement.
TTACCATGATTTGTGAGTTTGAATATTTCCCGATATTTCGGCACAGTTGCATGTACCATGATCACGGCAGGAACTGAACGAACTAAACGGTTCCTAGTAAACATTTTGTTCGTAACCATGATAGTTTCAAAAGTTATAAGGTAGGTTTCGCTTTTTTTTTGTAAACCTCTTAGTTACTATAACCCGATTTTAACGTTTTATTCGTATTTCTTGTGATGTGATGAAATGTGCTATTAAGTGAATAAAGTACATGTATCTAAATGTTTATTTTTAGTGTTTTAAAATATTGTTACGTACTTTCTGTATCAGGTCATACTGGGTCGATTAAATTCATATTTTTTTTATAGAAGTCACCGTAGTTTTATGTATGATACAAGGGTATCCTCCAGGTAACAATATGATGCGAACTTACTTAGAAAACCAGCTGATCGCCTCCATAATGTACGCTGTTCGATGCTGGCAGTACTTGTCACAAGCACCGGTTACAATTAGTCTAGGTAGGGATACACAAGTATTGAGAAGAGTTTTTAATGATTTTGTCCGTTACAAATTCCCACAGCGGCGAATTCACTTGTCGAGCGATTAAATAAATAATACTGGACATTTTTCACACAGCATCATCTAGCCCCATACTAAGCATAGCTTTCATTATGGGAACTTATATACTTTTTTAATGTAAAAACATACATATTATACATAGATAACACCCAACCCGAGCCAAACATTAGCTAATCGTACAAACATTTGTCCCGGAGCGGGAATCGAACCTGCAACCTTCTGCGTCTCTGGCGGGCCTTCGCCCACTGCGCCACAGAGGTCGTCACAATTGTTGAGGAAATGTTTTTTTGTGAAGTTCCATACGCATAAAACCATAACCTGTGGCCCGTGCTACAACGAGAATTCTCCCTAATACCAAAGATTTAAGAGCTACGTTTGGCGAAAACTAACGAAACAAATATCAAACCAATAAACGCTATTAATCTTGGTATCTGCTTAAATGTACGCTCAAGCGTAATTATTCACGTCCGTTCATCTTAGTTAGATTATCCTGCTTCAAAATAAAAAGGATATCGTAGGCTTGCTATACACAAAACCGCACTGTACACGTTATACGTATTTATACATCCTTCTACTATTATAAACGCGAAAGTTTGCGAGGATGGATGTTTGTTACTCTTTCACGCAAAAACTACTGAACGGATTCTGATGAAATATTACAGTAATATAGCTTAGCCTAAACTAACAAATAGGCTATTTTTCGCAAAGCCGTGGGCAGAGGCTAGTGTTATTATATAAAGACATATAGTCACGTCTAACCTATTTCACGGAGGGGTAGGCAGAGACCATGGATTTCCAGTTGCTACGTATACGTATACGAAAATGTATACAGTTGATTTCCTTGTATACATTTTCGATTAGGTCAGAGTACGATGGCCGAGCCCTTTCAATTCACGCTCGCACGTTTTAATGTGCCATTAAACCACATTAGATCATTGTAAATAATTAACTTTCATATTTTCCAATCATAACCAAGTTCCAGCATTTGTCACGAAAATAGAAGTTGTAGTATGTATAAAAAGTTCATTGTACATATCTCAGCCGTCTTAGGATACCAGAAGTCAACTGCCGGCCAAAAGAAAGCTAGAACGAGGAGACGGCGTCGGTCTAGTGACGTTCCTTTTCCGTTCACAGATAATATATCAAGAATCTTACAATAGTGCGGGCGTACTCCCTACAAAGTTAATTTTTTGATCGAAACGCACATTCGATGATGCGTCAAGAATCTGTATTTTTGACAAACCAACGTGTGCAACCATGCTACGCATTCTCAAGACTTTTTTGTTTACTGTAGAATAATGAAGAAAATATATCGAAGGGCTGGCTGTTTTCAGAATATTTTTGTCGTTGCAGTAAACTCGGACCGTATACAACAACCCTACTTGCTGCAACTAAACAGAGTAGACTATCATTAGGTCCTTATATTGGTGTTGTTTTTGCGTATATACTTACTCGTTTCACAATTAACTTGTAGGCTTATGGAGATGCACCTGCTAAAACTTATGCACTAATTGTTTATAAAACTGGTACAAATAATATGTTGGGCAGAATCAATAGAGAATAGGCGAAAGAATTTTAATAAGCTGATTTATTGAAAAACCTGCATGGCTACTTGATAGCTACTTTAGTTTTATTTTGAAAAAAAAAAACATTAAATATTTACAGATGGTGCGTTGCGATCTTTGTCCGCCATTTTAATTACTATAATTATTTTAGTTTAATTACCCGCTCCATATGTAATTAATATATATATTGTTTTAAATTCAATGGGCTTGCAACCTGTCACTTGGAATGTTTACTTGCAAAACGCAGGCATGTGCCAGTTACACTGTTTGAACGTGCCTCTGAAAACCCTCTACTAGGTATCCTCAAAGATCTACGCACTAAGTTAGTATCAAAAGATGTCCATTATGGGAAACCAGTCGTGAGCGTGTTTGTTTGTTTGTTATTCACATTAACCGAATTCTACACAAACAGAACTAGCAAGTGTTCAGATAAATTGTCATCATCATCATTCACAATTTGTCCACTGCTGGTATTTTGCCTTAAAATAATAGGAAGCTGGTAAATCTGATTGCTAAAGATTGTTGACACTGGTTTGTCTTGTCACATAATAATCAGAATAATCAATTTATTAGACCTTAGTCAATTAACATAAAATAAAATAAAAAAATAAACATAAAAATGTGCATTAAAATTAATATAATCTAATATTGTAGATAACATTTATTTATTATATTATTACATATTTACCTTTGACTTTATTTTTATTTACATCTTTACCTTTGACTGTGAGATTGGGTCAATGTAAAATTAATTTCGAAACTTAACATCTCAACAAGGAGTTTAAAAAAAATATATTAAATACACTGCCATTCGTAGTTTTTTTATTCTTTTGCAGATATCATCGTTTAGCGAGTTTATTTAGGACTAGCTACTGCTTGTAAAAAGCTCATGAAACGTTACTTACCATTGAGATAAGTATTTGTTCGACCGTTTTTTCGTTGCAAAATTGTTCTTCATGCAAAAGCTCTTTTATTTTAAAGGCACAATATACAGCCTATATCAACCCTGAAGGTCCATCCTAACATCGGTGACAGAGCTTTTGAAATCGGATGAGTAGTTTTGGAGACTATCTTCATTCAAACTTACATACTTTACTTGTTTTTAATATAAGTTTAGATTGATTTTTGACATTTAAATACGTTAAAGGCCACGGCTTACTGACATGAAGGTAATTGTTAGTCCTTACATATTTAAATCTTAAGTGTTTCTATACCATTAATGAATTTTAAACATGTGATTATTTAGACTAAGGAATTTTGATGATATTTTTTTTTTATCTTTTTGATATTTTAGCAATATTTTAATTTTATAATTTTCAGTAGTTTCGAATACGATTGTGGCAATTGTGAAAGAATAAATGAAATGAAATGAAAGGTGAACTTCACGATCTTCAACTAACGTAAATACGCCACTAATGTCTATATAAAATTTCAGACATATTAATATCATTGATTTCGATTTACCAAACCAGTTCAAAATATTCTCAAAGCAAAAGTGAACGATCTACGAGTACATTCAGTCATATCACCTGTCACCAGGTAAGGTAGTGTGAATGAAAAACAGCCTCAAGAATATTGTAAAACCAAAAGAGATAAAAAGGTAACCAAGTAGGTACCTAAAGTGAAGCTCAACAAGGGCGTCCTTGGGAGGTCGCGTGGCAAAGTGAATGACCACGCGCACCCGTTCGCCGTGTTAATTACTAACCAATAATTACAGATACTCGTTCTTAATCTGTGGGAACAGTTTGATTCTATGGAATTATAATAGGAAAGAAAAACGTTTTTGTACGATCCAAAATGGGATGGGACGTGGAGGTATTTGGTCGTATCAGAATATAGACAGCTACACACGTAAGGATAGATACATTCTTTATACCTACCCCCCTACTTAAGTTCTTCTTGAGGGTGTTAACGAGAATAAGAGTCGTTAGCATGTTTGTTTTATACTAAAAAATACAGTTAAAAAAGGACTTTTAACATAACTTTTACCATGATCTAACTAGATATTTTTTATTTACGCTATTAGGAGCCGTGTTTCCCTAGTCAATGGTA